>CM060901.1:620642882-621994548 GCA_030737815.1 Allium fistulosum
CTTTATTTCCTTTTATATCAGAACTGTTGCTAAGTCTATTATCTTTATCTTGCTTAAAAATACTGGTAATTACTTCCACTCACCAGACTTTTAGTCTGGCCCGCTCCTCTATTTCCCCCTTTTTCCCCCAGAGGCCAGCATAGACAGAGACAATAGATTTCGGACTTTCTTGGAGATTCAGCTGCAGAGTTCTTCTTCATGTATTCTTCTTCTTTTCAGTTTTCACTTGGATTTTTATGTACTGGTACTATTTGAGAGGGATAATTTTGTACTCTAATATTGTGACTAAGATGGTATTTTTCATGAGACGTATTATTTGGTATTTTGAGACATATTTTGGTTATGACTTATTTTATGAAGTTTAACTTTTAAATGAGTTATTGTTTAAATATTTCCGCTGTTTTTATTTAATTTTCTTGTTAATCTTAGTCTTTGTAAAGTTTTAGCTATACCTATAACGCACCACATCTTTTAGTGTGTCCTTTTTGGGTATACTAAGTGGTGTGGGGGTGTTTCAACTTATATCTAAAGAGTTTTTAGAGTATGTTCATTCTTATGCATGGGACCTACTTTAGTTGAACCTTTAGATGGATTCAGTTACTTCATCTTATTCGTGGATGATTTCTCACGTAAGCTATTAGGTTATTTCTTAAAGACCAAAGACAAAATATTTGCCTAGATTTATATATGGAGAACTTTGGTAAAGAAGTAGTCGAGGAAGCATTTGAAAGTTCTTAAAGTTGGAAATAGTAATGAATGTGTGCAACAAGAATTCAGAAAATATTGCGGGCCCGTGCACGTAGTTATAGATTCTTTTATTTCTATTGAGTCACATTGTTATGAAGTGACAGAGAGCACGTGTCATATATTATGGGAGAGAGCTACGAGCATGAGATAGACTGCACATTTGGAGTCATCAGATTATTTTCATATTCGGGGAGATACCAGTATTTTCGTTTCGATGATGCCATTGCTGATGAGAAGATTACAGAGGTTCAAACTCTAGATGGCGCTGAGTCGAAAACAAGACCTTTTAGTTCAGTTGGTCTTATTTGTGAGCATATTTATGATGATGATTCTTCATCTTCTGCTTTGGTTGATGCAAAGCTTGTTGGTGAGCCTGTTGGCGTAGACATAAGTAAGTCTAACAAAATTCTTGAGAAGAAGATTGAAGTAGATAATATTGAGTAAGTCCTTGCTCAATATAGAGTATAGAAGATAAAGCATGCTATTGAATCTCCACTGGTTTCTTGAAGTTCAATATCTACATGTTTATCTCCTACATCGGATACATTGAATAATTTTTGTATATGCCCATGTGCATTGTTTGTTGATGTGCATACTATTTTTCTTATGCTTGGGAAAGATTTGGAAGTTCCTTTTAGGAAACAATGCACAAATTAGTTCATCTTGAGCTTGGTGCAATGTGGCGTAAACTCAATAATCTGTTGAGATGTGGTAATGAAGAGGGATTATTATATTTGAACCAAAGTGGAGTTTTATATTTATGTGATTCAAATATTTCCAAATAAGAAGGGAAGGTAATTAATTGGTTCACACAATTAATTAATAAGGCTATATTGGAAAGAAAGGAAAATGAAATATTTTAGAGTACAATTTTTGTTGGTAGAAAACAAATTGATTAGTCAATTAATTGATTAGTCAATTAATTAATTAGTCAATAAATTTATAAATGAGGAAAGAAGTCTATTTTGTGAATTCATTGATTTTGCAATATGAAAAAAGAAAATATTACCGATAGAGATTTAATCAAGCAAAGGAAATTTACGAAAACCCAGATTATCTTTATCCATTTATATTGAAATCAAATCATAGAATTTGGAAAGAAGTTAGGGTAATTAGGCAGTTAATTTTCTTAGTCTCCAACTAATGCCTTCTTCTCAAGTCTTAAGTCTATATAAATGAAGGCTTTCTCCATTATATTGTGTGGGAGAAGTTCCATTATTATCCTATTCTTCAGTAAACCTTAATTTATGCGGTCAAATCAAATTAAGGATTTTGAGCGCAAACAAGTCTTTAAAGAAATTGATTATGCAATTTGTAATTATGGGTTAGTCTTTCCACTTTGTTACATATATTTTGTAATATATCTCTTGTACTCTCTTTCTTCAATAAAATGAAGAATTGTTGTTGGGACCTGGGACCGTGGACGTAGGCAATTTGGCCAAACCACGCTAAATCTCTATGTTCTCAACTCTTCTATTTTGCTTTGTTTGGTGATTACTGTTCATTGAATTGGTTTTTGAAAATTAATCGACAAGATAGATCCTTGGGTATTCCGTGGGTAAGCCTAATGTTTTCATAATAGTTTGGCATTAGAGCAACTTAATTAAAATTCCGCACAACAGATTGGTATCAAAGTTGGCTATCTTATTCTAGATTAGTTATCAATGGCTAATTCTACTAGAAACAGTATGAAAAATTATAACGTCAACAAATTTTCTAAAAAATGAGTATTTGGACATGGAAGGTGAAGACTAATGATGATGTTCTTCAAAAATAACTTGATTCACTTAGAAGAAGAGATAAGAGCAAGAGGCACCTTGGAGGTAGGAGAGGTATGCATAGGTCTCACTTCATGGGTCCTACAAGGGGTGTTTTCAATTATTGTAAGAAGAAGGGGCATTTCATATGGGAATGTCCAACTTTTAGAATTAAGAGAGAGAAAAAGGAGAAAGCTTTAGTTTCGACGGTAGTTAGATCAGATGCAATAGTAATGATAGTAATACATCAGTATTTTCCACCGGTATTTCAATATAGATTGGGTGATTGATTTTGGGGCCTCTTGTCATATAACATTAAATAGGGGTTGTTTATTTGGTTATAGGAAGATTTATGGTGGAGCAGTTCATACGAGGAATTATAAATCTTGTCATGTTGTAGGCACTATAAGTGTGATTTTTAGGATGTTTGATAGTGTTGTTAAAACTATCATAGATGTTAGACATAATTCGATGTTGTGTGAGAGTTTATTGTCACTTGGAGCATTGAGTAGACTTAGTATGAGGATAATAGTAGATGGAGAGAGATTGAGAGTGGTGAAGGGTTCCTTGGTAGTGATGAAATGGTGCAAGTTAATGATATGAATATGCTTCAGGAAGGGATAATCTTGGGAGAGTTAGTGGTTTCTATTGATTCCGATGTTCCAAATTCAACTCAATTATGCAATCTTCATTTATGTCAAGTTGACGAGGAGTCTTGAAGTATTAAAGAAGCGGGGGTTGATTGATGATGTTTGTTAGTCTAAGTCAAGCTCTTTTGGAGATTGTTTTTTTTTGAAAGAAGAAGTATGTCACATTTGATGTTAGGAGACCTAGAGCTAAAGAATTTCTAGAGTATGTTCATTCATACGTATAGATCCACCCTAGTAGCATCTTTAAGTGGTGCCAGTTACTTTATCTTATTTGTGAATGATTTCTCATGTAAGATCTGGGTCTATTTCTTAAAGGCCAAAGATGAAATATTTTTCCAGTTTTGTAAGTGGAAGACCTTGGTAGGGAAATAGTCGAGGAAGCGTTTTAAAGTTTTCAAAGTTGGAAATAGTAATGAATTTGTGTCATAAGAATTCACAAACTATTGCGGACCCAAGCATGTAGTTATTAATTTTGTTATTTCTGTCGAGTCACATTTTTATGGAGTGGCGAGGAGAATGTGTTGGATATTATGGGAGAAAGCTACGAGCATGAGATTGACCGATGGTTTGGAAGAAGTATTTTTGGCAGAAGCTATATCTATAATGGTATTTCTCATCAATACACATCTTACATTGCCATAGATATGAAGATTCCCAAGGAGATGTAGAAAGATAAGCCTCTGAGTATTTCATTCCTTAAAATGTTTGGTTGTTCAGCTTATTTAGACGATGAGAGATATGATAAGTTGAAGTCTAGGGGAAGCAAGCATATTTTGTTTGGCTATGGTGAAGGAATGAAATGGTATAGGTTGTTGTGTAAAAGAACTAGGAGAATTGTGACTAGAAGGCATGTGAAATTTGATGAGGGGTCTTTGTTAAAGGTGTAGCCTCTATTTGGTGATGACATTAGGAGGATAGAAAATTACCAAATACATTTAGAGTCATAAGATTATTTTCATATTTGGAGAGATACTGGTATTTCTGATGATGTCATGGTTTATGAGAAGATTGAAGAGGTTCAAACTCTCGGTGATGTTTAGTCGTAGACACGGCCTTTTAGTTCCGTTGGTCTTATTTGTAAGCATATTTATGGTAATGATTCTTCATTTTATGCTTTGGCTGATATAGAGATTGTCGGTAGGCCTGTTGATAGAGACCTAGGAAAGTCTAACAAATTTCTTAACAAGGAGATTGAAGTATATAATATTGAGTGTCTTTATCCAATATGGAATGAAGAAGGTGAAGCGCGCCATTAAATCTCTGTTGATCTCTCAAAGTTCAACATCTACAGGTTTATCTCCTACATTGGATACATTGAAGAATTTTCGTATATGTTCCTGTGCATTTTGTTTGTTGATGTGCATACTATTTTCTTATGCTTAGGAAAGATTTCGAAGTTCTGTTTTGGAATTAGTGTCCAAACTAGTTCATCCGAGCTTGACGCCATGTGGCACAGACCCAATAATTTGTCAAAATGCGGTGATAAAGAGATATTGTTTTATTTGGATTAAGACGGAGTGATAAATTTATGTGATTTAAATATTGTCCAAATAAGAAAGGAAGGTAGTAATTGATTCACACGATCAATTAATTAGATATCTTGGAAAGAAAGGAAAATGAAATGTATAAGAGGATAATTTTTGTTGGAAGGAAATATATTGATTAGTCAATTATTTAATTAGTCGATAAATTTATAAATGAGGAAAGAAGTCTATTTATGAATTCATTGATTTTTCATTATGAAGAAAGAAAATATTATTGATAAAGATTTGATCAAGTAAAGGTAATTTATGGAAACACATATTATCGTTATATATTTGCACTGAAATCAAATCATGGAATTTGGAAGGATTTTAAGGTAATCATAAAATTAGTTTTCTTATCTTCAAGTATTGCCTTCTTCTCAAGTATATACAAATAAAGTGATGCAGCAGCGGATAACAAAAATGATGAATCTGTGAAAGTAGCAATCGATGGATTGAAGAATACCAAATGCCCAACTCCGTTGATCCAAAGATGCCGGAATCTAGCTATCCCAAACACGTTGATCGCGCACGATACCGTGTTTAAAGATCTACGATTCTTCGTACGTTGATCTAGCGCACTAGATACCGTGAATCGGCTTCAGCAGTCATTGAATCGAGCGCACTCGATTACCGAAAGTGGAGATAGGAGATCACACTCAACTACCAATTTAATGAAAGCACAGAGCTAACAAACAAAGTTTTATTCAAAATCAACTAAACTTTACAAATGACCAACACGTCGCTATTTATAGAAGTTACAACTCAACACGACTCAATTCTGGACAACACTTAGGTCGGCAACGACCTAACAAAAACAACGACCTACGACCTAAAAACAATGCGACTTAAAAGCAAACAAGTTTACAACTCATGCTTACATCACAAAATATCTGACCTAAAAACAACACACGCGACCTACGACTTACATATTACAATACATCAGCTTCCATCAGCGACCTAGTATAGGTCGTTAACGACCTAACACTTCATGCGACTCCAGAATTCCAGGCGGCATAAGCTTCAGCGACCTAACATAGATCATAACCCGCTTCCACGACCTAACATAAGTCGTAACCCTACCTCGCGACCTAACATGCGTCGTACCTCCTCTCCGCGACCTAACTTAGGTCGTAACCCGCTTCCATGACCTAACATAGGTCGTACCTTCTCTCCGCGACCTAACTTAGGTCGTATCTCGTTCCAGTCCATACTCGTTATATCGGAGCGACCTAATGCTTGTTCACTTAGCTCGTTCAGTTGCTTGCCTTCCTTACCACTGATCTCATTAACTCGCGTGCGACCTTCATTAGGTCGAGAACGACCTAAAATTTCCCTAGGTCGTGAGCGACCTAAAATTTCACTAGGTCGTGCGCGACCTAAAATTTCTGTACGACTCAAATCTGTTGAAATGGCAGATCGCGCTACATCATCCTCCCCCGGTTGACAAAAATTCGACCTCGAATTTGCACCTTCCTATTCCACAACAAGCTCCTCTCCATGATACGGAATCAAATATTTGACATTGAAAACATCGAAAGTATGAACATTATCCGGCAATCTCAACTGATATGCATTCTCATTGATTTTCTTCAAAATTTCCACTGGACCGATTTTTCGAGCTTTCAACTTATTGTACGTTCCCACTGAAAAACGATCTTTTGTCAACACGGCGTAAACCAAGTCACCTTCTCTGAAATTCACACATCTTCGCTTTTTATCTGCCAGTTGTTTATACTTCTCATTTGACGCAAGCAATCGCTCATGAACAGTTTTGTGGCATTCCTGAAACTCAGTCACAAAATCACTAGCCCGCTTAACAACTCCCTTCTGATCTGGCACTGTCGTCAAATCCAATGGACCCTTTGGACTTGCTGAGTATACAACTTGAAACGGACTGAAACCCGTACTACGGTTAATAGCGTGATTATGTGCAAACTCTGCTTGACATAATTACATATCCCAACTCTTTAAGTTATCCTGCACAAGACATCGCAACAAATTTCCCAAGGATCTGTTTACCACTTCCGTTTGCCCATCTGTTTGCGGATGATAGGCGCTGCTAAAGTTCAACTTCTTTCCAACCGTCTTCCACAAACTCAACCAAAAATGGTTTAGAAATCTAGTATCCCGATCTGAAACAATAGATTCAGGTAGCCCATGTAATCAATACACCTCTTTAAAGAATAATTGTGCAACACGGACGACATCAGCTGTCTTCTTACAAGCGATAAAATGTGCCATTTTGGAAAATCTATCCACCACAACGAATATAGAATCATTTCCCCTTTGAGTTCTAGGCAAACCCAAAACAAAATCCATGCTGATATCAACCCACGGTTTAATAGGCACAAGTAATGGCATATACAATCCCGCATTCGTCGCTGTCCCTTTGGAAACTTGACAAATATGACATCTCTCCACGAACCTCTCTACTTCTCTTCTTATAGTAGACCAAAAATATGATTGCGAAATCAACTGTAATGTACGGTCTCTCCCCACATGACCTTCCTCATGCAACTCCTTCACAATCTTCATTCGTAAGCTGCACTCCGGTATACATAATCGATTTCCCTTAAAAAGAAAACCATCCACCATTACAAACTCATCTGTCTTCCCCTCCTTGACTTTATCTACATACTTTGCAAAGTAAGGATCGTCAACAAATAGTTCTGGTAACACATCAAACCCCGTTACTTCAACCTTCATTGTAGTCAGCAAATGATTCCTTCGACTCAATGCATCTGTCACTCTATTCGTAATTCCCGATTTATGCTTCACCACAAATGTAAATTGTTGTAAGTACGCAATCCACGAAGCATGCCTTGATGCAATCTTGTCTTGTCCCTGCATATGCTTCAACGCCTCATGATCAGTATATAAAACAAATTCTTTATGAAACAAGTAATGCCTCCAATGTTTCACAGCTTGCACAATAGCATAAAATTCCACATCGTAAGTATTATATCTCATCTTTGCTCCTGATAACTTCTCACTGAAATATGCAATAGGACGTCCCTTCTGACTTAACACCCCTCCAATTCCAATCTTCGATGCATCAGTATGTAATTCAAACAACAACTGAAAATCCGGCAACACTAGAATTGGTGTTGTCGTCAAAAGTCCTTTAATTCTCTCAAAAGCAAATCCTGCTTCCTCCGACCATGAAAATTGCTTCCCCTTCATACAATCAGTAACTGGAGCCATCACGCTACTGAAGTGTGGAATAAACCTTCGGTAGAATGATGCCAAACCATGAAAGCTTCTAACTTCTGTAATCGTCCTGGGTTGTGGCCAATTTCTGATTGCTTCAACTTTATTCTGATCCACCTGTATACCCCCATCCGAAATAACATATCCCAAAAATAAAACACTATGCGTCATGAACACGCATTTCTTCGTTGCAGCATAAAATTGTTCTTGTCGCAATATCATCAACACTTCCCTTAGATGTTGCAAGTGTTCTTCTGAGCTTCTACTATATATTAGTATATCATCAAAATACACCACTACGAATTTCCCAATGAATGGTCTAAAAATCTGATTCATCATCCGCATAAATGTACTTGGTGCATTCGAAAGACCCAACGGCATAACCAGCCATTCGTACAACCCCTCACGTGTCTTGAATGTTGTTTTCCATTCATTCCCTGGTCTAATTCGAATTTGATGATAACCACTCTTCAAATCAATCTTCGAAAAGATAGTAGCTCCACTAAGCTAATCCAACAAGTCATCCAATCTAGGCATAGGAAATCGATATCTCACAATAATCTTGTTCAGTGCCCGACTATCAGTGCACATCCTCAACGTCCCATCCTTCTTCGGTACTAACAATGCTGGCACAACACATGGACTTAAACTTTCCTGCACACACCGCTGTTCAAGCAATTCTTCCACTTGCCTTCTCAACTCCTCATGTTCTTTTGGACTCATTCTGTAGTGTGGTCTATGAGGTAACACAGTTCCTGGAACAAGATCAATTTGATGTTGAATGTCTCTCAACGGTGGTAACTCCGTTGGTAGCTCCTCAGGAAATACATCGTCAAACTCTCCCAACACTGGCTTCACTTCTTCAGGAATCTCAACCACTTCATGACTCTCACGTCCAATCAACAAGAATACTTCAGGCTCCTCTTCTACCTCCTTAACAAACTCCTTCAAAGATAACAAGGTTTTAAGTTCTTCAATCTCCTCCAACTTGCTTTCTTCTTGTTGTCGCTTCTTAGGAATTAAAGTAATCTTTGTACCCTCAAACATGAAACTGTAACTGTTAGCACGTCCATCATGTTGCATAGCCCTATCATATTGCCACAGTCTCCCCAGCAACAGATGACATACATCCATGTCCACGACGTCACACCAAATTTCATCTTTGTATTTCTTCCCAATTGAAAAATTAACACAAGCTCTTCGTCCAACTTTCACCTCCCCACCTTTCCTCAACCAAGCTAACTTGTAAGGTTTCAGATGCTTCTCAGTCTTCAATGACAACTTCTTCACAGCCTCTGTAGAGATAATATTATCGCAGCTTCCCGCATCAATGACAAACTTGCAAACCCTTCCCAAGATAGTACCTGTTGATTGAAAGATGTTACTCCTCAACCAGCTAGTCTCTTCCTCCTGCTTTGGTGTTAAACAAGATCTCTTCATCATCAATGAATACCCTTCATCTCCCGACACATTTTCTTCCTCCTCATCATGTAATGAATTAGAACATTCAGCCTCTGCATCCTCATCTTCCACTTCAGCAATCATAGTTCTCTTCTTCGGTTTTGGACATTCGCTGCTCTTGTGACCCACTTCTTGACAATTATAGCATTTGAAATTGGTATTGACTTTTGGTTTAGCCACTTCATGAACAACTGGCTTACTCGATGCTTTAGGAATATTAGAACTACTACCCGCTCCTTTGTTCTGCCCTGTAAAACTTGGAAACACACCTCCCACACGTCTTCCTTGCTTCTCCCAAGCCAACGCCTTTTGATATGTTTCTTCCACAGATCTAGGGTCGAACATGTTCACCATATCCTGGATCTGTGTTCTAAGTCCACCAACAAACCTAGCGGTCAATTGTTCTTCTGTCTCCATAATGTCATTTCGAGCAATCAACTGGTAGAACTCATCTGCATAATCAGTAACCGCTTTCGTCCCTTGCCTCAGGTTTTGTAATCTCTGATACATTAATGATTGGTAATTGTAGGGTAAGAAAGTAGCCTTCATCAATTTCTTCATCTTTTCCCAAGCAACAATCCTTGACTTCCCCATCCGTTCTCTAGTAAGTTTGGTTTGCTGCCACCATGCCATAGCTCTCCCCTTCAACCTCGTAGCAACCAACTTCACTTTACGATCCTCCGGAACCTCCTTGAAGTCAAATATTTCCTCAACATAAGCTAACCAATCAAGAAATTCCTTGGCTTGCATACCTCCCTTAAATTCCGGTATTTCAGTTCATCCCAGACTCCCACTTGTGATCATACTCCGACTGATTCCTTCCTTGTCCTCGTCCTCGTCCATGAACACTACCACCATCAAACTCCTCCTCGAAATCTGATGTATATTGATGTCGATCCTGACCTCCAACATCTCTACTACCATCGTGTCTTCCACCAGCATCCCTTCTATCTACATTCCTCCGATCACGATCATTCACATTCCTATCACGCCTTCGATCATCAACATTTCTATGACAATCTCGACTCATACTTCTATGATCACTATCAACACTTCTCTCTCGATTGGAATGTGGCGAAACTCTACTTCCCCCATGGTTAGATTCAAGTGAAACCCTTCTCCGATTTTGATTCATCTCCAACATCATCTTTTCTAATCGACCAATCCCTTCATTAAACTTTTCACTAAAGTTTTCGTTTATTCTTTGTTCCATCTCATCAGCTTCTTCTCTTCTATACAAAGCTTCAACATTCTGATGACGATTAGCTCTTCTTGGCGGCATTGTCAAATGAAACAAACTTCAACTCTCGACTTGTACAAATCAAAATGATACCAAATGAGGCACGGCCTTTAACTTCAAATTTGAACTTCAACACTTTAACTCGGCTCGGCTCTACTTCAAACTCTCGGCTTTGAACAACAAAGTGATGCACGGCTTGAACTCTTGAATAAAAATTGGCTCCAAGACTCGGCTTAGCTATGATTGGCTAAGTCTAGCTCTGATACCAAATGATGCAGCAGCGGATAACAAAAATGACGAATCTGTGAAAGTAGCAATCGATGGATTGAAGAATACCAAATGCCCAACTCCGTTGATCCAAAGATGCCAGAATCTAGCTATCCCAAACACGTTGATCGCGCACGATACCGTGTTTAAAGATCTACGATTCTTCGTACGTTGATCTAGCGTACTAGATACCGTGAATCGGCTTCAGCAGTTGTTGAATCGAGCGCACTCGATTACCGAAAGTGGAGATAGGAGATCACACTCAACTACCAATTTAATGAAAGCACAGAGCTAACAAACAAAGTCTTATTCAAAATCAACTAAACTTTACAAATGACCAACACGTCGCTATTTATAGAAGTTACAACTCAACACGACTCAATTCTGGACAACACTTAGGTCGGCAACGACCTAACAAAAACAACGACCTACGACCTAAAAACAATGCGACTTAAAAGAAAACAAGTTTACAACTCACGCTTACATCACAAAATATCCGACCTAAAAACAACACACGCGACCTACGACTTACATATTACAATACATCAGCTTCCATCAGCGACCTAGTATAGGTCGTTAACGACCTAACACTTCATGCGACTCCAGAATTCCAGGCGGCATAAGCTTCAGCGACCTAACATAGATCGTAACCCGCTTCCACGACCTAACATAAGTCGTAACCCTACCTCGCGACCTAACATGGGTCGTACCTCCTCTCCGCGACCTAACTTAGGTCGTAACCCGCTTCCATGACCTAACATAGGTCGTACCTTCTCTCTGCGACCTAACTTAGGTCGTATCTCGTTCCAGTCCATACTCGTTAGATCGGAGCGACCTAATGCTTGTTCACTTAGCTCGTTCAGTTGCTTGCCTTCCTTACCACTGATCTCATTAACTCCCGTGCGACCTTCATTAGGTCGAGAACGTCCTAAAATTTCCCTAGGTCGTGAGCGACCTAAAATTTCACTAGGTCGTGCGCGACCTAAAATTTCTGTACGACTCAAATCTGTTGAAATGGCAGATCGCGCTGCATCATAAAGGCTTTCATCTTCATATTGTGTAAGAGAAGATCCATCATCATCCTCTACTTCATTAAACCCTAATTTCCACGGTCAAATCAAATTAGGAGTTTTAAGCGCAAACAAGTCTTTGTAAAATTTGATTATTCAGTTTGCAATTATAGGTTAATATCTCCACTTTACTACCTATAAAATTATAATAGCTCTCTTATACTCTCTTTCTTCAATAAAACAAAGAAAAATTGGATATATGGACATTGACAATTTGGTCATATCACGTTAAATCTCTATATTCTCTACTCTTTTATTTTTCTTTGCTTTATGATTGCTGTTCATTAAATTGCTTGTTGATAATTAATCGACTAGGCAGATACTTATGTATTATGTGCATAATCCTAACTTTTTCATAACAACTTGGCATCAGAGCAAATTAATTAAAATTTTCCATAGTAGAGTTAACTGAGTATGCACATATGTGCGACACACACACTATATAGCATTTACATGTATGTACATATGGAAATATATTGGTACAATAATCAAATAAGTATTTTCATTAGATCTCCAAAAATATACTCTGTACTTGACATATCTAAAACTGGGAAAATATATTTAAAAGATAGGTCAATTTGGAACAAGCGTATGGAAAATAATATAGGTTATAATTCACACTAATTATAAAGAAAGACATGTTTTGAGAATGCTATAAAGAGGCATAGCATGTGTTTCTTTTCTTTAAACTGGAATTTAAGTCCCTCAAGATTAAAGGACTTTAAAGTGAGTTTGAGTGTTGTGTAATATCCTAGTAAGATGGGACAATAGACAAAAATTAAAGAGACTAGAAGTTTTGGACTGATAAAGGAAGTACATGCAGAATACTATGAAATTTTTCATAGTTTTAGAAATGGCAAAAGTGAATGGGAGATTAAGGTGAGCAACTGGTGTAAAGATCAAAATGCATAAAATTGTTGCTCTACTGCATCATGATTAATGTGTGGTAAATAATTCGGATAAAAAGAAAATGAATACATAGTTGGAAAGCACAAATTCATGGTTACTCAACGTTTGAATAAAGTCCCATAAAATTTATTAAATTGATATATGAAATACTTAATGAACGACCAAATTAAAGCAATGTATATATCTGATATTTGACAAATTAATACAAATAGTTGAAGAGAAACAGAGAAATTATATACTGCAATCGAACAAAAAAATATGCAAAAATAAAAATGAAAGATTAGTGGATACCTCTAGTGGGTGCACTATTTCATTATATGCTAATCGAGTCATCATCAGATGTACTTGGTTTTTGATACTCAATAATATCTATTCCCTGCTAATGAAAAGCGCGGAGAAATAATTATTGACTAAATAAAAGATACAAATTAGGTGATGTCATGAAACCACACAACCCTCTTGCTTCATCTAAAGTAAAGAATATAATCTAGGCTCCAGAGAGATAAAGAATATAATATCTATTCCCTGCTAATGAAAAGAGGAACTTGGCTTCAGTCTTGCAAATATAATCTAGGCTCCAGAGAGATAAAGATTCCAACTATTGGGTAAACAAAAACTCTCGATTCAAACTGACACTACTATGTGCATATTATTGGGACTGGAATTGTGGTTCCAGGTCTAAACGAAGTTCTAGCACTGATTCTCATTGTCCCTAAGGAGCCAAATCAATTTGAGGTAGGAAAGTAATCCCTATCTTTTTTCATTGGCAATGTAATACAGATTTGGGTAAAAGGTTATAGATTTAGAAACTGGTCTGAGATTTTGGCTCGCAATGGTCACCAACGAGAACGACAAGGTTTGTAATCCAAGTAAAGTGGACACGCGAACCCTGCTTTCTCGCAACACAAACTTGAATCAGAAAAGGAATTTAGATATTAAAATCGACAATAATTGTTGGTGGGCAGTAGGATAGTCTCGTCGTTTGAAGGAGATGGCTGGTGACATTGGGCGAGTTTTTATTTTGGATAAAACTGAAAGGAAAGCAAGGGAGACGATTAGGTGAAGCATGTGAGTGCAGCACCACTTCATTTTTCAAATGCGGTTATTTTTTAACGAATCGATTATAATTAGAAGAAGGCCATGTGATGTAGTTATTTCATACATTCACTCCCTAAACACGTGATAGGTACAAGATCATGCACCTATCATTTGCCTGTGCATTTTATGATGTGCAGATAATTTCAAGCAAATGGTGAGTTGGGCTACAACCGTACTGGGTGATAGAGTTAGGGATATGCCCTAAGGGCAATTATGTAATTTGTTATATATATCTAACTCGTTGACCAATCTTGTTCGAATAAAAGGTGTTTTCTTTCTATTATATACTAAATATAATATGTTATATTAATTAATTAATTTAATTAAAAGCATATTTAATAGAAAATCCATAAATTGTACATTTTGTGATGGTAGTTACAAAGTGTTGTAACCAACCGAGTAATTTATCACAATGAAACAAATACACCATTTTAAATGTTCCTAGTCAAGGTGCATCGAGACTGAATATCGATGTATCCGTTGAGACTAAAGTACGTAATACTTTTCAAATGTTGGGCAATGTATTACACAGGACTGCCAAGACACCTAGGAGTTACGTACTGATAGTTATTGGACAACTATGGAACGACTCACTCGATAGTTTTATGTTCGTTAATATAACAAAGGTCAAACATAAAATATCGATGTGACTGATTTACACAGCTCTCTCTACTTGAGGATACTATGAATCTTCAATATGAAAACTCCACTTTGATTATAGTCAAATCATGGCATGGAGTTCCATCGAGTGACTATAGTTGGGTCGAGTGGAAGTATTGAAAGTGAAGCACTATTTAAGAGAAGACCCGTCTCCTCAGTTATATGAGGTTAGTTAGTATCACGATCAACTCAAGTTAACTTAAAGTCAAAGTCTCTGACCAGAGCATTTCGTTTAAGAATTAATTGTTATTATTGAACCAAGGACTTTATGTTTGGACTATAGAGTTGAATGTGGATGATATTGGAATTTTGACCATTACCAAATTCCATAAGTCTAAGGTGATATAGTTTGACGAAGATATTTGGCGTAAATAATTGTCATTATCGGCTAACGCTTATAATAAGTAAAATTAGATTTTATCAAAAGATGTGTAAGCGATAAACTCGGCCAAAATGTCACACCACTTGCTAAGTGACATGTGAACATTAATATTCGAATAGTTTGATATTAATCGTTGACTGAGTTTACACCTTTGAGTCGCACTACCATGATGATAAATTCTCTGAAAAACCACGTGATTTAATTAATTTATAAAATGTTGTAAATTGAATAAATTAATTGATATTTGAGAAATATTAATTATTATTTAATTTATTTGATGTTTGTAAGTTGTTTGTAATCATTTTAATGCATTTATAAAAGTTATATTTGTGCGCATTGATATACGATATCGATGTAATTTAAATAAAAGATAATTGTATGAAATGATTTATGGAAATTTTATGTCATCTGATGGCATGATTTTGAAAATTTCATGTCATTTGATGACATATCATGTGAAAAGAAATGATATGAGAAAGAGAGACAATCAAGGGAATCAATTAGAGAAATTTTAATTAAAGAATGGAAAAGGTTTCATTCTTTCAAATAAAACATATTCTCTAATTCGTTCTTTACGTAGAATTCATTCTTTATCTTTCTCTCCTCCTCACTTTTCATGGCAGAAAAAAAAAAATCAATTTTCTAAAAATCTTTCAACTTCAAAAAAAACATCAAATAAAATAAAACAAAAGTGGTTCATTCATATCTTGCAAGGATATGATGAGGATCTTTGAGGAGACATCATCATTCATGGTGTGATTTCTAGGCAACATCCTAAGGTGATTCTCTGATTTATTTATTTATATGTTTTATACTTTATATGTTTGTATATGAATGGTCCACTAATGTGCTTAATTGATTAATTTTAAAAACATGAGATTCTAGACCCTTTTATCTCAACTAAAAGCATGTCTACTATTTGATTCTCCTCTGATCTGCACATGTATTTCATCCCTTGTTTATTTATGTTAATGATTGTATATATCATTAGATCTATTACCCCTTTTTCTCTTTTGTTCATATTGTATGTTAAGTTAAAGAAGTTTTCAATTTGTTACTCTAATTTTAAAACATGCAATAGATTACAAAGAGTGTGTGTATATATGTACATACATATGTTATGTTAATTTAAAACATAATTTTTAGTTATTCATATATGCCTACATATATGTTTTTGAGTGTTCAAGTTCACCATTTCCTCTCCTTACTAATTGCTTTCTTTAACTTAATTGATTGTCTTTTATATGTATGTAAACTTTTAATTAGGTAAAACAACTTTCTAACATATATGCATAAGTAAATATAAACGTTGTTTTGTTTTAAAAAGAAGGGTTAGACAATAAAGGCATATTTATAAAGGCAATCATTGACCGTGCACACTTCTTATATGTTGCACTTGCATAATATTCACTGTAAATATAATTGGATATACTTACATTTCATGCCATAGTTAAATTAATCATTAATGTCATTTAATTAATTAATGACTCAATTTAACCAAATGGAAAGAAATGAACAGTTTTTCTCTTTCTAATTAGAATATTATGATGCCTTCATTATTTAAATAAGCTAAGAGAAGGAAATGAAAGTTTCCTCCTCAAAACTCAATTTAATAAGTAACAGTCACACACAAATATGTATGTAAGAGTATATTTGATATACCCTAATTTATATACACCGCTTATATACTGCATTTACACTTCACACAAATGAATGTATTCGTTACGTTCATTGTAATACCTATAAGTTGAAATTAAATTTATAATTCCTTTTCACCAAATTAAATAACATACTAATTTTATTTAAAAGAAAATTTAGATAAGATTAAATGTATTTAGACTTCATAGGCTCTTTAATGATCCAAAATGGTAAAAAAAAATTAAATTCATCCATTTCTTCCACTATTAGCTAGCCCAGTTCCAACATGGTATTAGAGTCCAATAGCCTACGGTCTAAATTAGTCATATTGGGGCTAGCTAATTAAGCTTGCCCACTTAGTACGGTGTCTTAAAAGGTAATGTCTAAGATTGGAATTGAATAATCAAGTACCTTGTCCTACCTCATTTCCAACATGACTTGAAAGGTGAAGTGAGCCCAAAGGTTGCCCCTAATAGAAAAGGCCCAATTTGAATTGGGCTTTGGGCTAGTTTCCAAAATAGTTTTGAAAATTAAGACAATATTTTAAATTTAAAAGTTAAATTTAATAAAAAAATATATATTGTAAAATATTATAATATAACCTAAATTTTCAAAATGTTTGAAAAGGTAACGAAAATTTCAAAATGTTGAAACTATTTAAATATTAATTTCAAAATTTAAAATTTATTAATAAGATTAATAAAATAAATTAAATAAATGAGTTAATTAATTAATACTTATATGCATGCATTATATACGTTGGTATATGTTATGTTACCTTAAAATGTTTAAGATAACATAAGTATACATGTATGTATAAATAAGATAAAATTTGAAATTAATATAATTTAATTAAAATTGTTTAATTAAATAAATAAATTAAAGGTTAATTAATTAGTAAATTAATTAAGGGTTGAAATTGAACAAATTAATTAAAGGTTAATTAATGAAATATAAATACATATACATGAGATATATGTGTTATACTATAAAGGTCATAACATACACTATAAAGATTATAGTAGATATCTCCAATATAAAAATTGTATTGGAATACTAATATAAAATTAATTAAAGAGTTAATTAATTAAAATTATTTAAATAGGACTTGATTAATATAATATTATACATAAGAATATTATATAAGTAATATGAAATATAAAAGTTATATAACAATAAAACTTATATGATATGAATGTATAAACTAAAGGTGGAACATTAAAGAAACCCAAATAGACTTATGGAATAAATACATATGTAAATGTACGTATACCGTGATTTTTGATGTGTTTGACACTTGAATCACGAGGGTATTTCATAAGAAATACATTATTTCATAAGTCCATATCACTCAATATAATATATTAATGATTATGAATCTTTAATATAATGTTGTCCTCTACCATATATATATATATATTAATAAACTACTTGCATACTTCTTAGTTGTTAAGCAAAGTCAAGCTAGGGATGTTATGTGTAGTATTATTAGTATATTGAATAGACTAGGTAAGATAACTATATGTATTTGTTGAGAAAACTTAAGGTACATATACTACACTTAGGCTGTTGCGATAATATAGGTACGAGTGGATAATCTCTTACGATTTGTTGAGAAACTCAAGGTCGAAATGAGATTAGGACAAGGAAACATAGGTTAGGAGTTGCATGTGATACGACCGATAAGGAGTTATCCATCGTTGATGGGGCTATGATTTGTTGAGGAAACTCAAGATAAAAAAACAAAGACAAACAAGTCCTAACACCCACTAGTGAAGTCGAAAGACTTCTATGTTTCATCTTAGGGTTTGAAGAAACATAAAATACTAGTGGGAGCCTTATTAGAAAATTGAAACTGTAACATTTAACCTTTCTAATATTGTAAGAACATATGCTAAATAATGTTATAATTATCTACAATGTGAAATTTATGCATTTAATATGATTGATAAAACGTTTATCAATTAATATATACAATGCATTGAATTGAAAATCGACAAATGGAAATATAACATATACTTACTATTAAATGCCTATTGCATGTTAATGTTTTCTATACCCATGCAAGTACCTAATTTCACAACTACTTAATACGTTCGTAATATGGTCACGTACGTGTTTATTTGGTCAAGACCCTTTATGAGTTTCGAACTCTAAAAGAAGTACTGGACTATGGATATTTGATCCAAATACTTCACATATAAGTGTTATATGGGAATAGTCATAGTTCATAATGTACGACACTTTGATGAAATTAGTTCATTCGAAATAAGCTAAAATAAACAGTACTAAGAAATCGAGTATTCAATTTGACTGATTACATAAAAGATCATCACTATGCAACAAAGTGAATCAAACAACAGTGGTCACACAACATAAGGTAGATTTTCTGTTATCCCACTATTTACCACTGTTGCACACAACATATGGATAAAATAATCTGTTGTTTGAATAGTCCCTGAAATCTCTATGTTCATGCTTGTCTTACAGACAACATTTTATCTGTTGTTTGATTGAAGTTATCAAAAAATTTAGTTTTGGCTCCATATTTTCCCTCTCAATATTTTTGTGACCGCGTTCCTTAATTATTCCCACTTCACTTTCTTTCCATTCCATCTCTCAAAATATATTTCCCTCTTCTTAAAAATTTCCCCCTTCTCAAAATTTATTTCTCTCTTCTCAAAATCAAATCAGTAGAACCCTAAACTTAAACTCGTCTTCGACCCATCTTCTGGAATTAGGGTTTCAAATCAGCTTGATAATGAAATCACTCTGTCGATACTCTCTCACTCTCAAAAAACGATTGTTAAAGAAATTGGTTTTCATTTTATGGCCGCGTTCGTTCAAGCTTGCTTCAGTTCGTCATGTATCCTTCGATTGATATATGGTATGATTTATGCCCCTTTTGATGTTGTATTGATCTCAACTTCGATTTTAAGAGCCAACAATGAGATGGGTTTATATAGGAATTTATTTCATGTATTTTCGATTTAGACTTGACTTTGGATTTTAAACATTGGATGTTGATTTTGTATTGTTGCCTATATTTTTGACCACTTTGTTTTTTGATTTTCTGCTTTATGGCCTTGACTCGTTCAATTGTTGAGTTCTCTAATGCACTCGAATATATTTTTATTTGGTTGAATATATTGATTTTGAGCTTTCTGCCTCGTTCACCTGAATTTATATATCTGACTTGAATTTGTTGAATTGGCTGGTGATATAAGAGTTGTGCAAGGCACTATCACTTATTTGGTTATTGAATTGGTTGTTCAAGGCAGTGCACACTAGACTTATTTATGGCCTATGAACTTGAACTTGAACCATTATTCACTTCATGTTCACTTTTGAGTTGCTTTCCTTGTTCATTGTTCGAGTTTGTTAAGTTCATTGTTTCGCTGGTTGCCCCTTGCTTGTTTTGTTGCCCCTTGCACTTGTGATTTTTTCACTTTATTGTTCGATTTTGGGAACTTCCATGTATATACATACATACATACATATGTATGTATATATGTGTGAATGTTTGTGGCATTGCCTTGTTTTAATTTGTGGCACTGCCTTGTTTTAATTTGTGGCACTTATTGTTTGTAGCATTGCCTTGTTTTAATTTGTGGCACTGCCTTATTGCATTGTTGGCCTTTTCCATGTACTTGCACACGTTTGTATATACATATCTATATGTATATACATATATGTATGTATGTGTGTTAGTTTTTTTGAACTCTGAATGGTTTTAATTTTCTGATGGACTTATGAGTGTGCCTTGCCTTGCTTGAACCTTGAATGACTTGAACTCTGCTTTGTTTTTGTTCAATTGCCTTTTGAATGTGCTTGTCTTCATTTACTATGTGCACATGTTGTACTATTTCATGAACTGGTTTGTGAAATCCCTGCACTGGTTTCACTTGTATCATGCATGTGTACCATTACTGACATATTGTTGGCATTTGAGTCTAGTTTGTGAAATATCTTCTATGTATATACATACATACATATGTATGTATATATGTGTGAAATATTACCATGTTTTTTCTTTGAACTTCTATATGTGTGTCTCAAATGTTTGTTGCAATCTTATTTTTGCTTTGCCTTGGTCCATGTTGGTTGCCTTGTTCACATGTTGCATTGTGGCCTTGTCCATGTATTTGCACACTGCCTTGTTCAAGGTAGTACACAATGCCTTGTTCAAGGCAGTGCACTGGAACTACATTGTCAATGCAGTGCACTGCCTTGACATTGGTTGAATCCCTTTCATGTGCTTTGGTTTCTTGTCCATAGCTTGATTACCTTTTAGGTTCTTGAATTTCTTATTTTGAATAAAGCAGTGTGCACTGTCTTGAATTCCACGTACTCCCTGGCTCATTTGATTCCTGTGTGAATGTTCTTTTGATTTCTGTTCATTTGTTTGTACTTCCTGCCTTGAACTCTTGTACTTCTTGGCTGCAATTGTTTGTGGCACTACCTATTGTTCATTTGTTTGTGGCACTTCCCAGCTGCATTTGACATGTGCTGCATATATACATGTATACATGTGTATACATATGTGTATATGTGTGTTGCTCACTATAAGAGATGCAAGTGGTAGTATTTTTGTAAATTCGTACCTACTATTCTTTATTTGTGCTATTTATGCACTTAATTCTGTATCATTATGTACCATGCTTGATACTGCCATGAATCTGGTTTGCTGGTGCTTAACTTTGTGCATCTCCATTTGCACTGAACTTGTTTATGCACTTTGGCTTTGCTAAGTTTCCTGATCTGTTTTGAGCTGAATTAAATTACTTGTGTTGAGCCCGAGCTTGCTTGGGCTTGAACTTGTGTGTTTGCACCGAGTTGAGCCTTCGAGCTTGACCTTATCAACTATCCATATGATTGAATCAAGGATCAGCCTTGTGATATTCATAATGATATACTGTGCATATCATAAGTTGCTCGTGCAGATATATATTTATCCTTAAAATGAAAAGAAAGAAAGAAATCGATAAACTGAGGCAATATTTAATATTCAAATTCAATTTTATTTTTTCAATTTAGGTTTTTTTTTTCTTTTTCAAGTTTACGGCGTTGTTGTTTATTTAATAGGTATAGAAGATGGCTGGACATAAGATGGAGCAAGTAAGTCAAGAACAACATCAAAAACAAACTCGAGTGAGTGTGAGTAAATTTAATTTGTATTGTATTTTAAAATGTAAGTAGAGTGATAGTGAAAGTCGTATTGTATTTAAATTTGATTTGAAATATAATATTTTTTTAAACAAAACCGCGATTCATTTATTTCATTCCGTGAAAAATTATTCATATCAGTCAATATTTATATGTTGTATAATAGGAAATTCTAGAAATGATACTATAACATCAGACAACATATGGTTTTTTGTTGTGTTGGTGCACATCAGACGACGGGGCATATCTGTGCTCTGATGTGCAATGAGACGGCACATGATTTAACGATAGATAGGTATGCAATCAGACAACGGAGCATACCTATCGTCTGATGCATTTTTTCCCATAGTGGCATACTGTATTAAATGTAACATAAGGCCAAAACAACAGTATAAATCTAAGAACTTGATCGTTGAAATGTCGGTTTAATCGGTTTACGTAAAGTGCAACACATTTGATGTCCTTAAATGTTAAGGATAATCGGATGTGCTTTTGTAAAGATTTCGTTATGATATTATATTAATGGTTTTCTTTTTAAATGGTTTGACCATTTAGAAAGGAAAACAAATGTATAAGAGTAAATGTGATTTAAGGTACATTTGGGACGAAGAGAGTGAATGGTCACTTCTGCTTCATAAAGAAACCTCGAAAACAAGAATTATGATAATAATGATTGATACTTAACATTGGAATAAGAATACGATTTCTATTTCGAAATGTATTTTGGCATAGAAAACTTTTTTCTATGAGATTTATTTCTTTGAGTTCAAGATATTTGATCAAAGAACTCTCACTATAAAATAGCTACAGTATATGAAATAATTAATCTGTATTAAGTGAATAACCTCTGAATTTAGTACGCTATTATCGGAATGGCAGAAATAGTGGGAGCATCATATATAACACTTATTGATTGCATCAAATTACGAAAACTGTATTCGTGAAACATGTCGAACATTATTTATGAAATAATGACTATTTTCAGTGTCGACTGAAAAATAGACATAGTTATATTTCAATGTGATTATTATGAATATTCATTATGAAATAAAACTAATGTGGTATTTGTTTTCACAACAAAAGTGATGCATTGAAAATACAGAAGTATCTACAATTATTTACAATTATTTTGGGATTATAGACCAAGTCATAGTTTTGAGAAATAATTTTTATTATATAATTATGAATCATACGATGGTTAATTATATCTCAAAACAGCTGAAGAGCAATGCACCCAATTAGTAGGAGCATCATAAAATTTGATGAACTCTTCGAATTGATACATATAGATGTATTGAATCGTAGGTCTATTAATACCAAATTGGTTCCACATACTTGATTATATTCATTGATGATTTATTACTAACATGGACGTGTGTATTTGATACACATGTAGTATGTCTATGATAAGATCATAGAATATAAAATGAAAGTAAATAAAATAATGTGCAATAAAATAAAATGATTCGATTTGATCGAATAGGTGAGTATATTGGAAAAAGTTCCGAATGCACCTAAAAATAGATAAATATTAAATCTCAAAGGTAACTCCTCTCCATAACATATAATAATGTATTGATAAGAAGTAATTGAACTTTATTGGATAAAACATGATTAATGATAAGTAAAGTTGGGATCAACTTCTTTATGTAAGGTTGTGTACTTAGGAGTGGTACACAAGGTTAAAATCAATTTCATCTAGAGAATGGTTTACAAAATCATACAAGATAAGAGTTTATAAGAAACCCCTACATATTCTAGGCCAAGGAGTTGGCAGGTTTTGCGAATCAAAAAACCACACGTAATAATTGTATCTAAGGGATCTTGTATGAATCATCCCAAGAGAATTTTGGGAATTGTATTCATTAGATGACTAATTTATGTTGTGAACATAAATTTATTGTGAACTAATGCAAAATCAGTTTTATATAAAGCGATTCATAAAATGTTTATGAATATTCATTCCATTGTATTATGAAACAACTGTTGTTTCAAGATATACCAACTACGTAGCGAGGGAATTTCTTTATGAAATTATTGGTATAAAATGGATTTGGATATGATTCAAGGATAAAACTAATTGCAATGGATGAAATGAAATTAACCAAATCAAATTGAACATAAAACATTAGAATGACTAATAAGTATTCTTGTACATTGAAGAGAAACTATGAGTTTCTTATCAATGTCGAGAATATATAATCCTCAACAATCAATTAAACCATTAAGTGTATTGACTCTACGATATGGTATGACGTGCAAATCCGAAATAGATTCCAAGTACATTATCAAAATATGATTTTAATAGTTGTATATGAAAGGATATGATCTGTTCAGCTTCATATGTGTCTTTAAGAGAAAGACAACTGCAATTGGAATATAGTGAGCCACATTGATAAGAATAATACCATAAATTTCAAATGTTAAAATTAACGTAATAGATACACCATTCCATGTGCTCAAGTTGGTCTGAATTTTACTCACAAAATTATCGCATTGTATGACTTTATGTTTTGGTACATATGTGTTGAAATAGAGAATTCTAAATAATGATTTAGAGTAAATTGTTTACATATAATAACCAAAGTGTCTCGAAGTCTGTGGGAGCGAAATTGAGTTTTTGAATTTTAGATATGATCCAAGAATAGATACAAAAGTGTCATCTGACAAGCATCAAAATTGAACAACTGTTTTGATAAGAATATCAAATAGTTGGATTGTCAATCAAAATGCAGAGGAAGCGTGTGCTCATAAGCAAGAAAGTTAAAAAGGTACATATCTAAACTACAAGTAAATAACACGTTGTTGATTTTAACGATGTACTTGTGTTAAAATCGACCTTAGTTGTTTTAATACTCAACTTTTGATTGTAAATGATATCTTTTATAGTGAGTATAAAAGATATTAGGAATGTCCTAAATCAATATGCGAAGACATCTTATTAAATTATTTAGTACATGTTATGTTGTCTACAATATCGTGATTTTTTTATATATTAGATACATGAAGCAAATATCAAATCCAAATTGATATCACCAAACGGTTGTTTGAAGTGTTCTCGTGTATTTATGAAATACTAGAGAATTGTTTATAGAAACAAAGTCCTTATGAAGTAGTGTTCAGACTCAAACTTTATAAGTGATATTGAATATAATATGTCAATAATAAATTCAAGTTAAGAATTTTTAAGTTGGAAATGTTCCAAATGAAAGACCATGGTTGATTCAATGAAAAAGGCTAAGTACATTGCCTTGAATAACGCCACAATAAAAACAATGCATATATATATATATATATAATAAATGCACAAATTTGTAACTGAGCTGAGGGTGATTCCAAATGTTGAGAATCCCACAACATTGTTATATGATGACAATGTCACTATATAGTTCATAATAAAACTGAGTACTCACTGGAAGTTGAGGGACATACTTCGAATTGTTCCAAATGATAAAGATAGTTTATCAGCGTCGAAGAGAGTTAATCGACCGAGTAAACGATTAAAACATAATAATATACCCGTTCACTAAGAGACTGACCCAATTGGTTTTAAGAAAACCAATAGGTGAAGTTGGAATGAGAAGTCCATAATTGACCCCCAAGTGCAAGTGGGAGATTGATAGAGTTAGGGTTATGCCCTATGGGTAATTATGTAATTTGTTACATATATCTAAATCATTGACCAATCTTGTTCGAAATAAAAGGTGTTTCTATCTACTATATACTTGATATAATGTGTTATATTAATTAATTAATTTAATTAAAAGTATATTTGATAGAAAATCCATAAATGGTGCATTTTGTGATAATAGTTACAAAGTGTTGTAACCGTGAGTAATTTATCACAATAAAAGCAAATATGCCGTTTTAAATGTTCCTAGTCAAGATGCATTGAGATTGGATATCGATGTATCCATTGAGACTAGAGTACGTAACACTCTCCAAATATTGGGCAATGTATTACTCATGATTGCCGGAGGCACCTAGGGGTTACGTACTGATAGTTATTGGATAACTATGGAACGACTCACTCGATAGTTTTCTGCTGGTTAATATAACTAAGGTCAAATATAAAATATTGATGCGACTGATTTATACAGCTCTCTCGACTTGAGGATACTGTGGATCTTCAATATGAAAGCTCCGCTTTGATTATAGTCAAATCATGGCATGGCGTTCCATCAAGTGACTATAGTTGGGTCGAGTTGAACTATTGGAAGTGAAGCACTATTCAAGAGAGGATTCGCCTCCTTAGTTATATGGGATTAGTATCATGGTTAACTCAAGTCAACTCAAAGTCAAAATCTCTAGCTAGAGCATTTCAGTTAATAATAATTGTTATTACTTTGTGTTTAGACTCTATAGTTGAATGTGGACGATATTGGAATTTTGACCATTACCAAATTCCGTAAGTCCAAAGTGATATAGTTTTGATGAAGAAAATTGGTGTAAATAATTGTCACTATAATAAGTAAAATTATATTTTACCAAAAGACGTGTAAACGATAAATTCAGCCAAAATGTCACATAGCTGCTAAGTGACGTGTGAACTTTAATATTCGAATAGTTCGACATTAATCGCTGATTGAATTTACACCTTTGAATCGCACAACAGTAATGATGAATTTTCTGGAAAACCACATGATTTAATTAATTTATAAAATGTTGTAGATTAATTAATTAATTGGTATAAAATATTAATTATTATTTAATTTATTTAATGTTTGGAAGTTATTTGTAATTATTTAATGCATCTATAAAAGTTGTATTTGCGCACATTGATATACGATATCGATGTAATTTATATAACATATAATTAAATGAAATGATTTATGGAAATTTTATGTTATTTAATGGCATAATTTGTGGAAATTTCATGTCATTTGATGACATATCATGTGAAAAGAAAGGATTGGGGGGAGAGAGAGACAATCAAGGGAATCAATTAAGGAAGTTTAAATTAAAGAATGGGAAAATTTTCATTCTTTCAAATAAAACATATTCTCTAATTCATTCTGTACGTATAATCCATTCTTTTTCTTTCTCTCCTCCCGACTTTAAATGGCAGAAAAAAAAATCAAATTTCCAAAAATCTTTCAACTCTGAGATAAAAACATCAAATAAAATAATACAAAAGTGATTCATCCATCTTTTGCAAGGATAGGATGAGGATTTTGAAGATCTGAGAAGATATCATCATTCAAGGTGTGATTTCTAGGCAATATCCTAAGGTGATTCTCTGATTTATTTATTTATATGTTTTATACTTCATATGTTTGTATATGAATGGTTCACTATGTGCTTAAATGATTAATTTTAAAACATGAGATTCATTACCCTTTTATCTCAAATAAAAGCATGTCTATTATTTGATCCTACTTAGATCTGCACATGTATTTCATCCCTTATTTATTTATGTTAATTATTGTAGATATCATTAGATCCATTACCCATTTTTCTCTTTTATTCATATTATATGTTTAGTTCAGACTTGAATCTTATTACCATAAATTTATATATTCCTTTGTTGTCTAATTCTTTTCTATTTTAGATTTGAAAATGGTTTTGATCAATTGATTTAATTTTATGTTACATATTTGGATATTGAATATAATATTACAAGTTATTTTTGAATAACTTTGGAGATTGAATACCCGTTTCACATATTTGTTGTTTTGAATACAATTTTCGTTGTTGTTGATTTTGTTTAAAAGTTTTTCGATTAAAAAGTAGAAAGATATAAGTGGAGTTTTGTGCAAAACATTACATAACTTTTGAATCCCTCTTAAGTTAAATAAGATTTCAATTTGTTACTTCAATTTTAAAACATGCAATAGATTACAAATATTACATATATATATATACACACACACATGTTATGCTAAATTAAAACATAGTTTGTAGTTATTCATATATGTGTGTGTATGTGTGTTTGAGTGTTCAAATTGTTTTCAAATAGCATTAAAGATAAGTTAATGAAATAATATAACTTCTCCACCTTTTCGTCTCCTTACTAATTGCTTCCTTTAACTTAATTGATTACCTTTTATAAATATGAAAACTTCTGATTAGGTAAAACAACTTTCTAACATATATGCATCAGTAAATATAAATATTGTTTCGTTTAAAAAATAAGGTTAGACATCAAAGGCATATTTATAAAGGTAATCATTGACTATGCCACTTACTATATGTTGCACTTGCATAATATTCACTGTAAATATATTTGGATATACTTACATTTCATGCCATAATTAAATTGATCATTAATGTTATTTAATTAATCAATGAATTAATTTGACTAAATGGAAATAAATGAACAGTTTTTCTCTCTAATTAAAATCTTATGCAACATTAATTAAATAAGCTAAGAGAAGGAAATGTAAAGTTTCCTTCTCTAAACTCAATTTAATAAGCATCAGTCACGCACAAATACGTATATAAGAGTATATCTGATATACTCTAATTTATATACACCACTTAAATACTGCACTTACACTTCACACAAATGAATGTATTCGATACATTCATTGTAATACCTACAAGTTGAAATTAAATTTAAAATTCCTTTTTACCAAATAAAATAAAATATTGATTTTACTTAAAAGAAAATTTAGATTAGATCCAAATGTACTTAGAATTCATTGGACCATTAATGATCCAAAATTGTAAAATAAATAAATTAATTCACTCATTTCTTCCGCTGCAGGCTGACCCAATTCCAACATTGGGCTTGATATCAATATCTGATAATTGAGTAGAAAGCATGAAATGGTACGAAAATTGACATTAATTAACTTAGAAGGATGTGGATAATTAACTAAAGAATGCATTAAGCAGTGTCTCAAGTAGTTTAAAAATACGATGCATAAAGATGTATTTTTATTTAATGCAATCTATAGGCCTGTTATAGCCGGGCTATATTATTTGAATGTACTTTGTAATTTATATAATAGCAATAAAAAGAACTCATTTAAAAAAATGTATGTATGTATATGTATGTATGTATGTGTATATCATTATTTGACTTCTACTAGAATGTAATATGGATCATATATTTATATTCACTTTGTTAGTAAACATGGAATAAAATGGCTTATGGGTTTGATGAATGTAGAAGCAAATAAGCAAGCGAGATTGGATTCAAAACTATGATGAATATTAATTCAAGAAGATAATACCATGAATGTGTATCCATGATTTTATTATGATAGTTATGGGAAGATATTTGAAGCTTAATATCAGTTTGAAGATTCTTTACCAATAATATTTCTTCTCCCTTTATATCTTAATAAAGTAATTTATATAAGGAAACAAATTATTTTAAATATGATATTATATTATAATGTCTAAACAACAACGCATAACCTCAATATAAATAACTTTTGAGTTATGACATTTCTATTAATCACAATAGCAGTTCATTCAACTATAACACAAATTAATAGGTTTCTCCTCAGAAATTAGTCATGCAATCTCTTGAAATTAACTAGATCTAAGTAATAAAGAAAGTGTTTGAGTAAATTTTAATAAATTATGTGAGTAGTTTTTTATTTTAGAGAAGTAGAGAAAGAGAAGAGGGATACATGAATAGTCTCACATCTTAGAAAAGGAAGTATATATGTTTATATATACTTTCTACCAGAGAAAAGGTGAGCCCTTTGACGTCTATTTATTTTCTGTTAGGTTGAAAAGGGAAGCCGTGCATGTTAACACACATGGACACACTGCCATCCAACCGACCAGGTCGGGTTTGGGTCCAATTATATTTTTGAATATAATTTATTTTATAAATAGACCGGTTTTAAGCTGGAAACAAGCCTAGAAATTTAAACAGTTAATTGATGGGAAACTTCAAATTTCGAAAATTGAAACATGCGAGAAAGGCGACTATTGTCGTCTTAAGGAAAACATCATCAATGTGTCTTGAAGCGATCTCCAAAGATCTCATTACTACAATTATTGTGCCATTCCACCAAGATCAAGAAATCCACACCAATAATCTTAAGATGATATCTCAACAATGGCATCACACACTTTGAGAGAGTTCGCTTTAGATTTCATAAAATTAGGGAGATTCGATGGTCTTAACATTGTTCGCTGATAGAAGAAAATGCACTCTTTATTGATGAGATTTAGAGTTGTATATGTATTGATCACGCCCAAACCAGAAGAGGCAGAGGACGAAACTATTATGGATACAAGAGCATGATTCAAATGAGAATAGGATGACTATATTTGCTAGAGGCACATATGCAATGTTATGATGGGTACACTGTTTGATATATACTACAAGAAATTGACTATTAAAATTTTTAATTGCAAAGTGGCTATTGATAGGGAAGTAGTAGAGCAATTCAATGATAGTATGCATACCCTAAACCAATTCAACCAATATAAAATGAATATAGATGAAGAGATTAAAATATCATCTATAATATAGAAACTTCCTCATTCTTGGAAAGATCAAAGGAAAATTGTAAATCACAAGGAGGAGATAACTATGAAAAACCTAGCACGATATATCCAGTTTGAAGAACAACTGAGGCAAAAAAAGAAAATGATGAACCAATAGTGTATTCATCAAAGATCCACATGGTGGTGGAAAAGGAGGCAAATAATACCTTCGATTAATCAAAAGAGGAAGTTTCAGAACATAAACAACTTCAAAAATAAGAAGGCTAAGAAAGTGAATGGGTGCTACCACTATGGAAAACCTGATCGTTTTAAATGGATTATCATTTCCTTAAAAGAAATAATGATAATCGAAAGACAGTTTTATGGCCATTATCTCTGAAATCAATATGCTTAAAGAGAGGGTTCCTAGTGGATCAGATCTTATGCTAGTAAGCATATCTGCAACGACAAGAGTCAAATAAAGAAACTTGAACTGTATAAGAATGAAAGCTATATATACATAGGAAACTTAGCCAAAGAGCTCAAGAGGAAGGGGATGTTAGACTTGGAGTTCATGTCAAAAGATTATAACCAAATAATGTATACTATGTACCCAATATTAGAAGGAACCTTGCTTCTGGTAGTCTTTTAATAAGTTTGGTTTCAAACAGGTCTTTGTGTAAGATAGATATGTGCTGACCAAAGGTAGTGTGTTTGTGGGTAAACGGTACACGTGATGGAATGTTCAAACTCAATATCAATAAGACTATTGCTTCTGCTTATATTATTGACTCTTTTTCTTTATGGCATAATAGTTAATACTGGACGTATAAATGGTACGATTGAAAGTGACTAAGGATCGTATAATATGGAATATTAACTAAGTTATCTACTAGTGCGGAATATAGATATAAAAGTAAATGAGAAAGTAAATGACACCAGGGATTTTATACTGGTTCGAACTTCCTATTCTACGTCCAGTCCTAGACTCCTTCTGGAATTTAACTATCAACCTGAACAGGTATTACACCGCCCGAGTAATCAAACAAGACTTCTACCGCCTAAGCAACAGAATAGGACTTTAACCGCCTGAGCAACCGAACAGGAGTTCTAATACAAACAGTAAAATTGCTTCTGATTAAGTTTGCTCTTGAGTAGCACTTGGTAAGTCAATAACGTACACCCTTCCTATAATCTTCTCCTTTGTAGTATGTCATGTAGTTCATGAAGACAGGAAGTTTATTTAATCACTAATGAAGTTTTGCTTTAATGAACAAGTGATTAGAACGAGAATATTGAATGCAAAATGGTAAGATTGTTTAGAGAATAAGAATGAGAAAAATAGAATCAGAATCTAGTGATTAAAACAAATGATTTCATGGCTATATATAGTGTGTAAGTGTTTCAACCGATCATGAAAAGTAGCAATCAAAAGATACGGAAGCAACTCTTGAATCAAGAGTTGTTTCTGTTCACTGAAGTGAAGTGTCTTTTCAAAAATATAGCCGTTATGAAGATTCAGTCGACTGACTGAAATAATTTAGCCAGCTGAATTGATTGAAATTCGAATCAGAGAGAAAATGGTGCAAAAATCATGTAATTAAGCCGGCTGAATCATATGGTTCAGTCGAATGAATATTCAAATAAAGTTGTTTACATGTACAGGAATTCAGTCGACCGACCTATATGATTCAGTCGGCTGAATTTCCCGCTTTCTGCCATATCAAAGATTTTTCAAAAATGTTTTTGTGTGTGAACTTGTTTACTAAAAAACTTGGCATATGAACTATGATTTGGAAGATTTTAAATTACGTGTGTGTGCATATACCACTTTGGAGAGATTTTAACAAGAATTTACCCCTAGACTTAGACCATAGACAATATATTACTGAAGCTTCTATATGAAATCTGGTCTACAATCCGGTAGATTATTTGTCGAGTAAAATAGTATATTCTCTTGCAAATATGGTTAGTTCACATAATATTTACTTATATAGTTGTCACAATCAAAACATCAAAAGTCAAGGTTCTAACATTCTCCCCCTTTTTGATGATGACAACTATGTAAGCTTGTAAATAAAAGACAATTTTCTCCCCCTGACTGAATCTTCCCCCTATCAATCATATTCTCCCTCTTTGTCATCGACAAAAAGGAACAAATAATTAATATGAGAAATATAGACATATAAGTATACAAATAAGCATATAGTTTTGAGGAAGAAAATAAACATAAACATCATATATAGCAAGCATATAAGAGCATGTAAATATGACAATTAAAGAACAATCTTACCTAGAAACATCAAAATACAGCAAGACTATAAGAGAATGTCTCAAAGTAAAATAATACGACAAGTTGATCATGCATGAAATATAAAAAGCTAGAAATCCTCACTGTGTTGTACTTCTTCTTCTTCATCTCCTTCTTCCGAAGTTGACCAAGTGAATGGGGCAGGATTTTCAGCAACACTGGTAGAAGTAGAGCCGGTACAAGAGACTTTTTCCCAAATATTGTTTAAAAATCCTTTGATTGAGTTTCGCTTCTTGTTCGTTCTAGTCACATTTTTCTCGACGTTCGCTAAATGTCGTCCAAGCTTGCTTTGATTTCGAGACAATGTTACAAGAGCTTGTTTCGGAGTTATATCACCATGAAGCTCTTGAATTTCGTCGTCGTCTTCTTCTTCTTCTTGTCGAGGAGCTTGAGAGGATGAAGAAGTGACATTTGTGTTTCTTGGTTGAGGAATTCCTTGTTCACGATTAGTGGCCCATTGTTGAAAGCTAATAATTTGTTGATGTTTGGGGCATTTAGGAAGACCCATTAGACTTAATGTCTTCGAGTTAAGCTCTCTGATGGTCGTGAAATCCGAATCGGGTAAAGGAACTCCGAAACTTTGTAAAATGCACATGATATAGGCTCCATAATGAATTGTTTTGTACTTTCTCTTGTGATTTATGGTGAGAAACTCATCTAAAATAATTTTCCCCCAATTTACTCTTTGGGATGAGAAAATAGCATATAGGGCTTGAAAATCCCTTTTATAGACCTTTTCGTAGCTACCGGTCCGGGGTTGTAATGAGCGAATGAGTGCTCGATGGATAATTCATGCCTTCGGATGTAAGGCACTAGATTTCAAAATAGTCAAATCATCCGACAAAAAGGGATGTGATAGTTTGGATTTATTGTTCGAACACGGATTTGAAATCGATATTGGTTAAATGGTTTTAAATGGGAATTTGAATTGAAAGACGAAATTTAGTTTGTTGATTTGAAAGCTAGACATGGTCCAGATGTGTTGAAATGAAATAGTTTATTTTGATATTAATTTCAAATTTATTATTTTAATATAAACTGTTTAAAATATATAATTTTATCCTGATTATTAATTAAGATTTTCAAACTATTAAACTAATTTAATCTATTTTAAACTATTAAAACTATTTTAAACTATCTAAACTATTTCTATATTTAGGATTGTGTAAAGTTGAAGTGGTTATATTTAAACCTTGATTTAAAAGCGGAAATGGTAAAATGATGTTATAACCTAAGTTGGGATTTAAATGACATATTTGAGGAATATGATGATTTATATTAAGGGTTTAACCTATTTTGGAAATATGATTTCGAAAGTAAATATGATTTTGGAAGTGGTATGATTTCAAACGTGATATGATTTCAAAAGTGATATGGTTTGAATTGAATATGATATTTTGATATCAGTTATGAATCCGTTTTGGAAACGTAAAAGAACCATCTGGTGTGAAATAAGCGTTTGGTCATTAAAGAGACCGGGATCAGATATTGTCATACTCTCTGCTAATACCGAAAATCACTTTAACAACTATGTACGTGGTGGAGATTCTAGAATGAAGTAGGATGGTTTGGCGAACGATTCTGTATGAGGTATTATCGTAGCCCTGACTCCTGCGAGTCTGCTTGATGTGACTAAAGCAGGAGCCATGCCAGGCCAAGTGAGGTCGCTCCTCCTATCGGGAATATTTCTTCGATACCATATTATGACTGTGATTGATTTGGTGGCCACCCCTCGATTTGATTATGGGAGTGTGTTCTGAGGTGGGCGGTAGTAGCTGCTATGCGTTACCACCAGTCCGGATCCGCAAAATGGTAGTATCCTACCCTGGGCATTGCCTCGCGTGCCTTGTCACATGCCCTATCGCGCCTTCTACGAGTTTGGTTTGTGTCATACGTATGGAGTGCTCCCTAATGACCCACTAGTTTACGGTGGAGTTTACAGTACTGTATAGACTACGACATTATATAAAATGTGTTAAGGGGGATATGGGTAATGCCTTAATGCTATTTGAATACTTTACGTTACTGTAGACACTATTATAATAGTGTATTGTACTATGTATGTAGATAGTTTAACGAATCCTTCGGAGATGGAATTCGAACATCTCTTAAGTTATTGCACTCACGTTTGACACTGGACAGGAGATGTCAAATCTTGTAAACATCTACGACACCGTTACACTCATATTTATTTACTATTGATTTAACTTATATAAGATCTTTTAGTTCTGACTCGAGTGTTTTGTCTTTTCAATTCGCTCGGGTCAGTCTGAGTTTTTCAGTGTATTGAAGACCTTATTTCTGGAGGATGAAGATGAAGATTTAGTACTACTATTATTTATTATATTTATCCCACTGCATCATGTTGTTTTGTTGCATTATTATTTATTTCTGTTGTATGTACTCTGATTCTGTATTGTAAAAGTTTAATCCAATGTTATTTGTAAAACAACTTCATGAACTATTTATTTGATTATTATATTTTGTTATTCCGCTGTGAGATTTTGTGTTTGTTTTCTTTCTTTCTCTTCTTTTCTTATTTACTCCATAACAATCCTCCCTTTTGAATGGTTTGAGTCTGACGTGTGTGGTTTATCGTCGATTTAAACCGTCCAAAAAGATGAGTCATAGTTGGTATCAGAGCTTTGGGTTTAGCGATAACCTTAGCTTTGTGGGGTCTGACTCATTAGGAATAGAGTAGTAATACCCTAGAATGAGTCGTTGAGTGTATATATATGAGAGAGCATGTTTGTTAGTGTTAAAAAAGGTTTTGTATTGTGTTAATTTGTTCTGTTTAGTATTTATAAATTCTGGTCGGTACATAGGACGCTATGGCGGCGATAGAGAATTCTAAACACTTAATAGGGCAGACTGACACAATATTGTTTTGAAATATAGGTAAATGAAATAATTTTACCTAGTATTATATTTTGTATATAAAAGAATAACTTTATAAATGGATATAGTTGTGTGTGATATGTTTGTTTGTTAGGTAATGAAATTTTATATTGTAAAATAGGGTTTACAAATGAAATGAATATAAATTGAAATTTTGAGGACTTAAGTTCTGGGATTTTGGAAATTGTTTTCAAAGGATTTTGGAATATAATATTAGTATTATTTGGAAGTATTTTCTGATATAAATATTTCAATGTGATTTGAAAGAAAGTTTTAAAGAATTTTTAAAGGAAATAAGTTCTGTTCTCCCCTTTCTGTCGCTAGAAAATAATTTCGGTGATGAGTGGACGCATCATCGACGTTCATTTTCGAGTTTCAAAGTGGGAAGGCTGCTGTAGTAGTTTTACTACACATTTGTTTTGATAACAAATCTTAAACTTTAATTTCTAAATATGATTTGATATATAAGTTATGAGTGTGTGTGTGTGTGTATTTTAAATGATTTGAAATGTAACCCGGAGTTAGTTCTTAAAACTTTTTGATAATTAGTAGCTTTCAATTATAGTAATGAAAGAAATCTTAACTATTTTAATAATTGGAAACTTCTAAAAAGAGAAAATAAGTAACTAGATGCTAAGTGATTAATGAAAATATAAGAAATTGAAAAATTAATAAATTGTAAATCAAAATGATATGAAAATAAGAAATTGTAACTATTGAACATTATGTTAACTAAAGATGAATAAGATAAACTTGGATAACATTCAGTTACATTCTAAAAAAACATGTATATAACTTACCAAAATGTTAAAAGTTGAAATGTTAATAGAAACATGTAATAGAATATTATACAAGAAAAAATTAAATAATGGAAGTGTTCAATGGAATTATGTTTATAAATGAAGAATTAAGATGTATAAGAATGTTATAAACTTAAGTTAATAATTTGTGATGCTGGTAATTAAATGTAATAGAAAAAAAAGTGAATAGTCAAAGTAAATGGTTATGAACTTAAGTAATGTTTGAAGCCAATTATAATTAAAATAAATAGTAAAAGTGAATACTATATATGAAAGAGATAAATGTGAAGGGAAAAAGAATTAAAATTTAAGTATGAGTTGCTTCCCAAATGAATGTTTATGTAAAAATGGAAATCAAAGTAAATAATAAATGTGAAGGATTACATACATTATATGAATGAATGAATTTTGTAAGTAATAAAGTTAAATTAATAAAATAATCATTGTATGAATGAATGAAACTGAAGAACAGTAAATAGTGTGAAAGGAGATTTATAAGAATAAACCTAAACGATATTTGAATTTATTGTTTGTTTTGGCTTATGGGATGGTTGGGAAAGGATACTTCTAACTGTATAAAAGTGTATAAGTAATCTATTAAGTTTTATCTAAGACTGTTGAGTATATGGTATACTTAGTGGTTTATTTATCATTTTATAGGATTAAAAGTCTCTAAACCCGAACAAACCATTTGTTTGGTTGTATGGATGGATGGCTGATTTCTTTGATCACATGTAATAATTGTATTGTTTTGTTTGCAAGTGATTATTGTTATGTTGCGTTGATTGTTTTGTTATTAATTGAAACAACCTAAATATCTCCCTTGTACATAATTCTCACTATTATGGATTTTATAAGTGAAATACAGGTTTATGGAAGCAATTGCTACTGCTTTTGGTTCCAAAAATAAAGCGTTGTTTGCTCGACAAATAGGTACGTTTTCGGATTACGGTTTTCTAGCGATATTATACTGTTTTTCCCTTGGTTTGTGATATTTTATTTTGAAATATGATATATACATGTTATTATTGATATTATTTTTTCTCCCGGACCTCTCCGTACAAAGGAGAACCTGCAGAAATTTTCCATGAATTTTGGACTTAGAAATTTTTTGGCAAAGTGGAAATGTTTTTTTTCAAACTTATATTGAACTTGAATATAAAAGGAATTAATTGTTATAAATTAGTATGTTTTATTTAAATTATTTAATTATGTAAATAAATTGTTTATAAATTGAATACTTTGAATAAGATATATTAATTCCTTAATTCCTTCTTTTCCCTTTTCGAGGACGAAAAGTTTTTTAGTAGGGGAGAGTGTAACGACCCGAAATTTTTCGATAATTAAATATTGAATTAAATAAGATTTTATAATTTAATATTAGAAGAAATTAAAAATTTATAATTCATTTATAAGAAAACAATTAGAATGTAATTTAATGAGGTTAATTTAAGGTAATTGATAACTACTCTAATGCAACTTCAATTAATTGAAATGATTGTAAATATAAAAATTGGTTATAAATTGTAAATAAGTAAATAAACCAAATGTGGTATTAAATGGTGAAATTGTGTGTACTTAATTGAAATTGGTTAATGTAGAATAATCAACCAATATATGAATTTATTAGCTTTTGTTTGTTAACAATAAAATAGAAATGTGTTTGAATTGGTAAGTTATAACAATGGTTTAATTATAAATTCACTATTTAATTCGTTGAAAATCAATTGCAATTAATGTAATTAATTATTGCAGTTAATGTGAGTTAAGATGATAACGATAAATGTGAATGTAATAAAAGGTAAAGTAATGTCAATTATATTCGTAAGGTAATAGTTGATTAAATAATAAAAGCGAAATCAAAATAAATGAATTTAATGGAATTTTAAATTATAATTAATAAATTTATTATAGTTGAAACTGAACACTATAATTAGTGTAATATTTAACATTGAATTGATATGGAAATTTGTTTTAAAGGATTATAAATTACTTAGTAATCAAAAATGATAAAAATTGTTAGTTATTAAATTTGAATTAAAAAAGTGATTTTATTGATTTAATAATAATTTATTTAATTAACGCGAAAATAACCATTTTGGCCACTTTCTCAGATTTCGATGAAACTAGTTTCATCGGATCCGTAACGGTAAATTATTGTAAGATTTCAAGTTTCGTAGCGATCAGACTTGTCGTTTGATCGTATGGGCTTGAAACGCGTAGAAATCAATTTATTGAATTCAATTTGAAATAAGCTGATTTTAAAAGCTAACTTCTTCATACGGTGGAATTAGGACTTGAAACCCGTTCCATTGAATTTAAAAATATCAAAAACATCAATTTGATATATGGGATGACCCACTTTCGTTTCTGAAGCGGAATGGGCTTTTCGGGTCGTTATTGTCGTTTCGAACAAATTCGATGTGTTATTCATTTTATCGGGGCTTGTCTATATAAATAGTTTTCTTTCTAACCCTAACAACTTTTTTTTCTATCCGTACTCTATTTTCACCCGTCCCTTCTCCTCAAGAGTCAGAACGTAAAACAAAAATTTCCCAATTTTCAATTTCAAATAAAATCAATTCCTAATTTTGGCAAATCCTAATAATATTGGTCCGCCGTTCTTTTCCTCGTTCATACCAACGGCTCACGTCACACGTGCAGATCGAGGCACTTCCAAGCAAAATGTCAAATAGCAAAATTGTGCGCCATGACCAGAGGTGTGCATCGATGCCAATAGTTTGAAGTATGGTAGGCTCGAGTGGCGTTGTATTGAGTTCTTGAAAACGTTTGAAAATGTAACTTTGAAATCTACTAAATTTGAAATAGTTTGGATTTATTGTTCGAACACGGATTTGAAATCGATATTGATTAAATGGTTTTGAATGAGAATTTGAATTGAAAGACGAAATTTAGTTTGTTGATTTGAAAGCTTGACATGGTCCAGATGTGTTGAAATGAAATAGTTTATTTTGATATTAATTTCAAATTTATTATTTTAATATAAACGGTTTAAAAATATATTATTTTATCTTGATTATTAATTAAGATTTTCAAACTATTAAACTAATTTAATCTATTTTAAACTATTTTAATCAATTTAAACTATTTTAATTTATTTTAATTTATTTTAATATATTTAATCCAATTTATTCTATTTTAACCAATTATAAACTAATTAACCCATTTTAATCTATTTTAAATCTATTTAATCTATTTTAAATCCATGTAATCTCTTTTAATTCTATTTTAAAACTATTTAATCTATTTAAACTATTAAAACCATTTAAAAGCTATATATAAAGTATTTTAACTATTTAAAAGCTATTTTAAATTATTTAAACTATCTAAACTATTTCTAGATTTAAGACTGTGTAAAGTTGAAGTGTTTATATTTAAATCTTGATTTAAAAGCGGAAATGGTAAAATGATGTTATAACCGAAGTTGGGATTTAAATGACATATTTGAGGAATATGATGATTTTAAATTAATGGTTTAACCTATTTTGGAAATATGATTTCTAAAGTAAATATGATTTCGGAAGTGATATGATTTCAAATGTGATATGATTTTGAAAGTGATATGGTTTGAATTGAATATGATATTTTGATATCAGTTATGAATCGGTTTTGGAAATGTAAAAGAACCACCCGGTGTCAAATACGCGTTTGGTTGTTAAAGAGACCGGGATCGGATATTGTCATACTATCTGCCAATACCGAAAACCACTTTAACAATTGTGTGCGTGGTGGAGATTCTAAAATGAAGTAGGATGGTTTAGCGAACGATTCTATATGAGTTATTATCGTAGTCCTGACTCCCGCGAGTCAGCTTGATGTGACTAAAACAGGAGCCACTAAAGGCCAAGTGAGGTCGCTCCTCCTGTCGGGCACATTTCTTCGATACCATATTATGATTTTGTGATTGATTTGGTAGCCACCCCTCGATTTGATAATGGGAGTGTGTTTCAAGGTGGGCGGTAGTAGCTGCTATGCATTACCACTAGTTCGGATCCGCAAAACGGTAGTATCTTACCCTGGGCATTGCCTCGCGTGCCTTGTCACATGCCCTATCGCGCCTTCTACGAGTTTGGTTTGTGTCGTACCTATGGAGTGCTCCCTGATAGCCCAACAGTTTACGGTGGAGTTTACAGTACTGTATAGACTACGACATTATATAAAATGTGTTAAGGGGGGTATGAGTAACGCCTTAACGCTATTTTAATACTTTACTTTACTGTAGACACTATTATAATATCGTATTGTACAATGTGTGTAAATAGTTTAATGGATCCTTAGAAGATGGAATGCCGAACATCTCTTAAGTTATTGCACTCACGTTTGACACTGGACAGGAGATGTCAAATCCCGTAAACATCTCCGACGCCGTTACACTCATATTTATTTATTGTTGATTTAACTTACATAAGATCTTTTAGTTCTGACTCGAGTGTTTTTTCTTTTCAATTCGCTCGGGTCAGTATGAGCTTTTCAGTGTATTGAAAACCTCATTTTTGGAGGATGAAGACGAAGATTTAGTACTACTACTATTTATTATATTTATCCCACTGCATCATGTTGTTTTGCTGCATTGTTATTTATTTCTGTTGTATGTACTCTGATTCTGTATTGTAAAAGTGTAATCAAATGTTATTTGTAAAACAGCTTCATGAACTGTTTATTTGATTATTATGTTTTGTCATTCCGCTTTGAGATTATGTGTAACAACCCGCATATCTATCGATTTTATATTTAAATATTTTATCGTTCGTCGGATGTTAGTCCGAAAAGCTACTTTTTGCATACGGTCAAATTAGGACTCGAGACCACTTCCATTGAGTTCAAAATGACGTTTGCGATCTTTTTGAGTGTAAACTTCGATATGTTTGGAGATAGTGAACTTTTCGGCACTTTTTCCCGCCTTTGACTTTGGTTTGGACTGCACCCCTTTAGTTTAGCCCAACCATCTTCCTCACTTTATCAAAACACTTCAAGCTTTGTCAAAAATGGTGGTGGGAAGTGGAAATTAAAACTCCAAACACAAATTCTATTGCAAATCCGAGATTCAACATCAAATTCACGTGAAGAACATTGATTCAAGCTTGTTGGTGTTCTTGCTTTGCTCTCAAATCTCCATCTTCATTAAATTCCGTGAAAAGGTGAGATTTTTAATCTCACATCTCGCCTATATATAACTGTCATTGGGTTGTTGGAAATGACTTCCTATCACTTTAGCATTAATGTTTGCAACTGGTTTGGATTGAATTGGTGAGAAACTCAAGTTTCAGTGCTGTTTGCAAAATCTGGCCCTAGGTCGTTCTGCCTTCCTTAGGTCGTCCAGGCTGCTAGCTCGCGTGTTGAAAAGTCTCCACTTTCTTAGGTCGATTCACGAGTTAAGACTTAGGTCGCTTGCGTGCTTAGGTCATTCTGGCTTAGGTCGCAGAGAAATAAGTCGTAGGTCGAAACAGCTTTAGGTTATAGGTCGTTGCCGACCTAAAATTCCTAGGCAAACCACTAAGTCGCTCGACTTTTGTTAAGTCTTAGGTCGTTGCCGACCTAAAATTCCTAGGCAAACCACTAAGTCGCTCGACTTTTGTTAAATCTTAGGTCGTTGCCGACCTATAATCCCAGGCAAAATCTTAGGTCGTTGCCGACCTATAATCCCCAGGAAAAATCTTAGGTCGTTGCCGACCTATAAACCCCAGGCAAAAATGTTAGGTCGTTCGCCCTTAAGTCTTAGGTCGTTGCCGACCTATAATCCCCCAGACAAACTTTAGGTCGCAAGTCTTAGGTCGCGAACCACGTTAGGTCGCGTACCCTTAGGTCGCGAATCACCTTAAGTCGCGTAACCCTCTTAAGTCGTAGGTCGCCTCCGACCTAATATTTCCCCTGCTATTTCACTAGGTCGCTTGACCTTAAGTCGTAGGTCGTCTCCGACCTATGCCCCACTAAGTCGCATCCCACTTAGGTCGCAGGACTTTGTTAAGTCGTAGGTCGTCTCCGACCTTGTCCTTAGCCTTGTTAGGTCGCGTGAACTCTTAGGTCGTATGACCTACTTTTCCTTAGGTCGCTGGACCAGCTTGCCTTCACTAAGTCGCACCGTGACGGGGTGCTGCCCCCGGACCCCCGCGACCTGACCGGGCAGGTCGAACCCCGTATTACTCTGCGTAGGCAATCTCTTCTGAAAAACATTTATCAGAATTTCTACTTTGATGGTTTTGGGATTGACTTCTTTGGACTTTACTCACGTCTTCGAACGTGAATTGATTTGTTTCTACAATCGTTTTATGACTTGTCACTTTAAAGATATATGAAGGTTTCAATACTAATAGTAAATATCAAAACTCTTTCATCAAAGCGATTTCAACACTATTTTAAATATCAAAAGTTCGTTTTCTCAAACCGATTTTCAATCTACTAGTATATACAAGCCTTTACTTCACTCGAATGAGAAATCGACTTAAACGACATAGTAAAACGAGTGGTATGAAACGCTTGCGTTCACTTCGTCGGTTAGCTCTTGGACTTGTTCGATTGAACCCTTTTTGTGACAATTTCCTAGTGAAGATTTACAGCTTGTTCGTAAATATTTAAGTTAAGCAAGTGGTTATGGGACATGAAGCTAAACTCATATATTTACTAGCTTGGTGTGATTGACACTTCCTTATGATCATGACGATCATTTTTGTGATTTAGACTAGCGATTGAGCGATGTCTCTTTGTCTGCGTGGGAGACTATACCCCGTTTATGTGATGTTTCGCCATCACATATCTAGGGTAGCACCCTACGGTCTTCGGGCCATTCCTGTGTGAAAATTTAATGGATAGCTTCCATGAGATAGCTTCTCGTCATGTGTTTACGCGTAGGTGAGTTTTCATGCTCCCATTCATGTGTTAGGCCTCCCCCCTTTTTATGTGTTTTCTGGATTTCTGATGATGATTTCTGGAATTTTGTGTTTCACCAATTTTCATGATTTTCATTGATATGATATCAGTTTTTGTGCATTGGTGAATTCATGTGTTATTGACTTGTTATGAATACAAGTTTAGGGTATGATACCCTACCTTATCTTTGTGAAGATTCTTGTGATATTGATTAATCTTTTGTTGATTATCATTTACATACTTATAGTAGTATGTCGTTATGGTTATTTCATGTTCATGTCATGCCTTTTACTTTATACCATATCATCTGATATTTATAGCTAGACTGATCCGTTTATTATTTTCTTATAAATAATACTCGGGTCAGACCGAGATGTTACAGGTGCTTCTGCTTGACTTCTCTTCAGGATATTTCTGACTTTTGGCTAGCTACATAGATTAGTAGTTTTTGGATGTACACCTTTGAGATATAGACTCTATGTTGTGTACTTATTCTTTTGTATAGCACGTGATGCTATTCTTTTGTATTATCGTGGATCTTTCTGACCACTACTCTGATGTACACTTTCATGTGTTATATATTTATTCATATCTTCTTCCGCCTTTGTGATATGGATGTCTGTGACTGATTTATGTTATGATTATTTCTATGTTTGTTTCCGAAGATTATATATAGCCACCGTGTGATAGCTTTGTGTTTGTATCGGTATGTCGGATTTCCTCCTTAAAAGATATGCATTCTATTCTATCTGACGTATCGGTGCTCGCACAAAGAAGTTACATGGATGGTCGCTCCTCCACAGCCTTATTCTCCGTGCTAATTGACAGCACTACATCGTAGTGTTCTTAGTTAGCGTGGGTATAGAGGTGGGGCGTCACATTATGTGTTTGTTTTCTTTCTTTCTCTTTTCTTATTTACCCCATAACAATCCTCCCATTTGAATGGTTTGAGTCTAACATGTGTGGTTTATCGTTGATTTAAACCGTCCAAAAAGGTGAGTCGTTACAATAGAACCCTTCCTCATTCCACTTTCCATGGTAGAACCCTTCCTCGTCCCACCCATGAGCTCCTTTCTTGAACTTGTCCTCGTTACATTTTCCATAGTGATTTTTCTATCTAATTACTGGGATAACTCACCCAAAATACCAAAGAGGGGCATGCTAGCAAGGAGAGTTCAAAACACCTTATAATCAAATTTTTTACCAAATTTTTTATTTTCGAATCAAGGCTTCTATCTCCCTTTAAAATAAATTATCTTTATCTTCCAGAAAAGTACACTATCAATTTATAAAACAATTTCTCAAAATATTTTCCATTATTTAATCCAATTCAAAATATTTTTTAAGAAAACATCATTTTATATAAGAATCAAATCATTCTTTTAAATAGAAACTCTTTGCTTTAAAATATTTATTGAAGCCGGAAAAATAGGTGTTGACATACATATTTTTAAATTCCGTATAATGGACCTCCCACCTATCCTTGGTTCTTTAGTGGTATCCATCAAGCCTTTAGTCCCCGAAATCCTCCAACCACTATTAGTCATCTTCATGGAACATTTTCACATTTCTTAGTCAAACAGGTATAAATAATTACAATATGTCAAACAACAAGCAACCAAGTAAACAACCAAATAAACAACAACCAATCAAAATAAACAGTCGACAAGCAAATAAACAAAAAATTAAATAACCATAGTATAAAAAACAATCAACAACATACTGCAATTAAGAGAAATAATTCAAATGAGCTCAATATAGATTAATTAAATAAACAGTCAACAAGTAGCAATTAAAACTAATCATTGTAAAAAAAAATTCAACAGCAACCAATACAAGCAAAAGAAATTAATCCAAACAAGCATGACATGGATAAATAAGCAAACATCAAATAAATAATACAATACAAAAAGGTATGTACTTAACAAATAACAAACAATGCAAATAACTAAAGCAAAGTAACAACTACAACAAAAACGGTCACTATCCCAAACATCGAAATGGGTAGCCCCTTCTCTATATCCTAACTCTCTTCAGCGAAGGAAATTATAACTAGACATCCCTACAACTCACTAGAAAAATCTAATAAAATAACATAAGGGTGACATAGTCATAATAGGTGTCGGGCAAACTCAAAACTCATCTTACCTCATCGCATTCATCATCTTACACCCTATTTTACAAAGTCTAATTTTATAGTTTTGAGTTAAAATTTTAAATAAAACTTCTTTTAATAAAATACCATTTCAATAAACACCTTCAAAGTTTGTTATTCAATTAAATATTTTACTTTTTCAACCATTTACTTTTCAAATCAAATCATCCTCATCGTAGTAAAATATTTTCCTAAGATATTCTAAAACTAGATATTTGATAATATATCATTTATTAATAATATATCTCCAAATATATTAACAAATAATTATTTTTCAAATTAGATTTTTTCAACCAAAACTCATTGCCTAAAAATGCTTTTATTTTCAAAACATCATTTATCAGAGAGTACCCTTTAATTGAAAACCAAAATCAAAGTTTTATTGAAATCAAATATGCTCTCTTGATAAAAAGAAAAGAATTTCTTTCAAATAAATATTTTATTGCATTCTTTACTCAAAAAGATACTTCTTAAATAAAAAATACTTTCATCAAATATTTTAAATATTTCCACCAATAAAATAGTTTCCCAATTAAAAATATTTCCGCTATATTATTTTCAAATACCTCATTTGAGAAAATAATTGCTTCAAACTATTATATATTTTTATGGAAGTAACTTCCTGTAAAGTATTTTTAAAATATATCTTCTTCAAATCATATAAGATCCACTGTAAAGAATGTTTCAACAATATAACTTTTTTTTGGAATAAGGGTTCTCACTAGTTATTTCTCAACAAGTTACCTTCAGAAAAACATTTTAAAATCTTATACTATTATCAAAAGGATTCACTCCTTTAATGCATCTTATTAAATAAATACGCCTTAAAATATATATATATATATCCTATAAAATAATATTTCTTTCTAGGATATCCCTCAATAGAATATTCTTCCAAAGTATTCTGAATCACAATGAGATTACAAAATACATTTTCAAAAAACGTTCCCAAATTAAAAACAATTTTGGGTAAAATGTTTTCATTGTAACATTTTTATCAAAATAAAATATTTGAAGCCAAAACATCCTTTCATAAAAATATTTTCAAATAGAACATTTTTCAACAATAAAAATCACTTTCAGTAGATAACATTTTTCCGCCTTTAATAAAGCATTTCTAGATCATAATGTTATGATAGAAATATATTCCAAAGGAAGTATTAAAACCATTCAAAGTTTCTCATTCAAAAATGTTTCTTCAAAAACTGAATTCAACTTCCAATATTTAATTAAAATGCCCTTTTATTAAAATATTTCCAAATAAAATAATTTTACAATATTTACTCTTTCTTACAATAATACCTTTGTAAAAATATTTTATTTTCCCAAATTAAATACTCTGTTCCTCAACAAAAAATTTAACAAATCACTTTGTGTACAAAAATAATCATTTTTCCCCTTTTAATAAAATATCGTTAAAATCATAAATGTATACCTTATAAATTTTCCAAACAAATATTTTTCACTAAAATAAAAATGGTTCCATCTTATTAAGGTCAGGTTTTAATTAACTTAACATCAAGTGTGTATCACTCGAGTTATAACCAGCACTTAACCTCACTTATAAGTGTTCATCCTACCATAATCCTACTTTATTTATTTCCATACAATGGTCATCATAAATAAACATCATTTTAGGGTGATGCAACAGTTGTTAAAAAAACAATCCATACACACAAAGCATACATTTTTCAATCCAAACGCTCTTTCATTCTTTACTAGTGAGAACCCGTGCTTCGCACATGCACCGTAGCTATATTTATTTTTGTAATTATTGTCGAACCTTTGTGTAATTGTAGGATTATTGACAATTAAATTGATTATTTCTCACTTCTTGATAGATGCTTAAGATATTGTCCAAAAGGTAATTTTGTTTAGCAATTGTTTTAGTAGAAATGTCAAATTATGTTCTAATCAATGCAATAAAATAAATGTATCAATTTTTTATGCTCATGAAAGTGGCATGAAGGCAAAGATATAACCATGTATGTTGTTTACAAAGATCCTTCAAATAAATCATGTAAATAAACCAATGAATCAAGTTACAGTATTAAGTCTCATATGAAGAAAATTATTATTTACTGTACTTTTTTTAATCCAATGTAAAATATTTTGTTTATAAAATTCTATTTTAGTCGCATGGATATAAATATCTAATTTCATCATCTACCTCTAAAAAAGGTTAATATTAGATTGATGATTGCTAACTAAAATGGAATGAAAGATGCAAAAACTTGGATCACAGACAACAATGTAATGCATTACACTATAATATATTATACATAATGAGCAACCTTTCTGGACAACTGAGCTTCATTCTTCATTACAAAATCATATAATCGAAGTACATATCATTGTAAACCAATATCTATCCATATAGCAATTAATACGTTATTAATCTACGAAAGCCCATATAGTCTGATGTGTTATTACAATAAAGCTACAACTTTTCAATATGTAAGATATATGTCAATGCTAAATATAAATTCATAAAAATAGACACAATACTCTATGTAGATATGTTTATATTTTTCTGAACATGTACTAATTGATGTCAGTGAGTTTCAATTCCAAGATCTATGAATCAAACAATCAAAATATTAATCATCATCCATTACCGCTATTATTAAAAAAATCATTGTTCTATTAGCACATCACAATAAGTTTAACCCCTCCTTTGTAGTACAATAAAGAGTTCAAAGTAAAAGAAGGAAAATTAAGTTTTAATGTTGTATGAGATTACTTATACCAGAAGTTGTATGTTTGGGAACATAGGACACCGAAAGAGATAAATGCAACTTTTGACATGAGTGTCACTATTGGCATTCAATACGGTTATTAGCCATGTCATAAGGTACATTACATTCAATACAATCAAATCATTAGCTTAACCTCATAAATTAATATGATTCAGTAATATCATTTTAGAGCATGTACCAAAAACTTATATACTAATTTTTGAGGCGGCATCATCTTCTATTTGATGATGTCTGTAGTATGCCTATATACTGCTAAGGATAAACTTTGTCAATACTAAAACATCTGGGACTTCTTCAATCTGATGATGTCAAAATTAAGAATAATGTTTTCAAACCCATTTTTTCATCAGTCAGCTCAACCTACCTGTAACACTGAAGAAGTTTTATGATCAAACAAAAGTTTATTGCAACCTGATACAACATTCACCGACTGAAAACATAATCGTTTGAAGAAATGGTTGAAGATTAGTTTTAATAAAATCTAAATTTTATTATACTAAGCTCATAAACCATGGGAAAAGTTTCAAAGCCTTCATCCAAACATTTTATGGGTTCAACTTTTGCTATGCAAAAAAGTAGAATTAGATTGCTCACTTTCTAAAGATTAGTTTGTCCATTAGCATAAGAAGGTAGTGCATATGGTCTCACCAAATATTTAGTTACGGTACTTCACACTAATATATTAATATAAAAAATTATTTCTCCTGGTATGTTGGTAAATGTTAAACCATTGAATTCAAGAGTTTGGATAAAGTACAAAAATTAAAATCAATTTGCTAAGAGTCCTTAAACGTTAATTTCAACTAACCTTTAGAATATTATCACCTACAAGTATATAAATTTAGAGATTAATGATCTAGTTTCCCAGAATCGCTGTAAATGGACTAGTAAGAAGTTTAACCAACAACCACATTGTAAAAGGTATTATTTATGTACCTCTATGTAATTAAAAGGTTCCAAATTCTTTATTCTGTGTTGACAACACCATTTCAATCATAATTTATCAATTGATTTGCAACCAGTTATATGTTATTAAATCATATGCAATTCAATAATTTCCTAATTCCAAAATTTTAACCACTACCAAAAATATATAAAAATGAATGGGATGCATCGCATGCGTACTAAAATATCGGTATAAATAAAACATGCCATATAAATGGAGATTTCATATGCAAATTTAGTTTGTAAAATGCAATGAATATCATTTTATTTTATATTGAAGACTAATATTCAATTTTTGAAAATAATATAATCTTGATTTCAAGTCCTAACTGGCCATGTCGTTAGTTTCAAGAATCTAATATAACTACAAATTTAACATTATATGAATTATAAGTTTATGTATTATAAATACTATATCCCAATAAAGTTAAAATTACTGGAAGGTCATAGACTAAATAAAACCTTAATCCTAAATAAAATGAGTACAAAAAGTCCAACCCATTCATATTTGCATGACAATATTCGATGGTGCATATCCAATAGATATTGTACCTGCTCCATTTATGCTTGCCTCGGACGATAACACACCTTCGTTTATTACTCCAATCACCCTACATATAAATCAGAGCAAACATGTTTTCAACTATTCAGGCTATAGTAGTTTAAGATACACCCTCATTTGATGTCATATATGATCAATGCTTAAGGACATGTTAAATATAAGGATAATGCATGAAAATAGGCAAAAGAAATTTATTTATACAAATTAACCACTTTACATTCATTGTCTACTGCCACATCATTATTAGTTTTGAATGCTATGATAATAAATTAAGTTGCATATATCTTTGTAGGAATTTATTTATTGTTATTTCTATACTTTTTAGTGGAGAATTTGGAAATTGAAACCTATCGTGAAATAAGAATACTTAAAAAAATGATAAAAAAATTACAGAAAATGTGATTGTTGGATTATGACTTCATTTACAATGGTAAAATAATAGAAATCAAAGCAATTAGTTTATACATGATATTATGATTTAATCTGGTCTGATCAAATTTTATACCAAGACAGTTAGATGACATGAGGACATCAAAGTAATCAAAAAATCAAAATTCAAAAATATAAATTTTGCATTAAAATAGTAAAAGAATTAATTTCATCATTTTTTAATAAATCATGATAGTGCAAAAATTTATCATTAAAGTTGATGTAACGATTTATTAGGTCTTTGAGTTTGTAAATTGATGAAACAAATATAGTATTAATAGTTTATACCGATATGATAATGAAATATTCATATGGTTAGCTATTAATTTACATAATCCATTAAAATAATTATAGCTAGTGGAATATAATGGTGGTCACCTTTACACTATTATGGAGTAATTACATTTAGTTTAAATTTAGGAAAAAATGATGCATAGAATTTACGGTTCTTCACTCCATAAATTAATAAAATATATGCAGTGTTAATAGTTAATGTCACTATAATTATTGATTTCATATATGGTTAGCTTTCAAATAACATAATCATTGAAAAATTTATTGTTAATTGAGTATGATAGTGGTCTATGTTATATGAGCATGGAATAATAATATTTCACATGATTATAGCCATATTTCTATAAAGATGCAGTTTCCATAACAGTGCTTATATGTAATTATAATTGTTATATAATTTCATAGTAGGCTATTTATTGAAAAACGTCTTGTAATAATATTTATTGAAAGAACCAACATATTTTTAATAGTTTATAGCAAAGCTAACATACTAACACATATTTAACATATATAAATTATTCAAAAAATAAGAAATAATTCATATTAGTTATCAGTAAATCTCCAAGTGTTTCTTAATAATACGTCTAGATGTTACTACCACTGGTTTTATCGCATCAGGAGAAACCAAAACATAATTGCAACTTTAAGTTGTGCTAATAACCTTTAGAAAATTATATTGTTTAGTAATCTTTAAAATAGGTATAGAAAAATGAAATGGGCATTTAATGAATGCACTGATGCTTGCAAGTTAATAGCAGGGAAGTAAGTTGAACACAAATGATCCGATAGCTATGTCCATTAAAAATAGTATTCCATTGTGTATTCAATGTAATAATACATTTATCAATAGCTAATACTAAAATAGACAAAAATCATTTAGTGACACTATCCGTTTATGTTATTTAACAAATAATGTTTCATTGTGTTACTTAATGAAATAACATTTATTATTAGTTTCTTGAACACCCAATATCTTTTTATGAAAAAAATAACAATGAACTCAACTAATAATAGGCGAACCCAGTATCTCTATATAAACTATAACCAAACTAAAAAGTAGCTTGAAAGTGACACTAATGCAAATATAGTAATATTCATTTCTACTCGTTGAAACATGTTTTAGGAGAAGTGTTATTCATGGTTATTTTATTTACATTACTGTAGGGCCTAGTTAAAATGTTAAAACTTGAGAGTCTCATATCAGGATAAAGCACCGGTTATTTTAGAACATGTCTATTATGCATTTTTCTAGTTGTATATACATGACTGGACTCCTGCTCATTACTATGGGAACTTTTCTAGAATTCCTTCCTAAATATAATTACACAAATTCTCCTAATGGTAAACATGAGAGTTTACAGCAAAATGGAGATGAGAATGACAATCAAGTGCTTCCACAAAAGATGGCTTTGGTTCTAAGTTATCATGTATTATGTCTCAGTTTTCTTTTCTTTTCCAGTGCAATACAATAGCTTGTTGATTAAATTTAATAAAGTAATGCTTAAATTTTAACATCGTAAAAAAATCTATATAAACAAACATTTCTAACCGGCTAAATTACATTATATAATATATAAAGGAATCATGAAACTAAAAATCAAAAAACAGCCTAAGATAAATGATACACGTAGTACTTACGTATAAAATCGTACCTTATCATTAACTTATTATCCCTTCTATGCATATACAAAATTACAAAATGACCTGAAACAAATCATCATCATGATATTCTAAATCAAAAGAGTTTTGCACCATTCCTACGACTCTTTAAAACAGTGGAAAAAATCATAAACCAAAGCCAACAGAATTGAAGAAGGCTGTTATATTCACCCAAAAAAGTTGGAATAAAAATAGAAAACCAAGATTTTTTTGTAGTAGTAAGTATATACACCAAAAAGCATGCAAATACCGAAGAATGGAACAGTTACGTTAAATTCCAAAGCTGCAAGATGAATACGAAAATTCGATATACAACAATATAACTATTTTATGAGAAAATAAAACAGTGCTGAAGAAACCTACTCAATTTCCCATCCTAGTTCGGCTAAAAAGAGAAACATCCTTATATAAATATATGGTTACTAAGGTAGTTGATACTTTAAAATCAAAAAGCTTGATTAATCAATTTTCTTCTTATTATCGATATAGAGTATAGATTATAGCAAATATATAAATCCCTAACAATTACCCTATCAGCAGTAAATATGGATTACTTCTTCCCATTCTCCTACCGATACACTTGAGTTGAACCAAGCTTTCGATTGATGTCTAATAGTACATTTATAAAAACAAAGTGAAATATCATTACATTATCATATATATTGCATCATTTTATTATCGTCCAATTAACATAGAGAGCGTAAATAAATACAGAGCTGTTAAAACATCCCAAGTACAATATTGTAGTGTGCACTCTTTTTTTGAAAATGCATTCAATGGATTAAAACAATTAAAAAATGCATAAATGAAAATTTTGAATAAAACAAAAAAAAATATTATAGAAATTGCTAATGGACATGTGATGCCCCACCTCTATACTCACACTAGCTAAGAACACTACGGGGTAATGCCGTCGACTTGCATGAAGAATAAGGCCGTTGAGGAGCGACCATATATGTAATTGCTTTGTGCGAGTACTGATATGTCAGATAGTAGGTCATGCATTTTATTTCAAGAGGAAATCTGACATATTAAATACAAACTCAAACCTACTACACAATGGCTATGTGGCCTTCAGAAATAAATATAAAATAAGCATAACATAAAATCAGTCACAGATATTCATATCACTAAGGCGGAAACAGATATGAATATAACACATAGAAGTGAACTTCAAAGTAGTGGTCATACAAGATCCACTACATCACAAAATAATAGGTACAAGTGCTAGACAAAAGAATATGTATACATGAAGGAGTCTCTATCTCGAATGTATAAAAACAAAAAAAACTACTAAGCTAAAGTAGTTAGCCAAAAGTCAGAAGCAAGCCCCTGCTAAGAAGTCAAATGGAAGCACCTGAAACACCTCGGTCTGACCCGAGTATTATTTAAAAAGAAAAATAATAAACGGATCAGTCTATCTATAAATATCATATAAGATGAGATAGGATAAGAGATATGACAAAAATATATGATAATAATAATGTCATACTGTGACAAGTATATATTTGATAGCAAAAAAATCATTCAATATCTCAAATCTCCTCAAACACCAAAAAGAATTTCATATTCTTTAGCTTATTCACCAAACCTCAAATATTGACAAAACATATAAATGCAAATTACAAAAATTGGTGAAACACAAATTCCATAAATCTTGAAAACACAAAGGGGGAGGCCTATCATAAACGGGAGCATGACACCAACACGTGTATCACAAACGGGACACTATCCCATGGGTCGCTACCCCATAAATTCGATGCAACGACGTAGTACAACGATGAACCTGAAACTCAAATAAGCCGGAACAACGATGTAGTACAACGATACGCCCGATGAACCGAACTCCATAAAACCCATAGGTTGCTACCCTATAAAAAATAAGACGAAGCTCAACCGAACAGGATACAGTCCCTCATGCAGACAATGAAACATCGCATATCGCTAGTCTAAACCTCAAAATGATCGTTATAGATCAATAAGTGTAAATTACATCAAGCTAGTAAATAGATGAGTTTAGCTTCATGTCCCATAACCATTGGCTTAACTTAAATAATTTACGAGCAAATTGTAGATTTCCACTCGAAAATTGTCACAAGATTTCAATCGAACAAGTCTAAGAATTAACCGATGAAGTAAACACAAGCGTTTCATACCACTTGTTTTGCTAAGTCGTTTAATTGGATTTCTCGTACAAATGAGGTAAAGGTTTGTGTACACTAATAGATTGGAAAATGGTTTTAAAAACGAGCTTTGTATTAAAAGTAATGTTGAAATCATTTTTGTGAAAGAGTTTGAGTATTTACTACTAGTATAGAAACCTTTATATTTTAAAGTGACAAATCACAGAAATGATTGTAAAAACAATCTATCACCAAAATCCACATTCGACGACGTGAATTAAAATCATAAAAATCAATATCAAATCCATCAAATGGATGTTCTCAAAAATCCAGGAAAGAAGTCATCAGAGTCGATAATAAATGACAACAAATAACCGGATCAACAAAAATCGATAAAATGGAAACCCACATAATAATAGGCAAATTGGCTGAATTTAACAGCGCCAGAAGTTTGGTGGTTTTCCCAGACGTCTGAGCTGAAGATCTGGAAATTTCTTCCAGATTGCTCAGATGTCTGGGGAAAACCTTAGACGTCTGAGCTGAAGGTCTAGAATTTATATTCCTATGACTCAGACGTCTGAGTGTTTTCCCAAACGTCTGAGCTAAAGCTCAGGGCAAAAATTGCCTAGGCCAATGATGGCCAAATCAACTCGGAAGCGATCGAACGAGCGACGGAGGCTACGAATTTATGCCAAGCGACAACCCAGCCCTATAGGCTCTTCGATACACCCCAAATAACATGTACAAACATCCATAGTAGGATTTTCATAGATTTTGACTTCAAAGTACCAAAAATTGGAAAATTCACCAAACCAATTCAATTCAAAAGCAATTGAACATGAAATACATGTTAGGAATTCATACCTAACAACAATAAAAACTATAGACATAGATGTGAGTTCAAGAACTTACCTTTAAATTCAAAAACAAGGAATGAGAAGCTCTAAAACAAAGCAAGATCAATCTCTCTTCAACTTCACTTCAAGAACCTTCAATCTATGATCAAATGCAAAGTTTTTCCTAAGTTAGGTTATAGAAAAAATCAAGAATTGAAGAGGAATTGAGATGGAGAAGATAAAGAGCATGCTTACCTAAGCTTCTCCTTGATTTTGGAACTTGGATTTGAATTTCCTAAGAAAAGCTAGGGCTTAGGAATTTTAATTTCCTTTCTTTTCCCCATTTTTCCTTTTGCTTTGAGTGTTAGGAAATTATGAGAGGAATGAATGAAGAGGAGTGGAGTGGGAGGTATTTGGTAGAAGGTTTGGGTTCTCTTATTGGGTTAGTGGGCTAGAACACAAACCAAAGCCCAAACAAAATACCAAAATCTTAGTCAACTCCAAACATATCAATGTTTATACTTAACAAAGTTGTAAACGTCGTTTCAAAATCAATGGAAGTGGTCTCGAGTTCGGATTCGACTGTTTACAAAAAGTCACATTTCAGACTTTAAATTCAACTAGCGATGCTATATTTAAATAAAACATTTAAATATATAATCGTAAAATATGCGGGTTGTTATAGACTCCCTTCCTTAAAGAAATTGCATCCTCGCAATACTTAAGAAGAAAATAAAGAGTAACAACCACTCTAAGGCACAACAACACAAAAGAAAATTCTGAAGTGAGAAGTTCACCTTAAGGAGCACGAGAGAGTAAGGCTGGATGTGTTCGCTCGATGAATTCTCTGGATTCCCAAGAACAATCTTTAGGATTTTCGGACCATTGAACTTTCACAAGTGGAACATCTTTATTACGAAGGCGTTTAACCTCCGTAGCAATGATACGAATATGGTGTTGCTCATAAGTCAAATTAGGTGAAACTTCAATTTCTTCAATAATACCGGGCTCAAGAATAGAATCGGAATCTCTAAGGCATTTCCGTAGTTGAGAGACATGGAATACGTCATGAATAGCAGAAAATTGAGCCAGTAATGAAAGGCGATAAGCCATGGAACCAATGCGTTCGGTGATGGGAAATGGGCCAATATATCGAGGTGCTAACTTTCCCGATCGACTGAAACGCACAACACCCTTCATAGGTGAAACACGAATGAACACCAAATCTCCCACAGAAAATTCCAAATTCCTTCTTCGTTTGTCGACATAGGATTTTTGTCTACTTTGAGCTTCTTTCATCCTTTGACGAATAAGGTGAATCTTTTCTGTGGCATCACGAATAAAATCTTGACCTAAAACCAGCTTCTCACCGGCTTCAAGCCAACATGAAGGAGATCGGCATGGCCTTCCGTAAAGTGCCTCGAAAGGTGCCATACCAATACTTGACTGGAAGCTGTTATTATAAGAAAACTCAACAAGTGAAATATGATCTTCCCAACTTCCACCAAAATCAAGAACACAAGCACGAAGGAGATCTTCAAGGGTTTGATTCACACGCTCTGTTTGTCCAGCGGACTGAGGATGATAAGCGGTGCTAAAATTAAGCTTCGTTCCCAAAGCTTTTTGAAGACCCTTCGAAAATCCACTAGTAAATAATGGATCACAATCGCTAACAATAGAAGTAGGATCTCCATGCAATTTAACAATTTCTTTAATATAGAGTTTGTCCAAAAGAGGTACGGTTGGATTGGACCGAACGGGAATAAAATGGGAGGATTTTGTAAGTCTACAATCACCCATAGACTGTCATGACCCGAACGAGAACGGGGAAGACCATCAATAAAGTCCATGGAGACTTGATCCCACTTCCATACGGGGATGTCTAAAGGTTGCAATAACCCACCGGGCCTTTGATGCTCGGCCTTAACGAGTTGGCAAGTCATGCAACGCTTAATAAAGTTAGCAATATCAGATTTCATTCCATCCCAATAATAAAGTCGTTTCATGTCCGCATACATTTTACAACTACCGGGATGAGTGGTAAATTTAGAACGATGAGAATCTTCTAAAATGTCTTTACGAAGATCACTTATATTTGGCACGATAAGTCTATCAAATTTTCGAATGCCTCCACGAGCATCGATTTCAAAGTCTTTCAGACTATCAATATTATTTTTATCCCTACAACTTTGGTTAAGATGAGCCAATTCGGGATCTTGCTTTTGAGCTTCAAGGATGCGGTCTAAAAGAGAAGGATGAGCCTCAAGGCTACATAAAACAAGAGATGAACATGAATTGGATTCATGATCTCGAATCTCACAAGTGGACAAAGTCTCGAGATCATTCCATTCAGATATCATCATGGAAACAACTACTTGTTGTGTGACGACCCGGAAATTTTAAGCATTTGAAATAGGAATATTTAATTAATTTTAAATATTCAAAGGTTAATTTTTAACTTGAATTTCAAATACCATTAATTATTGGATAATTAATTGTTGAATTTAATTATCGAAATTGGTAAATTATTGAATCTGGAGCTTTAAGCCTGTTAAAAATAATTTGAAGACTTATAAAATTTATATAGATAATACTAAAGTGGATAGAAGTGTTAGAATCAGCTTTAAAAATGGTTTGTTATGTTTTGGAATTTTGTATCAATTTAAAACGTGTTCAACTGGTAGAACACGCGTCCCCCTTAAAAGTAAACAACCCAACACGTGTAACAGATCGAAGAAAATAATGGCCGAAGTAAAATCCTCTTCTCTTCAATTCAGCTTAAATCAATTTGAAAAAAAAAAAAAAATATGGCCGAAGCCTTTATCTTCGAAATCAAGTAAAAATCGAACTCGTTCAAAAAAAAATTATGCCAATCGAACGAAATCAAATTTCTTCACATTCATCGCGTACAAATTCCATTTCCTCTCTACAATTTCTAAATCGACCTCCTCCTCAGCTTCTAATTTCAAATTAAATTTCCCCTTCCCTCTGTTTGAAGTAATGGCGGCCGTATAGAAAGAGCGACCTAGTCGCGAATTTGGGGCGCTCAAGGTCAGGACGGTGGGGTCGCAGTAGATTCGCGACGCCATGGGGTATCTTCGGCTGAGGCTATGGGGATAGGGCACTCGTGTACGGCATGGCGAAGACCCACGTCACTGGGCGACGTCGTGGAGGAGCTTGATGGCGAGGTTTTCCGCGACAGTGGAGGCGAGTTCGTGTGCGATGATGGTTGGGGGTTGGTCAGTGTCAATGCATGCTCGCGACAGCTTGTTGGTGGCAGTTGGGTAAAGCGCGTGGGGACGATCATCAGAGTCGCGATGGTTGAAGCTCGCGTTTGGGGTTTTGGGGTATAGGTTCGTCGAAGTCGGCAGTAAGGTAAATAAATCTAATTTTAAAATTTTGAAATTATACATATAATCTGTATTTGAATTTTTCCAGTAAACTAGAAATTTATTTAGGGATTTATATATAGATAATAATAATATAAATATACATTTATATATTTAATTGGCCAGTTTAGTTTTAAAATAATGGATCTAGTAAGCTATTAGTCTATTAATCTGTTTAGTTTATATAGTTACTGGAAATGATTTATTTAAGAGAAATTAATTATTAGATGGATGTTAATAAATAGTATAATATTATACGAGGTTCCCCTATACTTTGTTAAACTAATTTGAATTTGTATTTTTAAATTTAATAGGAAATGAATTTATATAAAATAAGGTTGTCGGGTTAAACCTATGTAAGTCAGAGAAAATTACATAAGGGTTTAGACATTGAAGTATCTATATAAAGTTAGTTTAAAATTTAATCTTTAGATAAATTAAATTTTAGTTTGACTTAGAGAAATAGATAGGAATTTGTTCCTGATTTATTTGGAATATTAATAAACTGTAAATGGTCAAACAAGATTTGAGAAATCGTGGAAATAAATTTATTTAGTTAACTTATATATAATTATTTGATAACGGGAAAATTACCTTATTAAGTAAAATAAAATTTATTAGAAAGAAATTGATTTGTCCAAGTTGTTTGAATATTAATGAGATCATATAATATGTATTCAAGGTCTGGCATCGTGAAGAGGACTATTGATTTGGGTTGAATTGCAAAGTAAAAAGGGGGCAAAAGGTGAGTTAATCTCACTCAGTTGAATTTTATTTTAAATTTAAATGATTAAATTTAAATAATTGATTGGATGATTGCATTGATTGATGTGCTATACTATATATAGTAGTATATAGCAATATATACATATTGGCATATGTATATATTTGAGTTGTTGATATTCCCGCATTTATATAGCGGATGAGACCCTATGCGCCGCATAATAGCGGATAATTTTATATAAAAACCCATATACCGCGATATTCCACCTTGAAGTGGAATTGGTATTGTGCTAACGTCTGTGGATGCAGGGAAACAGGTTGGAGGGATCCAACTGGATTCCTCAAAATTATTTAGATTATTTGATATTCTGTTCTATGAATATTGATATCCTGTGATGATATTATTGATGATTGAAATATTGGATGATATGGTTGGATTGAATATTTCAATAAAAGGAGTTATCAAAATATATTGAATTGGATTTTGAAAGAAATAAAAGAGTAAATTTTAAGTAAATAATTCAAGTGAATTGAAATAAGGGAATTTCGAAATAACAAGGGAAATATTAACTTTAAACTAAAGTGATATTAAATTTAAAGAATAAAGGATTTATTTTGAATGTAAGGATTAAATTTAATTAAAGGCTAAAGAAGGAATTTTGGAAGTTTAAAATTGGTATTTTCAGTTAAAAAGGGTTTTAACTCAAATAAAGGAATAAATCTAAAAGTTAATGTATTTTGAAATAAATGAAGTAGTAAAGAAAATTTATTTCAAAGTAAAGTAAAGTAAATTGGAAAAAATTTGGAAATTGATTTAGTTGTTTAAAATTGGAATTTTAAAAGAGAAGTGAGATTTTGGAGATATAAACTGGGTTTATAAAGTAAAATAAAATATCAGTGGATATTTGAATATAATTTCAAGGTGGGAATTTATAAAAAGATATGGTTTGGTTTAAAAATAAATGTTGATTTATTTTTAAAAAGATGGAAATGAGAAGTGTATTTCTCTGGATAGCCAAGTACGTTTTCAAAGCAATTTTAAATATAAGTTAAAAGTTTTAAGTATGTTTTAAAAAGCATGTTTTAGAAAATTGATTATTTCTAAATGTTAATTTTCAAAGTAGGTATATTTTAAAAATCTATTATTGTAGTAATTATATAAAAGTGATTTGCTATTCTGTTTTAAAAAGAGAAATTTAGTAGTTTAATTTAAAGTATATATTTTTAATAAAGTATTAAAGTAGTTTGATTTCAATGTTATAAAATATATTTTAAAATCTAAAAGTGTTTTGTACTTGGTGTTTCAGAGAAATAAATATTTGGAAATGTTTTCCGTAAGCGGAAACTGTTTTGAAATTGTTTTCAAAAGGAGTTTGAAAATTTGGAAATATATCTTGGAAAGATATTTGGGTAAATAAATAATGTGAGAAATTATTTATTGTGTGATGGTTGCTTGTGGATGTTAATTGATAGTTAAATAACCGACTATCAATATTGGCCAAATGCGCTGATCGTTTCGAAGAGACCGGGATCGAGTTTCCGTATACCAGGATTCTAGGTCTGGAGACTCGAATACCACTTCGATCCGGTTTGTACGTTTCGTGTAACGTGTTCGGAGTCGAAGATTGGAGCTGTGAAGTGCAAGGGCTAGTCGCTACTAATCCTGAGGATATTTCCAAAATGGATGTAGTAGGAATAGTGCCTTCGGTTCCGTTCGAACCCAGGACGGACTGGTATGGACGAATGCTTGCGAAACATCGTCAGCGGACGATGGGCATTCTAAGGGATATGTTCTCTAAAGGTATCGTTTAGCCTCGAGCCTCATCAACCGGGAATGACTGAAAATCAGGGGTTATGCAGCAAGGCTTCGTGGGTAGCTCCCACTGGAGGGTAAGGTCATCCCTGTCTAGATGTCCCTTTTTATTTCGGCTTAGTGGTGCGGTTGCTGATCCCAACCGTGGGGTGATTTTATTCGGGATCATCCAGTAAGGGATGGTTCCGGCCTTGTGTTGCAGGGGAGCGGGCGTACTCCTCGGTACTGTGATCTAGGCCACGTACTGTGATAGGTGGTACCCCAGTGCCTAGTCATTCGTTGGAAATCCATTCTTCCTACGTGCTTGTACGGTTTTGATTGTGCCCAACTATTGTTGAAATGTGAGATGCAAGCATTTCAGCTAGATTCTATTTTACTTTCTGTAGACACTATTTTAATATCAGAGGATTTTGATATAAAGTGTTTAAGCTATCGTAAGGTAAAAACCCGACATGTTTATTTGTGGCGTGGTCTTACGAGATGCTTTTGTTTTCAAAGGATTTTGAAACTTTAATAATAAATTTGAGTGTGATTTTCTCACGCTGGTTTTCCAGACTGACTCGGGTGTTGTTTTATATGATGCTCGGGTCAGACCGAGTATTATAGGTTACAGGATATGATGATGTGGAGCTCAGGAGACGAGCTGGATGACGATACGTACTCTCGTACTTGCTATTATTTTCCGCTGTGTATTCAGTTGTATGATATTGATGTGATGTACTCTGATGATGTATTTGGATGTATATATATATATACAGATACAGTTTGATTTGTGTAAAGATCTGTTGATATATATATTATATTTTATTCCGCTGCGTATGTGAGATTCTGCTGTTGTTTTCTATTTTTCTTCTTCTACCTCTTCTTCTTAACTAAAATGGTCCGGTTTTTCTTGTATGAAAAACCCGGGTTGTTACACTTGGTATCAGAGCGAAGGCTAGCGATAACCTTGGCTCTGGTGGGAATTTTGAGAGTATTAATAGATATGAGCGCGTATTTGTTAGTGAATATAAAATGGTTTTATATTGTGTGGGTTGGTTTATTGAGTGGCATATGAACCTTCGTCGGCACAGTCTGGACAACTGTATCGAAGGGGTTTCTAAACACTTGAATAGAACAGTTCGACACAATATTGTTTTAAATAGGGTGAATGAAATAATTTTGCCCAAATTATTTTGTATATAAAGGAAATAATTATTTGAAATTATTATAGTTATATATTTGGATGCTGGTTGTTAGAAAATGACAATAATGAGTTAGTCTCATTATTGAGTAGAAATTGAAAACTTATAACCCAAGTTGAAGAATAAATTTATATAACAAGTTGGAATTTGAAATATAGACTATAAATGAAATTTATAAATTGAGATAAACTTTATATACAAATGTGAATTACAAATGTGATTTATAATCAAATGAGATAAATTCATAAGCAAATGAAATTTGTAAATGTAATTTGTAAATGTGACTTATAACTTGAAATAAAATGTGATAGAATTCCAGAGTAATGTTTGGATATAAAAATTGAATGGACTTTGAATTTGAAGTTTTGGGAAAGGTTTAAATTCCTTTGGATTTAAAAATAGTTTTTGAAGATTTTGGGAAATAATAGTGATATTATTTCATGAATATTTTTGAAATTGAATAGAAATCTGGTAGGATTTGGAATTTAAAAATGTTTGAAATATTTTAGAGTGATAAAAGCCTTAAATTCTCTTTCGGTCGCTGGAAAATAATTTCGGTGATGACTGCAGCATCATCGATGTCTATTTTCGAGTTTCCTAAGAGAAATTGCTACCAAACTGTTTTAAATTGGAAATGATTGTGAATTGGGTTGGTTTTAAAATTCAAAGGGAAAATTGTTTGGTAAAAGCAGATTATTTTGGAAATTGAGATTTGATGTGATATACCAGATATGTATGAGTTATTTATGAATTCAAAATGGTTTTTGGAATAAAATCGGGCAATTGGATTCTGGAAATTCTATTTAAAATTTAAATGTGGAAATTTAAATGAATCAACAATATAAAGTATAGAATGAAGTTGATTGAAATAAGAAAGGAATGAAAGTTTAATTCTAGGATTATAATTATGAGATGAAAATAACTAAATGAGTAATATAAGTTGGTAGGTAAAAGAGTTAGAGAACTTGAAGGTGAATGAATTGTAAACTTGTATAAAATTGTATCCTAGAATTAAAATTTAATTCGAGTATATGAAGGAGAATAAATATATTTGAATTTAACTTAAGATGAGTTAAATAAAATTGAGAATTGGAATTGAATTAAATGTAAGTAAGTTGAAGTCGAATTGAATTGGATATAAAGGTAATGTAAAATGCTTATAATTGTGTAAAGAAATTCATATTCTTAAGTTCTTAAGTGTAATAATTTGAGATTTGATTGTAAAGATGAAAATGGACTTAAATGAATAGTCCTAGATCTTAAGCAAGTAAGTTAAACTTATGAATAGAAATGAAATTGTAAGTCATAAATGGGAATTCATTACTTTGAACCATTAAGAGTTATAATTTGAAATTGTAATTATCAAATGGAAACGACTAAGATGAGCAATCTTAATTTTTAAATAGATCCAAACTTGAATTATAAAACAAATTGAACTTAAGAAAATTAAGTGAAGTGATATTTGGAATTAAAAGAAAAGTATTTAATCTTAACTAGTGGAGGAACTAATGAGATAATAAATTAGTTAATGAAATGGAATTGGGAATTAATGAAATTGGATTAAAATAGTAATGGTTGGGATTTCGAATGGAATCCGAATAAGTGAAAATAAATAAATGGATGAAATTTGATTAAATAAGAATCAAATGAAAGATGGAAATAAAACTTTAAAGGGTTGGCTAAATGGAAAATAAACTTAAGTTATTGACTTAAGTAAATGTTGAATGGAAACTGAACTCAACGGAGGAGTGGTTTAAATAAGTTGAGAAATAGTTATTGAATGAATTAACTTGGATTGTTTTCGAGCTAAATAAAATTCAAATTTTGGAAATTGGAGATGAATTGAATTTAAGAAAATTATTAGAAATGAAAATCTGAATGAAATGTGGAATAAGTATTTATATTTGAAATGAAGTAGTAAATTGAAGTAAGTTGGAATTCATATGAAATGGGAGTTCAATTTGAATATATACACTTCAGTGGTGAAGTAGTAAATAAATATAAGAAAATTTATATGAACTTAAGAATTGAAGAATGAAATTCTTAAGAAAATTGGTATTGGAAATATATTTAGTAATTTTGGATTGGAAAAATATATACTAAGTGAATAGTTGAATGAAGACTAAAACTGAAGTTGTGAAATGGGATAGTTGTGAATAAAGGGATAACAATCAAAAAGGAATGTGAATAAAGGAGAATTGATATAACTAATAATCAATTAGACTAATTACGTAAGATGTACGTATATTATTTTATTCGCATAGCTATTTGCTCCGGATTCGAACACAGAATTTCGAGATAGTTTTATCGATCCGAATCAGGATTTTTCACTCGATTTTCGACGGCGAACCTGGATATGGATTGTTGATTGATTCTGGATATTCTCTATCATAGTTGGTGGCTATGCAAGGAGAATGACGGTTTCTGATCAAGAAACCAGATCTGAGTCCGCACTAGAAAGTCGAATAGACAATACTAGTTCGGAAGTGGAATTGTGTGATCGATTGAGCGATCGAATATGATATTGCGTACGGATGATATATGTGCATCGTACGGGCTTAAGTAAAACAAATATTGGAAATTTGTAAAGAAGTCGATAAAATGACTTTGGGATTGTGAGTGGATATTATTGCTTAGTAGGATATACAGGTGTATAAAAGCAATGGATAAATTGGGATTTTTGATTTAGAAGATAAAATTTAATGGCCCGACAAAAAGGTATGTATTTGAATTTCTATATGAAATTTGATTGGGTTTTGGATCCAGCCACTTGGCTTTTTGTTTTCTTTTTGAGATTGGGAGGCCGTAGAGCCATTTTGTAGTAGTACCGAGCTAGCCGCGCAAAGGAGACGCTGGCGAAATTTTTCGAAAATTTAGGGAGTTAGAAAAATTTTGGAAAAAATTTGATAATTCAAAATTTGAATTCAAATTTAAATTTGAATGGATAAGTAGGTGGTATGGGTTGAACTTATGAATAAGTTTGGGAAGTTAAAAGATGATTAGTGTATCATTAATAAAAGATTGTTTGGGTGTTGTTAAAACTGTTTGGTTTTGGAAAATAGTAATGGGTATTGGATCATTCTTCCTAACTAGTAATTTCGGGGACGAAATTCTTTTAAGGGGGGAGGAATGTGACGACCCGGAAATTTTAAGCATTTGAAATAGGAATATTTAATTAATTTTAAATATTCAAAGGTTAATTTTTAACTTGAATTTCAAATACCATTAATTATTGGATAATTAATTGTTGAATTTAATTATCGAAATTGGTAAATTATTGAATCTGGAGCTTTAAGCCTGTTAAAAATAATTTGAAGACTTATAAAATTTATATAGATAATACTAAAGTGGATAGAAGTGTTAGAATCAGCTTTAAAAATGGTTTGTTATGTTTTGGAATTTTGTATCAATTTAAAACGTGTTCAACTGGTAGAACACGCGTCCCCCTTAAAAGTAAACAACCCAACACGTGTAACAGATCGAAGAAAATAATGGCCGAAGTAAAATCCTCTTCTCTTCAATTCAGCTTAAATCAATTTGAAAAAAAAAAAAAAATATGGCCGAAGCCTTTATCTTCGAAATCAAGTAAAAATCGAACTCGTTCAAAAAAAAAATTATGCCAATCGAACGAAATCAAATTTCTTCACATTCATCGCGTACAAATTCCATTTCCTCTCTACAATTTCTAAATCGACCTCCTCCTCAGCTTCTAATTTCAAATTAAATTTCCCCTTCCCTCTGTTTGAAGTAATGGCGGCCGTATAGAAAGAGCGACCTAGTCGCGAATTTGGGGCGCTCAAGGTCAGGACGGTGGGGTCGCAGTAGATTCGCGACGCCATGGGGTATCTTCGGCTGAGGCTATGGGGATAGGGCACTCGTGTACGGCATGGCGAAGACCCACGTCACTGGGCGACGTCGTGGAGGAGCTTGATGGCGAGGTTTTCCGCGACAGTGGAGGCGAGTTCGTGTGCGATGATGGTTGGGGGTTGGTCAGTGTCAATGCATGCTCGCGACAGCTTGTTGGTGGCAGTTGGGTAAAGCGCGTGGGGACGATCATCAGAGTCGCGATGGTTGAAGCTCGCGTTTGGGGTTTTGGGGTATAGGTTCGTCGAAGTCGGCAGTAAGGTAAATAAATCTAATTTTAAAATTTTGAAATTATACATATAATCTGTATTTGAATTTTTCCAGTAAACTAGAAATTTATTTAGGGATTTATATATAGATAATAATAATATAAATATACATTTATATATTTAATTGGCCAGTTTAGTTTTAAAATAATGGATCTAGTAAGCTATTAGTCTATTAATCTGTTTAGTTTATATAGTTACTGGAAATGATTTATTTAAGAGAAATTAATTATTAGATGGATGTTAATAAATAGTATAATATTATACGAGGTTCCCCTATACTTTGTTAAACTAATTTGAATTTGTATTTTTAAATTTAATAGGAAATGAATTTATATAAAATAAGGTTGTCGGGTTAAACCTATGTAAGTCAGAGAAAATTACATAAGGGTTTAGACATTGAAGTATCTATATAAAGTTAGTTTAAAATTTAATCTTTAGATAAATTAAATTTTAGTTTGACTTAGAGAAATAGATAGGAATTTGTTCCTGATTTATTTGGAATATTAATAAACTGTAAATGGTCAAACAAGATTTGAGAAATCGTGGAAATAAATTTATTTAGTTAACTTATATATAATTATTTGATAACGGGAAAATTACCTTATTAAGTAAAATAAAATTTATTAGAAAGAAATTGATTTGTCCAAGTTGTTTGAATATTAATGAGATCATATAATATGTATTCAAGGTCTGGCATCGTGAAGAGGACTATTGATTTGGGTTGAATTGCAAAGTAAAAAGGGGGCAAAAGGTGAGTTAATCTCACTCAGTTGAATTTTATTTTAAATTTAAATGATTAAATTTAAATAATTGATTGGATGATTGCATTGATTGATGTGCTATACTATATATAGTAGTATATAGCAATATATACATATTGGCATATGTATATATTTGAGTTGTTGATATTCCCGCATTTATATAGCGGATGAGACCCTATGCGCCGCATAATAGCGGATAATTTTATATAAAAACCCATATACCGCGATATTCCACCTTGAAGTGGAATTGGTATTGTGCTAACGTCTGTGGATGCAGGGAAACAGGTTGGAGGGATCCAACTGGATTCCTCAAAATTATTTAGATTATTTGATATTCTGTTCTATGAATATTGATATCCTGTGATGATATTATTGATGATTGAAATATTGGATGATATGGTTGGATTGAATATTTCAATAAAAGGAGTTATCAAAATATATTGAATTGGATTTTGAAAGAAATAAAAGAGTAAATTTTAAGTAAATAATTCAAGTGAATTGAAATAAGGGAATTTCGAAATAACAAGGGAAATATTAACTTTAAACTAAAGTGATATTAAATTTAAAGAATAAAGGATTTATTTTGAATGTAAGGATTAAATTTAATTAAAGGCTAAAGAAGGAATTTTGGAAGTTTAAAATTGGTATTTTCAGTTAAAAAGGGTTTTAACTCAAATAAAGGAATAAATCTAAAAGTTAATGTATTTTGAAATAAATGAAGTAGTAAAGGAAATTTATTTCAAAGTAAAGTAAAGTAAATTGGAAAAAATTTGGAAATTGATTTAGTTGTTTAAAATTGGAATTTTAAAAGAGAAGTGAGATTTTGGAGATATAAACTGGGTTTATAAAGTAAAATAAAATATCAGTGGATATTTGAATATAATTTCAAGGTGGGAATTTATAAAAAGATATGGTTTGGTTTAAAAATAAATGTTGATTTATTTTTAAAAAGATGGAAATGAGAAGTGTATTTCTCTGGATAGCCAAGTACGTTTTCAAAGCAATTTTAAATATAAGTTAAAAGTTTTAAGTATGTTTTAAAAAGCATGTTTTAGAAAATTGATTATTTCTAAATGTTAATTTTCAAAGTAGGTATATTTTAAAAATCTATTATTGTAGTAATTATATAAAAGTGATTTGCTATTCTGTTTTAAAAAGAGAAATTTAGTAGTTTAATTTAAAGTATATATTTTTAATAAAGTATTAAAGTAGTTTGATTTCAATGTTATAAAATATATTTTAAAATCTAAAAGTGTTTTGTACTTGGTGTTTCAGAGAAATAAATATTTGGAAATGTTTTCCGTAAGCGGAAACTGTTTTGAAATTGTTTTCAAAAGGAGTTTGAAAATTTGGAAATATATCTTGGAAAGATATTTGGGTAAATAAATAATGTGAGAAATTATTTATTGTGTGATGGTTGCTTGTGGATGTTAATTGATAGTTAAATAACCGACTATCAATATTGGCCAAATGCGCTGATCGTTTCGAAGAGACCGGGATCGAGTTTCCGTATACCAGGATTCTAGGTCTGGAGACTCGAATACCACTTCGATCCGGTTTGTACGTTTCGTGTAACGTGTTCGGAGTCGAAGATTGGAGCTGTGAAGTGCAAGGGCTAGTCGCTACTAATCCTGAGGATATTTCCAAAATGGATGTAGTAGGAATAGTGCCTTCGGTTCCGTTCGAACCCAGGACGGACTGGTATGGACGAATGCTTGCGAAACATCGTCAGCGGACGATGGGCATTCTAAGGGATATGTTCTCTAAAGGTATCGTTTAGCCTCGAGCCTCATCAACCGGGAATGACTGAAAATCAGGGGTTATGCAGCAAGGCTTCGTGGGTAGCTCCCACTGGAGGGTAAGGTCATCCCTGTCTAGATGTCCCTTTTTATTTCGGCTTAGTGGTGCGGTTGCTGATCCCAACCGTGGGGTGATTTTATTCGGGATCATCCAGTAAGGGATGGTTCCGGCCTTGTGTTGCAGGGGAGCGGGCGTACTCCTCGGTACTGTGATCTAGGCCACGTACTGTGATAGGTGGTACCCCAGTGCCTAGTCATTCGTTGGAAATCCATTCTTCCTACGTGCTTGTACGGTTTTGATTGTGCCCAACTATTGTTGAAATGTGAGATGCAAGCATTTCAGCTAGATTCTATTTTACTTTCTGTAGACACTATTTTAATATCAGAGGATTTTGATATAAAGTGTTTAAGCTATCGTAAGGTAAAAACCCGACATGTTTATTTGTGGCGTGGTCTTACGAGATGCTTTTGTTTTCAAAGGATTTTGAAACTTTAATAATAAATTTGAGTGTGATTTTCTCACGCTGGTTTTCCAGACTGACTCGGGTGTTGTTTTATATGATGCTCGGGTCAGACCGAGTATTATAGGTTACAGGATATGATGATGTGGAGCTCAGGAGACGAGCTGGATGACGATACGTACTCTCGTACTTGCTATTATTTTCCGCTGTGTATTCAGTTGTATGATATTGATGTGATGTACTCTGATGATGTATTTGGATGTATATATATATATACAGATACAGTTTGATTTGTGTAAAGATCTGTTGATATATATATTATATTTTATTCCGCTGCGTATGTGAGATTCTGCTGTTGTTTTCTATTTTTCTTCTTCTACCTCTTCTTCTTAACTAAAATGGTCCGGTTTTTCTTGTATGAAAAACCCGGGTTGTTACATGTTGCTTTCGGCTAAGAGCATCGGCAACACAATTTCCCTTTCCGGGAGTATAAAGAATATCAAGATCATAAGATGCAAGGAATTCGAGCCAACGTTGTTGACGCAAATTAAGTTCCTTTCGAGAAAATAAATACTTCAATGATTTATGATTGGTGTAAAAAACAAATTTCTCCCCCAGAAGATAGTGATGCCAAATTCTAAGGGCAAAAACAATGGCCACGAGCTCTAAATCATGAGTGGCATATCTAGTCTCGGCAGGCTTTAATTGCCTAGAAGCATAAGCGACAACACATTCCCTTTGCATGAGAACGACTCCTAAACCAATACAAATAGCATCGGTATAAACAATCAAGTCATGGTTCTCTTCGGGAATCACAAGAATAGGAGCATCGTAAAGGAGTTCTTTTAATTTTTGAAAAGCAGCTTCACATTTGTCTGATCAAATGTACTTAACCCCCTTCTTTGTCAAACTAGTAAGTGGTACGGAAATTTGAGAAAAGTATTTTATGAACCGATGGCAATAGCCCGCCAATCCAAGAAAGCTACGAATTTCCATCACACTCTCCGGTTTCTTCCAATTTTGCATCGCTTCAATCTTTGAAGGATCCACGGAAATTCCAGATTCAGAAATAATATGCCCTGAAAATTTCACATGGGATTGCCAAAAGTGGCACTTAGAAAATTTTGCTTTCAATTGATTGCTCCTTAGAGTTTCCAATACAATCCGAAGATGATTTTCATGTTCTTCCCCGGTTTTAGAATAAACAAGAATATCATCGATAAAGATGAGAACAAATCGATCGAGGAAGTCTTTGAAAACTCGATTCATAAGGTCAACGAAATAAGCTGGAGAATTCGTTAAACCAAATGGCATAACAAGCCATTCATAAGGTCCATAACGAGTACGGAACGATGTCAAAGGAATACTATCCTCTGCAATTCTAAGCTGATGAAAACCGGTTGCTAAGTCTAACTGTGAAAAGACTCTAGCACCGCAAAGTTGATCGAATAGATCATCAATCCGAGGTAAGGGATATTTATTCTTGATGGTGAGATCATTAAGCTTGCGGTAGTCAACGCAAAGCCTAAGTGTACCATTAGATTTCTTCACAAAGATAGCTGAAGCTCCCCAAGGAGAGGAACTAGATCGAATAAACTTTTTCACTTCCAATTCGGATAATTGTTTACGCATCTCCTCATTTTCCTTATTGGACATATGATAAAGAGGACGAGTGATAGGTAGAGCTCTAGGGATTAGATTAATTCTGAACTCAATTGCTCGCTTAGGTGGTAATCCTAAAATAGGCTCAAATATATCGGGAATTCATGAACAACATGAATGAGGAAAATGACATCTTCCTCATCATCATTATCGTCATCATGTGGATTTAAAGAATATAGGGATGCCACCGAATTGGAATCTGAATTTTTAAAAACAATAAAAATCTACTTAACAGATTGGGGATGTCGAAGATTGATAGTCCTCTCGGGATATAGGATGTGGGCTTCATAACGATTAAGCCAATCCATTCCCAAAATCATTCCGAAACCTAAGTAGCGCATAACATGCAAATCGGTTCGGAAAGCATAATCACATAAAATAATATCGACATCTTTACAAAATAAACTGAGAGTTGCAGATCCAACAACCAGATTCACAAGAAGTCATCAAGCCCATAACATTTAAAAAGACAAAGCATCAACAAGTTCTTTTGATATAAAAGAGTGAGATGCACCCGTATAAAAAAGAACTCGAATAGGATGATCACGAAACATAATAATGCCATCAAGGACAAAATGAGAAATACCTTAACCAAGAGAAGTGTTACTAGAGGCTTGCACAACATTCAGCTTTCCCTCTTTCTTGCTTTGAAGTTTGGGACAGGAAGATATAAGATGACCCGAACCTTTGCAATAGCGACAATAAAGGGGTTTCAGACACCTATTTGCATAATGGTCTCTAGAACCACAATTGTAGCATTGTCCACGATTAGGGATAGGAGTCTTTACTACCGAAGTTGCTTGCTTCCCTTTCTTATTGGGATCAGGGCCTTTGAACTTACTATTGAGTTGCCTCTTCTTGTTGTTGTTGAAGTTCTGTTTGGCACCCCCAACATCACCATCACTTTCTTTATCGGCCTCTTCAAGTCGAAGAGCGATATCTACAAGCTGATCGAAAGGAACTTCTAGTTTCAGAAGTAAAGGCTTTTTGAGGTTCTTATTCAACCCATAGATAAACCTCTGATTTTTCTTCAATAGAGTATTAATATACTCGACTCCATATTTAGAGAGGGATTTAAAAGATGGGACATAATCTGTCACAGAAGATTCACCTTGAACAAGGTCAATAAAGCGTTGGGATAAAGTTACTTTTTCAGCTTCCGGCATAAACTTTAACTCGAACCTTTCCCGGAATTGCTCCCAAGTAAGATCTGCTTCAACAATTTTCAAAACTAAAAGCTCATACCAATCTAATGCTCTCCTGGAGCATGCTAGAAGCCACTTGGACTCGATGTAGATCCACAAGATTCATGCAAGAGAAGATGCAGTCGCATGTTCTAAGCCAAGCTTGGACTTCTATAACGCTTTCGGAACCCTTGAATGGCCTTCCACCCAAATTGAAATAATCACTGCACAAGCATGCAAACCCGGATTTAGGATAAATAGGCTCAGGAATGGGTCTGGCAGCTTGGGCATTCTTTACAAGATCCAAAAGTTGTTGGGCAAACATGAATACGCCATCCTAAGGAGTAGTACTGGATTGATCGGCACTGGGACGACCAGGTCTAACCATTTCTCTTATTTAAGAAAGAAAGAAAGAAGAGGAAAAAGGTTATTCTCAGAATGAATATCAAACATACTTGATTGATAAAACAAGGCATCATAAAAGAAAATAGAATAGAACGGGTCCTAAGACTCAAATTAAATCCTAAGGCATGATTCCTAAGAGAGACTTAGGACAATGATCCTTGCTAGATTATTCTACATTGTTCCGAAGTTTGGCTCTAATACCAAGCTGTGACGCCCCACCTCTATACTCACACTAGCCAAGAACACTACGGGGTAATGCCGTCGACTAGCACAAAGAATAAGGCTTTTGAGGAGCGACCATCTGTGTAATTGCTTTGTGAGTGTACCGATATGTCAAATAGTAGGTCATGCATTTCATTTCAAGAGGAAATCTGACATATCAAATACAAACTCAAAGCTACTACACAGTGGCTATGTGGCCTTTGGAAACGAATATAAAATAAGCATAACACAAAATCAGTCACAGATGTTCATATCACTAAGGCGGAAACAGATATGAATATAACACATAGAAGTGAACATCAAAGTAGTGGTCATACAAGATCCACTACATCACAAAATAATAGGTACAAGTGCTAGACAAAAGAATATGTATACATCAAGGAGTCTCTATCTTGAATGTATAAAAACAAAAACAAAAAAACTACTAAGCTAAAGTAGTTAGCCAAAAGTCAAAAGCTAGCCCCTGCTAAAAGTCAAATGGAAGCACCTGAAACACCTCGGTCTGACTCGAATATTATTTAAAAGGAAAAATAATAAACGGATCAGTCTAGCTATAAATATCATATAAGATGAGATAGGATAAGAGATATGACAAAAATATATGATAACAATAATGTCATACTGTGACAAGTATATATTTGATTGCAACGAAAATCATTCAATATCTCAAATCTCCTCAAACACCAAAAAGAATTTCATATTCTTTAGCTTATTCACCAAACCTCAAATATTGACAAAACATATCAATGCAAATCGCAAAAATTGGTGAAACACAAATTCCAAAAATCAATAACTAGAAATCCAGAAAACACAAAAGGGGAGGCCTATCATAAACGGGAGCATGAAAACTCACCAACACGTGTATCACAAATGGGACGCTATCCCATGGGTCGCTACCCCATAAAGCCGGTGCATTGACGTAGTACAACGATACGCCCGAGGAACCAGAAACTCAAATAAGCTGGAACAACGACGTAGTACAACGATACGCCCGATGAACCGAACTCCATAAAACCCATTGGTCGCTAGCCTATAAAAAATGAGACGAAGCTCAACAGAATGGGGTTTGTATATACTATCAATAACTAGATTTCATTCGAACAAGTCTAAGAATTAACCGACGAAGTAAACACAAGCGTTTCATACCACTTGTTTTGCTAAGTCGTTTAATTAGATTTCTCGTACGAATGAGGTAAAGGTTTGTATATACTAATAGATTGGAAAACGGTTTTAAAAACGAGCTTTGTATTAAAAGTAATGTTGAAATCATTTTTGTGAAAGAGTTTGAGTATTTACTACTAGTATAAAAACCTTTGTATTTTAAAGTGACAAATCACAGTAATGATTGTAAAAACAATCTATCACCAAATCCACATTCGACGACGTGAATTAAAACCATAAAAATCGATATCAAATCCATCAAATGGATATTCCCAAAAATCCAGGAAAGAAGTCATCAAAGTCGATAATAAATGACAACAAATAACCGGATCAACAAAAATCGATAAAATGGAAACCCACATAATAATAGGCAAATTGGCTGAATTTAACAGTGCCAGGCGTCTGGTGGTTTTCCCAGATGTCTGAGCTGAAGATCTGGAAATTTCTTCCAAATTGCTCAGATGTCTGGGGAAAACCTCAGACGTCTGAGTTGAAGATCTGGAATTTATATTCCTATGACTCAGACGTCTGAGTGTTTTCCCAAACGTCTGAGCTGAAGCTCAGGGCAAAAATTGCCTGGGCCATTGATGGCCAAATCAACTCGGAAGCGATCGAACGAGCGACGAAGGCTACAGATTTATGCCAGCGACAACCCAGCCCTATAGGCTCTTCGATACACCCCAAATAATATGTCTAAACATCCATAGTAGGATTTTCATAGATTTTGATTTCAAAATACCAAAAATTGGAAAATTTACCAAACCAATTCAATTCAAAAGCAATTGAACATGAAATACATGTTAGGAATTCATACCTAACAACAATGAAAACTATAGACATAGATGTGAGTTCAAGAACTCACCTTTAAATTCAAAAACAAGGAATGAGAAGCTCTAAAACAAAGCAAGATCAATCTCTCTTCAACTTCACTTCAAGAACCTTCAATCTATGATCAAATGCAATGTTTTTCCTAAGTTAGGTTATAGGAAAAATCAAGAATTGAAGAGGAATTGAGATGGAGAAGAAGAAGAGCATGCTTACCTAAGCTTCTCCTTGATTTTGGAACTTGAATTTGAATTTCCTAAGAAAAGCTAGGGCTTGGGAATTTTAATTTCCTTTCTTTTTCCTCATTTTTCCTTTTGCTTTGAGTATTAGTAAATTATGAGAGGAATGAATGAAGAGGAGTGGAGTGGGAGGTATTGGGTAGAAGGTTTGGGTTCTCTTATTGGGTTAGTGGGTTAGAACACAAACCAAAGCCCAAACAAAATACCAAAATCCTAATCAACTCCAAACATATCAATGTTTATACTCAAAAAAATTGTAAACATCGTTTTAAACTCAATGGAAGTGGTCTCGAGTTTGGATTCGACTGTTTACAAAAGTCACATTTTGGACTTTAAATTCAACTTACGATGCTATATTTAAATAAAACATTTAAATATATAATCGTAAAATATGCGGGTTGTTACAGGACAACACTTCTATTTATAAAAATATGACAGATGATATAGTGCTAGGAAGAATGCATGGAAATTTATAGTGACATGCTGGAAAACTATGTCATATCCATCAAATTTAAATCAATTTTAATATGATCATCTATTAAACATAAGGTAAAAATTAGTTTTATAATGTTAGATGCTGAAATAAACTAACTAATAATATTCTTAGTCATAATTATATACTAAAATAAAATGCAATATAAAATAAGTTGTCTTTAATAGTTTTAATAATGCATGGCTTAATAAAAGAAATCTTTAACTTTTACATGTAACTATGACTTCAAAGTACATCAATAAAATTTCTAATTATGGGAAAATTATTACTGCTTTCCTTCAATGTTTCTTGCAGTTGTTTTATTTCGCTACACAACTCTATATATTCATTTTAATTTTAGATTTATAAGCTCATAGTTGTAAAGATATTATTGTTATTCGAATGATGTTTAAATAGGGAGTTGGCAATGAACGATTCCATTTTGTACTATAAAAAAGCCTATTTTTACTTCAGCCACACTTGCACCCGCCTTACTTGATATAGCAGCAGTTACACAATTAGTGCCTAAAAAGGTTATTTGTGTGGGTATAAATAAATACATATTAATTTTGAATAACTAAAGCTATTTTAAAATGGTATAGTCAAGAACTTGAAGGTAAATAGTGCTACTCGAAACAAAATTATAGTACATTCTCTAGGACGCCTCGTATTATAATGTCTAATAGTTATAGTGCGCATCCATAATATTACTTGGTGGCACTTATTCAAATAATTTTGTTCATTTAGATGTTTAACGTAATCTAACCAAACAAAACATAAATCATACATTAGTATAGAAAATTTTTCTATATTTTTATTGTTAAATCAGCAAATCATAAAAGAATGCACTCAAAAACACTTGATGTCTTACTAAATTTTTTTCTTAAGCAAATGTAAATCTCTATGTCAATTCTTATCATTCTTAGATTAGTTATAACTTTAGAACTTCCACAATTGTTATTCAACACACTTATATGAAGATAGCTACTTTTTTCTTTATTCGTTACATAAAGTTATCTCTTATAATCACAGTAAGAAGACATTAAAATAAACCTTACTTGCTATGTAGTGGCTGAGCTCAAAATGCACTTTGTTATAGGTTTTCCATTTTTGTTGAAATTATAATTGAAAGTAAATTCAAAGAACATGTCCCAAATCGTTCGCTTTGTCTTCCAATTAACCGTGGGAATAAAATATTAATAATCTATATAGTTACTTGTAGAAAAAACAATGAAGTAACCTTAATTAGAGCAACCTCAAATCATCTAACAGATCTGACTGTTCCAGCCAAATCTCAAATCATGCTCTAGATATTAAACCAATCCAAATTATCATCAAATCCTAAATATGGATAACATAATAATTAAAAGAATAGTATGGAAGGATGACGTTACCTAAAATATAGACGAAGAAAACCGATGGAGCAACTATGTTTGTTCCAAAGATTAAGAAGGTAAAGCAAACAATGAAGACATAAGCAAATCGAACAAATCAAGGAGTTAAATCAGGTTTGAAAATCGAAAACAACAAATCCAAAGAATGGAAAATTACCTGAATAATTAGGGGATTGGAGGAGAAATACGCAAACAGGAAAATTATGGTGGAAATTTTCATACTGACAAAGAAGGAGAGAAACAATCGTTGATTTCCACATCGGTCGATATTCATCTTTATTATTTTGTGAGTTAGGGTTTTATGGAATGGGCAAGAAGTAACTTAGGATTTTTAAATTAAACGTGAGTAGGTTTGGGCACAAATTGAAAGAATAAAAAAAATAAAAAACGTGACTGTTCATTTCACAAAATACTTAAGGGGTTGTGAGCTTTTGAAATCTAACTGGGTAATAATATAATAGTATAGATTCTAATCCAACCCAAGGTATAAATTAAACTACTATAACTGATTAAACCGACCAAAGTATGAGATAATTGCTAAACCTAAGCCTTGATACTAAATGTGACGACCTACTACTCTTAACATCTAAAATAATTATAAATGCCAACAAAATACGCTTACAACTAATTTCAAACGTTAAAGATAGTGGACCGTAGGTATAAAAATTAAAAATTCTACAATAATGGACAAAAAAGGGGAACCTCACACCGGAATTCAAAAATCAATGTATACATGTACATACTTATCATTTTAACAATTAAATATTACTCAAACCTCATAAATACATAATATACCTATTTCAATACATCAATGATTAAAATAACAAATATGTTACTATGATGAAAGAGATATACCGATCTATCACGTGGATATGACTCCTTCTATACCCTTTTCTCCCTTCTTTGCTTTCATATGCAAACTTTCAAATACACATATATATCAAATAAAGGGAAACATGTGTCAGCTATGTTTGCTGCTACACTAGTTTCTATACACCCTGACATAAGGGAACCAATAGTTACTACATAGAAAAGGACTGCCTACATACCCCTTTTGGGGGATCAAGCCCACATTGTTCTATTTACTACTTTTTTCATGTGTCGAAATACCAGATAGTACATAACAACCATAACATCCATGCAGCCATTGTAGCCATTACAGTCAATGCAACCAATGCAAATAGTAGAAGTAGAAAACAATATTCCTACTTATCCATCACGACAAATCATCATATAAGAAATAATAAAAATAAAACACTTAACCATTAAACATTACATATATTTGACAACACTTAATGTCAAACCCAATCATTAAATAAGAAAGTAACAATAATGCAAATATACTTATATACATACTAATCATCCATTATAGTAATGCATCAACAACGTAACTATAAATTATTAAATTTGTACTAATCACCTCATAATAGTAAAACAACATCAATCATCAATTAACCATAATCAACTCTATCATCGGGTAATAAAAAAGATAAAATATCGCATTCGCATTTTAATGCGATTTCATTATCCTAAAACAAACATATGTGGTAATTTAAATGAAAAATTAACTGCATACTACATCCATCCAAAACATTATTTTACAACCATTATTTTTCTCTTATGTATAAAGTCATCTTATTATTGTTTATTATAAAGTCTCCTTTATTTACATATATCGAAACAATAATAATCTTCTCAAAAATGGTAATATACAATAGAAACTCTTTATGTACTTCTATTTCTTTAAATACCTCTAAAAATCGTAATTTAGATCAAAAATAGTAATCTTCATCAAATCACTTTTTTAAACGATAATATTATTATTTTACATCATAAGATAATTGTATATATTAAAATCTATTTAATGCTTTCCAAAACAATTTTGTTACTATTTATTCCAGAATAACAATATTTTATTTTAAATCATGAAACTCCTTTTTATTTATTTTTATCTCAAAATAGCTGCTATTTTACCCAAAAACACTTTTGAAAAACATTTCTTTACTACTACTAGTATTGTTATTATTATAACAACCCACACCTTAGTGGGCCGGATTTTTGACTAAATAACTCAATACATGGAAGTTATAGTACATGATTTAAGCTTTCCGGAACATCCAAAATTATCAAAATCGGTTAAGAAATGAAGAAGTTATGGCTAAAACAATTCTTAGTAGCTAGATTTTATGAGTTTATATACTCACCTTGCTGCCATAGATGATTACACAACGATTTGGAGCCAAAGATTGCAACTTTTTGCCAAGAACGGACCTATCCAAACCTGTAAAACTAAGAACAGGTACATGCAAACAAGGAGAGAAGCAAATCAACAATTATCACAATAAAAACAGATTTTGATGAAGAGAAGGGTTTTGGAAATCGATTACCTGAGTTTATCTCTTGCTTTAACCTTTTAAATCATCAACTTTTTCCTTTTAATTTGCTAATTTCTTGCTTAAGATTGAAGAGGATGGAGGTTTCAGCCATTATTGGGTTTCTAAAAACTTACGTATAATTTATAGTTTGGTATCAGAGCTGTGGTGAGAACAAAGTAGAATAAACACAGAACAGTACGTATATCGTAATACATCGAAGTACAATACGAGTGAATCATTGTCCTTTATTCGAGCTTGTTTTCGAATCGATCCTTGATTATTTTTTGAGTTTTTGGATTTTTGAGATGGAATATGTCTAGGAATATATATATATATATATATATTGTATTCCGTAGTATTCCATAATAGAGTTTGATGTCATCTTATCTTATAAATAATCTTATTTGGGATTATTCTATTTTTATTTTTGTCGATACGAGTGAGTTCGTATCGATGGAGCTGATTGATTTCTTTGAGCATTCTTGTTGCATTCCTTTGAGAGTTGTGAATCCTATTAAGGGGATCCACAACGATTGGCTTGTTGTGAGCATTCTGAGTTTTCTATTTGTTGCTGCTTTAGTGAGTATTTATTTATTACTCACTATCTTGAGATGTATCTAATTTGAGATGGATTGACTTATTTGATGTTAAGTCCGATCCTTTTGTTGTTACAGGATCCTATATTTATTTAGGCATCCTAATTTGATTGGTTTATTATTTCTATCACTTTGGAATGTTAATGATGATTCCGAAGTTTTTGTATTCACTCATGAGTATCGAGATGTTGATGATATATCTCGAATTCCAGTCAAGGTGACTTTGTTGAGTTTTGTGAGTCCGTTTGGATTTGACATCCAATCGAGCAATCGAGTGTTGAGGTAACCTTATTCTTGGCTCTTAGCTCTTCGGTTATCCTTCCACGAGGATATCCACTAAGGAATGAGGTGTGTTTCTAGATTGTTCGAGTTTGATTGAGTTTATCATTCAGCTTCGTTTGAGTGTTCTTTTCAGATACTCAATCGATGTTATCCTTTGTAGCATTACTCCATTTGAAGTAGCGATTCGTAGATTGTGTGCTTCTTCTCCTTCGAGAAGAATATCTTGCTTATCTTGTATCTTGATGATTTTTGGGAGTGGCTCGTGACATCGTAAGGTTGACGAACACTCTATCTCCTTCTGTTGATTTTGAGAATCGAGTATTTTGGGAATATCTCGATGCATTCTCTTAATGTTCTTTGGTTTGAGTTTTGAAGCTATATAAATATGAGTTTTAAAGAGAAATTTGAACTTTGAGATAAAAATAATAATAAAAAATCAAAGAATATTTTGAGAATATATTTACATGAGTAGTATTTCTTTTATAGAAATAATTTGAGAGTGTTGGGTTGTCCATCGAGTAGTTAAGAGTTCTGGTCGATACGCCTGATCAACGTTATCGATAGGAATCTCCTAAATGCTATGATGAGGCAATCAGACACGATGATTTGTGTTTTAAAAATTAAGATTTTAAAAATAATATTTTGAGATTACATATTAAATTTATTTTTGAATGGTAATTGCAGCCATTGATTTTAGAGACGAGTAAAATGTGGCGAGGCAGTTTTGATCGTTCGATCGACTCTGCAGCCAACGGATATATCTATTTATTAGAGATTCAATGGCGAGGTAATGCCATTTATTTATTTATTTATTTTGAAATTATAAAGATGAGAATAAGTGAGAATATTCTTGAGCTATACTTTATTGAAAGTATATTTTGAGATTTTAGAATCTATATTTTATACATTGGATGTTTTAAGAAAAGAGTTATAAGAGAATTTGAAGATTGTTCTTAAACTAATAAGTGGTTTAATAAAAGAGTAAAGATAATTTAAACCCTTAATTTATTTTGAAGAATATTATTATGGATTTACAAAATTCTTTGGAAATTAATTTTGAAGTAAGAGAAGAAATTTGGACTTTTAATTTGAGTTTTAAATTACTTACTAAGTAATATAGTAAAGAGTTATAAAATTTTCAAATGTTGAAAATTGAGATTTAAAATTTAAAAGATGTTGAGATTTAAAAATTCTAAATATCTTGGATTGAAAAGTAATTTGAGCTTATATCCTTGTCTCTTGAGTATATTCTATCCTTGAGTTAATAACAACGACATGCATTTTCATGGTCGTTCGAGTTTGGTGGCCTTGTAAGAAGCCATTTCGTGACTTATTCATCTTGTATATTGTGTTTATCTTGTTGTGAGGATGTTCTTTCCGTATTATTATGCAGAAAATCTTGTTGATGATCTTCTTTATTATTTAGAGTTCGGGTTTGAGTGAGTTTGATCCCGACTCTATTCATAGAGTTTTGAGTAATCAATTATTTTCGATTGAATATTTGTTGAGCATCTTATTGAGTTTTGATTCGAGACGGGATATCTTCGAAATTCTTTCGAGTTGCTTGGAAAATTCGATGGTTTGCTAATCACTATATTAGCATATGATGGGCCATTGAATTAACCAAGTGAGTTTTTCATTGGGGTACAATTAGCTGGTTTTGGTAAACTATAATAAATATAAATATATTAGAGAGCCATCTATACAAAGTCATAGCGGAATAGTAATATATAATAAAAACATATATACCGACTAAGGCTAATACCTTGGAACCAATATCATTCCTCAAATACCTAGTCACCTTTGTCAACAAAGAGCATGAATGAGAAGACCTGTCCACCTATTGTTCCCGTCTTATACCAATATCATGTCCCTCTAAATCTATCACATGGGTTGTAATGAGGAGAGGGTTAGAACAACATTCTGGTGATTGATAAATTATGTACTTTATCCATTACATTAGTTTATGTTGATCGATCTCCATTTAAGTGTAATGTTTATTACTTATGGACTCGAGATTTAATTTCAACTACGCGTACGACAACCTACTCCAAGGTATAAGTGTATATATATATGTATACGCACACACGCACATGCGCACGCGCGCACACACACACACACACATATATATATATATCTGTGTGTATGTATTTGAAAATGGTTTCCTTCTATTGCTTTTAATAGAACACATGTAACGACCCTAAAATTTATAAATATGAACTAAAGATATAATTGAATAGAATATTTAATTATTGAATTTATTGGAATATATTAATCAGTTAATTTCATAGTGAATTAAATAAATGTTTAATTAATATAAAATAATGGAAATATTATTTACAAACTTTGGTTACATAATTATATTGAGAAAAATATAATAAGAAATATGACTGATTTATGAAATTTAAATACACTATAGAATATCGTGTAGAAGTTGTTGAACGTCATCGGAACGTTTTGTGCAACTAGTATACATACATGAGACATATGTATGTAATCACACACAAGTAAACAAATAATAAAACATGTATATATGTGTGTATAATATAGATTATAGATGCATATGAATACATCCACACACACACACACTGATATATATACACACACACACATAAGAAAAGAATAAACAAAAGAGTATGGAAAACATCACATCAACTCACCCTCTCATTTAATGCAAGCATGGCAAGGACAAGGAGGGGGTACACATGCATGGAAAGGTGGGTGGGGGAGGCTACACGCACGACAAAGGGGGGTGTAGGCGGGTACATGAGGGTATGGAGTGAAGTGATGTGGTATAGTGTTGATTTGATGATAAGAAGTGACATATACCTATAGTTTATTCCTAAGACTAATCCTATATATACCCTCCCTCTCATTCTCTTCTCTCCTTTATCATTTTTTCATCTTCTTCTTCATAAATCCTCTCAAGCTCAAGAAACCATTAATGGCTTCCATGGTGAGATACCATAGCTAAACAACTCAAAACTCTTCGATATATACATCAATCTTTCTCCTCTCTTAATTCTAAGAACAACCATCCAAGAATCATCCATTCAAACTCACTCTAGCTCAAAATACCACCCTGGGCCGAACCATTTGGGAGTTAGGAAGGTCATTTCACTTGCTTCGAGACATCGGACGTCGGAGCTTTGACCGTAGGAACATCCGATGAAAGTTAGGAAAGCTTTTGGTGAGAAAACACTACAAAATCTAACTTTAAATAGCTTTGTACGCTAATGAATGCTAGACATGTATTATAAGTTAAAAACATGTTTGGATGGTTGAGTATGATGATTGGTTAATGATTTGGATAGTTAATCAACATACATGAAAAGTTAGTTAAGAAAAAGTTAGTAAACAAGTATATATAAGTTCATATTCATTTACAAGTTAGTTAATGATGGTTAATGATATATGATATGGCTGAATGACTTGTTTGGATGTGATGATGTGTTATAAAAATATATTGAGAAGTCACGACACACTTACCCTTACATGTGTATACAGAAAAGTTAAGTCTCGTATAAAAGAAATCGGTGGGGAAATAGTAACTAAAAGTTATGAAAATTTTGATAAGTGTTTATAATAACTTGTATTCACTTATAAGTGTTTTGGAAGTGTTCCGGGGAAAGTCTAGAACAATTTACCAAATGGTCAAATCTGGGCATTTTTCGGAGTGACAGTTCACGGTTATGCGACTTGTAATTTTGAACGGAAGTGTAAAATGCGTTTCAAGTCGGAATCACTTGAAATGGGAAACATTTTGTCGGTAAAATTAATAGCTTTCAAATGGATCTGAAATGTTAAGTTTTTGATTTGAAAATATCATGTTATGAGTAAAACAGTTTTCAAAAAGGTCGTTGTAAGAGCGGTTAAATCCATATTTTTATAAGTAGAGTTTTATAATTCTGAATATTATGAAATAAATTTCTAAATTCATTATTAATATAATAATGAGGTTTTGGAAGATAAAAATGAGTTTATACTCAATCAAAAGTATAATTATGGAAAATGACTTAGTTAATCACTATTCACTAGCGATTAAGGAATTGGATTTTGAAATTAAGGAACCGGAAGGAGTTTTTGACCCAAATCTTTTATGAATGATAATTAATTATGATTTTTAAGATTTATTTAGGAATTTTCTAAATATTTGAAAAATGGTCAAATTCTATAGTCAAATGAATTGTATAAATAATAAACAATATTTGGAAATAAGCTCGGAAGTGGCATTAGACTTCGAGGTATGGAAGCGACTGTTATTTAAAGGATAAAGAATGTGATCGAACCAAGGTCTAAGAGGAAATAATTCCCCAACTTGGAAGGCCTCATTGTTTGCTGATAAATAACTGAGTTCCAAATCGAAGACTTAAGTTATGAATGAGATATTATCTCTGAATGAGAATTAAAGTAAATAATAGAAAGGGGTATGCGGTAATACCTAAGAGTACATCTTGTCCCGCATGTGGGATTTGAGAAAGCAAACAAGGTAGTTAACAGGATCGGAAATCCATCTGACCTTGTTTATTTCTTAGACGAGGGGTGGAACGGATCGAAAAGTATATCCGGGTACTTATCAAAGATCACATAAAAGTTTTGACAAGATAAAGAAAAGGGAACTGGATAAGAGAAAAGGAATTGGAACTCGATTGTTGTGATGTTAAGTTGGGTAGTTTTCTGGGTGTCGATCTGATGTTGGTTTAGGCCTTCGGGGTTCGCACTTGGGAAATTATTCTCTTAATGTTTTACAATCAGGAACTGATTCTATTTGGGAAAAAAGGGTTAAACAATTAAATTAAATGAGGCTTAACGATTCTGTATACACATATACACATTTTATTTCGATAACTGATATTGAAGGAACCATGGTAGGGTAAAGTCCTGATCCGAAGACCACTTCGAATCGATGAAAGGCGTTCCAGAAATGGACAAATGATTGAAGAAACCAAGAAGAAAAATCTCTATAACTTTGGAGACCGGAGATCTTCTACGGCAAGCGGGTTGCATGTTGATAAACTTGGAGTTGCTCCCGAGGTAAATGAATAGCAGTGATTCCTTATTGTAGGATTTGTGATGATGCAAGGGCTATGGCTACTGCGATTAGAGATGCAGTAGGGTGGTGCCTTTGGTTCATCCTTTACCTGGATGACTTGCAAGGGAGAATGTCTAACAAAGCATTTCCAATGATTACGAACGTTGACTTTTACAAATGTACATCTGTTTGGTGGCGGAGAAGGCAACTTCTCTTAGCTTAACACCCTTCTCTAAGACATACGAGCTCGAAGGTTGTATTTTTGTGGGACTCAATGAGTAATTGGTGGATCTGGAAATATGGCATTCATAGTGAATGAGCTGGAATGAAAAGGTAATGCGTTACCTCGAGCCTCATCAAATGGAGAGTGACTGAAACATGGCGTGCGGCATGATGAGTCATGTTTTAGCATCCATGAGAATGCCCGCATTTTCCTTTCTGGATATAACTGATCTCCCGCTATATTTCGAGTCTAAAGGTTATGATGAGAGCGCTCTTGGAAGGTTGAAAACGACCAGGGGAAATGGCGTATTCGGTCTATCGGTTTGTTAGACAGTCTTGTTTAGGCATTGGGTGGGGAACCCACACCCAGGTGCATCCCTCTAGAGATGTACTGTACGGAAGGTAGTCCCTTACCTTGGTTGCTAGTATGGAATCCAATATCCAATAAGAACCCGTATGAGTTTGATTGTAGACCAAGATGTTGGAATTTAATGAATGTAACAATTTTGGCTAAGATTCATAAGTTTACTTGAAAAGCATTCCAAAAAGCACAATGTCATTAAAAATAGTATCTCGTTATTTTGGCGTAATCACTTTTGGTTAGCATAAGGTAAAAACTCATTCCGTGTTTTTATCCGGCGTGGTCTTATGAGATACCCTTTGTTTTCAAAAGCATATTTTGAGTTTCTCACACCAGTCCCATGACTGACCCAGAGTGTTTTCCTTTTCCTTAAACTCTGGGTGCCCTATTTTTCCGGGTAGCCTAGTATTTAGATTAGTATGGAGTATTTTGGAAGCTAGAGCTATGAAGCCGAAGCCATGGAAAATGGAAGTTGGAGGTGGATCGTTAGAAGATATTATCTACCGTTATTTCCACTACAGTGTTTATGTGTTATTGATTTATGTATTTTGTACCGGCACATGTGAGGGCGGGTAGTTATAGCTGTCCCTGGCTGGGTTAGTATCTATCTTATTTAATGTGGAACACTATTTAAGTTAACTCTGATGTATAATTATATTTGATCCATGCGTATGTGAGAATCTGCTGTTTCTATTGTCTACCTTTATTTCTTTAAACCATGATTATTCAATTTTTTGGCACTCAAATTTGTGACATGGTTATGTTAATGTCAATTCTCTGAAGTCGGAATTTTGGGTCGTCACAGCTTGGTATCAGAGCTTAGTTTAGCAAATATCTAATAGCCTATTCGGGTTAAACTCATCAAATATAGGATCAGTAATATCCTAGGATGAGTATCTCGTTAGAGATAGGGTTAGTAACACCCTAGAACAAGTATGAGTGTATATACGAGTGCGTATTTGTAAATTTTATTTAAATAAAAATAATAATACTCAAATTAAATCCTGCTTATTGTTTGCCCAAAGGTAATCTCACTTCTATGTTTTCTAAACAGATCTTGCTATATTCAGGTGGCAGGTATGGATACTAGAAGAACTCGACGAACCATGGCAGGCAGTGGCAGTGATCAAACAAATGGGGGAATCCAAAATGCAAACGTTCGAGCTCCAAATGCAAATGTGGGGGCACCGAATGTTAATGATCAAGTTCAAGAAGAAGGAGTTGTACAAGAGGTAGTGACTGCAGTTCAGCCGATAGTCGACTTTGCTATGCTTTACAAGAAGTATACTGGACTAAGGAGTAAACCTTTCCAAGGGATGTCCGAAGTTTCTTAGATTTGGCAGGATATTATAGGAGATTCATACAAGACTTCTCAAAGATTGCCTTACACCTAACAAAGCTGACCAGAAAGGATGTGAAATTCGAGTGGACATCGAAGTGCGAGGAAACATTCAAGACATTGAAGGAAAGTTGACAATAGCTCTAGTATTGACGATAGCAGGTAATAACGGCGGCGTGATAGTATACACCGATGCTTGTATAGAAGGCGTAGGTGTGGTACTTATGCAACATGGTAAGGTAATCGCCTATTCAAGCAGGCAATTGAAGACCTACGAGAGGAATTATGCAACCCATGACTTGGAACTACTAGCCGTGATGTTCGCATTGAAGATGTGGAGACACTATCTCTTAGGAGAAAAATTTGACCTATACATGGATCATAAATCTTTGAAATATATTTTTACTCAAAGAGATCTGAACATGAGGCAACAGCGTTGGCTAGAATTTTTGCATCATATGATCTGGAAATTTTATATACACCAGGAAAGGCTAATGTAGTGGCAGATGCGTTGAGCAGGAAGCATGCTGTAATCGCATGCCAGGTTATAACTCGACTCTCTTAGAGAGGATAACCAATGAGCATAATAATGATCCATTTTTGTTAAGACTCACTAAAGGGGTAGAAAATGGAGAAAATAAAAGCTTTAGGGTAGACAAGCATGGAATATTGAGGATGAACGGAAGAATATGTGTTCCGAAAGTGGATGACTTGAGATGGGAAGTGTTGATCTAATTCCATCAGGCTAAGCTTACTATCCATCCCGAAATCCACAAGATGTACAAGGACATGAAACGCATGTTCTGGTGGAAAGGTATGAAACGAGACGTATCTATTTTTGTAAGCAGATGCGCTAATTGTCAACAGGTGAAATGACCCTCCTATTTTACCTTAATTTCATAAGGATTTTTTTTACTTGCGCAATTGAACCTAGTTTAATTTTTCTCAAGGTCATTTCCCTTTCAAACAATGTGCTCTGGATTTAAATTTTCTACCAATATAAACATATCAGTTCAGCCATAGAAATATACACATACATATGATGATATATGTGTTCCTCTTGTTTAAAATCAGAGTTTTATTATTATTTTTATTTTTTTTTGACAAGAGCTAGTCTGTCTGATTTGAATTTGAAATGGATCTACTCATAATTTGAATTCCCATGTTCTTGGATATTTACATTACATAAATGGATCTTGTTCATAATTATTCATGCTTGGATCTGAATTATGTTAACCATGTTACAGAATATCTTAGAACACAAGAGTTCATTTATTTGTTTTTGTTTTTTTTGCATAGCTCAAATGATTGTTATTTGCCTAAGTATCAGAAAAATGATATGTGCATTTATCATTTTCAATTTATCTATATCCTTTGAAGCCTCTCTTATTCTTTACTCCTGTAGTTTGACATAACATAAGTAGTTCTTATGTTACTGATATCTAAGTTTCCTATAATAAAGGTTCTGGACTTTAAAAGTGTTTATTTTTTATAAGAACAACCATTTTGTTTCAAGTGAACCAGATCTTGGATTCAAAACTCTTTCTGAAATAATAATACCAATCTGTTTTAAAATGCATGTTTGTCATTTAACATTTGAAGGAGGTTTTTAACATATCACTTAACAAAAGGATGTAAAATACTTTTTGTTCTCAAATTGCATACCAACATGCTCAACCAAGACCCCATTCTTTTGAAGCTGGTTGAACCATATGGCTGTGCTAACCAAACACTGGTTCATGATAATTGAAATGCTATTAAGTTACCAAGTGCTAAAAGCTCCCTTCAGAAAAATTCATTTCTTAAAACAAACACACAAAAATTGGCTTGAGTTCTTTTGCAAAATACTTTAATAAAGCAACTAATTGTCTGAAATATACTTCTAATTTAAAGTCAGGTTTTCACTTCATAGCTCAGTGATTTTTAAATGATTCAAACCTGGCTACATCAGGTTATAAATTTTGTATGGAAATTACTTAAATGTAAATATACTTCTTCTTCAGATTTTCAAATTCTACCACATAACAAAATCAACTAACTAACAACTGATTTAATCAAACAAGGTAATTCATTACATATTCAAACATAATTCTCTCATGAATACATGCAGATAAAATCATCATAGGCTCTTATTAAAACTAGCTAGCATGTTCATTCACTCCTTCTCATTAGCCATAACTTCATTTTCTACTTAGTTCCAGCATTACCTGAAAGAGCATTAGTGACTGCCTCATTTTTAAAATGAGACACCCCCATATGCCATGAGCAAACAAGGGTCAGATCTATGATCTGGTATGAATAACTTCATTATATTCATGATATTAAGCAATTGAATGGTGCATAAGTTATAGCCAGTTACTTGAGTGATTTATCAAAGCAGTTATATTCTTTGCTTCAGGTTAGACTGTCATGCAAGTGTAAATACTTCACAAGTCAAATAATTGCACAATCATAATCACACATTCATTCACATCAATCTACAATACTTAGATGCTCTGGAGTAACCATGTTTCCATCTCAACAAATCTAAGTAACACTCATATCTTTTGCCTCCTAGTTTAGGAGTTACCTATAAGTGTATACATGTCAATTTTATGTTTCAGCCTCATCTGCTATTAAGGAATCACTGGGACACATTGCAATAAATTAATTCACATTATTGCACAAAGATCTCAGGGCTTAAACAAACCATGTGCCAACTTGCATACTTCAAATATAACAAGCATTCCAGCAGCCTTCTTGGCTTATCATTCCTAGTTTATCTACTAGAAGCATTTGTTTAATTTTTATCATCAAATATTTGGATGGAAAATGCCACTGCATACATGAAAGCATCCCATACATCTTATAAGCATAATTTCCAGAAACAAATAAATAATCCTTTTTAATGATGTTGTCAAGAGATATCTGGGTCTTAGATCCATACAAGAATCTTCACAACTATAAATAGAGATATGGCATGTTATGTTTATTTTGATATGCAAGTAACTATGGTTGAACCAGATTCACAATCTAGCTTAACCATAATTTTTAACTTATGGGTTTTATTATCTTTTCTTTTTTTGATCAGGGGTTCAGCACTCAAGTACACCCCTAATACACTGTTCTAAGCCTCAACACCTATACATAGTATAATGCAGCTCATAATGTTTTCTTCTATTAAAATTTTTCATGCCATAGATCCAGGTTAGTTATGAGTATTCCTGCCTTGATTCTAAGTTTTTATGCTTTAACTTTTCTGGGTATATTGAAACAATAAGTTGCACATCCAAAGACAAACATCACAATAGATCAAAGATCATCCCATAACATCCATAATAAAGTCATGACAGATCCAAAAACATCCAAAGAACATTGATAAAACCATATTCAACAAAACTAAAAATAAGCAAATAACAACATTAAAATGGGCTGCCTCATCTCAGGTCTTAATGCCATGAATTTGGTGAGGTTACTCACCTAAATATCTCCTTCTAGTTAATCCAGAAAATCCCTGAGCAATATTTTCTCCTTCTTCTCTAAATGTTTTCTTTCTTATTTTAAGTGTCTCGGGTAAACTGATTCCCCTGGCTACAACTATTCATTTATAAGCATTTCACTAGGGTTTTATCAAACAAAATTCCTTTTTTGTCCTGACCAATATCATGCATTTTGCATTTATATTTTAACATTCCCATTTTCAGTTACCCCGGCCATATTTCTTTTATTAAAGGCAACATTTTCTTTTTCCTACTTTTTCAGAAAATGTCCAGTCTACCTAAATCATGTTAAAGGTGTGACCAAGTATATTTGTTTGTTTATAGGAATCCCCATTTTCCTATTTTTGCCCATACATAATGTACTTACTTATTTTATTTTTCATGCTATTTTAATGTTATCATTATTTTCTTGCTCAGTTTCAATATATTTCTTCTCACAGAAAATATACATGTGTATATATAAATATTTATTTTTATTTAATTTCCCCCTTGTTTCACAGAAAATATGTTTAAGCACATATTTCATTTTTAACTTGGGTTATGCTTTATTTACATTTCAGTGCCTTAAATAAAGAATTTACCCCTTTATTTTAAATATTTAATTTGATCAATGATTCACATTTCAAGATTATATCTGAAATGCTTCCCTCCTTTGTTTATTTATTTTATTATCATTATATTATTATTATTTTTAGAATTTTTTAAATCTCTTCCTTGTGTCATTTCCAGTGTGCACGTGCACACATATCCCTGCACGTCATCCAATTCAGAAACTCCATCAACATTTGATCCAATATATCTATATATATATATATTTTTTAAACTGAATTGTTTTAATTTTTCCCTCAAAATTTTTGGGGCATTTCATTCACCCCTCCTTTTAGAAATTGTGTCCTCCCAATTTTTTGTACTTGTAACAAGCATTCACTGACTTAGAAAGATTTATTAAGCATATGCATAAACAAACATATTCAATCATATCAACCATGCATATTAAATTTTTCCAGAAATTAAAAAAAAATTACCTTTAATTTGCAAAAAGCTTAGGGTAATCCATCCTAATCTTATCTTCTAACTCCCATGTACAATCATTTGGATCAACTCTCCATTGGACCTTCACTAGTTTCAAAGTTTTGCTCCTTAATTTCTTTTCTTCTTTAGCTAAAATCCCCACTGGTTCCTTTTCATAAACCATATTAGGATTTATTTGAATTTGGGTAGGCTTTTCCAGAATTTCTTCTTTATCATGTACCCACCTTCTAAGTTGTGACACATGAAAAACATTATGCATTGCCTTCATTTCCTCTGGTAATTCCAATTTGTATGCTAAAGAACCTATTCTTTCCAGAATTTTATAGGGTCCAACATACCTTGGTGTGAGTTTACCTTGTTTACCAAATCTCAAGACTTTCTTCATAGGTGAAATCTTAATGAAAACAAAGTCTCCCACCTCATATTCCACCTGCCTTCTCTTCCTGTCTGCAAATTTCTTTTGTCTATCTTGAGCTGCTGCTATTCTTTTTCTTATTAACCCAATTTTCTCTGTAGTTTCTTTTACATAATCAGGTCCTAGAACAGCTCTTTCTCCAGCCTCTACCCAGCATATAGGTGATAAACATGGCTTGCCATATAAGGCTTCAAATGGTGCCATCCCTATGGTGCTTTGATAAATGTTATTGTATGTGAATTCAGCTAAATGGAGGTGGTCTTCCCAGTTGCCTCCAAATTCCAGTGCACATGCTCTCAACAAGTCCTCTAAGACTTTGTTCACCGCCTCAGTTTGTCCATCTGATTGTGGATAGTAGGCAGTGCTTAAGCACAATTCACTCCCCATGGCCTCTTGAAATCTTTTCCAAAACCTTGAGGTGAAGATGGTATCCCTATCACTCGCAATGGTTTCAGGAATGCCATGCAACCTTACCACCTCTTTCATGAATATTTGAGCCAATTTTGGAGCATTTCTTTCTGATTTAACTGGGATAAAATGTGCTACTTTAGTTAGCCTATCCACTATTACCCATATACTTGTGTTTCCTCTCTTAGATCTAGGCAGACCATCTATGAAATCCATAGATATATCCTCCCACTTCCACTGTGGTATACTAAGGGGTTGCAACAGTCCTGATGGCCTTTGTGTCTCTGCCTTGACTAGTTGGCAAGTCATACACTTTGCAACATGTTTGGCCACATCTGACTTCATTCCCTTCCACCAAAGATTTCTTTTCAAATTTTGATACATCTTGGTACTGCCTAGGTGTATGGAGTACTTACTCCTATGGTATTCATTTAATATTTCTTCCTTCAGTTCTATGTTTTCTGGAACACATATCCTATTTTTGTTCCTTAGATAACCATCTTTATCAACTTGATAATTTATTACTTCTTCCCCTTTTAATAAGGGCATTTTCTTTTCTAATAGGTTTGGGTCTTGTTCCTGCATTTTCCCAACCTTTAGAAGTAAATTTGATTGCAGAGATACCATACTCAATTTCCCTTTACTTTCATCTTCTTTAATTGGTACTATCTGTACCTCACTGTTTGCTTCAACCTCCAAATCAGTAAGTATAGACAAATCCTTAAACTCTTCCATCATCAACATGGCTACTTTAGCATGTTGTCTACTCAAGGCATCTGCAACTTTATTTGCCTTACCTGGTGTATAGAGTATATCTAGATCATAGGCAGCTAGGAATTCCACCCATCTATGTTGCCTCATATTCAAATCTTTTTGTGAGAATAAATATTTCAGTGCCTTATGATCAGTGTACAAAATAAACTTGGCTCCTAACAAATAATGTCTCCAGAGTTTCAAGGCATACACAACTGCTGCTAGTTCAAGATCATGGGTTGCATATCTTGTTTCATGTGGCTTTAATTGCCTAGATGCATAGGCTACCACCTGGTCTTGCTGCATCAACACAGCCCCTAGCCCAGAGCCACTTGCATCAGTGTACACAATTAAGTTTTCATTTCCCTCTGGCACCCTCAATACTAGTGCATTAATCAGAGCTTCTTTTATTTTGATAAAAGCTTGCTCACATTTTTCTGTCCATACAAAGGCTTGGTTCTTTCTAGTTAAATTGGTAAGTAGTGATGATATTTTTGAAAAATCTTTAATAAATCTCTTATAATATCCTGCCATCCGCATAAATGATCTAATCTCACTGATTGTGCTAGGCCTTTTCCATGCCTGGATAGCTACTACCTTATTGGGGTTTACTGATATTCCTTTGGCAGAGATGACATGCCCAAGAAAATGTACTTCTTCTTTCCAAAATGCACATTTTCAAAATTTTGCCTTTAAATCATTTTCCTTTAATCTTGACAAAACTAAATGCAAATGATTTTTATGCTCTTCCACTGTTTTAGAATAAATCAAAATGTCATCAATAAAAATTAGTACAAACTTGTCTAAATAATCTCTGAATATTCTATTCATTAAATCAACAAAATATGAAGGAGCATTTGTCAAGCCAAATGGCATAACCATAAATTCATATAAGCCATATCTAGTGTTAAATGTTGTATACTTAACACTTGAGTCTTCAACCTTCATTTGATGAAATCCTGATGCTAAGTCTAGTCTAGAAAATATTTTAGCTTCACTGAGTTGGTCAAAGAGATCATCTATTCTAGGCAATGGGTATTTGTTTTTGATGGTTACTTTATTTAGTTCTCTGTAATCTATGCACATTCTCAAAGTAGCATCATGTTTTCTTACAAACACTACTGGAGCACCCCAGCATGAATTACTTGGCCTTATAAATCCCTTGCCTTCTAATTCTTCCAACTGATTTTTCAATTCTTTCAGTTCACTTGGCCCCATTCTATAAGGTTTCTTGATTATTGGACTTGCTCCTGGAATGAGATTAATTTGAAACTCAACTGGTCTGTGGTGTGGAACACCCTTAACTTCCCCAAACACATCCAAGTATTCGTTGACTATGGGAATTACTTCAATGGTTAGTTCACTGAAATCTTTTTCTGAGTCAACTAAATGATATAATTTTCCTTCCTTAGCTACTTCACATAAAACTGTGATCCTCTGGCCTCTAGAATTTTGCAATGATATGGTGGATGAGTCTAAATTAATTATGGCTTTAAATTGCCTTAACCAGTCTACCCCCAATATAACTCCTATATTTGGGTAATTCAAAACATATAAATTGGAAATAAAAATATTTCCTCCTATGTTTAACTCCACATCCACACAAATCATGTTTAAAAGACTAGAACTCCCTAGTGGACTTTGTACAAGCAATGGGGTTTCAACCAATATGCAGTTTAATTTTAACATTTTAACTATTTCATAAGAAATCAAAGAGTGAGTTGCTCCAGTATCATATACTACTGCTATGGGTATGGCACAAATGAGTAATGTAACTTCCACTTGGCCATGATTTTAAGCATCAATTTTCACTGCAGATTTGCCTTTGCCTTCCAAAATTGCCAATTTCCCCTGCTGTTTATACTCAGGACAGTTCCTCTTCATATGCCCCTCTTTCCCACATAGGTAGCATTTGAAGGCTCCTCCTTTTAACTCTGGGCACCTTGGTTTGATGTGTCCTTCTTTACCACAATGATGGCAAACCAATTTCTTCTTAGCATCATTGGCTTTAGTGACTTTGTCCTTCTTGTTGTCTATCTCCTCCTTCTTTTTATCATAAGGGTGATATCTTCCCTTATTCTTCTTGTTGTTGTTGCTCTTAAAATTCCTATACTTCTCTCTTTCCTTATCGTGTTGTTCCAATTTCAATGCCAGATCTATTACTTGATCAAAAGTCCTATCTGCATATGGTAGCATAGCTCTGCTAAGTCCTGGGTTTAGACCCTTTATATACCTATCATTTTTGGATGCTTCATCTGCCACTAGCATTGCTCCATAATTAGATAGCCCCTCAAACTTTTGAGTGTACTCAGTGACATTCAAAGTTCCCTGCCTAAGTTTGATAAATTCTTCAAGCAAAGTGGTCTTGGATGATGCTGGTACAAATATTGCCTCCAACATCTCCTTGAACTGATTCCAAGTGATTTCATTTTCAGTTCATCCAACTATGATCACCTCCCACCAGCTTAAAGCTACTCCTTTCAGTTGTCTTGAAGCTACTTGCCTCTTCCTCTGATCATCTAGCTGCATGTCATTGAAAATTCTATCCAGTGTTCTCAACCATGCTTGAATTTCCATCACATTCTCAGTTCCTTCAAAACTTCTGCCTCCCAAATTGGTGTAAGTCTTCAGTAGTTTTGAAAGCTCCTCATGAGGGTTCTCAGGCCTATGCCCAATTCCATCTCTTAAAACCCTTACAAATTCTTGCATATCAAGCATTTTTGGTGCACTGGGTCCTGCATTGTGATGAGATCCTCTTCCTACCGTGGTCTGGTCACTAAGTATTGGACAGAGGGTATTAGTACACTCTGTATATTTTCTATAGCTAATATTTTCCTATCTAAATTTTTTCATCCAAAACAAACAGACATAATACATTTCTATGATACTTAGTAATTAATGCAAGCATTAGCTCTGATACCAAAATGAAACGACCCTCCTATTTTACCTTAATTTCATAAGGATTTTTTTTGTTTACTTGCGCAATTGAACCTAGTTTAATTTTTCTCAGGGTCATTTCCCTTTCAAACAATGTGCTCTGGATTTAAATTTTCTACCAATATAAACATATCAGTTCAGCCATAGAAATATACACATACATATGATGATATATGTGTTCCTCTTGTTTAAAATCAGAGTTTTATTATTATTGTTATTTATTTTTTTGACAAGAGCTAGTCTGTCTGATTTGAATTTGAAATGGATCTACTCATAATTTGAATTCCCATGTTCTTGGATATTTACATTACATAAATGGATCTTGTTCATAATTATTCATGCTTGGATCTGAATTATGTTAACCATGTTTCGGAATATCTTAGAACACAAGAGTTCATTTATTTGTTTATTTATTTTTGCATAGCTCAAATGATTGTTATTTGCCTAAGTATCAGAAAATGATATGTGCATTTATCATTTTCAATTTATCTATATCCTTTGAAGCCTCTCTTATTCTTTACTCCTGCAGTTTGAACATAAGTAGTTCTTATGTTACTGATATCTAAGTTTCCGATAATAAAGGTTTTGGACTTTAAAAGTGTTTTTTTAAGAACAACCATTTTGTTTCAAGTGAACCAGATCTTGGATTCAAAACTCTTTCTGAAATAATAATACCAATCTGTTTTAAAATGCATGTTTGTCATTTAACATTTGAAGGAGGTTTTTAACATATCACTTAACAAAAGGATGTAAAATACTTTTTGTTCTAAAATTGCAGACCAACATGCTCAACCAAGACCCCATTCTTTTGAAGCTGGTTGAACCATATGGCTATGCTAACCAAACACTGGTTCATGATAATTGAAATGCTATTAAGTTACCAAGTGCTAAAAGCTTCCTTCAGAAAAATTCATTTCTTAAAACAAACACACAAAAATTGGCTTGAGTTCTTTTGCAAAATACTTTAATAAAGCAACTAATTGTCTGAAATATACTTCTAATTTAAAGTCAGGTTTTCACTTCATAGCTTAGTGATTTTTAAATGATTCAAACCTGGCTACATCAGGTTATAAATTTTGTATGGAAATTACTTAAATGTAAATATACTTCTTCTTCAGATTTTCAAATTCTACCACATAACAAAATCAACTAACTAACAACTGATTTAATCAAACAAGGTAATTCATTACATATTCAAACATAATTCTCTCATGAATACATGCAGATAAAATCATCATAGGCTCTTATTAAAACTAGCTAGCATGTTCATTCACTCCTTCTCATTAGCCATAACTTCATTTTCTACTTAGTTCCAGCATTACCTGAAAGAGCATTAGTGACTGCCTCATTTTTAAAATGAGACACCCCCATATGCCATGAGCAAACAAGGGTCAGATCTATGATCTGGTATGAATAACTTCATTATATTCATGATATTAAGCAATTGAATGGTGCATAAGTTATAGCCAGTTACTTGAGTGATTTATCAAAGCAGTTATATTCTTTGCTTCAGGTTAGACTGTCATGCAAGTGTAAATACTTCACAAGTCAAATAATTGCACAATCATAATCACACATTCATTCACATCAATCTACAATACTTAGATGCTCTGGAGTAACCATGTTTCCATCTCAACAAATCTAAGTAACACTCATATCTTTTGCCTCCTAGTTTAGGAGTTACCTATAAGTGTATACATGTCAATTTTATGTTTCAGCCTCATCTGCTATTAAGGAATCACTGGGACACATTGCAATAAATTAATTCACATTATTGCACAAAGATCTCAGGGCTTAAACAAACCATGTGCCAACTTGCATACTTCAAATATAACAAGCATTCCAGCAGCCTTCTTGGCTTATCATTCCTAGTTTATCTACTAGAAGCATTTGTTTGATTTTTATCATCAAATATTTGGATGGAAAATGCCACTGCATACATGAAAGCATCCCATACATCTTATAAGCATAATTTCCAGAAACAAATAAATAATCCTTTTTAATGATGTTGTCAAGAGATATCTGGGTCTTAGATCCATACAAGAATCTTCACAACTATAAATAGAGATATGTCATGTTATGTTTATTTTGATATGCAAGTAACTATGGTTGAACCAGATTCACAATCTAGCTTAACCATAATTTTTAACCTGTGGGTTTTATTATCTTTTCTTTTTCTGATCAGGGGTTCAGCACTCAAGTACACCCCTAATACACTGTTCTAAGCCTCAGCACCTATACATAGTATAATGCAGCTCATAATGTTTTCTTCTATTAAAATTTTTCATGCCATAGATCCAGGTTAGTTATGAGTATTCCTGCCTTGATTCTAAGTTTTTATGCTTTAACTTTTCTGGGTATATTGAAACAGTAAGTTGCACATCCAAAGACAAACATCATAATAGATCAAAGATCATCCCATAACATCCATAATAAAGTCATGACAGATCTAAAAACATCCAAAGAACATTGATAAAACCATATTCAACAAAACTAAAAATAAGCAAATAACAACATTAAAATGGGCTGCCTCATCTCATGTCTTAATGCCATGAATTTGGTGAGGTTACTCACCTAAATATCTCCTTCTAGTTAATCCAGGAAATCCCTGAGCAATATTTTCTCCTTCTCCTCTAAATGTTTTCTTTCTTATTTTAAGTGTCTCGGGTAAACTGATTCCCCTGGCTACAACTATTCATTTATAAGCATTTCACTAGGGTTTTATCAAACAAAATTCCATTTTTGTCCTGACCAATATCATGCATTTTGCATTTATATTTTAACATTCCCATTTTCAGTTACCCCGGCCATATTTCTTTTATTAAAGGCAACATTTCTTTTTCCTACTTTTTCAGAAAATGTCTAGTCTACCTAAATCATGTTAAAGGTGTGACCAAGTATATTTGTTTATTTATGGGAATCCCCATTTTCCTATTTTTGCCCATAAATAATGTACTTACTTATTTTATTTTTCATTCTATTTTAATGTTATCATTATTTTCTTGCTCAGTTTCAATATATTTCTTCTCACAGAAAATATACATGTGTATATATAAATATTTATTTTTATTTAATTTCCCCCCTGTTTCACAGAAAATATGTTTAAGCACATATTTCATTTTTAACTTGGGTTATGCTTTATTTACATTTCAGTGCCTTAAATAAAGAATTTACCCCTTTATTTTAAATATTTAATTTGATCAATGATTCACATTTCAAGATTATATCTGAAATGCTTCCCTCCTTTGTTTATTTATTTTACTATCATTATATTATTATTATTTTTAGAAATTTTTTAAATCTCTTCCTTGTGCCATTTCCAGTGTGCACGTGCACACATAGCCCTACACATCATCCAATTCAGAAACTCCATCAACATTTGATCCAATATATCTATATATATATATTTTAAACTGAATTGTTTTATTTTTTCCCTCAAAATTTTTGGGGCATTTCAACAGGTTAAAAGCGATCAACAGGAGGTTGTTGGATTACTTAGGCCACTAGAAATTCCATGTTGGAAATGGGATCAGGTATCCATGGACTTCATAGATGGACTACCAAGATTAAGGAGAGGCAATGAAGGGATCTGGGTTGTTATAGACCGCTTAACCAAAAACGCGCATTTCATCCTAGTTAAGCCCACAAGAACAGCTGACAACTCTGGTAGAAATTTATATGAAGGAAATTGTCAGACTGCATGGAGTCCCAAGTAGCATCGTAAATCGAGACCCATTGTTTACCAGTCATTTCTGGGTAGCTTTGGAAGCAGCTTTAGGAACAAAGCTGAACATAAGCACTGCATATCATCCCTAGATAGATGGGAAGACGGAAGGAGTTAACCGAGTACTAGAGGATCTTTTGAGAGCTTGTGTTTTAGACTTCAGAGGATCTTGGGAAGACTATTTGCACCTAGTTGAGTTTTCATACAATATCTGTTATTAGGCAAGTATAGGGAAGGCGCCATATGAAGCACTATATGGTTGCTCGTGTAGATCTCTAACGTGTTGGATAGAAACTGGTAATTCATTGATACTTGGCCCTGACATGGTAAGAGGAGCAACAGAGAAAGTTGATATGATCCGAAAGAAATTAAATGTAGCATAGAGAAGACAAAAGAGCTATGCGGATCAAAGACGAAGGAATTTGGAATATGCTATAAGGGATCACGTATTCCTGAAAGTATCTCCTATGAGGGGAGTAGTCTGATTCGGTAAAATCGTTAAGTGTTTTGGAAGTGTTTCGGGGAAAGTCCGGAACAATTTACCAAATGGTCAAATTTGGGCATTTTCCGGAGTGATAGTTCGTGATTGTGCGACCTGTAATTTCGAACGAAAGTGTAAAATGCGTTTCAAGTCGGACTTGAAATGGAAATTTTTTTCTGTAAAGTTAATAACTTTCAAATGGATCCAAAAAGTTAAATTTTTGATTTGAAAATATCAAGTTATGAGTAAAACAGTTTTCAAAAAGGTCACTATAAGAGCGGTTAAATGCAGATTTTTATAAGTAAAGTTTTATAATTCCGAAAATTATGAATTAAATTTCTAAATTCATTATTAATATAATAATGTGGTTTTGGAAGATAAAAATGAGTTTATACTTAATCAAAAGTATAATTATGGAAAATGACCTAGTTAATCACTATTCATAAGCGATTAAGGAATTGGATTTGGAAATTAAGGAACCGAAAGGAGTTTTTGACCCTAAATCTTTTATGAATGATTTCATAATAATTAATTATTATTTGTAAGATTTATTTGGGAATTTTCTAAAGACTTAGAAAAATGGTCAAATTCTACAGTCAAATGAATTGCTTAAATAATAAACAATATTTGGTAATAAGCTCGGAAGTGGCAATAGACTTCGAAGTATGGAAGTGACTGTTATTTAAAGGATAAAGAATGTGATCGAACCAAGGTCTGAGAGGAAATAGTTCCCTAACTTGGAAGGCCTCATTGTTTGCTGATAAATAACTGAATTTCAAATCGAAGACTTAAGTTATGAATGAGGTATTATCTCTCAATGAGAATTAAAGTAAATAAAAGAAAGGGGTATGCGATAATACCTCCGCCTGTGAGATCTGAGAAAGCAAACAAGGTAGTTAACAGAATGGGAAATCCATCTGACCTTGTTTATTTCTTAGACGAAGGGTGGAACGGATCGAAAGGTATATCTGGGTACTTGTCAAAGATCACATGAAAGTTTTGACAAGATAAAGAAAAGGGAACTGGATAAGTGAAAAGGAATTGGAACTTGATTGTTGTGATGTTAAGTTGTGTAGTTTTCTGGGTGTCGATCTGATGTTGGTTTAGGCCTTCGGGGTTACCACTTAGGAAATTATTCTCTTAATGTTTTACAATCAGGAACTGATTCTAATTGGGAAAAAGAGGTTAAGCAATTAAATTAAACGAGGCTTAACGATTTTGTATACACATATACACATTTTATTTCGATAATTGATATCCAAGGAACCGAGGTCGGATTTAGGGTAAAGTCCTGATCCGAAGACCACTTCGAATCAATGAACGTCGTTACAGAAATGGACAAATGATTGAAGAAGCTGATTTGGAAAATCTCTATGACGTTGAAGACCAGAGATCTTCTACGGCCAGAGGGTTGCTTGTTGATAACCTCGGAGTTGCTCCCGAGGTAAATGAATAGCAGTGATTCCTTGTACGATGATGCAAGGGCTGCGGCTACTATGATTAGGGATGCAGTAGGGTGGTGCCTTCGGTTCATCCTTTACCTGGATGACTTGCATGAGAGAATGTCTGACCAAGCATTTCCAATGATTACGGACGTTGACTTTTACAAACGGACATCTGTTTGGTGGTGGAGAAGGCAACTTCTCTTAGCTTAACACCCTTCTCTGAGACGCACGAGCTCGGAGGTTGTATTTTTGTGGGAGTCAATGAGTAATTGGCGGATCTGGAAATATGGCATTCAGAGTGAATGAACTGGAATGAAAAGGTAATGCGTTACCACGAGCCTCATCAAATGGGGAGTGACTGAAACAGGGCGTGCGACAAGATGAGTCATGGTTTAGCACCCATAAGAATGCCCGCATTTCCCTTTCTGGATATAACTGATCTCCCGCTATATTTCGTGTCTGAAGGTTGTGATGAGAGCACTCTCGGAAGGTCGGAAATGACCGGGGGAAATGGCGTATTCGGTCTATCGGTTGGGTAGACAGTCTTGTTTAGGCATTGGGTGGGGAACTCACACCCAGATGCATCCCTCTAGAGGTGTACTATACGGAAGGTAGTCCCTTACCTTGGTTGCTAGTATGGAATCCAATATCCAATAAGAACCCGTAAGAGTTTGATTGTAGACCAAGATGCTGGAATTTAATGAATGTAACAATTTCGACTAAGATCTATAAGTTTACTTGAAAAGCATTTTCAGAATGCACTATGTCACTAAAAATAATCTCCCGTTATTTTGGCGTAATCACTTTTGGTTATCAAAAGGTAAAAACCTGTTCCGTGTTTTTATCCGACGTGGTCTTATGAGATACCCTTTGTTTTCAAAAGCGTATTTTGAGTTTCTCACACCAATCCCATGACTGACCCGGAGTGTTTTCCCTTTCCTTAAACTCTAGGTGCGCTATTTTTCCGGGCAGCCTGGTATTTAGATTAGTATGGAGCATTTTGGAAGCTAGAGCTATGAAGCCGAAGCCATGGCAAATGGAGGTAGGAGCTAGATCGTTAGAAGATATTATCTACCATTATTTCCGCTGTAGTGTTTATGTGTTATTGATTTATGTATTTTGTACCGGCACATATGGGGGCAGGTAGTTATAACTGTCCCTGGCTGGGTTAGTATCTATCTTATTTCATGTGGAACACTATTTAAGTTAACTCTGATGTATAATTATATTTGATCCATGCGTATGTGAGAATCTGCTATTTCTATTGTCTATCTTTATTTCTTTAAACCATGATTATTCAATTTTCTGGCACTCGAATTTGTGACATGGTTGTGTTCATGTCAATTCTTGGAAGTCATAATTTTGGGTCGTCACAACACAAGATTACAAAGTACATTACAAACAGTAGCCTAAGCAATAAAAGGGCTGCATAATCTTCTAAAACCACATAGATACATCTGAATTAAATAGATAAACTTATTCCCCTTATATTTTCTCCTTATATGTTTCCAAATATCAAACAAGAGTTTTCTCAGCAAGCCCAAAAACTTGAAACCACAACCCACTAGATAAGTAAAAACATGTTTAGCGGCCCTTATATGATAAGCTTCTACTAAAACGTCTAACATAAACATGTGAAAGAAAATGGCTTGAAATGTCCTTCATGTGATTCTTCATACGTGATATTGGTTAGCCAACGGTTATCATGACCATAAACCCCACACCATGCACGTATCCCCTCAATGAGTTATTTCTTCTCAAACTTGCGCATGTGATTGTGATGAACATCCGAATCCTGGTTTCACATCCCGCTCTTAATTTATGTTCATGAAAACTATATGAAGATCAAGTTTTACAAATTGGGCACGTAAAACCCAATCTCACATCTCGTTCGAGATTTGAACATGTTCCATTTCTTGATTGGTCAGAATGCTAGATCTAAAGTCTAAATGCCACCACATTCACTCATATGAATTCGATTCGAAAATTTATTTGCCACCCATGCCTACTCCTGCTATTGTAATTTTGTGAAATTAGTCAAAGCTAATTTTGGGATTCGAACTCATATGACTGAACCTCCATCAGTTAAAGGTGGATGACTTTGATTTCTAGATTTCTGCTTTTACCATCGACGTTGTATGACTATTTCCCCCATTCTATAAATCTTGATTTGAAAACTAGAGATGATTAGCATAAGATCTTTGAAATATATAACACGATATCGCCTATTGAACGCATCCTCCAAATCTGAAACTTGCTTTGAACTGGAGAACGCATCGCCTGGATTAGAGATGGAACGGCTTAGGATATGGAATTATAAATACGGTTTCGCCTTTCATAAATAACCAAAGGGAACAGTGAAATTAAACTTAGATTTGCAAATCCCTAAAATTGAATTGAAACACAAAATCGCCTGTTAGTTTCTCTCCCCATGAGAGAAGAAAAGCAATTAGTTGGCTACGTGTGTGTGTGTTTATATATATCAGAGCGTCGATGTATTCCCCCAAAAAGGAAACCACTTCGCAACAAAATTCGATGGTTAACCAGCCCCAACTACGAAGGTTGATGACTCCTAGATATGGCTTTATAATATAGCTAGCCGTATTACTACCATACTTCAAAGACCTATCTAAGGATTAACTAGCCAACCTTCAACTAAATAAACAAACAAGCAAACTTAAGACGGGTGCAGGTCCCATATGAACTCAATACATGTAGGAAGTGTAATTCATACAGGCTTAACCCAAGTCATTGCTAACAACTGCTTAAGACCGATGGTGGCCTCGTCCTATGCCAAACCCTACTCCATAAATACTGGTTTACCAAACAATGCTCGTATGGCGTCGACTACCATCCAAAATCTCGTTTAGATTTGCCTAATGCAAATTAAGGAAAATGTCTATTATCGGTTACCTAATACCTTTAGTTTGGAAATGAAGTTGACTCCACTTTCCCAATTAGGCACTGTCGTTGGTTATTTAAGGGTTCGTAAATAGAGCAGAGGCAAACCCAATAGCTGTTATCCGGGTTTTTAACCCAGCAGGACCCACTAGAAAGAAGAACAATGTCATAATATCAGGATGGCTTTGAACCTAACCAGAAAGGCTAAGGCAAGGAGTGAACGATAGCCAAGCTATATTACTGAGACAACAATCGAGATCGATTAAACCAAGGGACCAGCCTTCTTACAGCCCAATCAGCAGTTGAGTGCAAACAGCTTGTGAACTACCATTAAAACGGAACAATATGCAACGAGGCTACGCAAGCAACGACGATATAAGACCATGGACACATCGTCAATTCCAAACTCCAGAAAAATCCTAAGTTTTGGGATCATCAACAACCCATACCTCTCCACAAACCTTCCAACAAGACAGCCAAAGAATACTACAAAAGGAGGCCAAGACAACCAAAGAATACTAGGAAAGGAGGTCAAGACCTTGGCTTGCAAAATGAGCCAAGTCTATGGGTCGCCAGCAACCCATGGCTTTGCCTCGTTTTGCGAGCCAACTCCCTTTGGGTCATTTAATACCTACCTACGAGCTGATGAAGACATGGCCTGGCCCAGAAGCTCTCCGAACCCATATAAATACCATCCTACCTGCAACATAAACTAGGTCCTCTCCGGACTGGTTGCTGAAGCCCTGCTGGAATTATTCTTCACTCTCTACCTTCCTCACAACAATCTCCAAAGGAATTCACTATGATTCTCCTGTGGATTCCAACTCTGGGGATTCAATGTAGTTAAAAATAATCAAAGCCTTGTAATCAAACATCTCTTGTAACAGCAATCATTCTATAGTAAGACTATAAAGTGGATGTAGGCTTCATTAATAGCCGAACCACTATAAAAATTCTCTCTCTTCTGCCTTTTACTATTATTTTCTATATCTGTTATCTGTGATATTGCTCTGTTAGAACAGGGCTGGTGCTTTCAAATCCAAACCATGGTGTTGGTCCATTTTTTGGGTCAACAATAGCCATTTAATACTTTCACCCCGAATTAAACCCCTTGACCACCCTAAAGATACTTAGCCATTTAATATTTCAAATCCAGGTGAACCCCTTGGTATATTTTCCCAAACCTATATGCAAACGTATACACACCTATAGTTGGAGATGTCCTACATCAGTAACATGTATACACAACTCCCGATAGCCCCTTGCGGAGGGCAGCCTTCATTATGTAACATTACTTACCTTGCATCCCAACCCATACTAAACCAAGACATTTGTAATTAATCTAAATATTGGGTTAGGCCTAATAATTCACACCCATTGCAAATGTACTATTGAGGTATAATTTCAATTATGGAAATTATTACACCTCTTAAGTTTGTTATCTATTCATATTTATTTATTTACTTGTTATGACTTCTTCTTATTCTATACATTACTGCCTTTATTTCTCCTTTCCAAAAATGTTGTTAATGACATTTATTTATCATGCCTCTTTAATTTTCCTTTACCCGTGCCATATTTTGTCTTTGCAATTAAATTCATTTAATGGTTTGCTGCCAATTTTTACTAGATTACAACATCTTCCCCTTTACTCCTTAATTCATTACCTTATTCGTACTTAGCATTTTATTTATAATTCATATGATAACATACAATTAATTTCACATTATCATACCTATATGTATTTATGATATATTTGATGTTTGTTTATTTCTTAAACTTATACTTTACTTTAGATATATATATATATATATATATTTAATTGGCAGATGGGATTATTTATATTTCTACTTATAACCTTTTAGTTTCTACATTTAGGGATTTCGGATATACACTTACATGTAACTTCCATAAAAATATATATCTCCATATTTTAATACAGTGAAATCGTATTTTCCTAAGAAGGAAATGTTTTTGTTTCAATTTTCCATAAACTACCCAAATATAGGATTGTGTTGTGTTTGAAATTTCAAGGAATTATCTTTTTCTATTTTATTGAAATAAACTATGCAAAATACGAAAAAACATTCCTACTTTTCACATCTATTTCAATTGTACATATTTCTTGTAATTCAAATAATGCACTTTACATATATAATTTTGAGGTTGGACAATTTATGGGAATTGCTATGGAGATTCTACAATTCCAATGAATTAAAATATAGAAATTTAAATCGCAAATCAAATTAAAGCATCTCCAATTGATGATTATCAAGTTTGACAATTTACGACCCAATTAATCAAAAATCTAGAATTAGCTATGTAATTCTATAAATATTATATTTCATACACTTTAGGGACTATTCTCCCTAACTTCCAAATCTTGGGTGTATATATATCATTTCATCAAAGTTAAACAATTTTTGAATATGTATGCAAGGATTTCAAGTTAAATTTATCTATTTAGGCTATAATTCAATGGTTTCCACATAGGCATAAAAAATAGGATTCCAATAATATAAATTTATTATTATGTAAAATACAAAATTTTCCACTCAACTTTTTGCTTTCAAATCTCTAGATCCAAATCCATTCCTCTCACTTGACTCCTTTTATTTACAACCAAAAATATGTATATAAAAGTGCATATGTACCCATTAGAATTACAGAACTGATAGGAGATTTGAGATAAGTGGAGTCTACATTTATAAATCCATAATTTACCTTTTCCACAAAATTGATTCACTCCTTCTCTTCTTCTCTTTTATTTTCTATCCTTCTCCAATATATATATATATATAATATTTTTATAATTACTATAAATAGTGGAGAAGGAAACATGACAGAGCTTTGCTCCTTTTTTCAAAAGATATCGGAAGAAATGTGAGGGGCTAGGACAGTATTTATAGGCTTTGGAATCAATTTTGTTTGTTAGATTATTATTTATTAAATTCAGGCCATTACACCGAGGTTCAAATAGGCATCGACCCTAATCGACCGGTCGATATGAGCAGTCGACCGCTTGCGGAGACCGGCTCTACATAGTTATCGAGCGATGGTCCTGGTAATTTAATTTCTTAACGATGTTATTATTTTTATTAACAGTTTTTTTTTGCCATTAATTATTGATATTTATTTTCTTAATCCTTTTTAAATTAGTTTTGATCTGAAATCTTCAAACGTCGATAACTTCTTCACTTATGTAGGAAATGCGGATTATGGATCTTATGGCAGAATTAACACTAGAGAGGGGTGAATAGTGTTTAATTAATTTTATGAATCTTTTTGAAATGTTTTCAAATTAAACCCAAACTGTAACGACCCGCCATTTTGGACCATTCGCATCCATTATAAGTGTACAGGTAGACACTCATGCCGGAGTTGAATTGCTCAAAATACCGCGTTGTTAATTTAAATTTGGCAAAACTGAACATATACAGTAAATAAAATATCACAGATCACAGACACAGAGTAATAAGTGCAGCGGAAATAAAAGAGATAGTAGTTCATGAAGCTACTATATAAATATATAAGTTACATCAGAGTTAAACCAGATACAACGGAAGAGTAATATGATACATCAGATACAAAGCAGAATACATCACTGGAATCATCGAATATCTGGAAGCTGGATAGATAGCTGGATCTCCAAGCGAAGCTCCAACTCCAAAGGTGAGTCTCGAAAGCTGAACCACTCAGTCTGACCCGAGCGTAAAGCAAAACACAAGACACTCGAGTCAGGATTAACATTCTTATATTAATAAATCCAACTCAAGTGAAATAGCAATTGAAATACAGGTAACTCAAAGGATGTTTGGAATAACCATCCTTTAAGGATCCGTTAAACTATCTACTATGTAGTAGTGTACGATAAGTAGATAATGTCTATCAGTAATATAAAGATATCAAAATAGCGTTAAGTCATGGCCCATTCCACCCTTAACACATTTTTATTCCCACAAGCATATACAAGACCGTAGTTTCCCCAAAACCGGAAGTCACCAGAGGGCAATCCATATACTCAAGGTACAAAACAAATTCGTAGTGGTCGCGCATAAATGGAATACAAGTATGACAAGGCACATGAGGCTATACCCAAGGTAGTGATACTACCGTTCGCCTGATCCGGACTGGTGAGAACGCAACGCCGCAGCGCCCGCAACACCGTGAGACAACACTCCCAAAATCAAGGGTGCACCAATCGACAACAAGTATAAGTAGTTCGAAGAAGTGTGTCCACTTGAGGTATCAATCCTCCATTGGCCCGGCACAGCTCCTGTTTTAGTCATTTCCAATTTGACACAAGTGTCAAGGCTATCCATCATCGTTCTCTTTCTTCAGTCATCACGTACATCATTCCAACCACTTCAGTCTGGATCATCACTCCGCGTATAGTTATTAAAGTGGTTTTCGGTTTAGATAGAGAGTATATCCATAACCGAATTCCGGTCTCTTTAATAACTTCCGTAATATTTCACCGATTGGTCGTTTATTTATTTCAAAACCAAATCAAATTCAATTTCAATCAGAGTTCGTAAATCAACATTTCATTTGTCTTTCGAAATCAATTTCCAAAATTTTGTTTCAAAACTTCAATTTACCATTTCAAAATCTTATAATCCAATTTCAATATCTATTTAAAACCATTCAAATATTGATCCAAATTCGTATATCAGTTTCATTTCAAAATCATTTAAATTAATTTAATTTAACATTCAAATCAATTTAAATTCATTTATCGATTTCATTTAATATCCGTTAAGGTACTTTATCATTCAAAACAATTTCTATTAAATTTCCAATTCATTTAATCAATTCTTAAGTTCAACTTCATTAAAACAAAACTTACAATTTTGAATTAAACTAAATTCGTCAAATCAATTCTCCAATTACAAGTCTTACATTAATTCCAAAAATATCACATTCCATTTTCGTTAAAGAAATCCAATTTCACTTATTTACTTACTTAAATGATTTTCCAAACTTTATTAATAAAGAAACTCAATTTCCAGTATTACGAAGTAAAATTCACTTATTCAAAATTCAATTTAATTTAATCATTAAATAATTCAATCTTATTTAATTATTAAATAATTCAAAACTTAATTATTAAATAATTTCAAAGTTTAATAATTTCAAACTTAATTATAATTTCCAACTTAACTCAATAGTTTCTCAACTTAAACAACATTCTTTCATCAATTACATTTTTAATAATTTGTTTCAGATTATTAAACATTAACATTTCCTTTCACTTAAATTCAAATTTCAACTTCATTTCAAAACCATATTATTTATTCAAATAAAATCCATATCTTATTTCAAAATCAAGTTATTGACCAATCGGGTTTATTTAATTTTCTATCCTAGGTCAAAGTTCAATTTTGGGTATTTATCATTTCAACCCGATTCCAATTCAATTAAAAATCAAAGCATAACAGAGGGAACTTGCAGTGTGATAACTGGGATGGTGTCAAAGTAAATAAACAAGCAATAACAACAATCAATATCAATCCAATAATCAATTCAAATAATCCCGAAATAACCATATTAATTCGCATTGTTATTTGTACGAATTAATATAATTATTTCTAGAATCTACACTATCATTTCATGTAGATTAAAGATTATTACATTACAGTTTTCACTTGTCATCTATTTACAAATTCATACATCATCAGTTTAACAACATACATTCAGTGGTTCAAAGTGTAATTAAACAAATCCTACATGTCAATAAATTTAACAGTTTAAAGGGGTCATATTATACAAATGTCAGTTAATTAAATTTAACATTTAACTATCCTATATCAAGTTCAATTTCATACTATTTATCATTTTCATTAACAATTTAACGTCCGATATAAACATCAACAATCAATCAATTATCAGCCAAACTGTATTATCATCACATAAATAATTAACAGATAATGGTGTCAGATGTCACAGGTGAACTAATACAGGCAATAGCATATATAACAGTGTAATTAACTAACAGCAGTATATTTCAATTGTCGTTTCAATTGAAATCAAATTTAATAAATAAAAGAACGTCAATCGTGAGTGAGTGCTCACCTTTCGAGGCTAGAGAAGTAAGAAAATGAACGAGCTGCGAATCAAAACACGAATTCCAAAGCAAAGTGAGATGGGCACGATTTTGACGAACCGAGCTGATAACAGGAATCAATGAACCAATTAGAATTAATTTGATATGAATTAAACAAAAAAAAAAAAAATTCCCTTTTCTTGAAATCGATATGTTAGTTTAAGACAAAATCAAGTAGATGTATAATGAAATAAAATGATTGTTTTAAATTAAACACATATAATAAAATCAACATATATACATCATATAATTTGAAATAAATAGTCTTGTATATATGTACTTATAATTACATAACGACTAACATCAAAATCATTTATATATTATATATACAACTGTTTCAAAATACATCATAGCCTTTGAGAATGCACAAAAACAATTTATATTGCCTTTGAAAACTTAAACTTCTGTAGTAAAACCGTACTAGTACAGCTACACTCTATTTTAATATTTTCTTATATTCGTGAAAGGAGACTACAAGATACTTATAAATATATACATTGTCTTTTTAAACTATATAGAATAACAACTATGTACAATGAAACAACTGTATTGCATATACTTTAACTCTATATAGACTTGTATATGTAACCCACGCTATATAATAAGTGCTGTAACATAAATGGCCATATATATTCCATGACCATGTAGACAACACCTAAATGCATGCACAGATTGCAATATATATATCAAAAAGAAACTATGCGTACAATGCATACTATGAAATACATGAATCACACTTGGTATGATTACACCCAATTTTGAGATAAAAAAAAATATATATATAGATATGCGAAGCCTCTACAATATGCAGACAACGGAATCAATGTATACAGATGAAATAAAATGACATATGCTATGTTTGAAACAATATTATATTTTATATAACCTATCCATATATTTACCTATCAAAGCACAGAGGAGCGAAAAGTGAAGCAAGGCGGAGAGAGGCAGGAGCCGATGCTTGCTGGGGTGGTGCAGCCTTGGTCGGCGCGGCACGGAGGGGCTCGAGTGGTTCATAGGTGGAGGCGGACGTTGCCGAGGAGGAGAGGAAGAATGAAAGAACGGCTGTGGTGTTGAAGTCAGAGTGGAAGGGAGGCGTACGGCGGCGACGTGAAGATGGAGTTTGGGGTCGGCGAGGCGGACGAGGCGGTGGGTGGAGCCGTGCGTAAGTCGGCAGCTCGAATGCAATTTTTTTGAAAATTGAAGATGGGCGAATTTTTTTTTTTTTTTTTAAGAGGAGTTGGGAAAAACAAAAGAAGGAAAAGAAGAGTGGTTGATCTGGGCGGAAATGAGAGGTGCGAACTGTATTTCTCAGAGCCAAAATAAAACAGAGAGAGGAATGGAAGAAGAAACGAAGTGAATAATCATACCCGAGTTAATATTTCTTGAAACAGTGGGAAATGTAAAGTCGTGTTCGTTCGAATTTAATGAAACAATGAAGGCTATTTATTCACACGAGGATAATAAAGGGACACGGAAGACTAAATGTTGAAAATTGAATACCGATACGTTTAGTCGTCTCGCAGATATCGTCGTGAACCGGATGCCGAAATAAACAAACTTATATACCGCAGCGATCAGCAAGACGAGACGATCAAAACGGTATAAAGATATCAGTGGTACGATCATCCGATAAAAATCGATATCGGTACCAGAATACTGCTATTTTGCAGAAAATAAGAACGACGGAGCCAAAGATGTCCGAATTTGGAAAAATGACGAACTGATATTTTGCTCAGAAGATGGTTTAGAATTTTTCTATGTAAAAATATTTAGGTTTCGGAAACATTTTATTTTCATCGTTTCTTAACTGATTAAATTGAAGTAAGTTTACGCGCGAAATAAACTTTCGTATTTTCGGACGAAAATTTACCAGTTGCTATGTTTAACTAGACGTATTCCAAATATTAAATTTTTATTTCAAAATTTTATCGTTTAAAATTTCACAAAATTTCAACTAATTACGTTATTAAAACAGTTGAAATTTACGGGTCGTTACACTCTCCCCCACTCAAAACTTTTCGTCCCCGAAAAGGAACGAGGTAGGAGAATAGAAACAACCAGAAAGAATAACAGATTTGAAATACAAAATAACAATTAATTTAAACCATATAGATTCAAATTTAAATTAATTGATATTCAATAATTGATTTAATCCATTTAATTTCACTAAAATCAGTCTCAACTATTTCTAAATTCATTATTTTATTATCCAATTATCTTCAATTTACAATTTCTAAAACCATAAATTTGAATAGTCTTTTATTATAATCATATTTTTTTCAACAATTTAAATTCTTCTTTATTCCAAATTACTGTTAAATTCATTCTACTTAATATGTCTAATCACATATATTTAACCCATATAAATTAATTTAAACCATAAAAGTTTCGATTTAAATTAATTTATATTTACTAATTGCTTTCAAATTCAAGGTATTTTCATAAGTTGATCAAATTTCAATTTATTAATTCTTTCAAAACAAATTTATTTCATTATTAACTGAATTTACTTATTATCTTATCTAATTCTATTAACATCTTTATAATCAAAATTCAGTGTATAACATTTATTATAAACACTCAATTTTATTTATAAATTCAATTTATCTTATATATTATCCAATCACATATTCAACTTCTGAATGATTTAGGTAAGTTGTATTAGAATGCAGTTGAACAATATACAAATAAATTTTCCCAATTCAATTATTTAAGTTTAAATATTTATTCCAAATTTGAGTTTTATTTATAATTAAAATCATCCTTTAACAAAATTAAAGAATTAGATTTCCGATTAACTTTAACAATTTAGAGATATATATAATCTATCTATATCAAATCAAATTAAATTTTAAAATAAGATACCTATATATATGTAAATCAAAATATACTGAAGAAATTCAAATCGAAATATTTTTCAAAACAAACCGTAGCAAAGCTACAGAATAGTATCTCCACTTCGAAACTCGAAAATGAATGTCGATGATGCGGCCGCCATCACCGAAATTATTTTCCAGCGACAAAGAGAAGAGCACTGATTTTACATTTTAAAAGTTCTTTGAAAACGATTTCTATTCGAAAATACTTTCAATAATATATACTTTAAAAAATTTTAAAAACCAAAGTTCGAAATCACCGAAAACTAAATTCTCAAATTTCTGAATTAAATTCATTTCAAATTCCAAATTAATTTATAAACCGTATTTATAAATTTATTTAGAACAATAAATGATAATCAAATATTATCATTTCAAACAACAATTTAATTAACTTATTAAATTTCAGAAAATTTTACTTATTTTTTTTTTTATATATAATCAAACAAATTTTGAAAACAATATTGTGTCAGTTTGCTCTGCTCAAGTGTTTTGGAAATCCTATCGATAGCGTTGATCAGACGAATCGATCGAAAACCCAAATCAACATCAGCAACTCAAACAACACAATATATAAAACATTTAAAAATTAATTTACAATACACTTCCTCACTTAACGATACAATAATGGATTTCAAAGCAAGGATAGGGATTCAAATTTTTTTTTTTTTTGATAGACTCAAATCAAAGAGAATTTCGATTCGAAGATAGGTTTGAACAAAGACGAGATAATTAAATAACAAAATAAGGCGATGGACAAGTTTATATAAATCGCGGGCAACCTTAACCGGGTCGACCGTGACTTCAAAAATAAGATCGGTGTAGAATTTCGAGGTAAATCTACATTCGATCTCAAGAAATAGAATTCAGGTATAGCAGGAGATAGATAGCATCATAAACCAAGGATACTGAAATCTCCGGTAAATCGATGCCTATTATAAAGGAGTTTTGCTCCTTTACGAATCATTCGAATATTGGCGAGACCGCCAATCTATTATAGATAACATTCAGAATGGAGTTATGGGGTGCTCCATGATTGAAAGAAGACGAATAGTGAAGGACACGAATGAATTTCGGAACCGAGGAGAACGTTCCAAAATTCAAAGGAATTGAGTCAAAGGAAGAGATTGAAACTCGAATGAGAGTGATTCTGTAAATACATTTACCATATATGTTAAGTTTTGCCTAGAGCTAACAAAGCTCTGATACCAACTGTAACGACCCGCCATTTTGGACCATTCGCATCCATTATAAGTGTACAGGTAGACACTCATGCCGGAGTTGAATTGCTCAAAATACCGCGTTGTTAATTTAAATTTGGCAAAACTGAACATATACAGTAAATAAAATATCACAGATCACAGACACAGAGTAATAAGTGCAGCGGAAATAAAAGAGATAGTAGTTCATGAAGCTACTATATAAATATATAAGTTACATCAGAGTTAAACCAGATACAACGGAAGAGTAATATGATACATCAGATACAAAGCAGAATACATCACTGGAATCATCGAATATCTGGAAGCTGGATAGATAGCTGGATCTCCAAGCGAAGCTCCAACTCCAAAGGTGAGTCTCGAAAGCTGAACCACTCAGTCTGACCCGAGCGTAAAGCAAAACACAAGACACTCGAGTCAGGATTAACATTCTTATATTAATAAATCCAACTCAAGTGAAATAGCAATTGAAATACAGGTAACTCAAAGGATGTTTGGAATAACCATCCTTTAAGGATCCGTTAAACTATCTACTATGTAGTAGTGTACGATAAGTAGATAATGTCTATCAGTAATATAAAGATATCAAAATAGCGTTAAGTCATGGCCCATTCCACCCTTAACACATTTTTATTCCCACAAGCATATACAAGACCGTAGTTTCCCCAAAACCGGAAGTCACCAGAGGGCAATCCATATACTCAAGGTACAAAACAAATTCGTAGTGGTCGCGCATAAATGGAATACAAGTATGACAAGGCACATGAGGCTATACCCAAGGTAGTGATACTACCGTTCGCCTGATCCGGACTGGTGAGAACGCAACGCCGCAGCGCCCGCAACACCGTGAGACAACACTCCCAAAATCAAGGGTGCACCAATCGACAACAAGTATAAGTAGTTCGAAGAAGTGTGTCCACTTGAGGTATCAATCCTCCATTGGCCCGGCACAGCTCCTGTTTTAGTCATTTCCAATTTGACACAAGTGTCAAGGCTATCCATCATCGTTCTCTTTCTTCAGTCATCACGTACATCATTCCAACCACTTCATTCTGGATCATCACTCCGCGTATAGTTATTAAAGTGGTTTTCGGTTTAGATAGAGAGTATATCCATAACCGAATTCCGGTCTCTTTAATAACTTCCGTAATATTTCACCGATTGGTCGTTTATTTATTTCAAAACCAAATCAAATTCAATTTCAATCAGAGTTCGTAAATAAACATTTCATTTGTCTTTCGAAATCAATTTCCAAAATTTCGTTTCAAAACTTCAATTTACCATTTCAAAATCTTATAATCCAATTTCAATATCTATTTAAAACCATTCAAATATTGATCCAAATTCGTATATCAGTTTCATTTCAAAATCATTTAAATTAATTTAATTTAACATTCAAATCAATTTAAATTCATTTATCGATTTCATTTAATATCCGTTAAGGTACTTTATCATTCAAAACAATTTCTATTAAATTTCCAATTCATTTAATCAATTCTTAAGTTCAACTTCATTAAAACAAAACTTACAATTTTGAATTAAACTAAATTCGTCAAATCAATTCTCCAATTACAAGTCTTACATTAATTCCAAAAATATCACATTCCATTTTCGTTAAAGAAATCCAATTTCACTTATTTACTTACTTAAATGATTTTCCAAACTTTATTAATAAAGAAACTCAATTTCCAGTATTACAAAGTAAAATTCACTTATTCAAAATTCAATTTAATTTAATCATTAAATAATTCAATCTTATTTAATTATTAAATAATTCAAAACTTAATTATTAAATAATTTCAAAGTTTAATAATTTCAAACTTAATTATAATTTCCAACTTAACTCAATAGTTTCTCAACTTAAACAACATTCTTTCATCAATTACATTTTTAATAATTTGTTTCAGATTATTAAACATTAACATTTCCTTTCACTTAAATTCAAATTTCAACTTCATTTCAAAACCATATTATTTATTCAAATAAAATCCATATCTTATTTCAAAATCAAGTTATTGACCAATCGGGTTTATTTAATTTTCTATCCTAGGTCAAAGTTCAATTTTGGGTATTTATCATTTCAACCCGATTCCAATTCAATTAAAAATCAAAGCATAACAGAGGGAACTTGCAGTGTGATAACTGGGATGGTGTCAAAGTAAATAAACAAGCAATAACAACAATCAATATCAATCCAATAATCAATTCAAATAATCCCGAAATAACCATATTAATTCGCATTGTTATTTGTACGAATTAATATAATTATTTCTAGAATCTACACTATCATTTCATGTAGATTAAAGATTATTACATTACAGTTTTCACTTGTCATCTATTTACAAATTCATACATCATCAGTTTAACAACATACATTCAGTGGTTCAAAGTGTAATTAAACAAATCCTACATGTCAATAAATTTAACAGTTTAAAGGGGTCATATTATACAAATGTCAGTTAATTAAATTTAACATTTAACTATCCTATATCAAGTTCAATTTCATACTATTTATCATTTTCATTAACAATTTAACGTCCGATATAAACATCAACAATCAATCAATTATCAACCAAACTGTATTATCATCACATAAATAATTAACAGATAATGGTGTCAGATGTCACAGGTGAACTAATACAGGCAATAGCATATATAACAGTGTAATTAACTAACAGCAGTATATTTCAATTGTCGTTTCAATTGAAATCAAATTTAATAAATAAAAGAACGTCAATCGTGAGTGAGTGCTCACCTTTCGAGGCTAGAGAAGTAAGAAAATGAACGAGCTGCGAATCAAAACACGAATTCCAAAGCAAAGTGAGATGGGCACGATTTTGATGAACCGAGCTGATAACAGGAATCAATGAACCAATTAGAATTAATTTGATATGAATTAAACAAAAAAAAAAATTCCCTTTTCTTGAAATCGATATGTTAGTTTAAGACAAAATCAAGTAGATGTATAATGAAATAAAATGATTGTTTTAAATTAAACACATATAATAAAATCAACATATATACATCATATAATTTGAAATAAATAGTCTTGTATATATGTACTTATAATTACATAACGACTAACATCAAAATCATTTATATATTATATATACAACTGTTTCAAAATACATCATAGCCTTTGAGAATGCACAAAAACAATTTATATTGCCTTTGAAAACTTAAACTTCTGTAGTAAAACCGTACTAGTACAGCTACACTCTATTTTAATATTTTCTTATATTCGTGAAAGGAGACTACAAGATACTTATAAATATATACATTGTCTTTTTAAACTATATAGAATAACAACTATGTACAATGAAACAACTGTATTGCATATACTTTAACTCTATATAGACTTGTATATGTAACCCACGCTATATAATAAGTGCTGTAACATAAATGGCCATATATATTCCATGACCATGTAGACAACACCTAAATGCATGCACAGATTGCAATATATATATCAAAAAGAAACTATGCGTACAATGCATACTATGAAATACATGAATCACACTTGGTATGATTACACCCAATTTTGAGATAAAAAAAAATATATATATAGATATGCGAAGCCTCTACAATATGCAGACAACGGAATCAATGTATACAGATGAAATAAAATGACATATGCTATGTTTGAAACAATATTATATTTTATATAACCTATCCATATATTTACCTATCAAAGCACAGAGGAGCGAAAAGTGAAGCAAGGCGGAGAGAGGCAGGAGCCGATGCTTGCTGGGGTGGTGCAGCCTTGGTCGGCGCGGCACGGAGGGGCTCGAGTGGTTCATAGGTGGAGGCGACGTTGCCGAGGAGGAGAGGAAGAATGAAAGAACGACTGTGGTGTTGAAGTCAGAGTGGAAGGGAGGCGTACGGCGGCGACGTGAAGATGGAGTTTGGGGTCGGCGAGGCGGACGAGGCGGTGGGTGGAGCCGTGCGTAAGTCGGCAGCTCGAATGCAATTTTTTTGAAAATTGAAGATGGGCGAATTTTTTTTTTTTTTTAAGAGGAGTTGGGAAAAACAAAAGAAGGAAAAGAAGAGTGGTTGATCTGGGCGGAAATGAGAGGTGCGAACTGTATTTCTCAGAGCCAAAATAAAACAGAGAGAGGAATGGAAGAAGAAACGAAGTGAATAATCATACCCGAGTTAATATTTCTTGAAACAGTGGAAAATGTAAAGTCGTGTTCGTTCGAATTTAATGAAACAATGAAGGCTATTTATTCACACGAGGATAATAAAGGGACACGGAAGACTAAATGTTGAAAATTGAATACCGATACGTTTAGTCGTCTCGCAGATATCGTCGTGAACCGGATGCCGAAATAAACAAACTTATATACCGCAGCGATCAGCAAGACAAGACGATCAAAACGGTATAAAGATATCAGTGGTACGATCATCCGATAAAAATCGATATCGGTACCAGAATACTGCTATTTTGCAGAAAATAAGAACGACGGAGCCAAAGATGTCCGAATTTGGAAAAATGACGAACTGATATTTTGCTCAGAAGATGGTTTAGAATTTTTCTATGTAAAAATATTTAGGTTTCGGAAACATTTTATTTTCATCGTTTCTTAACTGATTAAATTGAAGTAAGTTTACGCGCGAAATAAACTTTCGTATTTTCGGACGAAAATTTACCAGTTGCTATGTTTAACTAGACGTATTCCAAATATTAAATTTTTATTTCAAAATTTTATCGTTTAAAATTTCACAAAATTTCAACTAATTACGTTATTAAAACAGTTGAAATTTACGGGTCGTTACACAAACAAATGCAATTCACAAACACAGAGACAATCACAGAACCAGACACAGATGCAAATAGTAAATAAAAGCAGTAAAGGAAAGAACACACTAGAGTTTTGTACTGGTTCGGAGTTACCCTACATCCATTCCAACACAATTTCTTGTGCAGATTTCTTTTCAAATATAATGTCGATATTACAACCTCGATTTCAAGGCCACGAGATACAAACACTCCAGTCTCCGAGTCCAGGGCAAACTCTCTTGATTTAACCAGGCTACAAGATCACCTAATTGATTTACAGGCTACAATCACACCCAATTGATTTACGGGCCACAATCACACCGCTTCCAATCACACTTTGATAGAGAGAGAGTCGATACACTTCGATCTTTCGATCACAAATGATCCTATAACTCTGAATAGCACTGAGATCTTTGAAAGGGAGTGGCAGAGAATACAACTAAAGATGACCGAGTTTGATTCACTTATTTCGGTAGATTTTTGTTAAGAATGTTTGAAAATAAGAATGGAAGAGAAAGAGGAGAGAAAAAAAAGAAATCTTGAGTGAAAATTCAATGAAAACTACTGGTATATATATGAGAATAACGGTCATGTCCATTCGTGAAAGGTTATGACGAATAGACACTTCTTTTAAAAATTCGAATTTTAAAATCTACGGCTACCATGTCGACATGGGGGGTATAGGGATGTCGACATGCCTATGTTATTTTTGAAAATTGGTTTTGCTTTAAAATGATTTCTATTCTAAAACTTGTCAAAACAATTTCTAAACTTTGTAAACCATTTTGAATATAGTTTAAACTTATAAAAGAGTTTTAGAAAGTAATCTTAAAATATATAATTTATATTATAAAAGTAATATTAAAAACTAAGTATAGACTTCTTTAAAATATATTTTTGAGATTTAAAGCTAAAATATTAAAATCAAGAGATCGTTTAAAAAACAAGAGATGATTTTGAGATCAAAATATTAAAAGATGATAAGAATAGTTTTTGAATTAAGGCTAAAATATTTAAATTGATAGAGATGACTTTTAAAAAGATAGTTTTTGGAAAAATAGTTAAAATAATTATTTGAATATTTCGTGGATTCCATTCCACTAGAGAAGGTCATGGGTTCCATCCCACTAAAGAGGTCGTGGGTTCCATCCCACTATTAAAGCGAGAAGGTGGATTCCATTCCACAATTAAAATCAAAATAAAGATTTTAGTGCTATTATGAAGTTTTAACATAAATCTAGACTCTATTACTTTTCTTGATATCTTGAACTCTTGATACTCATGAGTCTTCAGTCTTGATTTCTTCAATCTTGAATTCGGCAGTCTTGACTCTCTTTACTGTACAATCTTCATTCTCAGTACCTGCATATATATATCATGCATATACATATATATCTAGACAAAGATATTAGTATTTATATTTTATAACAAGTCCTAAGGTTGTTGTCATCAAAACCATCATCTCAGGAACTAACAATCTCCCTTTTTTGATGATGACAACCTATGTTTACAAAATATACTCCACCCAACTCTAATTCTACTCTGACTCCCCCTTATTCCAACAACTCCCCCTTAATCTACTAACTCCCCCTTAATCTAAGCCTAACTAACAACCTAACTATCCTATTTTATAATTCTCCCCCTTTGTCATCAACAGAAACTAAGCCTAAACTACATAACTCCTCCTTAAACTAATACTATTGAACTAAATGTTAATAACGAAGTATAATGAGCGAAACATAAATCTAATTTTATTATATATGATGTTACATTACACATATATATGAAACATGGACACAAATATATACAAGTACACAAAATATAAAAGCATTAATATAATAACAATCTAATGACAGTCCTTGACAATTGGTGACTTGTGAATCGAACAATTAGGGTAATGGAGACAAAAGTTTCCATGTTGTTCGACCAAATTACCATTTTTGTCAAAACGGACTTCTCCAACGCAAACAACAATATCGTCCTCATCCATTTGCGCTTCTTCCTCTTCTTCTTCTTCTTCGTCGTCTTCCTCTAATGGATTATGAATACGGATGTTAGAGGAATCATCTTCAATCACAATAAGGTCTGCATGATTATCCAATAGAAATTTTTGCAAATTTATAAGAATCTTGCCTTATTTCTCTTGTTCCTTTGCCATCTTTATTTACATGACTTGTAATTCAGTCAGCATTTGCGGAGAATCCTTCATAATTTCCTCGATCTTCATTACTCGAGCCAATGTAGTACGTTGGAATGGACCAGAATTAGGAGAAGTGAAGGAAATGGTTGCATTTTGGTTTGATTTAGAAGAGGAGGCAATTACTTTGTATTTTCAGAAATTTATTACAGAGAAAAATAAAGTGAGAAGACAGATGAATTCGAAATATTGCGGTTATATAACCACCAAATCGATATTAGAGGGAAAACCAAAATTTCAAATTTGACCGTTCTATGTCGACATGGGAGGTAGGGGCATGTCGACGTCCCTTTGAAAATTTTGACAATTTTGTTTTTCTCTGTTTATTTAAATATATATGTTACTATATCTATATTCTATATCTCAGTTATAAAAAAATACCTAGTTCGCTTCTTAATTTAATAAAGGTTGATTGATTCAAGGGTTTGGTCAGAATATCAGCTATTTTATTCTCAGTGTTGATAAATTCAAGAGAAATAATCTCTTTACTCATATTATCTCTAAGAAAATGATGTCTGATATCAATATGTTTGGTTCTGGCATGATGAGTAGGATTTTTGGTTAAATTTATTACACTTGTATTGTCACAATAAATTGATGATTTTGAAATATTTAATCCAAAACCCTTTAGGGTCTATTACATTGTCAACTTGAGAACAAGCCAAAGCAGCAGAGATATATTCTGCTTCAGTTGTTGATAGTGAGACAGTATTTTGCTTTTTACTAAACCAAGAAACCAGAGAATGTCCTAAAAAGCGACAAGTTCCACTTGTACTTTTTGGTCTGATTTACAACCAGCATAGTCAGCATCACAATATGAGATTAAATCAAATGAATCATTTTTAGGGTAAAATAGGCCATAGTCTAAAGTGTGTTTAACATATCTTAGGATACGTTTAACAGCTTTTAAATGGGCTTCTTTGGGTTGAGATTGGTATCTTGCACAGAGACAGACACTATGCATGATATCAGGCCTACTCGCAGTTATATAGAGTAGCGATCCAATCATTCCTTTGTATAGTTTTTTATCAACATCTTTTGACATGTCTTCTTTATTCAAGGCTTCATTGGTTGCCATAGGAGTGGGTTTTCCACTCGCAGTGGTCATACCAAACTTACTAACTAGATCTCTAGCATACTTTTCTTGACTAATGAAAATACCACTATCTAATTGTTTTATTTGCAATCCTAAAAAGAAAGTAAGTTCATCCATATGGCTTATCTCAAACTCTTTTGTCATTATTTTAGAATTTTTTTTGTTCATTTCATTATTTGTTGATTCAAAAATGATATCATCTACATAAATCTATACTGATTGGATATCATTTTTATTTCTTCTAATAAAAAGAGTATTATCTACTCTACCAATTTCAAAATTTCATTGTAATAGGTAAGATTTTAGTCTGTTATACCAGGCTCTAGGAGCTTGTTTCAGACCATATAAAGCTTTCTTTAATTTGTAAACATGATTTGGAAACTTTTCTTCTTCAAAAAGTGGAGGTTGTTCAACATAAACATCCTCTTTAACAAAACCATTTAAAAAGGCACTTTTGACATCCAATTGAAATAATTTGAAATTGTTGTGGTTTGCGAAAGCAAGTAGAATTCTAATTGCTTCTAATCTTGCTACGCGTGAAAAGGTTTCATAAAAGTCTATTCCTTCTTCTTGACAATAACCTTGCGCAACTAACCGAGCTTTATTTCTAACGACCTCACCTTGTTCATTCATTTTATTTTTATAAACCCATTTGGTTCATATTATTGTTTTGTCCTCAGGTCTAGGAACAAGTTCCCATACATCATTTTTGGTGAATTGATTCAGTTCTTCTTGCATAGCAAGAATCCATGAATCATCAGATGATGCTTCCTTTGGATTTTTGGGTTCAATAGTTGATATAAAAGCTACATTACTCATCTTGTTTAGTTGATTTCTAGTTCTAACAACAGATTCAATATTTCCTAGTATATTTTCTATAGGATGATCTTTTAAAAGCCGGATGAACAGTTTCACAATTTGTTTCATTTGATTCATTATTTAAAGTAACAAAATCATCTTCATCATTTATTTGAACAAAATCTTTGAAATTTTCATCAAAAGATACATGCATTTTTTTTCAATGGTGTTAGTTTTTAAATTGAAAACTCTATATGCTTTACTTCTATTAGAATACCCAATAAAGATTCCATTGTGGATTTAGGATCAAATTTATCAAAATTGTCCTTTGTATTTAGAATAAAGCATTTACTTCCAAAAAATTTGAAATAAGATACCTTTGTTTTCTTATTGAAAAGAAGTTCATATGGTGTTTTATTGGTTTTCAAAATGTAACAAGCTGTAGCAACTGCTTCAGCCCAAAAATTTCTTGGTAATTTTCTATTTGAAAGCATAGTTCTTGCACACTCTTGAATCGTCCTATTTTTAGGCTCTACCACTCTGTTTTGTTGTGGAGTTCTTGGAAAAGAATAATTATGAGTTATTCATTTTTGATTACAGAAATTCTCAAAGTTTTCATTTTCAAATTCTCCATCGTGATCACTATGAATAGTTTTGATTTTTGAAGAAAGTTGATTTTGAATTCTTTTTGCAAAAGTTTTAAATAAGTCAAAAGCATCACTTTTATGTTTTAGAAAAATTGTCCATGTAAATCTAGAATAATCATCTACAATTACAAAAACATATTTACTGTGATTTATTGACTGAATTTGAGATGGACCAAATAGATCTAAATGAAGTAACTCAAGAGGTTTTGAAGTTGAAATCATATCTTTCAATTTGAATGAATTCTTTCTAAGTTTTCCTAATTGACAAACATCACATATACTATCTACTATAAAATCCATTTTAGGAAGACCTCTTGCTAAATCAAGTTTTGAAAGTATAGATAAGAGTTTGAAATTCAAATGCCCAAATCTTTTATCCCAAATCCAAGGATCACTTGTATTAGCCAAAATACATAGGTTATCATTTGAGATTTTCATACTGAGAATGTAAATATTTTTCTTCCTAACTCCTTCAAAGATAATATTTGATTTATTATTTCGATGTGACATCCTTTTCAAATTTAATTTTGTAGCCCTTGTCACATAGTTGACTTATGCTAAGCAAGTTGTGTTTTAGATTTCTAACTAACTGAACATTAGAAATAGTAGGAGTTTTAGAGTCACCGACATTGCCGATGCCAATCACATATCCTTTTGAATTGTCTCCAAAGTTGGCCAATCCTCCATCTTCATAAATTATGTCATTTAGTATCTCCGGATTACTAGTCATGTGTCTTGAACATCCACTATCAAGTATCCATTTGTTCTTCTTGATTTGCACCATTTGTCTAGTGTTGATTCTTTAAAAGCCATATAACACATCTGTTCCTGCACAACACACCAATTTGGTAGATAACTTGATTTTATATAATAACAATACGCAGACTAATGAGACAATGATGATTTGAACAGTTTTGAACTAGTGTTAACAGAATCTCCAAATATTGCCATTTTATACTTTTTCAAAATTCAGATTATGATAGCTTTGAAAACCAATGCTCTGATACCAAATGTAGGAAATGCGGATTAAGGATCTTAAGGCAGAATTAACATTATAGGGGGGTGAATAGTGTTTAATAAATTTTATGAATCTTTTTGAAATCTTTTTAAATTAAACCCAAAGGATGCAATTCATAAACATGGAGACAATCACAGAACCAGACACATATGCAAATAGTAAATAAAAGCAGTTAAAGAAAGAGCACACCGGAATTCTATAATTGTTCGGAGTTACTCTACATCCAGTCCCAAACAATTTCTTGTGCATATTTCTTTTCAAATATAATGTCGATATTACAACCTCAATTTCAAGGCTACGAGATACACCCTCCTGTCTCCGAGTCCAGGGAAAACTCTCTTGATTTAACCAGGCTACAAGATCACCTAATTGATTTACGGGCTACAATCACACCCAATTGATTTACGGGCCACAATCACACCGCTTCCAATCACACTTTGATAGAGAGAGACTCGATACACTTCGATCTTTCGACCTTTGATTACAAATGATCCTATAACTCTGAATAGCACTGAGATCTTTGAAAGAGAGTGATAGAGAATACAACTAAAGACGATCAAGTTTGATTCACTTAGGATTTCGGCAGAGTTTTGTTAATATTGTTTGAAAATAAAAATGGAAGAGAAAGAGGAGAGAAAACAAAGAAATCTTAAGGGAAAATTCATTGAAAACTACTGGTATATATAGGAGAATAACAGCCATGTCCATTCGTGAAAGATTATGACGAATAGACATTTCTTTTAAAAATTCGAATTTTAAAATCTACGGCTACCATGTCGACATTGGGGGTATAGGGATGTCGACATGCCTATGTTATTTTTGAAAATTGATTTTTCTTTAAAATGATTTCCATTCTAAAACTTGTCAAAACAATTTCTAAACTTTGTAAACCATTTTGAATACAGTTTAAACATATAAAAGAGTTTTAGAAAGTAATCTTAAAATATATAATCTATATTATAAAAGTAATATTAAAAACTAAGTATAGACTTCTTTAAAATATATTTTTGAGATTTAAAGCTAAAATATTAAAATTAAGAGATCGTTTAAAAAACAAGAGATGATTTTGAGATCAAAATATTAAAAGATGATAAGAATAGTTTTTGAATTTAAGGCTAAAATATTTAAATTGATAGAGATGACTTTTAAAAAGATAATTTTTGGAAAAATAGTTAAAATAAATTATTTTGAATATTTCGTGGATTCCATTCTACAAGAAAAGGTCGTGAGTTCCATCCCACTAAAGAGGTGTAATGCCCCAAAATTTTGAGGAAAATTATTTTAATAAAGTAATTCAATTCTAAAAATATTTAAATAAAATGTTGAAGAATTTCTTGATGAAATGATGTGCAAGAGTATGTGTGCACGTGCACACTGGAAATGGCACAAGGGGAAAAAGGTTTAAGATCTCTAGAAAAAATAAAAATAAATAATATAATAATAAAATAGATAAACAAAGAAAGTAAGCATTTCAAATATGATTTTGAAATATGTATTATTAAACCAATTAAAATATATTTTTCTGTGAACATTAAAATTAAATACTCTTTATAAAATTGGATATGCATACATGCTGAAATTAAAAATATATTAGTATGTTGAAAAAAAAACATATGAATATTTTTTTATATATACAGGAAGTAAGGGAAAAATCAAATAAAATTACATAGATGTTTATACCCGGATACATTTTCTTTGAAGCTGGAATATATTGGAACTGAGCAAGAAAAGCAACATTAAAATGGTAGGAGATATAATAATAAGTAAGTAAGTATGTATAGGTAAAAATAGTAAAGAGGATTTTCAGAAATAAATAAAATATAAAATATAGCGAAGTCACACATTTAACATGACTTGAGCAAGTATTCAAAAATAGCAATTTTCTAGAAAAGCAAAAGGAAGAAAGTACTGACCTTAATTAACAAGTATGGCCGGGGTATTAAGGATGGAAATGTGGGTACAAAATGCATGATACTGGCCAGGACAGAAATGGAATTTTATCTTGATAAAAACCCTAGTGAAAATGCTTATAAATAGGTAGTTATAACCAGAAAATCATTTTTACCCGAGTTGCTTAAAATAAAAAAAATAAAAAAAAAAAGAAGAAAAGAAGAGGGAAAAACATATTGGGATTTTTTAGCAAAGGCAGGAAGAATTTAGGTTAGTAATCTCACTAGATTCATGGCATTAGGACCTGATATGAGGCAGCCAAACTCTTATGTTGCTATTTGATACTTTTTGGTTTTTATTAAACTCGGTTTTATTAACATTCTTTGAATGGTTTTGATTTGATGTAATTCTTTGTTATGGATGCTCTTTGGATGTCCTTGATCTGATAAGATGTTTTATTATGGATGTGCAAGCTACTGTTTAATTTTTGTAAAAGCTAAGACATCAGATCTTGGAATCAGGGGAAGAATACTTATATCTGACATAGCATCATGGCAAGTAAATTTCAACAAAGAAAAATAAAAATAAGCTGCAATATACATTGTATAAGTGCTGGGGCTTTAGAAAAGATATTAGGGATGCAATAGAAATTTCTATGTGCTGAATCCCTGATCAAATAGTAAAAATCTACAAGACAAAAATTATGATTCAGCTAGATCTTGAATCTGGTTTAATCATAGTTATTTGTAGATCATAAAAATTCATTATGCCATGTTCTTATTCTCAGTATAAATATCCTTGTACTTAATTCAAAGATCTGGCCATATGTTAGCAGTATCCTTGAAAATAATTATTTGTTTGGAAAATATGCTTGTAGTATTACAGAGGTGTTTCCATGAACACAGTGACATGTTCACTCATCTATCCGATGATAGGATTAAATAAATACAAATTAGTAAATGAATAAGGAACTGTAAGCCAAGAAGGCTGCTGGAGTGCTTGTCATATTTGAAGTATGCAAGTTTGGCACATGGTTTGTTTAAGCCCTGAGATCTTTGTGCAATGATGTGAATTAGTTCATTGCAATGTGCCCCTGTGATTCCTTAATAGCAGATGAGGCTATGATTAAAATGGTATATTGTAAAGGCTATGCAAAAGTTATGAAATAAGAAAATGAATATTTCTTAGATTGTTGATTTGGAACCATGAGTGTTCCAAGGCATCTGATTGCAGCAGATTGTTGTGAATGCTTGCATAATCATGTTTGTGCTAATGGTTAATTTATGAAGTCCTTGCATTTGCATAACAGTTTACCTGAAATATAGTAACATAGTTGATATAAGAAATTGTTTAAGCCACTGGTTAGTGCATATGTTTTATCTGCTTAATATCATGAATATACAGATGTGCTCATACCAGATCATAGATCTGACCCTTATTTGCTCATGGCATATGGGGGTGTCTCAATTCAAACTGAGGCAGCCACTAATGCTTTTTCAGGGGATGCAAGACATAAGTAGGAAAGGAGAATTGGCTAATGAGAAAAATGGAAAAGCATGCTTGTTAGTTTTAATAAGAGCATATGATGAATTATCTGCATGTATTTCATGGAAATAGAGTTTTAAAATTTCTTGTTATGTAATGAATTTGCTATGTTGGTCTGAATTGGATGTTTTCTGTTATATTTTGTTATGTGTTAAGGTTTGAGAATTTAGAGATTATTTGAGTTATGAACAAGAGAACCAGTTTAGAGTATTATCTACCTGAATCTGAAAGAAAATATATATATACTTGAGCAATTAACCAACACATTCTATACCATGCATTGAACAATCTGATGTTGTTTAAAGGTATAAAGTTTAGGATAAGATATGATCTATCCCGGGGTAATCTTCCAAGTATTTAGTTACCTTTTCATTGGAAAATTTTGTAAAAGAATTCAAGCCCATTGTGAACTGTTTTGAGAAATGTATATATATCTTAAATAAGGCATCAAGTAGTTTACACATGAATAACATTTTAAGAGACATGGTTGATATTTTTCTGGTTGATCATATTGGTCTGCATTTCAGTGGTGAAATGCATTACAAAACCTCTTGTCAATTTAACAAGTGCATAAACCAGAACTTCTTTTAAAATGCTACCCACATATGCATTTTTGAACTGGTTTGCACTATCAAACCAGAGAACACTCTGCAATCAAACCTGGCTCACCAAAAATCCAGGGATTGCACCATTTACAAATACTTTCAGAAAAATTTAGGAACCAATATACATGAGAACCAAGCATGGGATTGATTTATGGGATAAGTTAAAAACAGATAAATCTCAAAGAAAAGATTATGAGCCAAAATGATATAGGTATATATCATTTTCTGGTCTTAATCAGATATCAAACATCTGAACTGTACAAAGATAATAATATAATCTCAAACATTCAGAGATTATCTTGTCAAGATAAATTATTGATAAATCTTAATTTTGAATAATTAAAAGTTATCAAAATAAATAGATATGAGCAGGATCTGCTCATATATTATAAGTATCAAAGACATGAAAATTTAATAATGAAATGAGAAATTCAAAATTCAAATCAAGCAGAATATGCTCTTGTTTACAAAATTTAAATATATGTATACTCTGATTTAAACAAGAGGGACATATACATCATCACATGTATATGTATATTTCTATGATTAAATTAATATACTTATATTAATAGGAATTTTAAATCCTGGACAATTTGTTTGAAAAAGAAAATGACTCTGAGAATATTAATTATAGAAAAAAAAATTTCAAAAAAAAACTAAGGAAAATCAGGAGGGTCATTTCAGTTGGTATTAGAGAAAATGGTTGCATTGATTGTTGAATACTTCGAAATGTATTATATTTGTTTGCTTTGGATGAAATAATTTAAATAGGAAAATATTAACCATAGAAAATACTCACAGTACACTAATACTAATTGCCCATAATTTGGTTAGCAAACCATGGTAGGAAGGGGATCACATCATGCAGGAACAAGTGCACCACAAATGCTTGATATGCAAGAATTTGTAAGGGTTTTAAGAGATGGAATTGGGCATAGGCCTGAGAACCCACATGAAGAGCTTTCAAAACTACTGAAGACTTACACCAATTTGGGAGGCAGAAGTTTTGAAGGGACTGAGAATGTGATGGAAATTCAAGCATGGTTGAGAACACTGGATAGAATTTTTAATGACATGCAGCTAGATGATCAGAGGAAGAGGCAAGTAGCTTCAAGACAACTGAAAGGAGTAGCTTTAAGCTGGTGGGAGGTGATCATAGCTGGAAGAAATGAAAATGAAATCACTTGGAATCGGTTCAAGGAGATGTTGGAGGCAAGATTTGTACCAGCATCAGCCAAGACCACTTTGCTTGAAGAATTTATCAAACTTAGGCAGGGAACTTTGAATGTCACCGAGTATACTCAAAAGTTTGAGGGGCTATCTAATTATGGAGCAATGCTAGTGGCAGATGAAGCATCCAAAAATGATAGGTATATAAAGGGTCTGAACCCAAGGCTTAGCAGAGCTATGCTACCATATGCAGATAGAACTTTTGATCAAGTAATTGATCTGGCATTGAAACTGGAACAACATGACAAGGAAAGTGAGAAGTATAGGAATTTTAAGAGCAACAACAAGAAGAATAAGGGAAGATATCATCCTTATGATAAAAAGAAGGAGGAGGCAGACAACAAGAAGGACAAAGACACTAAAGCCAATGATGCTAAGAAGAAACTGGTTTGTCATCATTGTGGTAAAGAAGGACACATCAAACCAAGGTGCCCAAAGTTAAAAGGAGGAGCCTTTAAATGCTACCTATGTGGGAAAGAGGGGCATATGAAGAGAAACTGCCCTGAGTATAAACAACAAGGGAAATTGGCAACTTTGGAAGGCAAAGGCAAATCTGCAGTGAAAATTGATGCTGAAAATCATGGCCAAGTGGAAGGTACATTACTCATTTGTGCCATACCCATAGCAGTAGTATATGATACCGGAGCAACTCACTCTTTGATTTCTTATGAAATAGTTAAAATGTTAAAATTAGACTGCATATTGGTTGAAACCCCATTGCTTGTACAAAGTCCACTAGGGAGTTCTAGTGTTTTGAACATGAATTGTGTGGATGTGGGGTTAAACATAGGAAGAAATATTTTTATTTCCAATTTATATGTTTTAAATTACCCAAATATAGGAGTTATATTGGGGGTAGACTGGTTAAGGCAATTTAAAGCCATAATTAATTTAGACTCATCCACCATATCATTACAAAATTCTAGAGGCCAGAGGATCACAGTTTTATGTGAAGTAGCTAAGGAGGGAAAATTATATCATTTAGTTAACTCAGAAAAAGATTTTAGTGAACTAACCATTGAAGAAATTCCCATAGTCAATGAATACTTGGATGTGTTTGGGGAAGTTAAGGGTGTTCCACACCACAGACCAGTTGAGTTTCAAATTAATCTCATTCCAGGAGCAAGTCCAATAATCAAGAAACCTTATAGAATGGGGCCAAGTGAACTAAAAGAATTGAAAAATCAGTTGGAAGAATTAGAAGGCAAAGGATTTATAAGGCCAAGTAATTCATGCTGGGGTGCTCCAGTAGTGTTTGTAAGAAAACATGATGGTACTTTGAGAATGTGCATAGATTATAGAGAACTAAATAAAGTAACCATCAAGAACAAATACCCACTGCCTAGAATAGATGATCTCTTTGACCAACTCAGTGAAGCTAAAATATTTTCTAGACTAGACTTAGCATCAGGATTCCATCAAATGAAGGTTGAAGACTCAAGTGTTAAGTATACTGCATTTAACACTAGATATGGCTTATATGAATTTATGGTTATGCCATTTGGCTTGACAAATGCTCCTTTATATTTTGTTGATTTAATGAATAGAATATTTAGAGATTATTTAGACAAATTTTTACTGATTTTTATTGATGACATTTTGATTTATTCCAAAACAGTGGAAGAGCATAAAAATCATTTGCATTTAGTTTTGTAATGATTAAGGGAGAATGATTTAAAGGCAAAAATTTTAAAATGTGCATTTTGGAAAGAAGAAGTACATTTTCTTGGGCATGTTATCTCTGCCAAAGGAATATCAGTAAACCCCAATAAGGTAGTAGCTATCCAAGCGTGGAAAAGGCCTAGCACAATCAGTGAGATTAGATCATTTATGGGGATGGCAAGATATTATAGGAGATTTATAAAAGATTTCTCAAAAATATCATCACCACTTACCAATTTAACTAGAAAGAACCAAGCCTTTGTATGGACAGAAAAATGTGAGCAAGCTTTTATCAAAATAAAAGAAGCTCTGATTAATGCACCAGTATTGAGGGTGCCAGAGGGAAATGAAAACTTAATTGTGTACACTGATGCAAGTGGCTCTGGGCTAGGGGATGTATTGATGCAGCAAGACCAGGTGGTAGCCTATGCATCTAGACAATTAAAGCCACATGAAACAAGATATGCAACCCATGATCTTGAACTAGCAGCAGTTGTGTATGCTTTGAAACTTTGGAGACATTATTTGTTAGGTGCAAAGTTTATTTTGTACACTGATCATAAGGCACTGAAATATTTATTTTCACAAAAAGATTTGAATACGAGGCAACATAGATGGGTGGAGTTCCTAGCTGCCTATGATCTAGATATACTTTATACACCAGGAAAGGCGAATAAAGTTGCAGATGCCTTAAGTAGACAACATGCTAAGTTAGCTATGATGATGATAGAAGAGTTTAAGGACTTGTCTTTACTTACTGAATTAGAAATTGGGGAGAATGGCTGTGTGCACATGGATGTGCATGTGCATGGTGCACAGGAAAATAGAGGGAAGTTGAGTTTGATGACACTTCAATCTGAATTAATTTTGAAGGTAAGTGAAATGCAAGACCAAGACTCTAATATAGTTGAGAAGAAAACTCTCATATCAAAGGGGGAAGAAGTGACAAATTATCACATTGATAAAAATGGTTATTTGAGAAACAAGAATAGGATATGTGTTCCAGAAAACACAGAATTGAAGGAGGAAATTTTAAATGAATATCACAGGAGTAAGTACTCCATACACCCAGGCAGTACAAAAATGTATCAAAATTTGAAAAGAAATTTTTGGTGGAAGGGAATGAAATCAGATGTGGCCAAGCATGTTGCAAAATGTATAACTTGCCAACAAATTAAAGCAGAAACACAAAGACCATCAGGGTTGTTGCAACCTCTAAGCATACCACAGTGGAAATGGGAGGATATATCTATGGATTTCATAGATGGCCTGCCTAGATCTAAAAGAGGAAACACAAGCATTTGGGTAATATTGGATAGGCTAACTAAAGTAGCACATTTTATGCCAGTGAAATCAGAAAGAAATGCACCAAAACTGGCTCAGATATTCATGAAAGAGGTGGTAAGACTACATGGCATTCCCAAAACCATTGTGAGTGATAGAGATACCATCTTCACCTCAAGATTCTGGAAAATTTTTCAAGAGGCCATGGGGAGTGAGTTATGCTTAAGCACTGCCTACCACCCACAATCAGATGGACAAACTGAGGTGGTGAACAAAATTCTAGAAGACTTATTAAGAGCATGTGCATTGGATTTTGGAGGCAACTGGGAGGATCATCTCCATCTAGCAGAGTTTACTTACAATAATAGTTATCAAAGCACCAAAGGGATGACTCCATTTGAAGCCTTATATGGCAAGCCATTTTTATCACCTATATGTTGGGTAGAGACAGGAGAGAGGACTGTTTTAGGGTCTGAATATGTAAAAGAAACTACAGAGAAGATTGGGCTGATAAGAAGAAGGATGGCTGCAGCTCAAGATAGGCCAAAGAAGTTTGCAGACATGAAGAGAAAGCAAGTGGAATATGAAGTGGGAGACTTTGTTTTCATAAAGGTTTCATCCATGAAGAAGGTCCTGAGGTTTGGCAAGCAGGGAAAACTCACACCAAGGTATGTTGGACCCTATAAGATTCTGGAAAGAATAGGCTCTTTAGCATACAAATTAGAACTGCCAGAGGAAATGAAAGTAATGCACAATGTGTTTCATGTGTCACAACTTAGAAGGTGGGTACATGATAAAGAAGAAATTCTGGAAAAGCCTACCCAAATTCAAATAAATCCTGATTTGGTTTATGAGAAAGAACCAGTGGGGATTTTAGCTAAAGAAGAAAAGAAATTAAGAAGCAAAACTTTGAAACTGGTGAAGATCCAGTGGAGTCTTGATCCAAATAACTGCACATGGGAGTTAGAGGACAAGATTAGGATAGATTATCCTAAGCTTTTTGCAGATTAAAGGTATTTTAAAAAAAAAATTCTGGAAAATCTAATACATATGGTTGTTATGATTTAATTTGTTTGCTTATGTTTGATGGATTCCTTAGAATCAGTAAATGCTTGTTATAAGTATTAGAGAAATTGTGAGGACACAATTCCTAAAAGGAGGGGTGAATGTAATGCCCCAAAATTTTGAGGAAAATTATTTTAATAAAGTAATTCAGTTATAAAAATATTTAGATAAAATGTTGAAGAATTTCTTGATGAAATGATGTGCAAGAGTATGTGTGCACGTGCACACTGGAAATGGCACAAGGGGAAAAAGGTTTAAGATCTCTGGAAAAAATAAAAATAAATAATATAACAATAAAATAGATAAACAAAGAAAGGAAGCATTTCAAATATGATTTTGAAATATGTATTATTAAACCAATTAAAATATATTTTTCTGTGAACATTAAAATTAAATACTCTTTATAAACTTGGATATGCATACATGCTGAAATTAAAAATATATTAGTATGTTGGAAAAAAAACATATGAATATTTTTTATATATATACAGGAAGTAAGGGAAAAATCAAATAAAAATACATAGATGAATATACCCGGATACATTTTCTTTGAAGCTGGAATATATTGGAACTGAGCAAGAAAAGCAACATTAAAATGGTAGGAGATATAATAATAAGTAAGTAAGTATGTATAGGTAAAAATAGTAAAGAGGATTTTCAGAAATATATAAAATATAGCGAAGTCACACATTTAACATGACTTGAGCAAGTATTCAAAAATAGCAATTTTCTGGAAAAGCAAAAGGAAGAAAGTACCGACCTTAATTAACAAGTATGGCCGGGGTATTAAGGATGGAAATGTGGGTACAAAATGCATGATACTGGCCAGGACAGAAATGGAATTTTATCTTGATAAAAACCCTAGTGAAAATGCTTATAAATAGGTAGTTATAACCAGAAAATCATTTTTACCCGAGTTGCTTAAAATAAAAAAAATAAAAAAAAAAGAAGAAAAGAAGAGGGAAAAACATATTGGTATTTTTTAGCAAAGGCAGGAAGAATTTAGGTTAGTAATCTCACTAGATTCATGGTATTAAGACCTGATATGAGGCAGCCAAACTCTTATGTTGCTATTTGATACTTTTTGGTTTTTATTAAACTCGGTTTTATTAACATTCTTTGAATGGTTTTGATTTGATGTAATGCTTTGTTATGGATGATCTTTGGATGGCCTTGATCTGATAAGATGTTTTATTATGGATGTGCAAGCTACTGTTTAATTTTTGTAAAAGCTAAGACATCAGATCTTGGAATCAGGGGAAGAATACTTATATCTGACATAGCATCATGGCAAGTAAATTTCAACAAAGAAAAATAAAAATAAGCTGCAATATACATTGTATAAGTGTTGGGGCTTTAGAAAAGATATTAGGGATGCAATAGAAATTTCTATGTGCTGAATCCCTGATCAAATAGTAAAAATCTACAAGACAAAAATTATGATTCAGCTAGATCTTGAATCTGGTTTAATCATAGTTATTTGTAGATCATAAAAATTCATTATGCCATGTTCTTATTCTCAGTATAAATATCCTTGTACTTAACTCAAAGATCTGGCCATATGTTAGCAGTATCCTTGAAAATAATTATTTGTTTGGAAAATATGCTTGCAGTATTACAGAGGTGTTTCCATGAACACAGTGACATGTTCACTCATCTATCTGATGATAGGATTAAATAAATACAAATTAGTAAATGAATAAGGAACTGTAAGCCAAGAAGGCTGCTGGAGTGCTTGTCATATTTGAAGTATGCAAGTTTGGCACATGGTTTGTTTAAGCCCTGAGATCTTTGTGCAATGATGTGAATTAGTTCATTGCAATGTGCCCTTGTGATTCCTTAATAGCAGATGAGGCTAGGATTAAAATGGTATATTGTAAAGGCTATGCAAAAGTTATGAAATAAGAAAATGAATATTTCTTAGATTGTTGATTTGGAACCATGAGTGTTCCAAGGCATCTGATTGCAGCAGATTGTTGTGAATGCTTGCATAATCATGTTTGTGCTAATGGTTAATTTATGAAGTCCTTGCATTTGCATAATAGTTTACCTGAAATATAGTAACATAGTTGATATAAGAAATTGTTTAAGCCACTGGTTAGTGCATATGTTTTATCTGCTTAATATCATGAATATACTGATGTGCTCATACCAGATCATAGATCTTACCCTTATTTGCTCATGGCATATGGGGGTGTCTCAATTCAAACTGAGGCAGCCACTAATGCTTTTTCAGGGGATGCAAGACATAAGTAGGAAAGGAGAATTGGCTAATGAGAAAATTGGAAAAGCATGCTTGTTAGTTTTAATAAGAGCATAGGATGAATTATCTGCATGTATTTCATGGAAATAGAGTTTTTAAAATTTCTTGTTATGTAATGAATTTGCTATGTTGGTCTGAACTGGATGTTTTCTGTTATATTTTGTTATGTGTTAAGGTTTGAGAATTTAGAGATTATTTGAGTTATGAACAAGAGAACCAGTTTAGAGTATTATCTACCTGAATCTGAAAGAAAATATATATATATACTTGAGCAATTAACCAACACATTCTATACCATGCATTGAACAATCTGATGTTGTTTAAAGGTATAAAGTTTAGGATAAGATATGATCTATCCCGGGGTAATCTTCCAAGTATTTAGTTACCTTTTCATTGGAAAATTTTGTAAAAGAATTCAAGCCCATTGTGAACTGTTTTGAGAAATGTATATATATCTTAAATAAGGCATCAAGTAGTTTACACATGAATAACATTTTAAGAGACATAGTTGATATTTTTCTGGTTGATCATATTGGTCTGCATTTCAGTGGTGAAATGCATTACAAAACCTCTTGTCAATTTAACAAGTGCATAAACCAGAACTTCTTTTAAAATGCTACCCACATATGCATTTTTGAACTGGTTTGCACTATCAAACCAGAGAACACTCTGCAATCAAACCTGGCTCACCAAAAATCCAGGGATTGCACCATTTACAAATACTTTCAGAAAAATTTAGGAACCAATATACATGAGAACCAAGCATGGGATTGATTTATGGGATAAGTTAAAAACAGATAAATATCAAAGAAAAGATTATGAGCCAAAATGATATAGGTATATATCATTTTCTGGTCTTAATCAGATATCAAACATCTGAACTGTACAAAGATAATAATATAATCTCAAACATTCAGAGATTATCTTGTCAAGATAAATTATTGATAAATCTTAATTTTGAATAATTAAAAGTTATCAAAATAAATAGATATGAGCAGGATCTGCTCATATATTATAAGTATCAAAGACATGAAAATTTAATAATGAAATGAGAAATTCAAAATTCAAATCAAATAGAATATGCTCTTGTTTACAAAATTTAAATATATGTATACTCTGATTTAAACAAGAGGGACATATACATCATCACATGTATACGTATATTTCTATGATTAAATTAATATACTTATATTAATAGGAATTTTAAATCCTGGACAATTTGTTTGAAAAAGAAAATGACTCTGAGAATATTAATTATAGAAAAAAAATTCAAAAAAAACTAAGGCAAATCAGGAGGGTCATTTCAAGAGGTCATGGGTTCCATCACACTATTAAAGCGAGAAGGTGGATTCCATTCCACAATTAAAATCAGAATAAAGATTTTAGTGCTATTATGAAGTTTTAACATAAATCTAGACTCTATTACTTATCTTGATATCTTGAACTCTTGATACTCATGCGTCTTCAGTCTTGATTTCTTCAATCTTGAATTCGTCAGTCTTGAATCTCTATACTGTACAGTCTTCATTCTCAGTACCTGCATATATATATCCTCCATATACATATATATTTAGACAAAGATATTAATATTATATTTTATAACAAGTCCTACGGTTGTTGTCATCAAAACCCTCTTCTCAGGAACTAACAACTTAAACTCCGATCGTGAAACTTTATATTTGAAAGTTGCTCAGAAAATCACCACGGACATAATTGTGCAAGTTTCGTGGCTAAATTCCAACGTTTGCTCAAATTCCATTTTTGAGCCTTATAAATTATTTATTGATTCTTTTAAATTAATTACTGGTTATTTTACGGGGTGTTACAATTATCTAGAAAATTCCATTTTTATTTTATAAACTTGAAAATAATAATAACATTTCTCACCGTAAATACGATAAATTGGTTATTTCTTTGTTTACACAAAACAATACTATTTTCATTGAAATTCATATTATTATTACTTAAAGTCTCATTCTATTTTAAAAATAATAAACTTCCTAAATATTAGATTATAATATTATTTTTGAATTTTCATAAAAATTCATAAATAATAACCTTACTTAATCTTATACTTTAATTTCAATTTAGTTTGTTAAATCATCGTTATTTACAAATATCATCATAAGTCATTGTTATTTACAAATATCGTCCAAAATTCGAAAATAACCCTATTACCATTTATTTATCTATTTTTCTCGTTATTATACTTTTTTCCAACAATTAGTTTTCAATTCAAATTAAATATATTTTTTTAGTTGAACACCCAAAAATACTACAATCAACAATATTTATACAATCGAGGCACAATGCGTCCAAAATATTATAATAACGAAACAATCACCCATAGAACACAACATATATCAATAAATATGATTCTTCATCAATAGGCATGTATTTTATAATTTAAACTTTAATTAATTAAATGAACGACACCAACGTGCTTTTGCTAATAGCTTCCAAACTCAACAAACCCAATATCAAATTATCTGAAATTCCACTACAAGTCCAATGGAAGAAATCGCACATGAATCAGAGTTCGCATGTTAAAGATATGAATCGTAATTAATGAAAATATAGGGACTAAAATAAAACTTTATTCACCCTGCTACAGTGTTAGTTCGAACTCATCATCCCCTACATCACAAACTTAGACCATTGCTAGCCGCCGCTACCAACCTCCCTTTATCGTGCCACCATCGGCATTAGCCTCCATTACCACCACACTAACTCCACCAGACCCAACATCCTTTGGAGCTACCTTTGCCACCCCCACTTCCAACATCACGAGACATTCAAGGTAAATTCTAGCCACCTCGCTGCTTCGTTCATCAAATCAAAACCAGATCTAGACAATCCTCGTCGAGCACTACAATTTTGAACCTTTAAGTACATCAATCGGTTGCTGAACCAAAAAGCCCTAAATCGACTCCAAGGGTATCGTCGACATCACCTTTGACTGTAATTTTCGGTCAATTCAAACATTTTTTACAAACATGCACCACCCTTCAACTCCATTCTTCGAGAGTTTTGCAATGATATATAATTAGCTATGGTTTGGACACTTCGAATTTTAAATTATTTTGTAACTAGTGAAAATCATCTACCATTAAAATATGGTTAAGAAGAATTGCGAGATTAAGGAAGGGAGACTGATATGATGGCTGCCTCCTAGGATTTCTAATCATTATTTACAAGGGAAATGAGGCGAACTTGGTTATATGTAACTATTTGACCCAAAAGTGGTTGCGTGCTATATTTAAATACTGTAAGGCCTCTATTTTGCAAACCATAATTCCAAATGCATCAAAATTATATATCAAACTGATCAGCTTGGAAAGGCCTTCACAATGGTTATAAATATGACATCTGATTCACCATTTTATTAAAATTCATTTTTAATTACTTTAATATTAACCGTTTGCAGGTCACTACAAAGACTGATGTAGTTGGAATATAGTAAGAAACATTGATGAGAATGACATTGTAAATTTAACTTCTTGAAATTAGCATAATAGATTTGTCCATCAACATACTTAAGTTAATTCACATTTACTCACGAACCTATCGTCTTGTTATGATTTTGAGCTTTGACATATCTATGTTTAAGAAGTAAATTCTAAATAATAATCTAGAAAAGGTAGTTTGCATATAATTCCAAAATGTCTCGAAGTTAGTATGAGCAATAACATAGTTTATGAGTTATAGGATAAGATCCAAGCGCCGGTATGACAGTATAGTTCGACAAGCATTAGAATTGAGTAAGTATTTTGGTAGAGAAATCAAATAGTTTGATTTTCAGTCAAAATAGACATGAAGCATGTGTCTAAAGAAAGAAAGTTAAAAGGTACCGAGATATTTCTAAATTACAAGAAAAAACATACCACTGATTATTAAACGAACTCATGTCAAAATTAGTTTTAGTTTTGTTTAATTCTCGATATAGGATTTGAAACAACTTCTTTTATGATTATTGTAAAAGGATGTTGGGAATGTCCTAAATAATATACACATACACTATAATAAAATGTTTAATTTAGAGCACGTAATGTGGATTCCTTATGCATTGACAATAGGAACTATCATAGACATTGTATTATCTAAATATAACATTTGGTTTATGTATTTGATACATGGAGAAAGTATCAAATCCAAATTAATACTACAAAAGTGGTAGTTAAAATTATTCTAGAATATTTAACGAAATACTAAAGAATTGTTCACGGAAAAACAAACTCCTTATGAAGGAGTATTTAGACTCGTACTTCATAAGTAATATCGAATAGAGTATGTCAATCTTATTCCAGGTTCAAACTTAGTTAACAAGGCTTTAAGTTGGAAATGTTCCAAATCAAAAGTGGTGGCTGATTCAAAGGAATGGCTTAGTACATCTCCTAGAATAGCACCATAGTAAAGTAGTATAAATTAAAGCACAAATTTATAAATGAGTTAAGGATGATTCCAAATGTTGAGTATCATATGCTATTGTTTTATAAAAACAATGCTACAATACATATCACAAAATAACCTAGGCTCATGAGATGTCTGCATGCATAATCCAGAAGTTCCATATGATAAAGGGAGTTTATCAATGGTGGAGAGAGTAAACTGACAGAGCAGATAGTATACCAATATAGCAGATCCATCAAGGAATTAACTCGATTAGTTCTGAGCTAACTAATCAAAAAGATAGGATTAAGATCCATAAACGTCCCTAAGTTCAAATGCGAGATTGAGAGAGTTAGGTTTATGCCCTAGGGGTAATTATGTAATTTGTTACATATACGTAACTCTATAACCAATCTTGTTCATGAAAAAAGTGTCTAATTTCTATTATATACTTTATTATACTATACTATAATTACTTAAGTAATTAATTAAGGTGTATTAAATAGAAAATACTTAAATGATATGTCATGTCATAGTAATTACAAGGAGTTATAGTCATGAGAAAATTATCATAATATAGAACTACATATTATTTTAAATATTCTTGGTCAAGAGGTTTTGAGAAAAATATATTAATTCATTTGTTGAGATCAGAATGCTTAATGCTCTCCAAATGTTGAGTAGTATACTGCTCATGGCTGTTAGAGGCACCAAGGTTATGTACTTGCAGTTATTGGATAGTTATGGAATGACTCGTCTGAGAGTTTCATGTTGGTTGCTACAAACTAGGTCAAACAGGAAATCTTAGTGTGAAAATGTTACATAGTTCCCTTGACTTAAGAATATTGTGGCACTTCAATGTGAACACTCCTTTTTTATTATAGTTAAATCTTGGCCTGGCAATCTGTAACGACCCGCATTTTTGACCGTTCAAGTCGACAAAACATACACACATGCCGACTCAAATAATCCAAAATACAGATAGTTATTGGGGTTAAATAAGAAAAGAAAGGAAAGAACAGAAACAAACTCAGAATCTCGCAGCGGAAGGAACAAGATATAATAATAAAATAACAGTTCATGAAGCTGTTAAATAAATAAATTTGATTATTATTATACATCATAAATCAGAGTTACATACATATCAGAGATAATACAACAATGCAGCGGAAAAATAATACAGTAGTAGAATACAAATGATGTAATACCAAACTCCGTCTTCGTCCTCCAAAATAGATCTTCAACCTTATCTGAAATGCTCAGGCTGACCCGAGCGTAATGAAAAGACAAAACACTCGAGTCAGGACTAAAATATCTCATGTAGGTTAAATCGAATAAGTAAATATGAGTGCAACGGCGTCGGAGATGTTTACGGGTTTTAGACACCTCCTATCCAGTGTTTAACGTGCGTGCATTAACTTAAGAGATGTTCGGGATTTCCATCTCCTAAGGATCCGTTAGACTATCTACTATGTAATAGAATACGCTATATACAATAATGTCTATCATAAAGTAAAATATCATTCCTAGCGTTAAGCCATGGCCTATTCCACCCTTAACACAGTTTTATTCCCAATAGAATATACAAGACCGTAGTTTCCCCAAAACCGGAAGTCACCAGAGGGCAATCCATATACTAAAGGTACAAACCAAAATTGTAGTGATCGCGAATAGGATAATCAGTATGACAAGGTACATGAGGCGATACCAACTAGGATACTAGTAGTTGCGTGATCCGGACTGATGTTGGGCATAGCAGCTACTACCCCAACACCGCGAAACAACACTCCCAAAATCGAGGGGTGCACCCAAATCGAATCACAAATGTAATAGACATGGTAACGAAGAAGTGTGTCCGCTAGAGGTGGCGAACCTCAATGGCCCGGCGCGGCTCCTGTTTTAGTCATGTCAGGGGTCATCCAATATCGTTCTCTTTCTTCAGTCAACGCGTTCATCAAACCATCCACTTCATTCTGGATCAAAACTCCGCGTATAATAGTTATTAAAGTGGTTTTCGGTATCGACCGAGAGTATGTCCATATCCGATCCCGGACTCTTCAATAACTACGTAATTATTACACCGATGGCTCTTTTACATTTTCAAAATCAATTCATAATTGATTATCAAAATATCATATTCGCTTCAAAAATCAAATCCATTTCAAAATCATCATATCTACTCAAAATATACGATTTCATTTCAAAAATCATTTTCGCCTCAATATCTCATTTCAATTTCAAAATCGTCATATCTACTCAAAATATATTATTTCATTTCAAAAATCATTTTCGCCTCAATATCTCATTTCAATTTCAAAATCGTCATATCTACTCAAAATATACGATTTCATTTCAAAAATCATTTTCGCCTCAATATCTCATTTCAATTTCAAAATTGTTTTTCGCCTCAAAATCTCATTTCGATTTCAAAATTATTTTTCGCCTCAATATCCCATTTCGATTTCAAAATCATTTTTCGCCTCAAAATTTCATTTCGATTTCAAAATCATTTTTCGCCTCAATTTCTACAAAACGATTCACATAAACTCGAATTCCAAAATTTAAAATTTAATCAAATCTCAAATCATCAATTTCAACTCGATTCAGCTTCTCAATAAACCATTTCAAATTATCACTTTCAAGTACATATTTGAACCACAAAATAAGCCATTCCAATTTCCATATATATCAAAGCTTTAAATATTCACATTTCAAAACTAAATTTGATAATTCCATTTATATCTCAATTTGATTTCAATTCAATTCCAAATTAATTAAATCTCAATTTCAAATAAATTTTCAATTTCAAACTCAAACTTGAAATATCATTTCATATAAATTTCTTAGAAATATTCAGAGTTCGATTAAAAGTCCAATCTTTTAAAACAAATCAACTTTCGAAAATTTACGCCGTATTTCAAAAATTTTACTTAAAATCTAAACTTCAAATAATTACACAATTTCATTTACCAAGTTTAAATTCCAACATCTCGAGCTTCAATTCAAAATAATTCGATTTCCATAAATTGGATTTTATTCTTAAAATCAATTCATTTAAATAATTTCAAAACAACTTTTAAAATCATTTAATTTAACCAACCCGGTGTCCGTATATAATTTTCTATCCTATGGCCAAGTGATTATTTATTTCAATTAAATGTCAGGGATGAATATATATCACTTAAACCAAATCACAGTGTCATATGTATGCATAATAGGATATATATAAGCAAATAAACATCCAAACATTTAAATATCAACCAATAGCATCCATCGAAATACATCATCCAATAGACAATACAATTCATGGCAATTTCATAGTTATCAATATCAGGTAATTTAATCGCAATTCAAATTTAATTTCAATTTGACTGTCAATTTAATTTTCAATGGTGAATTCAAATGGCAATCTATATGACAATTAAATTTTATCAAACAATGACAAATAAAATTCATATCACTTCATAATATCATATTTAACTACCATAAATTATTTTAGTCAATTGTGAGCGTATAAACACTCACCTTGGTTTTACGGTTTTTAAATTAAATCGAACGGCGTTCGATTTAACCTAAAATTTTAACGAGCTCCAAACAGTCCCAGATATGCACTGCAGTGTAGCTCTCGTCGCTGCGATTCCAACGTCGCCAGTTTCGTCCGATTCTGATAACGTACGACGAAGATATGAATGTTTAAAGTTTATATATACAAATTTACATAAATTAAATTACAATCTTTTTTTTATATATATACACCAATTTAAATCTGGCCGCTAGATTTAGATCAGAAGGTCAAGGCCGAACATTCCCTCATCTTCCCAAACGCGCTGCTACAAGCTACTCGTACGCAAGAACACCGCCACGAAGATGAACGACGTTCCTTCCTTCCATACGCACGCAACTAGGAGCGACCGGACGTTGATCAGGGGATGCCATCGCGTGCGCCTCTCCTTGCTCCACCTCCGCGCCAAGTTTTGCCACCCCATTCGCCATTGTTTGCACGCAAACCAAGAAAAACCGTACACGCTTCCAAGTCAGATCTGGGCGAATCCGTGATGTAAAAACATAGATCAACCGTATGGATTTGAAGAGCTCGCCGAGATTTACAACTTTGCTTTTGGAATATTTTGATTTCGTTGAACGGATTGAGAGATATTAAGGAAAGAAGTTTGAGCGATTCTGGCCATTGAATAGGTGGCGGCCATGAGATAGAATTAGGGTTTCTGGATTAAAATGACAGTAAAACTGTCTTGGTTTGTGTGTGTATTTATATAGGTAGGTCCAAAGTTGTCCAAACCCCAATCGAGACGTGCCGCCAGGCGTTTATAAGGTTTTACCCCCGTTTCGGACGCAATGGAACTAGTCCCAAGGCCTAATTCAATCGTATGTGGAAGATAGCTTTTTGAAGTCGATAATTTTAATTAACGACGTTAAATTTGTACGCGTTTCAAGCTCGCACGACCAAATGACAAGTCCGATTGCTACGAAAATTGAAACCTTACAATAATTCACTGTTACGGATCCGATGAAACTGGTTTCGTCGAAATCCGAGACAGTTGTAAAAATGGCTATTTCTACAGTCTAATTTCAATATAAAATTCCCAATTTTAAATTATTAACTTTTAAATCAAATTTCAATTGTTCACAAATTTCATTTTTAATTTCACAGTAATTAACAATCTTTTACAATGCAGTTTCCTATTATAAATCCAGTATAAAAGATTACATTAGATTCAGCGTTCAATTATATTGTAATTCAAATTCAAGTTATTTAATTCCAATTGAATTCTTTTATTTCGATTTACACTTTCATTATTGAATCAACCACTTACTTAAACCCTATTATCAATAGTTTATAATTCATTTACTTTCATTTTCTTCAGCTATCATCTTATTTAAATTCACAGTAATATTAAATTACATTCATTTATGTTGATTTCAATATTATAACCTCAATATTAAATGTAACATTTTATTTATTCTTTGCTTACAATCATAACCAATTTGGTTTACAATCAAATTCAATTCATTATTTACATTCAATACAAGTTAACATCCATATTTAATTTACAATTAAGTTATTTCAGAATTCAGTTTTGTATTTTAACTTGTAATTCACATTTAACAACACAAAATTTTATTTCCTTCGGATTTTTATCCAAATTTTTATTTTAATTCATATTTTTAAAGTATTAAAAATACGGGTCGTTACACAATCCATCAAGCGACTATAGTTGTGTTTAAGTTGAAGCATTGGGAGTGAAGCACTATTCGATAAAGAATTCATCCCCTTGGTTGTATGAGGTTATTACCATAGTCAACTGTGGTCCACTCAAAGTAAAATTCTCTAGCAACAGTAGTGTGGTTAATAATAAATATTGTTATTGAACTAAAGTTTTTGGTTTTGGGCTATCCGAGTCAAATGTGAATAATATTAGAATTTTGACCAATAGAAAATTGCATATATCTTAAAGTTATATAGTTTTGATGAAGAGAACATGTGTAAATAATCATTACGCTTCAGAGAACGTGAAACTTTATTTTACCGAAATGATCTATAAGTGGTGAATTTGGATAACTGTCACACCACTAGCTATGATGGTATGTGAACATTAATATTTGAATTATTCAAAATTAATAGCCGATTGAATTCACACCTCTGGGTCTCACAACCGTATTTATAATTTCTTCTAAAAACCACATGATTAATTAGCTTATAAAATGTTATAAATTGATAAAATTAACTAATATTTGAGAAATATTAATTTTTTTGATGTTTTGGATATCCTTGGTAACTATTTGAAAGCATATATAAAAGTTATATTTGCGCCAATCGAAACTAATAAATGGGGTTTAAATGAGCGATGGTTACTTGAAAAGTTTTCAAAATTTTTACCATATAGATGAAAATATTGACAGATAATAAAAGGGGAGAGAAACGGGTGAAGTAGTTGAAAATTAAAGAGAAATCAATTAGGGTAGTTTTAATTAAAATAATTGGAAAGGTTTCATTTTTCTAATTAAACAAATCCCATTATTTAATTTCCTTCTATTGTTTTTTCCTCCTCTTTTTCTTCTACCTATGGCCATAATTTACTTCTTCATCTTCTAAATTAAATCAACTCCAAACAAACAAAACATCAAATAAAACTAAAGCAACATGGTTCATTCAATTCCTGCAAGGTTGGGTGTCGATTCAAAAGTCTACGGAGGGATTTCCAAATTCACTTTTTAGCTAGATCGGTAACGTATGATCTGAATTTAATTTATTTTCATGGATGTAATATACTTATCACACTTTTATATGCACATATTATTGTCTCAGCTTGATTTAGAATTGGTAATAAAATTTAAACAACTTATTAATGGTACGATCTATTTTAAGTTGATAAATGAAAACCAAAATTTACATATGCATAAAATTATGTTTTAGGTTAAGAACTTATGTTTTATTATTACCTATAATAATATTCTAAACATATCATATAATTTAACGATTTGAATGTTCTTGCTTGAAATTCTAATCAATCCTAAAAAGTAGAGGTTGTTGATATCTTATTTAATTTGATGTATGCAATTTTGTCTTTTTAATATTTGATTGTGTAAAAGAAATTATTTTTAGGCTGAAATTTTATTTATATACATACATATACAGAAATATATATATATATATATATATATATATATATATATGAATGTATGTATGTGTGCATATATCTATGTCTACAATTGCAAATACATCAAAAAAGTTTTAATGTAACATGGATTTATGTTTTGAATCAATTAAAAATTTGTTAACTAGAAATTCAACCAACCTTAGAATTATGGTTAAGAGGTGATGTTAGCAAAGTTTAGTTACTAATATATTAATTAAAAATGAAAAACGAGGAAAAATAATGTGTGAAAAGTAAAGAGATAAAATTTAGAGTGTTTTGATCTAAGTTGATCTACGTACAGTATGAGGAATTTATTAGTACTACACTTCTCTTATAATGGCTTAGATTACAAGAGATAATAGCAAGAAAGTAAGTGCTTAAGAGCTTATGTTGTTTAACCTTTACAAGAATTTATTCCTTGGTCTATTTTTAGCTGTTGGAATTGATGCCTTGATGGTTGAGATTATGCCGATAATGCCCAGGAATCGCTTTAGACCATTGATAGGTATATGTGGTGGATGTTCATGCTAGCCACGACACCAGATGTCCTGTGTAGTGTATATGATGACAATTGACGAGTTATACTTTTGAGCATGCTTTTATGGGTAGGCAGCGTGGGATCAGGGAGTGATTGTTGTAGAGGTACTTTAGTGGTAGTGAAGGACATGTAGTGGTTACTAAACAATGCCTCTTTTATCAAGTGAACTATGTTGTTTATGCCAGTCTTTTCAAAGGAATAGTATATGTGAAGTTTCTCTAAGCAATATCAGTTTGATGCCTATAGCCATGGCTGAAGGTTTGCCAAAGGAGCCAGTGCATGTGGGCGGATGGCGTTGGAGGTGGGCAAGGGACATGTCCGACAGTTGACTGAATAGGTGGGTCAATCAATCTTTGAAATGTGCCTTGTAGGCCAGGCCATTCGTGCATCATCAATGTCTACAAGTGATACGGTTGATCAGGGGTCACACTTGGAAAGATCGTTTTAGAGACTCTTTACTTTGAACATCCAAGGGTTATGCACAATGGGCGTGTGATCAGACAATACGAGCCAACATGAATATGGTTGTGATCATACAAGCTAGTTGGATAATGTGGGTCAATCCATCTCATACTCGTGAGAAATTCAAGCGACATTCAACCCCCAAGCTCAAGCCTGTGCGCGGGTGCGGGCTTGTCACTCATGCGTTTAATTCTTAAATGTTGTTACATGTGTCGTTGTGCCAATGGTAGTGGCAGTTTATTTTCTCAGACGCAACAGAGATAATGCGCTTTTTCGATGTGGTGATGTGACACATGCACCGATGATACCCAAATGGTTCAGATTGTATCCTACGTAGCTTGTCCAATGGCTGACATCCATTCTCGACATATATATATATATCTTTCTTCTCATTCCTTACTAATAATCCAAACGTTTCCGCCATTAAACAAAGAAATAATCGAATCCTCATTCGGTTTCACCACGTTCAACCAACAATCTTCGTCCTAAATCAGTAAGCGTTTTTATTATCAATTCATTATGCTTTTTACCATGCTTTTGTTGAATGTCCAATTGTTTTTGGTGCTGAATAGCCTCATGCTTTTTGTGCCTTTTTTCCTTTTATGCTTTTATACCTTTTTGTGCTATCGCTTATAGTCACTGCAATGTTAGAATGAATGTTACCATTGATGAACTTCTGTCGTATATAGCGTCCAATAATCATAGTTGTAATCAATGATGATCGTCCGACGTTGGGAACTTGGACAGGTCATGCTAAAGCTCTTAAGTTTGTTAATATTACAGAATCGCCTCTATCCTAATTGAAATAAGAAGTTGTCATGCTAAGTCTAACCCTTGAATATGGTCAGGCATCGGGCTAGTAAAGTTGTAGGCCATGCAGTTGGTCTTGAGCCTTAGATGAGGGCGTGGTCAACCTTGCTGTATAGGAGTGTGCTGCTTGCATTAGTCGGCAAAAGGAAACTTGCCATTGATCCTAGTCATCATTTAAGTGGGTTGGGGTGGTTCAGTAACCTAGGCTTTTTTTGTTGATTGCAAATGGTCAAGACTTCTTTTACTATCGGATGGGCTCTCCTTTCATGCACTTCGAAAGTGCAGGAGGATATAGTCAACTTAAACCATTCTCTGGCCTCCTAATCTATGAAAATACTAACCATCTTTATCCCATGGCTAGAGACCAAGCCAAGCAGCCCTCGGCTGGCCACTTCACATAGTCGGTAGCTTATATAAAGAGTAGGGTGACACTCCCCATTCACCCCTTTTTCATCTAGTCCCTAAACACGCATTACATGGCACTAGGAAAACTCAACCCGAATAGCTATAGTCTATTAGCGAGGCTCTACATTGTCTACCGTGACCTAAACATCCAAAAGTTTGACCCGGTCTTGATTAGCTTAATCTTCAAGCCGTGCCAGTACGCTAAAACTGAAGTAGACAACTATTATTATATTCAGGTGATTGAAAAGCACCCCCTCTTCTTCGAACCTCCGAGTAAGGAATTGGGATACCTGTAGCATTAGTTATTTATGTCAGCTACCATTAATTCGACCCTCACAATACAGGCATTCAACGTGCACGGTACATTTCTCACTTGTTGTGTTCTTCTTAGAATTTTCTCAGTAACTTATAATTCATCCTTATTTCTATTGTAGTGACAGCTATTGAAGCTGGCTTAAACACTGCTATTTATGAGGACTATATACTCTAGATAAGGGTGACCGATGTTATCACCAGGAACCTGGCGATGATTTTGAAAGATGAGAACCTCCACCGGGTGGGGTTGCTTAGGCCAAGGCAGACGATGGGAAGTGGTGGAGCCATTGCCTAGGCCCCAACTTCTATGCCAGCTAGACCCGGTGGGGTTGTGATCAGGGATCAACCAAGGATGGCGCCTTTGGTGAAAATTGAGGAAGAGGAAGAAGCACAGTGTCATATCTAGGCCACAATGGCTAGTGGGAGGCTTATAATCCAGCATTCTTGGAGGATGTTGTGGCCTTGGACCATGTCATTGAGTGGTCTTTAAGCTATTCTAGCATACCCGAGACACCTAAGACGAAGAGAATAGGCAGATGGATGTAGGATCCAGATACACCACAAAGCGATGGCTCCTCCTTCGAGACCCCTCCTGTCCATGGGTCTCCAACCCAAGTAACCCATATTATGCCCCTCAATAAAAAAACACCGAAGTGGCATAATCTAGCAGTAATGGCATAGAGTCTTCCAGTCTGCCTTTATTCAGAAGGTGGTGGGGAGACCAATCCAATGAGGGTAGCTTAGTTGTGCATAACTTTATCTTTATTTTCATTGAAATTTTTTAATTCCTTCCCTTATTTATGTCTTTTTCAGTGGTCTACTAAGCCTTGCTATGAACCTTGATTCATCTATAGTAGGAAGCATCTGGCATAGACTCCCACCTTGCAGCCTCGCATGGGCACCAACGCCCAGCAACAGACACTAGTGACCAGTGTATACAAAAGGCGCCAGTCGGCACTCAACTATCCCACTAAAGGGAGATTACCCCATATGGTCGAGTCATTCTGATCCCAATGCTTCCCTCTTAGCTCCAAGTAGATCCCAACCAGGTGATTTCTCCTAGCGCAGCAATGGGGCTAGATTCAATCAGGTTCAAGAGGAGGGTTAATAAGGAGTCGGAGCTTTAAGGAGGATCATCCTTCAGCATTTCATGGGTGGTCGAACTTATTGGGTGGTTGCCGGTGTTCAATGAGTTTGGAGGGATAGGTCCACCATCCTCTCGGTGGTGGAGTGTTTGGATGAGACAGGCTTGTTGTAGCTCCTTCAGACCTTGTTGGGGGCAGCTTAGAAAGTCTTTGCGTAGACCAGCCGACCTATGTCTGGGTGGAACGGCCACTCCACCAAGTCGGTGCTAGACGTTCGAAGTAAGGGAGACTTTTCTTGTGGGGTTCTAGATTAAGCTACTTTTCTTTTCTTTCCTTTCCTTTATTCGTCCATTTTTTGTTTGCAAGCTAGGTATCGTGCTCTCCGTATTACTTGGGCTAGATATGATCAGAGAAACCTCGAAGAAGATTGAGATCATTCGGCAATGAATGACAGCTGCTCATGATAGGCAGAAGAGCTACGTTGATAAGAGACCTAGAGATTTGGAATTCCATGTCTACGATAGGGTGTTCATGAAGATTTCACCATTGAAGAAATTTATTCGATTGGGCAGTAAGGTGAAGTTGGCATCGAGATTCTTTGGTCCTTTTCCGACAGTAGAGAGAATTGGGAGCCTAACATATAGGGTCGACATACATTAAAATATGGTTGATGTGCACAATGTATTCCTTGTCTCTCACTTATCGAAGTTTGTGCATGACTTAGGTGTGACGATTGCACCAGATCAACTTGACGAAATCGAAACTGAACCTGAAGCCTCACGACCTCATAGACCGATTCATATTTTCGAACGCAATACGAAACTGCTTAGAAGGAAGATGGTGTGGTTAATGAAGGTTCAATGAGCGAAAGTGAAGGTGATTGCACATGCGAAACCAAAGAGAGCATGAGGGCTGCATATCCGGAGCACTTTGCATGGTAAAGCCTATTGTTTATCATATTTACTTTCAGCATTGATATCATATAGGATAATTTAGTATCTCACATGATGGGGTAGATTCACCTATATTATTGATTGGATGAGTGCTTATTTGATATGTTTGATGGTTGCATACAATTGTTAGGCATGCAGGGTAACTATGGTTGACTATTTATTGACTTGTTTGAAGATATCGAGGGCAAAATTCCTAAAGGGGGATAGCGTAACGACCCGTATTTTACGTATTGGACGATCATAAAATATTATTATCTAAATGATTGAGGTCATATGACTCTAAAACATTGGAAAATGACCACTTGGGACGATTTCCACCTTTAGAATTTTTATCGAGCAATTTGGACCCAGAAATTATTCTAAGGCCTATACCTTCTGATAGGAGTAGAATTAGAGTCTAAATCCACTTCTGTTAGATCGAGCTTGTGGTTTCTCTTTTGTAGAGTGGTTATAATAGGAAAACGGACTTGCCGTTTAAGAGATATAACCGTTTTAAGTTCTGCTTGCTATTGGACAGATTAGTGAGCGATTAAACTAAGCACATACTAAGGCCCACTAATTAATTTCCAGAATTGTGCCTAGTTGGGGGAGATGGGATAGATCCAAATCATTTCCCACTTTTCTAAAACAATTCCAAACCTCCATTAATCCTAATTTCATCAAAAGGTTCAACTTTTTCTTTACTAATCTTTAGTCTAATCTATCATTAGAAGGGTAATTAGTGAAGAGGGGTCATATATTCACCATTTTGGTGCTTTGGATTTGGATTTTCTGTTGTTCATATTAGATTTGAGGGATTAGATTGGTATTTTTGGTATTAGGTGAGTGATTATTGATCCCCCACTATCCTATGCTTGTCCATATAGTTAAAATAGTGTTTTTGATACGATTTTCATGATAAAACTGTTTAAACTTTAATTTAATCTTAAAATATTTATGGCCGAATTAAAGAGATTAATTGGATTTAAATGGTTTTACAACCTTTTTTTGGATCATATTGTCATTTTAGTGCAAAACTAGATCTAGGGAGATTATTGTATGTTTATTATATTTGGATGGATTGTATATACTAGATGAATGTTTACAGATGATATGCATGTTTGTATGTTGTGACTTGTTATGGTTTGCTAGTGCTTTTAGGATAGGTAGGAACCAATTGTTGATTTGGACAAAAAGAAGTCAAAATTGCTCGAAATGGGATAAAACTTGGAGGAGAGGCTTTGTAGGAGGAGAGGAGCTCGTATTTCAGGTGTATGAAGTTTTGAGTTCATTGGATAGCTAACTAGAGCTCGGTACCGACCTGAAGCCCTATTGTGTGAAGTTGCAGTTTTTTTGGTGAAGGGAGTTGCTTTGAGACTTATGCTTAGAAACTTTAGGGAGACTACAAGCTAAGGATTGGAAAGGGTTCAGAAGCCAAACTGTAGAAAATTGTCTAAGTATGGAGATCGGTACTGACCTCTTTTGGTTTGTATGAGGCATTTTTCCGAGTAGATAAATGACCTTAGGTGGCTGGGGTGTTGTAGTATGGTGAAGTTGGGCTCCAGAAAAGCAAGATATAGCACGAGATCGCCATGAAGTACTTAGCCAAATTTTAGCTAAGTAATGGTTAATAAATTCATATCGGTATCAATCCCTACTAGTTGTATCCACCTGAACTTATGAGGCCGATTGAGGTCAAACTTCCAAGGGAAGATGTAGGGGTCCTAAAGCTCGGGCGGATGTTTTTTGTTCGTTCGTTCGATGTTCGATGGCGATGTGGCAACACAATGAAAGATGTTAGCTTTAGGACATCAATGATGGTAACTCAACGGTGAATGGAGTTATGTTTTGATGATGATGACTTAATGTTGAATGGAGTAGTGAGGGTGATTATCCACAAAGGGTGGGTTCTAAGAAGGGTGACCCATGGGTAGAATGTTGAATGGTTCTGTCGTGGAAAGAAAGGAATGTGGAATGGTTCCTTAAGGATGAATGGAAACTAGATGGAGCAAGGAAAGGGCTCAGATATGCATACTAAGGGATCGTTGATACTCAATGTGTTTTATGATGTACTCGAAAGTAGGAGTATTGTGAGGATGCTCATTGGGTACTTGGAATGGCTACCTAAACCGATGGAATGGATCCGTATAACCTAGACCGATGGAATGGGTATAGTGTCAACTTCGGGCTGTGAGCGAGTACATTGAAAACCGAGATTTTTCCATTAATCCCTGATAGAGGAATAGTCATACTAATTATCATATATCTAGGGCACATTGAGTGGTAGTGAGGACTGTTTGATGGGTGCTATGTTTGCTTTGGTTGCTTTTTAATAAACTGTCACTCTAGGGATGTCGTATGATGTAGGTATTATGGATGTGGATACCTGCATACCCGTTGTTGCACTTAGGATGTAGTACACCTTTAGGATGATTATAGAGCAGCATATTCTGTTCGTTATGTGCTAACTCTTTGGTTGCAGGGACATGTCAGGTATAATTCAAGTATGCATGTTCCTTACTGTATCGACTTGTATAGTATTTTGAGATTTCTTATCGTTCACATCAGACTGTTGTCTAATTTGAGGTTTTATGGTTTGCTTCTTGTTATCTTAGGTACTTTTAAATAAGTAGACTAGATAGTAGGTGTAGGTAGTACGTGGTAGCAGTGTAGAGGACGAACAGGAGGGAACTTTCTCATATTATATATGGATACTTATGCCTATTCCTCTATGCAGCACTGTGGAGCCTAGACGGTGTTCGTCTATTATATATATATATATATATATATATATATATATATATATATATATTAGAGACAGTTTGTGTTTATTATCAGTGGTATAAATTCTACTATCATTTTGTATAACTTATGAAAGTGTGTACCCTGATATTGTGGTTCATTTTAGTTATTATTGTTTCGTCTGTTTTATATCTGTGATGTATATTATAATTTATTTGATGCACCATGAGATATACGAATGGTCTTGTGATTGTTTCTATTTTTCACCCTTGGCAATCTTCCTACATCTGTCGGGCATTGCAGCAATGCACTTTCTTAGTTATATTGGATGCCGAAGGTGTAAGATGGTCATCATAGACATGATTTTCTCCACTTAAATCAACTCTAAATCTCATGCGACTTGTTTTGGGGTTTCCTTAGGCTCCAAACTACAATATACTTCAACCGCATCATGTTTTGAAAATTTTGTTATCGATTTGCACACAATGACGACATGTTTTCTGGCTACACTAAACATCTAACAAACATATCAAACAATTTCATACGAACATCATACATCATCCAAACATCACATATGGGCAATTCAAATGCATATATTACCCTAGATCTAATTAAGAGCAAAAACGGTAGCATGATTGGTAAATGGTGTAAAACAATCAAAATACAACTTTATCTTTTTAAACTCAATTATAAGGTGTTCTTAAAGTGAGATCTAATTTTTAAACACCGAAACATTGAAAATCATTTTAAAACCGCTTTTTTACCATATCAACATGCGCAAAATATTGAGAAAAGTAAAATCACTTAGCTTATACCCAAAATACACAAATCCCAATGGAAATTCAAGGTAGACAGCAAGCTTCACGAATCCCAAGGTACCAAAACGTTAAATCTCCTAATCCCTTCACTAATTACCCCTTAATACCATTTTAAAGCTAATTAAAGTTGGGAAAATCAGTTCTTTTTGGTTGAAAATAAGTTAATAGAGGTTTGGTTCGGTTTTGAGCAGTAAGAAAGTGATCAGGAGTTGTCCTATCATCCCTGATTTGGCAGAAATTCAAAAATGGTTTAATGGGCCTAACCCGAGCCTAATTAACTATCTACTAATCTGGTCAAAAACTGTCCAAATTTCAAACTTTTGTATCTCCTAATTGTTAAGCTCAAAAAACCATTATGACCACTCTACGAAAAGAGAAGCCATCATATCTTTTCAATGGAAGAAGTACCACCCCCTAATTCATCCCATAACAAAAATTGTAGGCCTTACAAGTTTTAAAAGTCAAAAGCATTTTATAAAATTCCTAGGAGACAATAATTTAACTACTCAACATGTTCCAAAGTTATAGAGCATATGACCCAATATAAACTAAAAAATAATATTTTACGATCCTCCGACACGTAAGTTGTTACACTCTCCTTTTTTTAGGAATTTCGCTCTCGAAATTCCCCAATAAACAAAGAAATGTTAAACATAGTTTCTCGCATGTCTAATAATCATAAGCAATCATCTCAAACATTAAACATGCAACCATGCAATCATAAGCAATCAACTGACACCTATGTGTATTCTAGCATGCGAGATACCAAGCTATCCTAAGTGAAATCAAAAGTAAAAGTAAATGCAATAAATGGAAAGCCTTACCAAGTAAAGAGCTCTGAATAAGCAGTCCTCATGCTCTCCTCGGTTTTCCATGTGCAATTGCCTTCACTTTCATTCCACTAAACCTTTACTGACTCCACTATCTTCCTCCTAAGTTGCTATGTATCACGTCCGATGACACGAGGAGGCCTATGAGGTCCTGAAGCTTTTAGTTCAAACTTGATATCATCAAACTGACTTGGTGAAATAGTTACTCCTAAGCTGTGCACAAACATCCACAAATGAGAAACGTGGAATACATTGTGCATGCCCGCCATCTTCTAAGGTAAGTCGACTTTGTAAGCTAGGTTCCAAATCCTCGGTTTTATTTAGAATGTTTAATTAACAAAATTGAATAAAACAACGTAGAGATTAATAAGTTGAGAATTGATTAGCTAAGGGTAGCCGTGCCATGTTAGTGTATAAACTAAAATGAAATAACATAAGCTAATGTGTTAGGATATGAGAAGGGAAATATGGGAAATAGAAGAAGGGCTTATACCCTAATATCTTAGGAAATAGAACTCACGTTCATTTTCATTTTAGCAAACTAAAACATCTAAGGTCATCCACCATTATTATTCTCAAGAGAAGATTAAAGCTAAGATTCAAGTAAAGGAAGACAATCAACATAATAAACATCAAATCTCACATCTTATAATCTCAAAGCTAAGGTGAACAATTACTACATTCCATTTTCAAATGGTTTTCGTTTTTTGATTAGATCCGAAATGTTTTTGCAAGTATATGCCATGTTTTGATGATTAAAGTTATATATATACATACATACATACATACATATATATATATATATGCTTGTTGATGAATTATATATGTTCATGTTAGTTTTCATGATATGTTTGACATGAAAACCTTATTAGATGACATCCAAATGTCTTGAAAATTTAAATATATGTCAGAAACAATATTTTAGAGATGGGTTTTAATTTTCGTAATTTTCTGAATTAATGTGGATTTTATATAAATTTTCTAGTAGGTTATAAATTATTTATGGCTAAAATAATAATTATTTGGGTTTGAAATTTTGTACGTTGGAAAACATATTGAAATAGATTTTCTGGGATTTTTCCAGATTTTTTCTAAGTTATTTGATGAATATATAAAATTATTTAAGGTATGTGACTTAAATGTTTTACATATTTAATTATGGAGAAGGGGCATTTAAAAAATAAAATGATTATTTAGTTCTGAAAAATAGTGGCGGCACTTTTCTGAAAAGTATTTGTTAACCAATGAGAATTTTTCAAATAAAGTAGGTTAGTTGAAAATTATCAATTTTATGTTAAAAACAAAGAATCATACTTTTTCGCATTGTTTCAGCCAATTCTGGTATTAAACCTTCCGACCCAGACCTTCTGACAAGGTCGAGAGGTTCAAAGCTTTCGACAAGGTCAAACCAATGCATATGGTATCAAGTTATTTGGTATGTAATTTGGATAGAGTCGAAGGGTTCTTAGTCAAAAGGTTGGTTGTCGATGGGGTTGAAGTATGTTTGTTTTATAAGCCAAAGGATCACCTACTTTGCTTTCGAATAAGAGCTTTCGACTTGGTTGCTTTCGACTAGGTCAAATGTTTAAAATAAAGGTTTTAAACTTTTCAACATAGTCAAAAGGTTACTACTATTTTATCACTATATGCTGACAGAAGAAGGAAAGATTTGGAATTCTCAGTTGGAGACTATATGTTTGTTAAGATTTCAACGTTGAAGGGTGTGATTAGATTTGGAAAGTCAAGGAAGTTAGCACCTATCGTTGGACCTTTCCGTATTATTGAGAGGATCGGGAAACTCGCTTTTAGGGTAGAGTTACCGAGTAGTTTGGCTGGAGTCCATGATGTATTCCATATTTCTCATCTTAGAAAGTGTATTAGAGACCCAAAGACTACTATAGCACCTACACTATTAGAGGAATTAGTAGTAGAGCCGGACTTGACTATAGTTAGAAAGTCGATTCAGATTGTGGCCAAAGATGAGAAGAAGTTAAGAAACAAGACAGTCAAATTAGTAAAGGTCCAGTGGAGTGACGATGCTAGAGACTATACTTGGGATACTGAGAGCAGGATTAGAGATGCTTATCCAGAGTTGTTTGATGGTATGTTTTACCTTTGATTGTTTTGTTGTGTGTGCCTTATAGTAATTTCGAGGATGAAATTCTTTAAGGTGGGGAGTCTGTAATACCCCATATTTTTATAACATTATTTATAATGTTTAATTAACAAATTTGAATAAAATAATGTAGAGACTAATAAGTTGAGAATTGATTAGCTAAGGGTAGCCGTGCCATGTTAGTGTATAAACTAAAATGAAATAATATAAGCTAATGTGTTAGGATATGAGAAGGGCTTATACCCTAAACCCTTAGGAAATAGAACTCACATTCATTTTCATTTTAGCGAACTAAAACATCTAAGGTCGGCCACCATTATTGTTCTCAAGAGAAGATTAAAGCTAGGATTCAAGTAAAGGAAGACAATCAACATAATCAGCATCAAATCTCACATCTTATCATCTCAAAGCTAAGAAGAATAATTACTACATCCCATTTTCATATGGTTTTCGTATTTTGATTAGATCCAAAAAAATTTGCAAATATATGCCATGTTTTGATGATTAAAGTTATATATATGATTGTTGATGAATTATATATGTTCATGTTAGTTTTTATGATATGTTTAACATGAAAACCCTATTAGATGACAACCAAATTCCTTGAAAATTTAAATATAGGTCAGAAATGATATTTTAGAGATGGGTTTCAATTTTCATAATTTTCTGAATTAATGTGGATTTTATATAAATTTTCTAGTGAAGAAAATGATTTATTGGGTTATAAAATATTTACGGTTAAAATATTAATTATTTGGGTTTGAAATTTTTATATGTTGGAAAACATATTGAAATAGATTTTCTAGGATTTTTCTAGATTTTTCCTAAGTTATTTGATGAATATATAAAATTATTTAAGGTATGAGACTTAAATGTTTTATATATTTAATTAAGGAGAAGGGGCATTTTATAAAATAAAATGATTATTTAATTCTGAAAAATAGTGGCGGCACTTTTCTAAAAAGTATTTGTTAACCAATGAGAATTTGACAAATAAAGGCAGGTTAGTTGAAAATTATCCTTTTTAAGTTAAAAACAAAGAAATCATACTTTTGGCATGTTTCAGCCAATTTTGGTATTAGACCGTCCGACCCAGACCTTCCGACAAGGTCGAGAGGTTCAAAGTTTTCAACAAGGTCAAACCAATGCATATGGTATCAAGTTATTTGGTACGTAATGAATTGGATAGAGTCGAAGGGCTCTTAATCGAAAGGTTGGTTGCCGAAGGGGTTGAAGTATGTTTGTTTTATAAGCCAAAGGATCACCTGCTTTGCTTTCTAATAAGAGCTTTCGACTTGGTTGCTTTCCACTAGGTCAAATGTTTAAAATAAAGGTTTCAAAACTTTCGACACAGTCGAAAGGTTACTGCTGTTTTATCACTATTTTGTTTTGGAACCTTTCGACACAGTCGAAAGGTTACTACCGCTTTTGTTTGGTTTTGTTTTGAACCTTTCGACAAATACGAAATGTTTACTTGTTTTAAAACTAACCGCTTCTCCATGCTTTCGGAAGGAAGCTTTTGACTTAGGTGAATTGCCCTTGTTTTATAAATTGAAGTATAACCCAAAGCTTTCGAAGGAGTTGTTTTAAAGGCTAAAGCCTATTATTTTAAAGTTAAGTTTTAAAGTTTTCAAAGCAGACCTTCCTACAAAGTCGAAAGGATGCTTCCAATGAAGTCGAAAGGTTTTAAAAGAAGGTTTACCACTTGTTTTAAATTGAACCCAGTAAGTCTTCGAAAGATTTGCGTTGAATGATTTCGAAAGGTTTAAGTTCAATGATTTTGAAAGGTTTTAGTTGAATGATTTCGAAAGGTTTATTGAATGGTTTCGAAAGGTTTAGCTTGAATGATTTCGAAAGGTTGAGTTCAATGATTTCGAAAGGTTTTAGTTGAATGATTCTGAAAGGTTTGATGAATGGTTTTGAAAGGTTTAGTTCATTGGTTTCGAAAGGTTTGAATTCAATGGTTTCGAAAGGTTTTTATTCATTGGTTTCGAAAGGTTGAGATGGAAGGTTTTCCAAGGTTTTTCTAAGGCAATGTTTTAAAGAGATTTTTAAAGAAGGATGTCCAAAGTTTCATTGCTTTCGAAAGGTTTACTTTTCAATGGTTTCGAAAGGTTTGATGAGTGGTTTCGGAAGGTAAGGTTTTGGCATATTGGCCTAGGTAATTTAAAGGTTTTCACTTGGTTTTGGAAAGAGGTACTTTCAAAGATTTAGAAAGAGGTTCTTTCAAGTGTCTAAATGTTTCCATCAACTAAGATTTGAGTAAAGAAGATTTATATAACATGGTGATATGATTTTGAGTAAAGCATTTAGATTATATACTTTTCCTTGTTTAAGTTCGATTTAAAGGTTTTAGATCATTTTGAAAATGTTTTCAAGGAAAATTATAGGAGGGGATCCTTAAGTGAAAATGACTCAGATATTAGAATACCAGATGAGACTAGTATGGGGTCGCGCCCTATACATTAGCTATTAGCCCCAGCTAATTGTTGTCCAAAATTCCAGTGAGTAGGGCTTTGTCATAGGTAGACTAAAATTATGATTACACACCGAAAGGAATATATGTTTGTATGCAAGTAGGTTATGGTGAGCTCGAAAAACTATTAGGATCAGGAAGACCTGGGAGATGATTAAGTTAGGGACAGACCATCCAGAAGCGAAGAATTAACAGATAGTTAAGGACAGACCTTCTAGAAGTGAAGTATTTAACAGATAGTTAAGGATAGATAATCCAAAATAAGAATAGCTAACGGGTGTTAGATTAATTTTGATTATATTGTCTGGTAGGCCCGAGTCAGCCAAAGGTTAAAAGTTATCCGAACAAAACTTATGTGTTTGAATAGATAGTTCATTATTACCTTAGGTTTATGTATGCTTACATAATAATGCTTTACAGTGTTTAATCGGTTTTGATTGCACGAAAAGGTTTTGCAAAGATATGTTTTAAAAGGATGTTAGTGAGGGGAAACCCGTTCCGCTAAGCGGCGTGGTCTCACTTAACATATATATTCCAGGATGTATAGTATTATTCATACCATGCTTTATGTCTGACTCGAAGTTTATAGTTTCCCCTTAAACTCTCGGGTGCTCAAAATTAATTTGAGTTGGCTGAGGGGTTAAGGTCTTTTAAGGTTTTAGTAGGATGACGAATAAGGCTACCGGAGGATTGCAGGAGGTAAACAGATAGCTATTTAGGAATTGCAGTTCTTGTTTTATGTTTTGATGTATTTCCGCTGTGTTTTGTATTAAGACCATTATAACTCTATGACTCTGATCATCCAAGGGGGTATCTTCATATACCACTCTTGGCATATGTTGTAATATGTATATTTTATCTGTGCTTGGGACTGTATTGGGATTATGTAAGTTGAACATGGAACACCTATTTTAAATGTAATGAAGTAAAAGTTGTTTGAAATCTGTGTTTTATTTCATATTCAAGTGCTTCTGATATTATAGATACCATTAACATAGCTGTATTTAGTCGCCGGAAGCTAATACTATAGATGACCGCAACATTTGTAGCGCTTAGTTTTGGGCCTCTAGATAGAGGATGCAACACTACCTTTGAGAAGTCCTTGATAAAACATGTATAATATCCAACTAGTCCAAGGAAACACCTTACATCCATTAAGTTCTTGGGTTGGTTCCAACCTTGAATCGTTGCCACCTTCATAGGGTCTATAGCAATGCCTTATTCTGAAACAACAAGACCTAAGAATCCCACTTTCCTCCTGTAGAAGTGACACTTCAAAAACTCCACCCTCAATCGATGCTTCCTCAATACCTCAAGCTCAACCTCAAATGGGTCTTCCCTCTTCCATCCAAGAAAAGACTAGAAATCACCAATGTACACAAGTACAAATTTATGTAGCGGATCCCTAAAAAACACGGTTCATGAAATCTAATGAGGTTTGTTAATGCATTGGTTATCCCCGAACGACCTTACCATCCAGTCATAAAACCCAAATGACATATGAAACGCTGTGATTGGCACACACTCCTTTGCTACTCTCTGCTAATGGAACCCGATCGCAAGGTCCAACTAAGAGAGCACCTCGCACCATGGAGTTGATCGAACAAGTCATCAATATGCGGGAGCTGATCTTATTCTTCCCCGTTGCCTGTTTCAGCTTATGGTAATCAACACATAATCTCAGTGAGTCATACGCCTTAGTGGTAAATATTACAGGTACATCCCACTCAGATATACTCCTACGATTGCATTCTTTACTCAATAGGTCATTCACTTGCACCTCTAGCACTCGTTGTTCATTGGGCGCCATGCACATCAAAGGCAAAACCATTGGTCTTACATCCTTAACCAAATCAATAGAGAACTTTATCTCCCAGTGTAGTGGTAATCTGGTCACCTCTATGAATACGTCTGAATACTCCTTAATTATAAGAACTTGTGAAAATTTGTCCTATAGGACCTCAACCGAATATAAAAAGATAACCATTACCTCATCCTCTGGTAGCCAGCCCAACTCTACCTTTCGCCCATCCTCAATTCCAAGCATTACCAATAGCCTCTTATGGTCCACAACTGCTACACACTTCTTTAACTAGTTCATCCCCAAAATGATACCAGATCCCACAAAATCCAAAACAAAACAATCACAAACAAAAGAGTATCCATGACTTAATAAGACTAAACTATGACAAACCATACGTATGCTAGTGGAGCCTACAACAGAGTATGTCACAATTAAAGGTCGGTCAATAATTTCGAGTTTCAATCGTAATCAATCTACTAAGTCACTTGATGTAAAGGAAAGTGAAGTCCTGGTATTGAAAAAAACACATATAGGGATATCATAAAGAGAAATCACATCATGAATAATGATGCTCTTTCCCTCCTCCTTCATCGAGGGAGCACTCGATGAAGTCAGAACATCGTCCAGTGCATATGCCTTTGCTACTTGCCTCTGCTTCATTGCTTCAGGAAAATTATTCTACGTATACCCGATCATGTGGCAGTTATAACACTTCCTCCCTTCAGCTTTGAAATTCTTACATAGATGGCTCTTATCGCCACAGTTATAGCAAAAAGGGTCCTACCTCCCCTTTTTTTGACCATCCTTGTTTTGGAATTGCTTCAACTTGTTGTTCCACTTCTTCTTTCTACCCCTACCTAATTGCAGCTTAGGCTCATCTTTAGAAACAACCGTCCTATGTACTTCATATAGACTCTTATATTGTAAAGCCTTCTCGACCAACTTCTTGAAGCTTTCATATGTATGACGAATCAATCGATCCCCAAGATGGTCGTTTAACTCAATAATAAAATTTTCATTCTTCTTCAATGGATTGTCGATGAAAGACATCCCATATTTTGATAAAGAGTCAAACTCGAAAATGTATTCTGAAATAGACAAGTCGCCCTATTTTATATCTGTAAACTTCTTGAAAAATACCGACTTCTAGGTCATCGGTATGAACATCTCTTCAAATCTGGTCTTCAACTAATTCCAAGTGAACTGGTCCACGAGAATGGCAACCTTTACAACATTCCCCCAATTCATAGCCATTCCTTGGAAATGTCTAGAGGTCAACTTCCTCCGCATAACATCAACTAACTCAAGATCATCAAAGATCCTCTCGGAGATGTCTAGCCAATCCTGCACTTCCATAGCCGATCGTGTTAACCGGGATTTTAACCAACCAGAAGTCAACAGAAGTTTGAATGTAAAGACAAAGATGAAATGACTCAGAAACTTGGAAGCGCTCTTAGAAGGAATAGAGTAACATCTTGGAGGAATTTCATATGAATTGGAGCCAAGGACATAGCTGGTACTGAGCTATGTAGGTCGGTATCGATCTATAAATCCCCTCCGGATCACCTTCCAAACTCCATATTTCCTATACACTTCTCCAATAGCTCATGATCAAGTGGTTTTCCCAGAGTATCGGCGACCAAACCCATGATTGATGAGAAGAAAGCAGGGTAACTCAAGTGATAGTGGGAAAGATTACTAGAATCAACCAAAAGTAAATGAAAGTTGTTTGGAACCTATCAACTAGAAGATGGAAGAGCAGAGAAAGAGCTGAAGTTGGATTTGCACCAATACTTATAGCTCAGTATCGAGCTACGTAGATCGATACCGACCTATCATATTGGGTCGTGGTGCTCCGGTTTCTTTTGTACAACTCGGATATTCATCTAGAATCTAGTGCAAGCAGGCTTCTAATCCATTACCTCTGTTTCACTATAAATACAAACCTAATTACAACTGAAAAAGGATCTATTTTTCGCTAACTCTATACGGGGAAGCTCTACCTCTTCTTCACCTTCTACCTTCACACAATAATCACCTAGGCAGCTACTCCTAGCAGTTCTTAGCCATAGAACTTGTCAAACCCATGTACTAGTGACTTATACTCTTTATGATCCTCTGTAATCTCATACAAACTATCTCAAATCAACAATCAATAAAACAATAAAGTGGACATAGGCCAGAGTTTGTCAAACCACTATAAAATCTTTTGTCTCTCAGATATATTTCTTTAATTCTCAATACTATCTGCTATATTTTAGTCATTTTTAGGTTCCCTACAACTCAATCTTGGATGTTGATCCATTTTGGCGTCAACATTTTGCTTCTTTCATTGAGAAAATTGAATCCAGGCTTAGATCTAGCTCTCTACTTTGGATTGGATAGATCCACAAGTTAGATTTGGAAAACTTATCTGAAAAACTTGAAGAATTTATGAAAATGTCGTGGCACTAAGGAGATCCAATATACCCTATGGAGTTGTAGCTGGTGGTGATGAAGGGAACGTTCACCAGAAGTAAACAATCAATAGACAATTCCAGAATCCTCTGCTCAGCATGAATTAGTAACCAGAGGAGAGTTTGATAAGATGATCCATGAGCTTAACTAGAAGTTAGCTTATAGTCAAAAAGCTCTCATGGATAAGATGGACGCGTTGCTCACCTTGCAACTGCCAACGACAATAAGAGTTAGAAGAGAAACTTCTCATATAATAGAACAAGAGAACTCTTCGAAATCTTGTTTAAACAGAAGAGATGGAAAGCAAAAATAGAAGGGTGGTGTCACCGAAGCTGTCAAAGGACTTGCATGGGGAAGCAGAAGTGCTCCGTCTGCAAGAAAACAACTCGGTACTGAGCCAAAACAGCTCGGTACCGACCTAAATGTCCCACTTAATGATGCTCAGGAGGGAGATGCATTGCTGGTTATTGATTCTGATGACGACATGCAGCTGGATGTTGATGATGATGGGTTGAGTACTGGTGTTAATGGACAAAATAATGGACCAGAGTTCAAAATGCAAAGGCAAGACCAACCGGACGCCAATGGAACTCTACAGGAGTGGTTCTCTCGGTGAATGGAGAACCTAGACTTCAACCGGCAAGTCAAGATCAATTGTGGACTCAAACACTCAGTGGAGCCCTTGACAGTCAACCCATAGGTTACCGTGCCAGGGAGGAGTGCATCACTGACATGGTCAAATGGTTGGTAGAGGAAAGCAGAGGCAAGAAGAATGAAGACTGGAGTTCAGCACCAAGCCGAACTCCGTTTACTGAAAATGTTCTAAGAGAAGAATATCGTGAAAGTTAACCATGCCAACAATGTCATCCTACAACAGAACTACTAATCCCAGACAACACTTACTCAACTACGAATGGCATATGGATGGAGCTAGAGCTATGGAAACTGTTCATTGCAGGTGTTTCTATATCTACTCGAAAGGAGTCGCTTCCTTGTGGTTTACCAGGCTCGCACAGAAGTCTATTTCCACTTTTGATGAATTGGCAAAGAAGTTTCCACAATAGTTCAGATTCTACATTGCATGACCAAAGGACATGATGTACCTATCGGGCTTTTCTTAAAGGCCTAAGGAGTCCTTGAAAGCTTTCCTGAATCGGTTTAACATTGCTATTGCGAAGGTTAGCAATCTGAAGGAAGATCTTGTCTTCATGGTGTTGGTTCGGGATATTCACCCGGACATGGATTTCTGTAGATGGATAAAAGTGAAGCAACTAACTACCATGGAGGAATTCCATTGAAAAGAAAATCAGTTTCTGAGACTAGAAGAAGCAAATATGAGTGAGCGCAAGCCAACTGATAAGCAATCGAAGGAGGTGATTTAGAGTAACGTTGCGATTAAGCAAGATGGAAATATTTCTGGAACTACTGTATGAAATGTAAGGAAAACGTCGAATTGGAAGAAGAGGAGTCATAATGCTGGTAGGTATGAGCACAAGTATGGAGAACATTTATCTTGTCGCTCAAGGAACTGAGCGGTATAACAAACCGTCCAAGAGGGAAGCGACCGAGCAACAAAAGGGATCGGGGAAGTTCTGCCGCTTCCACAAGGATCGCGGGCACAACACAAATGAATGTCGACATATGAAGAATTTAATCGAATAATTAATAAGAAACAATAGGATCCAACAGTATGTGAAGAAACCGCAAAACCCTGATCAACCTATTGGACCCCAAGCGTCGAAGACTCAAGGAGATTAGCCTAAACCCAACGGAGAGGGGTCCAAGCGGACTGATGAAAGACTGATTACAAACCCTATTACTGGAGGACCTCACCCAACATAGAAGAGTTGGGTGAGATGGAATGATATGCTAGTTCTTCGAAGCATGCACCACAGGTGAGTTGCTACACCATCAAAGATGGAGCTCCGGATAAGCAACAAAGGATGATTACCGATGCATTGTGTTCCAGAATTAGGATATTGAAGGTGTAGAAGTGAAAACTCTTGACCCAATGGTGATAATAGTTGGGATTGGACCGGCAGTTGTACATCAAGTTTTGATTGACAATGGAAGTTCGGTCGTAATCCTATTCCAGAAGACGTTTGAGCAGATGAAGATTAGCATGAAGGATGTAACCACCTGCAAAACAAAGATTCAAGGATTTATAAGTAAACAATAATAGCCGGTTGGAACAATCAACCTACCTATAGAACTCAGGAAAGGAGAATGTAGGGTGGTTCTCAACCAAACCATTTTGTTAACGAGTATTATACTTATAATGCTTTCTTGGGCCAACCAGCCATTGCTGATTTTAGAATCACATTGTCTCCATGGTGTCTAATGATGAAATTCCTAACAGAGAATGAGATAGAAGTGGTAAGAGGAGACCAAAGTGCTACAAGGGAATGCTACATTGCTGAATTACGTTAAGCTAAACGCCATTAAAAGGGAAAGAATGTGGGGAAGACTTTCCACATTTAGAAACCGCAAGCATATTAATTACAGAAGCGCCCATGGCTCAGGGACCCTAGTTGCTTCGATAAGGCTATGGACCCGAGGAAGAGGAGTTCAGGAGAAGTGCGAGCAGCATCGGCGGAGATTATGGTGATTTTGCCTGTTGACATGGATGACCCAACTCAGCCCTAAAAGTAGGTTTGCAGCTTGGAATCAAGATGCAAAAAGAATTTATAAAATTTCTTTATGCCAATCCGAACATGTTCACTTGGACATATTCTGATATGTGTGAGATATCGTCGAAGATAGCATTCCACGCACTTAACATTGATTCCAAGTTCACGCCAATGAGACAGAAGAGACACAGCCTGGGTCCGGTGCGATCCGCTACTCTAAAAGAAGAAGTGAATAAGCTGTTGGCCAATGGCTTCATCCGTGATGCAACATATCCTAAGTGGGTGTCAAACCCTACATTGGTCCAAAAATCTAATAGGAAGTAGCAAACATGTATTGACTACTTAGATTTGAACAAAGCCTGCTCGAAGGATAGCTTTCTGTTGCCTATAATCGACCAGCTTGTTGATGGAAATATGAGGCATGAACTGCACTAGTTCATGGATACCTACTCAGGGTACATTCAGATTATGATGCATGAACCCGTTCAAGAGAACGCCAACTTTATCATCGCTTGGGACTATATTGTTATCGCGTAATTTTGTTCGGTCTGAAGAATGCCGAAGCTAATTACTAAAGACTGGTGAATACAATGTTCAAGAACCAGATCAGACGAACGATGGAAGTGTATGTGGATGACATGCTGGTGAAATCGCAAGTGATTGAGAATCATCTGGATGATCTCTCAGAGATGTTTGAGATCCTTCAGAAGTACAGAATGAAATTGAACCCACTTAAATGTTCATTTGGTATCGCTTCAGGAAAGTTTCTTGGTTTTATTGTAAACACATGGGGCATTGAGGCCAATCTGGAGCAGATTGATGCCTTACGAAATGTCAGAGTCCCAACCACGAAGAAGGAATTACAAAGTCTAAATGGAAAGATTGTTGCATTGAGCTGATTCATCTCCAGGGCAACATATAAGTGTATACCGTTCTTTGATGCATTAAAGAAGGGTAAGAAGAATTTTGAACTGAACTAGGACTGCCAGACAGTTTTCAAAGAATTACTATGACATATGGAGACACCATCGGTCCTGTCCAAACCTATGGAAGGAGAGGACTTATTCATTTACATAGCGATGTCTACCCACACAATAAGCATAGCACTTATGCGTGAAGAAACTAGGGTATAATGACCCATCTACTACATTAGCAAGCGATTTATTAGAGCTGAATGGAAATATCCGAAGCTAGAAAATCTAGCGTATTGCTTGCTAATAGTATCTAGGAAACTTCGACCATAATTCTAGGCTCACCCGATCAAGGTGTTCACTTATCAACCCTTGAAACAGGTACTATATCGACTTGAGACTTCATGACGACTTCTAAAGGGGAATATCAAGTTGAGCCAGTATGATGTGACATATCATCCTCCAAGAGCGATTAATGGACATGCACTGGCGGACTTCATTGTCTTGTTTACTATTCGGGTTGATGAGGAGGAGGACACAACGGTCACGATATCCTATTGGAAAGTGTTCATTGATGGCGTGTCAAATGAATTCTTCAGGAGCGAGAGTTGTGCTTCAAACTCCCAAAGGACGATCAATTTGCTAGGCTCTCAAGCTGGAATTTCCCGCTACTAATAACGAGGTAGAATACAAGGCATTGATAGCGGGATTGAAGATTGCGAAGGAGTTGGGAATAAAGACTTTGCATATCTATAGTGATTCCCAACTAATCATCTACCAGGTCAGAAGGGAGTATCAAGATAAGGGCGCGAAACTTTCCCATTACTTGTTGAAGGCTTAAGAGTTGCTTAATGGATGAACATTATACGATATCTCACATTCCCAGAGAGGAGAATATAAAGGATGTTTCCTTAGCCAAGGGAGCCACTTCCGGAGAAACATGACTAATAGGATTGGTTCTAGTAGAAGTATTGACTACTCCTAGCATAGATCTAATGGGCGTCATTGGATTCTGGAGACTGCAGAAGAGGAAGAGTAATGAATGACGCCGATAAAGGACTACTTGCTCATGGGAATACTCCCTAAAGACTGGAATGAATGAAAAAGCTTCGTTAAAAGGCATCATGATTCATAATGTAAAACAGAGTTCTGTATAGGAGAGGGTTCTTCGCTCCCTTGCTCAGGTGTGTAAACAAGGATGAGGCTAGGAAGATCCTCATGGAAATTCACGAAGGCAGCTGCGGTGACCACACCGGAGGCATATACTAGCGAAGAAGACACTCTGCTATGGATATTTATGGCCAACAATAAACTAAGATGCAGTAGACTACACCAGATGGTGCGACCGATGGTGGAGATTCGCAAAGATTCCAAGAGCCCCATCTACAGAACTTACGCAAATGGTCATTCCCTGGTTGTTTGTGATATGAGGAATCAATCAAATCGGTGTACTACCAATAGCAAAATGAGGAGCCAAATACGCTATCATTGTAGTTGATTACATTACGAAATTGGCTGAAGAATAATCGCTTGCCACGATTACTACTAAGAAAGTAATTAATTTTATAATAAAAAATATTATTTGCAGGTTTGGAGTACCATAGAAAATTATCATGGACAACATAACTCAGTATGAGAGCGCCGAGTTCAAGGACTTTTGCAAGCATTACCGAATCAAGAAGAGCTTTTCTGCAGTAGCACACCAGCAAGCAAATGGGCAAGTGGAAGTAGTGATAAAAATCATCAAATCCACCATAAAGAAGTAGTTGACTAGAGCTAAAATCAATTTGGTTGATGAGGTTCCACTCCCACTATGGGCCTACAAGAGAACGCACAAATCTGCGGCCGAGCACTCACCGTTCGCCATGGCAAATGGTTCAAGAGCTATGATCCAAATGGAACTGAAAGTCCCTTCTCATAGTAGAAGGCGCTTCAATCAAAGAGAGAATGAACAGCCAGTGCTCGAGTCCCTCGACCAAATTGATGAGAAGGGGGAAGACGCTGATGTGGGTCACCGCTCACCAAAAAAGAGTGGTGTGCCACTTCAATGCCAAGGTTCGCAACCATACGGATCTTCCTGGGTACAGGATTGCTTGGCCCAAACTAGGGAGGACAATATGTGATCGACCAGAAGCTTGGAGATGGAACATTCAAGCTAGCTACAGTAGATGGAGTTCCTATCCCACGTGCTTGGAACAGTGATTCGCTGCATCACTACTATATCCAGTTTTCTTTATTTTCACAAATAAGCCATCCAGGAATACTAAATGCATTATAAATAGTAGGACTTTCCATCTCTTCCATTTATCAATGAAGGTAGCTTCTTGAACCTATGGAACTGTGTTCTCATAAGCAAAACCACCGGAACGACGGGGAATATCGATCCAATTCTTCTGAGAACCGACGTTGCTCCAGCAACATAGAGAAGGTCCACACCGCCAAGTCGATGGGGAAAAGCGACTCAAACTACCTAATCAACACAAAAAATCAATCCCAACCTTCTAAGAACCGGCGTTGCTCCGGCAACATTGAGAAGTCCAAACCGCCGAGTTGATAGGGAAAATTGACTCAAACCACCGGAATGATTGGGAAAATCGATCCCAACCTTTTGAGAGTCGGCATTGCTCTAGCAATATTGGGAAGGTCCAAACCACCGAGTCGATAGAGAAAATCGACTCAAACCGCCCTATTAACGATAAAAATCGATTGCTTTTTTTTAAGTACTAGTGTTGCCTTAACAACGCCGCAAACTCCAAACTATCGAGTCAGTTGAGAAATTGACCAAACCTCTCAGAACTTGATTTCACCTGAAGATAGGCGATAACAAAAGGAATTAATCAAAGCCCGAATTAGGTGATAACAAAAGGAATTAACTGGAGCCCAGAGATAGGCAAAGTTAAAGAAAAATCCAAGGAGTTAAGCTTTTCATGTACAAGTTTCCAAAGACAGAAACTGGTGCATGACCGGGATCTCAACACTGAACTTGAAAGAATTTGTTATGACAATGATGCATATTTATGATACACAGATCCAAAATGTCATTGGTTGATGATGTCAACTTGGAAGAATTCGAATGTAGCCAAGGAATTGGTGGCATTAAAAGTATAATGCTTGGAATTAAGCAGTGAAGTAAATAGTTCCTAGAGACAGGAACCATCACACGAACCAGACTGGGGCTACCGAATGGGTTTCTTAGGATGTTCAATCTCTCGTAAGATATCTGCATCTTAAAATTTGGCCTTGTGGATAAAGGCATGCATACTAATACTTGGTCGAAAAGAATTCGACCGAGTTTGAGCATGAATAGCCATAGAGTTGGCTGAAAACATAGTTCTGTTGTGCCAAGCAGAGTATTTTGATGATCAAAAATAGAGCTAAATAATGGAATATGCTAGAAAAATGCAAGAATATTATTTACATGCATGTGGTTGTAGTAAATAAATATATTGCACAGAAATAGAAGTATATAATACAAGAAATTGCAGTATAGGTAATCATATTATATACACAGACAGTCAAACATAAACAGGCACAATACATAAAATGTAGAAAGTATACAAGAGAGATTACAAAGGTAAAGCCCTTTTATGCACAGGACAAACAGCGGGGGTCGTCCCCGCACAATGTCGGCCTATTTTAGACACAAAAAACAAAATACAGACTTAATCCCAACAAAACAAAAAAATCAAATGCTCAATCAGTGAACCATTGAGTCTTTACTCCATGCCGCGTCGGCTGCCTTTACCATCCTTACAAAGATGATTTATGAGCAATTTTCTCCCTTTAGGTTCCTTACTGGGGGAGTGTTACCTTCTGAGTGAGTGGACCCTTCACCAGCTGTAGTACCGAGCTCCCTGGACTTGACGGTGGGATTATCAGTGTGCTTCAATGGCCTGATCTTTAAAGTGGGAACTTTCTAATGGGAGGTTGTTAATTTTGAAGATGCAGGCTTGGTGGTCCTAGACTCTTTCTTCGCTTGAATTTCTCCATGTCCTTCTTCAACCTCTCAGCCACTATTTGGTACTCGGTCAGGTTGAATGTGCCCGTAAGCAAAAACATCCTCCTACTGAGAGACAGAATGTCTTCCAAGCTCTCTAAAGTAGTGATCTTCTTGGAATCAGGACCTGGGCCGGAACTTGAAATAGGAACAGATGCAGAAAACCCCATGGAGACGATGGTTGACATAGTAAAGATCGCTTTGATCCCTGAACCATGCATAGCTGGAGGCGGAAGAGGCAAGTGGGTTTAGCCTACAAGTTGGCAAATAGAGTGATAAGTTTAATGATGGATTCTTGTAAGAACTGAATCTTTTCGAAGACTAGAGAAACAAGAGATATATCTATAGTAGGATTCCGTTAGGATACGATTAACTCACCTTCTTCAATCCCATACTCCCTAGGCTGGACAAAAACGGGAGGAATGTGTTGCTCGTAGGGACACCTGTTAATGAAGCTGGAAGAATGCAAGTAGTTGCAGAGCTAACTTCCGTAGTAGCGGGATGGTTTCTTCCCGCTCTTGAGATTTTGAAGCAGATGTTTCACCCTGACATGAAGATCTCAGGCCAGCAAGAACTTTTGTAGCATCGGTAGCAGCAGCATCTTTAGCAATGATAGCCTTTTCGATGAAAAGAGATTCAATATCTTTAGCATCAAAATACGCAACCATCGGCTCCTCTTTGAAGCAATTATCTCTAGCCTCTATAGATCTGCGTAGCACTTTCTACAAGTGCCTTGGGATAGTTGTTCTTCAACCCTCTCAGATTCTTAAACATGACTATATTAGTATAAAAGTATAACATGTTGGCATCAAGCTCAGCTAGGATCTTGGACTTCTCATCTTGAAGCTCTTTGAGCTCTTGCGTTGAAATTTTGAAGCTTAAAGTCACTACCGAGCTTTGCCATGGATAGCTCGTCCACCACCTCGAAGAGTTTCTTCGTTTTGTTGACAAACTTCTGATTCTCCTCGCGGAGTCTAGTGAGTTCAGCAGCTTCTTCGGCAATGCTCAAATCGTAAGCTAGGATGGTCTGGTCCTTAGCGGCAAGTTGCCTTTTTAGCTCAGCACCCTCCTCATATGCGAGCTTTAAATTACCGCGCGTTACCATTTCAGTTTGTTCATAAATGCGCTTCAACTATATCATCAGACTGTCGATGCTTGCTTTTTTTTATGCGAGGTCTCTCTCTCTCTTGCAACCTTGAGCAAATCATCCTACCTCACCTTAAACATTCGCTTTAAGGCAGCTCTTTCAGACTTGAAGGATTGGATGTTCATATAATTTATCTTGTTAACTTCGAAGAGAGATATGCATAGTTTCTTCCATTTATACCCTTCGTCGACACCCTGCTTGACGTTCTTTAGACTTTGCACCACCGCCTCTTTTGGTGTATCTAAGATATCTTAATCAAACTTGACACCATATAGAAAGAAGTTGGGAAACGTAGCTGATAAATGCGGAGGACTAGTTCGAAGACTAATTAAGGGAGCAGAGATTTCTTGGAGGTAGGCGGGATGGTCATAACCATAGCTTGGGAGACCGAACTTGTTGGATGGAAGAAGTTTGAGCCTTAGTATGATGTAGAATATCTACAGAAGTAGGCCCACGGCACTTAGAGGAATCTCTAGGGCGCTTAGCAGGGTCGCGAGATAGCTCACCTTCAGCGTCTCTTTTCATTCTCTCTCCCTCTCTCTTCATCTCTCCCCTTCTCCTACTCTCTATCAGCTCTACAAACCCCATCGTACTTGCGATCTTCCCCCTTCTCCTTTCTTCCTCACATTCATAGCGATGTGGTTGGTTTGGATCAGGAGTTCGACTTTTGCGTTCGTTGGCATGGCAGGAGAACTTTTCATAATATCCATAGCCCATGAAACCTGAAACAAAAAGAAAACAAAGTTAATAGTGAACTATGAAGCTAGATTCTGTGTAAAAATGAGTGTCTAGGATACTACTAAAGTGTATGCTGCTAATGACCCCTTAAGTACCCTACCAACCGTATTGGCAAGGAATTAAAGTAGGGGTTTCTCCACCTTCGCTTACAAAGCCCACTAGTGAAAGAGAGAACTCTGAACCAACATCCTCTAGAATGTCGCTAATGGTGAAGTTGATCTCACCAATGTCACTTAAGCTAATGAATATGTTGCCAATGGGGTGGGATCGTAGTGAAATCTCTACTTAAGGCAACATAGATTGATCTCTTGCAGTCTTGGAAGTTTTTACGACAATTTGTTCCTAAGAGGCGAGTTGGGGAGGTCAGGACTCATCTTGGTAGATTCACTAAATGATTTGTCCTCTCCCTCGCTAGCATGGTATTCGCTTTCATCACCAGCATCCTCTCATACCTCCTTCTCCACCATCGGCACTTTTCCTTCTTTCCATATGACCGGCCCATCTTCCTTCAGAATCGAGGGCATTCTGGTAGCTTTGCCTCTATCTCTCGGGACATCTCCTTCTCTAAACTCCTCGGTCACTCTTTCAGGGGCCTCTTCTGTGTGTGCCTCGCCAGAGGGACCCTCAACTTCCCCTTAAACATTCTTGTTGGAGCTGCGAGTGGAGGCAGAGGAATGGGTGTGAGCCCTAGAGCCACTTTGCACTACAGACTCGACAACGACAAATTTATCCTAAAAAAGTAAACAAATCCACCGTAGATTTTCATTTGTAAGAAGGGATTCAACAGTGCACTGGTTGGGTCTGACTGCTTTAAAGCATTGAGTGTCCTTTAATGTTCATCACTCTCGTCTCGAGGCGACATGCCTACTAGGAAACACATATTAAGTTAGAAACTTAGAAATTCCGACACGAGGGAGATTAGAGAAAAGGAACATACAAGCAGATAGCCAGAGCTGGTTGAATCCGACTGGGCATCGCAAGAAAAAATGCTTGTTCTTGAAATAAGAATGCTTTTGTGGAGCTTCTTAATCACTTTACATCCCCTTTAGGATTCGATTATCAGATTAGATGGGGAATCCTGCCTTTTACTGAGTCGATGGAGATATGTAAGTTCATTGAACCTTAGGGGCCGGTTGAATCTACTCATAAAGAAGGCGTACAATGAGATCAAAAGGGAATAGTCATTTTGATGAATTTGGAATGGAGCCAGTCTAATTTCTACAGCATCGTCATGAGGGAAGGATTGAAGGCTGGATAGCACCGCCTATGCACATGTATCGATTGCATGTTGTGAAGTCCAACGGGGGATTATGAGCGAATTCAGTCCTTGTCATCAGACGAACATCATCCTCGAGGATGCCATGTTGAAGACATATGTTTTGGAGTGACCTGGTAGAAAGGATTGAAGGCACCTGCTCCGGTGGGTTGATCAATATTCTCAATCCTGGATGTTGCTAACCTAATACCGGCTTAACTGGAACTATTTAGCCTTAAGAATCAAAAGTTTCAGGATGACCTGTCCCAACAGGAATAGTTAGTAAAGTAGGAGCAATAGAAGACCCAGCTTCGAGAGGAGTAGACGTTCCTTTGCCAGGCTTAAAACGAGGTGATTGGTGAGTCATTCTAAACAATAAAACTTGGCATTCAACATGGTCAGGTATGTTTTACTTTGAATAAACCTGTCTGACCAACGCCCAAAATCCAAAGGATTTCGATGTGTGTTGACCAATCGAATTCTAAGCATTGACAGAGACAAGTGCAATGTGTTAATCTATGCAATGTGGGTCTAGTGTCCCATACACGACGAATGAACTATCATGTGCAAATAGCTCGGTCGTGCTAGAAAAACAAGCCGCGTCGTACTTTGAAATTATATTTTGGAACTTAACTGTTATCGGTAAGTAATCGATAACAGAGCCACTGTCCGGAGCAATGCTGAATGCTTTTATTTTCAGGAGCACCGGAAGTGCAAAAGTGGAAAAAGTGATACGGTGGGATCATCCACTATGTCAAATTTTGGAATAAATCATCCACTAGAATTCAGTCAGTGATCGGGACTTAGCTAAGTTTCGAAGAGAGATAGTTGAACTTGGAGAACAAGACTTGTCCCCGGAACTGCGCATTCGACCGGGGAAAAAACTCAACAAAACCACCGATCAAGCACAACTCAAAATTCATCCATCTCCCTTCCATTGCAATAGACTAAAATCCATATCGTCGTCCTTATTGTCATCATCACGAATGTAACAATCCGCTTTCTTACTCCTAAAGATGACACTTAACACAAGATGACTTAATTTCAATAAAACGTGTCAACGTTTCAGTATAACTTATCATATCTATTAGGCTACTTAATGACACAGACAAAGAGAATCCCATGTATTTAAACTATTCTTTGTAAAAGAAAGTTTCTTTTAAGCAAACCGATCCTTAGAAATAAAGTGATTAAAAATTAAAAAAAACCTTTATTTAATTAACTAAAAATAAGTTTAACCTTTATTTAATAATACTTAAATCTTAATTAAATTTTAACTTAATTAAAAATTAGGTAATAATTAAACCTTACTTGATTAATAATAAATTAATAATTAACATGTTCCATATTATGGTATTTAACATCGTTTACAAGTCAGGGTTAACAGCCGTTGAGCCTGTTGCTTCCTCTTCAAATCCAGAGACGTTGTTTCTAACAACATTTCTATTATGCTGGCTCATTCTTAGTCTGTAATAAGAATGATCGGTCTCTCACAGAGAAAAGATGCAGCAATGGTAATTCTGTGTGCAATGCAACTTATACTGTATATACACACGATACTATATAGTTTTGAAAATCAAAATATATAACAAGTAGGCTCTCTCGTATACACTCTATCCGTTCCAGAGAATTCTACTTACTCTATCTCCAATGGACCCTGGTAGTCGATGGCGACTCTGATACCAAATGTGATGACTTCCGTATACTTTTGGCACCCAATATAGCTATATAATGTGTTATAACGGTGGCCGACCAATTTAGGATGGTAGTCAAGGGTGGAAAGGAAATAAAACAATAACAGAATTGTCATATATCTAACAGCTCAAGGATAAAAATATAATAATCATCATATATACAAAATAGATGCGATAGAAATATAACTATAAGAACCATCGCATATCATAGCACGAGTTCAATAGAGTTATGAAAAGCAGTAGTAGAATTTATACAACTGATAAATAAATTCAAATATCTATCTATAAATAAAGATAAGTAAAATACTTTCAAGGCTTCGTAATATCGCATAGCATAATAAGCAATAATAAGCTCAATAATATAAATATGAGAAATCGTCGCCTCTTGCAAGTTCATCTGCACAACCCCATGTAACATCTGCATCTTCTATCTTGGCTACTTGTTTAAGAGTATCCGAGGTATTAAGAAGCAAAGAAAAAAACCTTTGATTCGGACAACAGTCTGGTGTGAGCGGTAAACAATCTTGAAATACTATGAAAATCAGTATAGTATATAGGACATAGAGTATGGAGAACCAAACATGTCATGTCCTTGAATCCAAAGAGTTAGCATAAAAGAGTATATGCTAATCTACTCTTATCATATCACATAGGTATAATACAAGTCTACATACAATATTAGGTGTCTAGGTATCCAAGTCCAGAATACCTATGTCCTGGGACATCCTTAGAGAGATAGGCAAAACATCGCAAATATAGCATCCGTTAAACAATCCTTTATGTCACTCATGTGCTTTGGATTTATGATAACTCCTATGGCCTTTCCTCTGCTAGAGATTAATGGAAAAATCTAGGTTTCTCGATGCTCGAATCCATGCCACTTCGAAGGATAGAATACTAAACCCATGTGTCCATAAGGTCTAAGGGTACATGGATTAACATCAACGATCTAGGATACCATATCCGCATATCCAAGTAGGCGTCCTCACTTACCCCTACTTTACGCACACACCTCGAATCAGTCCAAGTATCAACAATTCCTTTGCACATGTCATTATATTGAACACATCCTTATTCTATTTCCATTTATATTTATAGTGGAACACATTCCCCATATTCCACTCACAAGTTCCATTCCATATTGAACTTGTCACTATGGATCATCATCACGAGTCCATCGACATCGAGCCGTCATTATCAAAACAATACTCCATCACAATCGAGTCATCATTATCAGAACTCCTCTATACATCCATTCTATGTTGTAGAGTCATCTTATTGAAGTTCTAAAGCCACTACTACATTGAAGGGTTCTATCATTTGCTTCGTTGTCTACTATCATTTGAAATTGATCGTCGAATGAATAAGCAAACACAATATGCATGCTCCCAAAGCCACCATCATTGTCCCCATAGAGTCGACTGTGATTGGTCAACCCCTCATCATGTCGATATCGACATGATTGGACATGTCAGTGCCGACATGATTTACTTAGCCAATTGTGGCTAAGTACTATATGTTCAAGCTAAACCCGGAATCTATCTCTTCTCGCCCTGAAGTCGTTGCAAAGTGTATCAAACCATCAGGTCGGCACCAACTTGATTCCTTAGCCCAAATTTTCAAAGTCCTCCAAACTCCAAAAATCTCATCTTTTAGCCCGCCCCTAAGCTTTTAATCCAATCCTCATAGTTTCTCGTAATGTCGCCTGAAGTAAAGCCCCAAAACCTCCACCATTGACATGACTATTCATCTACCACCAACCTATTTTGCACCCCTATGTCGACATGATTTTCTCTTCTCATATCAACTCCAAATCTCGTGTAACTTGTTTGGGATCTCCCGGGATTCAAATTATACCATACTTCAGTCATGTCACATTTTGAGCATTTTTGTTGATTTGCATAAAACGATGACCTGTTTTCGAACTATATTAAACAACTAACAAATATATCAAACAATTTCATAAAACATCATCCAATATCACATATAAGCAATCCAAACATGATTTTAACACATACATTTCCCTATATCTAATTAAGAGAAAAAACGACAACATGGTTGATAAATGGTGTAAAACAAATCCAAATACAACTTTATCCTTTTAAACTTGGCTACAAGTTGTTATTAAAGTGGGATCTAGGTTTTAATTCGAACGTTGAAAATAATCTTAAAAAAATCACATTTTTACCATATCAACATGCATAGAATGGTGAGTGAAGTAAAATTACTCATCTTATACAAAAAACACAGAAATCCCAAAGAAAATCTGAGGTAACGACAAGCTTCACAAATCCCAACGTACCAAAATAGTAAATCTCCTAACCCTTCACTAATCACCCCTTAATGTCATTTTTGAGCAAATTAAAACAAGGAAAATTAGTGCTTTTTGATTGAAAATGAGTTAATGTAGGTTTGATTAAATTTTGGGAAGTGGGAAAGTGATTAGGGACTATTCCATCATCCCCAATTATGCACAAATACCAAAATGGGTTTACGGGCCTAACCTGGGCCTAATTAATTACCCATAATCTTGTTAGAAACTATCCAAACTTCAAAAGGACATATCTTCGAAATGGTGTGTCCAAAATGCTATTATGACCACTCTATAGAAAGAAAAGCCATCATATCTTTCTAACGGAAGTGGTCTAACCCTCTAATTCAACTCATATCAAAACTGGTTGGCTTTATAAGTTTTTAGGTTGAAATTGTCCAATAAATATTCTAAGGGTCAAAATGTCATGACTCAACATGTTCCAAAATTATAGGGTCATAAGACCTAGTATGAATTTAAAAATAATATTTTATGATCATTCAATATATAAAACGTGGGTCGTTATAGTAACTCATATCGAGCCTTAGGGAAAGATTTAGATGGTGCACTATTCAACATATATGCAATGGTTTCTAACGTATATCCCAAAAGGAAAGAGGCAACTCAGTGTCACTCATCATCGATCGGATCATTTATAACAAGGTTTGGTTCCTCCTTTCTGAAACATCATCGTGATGCGGAGTATATTAAAGAGTGCCTTGAGAGAGAATCACATTCTCTTTTAGGTACTCCTGGAGTTCAATTTAACATACTCACCCCCTTGATCTGATCAGAATATTTTTATTTTCCTATTAGTCTGGTTCTCTTCTTCGTTTTTATATTCTATGAATTTTTCATAGACCTCTGATTTGTGTTTCATAACAAACAAATATCCATATCTAGATAAATCATCAGTGAGCGTTTCAAAATATGAGGTTTCATCTTTGATAGTTGTAGACATAGGTCCACATACATCGGTTCATGCTATTCCTAAGAGTTCATCAACTATTTCATTGCTCCCACTGAACGGATATTTGGCCATTTTAGCTTGAAGACACAATGTACAAGTACTAAATGATGGTAGAAATCCTTGGTCTCTTAACTCGCTCAGTCATTTCTTACTATTATGGCTTAGTCTACAATGCCAGAGGCAACTATCATTTACTTTAGACACATTATTATTTTTAATAGGAATACACTGTTCATTTTAAGAACATAAATTCCATTATATAAAGCACCAAAATCAATAGTTTTATTTCGACAACAAATATTCATAACAGTTTCATTACAGTAAAAACTATATTCGTTTTCTGCCAAATGAGAAATAGAAATTATTCTATTAGCTTAGTTTGGTACATAATAGAAATTATTCAAAACTAAATCATGTCCACTAGCAAGCTTCACATGGTATTCTCCTATTACGACAATAGCTACATTAGTTTATTGCAATTTAAAACTCCATGCTCCCTTTTACCACAGGTCGCTAAATCCTAAGTCCCTATAACGAATTACAAATATGAGTTCCATATTCGGTAAACTAAACTTGAAGCGCATATAGATAAACAATTTTCTATATGAAAAGTACCTTTAAGAGAGGAATCTGGTCCTTCCCCTTGAGCATCATTAAGTAGTCTAGACGGTTCTTCTTCTAATGTCCCTTCTTTGCACAAAAGCTCTTATGCCTTTACTTTAACCTTATCACTCTTAGACATGCACTTTCTCTTCTCTGAACTATTCCAAGAAGGTATATCCTCGTTAGGATCCTTTGTGAACATGCTCTCAGCCATCCTTAACATATTAAGAAGGTTCACGACAATACATTTCAGCGAGTTCATATTGAAGTTCAATATGAGCGAATCGAAGTGTGGAGTTAGCAATCTAAGAATCAAATCAGCCTAAAGCTCGATGTCAAGCGTAGTTCCTAATTTAGCCAACCTTTTTTAATGTACCCGATCATGTACAGTACATGATCATGGACTATGTGCTCGTGCTCATATTCATATGGAACTGTTTCCATGAGATCTCATACTTTGATATACGAGACTGCTCACCATACAACTTTGTAGGTGTTTGAATATTTCTTGAATATCCATGTTCTCATGCTATCTTTGGAGCTTGATGCTCATAATTGATAGCATATTGCAATGTGCAAGTTCACAGTCCATCGATCAATTTTCGTAAGCCTTAATTTTTTCACAGTGCGGCATTCTTATCGCGTTTAGCTAATTATTTGTTGGTGACAACATACCAGAGCTTTTTAGGTGAGTGTTGTCTTAATGTTTCTTAGCAAGCCTTTATAGTTACGCCAGTGTGTTTTTTTGAAAAACAGCTTCATGATTACATATTGATTAATGCAAACTTATTAGATAACATTACATACATTCTTATACTTATTTGATATGTGTATTATATTTATCTAATAAGGCTCCACTGAATTTTGCATCCCTCAAAAACTCTAAAATAGGCACAAGAATTTCATAAATTCCATCAATAAGTGTTAGGACCTGCTTAACATGTTACTACAATTGAGGGTGCTCAACAAATTGCAGTCCACATAAATGATAAGCAACACTCTACTATTTATATCGCATATATAACTCCAATTTTTTTTAACTTTGCTCTTAATCATCTTCTTGGCCTTGAGAGTGCTTAACAAATCATGAAGTGCATTAGATGCCCTAAACCCGTCATTTCTTGATATCCTAAGGGGAGTTATGTAAACCTTGAGGGTGCTCAAAAAAGTTACATAAACATTATTACTTATCTTGAGATAATATAGACATCACCTTAGATATTCTATGGCTTGAGGGTGCTTAACAACCATAGGTATACTAAATTTATATTATAATGATGGAGAACATTATTATTTTAAATTCATAATTTAGAAATAATTTTGTAGAGTATTATCAACTATTTAAGGGAGATTAGTATAACTTAAAATATCATATATCTTTTATATATAATAAATGAATATTGCCTTAAGCCTCACGGGCTTTATTTATTTAAACTCTCATTTTCTTAATACATACATACATACATATACACACATTTAATTATTATAACATTTATAATTTATTAAGATATATAGATATATTCTATTATTAACTAAATAATTTATTAATTATAAATATAATAGTTATATTATTTAAATTTAAAACAATTTTTTAAATTTTTTATAGGGGCATTTCACCAGAAGGACAAACTTTGCAGTCCAATTAGTTTCTAGGACACACATTCAAAGAAATTACTTTCAAGGCCAAAGTCAACAGAATAATTACTTTCAAGGACAAAGTCAGCAGTCCAATTACTTTCACGGACATAATTTCATAGGTTTTTATGTCCTAGAAACTAATTATTTTACGTTTTGTCCTTGAAAGTAATTATTTCAGTTGTGTGTCCTAGAAACTAATTCCACTTGCTAAAGAGGCCCTTGTGACTAATTTCCACTTTTTTATAACTCTTTAAAAAGTTGTGTAATTGTTTATTTTAATTTACAATACATTTAAATTAATTTTATAACATTCAAATAAGCTTATTAAATCAACCTAAGACTCATAATACTTTTAACTCCTCCATAAGGGCATTCCCTAAAAAAATACCATTTCGACGAGCTAGGTAAAGGCTAGAAGATCGAGAAGTTTTACGTTCATAGAACTTTCCTTGATTGGACTAGTTTCTCCTTATATTTAAGCACCTTTTCCTTAGACATCCATCTAGTTTGCTTTTCCAAAATACATAAACATAATGCAGGCTTTGATATCATTGTTGGATCGGGTTTATTGACAGCATGGTTGAAAGAGTGAATATTTCAAAAAAATATTCTTTTATTAAATTGCAAAAGATCTTATTTTGTGTTTAGGGGAATAAAATTTACTTATACTAAATCAAATTTAGTATTTATTAATAAAAGAGTTTGAGAAATATTTTAACTTATTTTATTTATTTATTTGTTCATTAATGTTTAATAATAATATGTTATCATTAATTTAGTTTAAAATTAAGTTGTTAAATTAATTTTATTTTAGTTTTATATCTAAAAATTTAGAAATATTCAAAATATATATATCATAACTATGTTTAAACTATAAACTAACTAAAGGTATTATGAGAAAATTAAAAAATGTGTAAGTTACAAACATATGTTAATATAATTTCATGGATATACATGTGCAACAAATTGTCAACATTATATTTGCATTAACATAATATATATTTATATATAATAAAAAAAATTCAACCATATCATTTTAGTTAATATCTGTATTGACTTAAAAAATATATAAAATTATAGATATATATATATATATAATAATGTTGGTCTAAATATAATTTTATTGTTATAGATGAATAATTAACCTAAACATATGTATTACATATATATATATATTAAATATAGTATTTAGCTTTTAAAAATGTGATTAGTAATTTAAAATTCAAATAAAGTTGGCTAGTAATAACATATATTTATATATATACACACACACACATAATTGTCTTCTATTTCAACATCCAATATGTTTTGAAAAATTAATTCCATTTTACATCCGAATAGGGTTATATTTGAAAATTTCAAATGTTTAAAATTTAAAAATCATTTGACTTCTAATCAAATAAATTTTGTTTTTTCTGTTAGTAGCCAAAAGCTATACAACTTTTTTTATTAGTATTTTTCACACAAATTAAACCAAAAAATTATTTAAAAAACGACAAAGAAAAAATTAATAACAAAAGCTAAAATTTATTTAGCGATTTAAACACAATTTAGAATATATTTATATATATAGACAATAATATCAGAACTAAAAAATTAATAAAAAATTATAAGCCGAAAGTAGTTTTAAAAATATATTATATATAGTCCATAATTAATTATTAAAAATAATATTTAACTTAAATTGTTCTTTTTTAACATTGTATATACATAATAATAGAGATGAGGTATATATGAACATATCATTAAAATAAGAACCAGTACCTTTCACCTCTGAAATGTAGCCGAGAACACGTTATTTATTGGTTGTTTCCTCCTCGAAGCTCTGTTCTCTTCCTTGGTTACTGTTTGAAAAGTGGCCACCTTTAGCTTCACCATCAATTAACGGGGGTTAGACTTGTATGGAATTAGTGTAGAGTGAAGAACCGAAGGTCATCAATTTATAGCCCAGGAGATATTAAAATATTTTCCCCTTTCTCTCAAACCATAGACGACTAGGTCTCCTAACCCTCTATTCAAATATGGCCGGCCTTATATTGACTTGTACTTGGTCAAAATTGCCTTTGACTCCTCTTGATTCAATTATATAATTATTTTATTCAAGCTTCATCTTCGATCAAACCGACATACAACTTTTATACATCGTTCTGAGCGATTTTAAGCATCAAATAAATAACTAAAAATATCATTAAATTTATCAAACACTTGTATTATTATTATTTATTTTTAACATTTGTAAATTACTTTTAACACTAGTCAAATTTAGAAGTAACTAACAACGTACCTATATTGACCCTCTGGTGTAAACTTGGTCCTCGATCAATTTTTAAACAATTAAACACTAAAGCTTGTATGGACTTTGCTTAAATACAATAACAGGTACAAGTTCTACATTTACGGTCATTTAGGCAAAATCCAATGTCTATAATAAGCTCACCTAGTAACGACATTTTGTAACCATATTCTTTTTGTCGTCAATGATTCACTTGGATATCTAAAGTCTGGTATAAGATTAAAAACTCTATCACTATCTGTATTTAATTGTGTAGACCACTTTAAAGTCCTTGGTTCAATTGAATAACATTTATCAATTGGCCAATTTACTTTGGCTAGAGTAGAGATTTTGACATTTAAATTGAATACCAATTAAGGTGATACTAAGCTTCTATAATGAAGGATATGAATCCCCTCTAAGGTAGTGTCTCACTTCTAGTAACTCAACATATGCTCAACTATAGTCATAACAAGGTCGCCATGTCGAATGTTTATCCGTAGTCAAAGTATAGCCTAGCTACTTAAGATCAACGGTACCCTTAAGTCAGAAGACTACTATACATCATTACCATGAGATATTCTATTTTGACTTGGTTGTATCAACCTATAAAATACTCTCGTTCAGTCATTCTATGATTGTTCCAAAAACCACATGTAAAACCCCTTGGTGCCCCAACGGTCATAAGTAAATCATCATCCATCGTATAGAGAACGTTATATACACTAGTCTCAATGAATGTATTGATATACTTTTCTAAATATATCTTGACTAGAAACATTTAAGGAATTGGTGTTATTGTATATATTGATTCAATACTAATGGTTACAAATACATTCATAACTGCAATCGATGAAACACTTCTCCTAAGGAATTTCTACTTACATATTTAATGTAATTAATTCATTATTTATATCTCTATATAACAACACATATAACATAAAATAAAACCAAAAGCATGCTTTATTTCGAACAAGATTATTGACAGAGTTGTGTTTATACATAATTGCACCTAGGGCACACCCTTAACTCAATCATATACATCTAAGATGTATGTTTGTGTATGTATAACCACCGCTTCCCCATCCTGACATGATGTTTGTTATTGGTTTATGGTGGGAAATATATAGGGAACAAATGTAGTATGAGTGTGGTAGGATAGACACTAATATGAGATTGAGTGTTAGTTGTAGTTCAAAAAATACAACATTAGGTGGTTACTGTGTGAAGGAATATTTTACTATCCTTTATGATGATACAAACATCAAATTAAATTATGCAATTAAAACCTATGCTTAGTAAATGAATTTATTTTTCAACTTTGTAAAGAATTTAATGAAAAGTGTGTTGTTGGAAACCAATATAAGACAAATGTAGATATACATTATTGGTTTAGAAGATATTTAGTTAAAATGAAAATGTATACTTTTGAATTTGAAAGAAAGTATATATGTATAGTTGGATTCAAAGTAATATACTGAAAAAAATTATACATAAAGGAAAACTAAAATATTTATTTTAAGGAACAAGAAATTTTAATCTAAAGATGTTTCTTAGGAAAGATATTCTATTTGTGAGATATCTTATTAAATTTATATTGTGAAAGGATATTCGGTTTGAAATATATGGAAAATATTTTGGTTGAAATTGCTCTTGGTTTGAAAACATTTTGTGAAAAATATTTGTGAGACATATTTTGTTGAAGGTATTTTGATTTAAAAATATTTTTAAAAGTAGTTTATTAAGAAATATTTTCTTGGATTTTTTATTCAAAAGTAAAGAAAGAAATAATTTTGCTTAAAGAATATTTTGTATAAAATATTATTTGAACAGAGAAACGTTTATTTCAAAGGCATTTTAGGGGGAAACTTATTGTTCGAAATGCATACATACATATATAGTAGGAAGAATATTTTGAGAAATATTATTTGAAAAAATAACTGAAAATATTTGGTTTGAGAAATACCTCACTGAGTATAGTTTGAGCGGAACATTTTATTAATAAAAATGTGTTGTTTAGCATATATTATATGAAAATAAGTTAATTTTGGAAGTGTATTTTATTTGAGAATAATTTAGTTTAAAGTATTAATTTGAAGTCACTTTTATTAGAAAAAGATTTGGAATAAAAACTTTTTTATGTAAAAATATTTTGGTTGAAAATATTCCGTTTGGAAAAAAAATCTATTAAGAATATATTTGAAGGATATTCTGTAAGGGAAAATAACATTTGCTATACTATATTTTTTTTAGAATACTTGGTTGAAAGTATTTTATTTATAAAAGTGTAATTTGATTTGGTAATATACATTTAAAAAATAAATGAAATATTTGATTTAATCTTGTCATTTGTGAACGATTGACTTGATCATGTCACAGTGCATGTTCAATATTCTTGGTGAAGGAACTCCCTTCCTAAGTCAAAAATGTAAATGTTTGCAACTAAATTGGTCATAAACACCCAAGAATAGTTTTTGTAGAGAAATAAGTGAAGAAAAACAAAATTAAACCGAGTAAATGAATTAATAAGCAACAGAGAATGAACTATAATCAGAGACATGGAAATTTATAGTGGTTCGACATTGTATGCCTATGTCCATTTTGAAGATTATCCTTTATTAATCACTTATAAATTTGATTACAGCAGTAGAAAATAGCAAGTGCTTGATTACAGTGGAGTTTCGAATAACCAGCAGCATAAAGATCCCTAGAATGACCCATCATGCCAGTATTTATAGATGAAGACGACAATGTATCTCTTTGAAATCTTGGCTGAAGGACCCCCTAATCCATATAGGCCCACTAGAGGGATCGCTGGACCCAATTTCCGAAGAGGAGGGATTGGCCCTGATCCTTCTTTGGTTGAATTTTGGAGAGCGATCCCAATGGTGGATTCCTTATGCAAAAACATGCTTAGCCTCCAATTTTCATGTCATTTGGATAATTGGAACTCAAGTTGTTGCTTGATCTTTGATTCAACATGACTTGAATGCTGCCTTCTGCCGATCGCTCCTAAGGGATGTACACCGATCCCTCCAATTTTGTCCTATTGATGTGCGATTCCTATGGTAGGTTCCCTAGGATCCTTATATCTTGCTCCTCAAATTTCATACGCTTTGGACTTGTAGATCTCTAGATATTGATTGTTTTCTGCAAGAATACTCTTATATTTTGTTGCATGCCGATCCATCTTGTTAGAGCCAAACTATGCCAATCCCTCATATGCATTGAACCATATCCCATACTTTGAACATTCTACGTTGCGCATCTATCAATTCCATTAAATCCCGACTTCATATTACCATCTAGGCCTCACAATCATCACTTTGAAATCATCGGCCTTAACGTCCGTCGAATTTAACTCGTGCAATCAGTTCAATATAGCCGGGCCAGTATGTCGGATAACAGTAATCAACTGGGAATGACACATTTATTTTGTGGATTGGGTCACTGGTTAAATCCTAGCCTAGCCTTCGATTGTACGGTCGACAATGACAATCGCTTCCTAAAGGTGAAAGGTTCTTGGTATAGTGCTTATGCCTCTCACATTTAGAAGTGTGCTCGCAATGACATCTTTATTGTCGGTAGTTATAACAATCCTTACTCAGACCATGGTATTGTCAGGGAGGAGATTCATGTTGCCATTGGGTATGAGTATCAGCAATTAAATCAGAATGTGGTCTGGGTAACTTAAGCGAGACTCGATTAGTAGGGGCTTGGCTATGAGTGGCTCATTGATCATCTCTAGGTTGGGTAGCGCTTAGGAGGCTCGGTTAGTACCCTGGCTTGGATGTGGCACGTCCTTTCCCTTGAATTGTAACTAGTGTATTCTTCTTGTTTTTTGACCCTAGCTTAAACTAGCTTCGTTCGAACGATCTAAGAAAACTCCAACTTTTTAATCATGAGCTCGTGAGTCTTCCATGTTCAACAATCCATGGTTTTGTCTAGCATTGTAGGAACCTCCCTCATCTTGATCCTAACAATCCCTATGAGCAATTTGATGAACATTGGAGATTGAACCCTACTCCTTGAATCGCTGCATGAGTTGTTCCATCATCACTTGCTCTTGTGCAACGATCAACATCTTCAACATTGCAAACATCTCAGTAATTTCATGTTTTGACATCACATCAAGAGTTCAATTGACATATGAACCACCACCTGGACTCTCTTCTATAACTTTCTCTAAGTGTTCTTCATTCATAATTATAGTCACTTGCTTCTGATTTCCTCTTGGAACCATTTCTAAGTAGGAATTGAGCAACATATCCATGTAATTTTAAGAGATATGTGTCATTTTATAGATTCAACCCTTAGTGAAAACACCAGAAATGTTACCTTAATTTTCGAGTAAACATCTCTAAGAGACTTTGTAGGTAATCGTCAATGTTTTTCATAGAAGAATATATCTCTAAAAATTAATTTATCTAAGAACACAATTCACAAAATTAATGATTAAGACAATAAGTAAACATACAATAAAACAAAAAAAATATAGTTGTTCGACGAATCAATGGCCTACGTCCACTTTCTACTTTATTAACGAGTTTTGTTGATATCAAAAAATTATAATGGAATATCTTTTAAGTATTAAGATATATCTTGGAATTTTTACAGAGTCTCCTTATGTTAGCTCCAAATCCATCTTTCTTCTATATAGTGACGATATTTATAATTGGATTTGGAGGAATTAGGCTAGAGAAACCCTCCAAAATATCTTCTAAAGTCATTTGGAAACATAACAATCCAAATCAAGGAAAGTAGGAGTGAAACCAAATCAACGATAACTCGTTCAAGGCACAACCGTAAAGGCTTGGTAAGAGAATGTCAATTATGGGTTAGCTCGATAAGTTAGATTCGGTTATGAGGTAAGATCAGTGAAAGGTGAGGCTCAACTAATAAAGTACAATAGCAACCCAATTTTAAGGGTCGGCTAGTTTGGCTAATCTAACTTAGTTAGCTATATGATCGAGCCAGCCTTAACTAACCAAAACAGCCACATGTTATAGAGTCAATAAAATGTTACTAAGCCTACCCATATTACTAAACCAACCTATATCTCCTTTGTTCCGTAACCATTTTGCATGTCATCTTTTCAAACCTCTTTTCCTTTTCGAGTACTACCTCTCATGCTATCTTTGAATCATCTTCGCATAGGTAACTCAATATATTTATTGTTTTCTTGAGGTTAAACTAGCAGATAGAGTTTTACTCGTAACATAAGAATTAAGGTTGTCCACTCTTATAAATAACAAAGTTCAACATTAGAAAAGGATTCAAATTCATCTAGCTTTCATTCTTATTTACAGTTTTTATCGCAAAATTATTATATTTAATTTTTTATAATATATTAAGGTAATAATACAAGTGATCACTAACGTAAAAACCATCAAGTATAATTCTTTTGTATAGATATTTATTGTTTTTCTTTGTTATACCTGTAGCAGTTGTTTTTGCACAACTTACATTATTAGTTAACTAGTATATACTAAGTTAATAAGGATCTTCAAATTTTAACATCGTTAATCCAAACAATAAAGTTGATACTATCCAAATTTAAAATTTTTGATAATTTAACAAAATTTTATTAGCCTCATTGGTTGTATTGAAAAGCTTGTATCTAAAGATCGCGATAACCATATATTCTATTGGTCCTTCTAATATGCAGTCAAATAACAACCTTTATTTCAAATTTTTTTCATAACATGTGTAGAAAGTGATTTTTATGTTTAGCTTTTGACCAATGCATAGGACCGGCTTTAATGTTTTGTTATAAGTAGTTTGAAGAAACACAACTAGTTTACTTAGCTCATAACATAATAAATTATTTCATAAACTACCGGTGTTAAAATTTATTCGATTACATATTACATTACAAAAGGAAATTTATTACATATATATTCTATGTTATATGCTAGGCAACCTACAAAGATGAGGTGCATTTCATAGAAATGCATTTAAGATAAACCAACGACCTCCAAATTGAGTATCATGTATTGATACTCCATCGATATGCAAACAGTACCAATATTATAACATGCTTGATATTTTATCACTATTATCCAATCATCTGGAGGGGGCACATTTACTCCATGGACTTGGTCATCGATCACATCTTATCGACTTCTTTCATGATGGCTAATCTAATAATCTTTACTCCAACCATGGCATCATCGGGGAGGAGATTCATGACATCATTGGGCATGGATATTAACAATTAGTTTAGAATGCAGTTTGGGTTGATTAGATGAGGCTCAGCTATGAGTGGTGTTACACCCCAAAATTTTCAAAAAAAGGTTGTTGAAACACAACACCATGAGAAGTAGCTAACATCGAAAGCCAATTACAACAAACTGTCAAGGGTTGAGATTACAAAGGTATCGAATGTTGAGAAAATAACTTGTCAAAGATCGAGATTACAAAGCTATCGAATGTTGAGTAAATAAGCTATCGTGGGTCAAAATTATAAAGCTATTGAATATTAGGCAAATAAGCTATCGAGGGTCGAGATTGCAAAGCTATCGAATGATTGAGAAAATAAGCGATCGAGGATTGAGAATCTAAAGCTATTGAATGATTGAGCAAATAAGCTATCGAGGGTCGAGATTGCAAAGCTATCGAATGATTGAGCAAATAAGCGATCGAGGATTGAGATCTAAAGCTATTGAATGATTGAGAAAATAAGCTATCGAGGGTCGAGATTACAAAGATATTGAATGATTGAGCAAATAAGTTGTTGAGATTCAAGATTCTATTGCTACCAAATGATGATTGGCTGAGTTGTTGAGTGATGAAGGCCCAAAGGCTAACTAGTGTTGCGTAAATAAGCTATCGCGGATCGAGATTCTAAAGTTATCAAGTGATGATTGATTAAGTTATCGAGGGATGAAGTCCCAAAAGGTTATCGACTGTTTAGTAAATAAGTTACCAAGGGTCAAGGTTCTAAAGCGATCAAATGATGACTGGTTAAGCTGTCGAGGGTGGAAAGCCCAAAGCTATCAAGTATTAAGTAAATAAGCTACTGAAGATTGAAGTTCCAAGGCTATTGCATGATGAATGGATTGAACCATCGATGGTGGACAATCGGAAGCTTTTATACTTTAGCTGATTAAGCTATCGAGGATTGAACCATCATGGGTTGACAATCAGAAGCTTTTATACATTAGCTGATTGAGCTGTCGAGGATTGAACTATCGAGGGTTGATGATCCAAAGCTATTACATTAGTTTACCTAGCTATTGAGGATTAAACTATTACGGGCTATCACATATTGGTTGACTGAATTATTAAAGATCAAGCGGTCAAGAGTTGATATTACAAGGCTAATGCATGAAGATTATACTATCGAAGGATGACAATTTAGAGCTATCGCACTTCGGAGAATGCATCCAAAATCAGTGCCATAAGAAACCCTATAATCAAACTCATCATGCCATGAGGAATTAAAAGAAGAGCTTTTTCCACATCAACTAATTAGGGTAGCTCGTTTTCTCTAGGGGACACGTCACAAATCTGAGGTTCGAAGTTCTAAGTAAATAGACTACTAGAAATGGACAAATTCCAAGTTGATCTTCTTCCTCGTCTTCATTTTACCTTTTGCATGATAAAGAGAGCTTTATTTGAGGTATTAATGGCTAAATTGACTTTGGAAACTTTTTTACTTTTCAATTTAGGACTTTAAAAAAGAAATAATTGCAAAATGACTTTCCATACTAACATGCTTAACTAAGAACCTTATTTTACTCAAGTACTCTCCACTCCTCAAAACTAAGGAGCACTAAGTTGGTCTAAATTCTAACCTAACATTTAGTGGTGCTTTCATTGAGAGTTGAACTCAGGGTATCCTTATAGCAACCACTCTAATAAGAAAGGAAGATCCACTAACAAAGTGAATGTACAAGTCCAAGATGAAGTAGCCCACCGCATATATCTTTAAGAGAATATAATTCCTCAATTTAACATGGAGAATGTTGAGATTAGACGAGCTTCAATTCCAAGGGAAGCGTTAAAGGAACAAAATGATATGCAATTCATGAAGAGGCTAGTGCAACTAATGCATGAGTTAATCGAAATGCTCATCTTTCAAAAATCTTCAAAAACGTCATGAAAAACGAAAGGAGTTGTAGAAGAAGAAGTTGAATCCCCATATTGGAAAGTTGAGGAATACAATTTAAGAAGCGAATACGTTAAGAAAATTACTTTAAGACCACAAAGAAGGAAAGAGAATTACCCAACACAAAAGCCGAATTAGAATTCAAAATCACCACTCATATAATTTGCTACTTCCACTTCGTAAACAGACATAAGCCGAATGTAAGAATTATGAGAATGGTAAGGCATATCTAAGAGACATGGCTAATAAGATTGAGACAGGAACAACACAACTAAAAAGGAAGAGGATGATGGATCCCAAAGTCAACAACAACTTCAAGGGAGTATCATTCGTAGAGGAAATCATGGTAGTACTGCTACCATCTTATGTCAAGATTCCATCGATCATGTATGATGGCACAGCTGATCCAGATGATCATTTGATGGCATTTGTAAAATGGGCTTACTGGACGCTCCAGGGGTGGTAAGATGCAGACTATTTCCGAACACATTCTTGGGAGCAGGGGCAAAATGTTCCCGACACTACTGGGAAAAGATAATATACTCGTGGGAGCAATTTTCTTATGAGTTTTCAACCCAATTCTTCACCTCAAAAGAGCTATTGATACAAGTGCATTGGACAATATAAAACAATAACCGGGAGTATTGTTAAGGTATTATATGAAATAATTCAATGCTGAAGTGAATAAGGAAGAAAGGGTGAGTTGTCAAGAAAAGTGAATAATTCAATGCTGAAGTGAATAATTCAATTTTGGGAAGAGTTATATATTCATGAATGCAATGATATCCAAGGCTTTCATTTCCAAGCAGATAAATTCATTTGGATGGAGGAAAATTTCCACAACAAAAGAAATCAAAGAGAAAGAGGAAACTTTGCAACTCCAAACAAAAAGGGAAGAGGGGTTGAATTCACTACAACCAATTATGTTGAACTAAACCAACCTATTTCTTGCATATATGATGTGACTAAAGATTAGCTTGATTACCCTAAATCATTTAGGTCAAGAATAAATCCTGAGTCAAACAAAAGGGGAGACTATTACCCTTTTCATAATGTGAACAAGCACAAGACTAATGAATGTCGAGTTCTAGTTGGAATTATTCAAAATATGATTAGAAAAGGGTACTCAAGGAGTTTGTTAAGACTGATCAAAAACCCTCTAGTAATTAAAACCACCAGCTAATAATATCAACATCTTTAAAAGCGAGCTCCCTCAAAACTTATTGCAGCCAATTAATCATATTGATGTAATCCACGGAGGGACACATATCGTAGGAATAAGTAAAGGAGCGAGGAACACATATATAAAGAAAGCCAAGGAAGGCATCTACTCGATAAGTGAGGAACCACCACTAAAATCTCTCAAAAAATCTGTTCAAATTTCAAATTTAGTAGTAACACTAAGGGAACTGAGGGGAGTGAAGCACCCTCACAATGACCCGCTCATGATAACTGCCTAAATTGGACTCTTGCTTGTCTCAAAAATCTTAATTGACACTAGCAACACGGTGAATGTCATTTTCAAAACTGCATTTGACCAAATGGGAATTGAATTCTAGAAGAAAAACTTGAGCTTAGTTTGAAACCAATCTTTGGATTTAATAACAAAAGCACTACGCCAGTCGGTTAAATAAAACTATTCGTTTAAATTGGGACCCCACCCTACTTAAGGATGTTCGAAACTTTATTCATGGTGATGAATCAACCATCCTACTATAACACCATCTTTGGGTGACCTACGCTTGACGAAATTGATACTTTCATCTCCCTAAAACATTTACTAGTGAAGTTCCTTTGCAAAGCTAGATAGGGTGCTGTTCGTGAAGAATAATTTAGTTATTGTGAGCTGTATATTTCCACACTTGAACAATATAATAAGAAGGTGAATCTTTTTATGGACTTATGTCAAATAAATACAACCAAAAAAACTTTCATGCTCTTGCATATTAGTCCCCAAGAACTAATATTTAAGTCAAATAGGCAAAATCATCCATCGAGCATGCCCTAAGTAATGAGTAGAAGAATTGGGCTAAAGGAAAGGAAGAGGAAACATGTGGAGTTAAATTAAGCTGATCAAGATAAAACCAAGACCTCAAAAGAGATAGTGCTGAATATAGATTCTAGAGATAGGTTGGAAAATGCACAATATATGGAGGACTTGCAAGAAGTAAGCTTAGATTCCCAAGATTCAACAGAAATGGTGATGGTAGGAAAGAAAATGGATAGAAATGTGAAGGGAAGACTGATTGCATTCCTAACAAAGGTGTCTTTGCATGGACCCATGCTGATATGGAAGAAATTGACCCAACAATAATGTGTCATGCGCTCAATATTGATCTAAAATTTACCCTCAATAAGGAAGAAGAAGATGAAATACGATCAAGTTTGCACTACGATACTACAAAAGGAAATAAAAAAGTTGTTAGCAAACAGATTCATTAGAGAAGTGTTTTATCCAAAGTGGCTGAAATATCCATTTTTAGTTTAGAAATCTAAAGAAAAATAGAGGACATGTGTTGATTATACGAATTTGAATAAGGCATCTCCCAAATATTGTTACCCTCTCCCAAGAATCGATCAGTTAGTGGAAGCCACAAGCTGTCATAAACCGATGTCCTTTATGGGTGCATACTCAGGGTATAACCAAATTCCTATGTTCAAGCCTGATGAAGAGCACGTCAGTTTTGTGATCGATTTGGGAATGTATTACTGCAAGTTTATGCCAATTGGATTGAAAAATGCAGGGATCACAAGCCAAAGATTAGTGAGTAGAATGTTTTGAGATTAAATTGGAAAGAACATGGAAGTATATGTGGATGATATATAAGTAAAATCTAAGAAAGAAAATGACGATGTAGAGGACTTGAACGAAATTTTTGGAATATTGAGGAATACAAGATGAAGCCAAATCCACAAAAGTGCTATGTTATGTGGCATTTTGGTCCGGCTATAATCGAACTGATTGGACAAGTTAGACTCGACTATTATCAAGGCTAGTAAGCCTAGAGTGATGATTGTAGGGTCCAGAAATTAGGTACAGATGGTAATACAAAGTCATGATCGAACAAAATTAAGAAATATGCTATATAAAATGTTCAAATATAGAATATAGTCTAATCTAAAAAAGGGATCGGCTATAATCTCTCTCAATCTTAGGGATCGGTCTACTTTAGCTAAACAAGTGCAACTCAAGGGAAAACAATCGATGTCTCCAAATCCATAAGTCCAATGCATATGAAACTTTGGGAATAAGATGTGGAGACCCTAGGGTGTCTACCTAGGGATCACACCTAAAAAGGAGCAAGCAAGAGGGATCGACCCTCTTCCATCCATAGGGATTGGCCAAAGTCAGGTAACAACACACATTACATCAAAGATCGAGCAATAACTCAAGTTCTACTAATCTAATTGACATGAAGCTTGAAGGCTAGGCATAATACAGCATGGAGAAGCTCCCAAAGGGATCGCAGCCCCAAACTCCTCCAAATAGGGATTGGCCCGATCCCCATTTCTTGGGATTTGGGCCATGCGATCCCTCCTATGGGCCCCTACGGCACTGGAGATCGTGCTGCCGAATTTTCAGAGAGATATTTCATCGTCTTCCTCTATAAATACAGGCTTGATTATTCATTTTCAGGATCTTTACGCTGCATGTTGCTTTATACTCTAATGTAACTAAGGATTTTCATCCAATCCCTATTGTACTCGGTTTAGAAAGTGATTAATAAAGCTACCTCTTTAAAGTGGACGTAGGCAAATAACGCCGAACTACTATAAATTGCTGCCTTTGTTATTTGCTTATTTCTTATTGCTATACTGCTATATTTCCTCTATATACATTTAATATTTGGTGCAAACATTTTGGTGCTTTCACTGAGAAGGTAGATTCTCAGCTCTATTTGGATCCTTTTGCTGCTACTGGATTGCATAAATCCCAGGAAGAGATCCAAAATTAGTTTCAAATAGTTTATCTATTCTATTCCGATTTTTAAATACCTAAGGAAAACTATCAATAATGGTTAGGAACACTAGATCTACCTCTAAAAATGCAGAAGGAAACAAGAACGCTAGCATCCAACAAGGAGGCCAGAGCAATTTACCAGTAGATGTTAATGCTACCAATCCAGTTGATGTTTAGAATCCGGTAGATTCCATCACATGGACTGATTTACAGAATCTGATGAGAGAGCTCATGGATAGCCATTGACAGTTGAACCAACAGATTCAAGCCAATATCGATCTAATGAATCAACTCAGGGAGCATTTGTGTTGAAAAATTGGGAGAGAGCCAACCACTTATTCTGCATCAGAGAGTTCTAATTCATCGGATTATCACAGACGCAGACGTCGTAGGACTTACAGATATCACACAAACACATTTGAACATCAACAGGCAAACCAACCTGGATTGTCGGGACTGATCGGGCCCAATCCCTCTAGAGGGATCAGGGCCGATCCCTCCTCTAGAAGAGGAAGTTTGCCTTTTCATATTGGAGCACAAGCTGGAGCCGCTACGATTGATTCGAATGCTAGAGTGCAAGTGGATGCATAACAGTTACCTCCTTGGAATGACGATGAAGTGAATGCACATAATATGCATCGAGAGGATGTTGAGCCGAGAAGGCATGGAACGACACGTAGACATCGATGAAACCATACACGTGAGGCGGAGCACGACTACCACTTGGGTCCAACTATCCAGATGTCGGACTTGTCGGCTATGGTTAAGCAGCTAACAAGAGAGAGCCAAGGCTTGACCCATGATGATTGGGGGATTTCAAGAAGCCATACCCTGTTCACCGATAATATCCTATATATGGAGTATCCAAGGAGGTTCAGCATGCTGTCGATGCCTGCCTATGAGGGAAAAAACGACCCCAGGCAGCACATCATGAGATATGAATGGCTGATGGATTCCGTACGAGCTGATGATGCCACAAAATGCAGATGTTTTACCATTACTCTCTCTGGAATAGCAATGATGTGGTTTATGAGATTACCCCCACGGTCAATTTCTAGATTTGATGATTTGGCAACAAAATTTGTGAAGCAGTTACGTATGCATGCAACTCACCCTAATGATGTAATTTCCTTATAAAGTGTGATCCAAGCTCCAGGAGAATCGCTGAAAGAATATTTGGAGAGATTTCATACAGTCGTCACAGAAGTCAGTAATCCGAATGACCACTTAATATTGATGGAGGTAACAAGAATGATTGACCCAGAATCTGATTTTGGCAATTGCTTAGTTGGCAAACCACCTGCAAACTTGGTGGTTTGAGGAAGGAGGAAATCAGATGCTCTAGGAAGAAGAATGTTGTGGCACTGAGTGGAGAGGGAGTGCAGAGTAACATTAGGATGAAACAATCCGGGGAGTGTTCCGAAAAAGTTCAAGTGAATGACCAAAATAAACCGAATCAGTAAAAGAAAGGCGGTGAAAGGAACATGAGCGAAAGAAGGATTCTGGAAGAGGAAAGTCAAGAATTCTAATGTATGATACCTATACACCACCGGATACATCCCAAAGAACATCTACTTGTCAACCTGCAACCATATGCAGTATAGAAAGCCACATCTGAAAGAATCGATGGAGAAGCAAAAGCAGACTGGAAAATATTATCGGTTCCCCGAATGATATGGTCATAACACGAATAAATGTAGGCATCTCTAGGATGTTATCGAGAAGCTAATTCGAGAAAGAAAACTATACCAATTTATTAAAGCCCCGTAGAATGACGGGCAGGGGACATCCGACCCTAACCGAGGACAAGCGCCGCATAGGACCGAGGAGCCTGCACAGACTAGTGGAAGATTAGTGATCAATATAATAGTCGGAGGACCGCATCCAACTGATAAGAGCTGGCATGAGATGGAGAGCTATGTTAGCGCGATCAAGCATATAAATTTTGAGTGTTGTTCAAGTACAGAAGATAGAGCTCTGGAAAAATAGTAGCATATAATGGTAGACGACATTGCATTCAGAAACAGAGATGCCGATAAGGTGGAGAAACTGACGATCGAGCCAATGGTCATTTCGGCCATGATCGGCCCCACCTTAGTGAGGAGGATCTTGATTGACTGTGGTAGTTCCATGAATATAATTTTCAAAAAGGCTTATGATCAGATGAGGATGGAAGCCAAGGACTTAAAACCGTCTAAAGCCTGTATTCATAGCTTTAACGGTGCTGCGATCGAAGCTATCAGTTATGTCGAAGACCGTAGGAGAGTGAGGATGTTGCCATTTGTTATCTTGGATGTTGACTCTCCATATAATTCTTTTCTGGGTCGACCAGCCTTAGCTGAATTCCAGGCAGCTCTTGCCCCATGGTGTTTGACTTTGAAGTTCCCAACTGATAACGGTTGTGGAGTTGTGCATGGTGATTAGGCGACCAGACGTTCCTGCTGTGTGGCTGAATTGAGAGACGCTCAATGGAAGGAGAAAGGTAAGGGTGTGGAAAAGTCTCTCCACATCCAAGCCACTGAATTGAGAGATGCTCGAGCGCCGCAGTCGATTTTATAAAGCCATAGATCTAAGGGATGACGAGGAGGAGCCCAAAGAGACCAAGGTTGCACTGGCTGAGCTGAAGATTGACATCACAGTCAGCCACGACGACCCGTCACAGGCCCTAAAGATCGAATCATAGCTCAGCCCCCTGATGATGGAAGAACTTGCTAGTTTTCTCCGAGCGAATCTTGATGTGTTCGCTTGGACTCATTCTGATATGTGTGGGATCCTGCCTACCATTCCGAGCCATGCACTAAACATCGACCCGAGCCATGTCCTGGTGAAACAGAAAAAGCATGTTATGGATCAGAAGAGATCTACCACCCTTAAAGAGGAGGTGGATAGGCTCAAAAGTAATGGGTTTATTTGTGATGCCCTCTACCCTAAATGGGTATCTAATCATGTACTTGTGAGAAAGGCGAATGGAAAGTGGCGGACATGTGTTGAGTATTCGGATTTAAACAAATCATGCCCGAAAGATAGTTTTCCCCTTCTGAGGATTGACCAGTTTGTGGACTCTACCGCAGGACACGAGTTGCTATCTTTCATGGATGCATACTCCAGGTATAATCAAACCCTGATGCACATTCCCAACCAGGAGCACACCAGCTTTATTACCAACATTGGATTGTACTGCTATATGGTAATGCCATTCAGACTGAAGAATTCTGGAGCAACCTATCAATGCCTAGTCAACCGAATGCTTAAAGATCAGACTGGAAAGACAATGGAGGTATATGTGGATGATATGCTCGTACAGTCACAACGATCAAGGACCACATTAGAGACTTAGCAGAAATGTTTGATATCCTGCGATATTACAAAATGAATTTCAATCATCTGAAGTGTTCTTTTGGCATGGCATCAGGAAAGTTCTTGGGTTTCATCATCAATGCTCATGGAATCGAAGCTAATCCCGAGAAGATTCGAGCTATTTGCAACATCCAGATGCTGAAGACTATCAAACGATTACAGAGCCTAAATGGGAAGATTGCTGCCTTGAATCGGTTTATTTCCAGAGCCATCGATAAATGCATTCCGTTCTTTGACTTGATTAGAAAAGAGAAAAGGAACTTGGAATGGACATAAGACTGCGAAGATGCATTCCAAGCTTTGGTGAACCACTTAGAGAGACCTCCCAACTTGTCAAAGCCAGTGGATCACGAAGACTTGTATATCTACTTCACCGTGTTGGTACACACTATAAGTGCCGCACTGCTTCGTGAGGAGAATCGGACCCAGAAACCGGTCTATTATGTTAGAAAGCGATTAACAGGAGCTAAAAGGAACTGTCTGAAGATAGAGAACTTGGCGTATTGCTTGTTGATTGATTCACAAAAACTCTGCTCCTAATTTCAAGCACATCCCATCAACGTTAACACCAATCAGCCATTACGATAGGTCTTATAGCGACCTGGGACTTCTGGAAGGTTAGTAAAATGGAACATCGAACTGAGCCAATTCGACATCACTTATCTCCCTCGGGGAGCCATCCAAGGACATGCACTGGAAGAATTTATAGTAGAATTTACTACATAGGATGATCTCCCAGAGAGCGTTGGAGCCCCTACTGTAACATCCCCCACTTGGAAGCCCAAAACTACCGACTACGAATGTTACAGTCATCCATAGTTATTAATTCTCGGTGACCAAATGCAGTAAAGTTAGATACATTAATATAATGAAAACACATGGATATGAAATAATTTAAATTCATAAAACAAATTTCTTATTCCACTTCAAATTGTATTTCAAATTCATTAAATAATCCCAATTTCGTAAACCACATTCAGAGAAATATAATTATTACAAAATACGCCAAGAGCGACATATGAAGATTTTCCCTAGGAAGATCAAAGTCTAAACATAGGCAATTAAGCAACTTTGCCATTACAACCAAAATACAGTGGAATCAAACAGAAAGAACTCCTAATAGCTAGCTTGCCTCATGCACGTCTCCAGAAGCTTATTCGTCTAAAGGAGAACCTAAAAACCTTAACTCTCAAACTACTCAAAATTAATTAAGCACCCAAGAGTTTAAGAGGAAAACATAAACTTCGAGTTAAAAAAAGTCTGGTATGAATAATAACCTACCATCTCGAACCATATAGATATCTAGTGAGACGACGCCGCTTAGCGTAACGTGTTTTCCCCTCACTAGTATCTTAACTCAATTTATAATAACCATATACTGTGCACCTACATCCACGATGGTTAAACCATAACATAGTAGAAGGTATTATGATGATATGCAAACATGCAACATGCACTGGATTTCCCATCCCCGTTTATTTGACTATCTGTCTCAAGTTATAGCTTCTAGGATCACTATTAGCCTATTAGCTTTGATGGGCTGACTAATAACTTGTTAATTCTATGGAATTCTTATCCACTTTCATAGTTTTCATGGGGTCACTATGAACCTATTGGTTTCTACCTATACTATCATCCAATTATAGTTTTCATGGGGTCTCTATGAACCTATTGGTATCTACCAATAAATTTTCCAATCATATTTTTCAATAACTGACTATAAACCTATTGGGTTCTCCAATAACTTCTCCCATGTCATGGTTTTCATGGGATCACTATGAACCTATTGATTTCTTTCAATAACTTGTATGAACATGGTTTTCATAGGATCGCTAAGAACCTATTGGCCCTTGCCAATAACAGTCTCTATACATAGTATTCATGGGATTACTATGAACCTGTCTAAACCAATAATTCTTTGATCAGTTTTTGGGCATCCTACATTCTGGTTCATCTGACAGATGCAATTCTACTCACACAGGAGTTAACTCACTATATATTCACTATTGAGTCAACCTAGCTGGTTATTCTGCCCTTAACACCCCAAAAATGCAGTTATCGGTTGATTATAAAGTGAATATGTTTACAGAAGGAGCACACATGATAACCGATCATAACATAATAATATAAACATCTAAAGTTTAATTTCCTTGTAATCATTTTTCAAATGAAACATGGTTAATGCCTTTAACCTATTATCTTTAACGAGGAAAGCTTCTTCAAAAACACCAAAGTTAAATTCCATTTCAAAACTCTTTCATATAGCCATGGGTTAACTTTTTAAAAATGAGATGGGGTTTCTTGTTTGAAAACTAAGGCTTTCGAAACATTAAACCTTCTCTTTCGAAACCATAAAAACATACCTTTCGAAAGTAATCAAACCTTCCTTTCAAAACACTTAAAGATATACCTTTTGAAACACTCAAATCATTCCTTTTGAAAGCATTGAAAACTTCCTTTAGAAACCATTAAAGATTTACCTTTCGAAACGCTTAAAGCTTATCTTTCGAAGGCACCTAGTTCAAGCAAAATTAATGAAAGTATAGCTTCGAAACCATTTAAGAGTATCTCTTTCGAAATCATTGGGTTTGACATTAAGTATAACTTCTGGGTCAAAGAAAAAAAAAGTGAAAGTAACCCTTTCAAAAGCATTGATCTTCAAATAAAAGAATTGGGGAAAAGGACAGCATCGAAACTAACCTTTCAAAAGCACTGAAAGAAGCAGCTACATAAGCCCTTTCGAAAGCATTGGGAAGGCGGCTTCAAATTTTACAAGGGCGAAGCTCCCCTTTCGAAAGCATTAGCTTAAAATTATAAAGAAAGCAGCCTTTAACTAATTCGAAAGGCATGAATGCAGCAGCTAGGTTTCGAATAGGTTCACCAACGGTTACCCATTCGAAGCTCCTTTTAAAAACTAAATATGCGACAACTCATTTGAAAGCTTCTTTTAAAACCAAAGGCAAGTAATATATTCGAAAGCTTACAAAAATGACCCCTACCCCATCGAAAGATTGCCTTCGACACAGTCCCTTCCGCTTTCTCCAATCCACTACGTATCAATGGCTTGATACCATGTGTATTGGTTTCGAATGGATTTATTAGTAGAAATATGTTGACGAAAGGTAGCAGTTGGAATTGGCGAATTGGTAAATTATGTCAAAACTGATTTTATGCCTTACAAAGTAACTTCTTTTCATCTAACTTGCCGATTTGTCAAAATATAATTGGTTGCCATGTCTTTATCAAATTTTTTTTAAAAGGCTGCCGAATTCAATAATTTGAAATTCAAATTATTTTAACAAATAAGCCATTCCCTTCCATAAAACATTTAAACATTTAAGTCCTTCAACTTAAATAATTTAATAACCAAATTAAAACACTTAGGAAAAATCCCAAAAAATCATCGTAATTCACTTTCAAATGTTTTCTACCATATATAAATTTCAGACCTGGAGTCCTTTATATAATTGCCATAATTAATTTTAAACCCAAATTATCAATTTCTTCCATTCAAAATTCATAATAAATTATCCATAGCTTGTAATATTATGAAAACTTAAACCCATCTCCAAAGTAATGTTTTACATAGCATATTCAGCCATCATGGCATTCAGAACCCATTTATGCAATTTTAACCTCTAAACCGAATTATACCTTTACAGAAAAATCCATGTTTAAATCAAACATGGCATATAATCAAAGCATATCATCATTCAATCCATCCAAACTGTTATAAAAACTTAACCCGAAATTAAATTGATCAAATAAACATATATGAGATGGTTTAGATTATTATTCACCTTGTTTGGATAAGGAACTTGGGATTTGTTCTTGCTTAATTCTTCCTTGCTTGAATCCTTGGCTTCTAATTGATTTTGACACCCTTTTCCTTCTTGGGTTATGGCCGGCCTTGATTCCTTCTGTTTATGTTTTTGTTTTGTGAATGTATGAATGAAAATGAGGTAAGGGTTTAGGGGTTTTGAGGTTATGGTATACTGCTATTTCCCATATTACCCCTGCCTTGCTTAGTTTAGTTTTCATCTTATAAAACATTCTTATGAATTTACTTATGAGCCATTTTATAAATCCATTTAATTAAGGCACGACCTTAATTAGTTTCCAAATCTCAATTCCCTTATCACTCTAGTCTCTACATTATTCTATTTAAAATCTCCTGAATAATGTTATTAAAAATTAAGGTGTTACAGGCTTCCCTCCTTAAAGGATTTCATCCTCGAAATTCAGCAAGGACTAAATACTAATCATAGCAATCATCTGTAACATCTCCTAAATACCATACTAGCCTACTTGACTCGAAAACAGTCTATATAAAGCAAATATAAAACATACCCTTACAGTAGATCAGGATAAGTATCTCTAATCATGTCTTCTGTCTCCCAAGTATTGTCCTTCTCACTGTCACTCCACTGAACTTTCACCAACTTGACTGTCTTATTTCATAACTTCTTCTCATCTCCCGCTACAACCCGAAATGGTTGCCTAACAAAAGTCAGATCCGGTTCTACTATTAAGTCTTCCAATGCAGTCGGAGGAATAGTAGTCTCTAGATCATGCACATACTTACGAAGATGAGACACATGAAACACATTATGGACACCTGCCAAACTGCTCGGTAACTCTATTCTGTATGCAAGCTTTCTGATCCTCTCTATAACTGGAAATGGTCCAACTTATCTCGGTGCCAGTTTCCTAGACTTTCTAAATCGCAGCACACCCTTCATCGGTGATAGTTCAATGAAAACCCTATCTCCAACTGAGAACTCGATATTCTTACGCCTCTTATCTACGTAACTATTTTGTCTAGACCGAGCTTCCTTCATCCAGCCTTGGATAAACTCAATCGTTTATGTTGCCTCTATTAGCAGATCTGGACCTAAAACTAATTTATCTCCAATTTCCACCCAACATGCTGGTGACTTGCATGGCCTCCCATACAAAGATTCGAAAGGCGCCATTCTTATACTAGTCTGATAACTATTATTAAATAAAAATTCGACTAAATGTAGGTGATCTTCCTAAGATCCACCAAAATCTAGCACACAAGCTCTCAACAAATCCTCGAGTGCCTTCTTGACTCTCTATATCTGCCCATCTGTCTGAGGGTGAAACGCGGTACTCATCTTGAGCATGGTACCTAACACATCTTGTAGACTCTTCCAGAATTCGCTAGTAAACAAAGTATCTCTATCTCTATCACTTACTATACTACTAGGAATTCCATGCAGTCTAACTATGTTCTTCATAAACAATTTGGCTAAAACAGGTGTCGTCCAGGTTGACTTAACTGGAATAAAATGGGCACGCTTGGTTAACCTATCCACTATGACCCATATACTTTCATTTCTTCGATTCGACCTTGGCAACCCGTCTATAAAATCCATGGATATTGAATCCCATTTCCAAACTGGTATCTCCAAAGGTTGAAGCAACCCACTCGGCTTCTGATGTTTGGCCTTCTCTTATTGATAGTTCACACACTGCTTTACCGATAAGCCAACATCCCTCTTTATACCTTTCCAGTAGAAACTCCTCTCCATGTCCTGATATATTTTGGTTCTCCTATGATGAATCTTAAATTTGGATAGATGACATTCGCTAAGAAATTCTCTCCTTAAGTCCTCAACATTCAGAACACATAACCGCCCCTTCTTTCCCAACCATCCCCTCTGGTTAAGATTAAAATCTTTTAGATCATCAATCTTCGATTCAACCTCAAGCCTTCTAATCTTCTCGGCTAACAATGTGTCTTCTTTCTGCTTAGAAGCAATCCTTTTGACCAGAACTGGTCGAACTTCCAAACAGGATAACATAGCTCTAGATTTTAATTGCACTAGCGGTCGATTTTAATTGCACACTACAAGTAGTCAATGCCTCTAGATTCTTCCACTCTGATAACATAGCTAACACCACATTCTGATGTTTCCTGCTAAGAGCATCCGCAACTTTATTTCCTTTTCCAGGTGTATACTCTATACCAAAATCATTAGCTGCTAAAAACTCCAGCCACCAAAATCATAAACTGCATGCAAACTTACGACCAAACAAATCAAGTTCTAACTAGTCACATCTCATCCCCAGAGTTGCATACCCTCCTATCGGATTCGCAACCCTTAAGGAAGTAACAAGGTATGAGGGTTCCAAAACTAACTTATCTACCAAACGTTGAGATATAAATGAATGCGATGTACCAGTATCATATAGTACCCTAACTGGTATATTATGAATCAAAAGCGTACCTTCCATCACAGTCTTTCCCTTCTCGACAATGGTTGGTGTAGTAGACGATGGTCCTACAGCAAAGACCTTTCCATTGTCCGCTTTGACCGGTTCTGGACACTAATTCTTGTAATGCCCAATCTGGTCACAATTGAAGCACTTTACTCCCTTCTTATCTGCAACCTTCTTTCCTTTTCCAGTTCGACATTCATGAGCATAATGTCCCTTCTTATCACACTTAAAGAAAACTAGATTAGCCTTCACCTTCTTGACAAGTCCTCCCTTTTGGGTTCCTTTCTTCTCAAAGAATTTCCTCTTCTTGCCCTAAAAACCCTAGGTTCAACCTTCTTCTCCTTCCCATAAGTAGAAAGCATCTCTTCATTTCGGATTGCCATCTCCACTATAACTGTACTTGGATCATGGAGATGTGGCATAGTTGCTATAGAAATCTCGGGTCTTAACCCTCGAATAAACTTTTCGTTTTTTTAATGACAGTGTCAATGGTAGCATATCCATATTTGGACAACTCATCAAACTTCGTAGCATACTCAATCACCGACATCTCACCCTGCACAAAGTCCATGAACTTTCTCAATAATACTGACTTGGCAATTTCAGACAAAAATCTCTCTTCAAATCTCATATGAAACTCTGCCCAAGTCAATTCCTCCTCAAGAACTCCTATGGTAACACTATTCCACCAATAAAGTGTTGTTGCCTGCAACTGTCTAGAGGCAAGTCTCTTCTTCTGCTCATCGTTTAATCCCAAGTCAGCGAAGATCCTTTCACAATGCCATAAGCATTTTTCTACTTCAACAACATCCTCTATTCCAAAAAAAACAGCTTCCCACCAAGACTGGTGTAATTTCTGCTCAGCTTGGCATAGCTATTGCCAACTGGGGCCACGGGAATAGCTCCTCCAACAGCATTACCCCCAGCTACTCTAGCAGCTGCTTCAGCTTGCATCAGATTGACAAAGAACTGATACATCATCCCTATATCTACTGGCAGGGTTCCAGCACCTACGTTGGAATTTGCATTTGGATTAGCATTTGCTTGTCGACTCGGATTCGTCCTAGTATTGGGTCGAACATATCCATTAGTTATGGGGCTTCCTCCACCTAGATGTCCTCTTCCATTTCCTGCCTCCATATCTTCCTTTCTCATAAATCTGTATACTAGCCTTAGTAAGATACAGAAGAACGGTCTATGAGAGAGGGAAGTACGTACTTATAGATATATACACAACAAATACAAGTACGTTACTATAGCTTTAACTTAAACCCTGGTCTCAATTTTCTGATTCATTGGGTTATGTTTTGAAAATCTTTTAGGTTTAAATTTCTTTTAAATTTACATAAACCTATGCTCTAATACCCACTTGTAACATCCCAAACTTGGAGGCTCAAAACTAACAACTACGGATGTTGTAGTCATCCATAGTTATTAATTCTTGGTGACCAAATGCGGTAATGTTAGATACATTGATATATCAGAAACACACGAATAAAAAAAATTAAACTCATAAAACAAATTTATCATTCCACTTCAAATCGTATTTCAAATTCATTACATAATCCCAATTTCGTAAACCATGTTCAGAGAAATATAATTATTACAAAATACGCCAAGAGCGACATATGAAGATGCCTCAAGGATGATCAGAGTCTAAACATAGGCAATTAAGCAACTTTGTCATTCCAACCAAAATACAACGGAATCAAACATAAAGAACTCCTAATAGCTAGCTTGCCTCCCGCACGTCTCCATAAGCTTATTCGTCTAAAAGAAAACCTGAAAACCTTAACTCACAAACTACTCAAAATTAATTGAGCACCCGAGAGTTTAAGGGGAAAACATAAACTTCGAGTCAGACAAAAAGTTTGGTATGAATAATAACCTACCATCTCGAACCATTTAGATATCTAGTGAGACGCCGCGCTTAGCTGAACGTGTTTTTCCCTCACTAGTATCTTGACTCAATTTATAATAACCATATACTGTACACCAAAATTCACAATGGTTAAAACATAACATAATAGAAGGTATTATGATGATATGCAAACATGCAATATGCACTAGATTTCCCATCCCCATTTATTTGACTATCTGTCTCAAGTTATAGTATCTAGGGTCACTATTAGCCTATTAGTTTTCATGGGTTGACTAATAACCTGTTAATTCTTTATGGAATTCCTATCCACTTTCATAGTTTTCATCGGGTCACTATAAACCTATTGGTTTCTACCAATACTATCAACCAATCATAGTTTTCATAGGGTCTCTATGAACCTATTGGTATCTACCAACAACTTTCTCCAATCATAGTTTCCATGGGCTGACTATGAACCTATTGGGTTCTCCAATAACTTCGCACGTGTCATAGTTTTCATGGAATCACTATGAACCTATCGATCTCTTTCAATAACTTGTCCGGACATGGTTTTCATGGGATCACTAAGAACCTATTGGCCCCTGCTAATAACAATCTCTATACATAGTTTTCATGGGCTTACTATGAACCTATCTAAACCAATAATTCTATGATCAGTCTTTGGGCATCCTAAATTCTGGTCTGCCTGACCTTCATGATGCAATTCTACTCACACACGAGTTAACTCACTATATATTCACTACTGGGTCGACCTAACTGGTTATTCTGCCCTTAACACGCCAAAAATTCAGTTATTGGTTAATTATAAAGTTAATATGTTTATAGAAGGAGCACACATGATAACTGATTATAACATGATAATATAAATATCTAAGGTTAATTTCCTTGTAATCATTTTTCAAATGAAACATGGTTAATGCCTTTAACCTATTATCTTTAACAAGGAAAGCTTCTTCAAAAACACCAAAGTTAAATGTCATTTCAAAACTCTTTCATATAGCCATGGGTTAACTTTTAAAAAATGAGATGGGGTTTCTTGTTTGAAAACTAAGGCTTTCTAACCCTTAGGCCTTCTCTTTCGAAACCATAAAAACATACCTTTCGAAAGTAATCAAACATTCCTTTCAAAACACTTAAAGATATACCTTTCGAAACACTCAAATCATTCTTTTCGAAAGCATTGAAAACTTCCTTTAGAAACCATTAAAGATTTACCTTTCAAAACACTTAAAGCTTATCTTTCAAAGGTACCTAGTTCAAGTAAAATTAATGAAAGTATAGCTTCGAAACCATTTAAGTGTATCTCTTTCGAAATCATTGGGTTTAACATTAAGTATAACTTCTGGGTCAAAGAAAACAAAAGTGAAAGTAACCCTTTCGAAAGCGTTGATCTTTAATTAAAAGAATTAGGGAAAATGATAGCATCGAAACCACTCTTTCGAAAGCATTGATAAAAGCGGCTACAGAAACCCTATCGAAAGCATTGGGAAGGCGGCTTTAAATTTTACAAGGGCGAAAGCTCCCCTTTCGAAAGCATTGGTTTAAGATTATAAAGAAAGCTGTCTTTAACTAATTCGAAAGGCATGAATGCAGTAGCTAGGTTTCAAATAGGTTCACCAATGGCTACCCATTCGAAAGCTTCTTTTTAAAACTAAATATGCGACAACTCATTCGAAAGCATCTTTTAAAAGAAAAGGCAAGTAATATATTCGAAAGCTTATAAAAATGACCTCTACTCCTTCGAAAGCTTTCCTTCAACACAGTCCTTTCCACCTTTCTCCAATCCACTACGTATCAATGGCTTGATACCATGTGTATTGGTTTTGAATGAGTTTATTAGCAGAAGTATGTTGACGAAAGGTAGCAGTTGGAAGTGGCGAAGTGGTAAATTTTGTCAAAATTGATTTTATGCCTTACAAAGTAACTTCTTTTCATCTAACTTGCCGATTTGTCAAAATATAATTGGTTGTCATTTCTTTATCAAAATTCCTTTTTTTTGAAAAGGCTACCGAATTCAATAATTTAAAATTGAAATTATTTTAACAAATAAGCCATTCCCTTCAATAAAACATTTAAATATTTATGTCCTTCAACTTAAATAATTTAATAGCCATGCTAAAGCACTTAGGAAAAATCCCCAAAAATCATCGTAATTCACTTTTAATATGTTTTCTAACATATATAAATTTCAGACCCAAAGTCCTTTATATAATTGCCGTAATTAATTTTAAACCCAAATTATCCATTTCTTCCATTCAAAATTCATAATAAATTATACATAGCTTGGAATATTATGAAAATTTAAACCCATCTCCAAAATAATGTTTTAACATATTCAATCATCATGGCATTCAAAACCCATTTATACAATTTAACCCCAAAATTGAATTATACCTTTACATAAAAATCTTTTTTTAAATCAAACATGGCATATAATCAAAGCATATCATCATTCAATCCATCCAGACAGTTTTAAAAACTTAAACCCAAAATTAAAATTTTCAAATAAACATATATGGGATGTTTTAGATTATTATTCACCTTGTTTAGATAAGGAACTTGAGATTTTTCTTACTTAATTCTTCCTTGCTTGAATCCTTAGCTTCTAATTGATTTTGACCCCCTTTTCCCCTTAGGGTTATGACCAGCATTGATCTCCTTTTGTTTATGTTTTTGTTTTGTGAACGTATGAATGAGAATGAGGTAAGGGTTTAGGAGTTATGGTTTATGGTATATGGCTATTTCTCATATTACCCTTGCCTTACTTAATTTAGTTTTCATCTTATAAACCATTCTCATGAATTTACTTTTGAGCCATTTTATAAATCCATTTAATCAAGACACGACCCTAATTAGTTTCCAAATCTCAATTCCCTAATCACTCTAGTCTCTACATTATTCTATTTAATTTATCTAATTAAATCTCCTGAATAATGTTATTAAAATTAGGGTGTTACACCTACCCTTCGGTGGAAAATGTACACGAAGGGAGCATCCAATGATTGTTGTTCTGGAGCCGGAGTCGTACTAGTAACTACGGAGGATCGATCAATTTGCTATACTTTGAAGCTTGACTTCCTTGCAACGAATAATGAAGCCGAACATGAAGCTCTGATCATTGGACTCAAACTTGCCAGAGAATTGGGGATAAAATCTCTTGAAATCTTTTGCGATTCCCAATTAGTGGTGTAATTCAAAGGAGATTACCAGATTAAAGGACAACGACTCACTCCGTATCTTATCCGAGTCCAAGAGCTATTGATTGACTTTGAGTATTATGACATCATGCACATTCCCCAAGATCAAAACAAAGAGGCCGACTCATTGGCAAAGTTTGCTAGCACCAGGGATGCATAACAAATGGGCTTGGTTCTAGTCGAAGTACTTGACGCTCCGAGCATAAACCAGATGGAAATCGATGGGTACTGGAGATGGAGCCTGAGAAGGAGTCGTGGATGACTCTGATTAAAGACTATTTGCTACAGGGAGTCCTTCCCAAATGGAGGAATGAAAGACAATAAGTCCACCACAAAGCTTCACGGTATATCATTCAGGAAGGAGTCATGTATAGAAAGGGTTTTACCGTTCCTCTACTCCGGTGTATCGCTCATGATAAAATAAAATGAGTCCTAAAGGAATTTCATGTAGGGGAATGCGGCGATTGCAGTGGAGGGTAAACCCTAGCAAAGAAAATACTCTGTTATGGGTATTGCCTACGAACTATCAACCGAGATGTTGTTGATTATGCTAAACGATGCGACAAGTGCCAGATGTTTGCAAAAGTTCCAAGAGCTCCACCGACACAAATTTCATAAATGGTCAGTCCATGGTCGTTTTCCATATGGGGCATAGATATTATCAGTTCCTTACTGATCTCTAAAGGCGGTGCGAAGTACGCCATCATAGCAGTTGATTACTTCACCAAATGGGCCGATGCAAAATCTTTAGCCATAATCACGACAAAGAAAGTAATCAACTTCATTATCCAAAACATCATATGTCATTTTGGCCTTCCACGCACCATTATAACTGACAATGGAACCCAATTCAACAGCCCTGAATTCAAATACTTCTGCTGCGGTATCATACTAAAAAGAGAATTGTGGCAGTTGCTCACCCTCAAGCAAATGGACAAGTTGAAGTTGTAAACAAAATCATAAAATCCATTCTGAAGAAGCATTTGGAAAAGGCTAGAGGCAAGTGGATGGATGAACTCCCAACAGCATTATGGGCTTACAGAACCACTCACAAGTCTGTGACTGACCATACTCCATTAGCCCTTGCTTACGGCTCTGAAGCCGTCATTCCTATTGACCTCGAAGTCCTTTCTCATCAAATGACCTATCATGAACCTAGAACGAATAGAGATCTCCTTTTGGAATTTCTAGACTTTGTAGATGAGAAGCGCGAAGAAGCTGATTTGAGGGCAGCTGCACATCGATACTGAGTCGCCTGATACCATAACACTAAAGTCTGACCTTGAACCTTTGAAATCGGCGATCTCATCTTAAAATGGATTTTTCCTATCTCGTCACACATGGATCCTACTTGGGAAGGACTATATGTCATTGAACAGAGGCTTGGAGAGGGAACTTTCAAGCTGGCGACTGTTGATGGCGTCACACTCCCAAAGGCGTGAAATAGCGAGCATTTATAATGCTATTTCACTTAGTCTATTCTTTTCATTCAGTTGTATTTAATTTTCAAATTTGCTTTAGCATTTGATTTTCCAGATATGTAACGAGTTAATTATGTCATTCCTTTCCATTTGGCAAATAAAGTTTGAAATTTCCTTCATATTTGTGATTGCTATAGCATTACATATTAGTTATGATACCTGACTAACTAATACTGACATGTCCGAGTGTTAACCCGCCTTTTGACAAGACAGCATACATGTGGATTTAACCCAATCGACTACACAGTGATCGAAGCTGGATTGTCATAAACTTGGTTCAGACAAATGGATGGATGAATAGTCGATGGACAAGCACCACAGGATACTTGAGTATGGGTTTTTAAAAAAGGTCGAGCCGCTCCGGGATCACAATGGGTTTACTTCGGGTTTTCAGGAGGATTGCTTTGAGACAAAGAGGTGTTTGCTTCGGGTCACGATGGGGCATTCCTTGAAGGGGATGGCATTGGACCTCCTTGGATCAGCATTATCTTGCTTCGGGTCATCTCAACATTTACTTTGAGTCAATGGAGGGGTTACTTCGGGTCAAGGAGGCAGTTACTTCGGGTCAGAGTCATGGATCGGTCAATATCCATATGATTCACATCATTTCGTATCCATCTGTTTTGTATCCATCTCCTTCGCTTCCATCCATTTTGTATCCATCGGGTTTGGACTAACCTCATCTTTCATTAGTAGCATGCTTCGTGTCGATCATCCACTTGATCGATACGAATAGGAGAACCGCAGATCGATACGAAGGATGAACTTCGGCATCGATATTAAACCATAGGTAAAACACCGATACGAAAGCAATGGAAATTCATCGATATGAAGAGCTTAATGCTAGATGGACACGAAGGAAATAGTCAAGCCAGAGGAAGCGGTCTATGAGCGTGAAACATGGATCTCCCCAAAACACTCGAGCTACGTCATCGATACAAAGCCTATCGATACGCATGTATCGATACAAAGTGCTCAGCCAACTTGCGAATCCAATCTTAGATCAATCATAACTCAAAAACTACAAGTCCAAATGCCATGATATTTTCACAGAAGCTTTCCTATTCACTCAAGAATGTCTACGATCGTTCGCAGCTCCATTGGGCCATTTTTAGATCGATACGAAATGAACTTGGATCGATCAGGATCGATCCCAAATGACCCAAGACTGATCTGGTGGGCCCACCCACGTGTGAGAAGAGGTATTTTGAGGTTTAAGGGAGATATTTCCAGATCTACTCCTATAAATAGCACCCCCTACGCCTATAGAAAAAGGACTCTTTTGCTCTTCTATGCTGTTACTCTACTGAAACTCCATTGTAACTTGAGTGTTATTGATTGTACTGTTGTAAATCAGTTGAGAATCATCAATAAACAACAAACTCTTCAAAGTGGACGTAGGCTACAACGTCGAACCACTATAAATCTCATCTTTTTACCGCTTTCTTTTTAATTTTTGTTGTTCTTCATATTTATATCCTCTTCACATATTCAATCTATGGACTGCGACTGTGAATTGGTGCTTTCATCTGCGATTGGGTATTTGTGACCAATTTTGGCGCAAACATTTTGGTGCTTTCACTGAGAAAGCCAGCACTCAGGGATTTCGAAGCTTGGATTTTGGATTTGAAGGCTTAGGAACTTGGATTTTGGAAGCCATGGCTAAGAAATCAACAAGGAGATAGAGAACAGAGAGGAGCCATCATGAAGGATGTTAGAAGGCTTCCTTAGGAGCTAATCAGAGCTCAATTTTCATCACCAGGGAAGAGATGGAGATGATGATGGATGCTTTGCAAGAAGGGATGCTGAAAAGGTAGGACGAAATGATGTAGAACCTACTTCGACAGGTTGGACAAGCTGGAGTGCAAAATCAAGAGAACAGAGCTACAGGGAATGCTGGAAATGTGGATCGCGAAGCCGGAATAGCAGGAGTAAAGGAAGTCCAGAACCAGAGTCAGGGGAACGGAGCAACTAGGATACAGGATAGAGTGGTGCTGTCAGGAACAGCCCCTGAACTAGGGGGCACGCCCCCGGATCATGTTGGCTCAATTCCAGGTAGGATATCAAGCGGTGCTATGCAATTTGGCACCGATAGAGGAATGAATGCTCGTCTAGGAGAGTAAATTTCCAGATTCCCTCTGGAACTCAGGGGGTAGGTTGGAGGCAACAAACAAAGACTACCGCTTGGTGACAATGACAAATTGGCAGAAATGGTCAGACGGGCCATGAGAGGAGGATTGGTGAATAAAGATTTGGAGGATGTGAACAGGAGCCCCTTCGCTTCCACAATTAGGCAGGCTAGGAATCCACCTGAATCCAAACTACCAACACTGGAGACGTGTGATGGAAGGACAAATCCCGCTGTTCCTTTGACAAGGTATATGAGGCACATGGAAGTACTGGGGGCATCGAAGGAGGTCATGGCCCGGTGTTTCCCTTTGTATTTGACGGATATAGCAGCACTGTGGTTCAGGCAATTGGAAAGCGCCTCCATTGGAACGTGGACCAAGTTGATCGAGAGGTTTATGAGACAGTTTAGAGTTCATATCTCAAGACCTAAGAATGTGATGAGTTTGACAACACTGAAACAGAGGACCGGAGAGTCTTTAAGGAATTTTTTAATGCAATTTAATGCAGTGGCAGCATCGGTGGATCTCCCAGATCCGTCCATAGTTCTGATGGCAGCTGTATCTGGCATAGCTGATGGAATGGAATTCAAGGATTCATTGACAAGAGATCCACCTATGGACCTAGGAGAGTTTTACCATGAGGCAGAAAGGTTTCTACGACAGGAAGACGCAAAGGCTGGAAGAGAGGAAGGAGAGGAAGTTGATGTTTATGCGGTCAAAGGCGGAGATCCACCCGAAAAAGATTCAAACAAGGATAAAGGGAAGCAAAAAGCAGAGAATAGCTGTGATGAGCCGAGGCGTCCATGAAAGGAATTGAGATTCGCCTCTTATACGGAGTTGAGTGAGACTTTAGAATGAATATACCAAGACACTAGGAGGCAGGTTCTCTACCGAAGGCCAATCAGGAGGGAGCCAACCAATAATGAAAGGAAATCAGACGAATACTGCCTATTCCATGAGCTAGGCGGCCATAGTACAAACGATTGCAAGCACTTGAGGGATGAGATCGAAGGACATATCCGGAATAGCATGCTGTTACAGTACGTGAAAAGGCGAGCAGCGACGGTGGAACAGGAGCGACCACCATCTGCATCAAACGAAGACGGCCCTGAATCAAGGCGTCAGCTTATCATCAACTGATCGAGATGATGAAGAATAAGTAATAAACTCCACAATAAAACGGTTAAGTCACTTACACATGTACGGGATCACGAACGGTCTTCGGGCATGCTCTGAGATGACTATAAACTGCTACAGTGGAGATGGTTGCACTTTGATGTTTCTGTTTTGCTTTTGTTTTCTCTTCTTTGAATCTGGACTTGATTTTCTGAGTTGGACATTTCAATTGTAAGACTCATTTGAATGTAAAATCTGATCGACCTCGAACGGTCACAATTCACCTCGAACGGCACCCGACCTCGAACGGTCATAATTCGCCTCGAAGGGCACCGGCCCTCAAACGGTCACGATTCGCCTCGAATAGCACCCGACCTCGAACGGTCACAATTCGCCTCGAACGGCAACCGACCTCGAACGGTCACATCTCACCTCAAATGGCACCCGACCTTGAACGGTCACATATCACCTCGAACGACATACGATCCCGAACGATCGCTATTCACAATCATGTAAGATCATCGACCTCGTCACAGGTCATCAACAGGCTCTGAACAACAGGTTTATGGCGCTACAAAATGCACCTTCCTATCGCAAGGCATGTTTTGGGGGGCAAAGTGCTAACCCACCTTTTGATAAGATAGCATACAGGAGGATTTAACCCAATCGACTGCACAATGATCGAAGCTAGATTGTCACAGACTTGGTTCAGACAAATGGATGGACGATTAGTCGATGGACAAGCACCACAGGATACTTGAGTATGGGTTTTTGACAAAGGTCGAGCCGCTTCAGGATCACAATGGGTTTACTTCAGGTTCTTAGGAGGATTGCTTCGAGACAAAGAGGTGTTTGCTTCGGGTCATGATGGGGCATTCCTTGAAGGGGATGGCATTGGACTTCCTTGGATCAGCATTATCTTGCTTCGGGTCATCTCAACATTTACTTCGAGTCACTGGAGGGGTTACTTCGGGTCAAGGAGGCAGTTACTTTGGGTCAAAGTCATGGATCGATCAATATCCATATGATTCACATCATTTCGTATCCATCTGCTTTGTATCCTTCTCCTTCGCATCCATCCATTTCGTATCCATTGGGTTTGGACCGACCTCATTATTCATTAGCAGCATGCTTCATATCGATCATCCACTTGATCGATACGAAGAGGAGAACCACAAATCAATATGAAGGGAGAACTTCGGCATCAATATGAAACCACACGTAAAACATCGATACGAAAGCAATGGAAATTCATCTATACGAAGAGCTTGGCGCTAGATGGATATGAAGGACACAGTCAAGCCAAAGGAAGCGGTTTACGAGCGTGAAACATGGATCTCCCCAAAACACTCGAGCCACGCCATCGATATGAAGCCTATCGATACGCATGTAACGATACGAAGTGCTCAGCCAACTTGCAAATCCAATCTTAGATCGTTCATAACTCAAAAACTACAAGTCCAAATGCCATGAAATTTTCACAAATGCTTTCTTATTCACTCAAGAATGTCTACAATCGATCGCAGCTCCATTGGACTATTTTTGGATCGATACGAAATGAACTTGGATCGATCCCAAACGACCCCAGACCGATCTGGTGGATCCACCCACATGTCAAAAGAGGTATTTTGAGGTTTGAGGGAGATATTTCCAGATCTACTCCTATAAATAGCACCTCTACGCCAACAGAAAAAAGACTTTTTTTCTCTTCTACGCCATTACTCTGCTGAAACTCCATTGTAACTTGAGTGTTATTGATTGCACTGTTGTAAATCAGTTGAGAGTCATCAATAAACGACAAACTCTTCAAAGTGGACGTAGGCTACAACGCCGAACCACTATAAATCTCATCTTTTTTATTGCTTTCTTTTTAATTTGTGTTGTTCTTTATATTTATATCCTCTTCACATATTCTATATGTGGTATGCGACTGTGAATTGGTGCTTTCATCTGCGATTGGGTGCTTATGACCAATTTTGGTGCAAACACCGAGCAGTTCCCAAAGTTTGGAGCAAGCGGATTACATAAGTTCACGATTGAACTGGAAAAAATGAATGTGGTCTGACCATTCTTTCGATGATTCTCGCTCACAACCCAATGGACAGAGTACCTAACGAGAGCTGGATGTGACTTGACCATCCGATAACCAAATTAATCCCACCAAGTGATAGGACAGACATGAATCAAAAGCGATCGTGTCGTGACACAATCGATCACTCGCTAAGTTAAGCCCCGGACTTCGGAGCAAGTCCATAAATTATGGAAAGTATGGTCCGACTATTTTCTGAAATAACTCTTAGTCCCTAGAGTGTGGGCTAGAGTATAAACACAAATTGGGTCTGATTTATTCACCCACCAACTAACTCTTATCCCTAGAGTGCAGATATAAGTACAAACAAATAGATGAGTGCGGTCAGACCATTCACTATTCAATAAACTCCGGCCAGAAACCGAAAGGAGGAGTATAAACTTAATGGGGATGGAGTTCGACAATCCACTATCTAACTCCTGCTAACTCGAGACTAGGCGCAGGAGTATAATCACTTAAACCGCTGAATCTGACGGCGTAACACTACGGCTCGAGCCCAGTGTTTGGTACAACTTGAGGCCAAGACCACATGGAGGCCTTATGTAACACCCCTAATTTCAAATAGCGTTATTCAAGAGATTTAATTAGATAAATTAAATAGAATAATATAGAGACTAGAGTGATAAGAGAATTAAGATTTGAAAACTAATTAGGGTTGTGCCTTAGATAAATCGATTTATCAAAATGGTTTATAAGTTAAATACTTAAGAGAATAAGGCAAGGGTAATATGGGAATAACCGAACCCCATAACCCCAAAAACCCTTACAACCTTTTCATTCTCATTACATTCTTACAAAAACAAAAGTATAAACAAAAGAAAACAAGGTCGACCGTAACATTAAGAAGAAGAAGAGTAAAATCCAATTAGAAGCTAAGATCCAAGCTAGGAAGATTAAAGCAAGAATAAATCTCAAGTTCCTTATCCAAACAAGGTGAATAATGATCTAAACCATCTCATATAGTCGTCTTGAATGTTTTAATTTGGGTTTAAGGTTTAAAACCATAAAATTGGATAAATGATGATATGCTTTGATTTATATGCCATGTTATAATTTAAACAAGGATTTTTGTGGGATAATATAATTCGATTTTAAGGTTAAAATCGTGTAAATTGATTTTCAAATGCCATGATGTTTGAATATGCTATGTAAAACATTATTTTGGAGATGGATTTAAATTCTCATAATATTCTAAGCTATGGATAATTTATTATGAATTTTAAATGGAAATAGATAATTTTGGGTTTAAATTATTTAAGGCAATCCAGTATTGTTTTCGGGTCTAAAATTTATATATGTTAGAAACCATATTAAAAGCGAATAATTGTGATTTTTAGGGAATTTTCCCTAAGTGTTTTACTATATATATTAAATTATTTAAGTTAGAGGATTTAAATGTTTTAAACGTTTTGTTAAGGGGAGGGCATATTTGTTAAAATGATTTCATTTGTTGATTGTTGAATTCGGCAGCATTTAGAAAAGAATTTTTATATAGAATTAGTAACCAATCATATTCTCACAAATTAGGCAAGTTAGGTAAAAAAGGAAATAGTTTGATAGGCATAAAAATCAGTTTTGTTTCGAATTACAACTTCGCCACTTCCATTAGTTTGCTTCCATCACCATACTTCCATTAATGACCTTTTGCACCCTTTCGAAACCGATGCACGTGGTATCAAGCAAATGATAAATAGTGTATTGGAGAAAGGTGGAAGGGACTGTGTCGAAGGCATGCTTTCGAAGAGGTTGAAGCTATTTTTATAAGCTTTCAAATCAATCCAACCTGCCTTTGTTTTTAAAGAAGCTTTCGAAAGAGTTGCCATCTTTAAACCTATATGATACCTAGCTACCGCATTCATACCTTTCAAATCAGTTAGAGATCGCTTTTCTTTATAGTATTCAAAAGGGAAGCTTTCATCCTTTAAATTTTAAAGTCGCTTCCTCGATGCTTTCAAAAGGGTTGTTTTAGCCAATTTTAATAAGAGTTTCGGAGGCAATGCTTTTGAAAGGATGGTTTCGAAGCTATCCTCTTCCCCAATTCTTTTATTTGAGATCAATAGTTTTCGAAAGGGTTGCTTTTGCTTCTGTTCTATTTGACCCTATAGTTACATTAAATATTAAACCTAATAGTTTCAAAAGGAATACTTTAAAATGGTTTCGAAGCTATGTTCCCACAAATTCTTACTTGAACTAAATGCCTTCGAAAGGAATATCTTTAAATGTTTCGGAAGGTATGTTTTTCGGTGTTATGAAAGGAATGTTTCCAATGCTTACGGAAGGTATATTTCTAAGTGTTTCGAAAGGTATATCTTTGAGTGTTTCGAAAGAAGGTTTCCAATGCTTTCGAAAGGTATATTTTTAATGGTTTCGAAAGAGAAGGTCTAAGATTTTAATTAATACTTTTGAAAGGGAGAGTAGTGGAGGGTAACTCATGATGTCACAATGATCCGAAGGATCTAGTCGAAAGCCTTAGCTTTCAAATAAGAAAATCCAATCTCATTTTTAAAGGTAAACCCATGGCAATGTAAAAGAGTTTTGAAATGGCATTTAAAATTTGAAATCTTAGAGAAAGTTTTCCTTGCCAAGGATAGCAGGTTAAGGGTATTAACCATGTTTTAATATAAAATGATTGCAAGGAATTAAATCATGAATGTTTGTATTGTTATGTTTTGATCCATTATCATGTATGCTTCTATAATCATATTCACTTCATAATTAACTCATGACTGCATTTTAGGGTGTTAAGGGTAGAATAACTGGCTAGGTTGACCCAGTAGTGAATATACATTGAATTAACTCATGTGTGAGTAGGATTGCATCTAGGAAGTCAGAGGGACCAGAATATAGGATGCCCAAAGTTGATCAAAGATCCTTGGTTTAGACAAGTTCTTAATAAGCCCATGAAAACTATGTATGGAAATTATTATTGGCAGGGGGCCAATAGGTTCTTAGTGACCCCGTGAAAACAATGTACGGGACTAGTTATTGATAGAGATCAATAGGTTCATAGTCAGCCTATGAAAACTATGACATGAGAGATGTTATTGGAGAATCCAATAGGTTCATGATAATACCATGAAAAATATGATTGGATAATGTTGTTGGTAGATACCAATAGGTTCTTAGTAATCCTATGAAAACTATGAAACCGGACAGATAGTTCGTAAGCTCGAAACAGGTTATTTGTCAGCCCATGAAAACTAATAGGTTAATAGTGACCCTATAAACTATAACTTGAGACAGATAGTCAGGTAGATGGAGATGATAAATCCAGAGCATATTGCATGTTTGCATATCATCATAATACATTTTATTATGTTATGTCTTAACCATTGTAGATGCAGGTGCATTGTATATGGTTATTATAAATTGGGTTAAGATACTAGTGTGGGGAAAACCCATTTCACTAAGTGTCGTGGTCTCACTAGATATCTATATGGTTCGAGATGGTAGGTTATTATTCACACTAGACTTTTTGTCTAACTCGAAGTTTATGTTTTCCCTTTAAATCCTCGAGGGCTCATTTGATGAGTAGTTTGAGAGTTAGTTTTTAGGTTCTCCTTTAGACGAATAAGCTTCCGGAGACGTGCGAGAGGCAAGCTAGCTATTAGGAGTTCTTTCTATTTGATTTCGCTGTTTAATTGGATGTAATGGCAAAGTTTTTTAATTGCCTATATTTAGACTCTTATCTACCAATGGGACATCTTCATATGTCGCTCTTAGTGTATTTTGTAATAATTACATTTCTCTGAATGTGGTTTACGAATTAGGATTATGTAATGAATTTGAAATATGATTTGAAGTGGAATGAGAAATTTGTTTTAAAAATTGAGTTTAAATTTTTTTTCATATCCATGTGCTTCTGGTATATTAATGTATCTAACATTACCGCATTTGGTCATCAAGAATTAATAACTATATATGACTACAGCATCCGTAGCAGTTATTTTTGGGCCTCCGAATGGGGGATGTTACAAGTTGGTATCATAGCATAGGTTTATGTAAATTTAAAATAAATTTGAACCTAAAAGATTTTCAAAACATAACCCAACGAATCAAAGAATGAGACCGGGGTTTGGTTTAACGCTATAGTAACGTACTAGCATTTGTTATATATATATATATATATCCATAAGTATGTATTCCCTTTTTCTCTTAGACCGTTCTTCTATATCTTAGTAATATCGTATGCATATACACGAGAAAGGAAGATATGGAGGTTGGAAACGGAAGAGAAAATCTAAGTGGAGGAAGCACCACAACTAATGGAAATGCTCAACCTAATACCAGAAGAAATCTGGGTCGACCGGCAAATGCTAATCCAAACGCAAATGCCAATGTAGGTGCCGGAACCTCGCCAGTGGATATGAGGGTGATGTATCAGTTCTTCATCAATTTGATGCAAGCTGGAGCAGCTGCAGGAGTAGCTAGGGGTAATGCTGTGAATGTTGGAGGAGATAATCCTGTGGCCCCAGTTGGTAATAACTATGCCAAGCTGAGTTGGGATTATACCAATCTTACTGGGATGCCGTTTTTGGGAACACAGGATGCTATTGAAGTAGAAAACTGGTTATTGCACTGTGAAAGAATGTTTACCGACTTAGGATTAGATGATGAGCAGAAGAGAAGACTTGCTTTGAGACAGTTGCAGAGAGCAGCACTTATTGGTGGAATGGTGTTACTGTCGGAGTTCTCGAGGAAGAGTTGACTTGGGCAAAGTTTCGAAGGAGATTCGAAGAGTGGTTCTTGTCTGAAGTTGCCAAGTTAGTATTGCTGAGAAAGTTCATGGACTTAGTGCAGGCTGAAATGTCGGTAATTGAGTATGCTACGAAGTTTGATGAGTTATCCAGATACGAATATGCTACCATTGACACCATCATTAAAAGGAACGAGAAGTTTATTTGAGGCTTAAGACCCGAGATTGCCATGGCGACTATGCTGCATCTCCATGATCCAAGTACAGTTGTAGTGGAGATGGCAATTAGGAATGAAGAGATGCTTTCTACTTTTGGGGAAGAGAAGTATGTTGAAACCCAGGATTTTCAAGGCAAGAAGAGGAAATTATTTAAGAGGAAAGGAGCTAAGAAAAGAGGAGCTGCCAAGAAAGGAAAGCCAATCTAGTTTGTTACAAGTGTGACAAGAAAGGACATTATGCTCTTGAATGTCGAACTGGAAAAGGGAAAAAGGTTCCAGACAAGAAAGGAGTGAAGTGCTTCAACTGTGACCAGGTTGCACACTATGAGAATCAGTATCCAAAACTAGTCAGATCGGATAAGAGAAAGGTATTTTCTTTGGAACCATCATCTTCTAGACCAACTGTTGCTGAGAAAAGAAAGACTGTGATGGGAGGTACGCTTTTGATTCATAGTATACCAGTTAGGGTACTATTTGATACCGGTGCATCACATTCATTTGTATCTCAGTGTTTGTTAGGTTTAGAACCCACATACCTTGTTACTTCCTTAAGGGTTGCGAATTCGATAGGAGGGTATGCAACTCTGGAGATGACATATGACCAGTTAGAACTTGAATTGTTAGGTCATAAGTTTGCATGCAGTTTGTATGTTTTTTTATTTCGTAAGCTTCAGAATCATTTTGGGTATGGGTTGGTTAGATAAATATGGTGCTAGGATATATTACCAAGATAGGGAAATATCGAGAAGACACCCAAATAGTCATGATCGAATTATATACTCGGTGGAGAAGTCAGACTCGAGTGCTTGGGCTTTGCTGAACGCAATGGAAGTCGAAGAAGAGTTGAATCGGGTTATGGTAGCAAGAGAGTTTGTAGATGTTTTTACGCCAGTCCCAAGACTACCACCGAAGCGAGCCATTGAGTTTCGGATAGATTTTGTGCCGGGAGCAGAACCTGTAAGTATACCACCTAGCAGGATGACACCTACAGAGATGAAGGAATTAAAGATGCAGCTAGTGGATTTAGAAGGAAAGAATGTTACCAGACCAAGCAATTCGCCTTGGGGAGCGATTACGGTGTTCGTGAAGAAACCAGGTGGGTTGTTAAGGATGTGTATCGACTATCGTAAGTTGAACAAGAAGACGATCAAGAATATGTATACTTTGTGAAGAATCGATGATTTATTTGATTAGTTGAGTGGAGCCAGAGTATTTTCCCAATTGGATTTGGCGACAGGTTTCCATAAGCTAAGAGTGGCCAAGGACAGTATTCCATTGACGACGTTTCGGACTAGGTATGGTTCATACTAGTGGTTAGTGATGCCATTCGGGTTAATGAATGGACCAGTTTTCGCCGTGGATTTTATGAACTGAGTTTTTCGAGAGCATATGGGTTGGTTCATACTAGTATTCACAGATGACATTTTAATATACCTGAGGATGAAAGAGAGCATCGCGAAGTTTTCAAAGTGTCATTTCTGGAAGAAAAAAATTAAGTTTCTTGGTTACGTGGTTTCAAAGAAGGGTTTGTCCGTTGATAAGGAAAAGATCGAGGTTGTCAACAACTGGAAGAGACCAAAGACGGTGACTGAGATCAGAAGTTTTCTTGGGCTTCCTGGTTACTATCGAAGGTTTATTAAGGATTTCTTGCGGATAGCAGCTCCTTTAACTAAGCTGACCAAGAAGGACATAAAGTTTATTTGGTCTGACAAATGTGAGAAAGCATTCCTTAAGTTAAAGCACTTGTTGACCAATGCATCTGTATTGGTAGTGCCAGACGGGAATTGAGGATTAGTAGTGTATATCGATGCATGTGGAATAGGATTAGGGGCTGTGTTGATGCAGAAAGGTAAAGTTATTGCTTACGCTTCACAACAGATTAGACTGCATGAAGTGAGATATCCTACTCATGATCTAGAGTTGGCAGCGGCGATCTTCACATTAAAAATATGGAGACATTATCTCTTAAGGGAGAGATTTGAGTTATACACAGATCATAAATTCTTAAGGTATTTATTCTCTCAAAAGGATTTGAATATGAGGCAACAGAGGTAGCTGGAGTTTTTAGCAGCTTATGATTTTGGTATAGAATATACACCTGGAAAAGGAAATAAAGTAGCGAATGCTCTTAGCATAAAACATCAGAATGTGGTGTTAGCTATGTTAACAGAATGGAAGGACTTAGAGGCTTTGGCTACTTGTATTGTGTAGTTAAGATCGACTGTTAGTTCTAGTCAGAGCACTGCCATGATATCCTGCTTGGAAGTTCGAACAGTTCTGATCGAAAGGATTGTTTCTAAGCAAAAAGAGGATCCATTGTTAGCCGAGAAGATTAAAAGGCTTGAGGTTGGATTGGAGATTGATGATTTAAAAGATTTTAGCCTTGACCAGAGGAGATGGTTGAGAAAGACGAGAAAGTTGTGTGTTTCGAATGTTGGGGACTTAAGGAGAGTTCTTAGAGAATGTCATCGATCAAAATTTACTATTCATCCTAGGGGGACCAAGATGTATCAAGATATGAAGAGGAGTTTCTATTAGAAAGGTATGAAGAGGGATGTTGGCTTGTGGGTAAAGCAGTGTGTGCACTGTCACCAAGTGAAGGCCGAACATCAAAAGCCGAGAAGGTTGCTTTAACCTTTGGAGATACCGGTTTAGAAATGGGATTCGGTATCCATGGATTTTATAAACGGGTTTCCAAGGTCGAACCAGGGAAATGAAAGCATATGGATCATAGTGGATAGGCTGACCAAGAGTGCCTATTTCATTCCATTCAAATCAACCCGGACGGCACCTATCTTGGCCAAATTGTTTATGAAGAACATAGTTAGATTATATGGTATAATTAGTAGCATAGTCAGTGACAGAGATGCCTTGTTCACTAGTGAATTCTAGAAGAGTCTACAAGGAATGTTGGGAAGCTTAAGATGAGTACCGCTTATCACCCACAAACGAATGGGCAGACAGAGAGAGTCAACAAGGTACTCGAGGGTCTATTAAGAGCTTGCATATTAGATTTTAGTGGGTCGTGGGAAGACCATTTGCACTTGGTTGAGTTTTCCTATAATAATAGCTACCATGCTAGTATAGGGATGGTACCTTTTGAAGCTTTGTATGGAAGGCCATGCAAGTCACCAGCATATTGGTTGGAAACTGAAGACAGATTGTTCTTAGGTCCAAATCTGGTAAGAGAGACAACAGAGAAGATTGAGTTGATCCAAGGTAGGATGAAGGAAGCTCGGTCTAGACAAAAGAGTTACGTAGATAAGAGGCTTAAAGATCTATAGTTCTCAGTTGGAGATAGGGTTTTCATTAAGGTATCACTGATGAAGGGTGTGGTACGATTCGAAAAGTCAGGGAAACTGGCACCGAGATATGTTGGCCGTTCCCAGTTATAGAGAGGATCGAAAAGCTCGCATATAGAGTAGAGTTGTCGAGCAGTTTGACAGGTGTCCATAATGTGTCTCATCTTCGTAAGTATGTGCATGATCCAGAGACTATTATTCCTCAAACTGCATTGGAAGACTTAATAGTAGAACTGGATATGACCTTTGTTGGGCAACTAGTTCAGGTTGTAGCAAGAGATGAGAAGAGGTTAAGAAATAAGACATTCAAGTTGGTGAAATTTCAGTGGAGCTACAACGAGAAGGACTATACTTGGAAGACAGAAGACAGGATTAGAGATACTTATCCTAATCTGCTTTAAGGTTATGTTCTATATCTATTATATATATAGACTGTCCACTAGTTAGGTAGGCTAGTATGGTAGTCAGGAGATGTTACAGATGATTGCTATGCTTAGTATTTAGTCCATGCTGAATTTCGAGGAAGAAATTCTTTAAGGGGGAGCCTGTAACACCCCTAATTTTAAATAGCATATTCAGGATATTTAATTAGATAAATTAAATAGAATAATGTAGAGATAGAGTGATAAGGGAATTGAGATTTGAAAACTAATTAGGGTCGTGCCTTAACTAAATGGATTTATCAAAATGGTTTATAAGTTAAATACTTAAGAGAATAAGGCAAGGGTAATATGAGAATAGCCGAACCCCATAACCCCTAAACCCTTACAACCTTTTCATTCTCATCACATTCTTACAAAAAAAACATAAACAAAAGAAAACAAGGTCGGCCATAACACTAAGAAGAAGAAGAGTAAATCTAATTAGAAGCTAAGATCCAAGCTAGGAAGATTAAAGAAAGAACAAATCTCAAGTTTCTTATCCAAAAAAGGTGAGTAATGATCTTAACCATCTGATATAGTCCTCTTAAATGTTTTAATTCGGGTTTAAGGTTTAAAATCATATGTTGGATGAATGATGATATGCTTTGATTTATATGCCATGTTATAATTTAAACAAGGATTTTTGTGGGATAATATAATTCGATTTTAAGGTTAAAATCCTGTAAATTGATTTCCAATGTCATGATGTTTGAATATGTTATGTAAAACATTATTTTGGAGATGGGTTTAAATTCTCATAATATTCCAAGCTACGGATAATTTATTATGACATGGAAGAAATAGATAATTTTGGGTATAAATTATTTAAGGCAATCAAGTATTATTATCAGGTCTAAAATTTATATATGTTAGAAACCATATTAAAAGCGAATAATTGTGATTTTTGGGGAATTTTCCCTAAGTGTTTTACTATGGATATTAAATTATTTAAGTTAGAGGACTTAAATGTTTTAAATGTTTTGTTAAGGGGAAGGGCATATTTGTTAAAATGATTTCATTTGTTGATTGTTGAATTCGGCAGCATGTAGAAAAGAATTTTTATATAGAATTAGTGACCAATCATATTCTCACAAATTAGGCAAGTTAGGTAAAAAAGGAAATAGTTTGAAAGGCATAAAAATCAGTTTTGTTTCGAATTACAACTTCGCCACTTCCATTAGTTTGCTTCCATCACCATACTTTCATTAATGACCTTTCGCACCCTTTCGAAACCAATGCACATGGTATCAAGCAATTGATACATAGTGTATTAGAGAAAGGTGGAAGGGACTGTGTCGAAGGCATGCTTTCGAAGGGGTTGAAGCTATTTTTATAAGCTTTCAAATCAATCCAACCTGCCTTTGTTTTTAAAGAAGCTTTTGAAAGAGTTGCCGTCTTTAAACCTATATGATACCTAGCTACCGCATTCACACCTTTCGAATCAGTTAGAGATCGCTTTTCTTTATAGTATTCAAAAGGGAAGCTTTCGTCCTTTTAAATTTTAAAGTCGCTTCCTCAATGCTTTCAAAAGGGTTGTTTTAGTCACTTTTAATAAGAGTTTCGGAGGCAATGCTTTTGAAAGGTTGGTTCCGAAGCTATCCTCTTCCCCAATTCTTTTATTTGAGATCAATACTTTTGAAAGGATTGCTTTCACTTCTGTTCTCTTTGACTCTATAGTTATACTAAATGTTAATCCCAATGGTTTCGAAAGGAATACTTTTAAATGATTTCGAAGCTATGTTCCCACAAATTCTTACTTGAACTAAATGTCTTCGAAAGGTATATCTTTAAGTGTTTCGAAAGGTATGTTTTTCAGTGTTATGAAAGAAATGTTTCCAATGCTTACGGAAGGTATATTTCTAAGTGTATCGAAAGGTATATCTTTAAGTGTTCCGAAATGAAGGTTTCCAATGCTTTCGAAAGGTATATTTTTAATGGTTTCAAAAGAGAAGGTCTAAGATTTCAAGTAATACTTTCGAAAGGGAGAGTGGCGAAGAGTAACTCATGATGTCATAATGATCCGAAGGATCTATTTGAAAGCCTTAGCTTTCAAATAAGAAAACCCAATCTCATTTTTAAAGGTAAACCCGTGGCAATCTAAAAGTGTTTTGAAATGGCATTTAAAATTTGAAATCTTAGAGGAAGTTTTCCTTGCCAAGGATAGTGGATTAAGAGTATTAACCATGTTTTAGTAGAAAATGATTATAAGGAATTAAATCGTGAATGTTTATATTATTATGTTTTGATCGGTTATCATGCATGCTTCTATAATCATATTCACTTCATAATTAACCCATAACTGCATTTTGGGGTTTTAAAGGCAGAATAACTGGCTAGGTTGACCCAGTAGTGAATATATATTGAATTAACTCCTGTGTGAGTAGGATTGCATCAAGGAGGTCAGATGGACCAGAATATAGGATGCCCAAAGCTGATCAAAGATCATTAGTTTAGACAGGTTCTTAGTAAGCCTATGAAAACTATCTATGGAAATTATTATTGGTAGGGGGCCAATAGGTTCTTAGTGGTTCCATGAAAACTATGTCCAGAACAAGTTATTGATAGAGATCAATAGGTGCATAGTCAGCCCATGAAAAGTATGACATAAGAGATGTTATTGGAGAATCTAATAGGTTCATAGTAAGCCCATGAAAACTATGATTGGATAATGTTGTTGGTAGATACCTATAGGTTCTTTATGATCCCATGAAAACTATGAAACCGGACATATAGTCCGTAAGCTTGAAACATGTTATTAGTTAGCCCATGAAAACTAACATGTTAATAGTGACCCTATAAACTATAACTTGAGACAGATAGTAAGGTAGATGGGGATAGGAAATCCCGAGCATATTGCATGTTTTCATATATTTATGATACATTTTATTATGTTATGTCTTAACCATTGTGGATGCAGGTTCATAGTATATGGTTATTATAAATTGGGTTATGATACCAGTAAGGGGAAAATCCGTTCCACTAAGCGGCGTGGTCTCACTAGATATCTTTATGGTTCAAGATGGTAGGTTATTATTCACACCAGACTTTTTGTCTGACTCGAAGTTTATGTTTTCCCTTTAAACTCTCGGGTGCTCAATTGATTTTAAGTAGTTTGAGAGTTAAGGTTTTTAGGTTCTCCTTTAGACGAATAAGCTTCCGGAGACGTGCAGGAGGCAAACTAACTATTAGGAGTTCTTTCTGTTTGATTCCCCTGTGTAATTGGATGTAGTGGCAAAGTTGTTTAATTGCCTATATTTAGAATCTGATCTACCAAGGGGGCATCTTCATATGTCGCTCTTGGCGTATTTTATAATAATTATATTTCTCTGAACATGGTTTATGAATTGGGATTATGTAATGAATTTGAAATGTGATTTGAAGTGGAATGAGCAATTTGTTTTAAAAATTGAGTTTAAATTTTTTCACTTCCTTGTGTTTCTAGTATATCAATGTATCTGACATTACTACATTTTTTCACCGAGAGTTAATAACCATGAATGACTACAGCATTCATAGCAGTTAGTTTTAGGCCTCCAAATGGGGGATGTTATACCTTGAGTAAAAATTAATGGACGATTATCCAAATTAACGAGCAACAAACTACTAGTACATTGAATGGAAAAGTAATAGCTCGACTACTTAAGCAAGTTCACGTAAGAGTTCAAAAAAAATAAAGAACTTTTATTTATGCATTAAACTTGGAAATCATAGTACAAGTTTATCCAAAAGTAGGGGCCATACCCACACATCATGGCCAACAAAAAAGAAAACAGTTATACAAACAATATACAAACTAACTGAAGTGATGGCTACTTCTTTTGTCCCTTCTCTCTTTTGGATTTCTTGGGAGTGGATCCACCCGAGCCTCCGCATGTCCTTCTCTTCGATCATTTACCACCTTAGGCAGGACAACTTTCAGAGGTTGGAGGGAGTTCTCCAGGAACCACCCCGCCAGGTGGAATGACTTGTAGTGGGACGAGATTCAGATCATCGACAACCACATCAATGGGTTCGGCTTTAGCTTTTCTCTTCAATGACTCCTCTCTCTCAATGCATTCCTTCAAGTTGAGCTCACCAGTGTGTTTGGAGGCACATCTGATCACAGCATCATCAAATTCATCTGGCAACGACTGATCGTCGCCCTTTTCATGAGCAAGAGCTCCAATAACTTAAGCGTCGGCTTTTTTATCAGTGTCGGTTGTTGCTCCATAGCGGCACCACTTCCTGGAGTTTGACTAGGAGCTGGAAGAACCGCTGATTCGCAGGAGCAAGCAAATAAGCCCAGAACTATTGGGCATGAAGAATGAAACCACTTGAATAAGAGAGAATAGAGCGGGATACCTGTGTTCGGATGACTTTCAGTTGTCACTGAAGTGCTTCCTTCTTGAATAGGAGTCGGCGCCTTTGATTTATAACCAGCTTATCCGGATCATAGCTCGATTATGTCCCGGGCCAAGTGAAACTGATGCTCCGACTATTTGAAGTGAAGGGGGACCTTTGGGATCAGACCCTGAAGCTTCAGTGATGTTTTTCCCTTTGCCAGAGGGTGCTAGAATATTAAAGTATCGGAGCCTTGCAGCGGCAAGATCTAAAGGTTCATTCCCATGAAGGATCTCCCCTACTAGTTTCTCCTCATCCAAATCAGCTTCTCCATGGGCTTTCTTCTTCGTTTCAGCGATATATTCCCAAGCCTTGGCAAACGATTCAAGCGACTCGAGGTAGCCCTCTCCAAGAAAACTCTAGTCACGATGGATTAGGACTATAGCATTGTATTCAACAATCAAAGGATCAAACATGTCCTTAATCTCATTCCGGCCACACTCTTTAGCATCTTCCAACTGGACCTCAATTTTCTCTCTAACCTCATTCCGGCCAGCTTCCCTTGCCACTTCGTTGAGGACTTCAATTTGAGCGAGTTGTTCTTCAGGTTTAATTTTCAGCTCCCAAGCCTCGACGGCCTCTTCAAAATACCTTTGAGACTCCTCTTGAGCCTAAAGTTTTTCTTCCTTCTCTTTCTTAAGAAGTTCTTTAAGTTCCTCAATGCGATGGGCTAGAGTGTTTTTCTCCTTTTGCAGTGTATCCTTCTCCAGAGCAAGCACATCGCTGCGGTTAAGGGCAACATCCAACTCCTTTTTGTGAGCCATTTCCAGATAACTAACCGCTTTGGATGTTTCTTTAGCGCTCTTCTCTACCGTAGCTAGCTTCATCATCAACTCCGTGATCTCATCATCTTGATGTTTGATTATGTCCTTATCATGGATCGCTTCTAGCTTAAGGCGATCGATTTCATGTTACCTTTCGATAGATACCTCAGAGATTTTCTCGGCTAAATGCTAGAATGCTTCATGCTATACAGAAACATCATTGACACATGCAAGTGAACTCTCTTTAGCACTCCTTGGAATTGTACGGATAGAAGGAAGAAATTTTAGTCTATCAAAATATACTTTTGGAAAATTGACCTTAAGTTCGGCTAATCTTTCTACTGTAGAGTCCTCAGGAGCTGTGATAGTCAAAGCTGGATCAGAAGTAACAATAGGATGTTTGCTCGACCAGCGATCGCGAGGCTGCCGAGAACCAGATAAACCTGAATGATGTTGGGTGGCACAACAGTTTGGGGAACATGAGAAGAGGTCTGGTCGCCGCTGTGTACAAGAGGATTGGGCTGAGATTCCTGGTGAGATGATTGAGATTTGGACTTACATTTAGAGGAAGAAGACTCCCTTGAACGTCGGTTGTCATCCCTTTCTCAATGCCTACCCGAGTCTGGACCACGACTGGATCAATACTATGTTGAGGAGCCCCACAAGCGATCAAAGGCACGGGAATGAGACATAGCATCTGCAGACCAAACAAGAGCGTATAAGTAACCATCAAATAAAGATAGACAAAAATCGTGCAGTGAAGTGCATATGATTGTGAGTGTCCTAGTGTCCCCCCGACGAACCAGTTATTGTAGCCTTGCTTATAAGAGTGTTTTCGCCTTTACTAGTGGGAGGAATGTCATCACCAGTCCTGGTGGGAGAATTGAGCCCCCCAAAGCTAACGTTAGGAAAGTCAAAGGTCATGATATCATCAGGGATCAGGAGACTCGAGTATCCTTCCATCGAACTTTCTAAAGGCTAAGAGGAAGACTCTTCTTCAACAGAGGTGATCATGAACTCGGGCTTTCTAGCAGTTTTTCTCCTACAAAGTTTATACGCTAGCTATTTTCTTTTTCTTGTTGGCACATAAGATTGCGTGCCTTGTGATGATTCAACCATAGGCGCTTTTCCTAGACCTGCATCAGCATCGTCAGGCTTGTTGGCTTCATCACTTCTAATTTCGCCTTCTTTGACATCGTCCTGAGCCTCCTCGACTGGGGGCACGACAGGGCTATCAGTGCCGCCTTCTTGTTCCACAATGTTTCTTTGCAACACAGCACTTCCCGAAAGCCCGATGTTGCGACCTTCTTCTAACAGCCCAAAAAGAGATAACCACTGATCGGTTACAAGGGATCTGATGTCCCTATCCGCAACTGGGGTAGCAAGGATTGCAGAAACCGCCCTTGAAAAACTATCTCCTTTTGGACGTGGATGGACACTGTAAATTTTCAAAGTATTTGTTAGTTCAGGATATGGCTTGGGCTAAAGAATTTGAGAATAAAGTGAAGGCAACACTTATGTCCTTCCAACCATCGTCTTGCAAAGCCAGGCGGACAAAGAACGTAGAACCATTCGTGTTTAAAGATACTGAGCTTGTTCCAAGCACCAGTTAGAACTTGACAGTTGGGCGAAGGCTTGAGGAAAGTATAAGAAAGGCTTCCCGTCCATCGTTTAAAATTGTAGATAAACCTGATGTCTTCGGTAGATGGGAGGCGGAATAGAACATCTATAAATAACAAGAAAGTGCCATGAAGAAAAGCATAGCTGTTCAGATGCAACTGAGCAGTAGCTATTCCTAGATAATTTAGCATCTCTCGAACAAAAGAATTAAAAGGCAACACACATCTGGCCTAGCATATAAATTTATTACATGTCGTATACCCCTTGGGGCAAATGAGTCCTGTCATTCACCGAAGGGACTAGAACATATCGAAATGGGATCTCATGTTTAGAGCACAGCCTACGGAGAGTAGCCTCATCAATCCTGAAGGCTTGGATGGGAACATCAGAGAAAAGGTCAACCAATAGGCCAAAAATCTCTGGTTGCTCAATTTGATGTTCAGGAGAAAGTCTGGCAGATACAGTCGCAGAGCTCGACTTAGCACCCGGATTACTGTGCTGTGAAGGTTGTCCAAAAGACATTGCGACTAAATGCCCTGAACGTTTGGACCCCACATCAACTAAACTCAGTAGATAATAAATATTATAAAATTAACCACTGCCCCCATGCTAGGTGTAAACTAGTATGGTGCGGTGTTGTGCAGTGCAGAGATAAACAGTTCAAAATTAAAAGCAAAAGTAAGTGACAAAACTTTGGATTCTGATCAAAGTAACCATCATCGCTAACCGTCTCAACTAGCATTTAGATTGATCGATTGTGTGATCTTTGGGATCAATCATCGACATATTGAAGTGTGAAGTTTATTATTGAAGTCCATATGTTAGGTTTTAATTCATATTCTAAGTCCCAAAAGTTTAGTCTTTCAATTTCAAGTTCAATATTGGATATGCAAATCTTGTTGTCCATTGTAGTCATATGTTCAAGTTCATTGAGATGTGATTGGTTCTAATTGTTCGTACAAGTTTACATGGAGTGGTTTGTTTAAGGTTTCAAGCTTGGTTCTAGGGTTTGAAATCGGCTAAGTCCCCATAGCCGATCCCTCTCCTGAAGCAAATAACCAATCCCTATTCATAGCTGATCCCTTTGCCGAAACCAGTTCAACTGATCCCTCTATGCTCCACAAACAACCAATCCCTCAATGCTCCACAAATGACCGATCCCTCTTTACTCCAGAAACAGCTGATCCCTCTCCATATCAGTATACAATTGATCCCTTTCTACACCTAATCATGACCGATCCCTCTCATAGCCACTACACCGATCCATATACTTAGCCTTTCTCGTTCTCCACTTCAACCTTCTACACCGATCCCTCTAAACTCAAGTAATACTGATTCCTCCATTTAACAAATTTCCATGAATCTCCTTACTGCTTACCTTCTCCTCTTCTTTACCTAATTCAACCCATCGCAAGGCCGAACCCATCGTCTCATCATGAATCAAAATCGTATGCAAATCAAAACCTACCTATATGTATATAGGTGTGGATTGTCATGCGTGAGATGGGCTAGGCGAAGTTCTTATATTCGAGGGGGTGGTGGATTGAGTAATGGAGATGAGAAGAAGTGGGAGTTCGGCTTTAAGGAAGGAGGAGGGGGTTTGGTGTTGAAGGAAATAAAAGAAAGAAAGAAATGAGCTAAAGTGAGGGATGGAGAGGAAAATGTTAGTTTGTATGCGAGACTAACGGGTTCGGCCTGACTTAGCTTCTCCACGAAGCCAAAAAGATTAAATCCCCTACATTTGAAGGGATCGAGTATGATCCCTCGACTTGGGGATCCGATCTGATCCCTATATATAAAGGGGGATCAACTAGAGGAATCTCAAACCTTATAAACATAAAAGAAAGAGAGAGAGAGAGAAGGGATCGGGTATATAAAAACTGCATAAAATGAAGTTGCATAAAAACTATCCCGACCTTAATGTGCATGCAAGCATGTAAATAAATATAAAATGCAATGAAATTACATCTAATTCAATGAAAATTGGTGACAACCCATGAGCATGCAAACGCATCTGAGAGCTAACGACAAGATCGTGTACCTGAACGTGCACGTGTATATTCTAAACATTCAATTTTTGAAATCGATGGAAATTGAATTCGAACCTAAAGTTTTCAAGGTCGAGACTGAATCAGATAGCCAAAGCTCACTAGCACCATAGAATTAGACATAGATGGAAACTGATGGAATATAATCCTGAATTTATACTATTGGAAATCGACAAACCGTCATGATGATCAAAGAGAGATACACCACTTTGGGAAAATAATTCAATGGAAGGATAGCGACTATTCAGAAAAATGGCTGGATTTCTTTTCGGTGACTCTAACTTGCTTCGATTCAAAGCACATCATCTTCAACACAAGATGTACTTTATGGGGCAAGTGTAATCCGGCATTTTAGCCAGGCTATATCTGAACTGATTGGACAAGTTAGACTTAAATGTCATCAAGGCCAGTAAGCCTAGAGCGATGAATGTGGGGCCCAAAATTCAAGTACAGATGGTAATATTAAGCCATGATTGAATGGAACTTAGCAATATGCTATATAGAATGTTCAAAGTATGGAATATAGTCTAATATAAAAAAGGGATCGACTATAATCCCTCTCAATCATAGGGATTAGTCTACTTCAGCTAAATAAGTGCAACTCAAGGGGAAACAATTGATATCTCTAAATCCATAAGTCCAATTCATATGAAACTTTAGGAACAAGATGTGAGGACCCTAAGGGGTCTACCTAAGGGATCGCATCTCAAAAGGAGCAAGCAAGATGGATCAGCCCTCTTCCATCCATAGGGATCGACCAGAATCAGGTAACAACACACATTGCAGCAAAGATTGAGAAATAACTCAAGTTCTACTAATATAATTGGCATGAAACTTGTAGGGTAGGCATAATACAACATGGAGAAGCTCCTCTATAAATACAGGCTTGATTGTTCATTTTTGAGATCATTACGCTACCTATTGCTTTATACTCTATTGTAACTAAGGATTTTCATTTGATCTCTATTGTACTCAGTTTAGAAAGTGATTAATAAAGCTATACCTTCAAAGTAGACATAGAGAAACAACGCCGAACCACTATAAATTGCTTTGTCTCTGTTATTTGCTTATTTCTTATTCCTTTACTGCTATATTTTCTCTGGTTGCATTTAATACTCTTCATTTATTCCTTTACTAAACCTCTATTGGGTGTTTGCACCAACTTTTAGTGCAAACATGCTCTTTTGGAATCCAAACTGGCAAGTTCTTAGGGTGCATTGTTAATGCATGAAGAATAGAAGCTAATCCCAATCAAATTAAGGCAATCAGGGATATGGCACTACCAAAAACAAGTAAAGGGGTAATGGGATTAAATGGCAGAGTTGCAGCACTCAATCGGTTCATATCTAGAGCCATTAATACTGTCTAGTCTGGTGGAAGAAGAAGATTTATTCCTGTATATGGTAGTATCAGAACATGCGGTCAGTTTGATCCTGATCAAATAAGAAGGCATAATTCAATTTCCATTATATTACATAAGTATGAGTCTAAAAGATGTTGAAACTAGGTATCCAGTCATAGAAAATTTGGCATATTTCTTACTATTATCGGCACAAAAATTAAGGTCATAGTTTGAAGCGCACCATATCAAGGTATTGACTAATTATCTACTAAGATAGGTCCTTAGCAAACCTAAAATGTTGGGAAGATTGATGAAATAAGGAATGGAATTGGGTCAATATGATATTGAGTTTCTACTACGAGTGTCAGTTAAAGGACAAGCCCTGGTTGACTTTTAGCAGAATGTACAGGATTTATTGTGGAGCAACTAGAGAAGGAAAAGAAGCTCGAACCAAAGTGGAAGTTATACGTGGATGAAGCATCAAATGAGCATGGAGCCAGTGCACGTTATGTAATAATTACACCTGAAGGGCATATGCGACATTATGCAATGAAGTTGGGATTTTTCGTGACTAATAATGCGACCGAGTTATGAGTCCATGATAGTAGGATTAACCCTAGCTCAATGGCTGAAGGTTCCAAGAATTGAGATATTTAGCGATTCGCAATTAGTGGTGAACCAATTAAAGAAGGTATTCCAAACCAAGGATTCTCGATTAGTTCGGTACATAAAGAAAATTATGAAATGCTAATTCAATTTAAAGACTTTTCTATACACCAAATACCGAGAGAGTGGTACCAAAGTCAAAATTACTCCCATTGGATTTCAGAAAAAGCTATCCAGGCAAAAAGGGAAGAATTAAATAACAAAGCCATGTTTCTAACTCGATCTCAAGACCAATAACCGACGTGTGACGGGAGAAATCCCTGAGAGGATGGTATTTATGGGGAAATCTCTAAAAAATAAAAACAAATGCCCATAAAGATCAATATGCCAATAATTGTATGGTACCTTTGATCAAATATTTTCAAGAAGGTATATTGCCCAAGGAAAGAAATGAGTCTCAAAAATTAAGATACCAATCCTCCTTGTATACCATAATTGATGGAATAATATATGAAAAAGGGTACTCAATACCTTACTTGAGATGTATCACCCTTGAAGTAGGAGCTAGACTTCTAAGGGAAGCACATGAATTACAGAGATCATTCCAATGGGGGTAAAACTAGCAAAAAAAGGTAATGAGGCAAAGATGCTATTGGCCCCATATGACAGAGGATGCACTAACCTACGTTGAAAGATGCTAGAGTTTCACGGTTGCTACCAAGTGAACAAACTACTGTTATGACCAAATTTTCCATTGTCTCGGAACAGACTCAAATGGATGAAATGGACTGCAAATTAATGAAGGAAGGAGTTGAGGAGCTTGAAAGATGTCAAAAATAAAGAAACCAAAGATTTGGCCAAGTTTCGGAAATGATAATCACCAAATTTCAGAAATGCAAATCAGGTTGGTACAGACCTGATTCAAGTAGATACTGACATGATTTTCACCAATATGGTTAGAACTATTTAGAATAATGATATGATGAAACTTAGGAAATTTGGCGGAATTCTGAAGAGCCAAATCAGGTCGGTGCCGACCTGATTTGATTGGTACATATCTGATTCTGAGACTTAAGAATGCAACAGATCGATGAAAAGAGCATAAACATAAAGAGAACATGAGCTTTGAATGTAAAAATTTAGGCTGGTAGCGACCTAAATCGGGTTGGTACCGACCACTGACATGTAATAAAGATTTGATTTGGAAAGAGTTCAATAAGGAGAGCTAAGCCATGGAGAAAACTTAAAGAATAATGGAAAAATCAGATCAGTACCGACTAGAAGTGGTCAGTACTGAGTTGAATTTCTACTTGGAGATATGCTAGATGACTCGGTCTTCATTTTTGGATATTTGGATCTTAGAGTTGTGACATTTTCAATCCTAAATGGCGAGATTGTAGCAGGTATTTTCCTATATATAGCAAGCTACCTACAACTATGAGAGGACTTTTGGACACTTTGATTATTTTCTATCTTTTTCTTCCCTAAACACTCCCAAATCTGAGATCTACTGGATGGTGGTTGGATTTGAGTGGTAATCATTGTATTCCAGAGAGAATCAATCAAATAATAAGATTAAATTATACGTAGGTCGGAGTATTTTCTGAACCACTATAGAAAGTGCTTTTGTGTTCTTAATTTCTGCTTGTTTTTGCTTGTTTGATTTGGATTTTATCTATTTTGGGATGTTATGTCATTTTTTGATACAACATTTTTGGTGCTTTCACTGAGAAAGAGCTAGATTTGACATCCTATAGCTTGGATCTAAAGTTGTGAAGAGATGAAGATGCCTTCTACCAGAGCAGTCACAAGACCAAGTCAACCAGAGCATGGGGTAGACAAGAGATGTAATCAAGTTCAAATCCTTCCATCTGCGTGACTAGAAGATAGATGGAGAGGATGATGAAAGAGATGTAAGATGGAATAATGGCTCGACGAACAGGAGATGCTAGATAGATTTTTCATAAAGATGGATCGGTGGAGAATAGCCAGAGCAGCTGAAATTCAGAACCTAATACCATAAACCAATGCGTGAGCATCTGGAGTTGGAGTAGAGAAAACTGGGACAATGCCCTAATGACCAGAATAGTTCGGTACCAACCTGAATTAGGCTGGCATCAAGATGAATTTACTTGAGGGCAATGTCGGTTTGGGCTTAGAGCGAGCTGGGATGCTAAGAGCGGACGATGCTGGAGCCATAAATGCAAATCAAAACATGAATGCACAACATCCAAAGGAGCATGTGCTAGAGTTTCCTCATAGGAACGGGGGAAGAATGAAGCTGCATATGCGGATTAGAATGGAAACGTGCACCCAGAGGAGCATGTACCGAAGTTTCCCGGTAGGATTGGGTGGTAAAATACAACTATGGATTGAAGTCTTCCATTAAACTACAACAACCAAATCGCTAATATGATTATAAGGATAGTGAAAGGTGGACTTCCAAACTAAAGGTTGGAAGATGAGAACAGGAATCCATTTACACCTAACATTCGGTATGCAAGGAATCCACTCGATTTCAAGCTACTGACGTTGGAACTATACAATGGAAGGACGGATCCGGTCATTTATCTGATGGGATACATCCAATATATTGAGGTGTTGTGTGCGTCTGAACAGGTAATGGGGAGATGCTTCTCATTATAATTAACGGAGTTGGATGCAATGTGGTTCAGGCAGTTAGAGAATGGGTCCATAAGCATGTGGGCCAGATTGGTTGACAAATTCTTGAGACGGTTTAGAGTTCATATCTCTCGACCAAAGAATGTGATGATGCTTTCCAGCATGAAGCAAAGGGCCAAAGAGACCTTGGAAAGGGATCTATCAATGGATCTCACAGAGTTTTATCATGAAGCTGAGAGGTATTTGAATCAAGAGGATGCTGAAGCCGATAATGCTGAGGTTAATGATGTGGATGACAGAGGATTATCCTGAGTAGGATATGGTAGGGACATTGGAAAGCATAAAGCTAATGACGACTACGGAGAACCGAAGCGACAAAGGAGGGAATATACATTCTCTTCTTATACTGATCTAAAAGGAACTCCAGAGAGGATATACCTAAACATTATGGGAAAGATTCCCTATTGAAAGCCAGCTAAGAGAGAACCCATGGATTGGGAGAAAAGGTCCGGAAGATTTTTCCATTTCCATGAGATGGATTTGCATAAAACGAATGAGTGCCGATACCTTCGTCATTGGATAGAAGAGCTAGTTCAGAGTAACTAGCTACAACAGTATGTAAGTAACCAAACTACAATGGTGCAGCCGGAGGAGCCACCATCTGCAGCGAATACATCAAGACACGATCATGGATCTGGGTCGAGATTGGTAATCCAATGATCGAGATGGACGGGAGTTAGGTTTGATTCTCATGTATTGTGTTTTGTTCTAAATAAATAAGACAATAATAACATCGGGCCGCTTACATGTGTATGGGACTTCGAATGGTCTCTAAGCATGCTTTGAGTTGGATGTCTGAGATGAATGTTTAGGATTTTTTTTTGATGCTTTGATTTGGATATTTGATTTTCGAAAACCACTTAAACATGATGACTGATATTAATTATGACGACCGCCCTATAGCACTGGCACCAATAGTATAAAAATAGTGCGCTGCAGTCATGCCTGGCTGATGTAGGATGATCGTCAAGGTTGAAATAAAATAAAATACAACATATAACCTATCGTATATCTCATAGCGCATGGCAAAATATAATATCACATATACAACAGAAGAGATGGTGATAAAAATGTGAACCCATCATCAGAGCATTTTACCCATAAAGTTATATATCAAATATTCTAGAGTTTATATAATGGAAACAAACTTAATAACTGTCTCAAATACAAGTAATAAGCAGTCACTGCTAAAGCTCCCAAATGTTGCATAGCAGAATAAGTATGGAGCCCATGCAAGTATATAATACGAGATTGCTTCATCCAGCTCATCCTTTAAACAAAGAGTTAGTATATAATACGAGACCTGTTATCTAGTCTACTCATTTAAGAGTACCCAAGATAATATGAAGCAAAGTATAAAACCTTGGGTTAGACAACAGTCTGGTGTGAGCGGTAAATGAATCTAAAAATACTATACAGGTAAATATGGTAAGGAACAAGAGTGCACGAACTATACATGACATGTCCCTACAACCAAAGAGTTAGTACATAACACTATAATATGCTACTCTACAATATCATAAAGGTACTCTACAAGATACAATAGTGGATGTACAAAGGTTCCCATCCCCAGTACCAACTCCCAATGATATCCTCGAGTGATAGCCCACTAAAGAAAGCAATCAAACAACTATAACATCCGTCAAGCAATACAAGCTATCACTCATCTTGTGCGTTGAATATATGATAACTCGTATGGCCTCCTTATTGCCAGGGACAAATGGAAATCCAGGTTTTCTGTGTACTCTCGTACCACACAGCCCAAAGCTCGATACGTGTCTCGTAGCCCAAAGCTAGACACTAGACCCAAAGCCATTGGTCCAGGGTATATAGGTCCCTCAATTGACCCATGGACGTCCCTGCTTACAATACACCTTCTTCAAGTACATAAGAAAACACTTTGAGTTACCAACGACTCGTTCACATACTCATCTGAGTCCTTATTTGCTCCTTTTTGGACACCGAGCCCTTCTTGCTCAATCCAGTTTCCATTATTCCTGAACCAACCACATTCCTCATTCTAAAGCTCTGTCCTTTATCGAACGGCTATCTTCAGTACCTACTCCCACCATGAGTCACAAACCGAAGATCCAGCTTTCATCATGCTATTACATCGCCATCCAACCCTGATGCAAACGAGCCAACACCTCTAGCATGACCTACAGAACCTCAACAACAGTCCCTAAAAGTTCCAACTTCCTACCCTATACCATAATAACTCGGTGCCGAGTTATAAATATAAATTGGTGCTGAGTTATAAATATAACTCGGTGCCGAGTTATACACTTAGCCAACGAATGGCTAATTCTTCTTCCATGCCTCTAGTACCCTCCTTCAAGCACTTTGGACCCCGACTCATCCATCCTAACCCGTCATCAATCCAAAGCTCCACCTTTAATATCTAGAGAAAACTCGATATTGTCTTCAACTCTTAGCCAAATCACTTGCTTCAAGCTATGAACCATCTCTTAACCAAGCTCCATTCACCTATGCCAACTACCGAGTTATAGGCCTTCCCATTATAACTCGTCACCAACTTATCTCTATAAGTCGATACCTATTTTAACCCTCGGCTCTATTTGAGGTGTGACTTTTTATGTTGGCTCCTAGTATGCTCCAGAGTCCCTACTCCAAGTTTTGTCCAATTCCAACCAACTTTGCCTTCGATTTTCCCAATTCACCAACCTATCTTCCTATGCATCCAAAACACTAATAAACAACATCAAAGCACAGCATATAAACATAGAATAACATGCATTTACATCCAATCACATAGGCAGCATGTGAAATTATAGCAATCAAACAATTTCTAATCCAATTCTAAGAAAACAATGAATATATGGGTATAAATAAGACGAATCACAAGGACATTTCTAAAGAATCATGTTATATGTCATTGATTCAGGCCCAAACATATGTTAACATGTTAATTAAATTTAGAAAAGGATTTTTAGATTAAAAACCATGTTAAAACCTATAATTCTACCGTATAAACATGCATAGGATAGTGAGAAGTCATAAACCACTCACCAATTATCAAATTCAACCTATTTAAATGTAGATCCATTCCAAACAGCAATGAAAAGCACTTTCAATCAACTAATTTTATGATCTCTACCTTATAATCGAGGATCTAATCTCTAATCCGCAATCTAGTTTGATCTAGAGAGAAATTTTGATGAATTAAGGTGGATTTAGGGCTAATTAGAGTTTAGATCTGACTTAGAATGAGAGGGAAAGTTCTAATTTGACTCCTACGGCCTCTATTTATAGTGGTTCTCAAATTAGACTAATGGGCTTAATTAATTACGCACTAATTTTGGTCAGCAGCTGTTAAAACTTAAAATAGATATAACTTCCTAATCGTAAGATAGTTTTTCTATTATGACCCCTCTACGGAATGGGAAACCATCATCCTGAAGCAACGAAACTGGTTTAAGACCTTAATTCAACTCATATCAAAAGTTATAGCCCAAATAATATTTTTAGGGTCAAAATGGTCACATAGAAATTCGATAAAAATCATAAGTGTGTAAAATGTTCTTAAGAGTCATATCCTAAAATTATAGAATCATACAACCTCATACGAATAAATTATAAATATTTTACGATCCTCCGATACGTAAAATATGGGTCGTTACATTTATTGAACATGGTAATCCTTTCCAGAGAGGCAAGACGATGACCATAAGGTACCAGTTCTATTACTGGAGAACAAGTGGGTTGGGCTTGTATGAGAGTAAGTCCTCTCATCAAAGAGTGAGTAAATGGACTTGCTTGGACTTTGCGTCCCCTCCCGAAAGAGCAAGCAAATTGGACTCGGTGAGGATTCAGAGAGATCGAACTTTAGATTGGATGTTAAACGATCTGGAGAGATCGAACCCTAAATTGGATGTTAAATGATCCAAAAAGTTTGAACCCTAGATTAGATGTTAAGTGATCCGGAGAGATCGAACCCTAGATTGGATGTTAAATGTTCCAAAGAAATTGAACCCTAGATTGGATGTTAAACAATCCGAAGAGATCGAACCCTAGATTGGATGTTAAACGATTCAGAGAGATTGGACCCTAGAATGGACGTTGACTTGACCTTAGGATTTGAACGCCTTGTAATTAGACTAAAATAGATAAATCCTGGACGAATATGGGACGATTTTGATATATGATATGATAACTCTGAATGAAAATGTCTTATTATGATTTATGACCAACACTTAAGCAAGCACTAGAGTCCTCAACTATAATGGTCTAGAATGACCTTTGGTTTGTAGGTGAATCCAAAAGAACCAGATGATTCACCACAACTTGGATCGATGGATAACCGGAGAGCTCGACCGCCAATAATTGATCTTTACTGCTGAAGCTTATTCTTGAGCAAAGCATGCCTTACAGTCATAAGGTGTGCTTTTAGGGTAAGTGTTATAACCAACTTTTCCACAGCATCAGAACAGACTTAAACAGATGAAATGGACCGCAAATTGATGAAGGAATGAGTCGAGGAGCTTAGAAGATGTTACGATCAAAGAAACCAAAGGTTTAGCCAAGTTTCAAAAATGCAAATCACCAAATTTTAGAAATGCAAATTAGGTTGGTACTGGCCTAATTTAGGTTGGTGCCGACATGATATTCACCGATATGATTTGCTACAATATGATTAAAACTATTTAGAATGATGATATGAAGAAACTCAGAAAGTTTGGCGGAATTCTAAATAACCAAATCAGATCAGTACCGACCTAATTTGGATAGCGCCGATCTTATTCTAAGAATTGAGATGGCAATAGATGGATGAAAGGAGCCTAAACACGAAGAGAAACTGAGCTTTGGATGTAAAAAATTAGGTTGGTACCGACCTAAATCAGGTGTGTACCGACCACTTTTGTTGACCATCGACCTGCAATGAAGACTTGATTTGGAAAGAGATAGACGAGGAAGCTAAGGCATAGAGAAAAACTTGGATAATGATATAAAAATCATATCAGTATCGACTAGAAGTGGTCAGTACCGAGTTGATTTTCTACTTGGACATCATGTTGGATGGCTCGATCTTCATATTTGGATATTTGAATCTTGGAGTTGTGGTGTTTTCAATCTTGAATGGCGAGATTGCAGTAGGGATTTTTCTATAAATAGCAAGCTACCTACAACTAGGAGAGGACTTTTATACAGTTTAATTCTTTTCTCTCTTCTTCTTCCCTAAATACACTCAAATCAGAGATCTACTTGATAATGGTCAGATTTTACTGGTAATCATTGTATTCCAGAGAGAATCAATCAAATAATAAGATTAAAGTGGACGTAGGTCGGAGTATTTGCCAAACCATAATAAAAGTGCTTGTGTATTCTTATGTTCTACTTGTTTGATTTGGATTTATCCACTTCGGGGTGTTGTGCCATTTTCCAGTGCAACAACTACTGTTACTAGACCACAGCCTTTCGATGTATGGGGGATTGACTTGATTGGGCCTCTTTCGGTCTCAAATAGAGGAGCGAAGTTTGCAACAGTAGCCGTTGATTTCTTATACTTCTACGAGAACAGATACTGGACATGATGAGTTTAGCAAGACTTGTTAATTAGAAGCACACCTCATATCTAGAAGAGGAAATCTAAGCCTTTGGTCCAGCTGTAAGGCCTGGCCAAAGCAACCATTCAAAAAGTGATGGTCAATTAAGCTTTTGATCCCACCATCGGGCAAGTCAAAGCACTCATCCAAGAGAGATAGACGAGAAGCATTTGGTCCCACAAGGCCTGGCCAAAGCAACCATCCATAGAGTGATGGTCAATTAAGACTTTGATCCCACCATCAGGCCTGGTCAAATCACATATCCAAGAGAGATAGATGAGAAGCCATTGGTCCGGCCATAAGGCCTGGCCAAAGTAACCATCCAAAGAGTGATGATCAATTAAGCTTTTGATCCTGCTACCAGACATGGTCAATGCACACATCCAATGGAGATGGATGAAAAACCATTATACTGCTGTAATGCCTAGCCAAAGCAACCATCTAAAGAGTGATGATCAATTAAGCATTCGATCCTATAGTCGAGCCTGGTCAGAACACCCATCTAAGGATGATGGATGAGAAGTCTTTGGTCCTACCACAAGGCCTGACCAAAGCAACCACCCGATGAATGATGGTCAATTAAGCCTTTGATCCTGCTGTCTGGTCTATTCAAATCACATATCCAAGAAAGATAGACAAGAGCTTTTTGTCTTGTCGTAAGACCTAGCCAAAGCAACCATCTAAAGAGTGATGGTCAATTAAACCTTTGATCCCACCTCCGGACATGGTCAAAGCACCCGTCCAGGAAAACTGGAAAATACTAAAAAGCTAGCAAAGTGGACCATCCGAACTTGTAGTAGGCAAAGCAAATGGAGGTGCTTCCCATAAAATAATTTGTCCAAAAATCAAGAAACTTAAGCAATCAATAATTAAAAGCACGGCTATAAAGAATACAAGAACTTTGCTTGAGCTAAAGCATAGGGAAACTTCTTGTAAAAAGAAGGGGCAAGTGCTACACCCCAAAATTTACAAAAGGGGGTTATTGAAACAAAACGCCATAAGAAGTAGTTATGTCATCGAAAGCTAATAATAGGAAGCTATTAAGGGTCGAGATTACAAAGCTATCAAATGGTAAGCAAATAAGTTATCGAGGGTCGAGAATACAAAGCTATCGAATGTGAAACAAATAAGTCGTTGACTGTCAAGATTACAAAGCTATCAAATACTAGGCAAATGGATGTCGAGGGTCAAGATTACAAAGCTATCGAATGATTAAGCAAATAAGCTGTTGAGGGTCGAGATTTTAAAGCTATCGAATGATGACCGGTTGAGGGACGAAGGCCCAAAGGCTATCGAGAGTTGAGTAAATAAGCTATCGAGGTTCAAGATTCTAAAGCTGTCAAATGATGACTGGTTAAGTTGTCGAGGGATGAAGGTCCAATGGCTATCGACTATAGAGTAAATAAGCCATCAAGGGTTGAGGTTCTAAAGCAATCGAATGATGGCTTTTAAGTTGCCAAGGGTTGTGGACATGACGCTATCATTAAGTAAATAAGTTGTCGAAGGTAGAAGTTTCAAGGCTATTGCATGATGAGTGGATTGAACTATCAAGGGTTGATAATTGTAAGCTTTTATACATTAGCTAATCGAGATGTCGTTGATTAAACTATCTAGGGTTGATAATTAGAAGCTTTTATACATTAGCTGATTAAGATGTCGAGGATTGGACTATCGAGGGTTGATAATTAGAAGTTATTATCCATTGGTTAATTGAGATGTCGAGGATTGAATTATCAGGAGTTATCATGTATTGGTTGATTGAACTGTCAAAGATTGAGCTATCGAGAGTTGATATTATAAGGCTAACACGTGCTGATTGTACTATCGAAGGATGCTAATTTGGAGCTATCGCACTTTGAAGAATGCATCCAAAATCAGTGCCATATGAGCTCTCTAATCAAACTCATCATGCCATGAGAAATTAAAAGAAGAGCTTTTTCCATGTCAGCAAATCAGGACCATTCGTTTTCTCTAAGGGACGTGTGTCACAAATCTAAGGTTCAAAGTTCTCCATAAATATATATATACCCCTACTAGAAAAGGACAAATTCCAAGTTGATCTTTTTCTTTATTTTCATTTTATCTTTTTCGTAATAAAGAGAGCTTGATTTGAGGCATTAATGGCCAAACTGACTTTGGAAACTTTGTGGCTTTTCAATTTAGGACTTTAACAAAGAACAAATTGCAAAACGACTTCACATACTGACAACTTGACTAAGAATTTTATCTTACTCAAGTACTATCCACTCCTCAAAAATGAGTAATAAGTTTGCCTAAATTTTGCCTTAACAAGTAGCTCATGGACCATTTCTGGCTCGAGTAGGGCCAACCCGACTATGAGAGGCTCTATTACCCACTGGCTTAGATTATGGCATGTTTTTCCCCTAATGTCTTGCTACATCATCCTTCTCACTTTGTAACCCTAGACTAAACTAGCTTCTTCTGGATGATTTGAGAAAATTCCATTTCTATAATCATGAGCTTGTAATCCTTCCCTTTTACAAGTCAACGATCCATGGTTCTATCTGCATCGTGCGAACCTCCCTCGTCTTAGTCCTAATCATACTTATAAGCATTTTTATGAACATTCGACTTTGTTCACTACTACTCAAATTGTTGCATAATGTGTTCCATCATAGTTTGTTGTTATGTAGTGATCAACGTCTGCAATGTTGAAAACATCTTAGTAACATCCTTTCTTGTCACCACGTCAAGGGTTTGATTAACATCTAAACAACCACCTTGACTCTCTTCTAGAACTTTCTCCTGGTGTTCTTCATTCGTAGCTATAGTCGTTTGCTTCCTATTTCTTATTGGAACCATCTCATAGTAAGAATTGAGCAATGTATCCACATAATTATAAGAGATCTTAGTTATTCATAAGTTCAACTCTTAGTGAAAGCACCAAAAATGTTATTCAGTTGTTGATTAAACATCTCTAAGAGACTATATATGGCTAAAGATTTGGAATGTTATCATAAAATTTGTGTATGGGAGAATCCACCTTTGAATACTAATTTATCTAAGAACACCATGCACATAAATGATAAGAAGAACAACAACAAATAAACAAACAACAAAACACACAATTATCGTAGTGATTCGGCTACTCAATGACCTATGTTGTAATACCCCAGAAATTTGAAATATATTATAATTAAAATGTTAACACTATAATAGTGTTAGATAATTAGATCTAATTTGTAAATAAAATTTATTTAAAATAAGGTGGGGCAAAATAGTCATTTTTCCAACTTTAGAATTTGATGGCAAAACATGCGTCATTGCGACCGTCTTGTTTTTTATTTGCATAGTATATTTATTTGCATAGTTTGGATTCCATATGAAGGAGTTATGGGCGATTTTGTATCGAGCTTAGCGACGTCAAAATTTGAATTTGAAAACCTAGAAATTGTTTCCCTTTCTCCTATCTATAAAAAGGCCAATCGAAGTACATAACTTCCTTTCATTTTAGAAAAACTGACACCACTCAATTCTTTCTCATTTTCCCTTTTACTTCAAATTTCAAATTACCATATCTCGCTCGATTCTTAATGAATTCACATGAAACCAGTGGTATCTCGAAGCATACAAAGAATACTGCACATCCATTCCAGATTGAAGGAGAATTTCAGAAGCTTAGTGGTGCAGTAGTCTAGTGTAACACCCCATATTTTTAGTAACATTATTTAGGATATTTAATTAGCTAAATTAAATTAAATAATGTAGGTTGATTAATAGATTGAGATTTGTGATTTAATTAAGGGGTAGCCGAGCCGTGTTAATGAATAAACAAATGAACTAAAGAATGAAGTCTTAAAGCAAATAGAGGAGGGGTAAAATAGGAAATAGAGCATTCTAATACCCTAAACCCTTAGGAATTTGCTTCCATACGTTCATTTCATATTTTCACAAACAAAATACAAATATATAGGCCGGTCACCATTAACAATTTCAAGAGAAGATAAAGCTAGGATTTTCAAGAGGAAAAATCATATCACTTAGTCAAGATCAAATCTCACATCCTAAATCACAAAGCTAAGGTGAATAATGACTACATCTCCTGTTTTCTAAATGTTTTCGGTTTTAAGGTAAAATCCAGTTTATCTTGCATAGTTTAGCCATGGTTTTGAAGGACAAAATGTTTATATATGCTTGTTGATGATTTATGCTTATTCATATAGATTTTATTATATGTTTTGATGTGAAAACCCTATTTAATGACATTCAAATGCCTTGCGATTTTAGGTATAGATCAGAAGTGGTATTCTAGAGATGGGTTTCAATTTTCATAATTTTCCAAATTAATGTGAATTTTATATTAATTTTCTAGTAAAGAAAATGATTTATTGGGTTATAAATAATTTACGGTTAAATTATAAATAATTTGGGTTTGAAATTTATATATGTTAGAAAACATATTAAAATGGATTTTTTGGAATTTTTGTAGGATTTTCCAAAGTGTTTTGATGAATAAATAAAATTATTTAAGGTATGGGACTTAAATGTTTTATATATTTATAAAAGGAGAAGGGGTATTTTGTAAATGATTTAAATTAATTAATTCTGAAATTATGGCAGTGCTTTTAGAAAAGAAAAATTAGCAACTAATAAGATTTTGACAAACAAGGCAGGTTAGTTAAAAAGATTACTTAAAAGGGTTAAAAAAATCGGTTTTTAAGCTTTCTGCATGTTTCGCCTCTTTCGGCACAAGGGGTTTCAATTGAGAGCTTCCGCCCCTATGCCATCGAAACCAATGCACATAGTATCATTAACCTAGCATATAGTGAATTGGACAAAGGCGGAAGGAACTGGGTCGAGACCATAGGTTCTGATGGGGTCAAGACATGACTCTGCTTTAAATTAAAAATGCACCTGCTTTGCTTTCGACTTGGTTGGCTTCCGACTGGGCCAAATGGTTTAAAGAAATGGTTTAAGGAGGTTGCGCCTTTGTTTTTAAATAACCGCTTTCGACTAGGTCGAAGCCTTAGCTATGGCTTTCTACCTTTCGAAACAATGCCTTCGAAAGGGTTGATTTTGTTTTATAAAAACTCTGCTGCTCCTCCAATGCTTTCAGAAGGATGGTTTCGATACCATCACTTCTTTACTTATGTTTTGGCTTTCAAAGAGTTGCTTTCGACCCTATTGTTGTGACCCTTAGATATTTTTAAAGATTAACCCAAAGGTTTCCAAAGATAAGGTTTTGAAATGGTTTCGAAACGTGTTTCCACATGTTTTAAATTGAACCCAAATGCTTTCGAAAGGTTTAAGATTTTGATGCTTTCGAAAGATTTTGAAGAAAGATTTCAAAGGGGTGGTTCCCTATGTTTTCGAAAGGTTTTGAATGAATGGTTTCGAAGGGGTGGTTCCCCAATGTTTTCGAAAGGCAATATTTAAAGGTTTTAAAGATAGGATGTCTAAGGTTTTTAGCTTTTGAAGGAAAAGGTGTTTCAATGGTTTCGAAAGGTTTATGTAAATGGTTTCAAAAGGAAGGTTTTGGCCTTTCGGCCTAGATGAAAGAAAGGGTTTAATTGGTTATAAAAGGGATACTTTCAATGGGATCGAAAGGGGTACTTTCAAAGGTTTAAATGTTTTCATCAACAAAGATTGGGTAAAGTATATATAGCATGGCAAGATGATTTTGAGTAAAGCATAGAGTATATATTTTCCTTGTTTATGTTTGATTTGAAGGTTTTAAATCAATTTGAGAAGAAAAGATTTCAAGGAAAATTTAAGTAAAATGACTCAGATATTAGAATACCAGATGGGACTGGTATAGGGTCGCGCCCTATACATTAGCTATTAGACCCTAGCTAATTTAGGTCAAAATTCCAATGTGTAGGGCTTTGTCAGAGGTAAGACTAAAATTATGGTATACACAGAAAGGAATATATTTGCGCAGTATAGGTTATTGATGAGCCCGCAAAACCATTAGGATCATTAGACCCTAGGAGAGAGTACTTTAGGGACAAACCGTCCAGAAAACTTGTCTAACAGATGTTAGGCCATTTTTGTTGTATCTGTCTGGTAGGCCCGAGTCTGCCAAAGGTTAGTAGTTAGCCAAACAAAACTATAGTGTTCGGACAGATAGTCCATTTGTTACCTAATATGTATGTTTACATAAAATGCATTACAGTTTTAACCAGTGTTGGTTGTAGGATTATGGTTTGCAAAAGATATGTTTTAAAAGGATATTAGTGAGGGGACACCCGTTCCGCTAAGCGGCGTGGTCTCACTTAATATCATATATCCGAGATGTATAGTATTATTAACACCAGGCTTTATATCTGACTTGAAGTTTATGTTTTTCCCCTTAAACTATCGGGTGCTCAAAAATTGATTTGAGTAGGCTGAGGTTTGAGGATTTACATGTTTTAGTAGGTTTGCAAATAAAGCTTCCGGAGACGAGCAGGTGACTGACAGATAGTTATTTAGGAGTTGCTGTTTTGTTTTATTTATTTCCAATGTGTTGTATTTAAGACAGTTATGTCTATATAGTACTCTGGTCGACCAAGGGGACATCATCATATGTCGCTCTTGGCGTATTTATATAATAATTATATTTTATCTGAACCTGGGAAAGTGATGGGATTATGTAATTTGAATGTGAAGCATATGTTTTGAAATGTAATCAGTAAAATGTTGTTTTTGAAATTTGTGATTTTGTTTCATATTCAAGTGCTTCTGATATTATGAATACCATTAACATAGCCGTATTTAGTCGTTTGAAGTTAATACTATGCATGATTGCAGCATCTGTAGTGCTTAGCTTTGGGCCTCTAGATAGGGGATGTTACATCCAGATAGTAAAGGGTTGAAGCATTGGAGAACAGTTCGGTGAGTGATCTTTGCTTTCTTCCAATACAATGCGTAGATAATGCTATTTCTATGATATGTAGCCTAAACACAAGTAGATAATCTACTAATAATCTTAATTTTTGGATTTGAATTGGTTTTGGGAGGAAATTGATAAACGGTAAACCAAAAACCAAACTTTCACTCTTTCTTTTGAATTTGATGAATAAAACATGGAGTAGATGTTGTTTAACTTACAAATCAATATAGAAATGTAGTACTAGTTGTTAGGGACAGATACCAGACAGTCAGAGAAAAAAAGGAGGCATCTAAAGGTGAAAAGATGCATGAAATGGCGAGTGATCGTGATCGGGAATGAATTCCTATCTATGATTGGTCGGTTGATTTGATAGACCAGTGGATCGGTGGTCGTGTTCAGATTTAGATTGAACTTTGGCCTGAGCAGCCTAATATATAATAATATTCTTGATTCAAATTATGTTTCTTTTGTTTTAAGCGATGTTTGGAGGCTATTTCAGAGATGTTTGTCAACCCTACGAGTCCATGGAGAATTATGTGGATGTTGACTGTTTTATGGAGTTAGATTTTTATGTTATTCGGTGATAGAATTTGTTCGATGTTGATGTGAATGTGTATGAGCCTGTGGCGCATGTTAGCAACCCAAAATATGAACCCATGACATAAAGAGGTGATTCGGGTATTGCGATGCTCCCCTGTAATTCTTTGGTGGTACATTGTGGAGGAGTGGATGTTAAGCGATCATGTAGTGCAAGAGACAAGTCAATGATGTGAGTCCAGTTTGTATTCAATGTATGGACAATAAGCTACCCTATAGTGCATGAGGCGAGTCCAGGAAAGTGAATCCTACATGTGATTTACATGACGGTGGACAACGGCCAACCTTATAGCACACGAGGTAAGTCCAAGGAAGTGAGTCCTTATGAATTTGATGCAATACAATCTTATACTGCAGGCGGCAGGGCCAGATGTATATGATATATTAAGTATGGTATGACCAGCAGGGTGCGCGGAGACCGAGACATTAGACTCTTATCATGTTATAGTAATATATTTGTAGTATATGTGGAGCAAGTATGGCTCGCTCACTCAGGCTTACGTTTGACCTACTCCTATTTTTTCTTTTATTTATATCTCTATTTTGATGGATCTTAGAGGCAAGATGGTACGAAAGACATGGACCTTGTTGTACATACTGTAAATAATATAAATAGATATTATGACTTGGACTTGATTGTGTATATGGATTGGGTTTGACTAGTATTGAAAATACATATGACATTGTGTTAATACTATGGTGTTATGAAATGGTTAATGTTATTGATATATTATACTTTGTTCTCTTCCGCTATGAGATTCTAAAAGCTATTAGTCAAATCTGTCTTTGCTTCATATTATCATATTACAATGAATTGTCTTTTCTAGCTTTCAAGATGTTAATGTCGGTGCGGGCATTGAACCCAGGAGTCGAAAAAGGCAGGTTATTACATTTGATATCATACCCTTAGAATAGAGGTTGGGAACGTATTAAGAGAGCATATTTGTATTTTCTATTTGGTATATATTAAATAGGAGTTAAGTACATATGCACACACCATTTACTATTCCAATTTAGTTTACTATTTATTGTGAAGTTTCTAATGAATCCCATTTTTATAGATAACTGAATATGAGTAATTTAGTCAGAACTAAAACATAGACTAATGCAGCCAATATTGGTAAGGTAGAAACCAGAGTCGGGACTAGCACACGAGTGATATACTGGATATCCCCAAAGTCAATATTCCAGTATGTTTTAAACTCTATATCCAAGCAACGAGCCAAGCTAGTACCAACCCCACTTAACTCGTAGCCACCACTACCACTACTACCCAAGGTGTGATTGCAGCCCATACACCACCAACTATTGACTTTCTTAAGTCGTGTAGGGATTTCTCCGCCTTGGTGGAAAGCCTTTTGTCGTAACAAAACCATATTCGGTGGTTTGGGCATGACTTAGTACCTATGAGAAGATTTTCAACTTGTTAGGACTTAGTGATATTACCAAGAGATAGTTGGCCTCTTGACACTTGCAAGGCGAGGTAGCATTTTGGTGGGAGGTAGTGGCAGCAGAAGGAGAAGAGGATACTATTACTTGGGGAATGTTTAAAATGAAGTTTGAGATGAAGTTCTTTTCTGGGGCTGAGAGGAATCTGTTATTGGAGAGGTTTATTCATCTTAAGTAAGGACGTATTACGGTTAGGGAGTATATAAGCTAGTTTGGCGAATTGGTAGTTTTGAGTTGGTAAACACATAGGAGAAGAAAACATTGAAGTTTACAAAGGGCTTGAATTCACTTCTAAGGGAACTTGCATTGAATTAAACTCCATATGGGGCTACATTTGAGGGACTAGTGGAAGCGGCATTATTGAATTCTCTAAATGGAACCATAATTAAGAATCAAGTTAAGGAAGGCGAGGGCCAACAACAAGTTAAGCGTAATGGTAGTGGACCACAAGGAGGACAAGGCAGGAGACAAGCGATTACTTGTAATATATGCCAGATTATGGGACACATTGCAATGAACTATAGGGCAGACTTTCCAAAGGGTAGGTGTTACAATTATAACCAGGAGGGATATTTGACAAAGGATTGTAAGGAGGCCCCAACTTAACAGAAGATAAAGTGTTATAACTACGTTCGGTTCGGTCATATGAAGAGAGATTGTCAGACCTTGAAGAATGAAGGGTATGTGATTAAGGCATATGCTCTGGATGTCGTTCTAACCCCAAGTATCATACCGCCGCCGCTTCTGGAGAAGAGGAAATAGATTGTGATGGAAGGTGTGTTGATTTTATCTGATTCTCCCAGTTGTACTTTATTTGACACTGGTGCATCTCATTCATTTATAGCAAGTGCATTACTCGATAGTTTAACCCTTAAACCTGATATTGTGCACGAATCCATTTCGGTGTTGAATATTGTTGGGGGATTGACCCATTTATCGATGTTATGTCATAGCTTAAAGTTGGTCTTACATGGTGTGGAGTTCCCCTATGATGAATATGTACTAGAGTTTTCGAGGTATGGGTTGATTCTAGGAATGGATTGGATGTCACGCTATGGGATAATATTGGATTGTGACAAGAGAATGGTTCGATTAAGAAATGAAAAAGAAATTGATTCCATTTTATGTTATGAGCTTGGTATTTCTGTTATGAATACACATTTATATTCACTTATCCTACCATAAAAAGAGCTCTTGTCTATTTCCATGGTGATAGATCATCCAGATGTATTTGAATAAGTTTTCGATCTCCCTCCCTGAAGAGAAATTGAACCTCAGGTCGATCTTGAGAAAGACGCAAGACCAGTAGTAATGCCCCATAGTCATATGGCTCCGAAGGAGAGGAGAGAGTTTGATAAGAAAGTCTCAGAGCTATTGCAGAAAGTATTTATTCGGAAAGGTATTTCAGAATGGGGAGCGCTTGTCATTTTCGCTACTAAGGCAGACGGTTCATTAAGGTTATGCATCGACTATCGAGAATTGAATAAGCTAACGAGGAAAAACGGCTATCCCTTGTCTTGCACTGTAAACCACTTCGATCAATTAGTCGGGGCTAAGGTTTTCTCTTGGCTTGATCTAGCAACTAGGTTTCATCAAATAAGCGTAACGACCCGAAATTTTATCGTTTTCATTTGTGGATATTTAATTTAATTTAAATATTCAATTAATGGTTTTTAATGGTCAAATAATCCTCCTTTTGATTTATAACTAATAATAGAAAATTTATATTTTAAATTTTGTTTACATATATAAATAGATCGATGGAAAACTTAAAAGGTGGCCAAAACGCAATTTTTTTATTTTCAACTTTTATCTCCTTTGTTTCTTCATTTTTCACGTCTTCTTTTTTCACACCTTTTTTACATTTTTAAGTCATTTTTGTTTCACTAGCTCCATAAACTTATTGTTTTCTTATGGTTAAACTATCAAGCAATTTTATCTGTAACACAAATTTTGAGGTTGTCCACATCAGAGTCAAATTATATATTTTTCCACTTTTTATTTACTATTTTTACTGCGCAACTGTCGTGGTCTATCTATAAGTGCTATTAATTATAAAATATAAATGTAATTTTCTCTTCGTTCTAACTACTTTATTATTGTTTTTTCTTTTTCCAATATTAGAAGTGGTTTCCAATGTAGTTGTTAGTTACTAGTGTACACCCAATGAATAAATATCTTCAAATTTTAACTTTATTCATCTAAACACAAAAGTCAACATTTTTAAAACACAAACTTTTCACAATCTAGTTGTAAATAATTTGTAGTTCTAATAATTTTAAAAAAAATTGTTTGGCTCATCGGTTGTACTATAAAGCTTGTATCAAAAGATCACAATTCCTAATCACGATGACCATACATTTTTTTGTGTTGTCGACTAAAAGTCTGCTTTCTAAATTATTTTCGTAACATATGAAAAGTGACTTTTATGTTTAGCTTCAGACCAAATCCACAAGACTGACTTCAGCGTTTTTTTCCTTTGTTTGAACAGAACGTGTAATTTGATCGATCAGAGTTCTAGCTCTAATTTGCAATCTACCAATCACTGCTGCACATTTATGAACATTTCTTGTTATTCCAATCATTAAAAAGACGATAACACCCATTAATATAAATTATAGAATATTAATCTCGAGTCCCTATTTCATAGTTGAATTGTAAAGCGGGTAATCATTAATTATATAAATTAGATCCCCACTTCTCTAACATCACACCCGATAGTTATTAGCATTCATCAATTCATTTATTTCTAATCTTTAGTATGTGATAATTTTTTGTAGATTAATCGAATTTAAGAATCAATTTCACCATTAAATCACAAATCTAATAAACCTTCCAATGATATCCATTGTAGATATATAAAAACAAAATTTTAAAAAACATACTTTTACATAGTAGTTTTTTACTACATTTTAGTAATGCAGTTAAAAATGCATTTTTAATAGTGTAGTTTTTAACTGTATTACAAAAATGCAGTTAAAAACTGCATTTTAATACACCATTAAAAATGCATTTTTTAACTGTATTTTAGTAATGCGGTTAAAAACTACATTTAGTTATATAGTTTTTAACTGTATTTCTAAAATGCAGTTGAAAACTACACCGCTATTTCAAAAAATTTAAAATTTATGTGTTAAAATTTTAAAACGTTATTACGAAATAGAGTTATAAAACTAGGATTGTGTTTCAAAATTTGAAAACAATATTATAAAATGTAGTTAAAAACTATGATTGTGTTTAGAAAATTTGAAACGCAATTAAAAAATATGATTGTGTTTCGAAATTTGAAAAAATTCGAACATGAAAAAAATAAATTTTGAAATTTTGATTTTACATATCCATAACACCTATCATTAAAAAGATAATAAAATTTATGACTTACACTATAAGAAACAACCGTATTTCCAATGGCTCATAACCGTCGACGGCCGTTGGAATAAACCATCGGAATGAAGGTCATCGAAAAATGGTCTTTTCGATGGATCCGTTGATTTATTTTCAACGGCTTACGATGGCCCATCATATACACATGGGAGAATACGGCTTACTCAAATTAGTGTCGGAAGCCATCGGAATGCCTGAAAGGAAAGCTGTCGGCTAGTTTGTACCAAAGAGCCATTGGAAATTTTGAAGTATTTTTTGGTTTCAACAGTCTTTCAACCCCAAACAACACATATGTATCAACACACACACACATATATGTATGTATGTATGTATGTATGTATGTTTCACAGCTCAATTTCACACATATAAATAATATATATCAAAGCCCAAATCACGTATATGACATTAATAAAAAAAATCAATATTTACTTTAAATCAAACTCAAACAACCCACAATATACTCGAATATCCAACATCTCAAAATACATCCCAAAATGTATCAAATGTAACAACCAACCTTTTTGGACAGTTTTAATCGACGATAAACCACACACGTCTGAATCAAACCATTCAAAAGGGAGGATTGTTATGGGGTAAATAAGAAAAAGAAGAGAAAGAAATAAAACAATACAGAATCTCACAGCGGAATGACAAAATATAATAATCAAATAAACAGTTAATGAAGCTGTTTTACAAATAATATTTGATTTAACCTTTATAATACAGAATCAGAGTTACATACAACAGAAATAAATAAATAATGCAGCGGAACAACATGATGCAGTGGTATGAATATAATAAATAGCAATAGTACTAAATCTTTGTTTTCGTCCTCCAGAAAGTAGTCTTCGATACACTGAAAAGCTCAGACTGACCCGAGCGAATTGAAAAGACAAAACACTCGAGTCAGAACTAAAAGATCTTATGTAAGTTATATCAACAGTAAATAAATATGAGTGTAACGGCGTTGGAGATGTTTATGGATTTTGACACCTCCTATCCAGTGTCAAACGTGAGTGCAATAACTTAAGAAATGTTCGGGATTCCATCTCCTAAGGATCTGTTAAACTATCTACATACATAGTACAATACGCTATTATAATAGTGTCTACAGTAAAGTAAAGTATTAAAATAGCCTTAAGGCGTTACCCATATCCCCCTTAACACATTTTGTATATTCTCATAGTCTATACGGTACCGTAATTCCTCCGTAGAGGGCACTCCATAGGTATGGTACAAACCAAACTCGTAGAAGGCGCGATATGGCATGTGAACATGACACTCAAGGCAATGCTAGGGAAGGATTCTACCATTTGCACTCCCGGACTGGTGGTAATGCATAGTAGCTACTACCGCCCACCTCGGAACACACTCCCATAATCAAATCGAGGGGTGGCCACCAAATCAATCACAAAGTAATAGTATGGTATCGAAGAAATGTGCCCGATCAGAGGTGCGGCCACACTTGGCCTGGTATAGCTCCTGTTTTAGTCACATCTAAGCTGACCGACGGAAGTCAAGGTTATGTAAATACCTCAAACAGAATCGTTCGCCAAACCATCCTACTTCATTCTGGAATCTCCACTACGTACACAGTTGTTAAAGTGGTTTTCGGTATCGGCAGAGTATGACAATATTCGATCCCGATCTCTTTAACAACCAAACGCTTATTTCACACCGGATGGTTCCTTTACATTTCAAAAGTCAATTCATAATTAATATCAAAATATCATATTCGATTTCAAACCATATCACTTTTGAAATCATATTCACTTTTAAAACCATATTCACTTTCAAAATCATATTCACTTTTGAAATTATCGATAAGATAGGTTAGTTAAATCCTCATTCCAAAATCATCATATTTACTCAAATATGTCATTTCACAAAAAGGATCAATTTCAAATCCCAACTTAGGTTGTATCATCATCAAAGATTTAAATATAAATACTTCATTTAAATAGTTTTAATAGTTTTAAAAATAGTTTAGATATTCATAAATAGTTTTAATTGTTTTAAAAATAGTTTAAAATAGTTAAAATAGTCTAAAATAGATTAAAATAGTTTAAATAGTTTAAATAGACTTAAATTAGATTTAAAATGATTTAAATAGATTTAAAAGAGATTTAAATTGTATTAAATAGATTTAAAATATATTAAATAAATATAAAATAGATTTAAAATAGATTAAATATATTTAAAATAGATTTAAAATAAATTTAATTTGTTTAAAATAGGTAAAATAGATTAAATTGGATTAAATAGATTATAATAGAATAAAATAAATTAAAATAGTTTAAATTGATTAAAATAGTTTAAATTAGTTTAAAATAGATTTCAAAGTTATATTCAAACATTTTCAATAACTCAATTTCGATAAAATTCATTTATATTTGACAATTCAAACTTTGAAATTCCAATTTACATCCTTTGAACAATTCATTAAATCAATTCCAATTTCAACATTAACGCTTAGATTTTCGAAACTAATTCAGTTTATATAAATCAATTTCTATTTCAAAATACAAGTTAACTGAATTCAAAATTTAAAGATTTAAAAATCATTTAATTTAACTAATTCGGTGTCCGTATATAATTTTCTACCCTATGGTCAAGTGATATGGATATTTATCATTTCAATCCACAATTTAAAATTTTACGGGTATTATATCATTTCAACCCGCAATCCCAAAATTTAATTTCAAATACATGAAATCGCTTGAGTCTATAATTTCAACCCATAACCATTTTTCCTTAATCTACCAGTTCGTTCGGGTATGTATCATTTCAACCCATAGGGAACTTGCAGTGTTATAACAATATAAAAATATAACATCCAGTCATCTAATATCAATAATCAAACATACATCACAATCACCATACAATCAACCAATAAATAACATCAATCAACTGATTATCATTAACATGTATTAAATTGACAATTAAATTCAGTATTAAATTAAATGACGATTAAATGCAATAAAAGTCATATTAAACTGGAATGACAATTTAAATATACCAAACATCAATCAATCAATTTCTAATCATATCATAAATTAATTTAACTAACATAAGATAATTTAGTAGTTGTGAGTGGGTTAAAAAACTCACCTTTGATTTCAAATTGATTTGAAATCCAAAATAGGGCTCAAAATTTGAATGGTCTTAGAATTCATCCAAACTAGTTCCACAATGTCTGGAATTCCGATACGATCCTAACGAAATAAACCGTGCCCAAATCGGACCTCGTACGCAAAAGTTATGATGATTAGAACGTTTGGAAATTAAAATCAAATAAAATAAACAAAAAAATACGTTACCACCGAGACACGTCATCATACATAACCCTAGCTCCAGATACCATCACGATCGAGCCACCACTCCTCCTTGCCTTTGAACGAAGCTTGCCGCCACGTCCCACGCCTACATCCAGATCGGAGCACACCACCACGACCACCTCTCCAGGCCACACGCACACGACCCACGCTGTGATATCCGGTGGCCACTTGCTCGACCGCCTCCGCCAACGTCTAAAGCCACATCGTGGCGAATTCCTCGACCCTTGGCTTGAATGAACATTAGATCCCAGACCTGCTCGACACCACCTACCCAACGCCGCTTCTCGATCGTCGATCGGTTGAAGAACCGCCGTTGGATCGTCCAAAACTTAGAATGGACAGCTGAGGTTCATCCATGATTTCTGGACAAAAGGTGCTTCGATTGCAAAAACAAATTGCACCAGTAGATTACGCTCGTTGAGATCTTTGAAACAGTATATAATATGATAGGATTTGGAGGAGTTTGATTTTGAAATTGGTTTGGAGATTGAATTGTAGGGTTTGTATTTGGAATTTTGTTTCTGCCATTAGAAGAAGGAGATAGCCTGAGATATTTGTACATATAGTAATGAGGAATAAAAAGGCTGCTAGGGTTTGGAGAGATTATTTATATTAACACAGCTCGATAAGAAAATAAAAGCATATCGGATTGGTACGAACGATAAATAGCGACTCGAAAAGCCCGTTTTGCTTCCGAAACGAAAGTGGGTCATCCCATATATCAAAATATATGTTTTCGATATTTCTAAATCCAATGGAACAGGTTTCAAGTCCTACAATAATTCACCGTTACGGTTTAAATCGACGATACCAAATGGAACAGTTTTCAAACTCTGATACCAAATGTAACGACCCACCTTTTTGGATGGTTTAAATCGACGATAAACCACACACGTCAGAATCAAACCATTCAAAAGGGAGGATTGTTATGGGGTAAATAAGAAAAAGAAATAAAACAATACAGAATCTCACAGCGGAATGACAAAAAATAATAATCAAATAAAAAGTTCATGAAGCTGTTTTACAATAATATTTGATTTAACCTTTACAGTACAGAATCAGAGTTACATACAACATAAATAAATAAATAATGTAATGGAACAACATGATGCAGTGGTATGAATATAATAAATTGCAATAGTACTAAATCTTCATCTTCGTCCTCCAAAAAGTAGTCTTCGATACACTAAAAAGCTCAGACTGACACGAGGGAATTGAAAAGACAAAACACTCAAGTCAGAACTAAAAGATCTTATGTAAGTTAAATCAACAGTAAATAAATATGAGTGTAACAGGGTCAGAGATGTTTACGGGTTTTGACACCTCCTATCCAGTGTCAAACGTGAGTGCAATAACTTAAAATATGTTCGGGATTCCATATCCTAAGAATCCGTTAAACTATCTACATACATAGTACAATATGCTATTATAATAGTGTCTACAGTAAAGTATTAAAATAGCGTTAAGGCATTACACATATCCCCCTTAACACATTTTATATATTCCCATAGTCTATACAGTACCGTAATTCCTCCGTAAACTGGAAGGCAATCAGAGGGCACTCCATAGGTACGGTACAAACCAAACTCATAGAAGGCGCGATATGACATGTGAACACAACACTCGAGGCAATGCCAGGGAAGGATTCTACCATTTGCACTCCCGGACTGGTGGTAACGCATAGCAGCTACTACCGCCCACCTCGGAACACACTCCCATAATCAAATCGAGGGGTGGCCACCAAATCAATCACAAAGTAATAGTATGGTATCGAAGAAATGTGCCCGATCGGAGGTGCAACCTAACTTGGCACGGTATAACTCCTGTTTTAGTCACATCTTAGCTGACTCAGGGAAGTCAAGGTTACGTAAATACCTCAAACAGAATCGTTCGCCAAACCATCCTACTTCATTCTGGAATCTCCACCACGTACACAGTTGTTAAAGTGGTTTTCGGTATTGGCAGAGAGTATGGCAATATCTGATCCCGGTCTCTTTAACAACCAAACGCTTATTTCACACCGGATGGTTCCTTTACATTTCAAAAGTCAATTCATAATTAATATCAAAATATCATATTCAATTTCAAACCATATCACTTTTGAAATCATATTCACTTTTAAAACCATATTCACTTTCAAAATCATATTCACTTTTGAAATTATCGATAAGATAGGTTAATTAAATCCTCATTCCAAAATCATCATATTTACTCAAATATGTCATTTCACAAAAAGGTATCAATTTCAAATTCCAACTTAGGTTGTATCATCATCAAAGATTTAAATATAAATACTTCAACTTTACACAGTCTGAAATTTTAGAAAATAGTTTAGATATTCATAAATAGTTTTAAAAATAGTTTAAAATAGTTAAAATACTCTAAAATGGTTAAAATGGTTTAAAATAGATTAAAATAGTTTAAATAGTTAAAATAGATTTAAATTAGATTAAATTAGATTTAAAATGATTTAAATAGATTTAAAATATATTAAATAGATTTATATTATATTAAATAGATTTAAAATAGATTAAATATATTTAAAATATATTTAAAATAGATTAAATAGATTTAAAATAGGTTAAATAAATTTAATTAGTTTAAAATAGGTAAAATAGATTAAATTGGATTAAATAGATTATAATAGATTAAAATAAATTAAATTAGTTTAAATTGATTAAAATAGTTTAAATTAGTTTAAAATAGATTTCAAAGTTATATTCAAACATTTTCAGTAACTCAATTTCGATAAAATTCATTTATATTTGACAATTCAACTTTGAAATTCCAATTTAAATCTTTTGAACAATTCATTAAATCAATTCCAATTTCAACATTAACGCTTGGATTTTCGAAAATAATTCAGTTTATATAAATTAATTCCTATTTCAAAATACCAGTTAACTGAATTCAAAATTTAAAGATTTAAAGATCATTTAATTTATCGGTGTCCATATATAATTTTCTACCCTATGGTCAAGTGATACAGATATTTATCATTTTAATCCGCAATTTAAAATTTTACGAGTATATATCATTTCAACCCGCAATCCCAAAATTTAATTTCAAATACATGAAATCGCTCAAGTCTATAATTTCAACCCATAACGTTTTCTCCTTAATCTATCAGATCGTTCGGGTATGTATTATTTCAACAGATAGGGAACTTACAGTGTTATAACAATATAAAAATATAACATCCAGTCATCCAATATCAACAATCAAACATACAACACAATCACCATACAATCAGCCAATAAATAACATTAATCAACTGATTATCATTAACAGGTATTAAATTGACAATTAAATTCAATATTAAATTAAATGACGATTAAATGCAATAAAAGTCATATTAAACTAGAATGACAATTTAAATATACCAAACATTAATCAATCAATTTCTAATCATATCATAAATTTAATTTAACTAATATAAGATAATTTAGTAGTTGTGAGTAGGTTAAAACACTCATCTTTGATTTCAAATCCAAAATAGGGCCCAAAATTTGAACGGTCTTAGAATTCATCCAAACTAGTTCCAAAATGTCCATAATTCCAATACTATCCCAACGAAACAAACCGCGGCCAAATCGGACCTCGTACGCAAAAGTTATGATGATTAGAACATTTGGAAATTAAAATCAAATAAAATAAACAAAAAAATACGATACTACCGAGGCACGTCATCACGCGTAGCCCTAACTCCAGATACCATCGCGATCGAGCCGCCACTCCTCCTTGCCTTTGACCGAAGTCTGCCGCCACGTCCCACGCCTACGTCTAGATTGGAGCATGCCACCACGACCACCTATCCAGACCGCACGCACACGACCCATGCCGTGAATTCCGGTCGCCACTTGCTCGACCGCCTCCGCCAACGTCCAAAGCCACGTCGTGGCGAATTCCTTGACCCTTGGCATGAATGAACATTAGATTCCAGACCTGCTCGACACCACCTACCCAACGCCGCTTCCCGATCGTCGATCGGTTGAAGATCCACCGTTGGATCGTCCAAAACCTAGAATGGACGGCTGAGGTTCATCTGTGATTTCTGGATAAACGGTGCTTTGATTGCAAAAAAGAATTGCACCAGTGGATTACGCTCGTCGAGAGCTTTGAAACAGTATATAATATGATAGGATTTGGAGGAGTTTGATTTTGAAATTGGTTTGGAAATTGAATTGTAGGGTTTGTGTTTGGAATTTTGTTTCTGCCATTAGAAGAAGGAGATAGCTTGAGATAATTGTAAATACAGTAATGAGGAATAAGAAGGTTGCTAGGGTTTGGAGAGATTATTTATTTTAACACAGCTCGATAAGAAAATAAAAGCATATCGGATTGGTACGAACGACAAATAGTGACTCGAAAAGCCCGTTTTGCTTCCGAAACGAAAGTGGATCATCCCATGTATCAAAATATATGTTTTTGATATTTCTAGATCCAATAGAATAGGTTTCAAGTCCTGATTCCATCGTATAAAGAGGTTAGCTTTAAAATTAGCTAATTTCAAATTGATTTCAATTAAATTGATTTCTAGGCGTTTCGAGTCCGTATGATCAAACGACAAGTCCAATCGCTACGAAACTTGAAATCCTACAATAATTCACCGTTACGGATCCAATGAAACTGGTTTCGTCGAAATTCGAGACAGTGGCCAAAATGGCTATTTTCACGTTAATTAAATAATTTATTATTAAATCAAATTTATCACTTCATATATTCAAATTAAATAACTAACCATTCTTATCATTTTTGATTACATAGACATTTACAATAATTTAAAACAAATTTACATATCAAATTCAGTGTTAAATATTTCACTAGTTACAGTGTTCAGTTTCAACGGTAAATAAAAATCCAATTAATTATAATTTAATTCCAATAAATTGATTTAATTCGGTTTCAAATCTTTTTTTTCCAACCAATCATTACTCTATGGACATAGTTAACATTGGTTTATATTTTATTGCATTAATGTTCTACAATTATCACATTTTACCATATTGGTTGCAACATTCCAATTATATTGAATTTTTGTCGATTTTCACATTAATTAAAATTTTAAAGTCCCAATAAATTCATTTTTCTTAGTTCCACACTTATTATTAAATCAATTATTGCCTTATGTATATAATTGACATTTCTGTATATTTGATTACATTCACATTTTATAGTTATCGCCTTAACCAATTTTAATGTAATATTTAATTACATTTAATTGCAATTGATTTCAAATTTAATTCAACAGATTAAATAAATTTGTAACAAATGACAATCGTTACCTTTTCTTAATTTAATCGCATTTATAAGTTTGTTATCTACACACAAATGTTATAGCTACTCGCAACACTAATTTTATCCAATTACAATTTATTACATATTAATTCACCAATTAATATAACATTTAAATTATTTCCTTATTTAAAATCAATAATCAATTATAACCTTTAATCACTGCAATTAATTCGAATTGCATTTTAATTAGTTATCAATTACCTTAAATTAATATTGTTTCATTTCATTCTAGTCATTTTCTTATTATTTAATCTTACGTTTTCAAATTTTCTCACACTAATAAATCAAAATTTATAATTTCTTCCAATATTAAATTACAAAATCTTATTAAATTCAATAATTTAATTATCGAAAATTTGCGGGTCGTTACACTCTCCCCTACTTAAAACTTTTCATCCTCGAAAAGGGAAAAGGAGGAATAAGGAATTAATAAATCTTATTCAAAATATTAAATTTATAAACAATTAATTTACATAATTAAATAATTTAAATAAAACATATTAATATATAACCATCAAATCCTTTCATATTCGAGTTAATAAAAGTTTGAAAACATTTCTAATTTCACAAAAATTTCTAAATCCTAAAATTCATGGAAAATTTCGGCAGAGTCTCTTTTTTACGGAGAGGCCTGGGAGAAATAATAATATCAATAACAACAATAAATATCACATATTTCAAAATAATATATCCCAAACCATGGGAAAAACAATATAATATCGCTATAAAATCGTAATCCGAGAAAGTACCTATTTGTCGGGCAAACAACGCTTATTTATGAAACCAAAAGCAGTACCTATTGCTTCAATAAACCTATATTTCACTTATACAATCCAAAGAGTTTAATAATTATGTAAAAGAGAAATATTTTGGTTGTTTCAATCAATAACAACCAAATCAACACAACATAACAATAGTCACTTGCAAGCAAAACAATACAATCATGACATGCAATAAAAGTAATCAATCATACATCCAAAGCAGCCAAAACAAATGGTTTATTCAGGTTTAGAACTTTATAAAATGGTAAATAACTACTAAGTATACCATATACTCAACAGCCTTAGATAAAACTTAATAGATTATTTATACATCTTAAACAATTTAAAGTATCACATCCCAAACATCTCATAAGACAAACAAATAACAAAATTTCAAATGTTATTTAAGTTTATTTTTATTAATCTCGTTTCACATCATTTATTGTTCTTTTTCCATTCATACAATGGTTATTTTCTTTAATTTACGTTAATTACTTTCAAAATTCATTTCTCATTCACCTATATAATGCAAATTTCCATTAACTTACTCTCATTTACTTTCATAAGTTATTTTCATTCAATTATTTAAAATAAACAATGTATTCATTATTAGAGTATTGCACACATTTTCTTTCACTCTTATTTCTTTCACATATATAGTATTCTCTTTAATTATAACTAGCTTCAATCATTAACTCAAGTTCATAATCATTTACTTACAGTATTCACTCTTTTCTTTCTATTACATTTAATTAGTAGCATTTCAACTTATTAACTTAAGTTTATAACACTTTATAACATCAGAATTCTTATTTACAGAAGAAATTCCATTGAACACTTTCATTTTCTAAGTTTTACTTGTATAATATTCTGTTACATATTTCTATTAACATTTCAACTTTAACATTTTGGTAAGTTATATATATGTCTTCTAGAATGTAATTGAAAGTTACACAAGTTTATCTTATTTATTTTAATTAACGAAATGTTCAATAGTTATCATTTCTCATTTTCATATCCTTTTGATTTACAGTTTACAAAATTTCAATTTCTTATACATACCCTTAATCACTTAGCATCTAATTACTTATGTTTTTCTTCATTTTAGAAACTTCCAATTATTAAAATAATAAAGATTTCATTCATTACAATAATTGAAAACAACTAATTATCAGAAAATTTAAGAACTAAACTCCGGGTTCATTTTAGTCACTTAGAAAATAATATATATATTTATATCCTTTATAGATCAAATCATATTTAGAAATTCAAAATTTAAGTATCATTCATCAAAATAGATGTGTAGTAAAACTACTACAGCAGTCTTCCCACTTTGAAACTCGAAAATGAACGTTGTTGATGCGTGCACTCATCACCGAAGTTATTATCCAGCGACAAAAGGAGGGAGTACATAACTTATTTCCTTTAAAAAATTCTTTTAAAACATTTCTTTCAAATCATCTTGAAATATTTATATCGGAAAATACTTCCAAATAATACTAATATTATATTCCAAAATCTTTCGAAAGAAATTTTCAAAATCCCGGAACTTAAGTTCTCAAATTTTAATTTATATTCATTTTAATTATAATCACAGTTTGCAACCAGTATTTATAAATTTCACTTTCTAACAAACAAATATATCACAACCAACTATATCATTTATAAAATTATTCTTTTATATGCAGAATATAGTACTACGTAAAATTATTTTATTTACCTATATTTCAAAACAATATTGTGTCGGTCTACCCTATTCAGTATTTAGAAATCCCTAACAATTCCATAGCGTCCTATGTACCGACTGGAATTTATAAATACAAGATAGAACAAATTAACGCAATACAAAACCCATTTATAACACTAACAAATATGTTCTCTCATATATATACACTCAACGACTCATTCTAGGGTATTACTACCAAATTCTATATGAGTTAGACCCCACAAAGCTAAGGTTATCGCTAAACCAAAGCTCTGATACCAAATGTAACGACCCACCTTTTTGGATGGTTTAAATCGACGATAAACCACACACGTCAGAATCAAACCATTCAAAAGGGAGGATTGTTATGGGGTAAATAAGAAAAAGAAGAGAAAGAAATAAAACAATACAAAATCTCACAGCGAAATGATAAAATATAATAATCAAATAAACAGTTCATGAAGCTGTTTTACAAATAATATTTGATTAAACCTTTACACTACAGAATCAAAGTTACATACAACATAAATAAATAAATAATGCAGTGGAACAACATGATGCAGTGGTATGAATATAATAAATAGTAATATTACTAAATCTTCGTCTTCGTCCTCTAGAAAGTAGTCTTCGATACACTGAAAAGCTCAGACTCACACGAGCGAATTGAAAAGACAAAACATTCGAGTCAAAACTAAAGGATGTTATGTAAGTTAAATCAACAGTAAATAAATATGAGTGTAACGGCGTCGGAGATGTTTACGGGTTTGACACCTCCTATCCAGTGTCAAACGTGAGTGCAATAACTTAAGAGATGTTCAGGATTCCATCTCCTAAGGATCTATTAAACTATTTACATACATAGTACAATACGCTATTATAATAGTGTCTATAGTAAAGTAAAGTATTAAAATAGCGCTAAGGCGTTATCCATATCCCCCTTAACACATTTTATATATTCCCATAGTCTATACAGTACCGTAATTCCTCCGTAAACTAGAGGGCTATCAGAGGGCACTCCATAGGTGTAACGACCCGATATTTTCAACCATTCGCATCCACACATGTTGGACTTGAATTGCTCAAAATATTAGATTGTTAATTTATATTTGGCAAAACTCAGCATATACGGTAAATAAAATAAACACAGAATCACAGACACGGAGTATTATAACATAATGCATAATGCAGCGGAATAGATTAATAAATAGTAGTTCATGAAGCTACTATGTAAACATTAGAGTTGGAATTAAACTAAAATACAACAGAATATCTCAAATACAGACCGATGACATCTCTGTACAAATCAACTGGAAAAGCTGAAAGCTGAATTGATAGTTGGATCTCCGAGCAAAGCTTCAACTTCCAAGGTGAGTCTCAAATGATGTATCACTCAGTCTGACCCGAGCGTAAAGCAAAACACAAAACACTTGAGTCAAGGTTAACATCCTTATATCAATAAATCCAACTCAAGTGAAATATCAACTGAAATACAAGTAACTTAAAGGATGTTTGGGATAACCATCCTCTAAGGATCTGTGGATTATCTACAATGTAGAAATATACGCTGTTAACAACCAAACGTCATTATAACACCGTGGTCATTTCAAATTAATTTATACTTCAAAAAAACCAAAATATCATTTCCGTTTCAAATATATAGATATTTCCAAATTATAGCATTTTCAAAACTAAATTGATAATTTCATATATATCTTATTTTAACTTCATTATTATTTAGTTTGAAATATTCTCTTAACAAATCCATTATCATTTAAATAACCTTAAATTACATTAAACTAAATATTTCATTCGATTAAAATAATATGACTTTCAAATCATTATTAAATCAAACTCATATATATATTATTTTAGTTTAAAATTTGTATACATCTAAAAATTAAAATAACTGTATATGTACATATATACTTATCATTAAAAAAACAGTAGATATATATAGAAAGTTATATAAACTTAATTAGATAATATACAAACATAATTATATATGAATAAGAGAGATCAAATCATCTCAGACAAATAAACCAGCAAGCTATATATGTATAATAGTATATATATATAACAGCAAATCAGTATAAATCAATACTTACTTATATACTTACATACGTATATATTTATACACTATATAATTATACATCTATATCATTTAGCAATCCATGCTTTAATAACAAATATCACCGTTATTATAAATACGTCAATCAGATTGTCTACATATCAAAGTATATAACTACAAACTGCAAAAACATATATGTATATATCAAATACGTAATATATATATCACACTCTTTTCTAAAACCAATGCAAGAACCAATAGTTTATATATATAAACTAACTAAAATCAAAACTATTCAATAACTGAACCAGTAGCCTATCAATTCACGTGAGAAAAGAGTATCTCATTCTCCATTTGTTTCTTTTTATTTAATAGATAACAAATCCCTTCAAATCTCTAGCCGTTTAAAACAATTCATTGCTTGCCGTTTCTTCCTACTTGATTAGCCATGAATAAAGAAAAAAACTCCTCTAATAATTATCATTTCACGTACAAAAACTTTCCCACATCTCATTCTCACGTTCATTCTTCATTTGCTTTCACCTGAGAACAAAATTGTAAGTTTTTTCTATGGCTTCTTCCTTTCTTATTCTCTTTTTCACTTTGTCTCAAAGCAAGTGCTCAGCCCCTACCCATCCTCCTCCTCCACCGGCCATCACCACTACTCATCATTCCATGACCATGCCGTGACCATAGATGAAGGTCTCATCACCAAGCAATGAGAAAAAAACCCTAGCCGAGCCTATAGATGCAAACCCCTCCTAGGTTGCCTTGAAACCCTAACCTATCTCCACCACCTTGCTTTGGCCGTGACTACCTCCATCTCCTAGCCATGTTTCAGATCTGACTTAACCAAATTAGAGCATAGGCCGAGCCACTTTAGACATAGGTCGAGCACAAACTCCACTAGATCCATGCTTTTTGCCATGTCTTGCTTTGCCTTCCTCTTTTCCATGTCATGGTTGTGCCTTATGATCCCATAACCTAGCCTAACTTGCATCTAAACTTCATGGCCGAACAAAGATAGGGTGTGGTTGAGCCTATAGGGATGTGGCAAAGCCCACTTGTTAATTGAATCTATTTTTGTTTCAAATTTATTCATATTTCTCATTGTTAAATTCATATCTTGTTTGTGTTAAACCATATATTTATATTTGTTTATTTATTTGATTACAAGATTTGAATTTGGTTGTTACTTTTTCTCAAATCTTATCGTGCCTTCTCATGCTTTGCGGTGTGTGGATATTTTTGTTTTGAATTAATCTATAGCTTCAAAAAGGTGAGTTTTATCACTCTAGACATATGTACTTATATTATCATGAAATGATGGCAAGTGAAGCTGTATAAATTGATATGATATTCATACTTGCCTGTGATATATTTATATGATGATAAATGCTATTTTATACCTGTTACATCATCTGTTATTATTTTATATGTTTTACTGTTCATTTAATTTTTGCTTCTCACACTGCAAGTTCCCTGTAGAATAGAATCACTATGGGTTGAAATGATACATACCCGAATAGACTTTAGAATAAGGAAAAATCATTATGGGCTGAAATGATAGGCTCGAGTGATTTTATTTATTTACTTTTATTGACTTGGGATTGCAGGTTTGAAATGATAGAACCCGGATTTTTCTTTGTAAATTACGGATTGAAATGATATATTATCCATATCACTTGACTTAGGTTAGAAAATATTATGCAGACCCATGGTTAATATATATATTTTCTAGAAAATTTTCAGTATTTTTAAATGTAAAATATGATATTTTGACTTAAATTTGGATTGTATTGATTTAAATAAAGTGTAGTGATTTTTCTATGAGTTAAAATGTGTAAATAAATAAATGGTTAAATTTTAATTTGAAATTATAACTTAACTTGAAAATTTGAGATTTGGTTTGAAATGGAAGTTTAAGTTAAGTAAATAAATGGAAATTAAGTTTTATTTATGAAATGGTATTTTAAAATAAATTGTTAAGTTAATTGTTAAAAATACAAAAAATAAGAAAATGGTGCACTTTGATTTAATAAGTGAATTATTGTAAAATTTTGGATATTTATTAATGAAATTTTATTTTATAAAATCATAAGTAAAAGGTTATCCAAATGACCATTTTTTGAAGTGGAAAAAATATTAATTTATAAGTTAAAATGGTTAAAAATCGAAGTTTATTTGTTTCTGAAATTTTATAATAAATCTGGAGTTAGGATTGGTAGCACTTCAGAAATGCTGTCGTTGCTGAAACTAATTAAAAATCTGAAGTAAATGATACTGCAAGACTTGGTAAGTGTTGTGGTTGCTGAAAGAAAACTAAAAATCAAAAATTAACTAAAGGGCTACTGTACACTTGATAAGTGCTGCTGTTGCTGAAAGAAACTAAAATCAGAGACTAACTAAAGGGCTACTATAGCACTTGATAAGTGCTGTCGTTTGCTGAAATGAAGAGATTTTCAAATGAACACCGAACTACTGCAGCAGTTTTTAATTGCTGTCTTTTCTGAAATGAACTGTTTTCAAATATATCTTACCGCAACATTTTCTAAGTGCTGCGAATGCTGAAATTTCAATGTGTTGAAGTATTTAACTAAATAAACGAGCTTCAAAATGCTAAATTTTTGGGAATTGAATATTTGATTTGAAAGAATAATGACTTTATTTTTAAATGGTTTAAATGAATTATTTTGATTGGAAATATAAACCATTTTGAAAAGAATAACCACGGGTTATAATAACGATTGGTTATTAAAGAGACCGAGATCGGATATGGACATACACTCTGTCGATACCGAAAACCACTTTAACAACTGTGTACGCGGTGGAGATTCCAGAATGAAGTAGGATGGTGGCGACGATCCTAAAGGTATATTTACGTGGACCCAACTCCCGTGAGTTTGCATGAGGTGGCTAAAACAGGAGCGATTCTCGGGCCAATGAGGTAGCACCTCTGATCGGACACACTTATTCGATACCATTCTATTACTTTTGTGATTGACTGGGTGCACCCCTTGATTTTGGGAGTGTGGCTCGAGGTGGGCGGTAGTGGTTGCTATGCGTTTCAACCAGCCCGGATGCGTAATTGGTATATCTACCCTGGCATTGCCTAGTTGTGCCGTGTCACCTACCCTAGCGAGCTTTACTACGAGTTTGGTTTTATGCCGTAGCCTATGGAGTATTCACGGTAGCTCCCGATCTGGGGGTATGCTGATACTGGATAGACTACTGGGACTATTATGTGTTAAGGGGAATATTGGGTCACTCCTTAATGCTATTTTAAAGTAAACTTATTTTACCATTAGACATTATTATAATAACGAATATTACTACATAGTAAATAGTTTAACGGATCCTTAGAGAATGGGCGGTCCCAAGCATTCTTTAAGTTACTTGTACATTTCTATTACAGTTCACTTGAGTTGGTTTACATTGTATAAGTATGTATGTCCTGACTCGAGTGTTTGTGTTTTGCTTTACGCTCGGGTCAGCCTGAGTATCAGCTTCACCTTCTGGAGCTAGGACTGCTGGAGATCATCATTCATCTAGTTGCTATCTATTTCCATTCAGTATTTCTATGTCAGCTTTGTATTAGAGACATATGTATTTGGGATTTCTGCTATACTTGTTTCAAACGTCTGTTGTATCCGTTTTGAGACTATGTATTTTGTATCTGTTTTGAGACTATGTATTGTAGTGGCTTCATGAACCACTATTTATTTTATTTTCCGCTACGAGTTATTTTGATATTCTGTGTCTGTGATTCTATGATTTGTTTTATTTGCTCCAAATTTATTAACAATCTATTGTTTTGTATTATTCAAGTCCGACATGTATGGATTTATTGTCGATTTGAATGGTCCAAAATAGTGGGTCGTTACATTTGGTATCGGAGCTTAGGGTTTAGGCAAACCTTAGCCTATGGAGCAAAAACTCATTAGAGATAGGGTAGAAATACCCTAGAATGAGTGAAATCAATCTTAGAATCATTTCTTTGTGAGAGAACGTATTTTTAAGTATAAATGTTTTTCCAAATGATTTCAAAGGGTTTTTTTAATGATTATTTTGGATATAAAAGTTTCTTGTTTTAAATCTCATTTTCTTAACTTCATTCCTTTTCGAATCCGCCTTGCTTATTTGAATTCTTTGATTAAGATTTCCAATTCTAGTTGAATCTTATCTTTTTCTTTCTGTTTTACCTTTGTCCTAAAATTCATTCTTGATTTTTCAGGATGAATCGTAGGAATGCCAGAGGTAGATGTCGGGGTATTGCCCCAGTTCCCGAGCCTGTTGCACCCATCAGGTTCACTACTCTTTGCAAGGAATTTACTCAACTTGGTGGTACCAAGTTTACTGGATTTGAGAGCATCATAGAGGCTCAACAGTGGTTGAGGAGTCTTGAGAGGATTTTTACTGGTTTGGATATTACTGATGCGCAGAAGCGTCAGTTGGCAGCTTGGCAGTTGAAGGAAGCAGCATTGGATTGGTGGGAGTCTATCATAGCTCATACCGTGGAGGCAGATATTTTTTGGGATCAGTTTAGGTATCTTCTGGTGTTGTCTTGTGTTCTGTTCAGCTTTTCTCTTTAAAATCTATCTTAAGCTTATCTATCTTTTTCCAGGGAGGCTTTTGTGGCAAAATGGATACCCGAAGCCGGGAAATCTCAGCTTTATCGTGAGTTTATGGATCTCAAGCAGGGTACCATGTCCTTTTCTGAGTATGAGCGGAAGTTCAATGAACTTTCCAAGTTTGGTCCTGGCCTTATTGACATCCAACTTAAGAAGAATGAGAAGTTCATAGCTGGAGCTCGCCCAGAGTTCTATGATCGTCTCATTTCTCATGTTCATGGCACTTTCACCAAGCTTATGGATATGGCTATTCGTTATGAGAACCCTACTTCTAAGGGTCCGACTGTTGCTAGTGCTCCTTCATCTCAGTCTTCCTCTACTAACTCTAAGAAGAGAAAGCCAAATTTCCATCAGCAGAAGAAGAATTAGCTCAAGAATCCGGGTCTGGGATCTTCATCTTCTCCTTCTCAGAGGCACCCTATCGACCTATCTACCATCACCTGTTTCAAGTGTGATCAGAAGGGACACTATGCAAATAGTTGCCCAAATTCAGTTGGTGTTGCTGTTCCTCCACCTCAGAATACCAGGAACAACCTCTGTCATGTCTGTCTGCAGCCAGGTTATCCTTTGTATCAAAAGGGCAAGCCGTCTAGTATTTTTGCTGTTACCTCCGCTTCTACACCTGCTCCTGCTCCTAGTGATAACCAAGGTACTCTCCAGGGCACCTTTTATTTATTTAAGCATCATGTTCGTGTTTTATTTGATACTGGAGCTTCGCATAGTTTTATTTCTATGGCTATCTGCGATAAGTTTGAGCATCGCCTTTCTTCTGAGTATGCTTATGTTCCTTTATGGGTTTCAAATCCTATTGGGGGTCCCACGAACCTTAGTAGGATTTGTAGAGGAGTGAAACTTCTCCATTCTGATCATCGCTTTTGTGGTGATTTCTATGTTCTGGGTTTTGATACTTTTGATTTATTGCTTGGAGATGATTGGTTAAGGAATCATGATGCTCATATCTCTTGTAAATCCCGAACTGTTTCTCTTGTTGATGATCGGGGTAATCCTTTGGTTATTCAGTGTCGTATGCCTCATGATTATGCTGGCAGCTTTATTTATTCTCTGGATTCATCTCCTGTTGATCTTCATTCGACTCGTGTGGTCAAACTCTATCCCGATGTATTTGGTGAAGTCGCTACTTTACCTCCTAAGCGAGAAATCAATTTCCGTATTGATCTTATTCCTGGAGCTCGACCTGTAGTTCTTCCTCCTAGAAGAATGGCACCCCGTGAGAAGGTTGAGTTAAGGAAGCAAATTGAGGACTTGTCCTCCAAGGGTCTGATCAGACCTAGCCATTTGGAATGGGGAGCAGGTGTTGTTTTCGTCACCAAGTCCAATGGTTCTCTCCGAATGTGTGTTGATTATAGGGAGCTGAACAAGCTCACTACGAAAAACAGATATCCAATGCCTTGCATCAATGATATGTTCGATCAGCTTTATGGTGCTACTGTTTTCTCTTAGCTTGATCTTGCTACAGGTTTCCACCAGCTCAAAGTTGCTGAGGAAAGTATTCCCAAGACTGCTTTCCGTACTGAGAATGGGTTTTATGAATGGTTAGTCATGCCTTTTGGTTTGACTAATGCCCCAGCTTTCTTTATTGATTTGATGAACCGTGTTTTCCATGATGTGCTTAATAAATTTGTTCTAGTCTTTGTTGATGATATTCTCGTTTTCTCTAAGTCTGAGGAAGAACATGAGTCGCATTTGAAATCTGTTCTTGAGACTCTTAGAAATCATCAGTTGAAGGCTAAATTTTCTAAATGCCATTTCTGGAAGGATGAAGTCCGATTTCTCGGACATATTATTTCTGGTAATGGAGTTTTTGTTGATCCAGTCAAGATCGCTGCGATCAATGTAAGCCTTTCTCTCTTCTCTCTTCGCTAATTTATTCTACCTTTCCGGTTGTCCTTATTTATCCCTATTCTGTGCAGGATTGGGAAACTCCTAGGACTTCAACTGATATCCATAGTTTTCTAGGCCTTGCCGGTTATTATCGGAGATTTATTGAGAATTTTGCTCGGATTGCTGCACCTCTCACTACTTTGACTCGAAAGAATCCTAAGTTTATTTGGAGTGATGAGTGTAAGGCTGCATTCGATGAGTTAAAGCACAAGCTTACTTCCGCACCAGTTCTTACCGTTCCAAATGGAAATGAGGGATTAACGGTATACACTGATGCTTGTCGTGAAGGTTTGGGAGCTGTTCTGATACAGGATGGGAAGGTCATTGCATATGTCAGTCGTCAGTTGAAGACCCATGAAGCCAATTATGCTGCCCATGATTTGGAATTGCTTGCTATGGTTTTTGCTTTGAAGCTTTGGAGGCATCATATTTTAAGAACTAAGTTTGAGCTTTTTACGGATCATCAGTCTTTGAAGTATATTTTCACTCAGAAGGATTTGAATTAGAGACAAGTTAGGTGGTTAGAGTTTCTTGCTTCTTATGATCTCGACATCAACTATACCCCTAGGAAAGCTAATGTTGTAGCAGATGCTTTGAGTCGGAAGAAGGCTATGTTGTGTCAGCTAGTTGTTTCTTCTCCTCGTTTGGATCGTATCATGGCTAAGCAGGATGAGGATGATATGCTTAGATTGATGAAGGAGAATGTTCGTAGTAGGGTTGGTAGTAGTAGTCTTGATGGCAGTGGTGCTCGGATCGATGATAGAGGTATTTTGAGGATTAATAATAGGATTTGTGTCCCGAATGTTGATGGATTGAGGCAGGAGTTACTTCGGGAAAATCATCGATCCAGACTTTCTATTCATCTAGGTGTGACGAAGATGTATCAGGATATGAAGAAGTTGTATTGGTGGAGAGGTATGAGGCGAGATATCTCCATTTTTGTTAGTAGGTGTGCGACTTGTCAGCAAGTCAAGGCCGATCATGAGAAGACACCTGGTTTGTTGCAGCCCCTTGAGGTTCCCAATTGGAAGTGGGAACAAGTTTCTATGGATTTCACTGATGGATTACCGAGGACTGTGAGGGGTAATGAGAGTATCTGGGTTATTGTGGATAGATTGACCAAGTCAGCTCATTTCATTCCGGTCAAGTCTACCCGTTCTGCTTCTAGTTTGTCTGAGATCTATATGAGAAAGATTGTTCGTCTTCATGGTGTCCCCTCAGTATTGTTTGTCATCGTGATCCTATCTTTACTAGTCAGTTTTGGAAAGCTTTTCAGCAATCTTTGGGTACTCACTTGAATCTGAGCACTGCTTACCATCCACAGACCGACGGTCAAACGGAAAGAGTGAATCAGATTCTAGAGGATCTTCTTCATGCTTGTGTGCTTGATTATGGAGGGTCTTGGGAAGATCATCTCCATCTTGTCGAATTCACCTATAACAATAGTTATCAGGTATAATCTCAATCTTTTGTTTTGAATCTTGTCTTGATCTTGTATCTATCTCATTTCTATCATTGAATTCAGGCCAGTATTAAAATGTCGTTGTTTGCTGCTGTTTATGGACGACCTTGTAGATCTCCATCTTACTGGATTGAATCCGGTAATCATTTAGTTCTTGGTCCTGATTTGATTTTAGAGGCTTCGGAGAAGGTTGAGGAGATTAAGAGCAAGATGAGGGTTGCTCAGGATAGGGAGAAGAAGTATGCTGATCGTCGTAGGAGGAGTTTGGAGTTTTTTGTTGGTGATTTGGTTTTCCTTAAGGTCTCTCCCTTAAGGAATGTGATTCGGTTTGGTCGTGGAGGGAAGCTTGCTCCTAGGTTCGTTGGTCCTTTCCGCATTATGGAAAGAATTGGTTCTTTAGCTTATCGTCTGGATTTGCCTGAGAAGTTTTCTGGAGTGCATAATGTATTCCACGTTTCTCATCTTCGTCGCTATCTGCATGATCCATCTCTTATTGTCCAGCCTTCTGCTCTTGATAGTTTGGATATTGAGCCAAATCTGACTATTGAGAGGAAGCCACTTCGTATCGTCGATCGAGGTACGAAGCAGCTAAGAAGGAAATCTGTCAATCTGGTAAAAGTATAGTGGAGTATTGATGATCGGGATTGTACCTGGGAAACGGAGGAGAACATGCGTGCTTCGAACCTGGAATTGTTTGTTTCAGGTACTTTTGCTTTTCTACCTAATCTTTCCTTCGTTTTCCTTGTTTCGTTCCTTTTCGAGGACGAAAAGTTTTGAGTGTTTTGAGTGGGGGAGAGTGTAACAACCCAAAAAAATTTGTAAATATTTTAAATTTAATTTATTTGAAAACTTCGATTTTTAAATCATTTTAAATTGAAAGCTGGAATTTTTCCAATGTATTTGGATTTTTGTTTCCATTTTTATTTCCTAGTATAATTAAAATAAACAATTTCTGAAAATTTATATTTTTGTCAAACTTTGACTTTTCTTTGAAAATTTTAAATTTTAAATTATAATCATTTATTTGAAGCTGTATATAACTCTAATATCTGTTATGCTTTTCGTTTCATTAAATTCTGATTTATACTTTGTAAATTGGATAACATACAGCGTTTTAAAAGCAATTTAATTTCTGCATTTTATTTATATATTTTCTTTATCCATCTCCTTATTTTATTTTCTATTGTGTTTGTATAAACTTTATTTTTTATTTATTGAATGTTTCTTTGTATATATATCTTGTAATTAATGGCTAGGAAACAAATTTATTAGACGTATGTTACTTTGATTTAATTTGGCATGGGTTACATTTGGTTTATTTCTTACCTTTATTTGCTTGTCCTCCTTAAATTCCTACCATAGCCATTCCTAAATTGTAGCCTATCAATTCACGTGAGAAAAGAGTATCTCATTCTCCATTTGTTTCTTTTTATTTGATAGGTAACAAATCCCTTCAAATCTCTAGCCGTTTAAAACAATTCATTGCTTGCTGTTTCTTCCTACTTGATTAGCCGTGAATAAAGAAAAAAATCCTCTAATAATTATCATTTCACGTACAAAAACTTTCCCACATCTCATTCTCACGTTCATTCTTCATTTGCTTTCACCTAAGAACAAAATTGTAAGTTTTTTCCATGGCTTCTTCCTTTCTTATTCTCTTTTTCATTTTGTTTTCACTTTGTCTCAAAGAAAGTGCTCGGCCCCTACCCATCCTCCTCCTCCACCGACCATCACCACTACTCATCATTCCATGACCATGCCGTGACCATAGATGAAGGTCTCATCACTAAGCAATGAAAAAAAACCCTAGCCGAGCCTATGGATGCAAACCCCTCCTTGGTTGCCTTGAAACCCTAACCTATCTCCACCACCTTGCTTTGGCTGTGACTACCTCCATCTCCTAGCCATGTTTCAGATCTGACTTAACCAAATTAGAGCATAGGCCGAGCCACTTTAGACATAGGCCAAGCCCAAACTCCACTAGATCCATGCTTTTTGCCATGTCTTGCTTTGCCTTCCCCTTTTCCATGTCATAGCCGTGCCTTATGATCCCATAACCTAGCCTAACTTGCATCTAAACTTCATGGCCGAGCAAAGATAGGGTGTGGTTGAGCCTATAGGGATGTGGCAAAGCCCACTTGTTAATTGAATCTATTTTTGTTTCAAATTTATTCATATTTCTTATTGTTAAATTCATATCTTGTTTGTGTTAAACCATATATTTATATTTGTTTATTTATTTGATTACAAGATTTGAATTTGGTTGTTACTTCTTCTCAAATCTTATCGTGCCTTCTCATGCTTTGCGGTGTGTGGATATTTTTGTTTTGAATTAATCTCTAGCTTCAAAAAGGTGAGTTTTATCACTCTAGACATATGTACTTATATCGTGAAATGATGGCAAGTGAAGCTGTATAAACTGATATGATATTCATACTTGCCTGTGATATATTTATATGATGATAAATGATGTTTTATACATGTTACATCATCTGTTATTATTTTATATGTTTTACTGTTCATTTAATTTTTGCTTCTCACACTGCAAGTTCCCTGTAAAATAGAATCACTATGGGTTGAAATGATACATACCCGAACAGACTTTAGAATAAGGAAAAATCATTATGGGCTGAAATGATAGGCTCGAGTGATTTTATTTATTTATTTTTATTGACTTGGGATTGCGGGTTTGAAATGATAGAACCCGGATTTTTCTTTGTAAATTACGGATTGAAATGATATATTATCCGTATCACTTGACTTAGGTTAGAAAATATTATGCAGACCCATGGTTAATATATATATTTTCTGGAAAATTTTCAGTATTTTTAAATGTAAAATATGATATTTTGACTTAAATTTGGATTGTATTGATTTAAATAAAGTGTAGTGATTTTTCTATGAGTTAAAATGTGTAAATAAATAAATGGTCAAATTTTAATTTGAAATTATAACTTAACTTGAAAATTTGAGATTTGGTTTGAAGTGGAAGTTTAAGTTAAGTAAATAAATGGAAATTAAGTTTTATTTATGAAATGGTATTTTAAAATAAATTGTTAAGTTAATTGTTAAAAATACAAAGAATAAGAAAATAGTGCACTTTGATTTAATAAGTGAATTATTGTAAAATTTTGGATATTTATTAATGAAATTTTATTTTATAAAATCATAAGTAAAAGGTTATCCAAATGACCATTTTTTTGAAGTGGAAAAAATATGATTTTACAAGTTAAAATGGTTAAAAATCGAAGTTTATTTGTTTCTGAAATTTTATAATAAATCTGGAATTAGAATTGGTAGCACTTCAGAAATGTTGTTGTTGCTGAAACTAATTAAAAATCTGAAGTAAATGATACTGCAGCACTTGGTAAGTGTTGTGGTTGCTGAAAGAAAACTAAAAATCAGAAATTAACTAAAGGGCTACTGGAGCACTTGATAAGTGCTGTTGTTGCTGAAAGAAACTAAAATCGGAGACTAACTAAAGGGCTACTGTAGCACTTGATAAGTGCTGCTGTTTGCTGAAATGAAGAGATTTTCAAATGAACACTGAACTACTGTAGTAGTTTTTAATTGCTGTCTTTTCTGAAATGAACTGTTTTCAAATATAACTTACCGCAGCATTTTCTAAGTGCTGCGAATGCTGAAATTTCAATGTCTTGAAGTATTTAACTAAATAAACGACCTTCAAAAATGCTAAATTTTTGGGAATTGAATATTTGATTTGAAAGAATAATGACTTTATTTTTAAATGGTTTAAATGAATTATTTTGATTGGAAATATAAACCATTTTGAAAAGAATAACCACGGGTTATAATAACGATTGGTTGTTAAAGAGACCGAGATCGGATATGGACATACTCTCTGTCGATACCGAAAACCACTTTAACAACTGTGTACGCAGTGGAGATTCCAGAATGAAGTAGGATGGTGGCGACGATCCTAAAGGTATATTTACGTGGACCCAACTCCCGTGAGTTGGCATAAGGTGGCTAAAACAAGAGCGATTCTCGGGCCAATGAGGTAGCACCTCTGATCGGACACACTTTTTCGATACCATTCTATTATTTTTGTGATTGACTGGGTGCACCCCTTGATTTTGGGAGTGTGGCTCGAGGTGGGCGGTAGTGGCTGCTATGCGTTTCCACCAGCCCGGATGCGTAATTGGTATATCTACCTTGGCATTGCCTAGTTATGCCGTGTCACCTACCCTAGCGAGCTTTACTACGAGTTTGGTTTTGTGCCGTAGCCTGTGGAGTATTGAGGGTAGCTCTCAATCTGGGGGTATGCTGATACTGGATAGACTACTGGGACTATTATGTGTTAAGGGGAATATTGGGTCACTCCTTAATGCTATTTTAAAGTAAGCTTATTTTACCATTATACATTATTATAATAACGAATATTACTACATAGTAAATAGTTTAACGGATCCTTAGAGGATGAGAGGTCCCAAGCATCCTTTAAGTTACTTGTACATTTCTATTACATTTCACTTGAGTTGATTTACATTGTATAAGTATGTATGTCCTGACTCGAGTGTTTGTGTTTTTGCTTTACGCTCGGGTCAGCCTGAGTATCAGTTTTGGATTTCACCTTCTGGAGCTAGGACTTCTGGAGATCATCATTCATCTAGTTGCTATCTATTTCCATTCAGTATTTCTATGTCAGCTTTCTATTAGAGACATGTATTTGGGATTTCTGTTATACTTGTTTCAGACGTCTATTGTATCTGTTTTGAGACTATGTATTTTGTATCTGTTTTGAGACTATGTATTGTAGTGGCTTCATGAGCCACTATTTATTTTATTTTCCCCTTCGAGTTATTCTGATATTCTGTGTCTGTGATTCTGTGATTGGTTTTATTTGCTCCAAATTTATTTACAATCTACTGTTTTGTATTATTCAAGTCCAACATGTGTGGATTATTGTCGATTTGAATGGTCCAAAATAGTGGGTCGTTACAGTTTAAGATGAAATGATTTACAAATGTAATTACTTTATTGTGTTTGTAACTTATCCAATCAGGGACAAATCCAACAAATATTGTATGAGATGAATATTGATTTTCGTTTTGTAATAAAAACAAATATCTATATAACGATCATATACAATACTTATCAGGCGGAACCAAAAACTTTTTAAGAGATTGAAAAAATAAAGTACATTATACACTAATTTGTTTATATTAGCTTTAACACTAATTCATTATTTAAATTTCTTAACGATTAAAAACTAATGAAAACTTGTTTTTTCCAACATATTTTAGCTAGCACTAATTTCAATTTGTTGCACAATAATAAAAATATTAAATTTATACAATAATTTGTTTATATTTAGTACTACATACACGTGAACTAAATTTATATATTATTAATTATATATAAACTAATAAATGAATTACGTAAATAAATTGCTTTTGTCGACATTTTAGATAACACGTACACTAATTAACACTAAATTATGTTACACTAATGCACATATACACTAATCAACCCAAATTAGCCTTAATTAAATTAATTATTGGATTTAAACACTAATATCTCAAATTAACATTTCTCAATGAACCAGTATACAGAATTATAACCAGTCAATGGGCTATTATCAATAAATATACACACAAATTAATACCAATTTTATCATAATTCGAATCAATTAGTTTAGGGGAAGAATATACCTGATTTCTGATGAATTAAAGGCGTAGATGGTTGGAGATTTCAAATTGACAATTTGACGGATTGTGACGGCTTACAATGGCTAGAGGCGGATTTGATTTGATTTAGGGATTTAGGTTTTGTGATTTAAGGGTTTAGAGAATGGGAAATGAGGGAGAAACGAATCATCTGCTGCTGTATATGCTGCGACTTTCCGACTGTTTCCGAAGACCGTCGACGGCTATAAATTCGACGGTTTTCAACGGCTATTGAATATAATAATTTATCTTCTCTCCCTATTTAAAACAAATTTAGTTTAATTTAATTTATTATCAAAATTTAATTTTCTAAAAAATATTTAAAAGTTTACAATAACGTAGTTTTGTTTCTAACTATTAAAAGGCTTATTTTTATCATTGTATAGTAATTTTTTAACAATTTGATAATTAATTGTGAATTTTAAAAGTATTTAACATAATGAATTCATATAAAATAAAATATTTAGTAAAAAAATAAATTTGTTGAATCTTATGTTCATCCAAGGTATTTTGGGCATGCGATCGAAATATGAAAGGAAATTAAACATTTTTAAGGTATTAAACTTGATTTTTCAAATTTATAGCCGTTCGTCGACATTCAGACTTAACCTTTCATTCGAAGGTCAAATGATCTTCAAACGAGACGAAATTTAAGCCATATATAATATATTATGTATTTATCCAATCCGTACATTTGGATTTTTAAAAAAACATGCAAAAAAAAAATTTGGACTTCAAACATGTCATGTTCATAGAAGTTCTCCTAATAGTATATACCAAGTGTTATACAACTCCTTAGAAAATGATATATTTTGAGTCTAATTTGTTTTCCTTCCGTTTTTTATTCTAGCCATACGGATTGGATAAATACATTATAAAGTATATGTGACATGAATCTCATCTCGTTTGAAGATCGTTTAGCCTTCAAACGAAATGTTATTAGTCCAAGTGTAGACGAACGGTTATAAATTTAAAAAGCACGATCAACATCTTAAATTTATTTACTTTTTTATCATATTTTGAAAGTAAGTCTAAAATACTTTGGATCGACATATAATTCAAAAATAATAATTTTCTGCCACATATTTTCTTTTATATGAATTTGTAATGTTAAATACATTTAAAAATTCATAATTGTTTATACAATGGTTAAAAAATAAATTTAAATTCATAAAACTGTTAATCATCATAAATTTCACCGAAGTTGTACAATGAACGAACTAAAAGTTGCATAGATTGATAGTTTGAGTTCAAATTACAATAAAGGTAAATATATAATTATACAACAAAAGATTATCGAAAATAATTTAATTAACTACAAACCGTCATAAAATTGCTGAATTAAATAAAAATATCTTCTTTAATTTTTAGGAATTAAATTAGTATTTTTAAATAAATTTCAAACTTCTATAAATAATAAGTCAAAATAATGTAATGAATTAAATTAATTAAAATAGATGACCATCGAAAATCAAATGAAGGCATCGTCAACAGCCATCAGAAGGTTCCGTTGGAATTTCTATTGTTCCTTGTAGTGTTAACGATGAAAACTGTTCTTTAATTCGATGTTTTTAAAAAAAGTTAATGTGTTTTAAAGACTAAAAATTAATGAGATGCAAATTATTTAAAAGTGTGAAAATAACAACCACATATGAAAGAAATGCATGCTCATTGATCTAGTTTACATAAATTATTACGTAGGGGTATTTTGTTCATTTTAATCAAAAACAGGAACTTGTCCTACGAAGCAATACAATTTATTTCATGTTGTCATTACTTGGTCATCATGAGGTGCAATCATTCAAATAATATACAAACGTCTCAAATTTTGTTAGATACATTAGCATGTGACATTAATGTAAATGTGGAACTTAGCACAAAGTTGGAGACCAGATTGGACATGTTCCTAAACAAATAGTGAATAAAAGACGAATTGTTCGTTCAAGAAATTAAATAATGATAGCGGTCACTCCATTTGATCCTGACATACTGACAAAAACCGACCCAATACAGGTCAGCTACTATCCTCTTCCAAAACAATGCATCTTCAGAGTGTTCCGACACTTTGATAAACTTATAATTTGGTTAGTATGATATTTGGAAACTACTATTAAAGTAAACAAACAAAACAATACATCTTCAGAAGCGGTATACCGAAAGGAAAAAACGAAGAAAATAAAAGAAAGAAGCGAACAAAATAAAAAAAAAAACAGGATAACCAAAACAGAATTTTACCAACATAGTCAAATAATTTTTCTAACACAGGACAGTCCGCTCCACTTTACATGACATGCTTAGATGTTACTATTATGTTTCGCACTCCTTGAGGAAAAATAATAATAATAATTGACTGGACTAATATTCATAAAAACATGTCTGGTTCAGTCTAATTTCCCACAGCAACAACTTAATACAATCGACAGAAGTTTGACTTGACATACCTTGGTTTTTCCCAGAATTATTACTACTTTTTTATGTAGATCAGAACAAATAATACAAAATGTATACAGAAAATATGTGATTCATGCTGCTAATATCATTTATTTAACCTATAGTGGAAAAATAAAGGGAAAGTTTGCATTGGATATGCGTACAATTAAAGTCCACTCAGCATTGATTCTGAATATAATTTATTTATCGGGTAGTAGAGCTCAACCCACAAGATACGGACCGAAACCGAGCCCATGGCCATCAGCACCACCTAGCTCAGGAAACATGTCAGAAGTCATCCACGGAAGGTAGATGCATAATTGCATGGATGCAGAAAAAGAAAAAAGAAAAAAAGGAATCAATGAAAATAAAATAGTACAACGTGTGGAAAAGAGCATACCTACGTGCATGGTCTATTACCACCCTCTTTTCCTCCTCTCTCTTCCTTTATAACCTCATATGCTCTTGCTCTCCTATAATATCTTTTTCAACCCTCTTCACCACATGCTCAGCATATCAGACATTCCAACTTCACCACACAAACTCTCTGTTTCTTTCGCACATTTGAATATTTCATCTTTGGCTAAATCATCATATGAACAGGGGCCCTCCGATGCTAACCTACTGCGTGAGTTGCACGCAGATATGTATGTTTTCCATAGTGAAGAATCATCGATTCTACCCTAAGGCAAAACCGAGAAATCCAGATGTACAACTTTTTTGAGGAGAGAAAGGCATAAATCTTAATATAGAAATAGATTTTTAGTAAATGGATAAAAACTGATCAGCATGACGAGATCCAGAATACCTAAGATCAAATCCCGTTGGAATCTTTAAGACTTTAACCATACATACCTCATGCTTAATATGCAATTAGACATGTGTTATTATGATTAAAGAGTTTAAGACCATAAACTAAAAAAAAAAGAAAAAAAAAATCCTCAGGCCTTAGTGGCTTGGGTCAGGACCAGCCATTGCCCTAAAAGGCTATATAGCTAGGGATTCAACAAGACAAAAATCCAGCATAGGACTCCATGTTCAGTTCTGAAATGACCCACATGCAACTCTAACTAGTGTTCCAGGTTTCTCTTTTTCTATTTGTCACTAACTAATATGTCAGTCTTATCTGCTTGCTTCTACTATAAAGTCATTCTTTAGCTTCATGCCAACTCACCATTCCCAACCTACTCTCCTTCCATTTTTTTTATCAGTAGGACGAAAGAATCATAAAAAAAATAAAGAGAAAGAATGAATCAATGTGTTCCAAGTTGGGGGATAGAAGACCCACCTAGAGGTAGCAAGCCATCTCAAGGTCGTCCTAATCAATCTTCTACTTCCATCAAACCTCAAATCTCAATATCTGATAGTGAGGTGGCCGAGCTGACATGGGAAAATGGGCACCTAGCAACACATGGACTAGTCAAACCCACACCTAAGTACCCACCCTCTGTTGTGGCTGGTACCCTTGAATGCATAGTTGATCAGGCCAAACTTCTTAACAACCAGCTTCCTGCTGCCATTGGTAACTCATACTGCTTCGCTACTTCCAACCTTTTTATGGCCTGAAAATGTTCGCTTATTAGTTTTTTATACACGCGCACCATATATTAAATGTTCATTATATGCAACTTTTCAGCCATGGCCATGTGTGCACATAGATATAAAGTATGTTCCCTATAATTAAAGTAATGAGTGTACCTTATAATAGTTGATACAGAACTGACATACTAAGATATGTACCTTAGCTTCTTTGTAAGTCATAACGGGGCTTTACAATTATAAAAGTGTGCACTGAACAGATGCTCTGGTCCCTACAAATCCACGACGCATGGGTGAGGATCTTGCTTCAGGAATAGGGTCATGCAATAACGTTGGAAATAGCAACAAGAAAACAAAGAAAGCTAGACTCGTAGATAATAACACCGTGACTACAGTAGGAAGCGGAGATGATAATACAGATGACTTTGGTTTTACTACCACCAATTCAGTTAGTCCAGTATTCGACAGTAATGGTGGTAGTGGCTCCCCTGATACTGCAAATGCAAGCTTTAATGGAGGTGGCTGCAGCAGGCAATTGACAATAGTCGAGGAAGATTCGTTTTGTCATAGTAGAAGATCTCAATCTCAGGTAGCTCTATCGCCATTAGGCTATTTAATTTATGTTTTATTTTTAAAGGAAAAAAGCGCTCATTTGTTTTACTTCTTGTCATTGGGTGGACAATTAATTAAGAAGGACATGTGTGGGGATGAGGACGAAAAGATTACAGGAGGTACCATAAGATCTACCGTTTCCACAAAGAGGAGTAGAGCAGCTGCCATTCATAACCAATCTGAAAGAGTATGTATTCTCTAGCATGTTCACATAAAACTAAACACCAGACCCGTGCAAACCTAAAACCATTAAACGAATCCTCAAAAAAGCTTGAAAACCCTTCTGATCATTCAACTTAAAAAATAAAACCCAGAGCAGGAGCATTATATATGTTCGAACGAATTCATGTCTAGAAAAGAAAAAAAACCGATATTTGTATTTGTAGAGTGTCCAATCCATAACAAAATTTCACACATGACTAAACATACTATGTACAACACTGGTGAAAATTTTGCAGAAAAGAAGAGATAAAATCAATCAAAAGATGAGAACACTTCAAAAGCTAGTGCCAAACTCTAGTAAGGTACGAAATAATCTGTTATATTATCGCTAAATATTAGTTAAAAGGAAGAAAAGGTTGAATATATGAAATTTCTTATCTTCAGACTGATAAAGCATCAATGCTCGACGAGGTGATAGAATATTTAAAGCAGCTACAAGCGCAAGTGACATTAATGAGTAGAATGGGTACATTGGGCGGCATGCCATCCATGATGATGCCTATGGGTATGCAACAATTTCAAATGGCCATGATGGCCCAAATGGCGCAGATGGCCCAAATGGCGCAGATGGCTCAAATGGGCATTGGTATGGGAGGGCCCCAGATGGCTCAAATGGGTATGGGCATGATGGATATGTCATCGTTCAGTAGAGCAGGACCACCAACGGGGGTGTCACCGGTACAACCTACATCGGGTTTTATGCCAATGATTAGTGCTGGTGCTTGGGATCCTTCAGTTGACCGTATGCAACAGACTGCAGGTGCTGTTACACCTGATCCATTCTCTGCACATGCTGCTTGTCCGCCACAGGTATTGTTACTGAAATCTATAATATTTTGATAGTATTTGTTACTGTATTTTGGGGTTCGTGAATATATGCACATTTATGTCCTCTACAAAACAATTCACCACCATTCATGTTGAAGTGATATTCAAAATTTTCTGTAGTACTCTTTAAATCTTTTAGCCGGAAAGATACATATACAAGTTATGGTATGATTGTCTGAGAGAGAAGCTAGGCCCTCAATCCTAATTTAGCAAATCTACCTTGACGATCAATTGTGTACTTTGAAAATTGTTTAAATGGATAATAGGATATTATAATTTACTATGATAAACCTGAACCTAGACAGACATTCATATGTGAATTTTACAGCAGCATATGACAATGGATGCACACCAAAGGATGGCTGCCATGTATCAGCAAATGCTCCAACAAAATCAACCAGCAAACCTGAAGTAGCTAATAATTTATTTTAGTAGGATAACTATTTAGTGCTGTGTAGTTTGATCGTCTAAATTGTTATTTGTCTTTCTTCATTTTCTACCGCTGTTGAGAAGTTGCCAAGATAATTCATTTGTATAAAAATACTTGGTTTCTGTTTAGTGCAATAAAATTTCAAGATTCCATATACAAACATAGACAAGCCTGAGGCATGTAATGGTGTTTGTGTGAAAAGCAACTTATGGAGAAGAAAAAAAGCGAAGATGCCCACTCTTACAGATGAACAAAGCACTTTTAAAGTATTCCCCTTGATAATAAAAAATGTGGAACAGACAAAAAAAATTAATAAATCAAAGAAGTCACCTAGACTCTTATAAAAGATAAATATTCGGACAGGTTATAACTGTGACAAGTGGAAATCAACAAAACACACTAAAACTAAAACTAAAACTGAACTAAACAAAAACAAAAACATTATATTAATATATATACATATGTGTGTGTATTTATATACACACTACTGACTACTCTTTGATGCAGTTTCAATATAACTCAGAAAAGTTTGGCCGTGAAATTACAATTGTTGATTGAATAAAATATAAGCTCCTGGTCAAACGATTATGTATGAAGATTGGGTAGTCAGGGTAGCATGAACGTGATGCAGTCAATATCAGTTCTTGCAATTAAAAGAGGGAGAGAAAAAATCTTCAGCTAATTTAAGATCTAATCATGCAGATACACTATAGCCAAACTGATGCCATCCGCACTAGTTATGTGGTTTAGTAACTGAACAACGATGCTTGATCTTGATTGAAATGTATATATGGGTTAATAGACCACAAAATTTGATTATAATCTCTCTCTTTCATACAAGTGGTATGTGCTGGATGTTAGTGCATGAAGCCAAATATACGATATGACATGCAATTTGCTGGACAAAATATGGCTTTAGAATGGTGTCACTAAAACAAAGCACATGGTAAGGTTCTTCCTACAGATTTTGCATGCATCTGATGAGTTTTACAAACTTTTTTTTTTTTGTTTCTTCAGATTTCACATGCATCAAAAGAGTTCTATCAATCTAAAACCATTATCTGGCGTGTAGTAGGAATTTGACAAATTAACATAATATTCAGTATTTTTAAAATTCTAAATAACTAGATGTCCCTTGTAGAACAGTGTTATATCTCTAGATTGTCTATCTAAAGGTTTTGGAATCAAATCCCATTTGCGTAAGTTAACCTCGTAAAAAACAAAAAAAAGGTTAAATGTCTAGATGATAAGCAGTGTCTTTGAAAAAGTATGGAAGGTATAGAATAGCCTTCCTGCATTGTTTAGTTTGCATTCCTATTTTTTTGCTACAGCAAGATTCAGTGCAATAATATATTACGACTTCATGGGAAAACAGAAATATCAGATAAATATCTTAAGATTTTACAAAATTGAATGACCCAACTCAACCAAAGACTCTAAAAAAAGAGGTACAAAGGACTCTCAGATACGCCTTTGTAGAGCTTTTTACGCAATAATTTCTACCAATAATGGAATGATCGACATGTTCGCACTAGGCCATGTTAACAAACATAAATTACACAAGTATCCCTATGAATTATATAGTTATACATCTCTTTTAAGTTTATAGGGATAAATGGGGTTTTCCCATTAATTTTTTGGTCTTTTGTCTGATGTAATTGTTTGTTAAGGTATGACCCAGTGACCACGCATTTACACAACCCATAATGAAAGTAATAGTAAAAGTTTCTAAAATATTAGTGGATTCTTTTTGCCAAAATACACTTACGCGCATATACTTGTCTCCTTAATGCAACAAAACACACACACGTATCCCTATGAATTATATAGTTATACATCTCTTTTAAGTTTATAGGGATAAATGGGGTTTTCCCATTAATTTTTTGGTCTTTAGTCTGATGTAATTGTTTGTTAAGGTATGACCCAGTGACCACGCATTTACACAACCCATAATGAAAGTAATAGTAAAAGTTTCTAAAATATTAGTGGATTCTTTTTGCCAAAATACACTTACGCGCATATACTTGTCTCCTTAATGCAACAAAACACACACACGTGTGCGCATCATAGCATTTCCAGTGATACCTGCTTTTTATATGTAAAAAAAATTGAAGTTAAAGATATGGATGTGCAATGCACAAGCAAAATACCGATTCTTTAATAATGCATCATGCAACAACTATATTAGAAACAACAACTATCAGAGGAACATACTGAACCTTTATTGCAAGTCACGACAATTAGATCCATTCCAGTTGATATCATCTCCTCAATTAAGATGCACTAATAATTGTCTTTTAGGCTGCTAGTTTAATGTTTATTTAGAACAGCACTAGTCACTTGCTATGTGACTATGACATGACACATTTGAAATTGCATCCCAATATGAGCAGGTGCTGGATGCATCAGATTAAAAATTGGAGAAAAATGGTGGTAAATATAATAGGAAAACAACATATCCGAATGCATCAGGATCTCAGGCCATAATGGGTCATGTTATAGCTGATATTAAATAACTGCTCATGTGTTAACGGTATGAGTATATAGTGTGATATAAAATTCATAGTATAACTGGTCAAACTTGTACAGTAAATGTTACAAAAGCTTTATATCAGGTACACTTAAAATACAACACATAAACTAACCATTTGAACAAACACATCCTAAATAGATAGAACAGGCCAAAATCCATTAAGCTAGCTACCATTCATGCACACTCAAACAATATTCCAGGTCCGTTTTAAATTTTTGTTGTTAACTTGCAAGTTGTAACTATTATTACTTCACTGTTTATGACAAACAAACTTATCCGATTGCACTGAACATACCCAACCATCTTGGTAAATGAAGTTGCATAAAAAATAGAATCTTTTGACTCATCTAATATTTGTAAGCTCTACATATCAGAAATTGAGTTCCCTTATCTGCGAGTTATAATCAGGACATGAGCTGCATAGAAAATAAAAGGGTACAACAATTGTGAGTTGAACATAACTGCTTACTTACGTGAATAAACAGGTCGTAACCTGGACTAAAACAATGTATACCTGATATGCTGTGATAGCAAAATTGATAACTTGATACACATGCATCAGTCTATTTATGTTTCTGTAAAAACCAAATGATCATGTTGATTATGATTCTGTAAAATAAGCTAGAATGTGCATACTCGAAGAAGTTGATACTTTAAACACAAGGAAAAGAATAACATAACAAAAAGAGAACATTTTTTCTAGGTTTACTCAAGTAAAGCAGGTAAACATATTAAGTGTTAAAAAGGTAAAAGAAAAAAGATGGTGAAATGTAATCTTGGAGTTTAAACTTTCGAAATGATCCAAATTTTTGTAAGGATGATACCATTATCGAGTATAACATAACAACAAAACTTACATAGATTCAAAGTTGTTTTGCAAAGGCAAATGCAAAAAAAACAAAAAACAAAACAAAACAAAGAGGAATAGTGTGTGGGGATGCAAATCACGTAAGGATCGCTGGCTCAAGTGGTTAGTGGTATGACGCTCTAGACTAAGGTTTTAGAAGTCATGGGTTCGAACTTCCAAAACATCAAAATGAGTGGTTCGCATGAATAAAGTACTAGTTTTATTCTCAAAAAAATTCTCATTTACTATAAATCATCTTCCACCACCTTTCATCTATTAGTGGATTTTTTTTTTTTGAAACTATGAAATTTTCTGGAATGTTGTATTCATTAACGATTGTCAATGAAATTTTTTTAATCGTTTCAAAGCTTTTAACCCATTTAAAATTATATTTCAGATCGACGGTTAAAATAAATATTTTCGGCATCTTTTTGATAATAAGAGTGGTACTGTATTTAAGCAGAGCATTCATTTTGATGTCTCACGGGTTCAAACCCATGACACCTAGGACCTCGGTTTGCAACGTCATATCACTTGCCAGTTGATCTAGTGGTCCTTGGCTATTTTCAGCATTTTATGTTGACTTACCATTTTGAATGAAATAAAAGTTTCGAAACAAATCAAAATTTTGCATGTAGTATCTCGCTAACTAATACACCGCATCATTCAAAAAAACAGAGGGATGGGAGGGGATGTACTGAAAAAGGGATCCAGGTACAGGGAGCAACCATAGAGACACAAAATCCAACATAATATGTTTTAATCGTTGGATCTCATTATGTTTACATAGGAGGCTGAAATCGGAAGAAGATCTAATGGTTGAGATTTATAGTGTTACAAATTTTATCACCAATTTGTGTTATATATATATATATATATATATATATATATATATATATATATATATACATATACATATATATATATATATATACATATATATACATATACATATATATATATATATATATAAGATCTGTTGCATCCTTCTGCCACTACAATTTAATCTACACCCCTACGTCCATGCAATTCAAAATGAAACATTAGAGATGTTCAACCTGCAATATGAACATCGCATTTAACAAAAATTTATAGCATTTTAAAGCTTCTAATATATTAAGCCAATATTCACTGTTATAATAACATGTATTTTAACCATCGAATGAAACTTTATTTTGGATATGTTAGGATTGTAAAAATAACCAAAATGTTGTGAAGATGATCTAAACTCATGTAAGGATACATCTATAAATTTTTGTTTGATTTCGAATTGTATAGGTCCAAAAAATCATAGTACCCTAGATGAGGCGTGCCGACGAGGGGTATAACGGTTCAATGTAGCAATTGGTACGGCAATTTAATAAATTTATAGATCCAGTTCAATACGATCAATGCACCAGCTAGTTTTCGCTTGTATTGAGCTGCAAGAAGCAACGCTAACTACAAATTACTGAGCAACTCTTTAGATTAAAGTACAGCAATAATTTACATAGCTTAAACCTCTACAGCAACAAGAACATAATTACCAATTTTTAACCGGTTAATTTGTAAAAACACACAAAACAGTATATACGGTGATAAACGGAGAATGTACCTTGTGAAAGGGAGCATAAACCTCCAGAGGCCGTCAAACTGAGAGATGACGCCATCCAAAATATCACAATGCCAGATTGTTTTGTGAGAAAAATCCGTTAAAGCATCAAAGCCCGATAGGAGATCTAAATTTACCATCAAATGCAGTAAATACAATATAAAATCATATTTAAAAGGGGTAAACTGGAAATTTTGTACATGACAATGGATCAGAAGGGTTAAGTAAGGGATAGAGAGTGGGACTGAACCGGGGATCGTTCGGATTTGGAGATAAATGATTCGAGAAAAGAACAGAATGGTTGCGATTGATAGATCGTATAGGACTGGACGACCCCATTTTTAGGGACTTCCCTGGAAAGGGTTTAAAATCTTCACAAATGGACCAGCATGTTTATACTAGGGGTGTTACGGTTGCGGCAACCGTCATTATTATCACCAACCGTAACCGTAACCGTTGTTGACGGTTATAAATTCCTATAACCGTTACCGCAACCGTCTATGATGGTTAACCGTTATATTTTCGATTTTGAAGCATGTTGTACATATATTTTCAATTATATGCATTATTGATGATAAATTCATATAGCTCTAACTGTTTTTTGCAAATTTATTTATTTATTCATAAAATGTCCAATATGCATGCACGTATTATTAGTTCATGAAGACACATATTATTAATGTACAAGTTATTCCTCTAACTTAAATTACTAATTTTTATATCTTGATGTTAAATATTATACAAAACAATCATATATGGTTGGATGGTTAACCGCGGTTATCTAATTCTTCAACCGTTACCGTAACCGTTACCGTTATATATGGTAACCGCATGAACGGTTGGTACGGTTGAGCGGTTGATGGTTCAACCGTAACAGCCCTAGTTTACACGGCAGATCATTCCCTCGGGCCTATTTTTTAGAACATTTTCTTTTTATTTTATTTTTTTGGAAAATTCTACCAACATGTGTATACTCTCAATCGCCTCAGCCGTCAAAGATCTATTCTACCATATTTTGTATGCAAATAACCGTTAATTTTCTTTTACTTACTTTTAGTTTGTTGTTTTCAGATTTGATGAAATTGAACTATCGAGGCATCATGATCCTTCTTTGCTTTGGATCGAAAATGTTCAACCCCACTAAAATTAATTAGATGAGACCTCAAGACCATAAATGAAAAATATCTAAAGCACATAGGCTTACTAATAGGCTACATTAAAATTTAATAAATGGCCTATATATGTGTGTACATATGTGTGTGTGTTTATGTGTGTGTATAACACACATGATTCTCTATTCTTAATCAAAATAAATAGAATACCCTTTTATGTAATTTTCTATTAATTAAGTAGAATGCAATAATTCTTTGAAAGTTTAAATTGGCAAAAAAAATTCATATTAAATCACAAATTTTATGATCTTTCTAATGATACGTATTATACATTTGTTATGAAATTTGTCTTTTTCTAAAAAAATGATACTTCTTCATATACCATCGTATCGATAATCTGTCTTCATCATAGAAACATATAAACTAGTATTTCTAAACAAACAGATTTATTGTAAAAAATTCATCAATTAAAATGATTGGAAAATGGTTATGCAGTCATAGTTTTATCTGTATTCGAATCAAAAATATAGCAATAGCCGCATCTGCTAATCCTAAGTTGAATGCACCAACAAATGCATTTATTGCTCATATGCTTGATTCGGCTATGTTACATGCATCAATAGATGCATCTGCTGTTCCATTTAGATGCAGTAATACATGCATCTGTTATATGCAGCAATTAGCTGCTTTTAAATGAACAATACTTGTGTCTTCTCAATGCAACAATTAGTTGCATCTATTAAACACGATAATTCGATGTATATGCTAGATACAACAATTATCTGCATTTTTTAACTACATTTAAAGCATATGTTAGAAGCAGCAAATGCTACGTCTACTAGATACAATAGTTAGTTTCATTTTCTAGCTAAATCTACTCGATGCATCAATTATGTGCGTTTATTAAATGTAATAATTAGCTATATCTACTCAATGTAGCTACCATGTTGAACTGATGCAGATATAATAACATCAGTTCAATGCATTTATAACTCGTTAGTTCGACTCGGTTATAACTTCAATAGTTCAATGCAATTATAATTTCATTAGTTTGATTGTATGTTTTTGTAAAATATTTTTTGGTACCAACAATGGATTTCATTAAACATCTTATAATATTTGTGATTTAATAGTTATTATCCACAAAATCTTCTTAAGAGTAAAAGATGAAAGAAGAAGCTATAATACGAGAGTTGGTTCCTTCCACAGGCGTCGAAGGATATGTTTTCGTTAGGGTTGAAGAGGCGCTTCCACAAGCATCGAATGAGATGCTTCCGTCAAGGTTGGAGAGATGCTTCCACAAGCATCAAAGGAGATGCTCTCGCAAGATTCAATTCTTTTACCGAAGTCATCCCTTCCGCAAATGTTGAAAGATTCCCTTTCGCGAGTGTTGTCAAAGTCTTCCCTACCGCGATCATTAAACCTTCAAAACAGTCATCCTTCCACAAGCAAGTATCGTCCTTCCATCACACTCCTTACAAGCCCTCCACAATTCTTCAAAGAATACACCACCCATGGCACCATCATGGCTCAACAACAACAAAGGGATTCAATGTGCCTTCAGCGGCATATCCCTTTTGTTTCTCAAAAGAGTTCCATCTGGTGGTGTCGGAAGCGCCCATTTCACATATAAAAGTGGCATTAAAAGAATGCTTAGCTTAATATCCTTAAAGACATTGCTTTCAACAGTGATGAAAGCATCCATTTAAGTGCGGTAGAAGCATTGTACAAGAAGAATAAAGACGCTTCAGCACCAAAATCAATGGAACGAAAGGATTGCCCTGACAGTGACAGAGGTGGAGCTAGAAGAATGGCGAAAGGCAATGAAGGCATTCCCTCTGACGATGACGAAAGGATAGAGTGTTCGACGATGGATTTTCTATCGGTTTAGAAAACCGTCGAACGAATTTAGAAATAAAATAACTACAAGCGCATGGCGTACTATAGTAGTACGTGGCGAGTACGGGTCGATCCATAGGGAATTGTTGATTTTAAATTTCTATTCAAATTAACCAAAGATTTAGAGAGTGTTAAGCTAGAAAATGTAAATAATTAACAAACTAACAAAAAGAAAGTGATAAAAATATGAGAGTGTGAAGGCAATTTAGAGGCAATTTCCACTCTCTAGATCACATAAATCAACAAAATAAAGTTATGATCTCTCTTTTCTTGTCATTAGTGTAATTAGTTGATGTGTTTATCTTAAGTATGGTATATTTGTGCTATTAATTAGCACAATATAAACCATCAAACTACAACACAACCACTAATACACATTTAACTCTCAAGAAATATGACAACAAAGTTGAAAGCAAAATCTATTTTAAGCATGGCCTATTAACTATTGTTTAGAAATATAGGCCATCAAATTTTAATTTTAACAATCACTTCATTACCATCATCATATGTAGATGAAGAGGTAATCATTATTTGTGATTGTTTAAGCATAGCCTATTTGGTGTTAACAATATAGGCTATCAAATTCACATCAAAAACAACAAGTTAAACCACTTCATATTAAGCACAAAAAGAGAGCATAAACATCAAAATGTTGCATCTACGTACTAGAGAGCTTCATTACCCCTAAATTGAAGAGATTAGCCTCTCATATTTGTTATCATATGAACAAATGTAGAAAGCAACATGAAACTAACAAGAGGAAAAAGAGAGCAAAATGAAAGAAAAAACTATTCTACTTGCATAAAGTAAAAAAAGATCTACACTACAACATGAAAGGAAATAAACAAGGAAAGGAAAAGATCATGTATTAAATTGCATAAAAAAAGAAAAATTACATGAAATAAAAAATGGCTAAGTAGCCATGAAAAGAGAAGATAAGCTTTCTTTTATTTTGAGCCTAAAAACTAACTAAGAGGAACTAAGAAGAAGAGGGTTACATGAAGGTATGGGGTATTTAAACAAGTTAGAAACCCTAATCCATATTTTTGGGGAATGCCCAAAATGCCCTTGTAGGAAGTGTGGTGGCCAAGTTATCATTAGCTTCAATAATCACCCATTAAGTGTGCATGAAAGTGTAATGGCCATTAGCACATGGATTAGCTTCTAATTTGTACATGAAGGAAGGTGGGTAGGTGGGGTCCTCCATTATCCTGCCTTTGAATTATTTTCATCTTCATTCCTTTACCTTCACTCTTGTGCATGCATATATCTTCATGAAACCACTTGTATATGAATTTAAATTCTTACAAAATAACGTAGAAATTTTCAATTAAATTTTAGAAAATTAATATATGCACAAAAATGACCATTTTGCCCTTGGATGAAGATGAATATGTGACGATTTGAAATAATTTGAATTTTGGTTTAAACAAGTTAAAATACCCAATATGATCATTTATTTAATTTAAATAGATAAAATATGGTGGTAAAAATATGCACATTTACGTGCACATCAAATACCCCCACACTTATCTTTTTATTCGTCCTCGAATAAAGAGAAAAAAGTAAGATAAATCCATTTTCGTAGGAAACATGATTGCATTGAGCGTATGCAACAAGCCGTTAAACCTCTGGGTGGCTCCAGTAGGACGAGTGTTGTCTCGTGAGGGTTTTCAGCGGATACTACCTACAAAATCCAAATGCAGGATGAAAATATTTACAAAATGCAAGATTTATTTACAAAGATGTGAATGCAAGTTTTTGAAAATATTTACAAATGAAGGATTTACTTTTAAATTAACACAAATAAGTTAAATATAGGTTTGGTTATTATCTTGAAAATTTAAGTCATCTACTTGTCAAAATTTCCAACAAAAATTAAGTTATCATAGCAAATAGACAATAGTTTAACTCGTTTCGGTTGATAACACAGTGTAACTATGAAATGGATCCTTAGTTGATTATCAAAGTTTATCAAAGTGATATTTCATTTCATTTCAATAACAAATCAAATCAAATAAGCTAAAATAGTGCTTGGATTTCATTTGCTTACTCTCTCCATTTTTTCTTTTGAAAATTTTGTTGATATTAACAATATTTACATATGCCTAACTCAGATAAACCGAGGTCAGATATATTACCCGTGCATTACCTTGCGGACTTATGTGAGGGGGATATAGAGCGTGGCGAGTGAACACTCAAGTGTGAACACTTATCGATTGTAGGCGTTATTAAAAAAAATTATACACACATCTAACTCAGATAAACTGAGGCCAGATATACCGATCGTGCACTGCCTTTCGAGCTTACGTGAGAAGGGTACAGAGCATGGCGAGTGAACACACGAGTGTGAACACATGACTCTAGGTGTTAAAAATATATACATATATACAAATGTTTTTTTTTTATTTTTTTAGAAAGAGAGAGTTTTTCAAAATCATCTTAGCACCATTTAACTTAGAAGACAAAAAAATGTTACATCCTTTTATTTGAATTCACCACTTTTTAAAACAAAGATTTTCAATTAGGATGTATTTCATAATTAACACGTATGAATCTTCCTATAAACTAGTTAAACCATTGTTATTTGTAATCAAACTTCATTTTTATTTTTGTTAAGACAAATAAATTTTCAAAAATTTAATTTAATAAACCAAAACCATTTATTTATCCTATAGTGTTTATTTAAAAATAAATCAAAAATTCTAATTTTTTGTTTGTTTTTGAGCTTTTTTTTAAATTTTGGAAAGAAAATAAAAATAAATAAACCATGAAAAATCGAAAATGATGATGAGTCTCCCCCCACACTTGATTTTGACTGTGTCCCCACAGTCAACCCAATTGGAAGGAGAAAAATAAAAATAACAACATGACCTTTATTTAAATGAAAATTAACGATATTTACACGAGATCAGAAAGTATATCATCAAAAAGTATATGAAACGGTCTTCCAAAGACCGATTCATTTGTCTCATCAAGTATGCGAGACACAACTTAAGCTCGGAAAACCAAACCATGAAAGATTTCAAAGTTGAATGTTGATTTGGAAAAATGAATGTCATTTTATTAAAAATCGTACGAGTTGTTTTGTTTTCGATGATTTTTGGGGTTGATAAAACAATTGATTGAAATTCAAGTTTAATTTCACCGAATTGAAAGTCAAGTTCATCATCAACAAATTTTTCAAAATTATTGATTTCAAAATTGAAATGGTGATTTAAATCTTCCCCTTGAGAATTTAACAACTCATTTTCGAAAAGTCCAAAGAAATTGTGTTCATTAAATTCATCTTCTTTTGTTGAATTATCAACAACTTCATTACATATGTCAAGTTCAAAATCGAAGGTTGTTGTATTCAAATTTTCGAAATCAGAAAAAGGAAGATCAAATTTTAAATCATGTTTCTCACCCTCAAAAGAATTTAAATCCAAGTCAATCACCAAATTTTCAACAACTTCGTTAAGATTTTCGTTTTCAATTTCAAAAGTTGTTATTTGAAAATCGTCGATTTGGGTAAAAGGTGGATTATCACTTGACTCGTCACACATTGGGATTTGATTTTGTTCATCACGTTGTTTCATATATGTTTTGAACAACACATCCATGTGATCATCGTAAATTTCGTTCATTTGCTCAATAAAATCCAATTTGTGATTATTAACTTGAAAATTTTGATTTGGATTTGTTGAGAACAAGAATCGTCAATTTCGATAAATGGTGGATTATTATTTGATTCTTTACAAGTTGAGATTTGATTATGATTTTCACGAAAAGTTTTATATTTTTCAAGTAATAAATCCCCGTTATCTTTTTCCATTTGCTCAACAAAGTCAAATTCATGATTATTAGTTTGAAAATTTTCACTTTGAATTTGTTGATAACTAAAGTTTTCAATTGTATCATGGTCGAGATTATTCCCATTGCAAAAATTATTTAAAAATTGGTTCACATTTTCATTTTGAATTTGAAATTCATTTTGAAGCTCGAAATTGAATTGGCATGGGTTATACTCGAAATCATTTGAATTTTCAATTGAATTCAAATTTTGATCATTTTGAAAACTTTGACTTAAATTGTAGCATAAATATGAGTTACACAAATCATTTATCATTTGATTTTGTTGTGTAGTGAGTTCAAGTAAAGATGAAATGCTATTTTCAAGATTTGAGGGTTGCTCGTTATTTTGAAAACTTTGTGGTGCAAAATCCAAATCGTTTGAACAATAGTTGTTGTTAAAATATCCATACGAATTTGGAGTGAAATCATATTGATTATATTGATTTTCACAACTATTGTAAAATTCAAGTGAGTGGGGAAACTCAGACATTTTCAAGAATGTTTATGTTTTTTTTATAAAGGAAAAAAATATTTACAAATAGAATTTATTTTTTTCAAAATGGAAAATTGGTTTTTGTTTTGTATGTTGGTTTTTCAATTTTTTATTTGAAAAGATTTTATATTTTTTTCTTTTTGGATTTTTTTTGGATTTTTGAAATTTCAAAGGAAAAGGATTTAAAAATTTCAAAGAAAAAGAAAAGGAATATTTACAATTTTTTTAGTTTTGAATTTTGAATATTTTTTTTAAATATGCATGAACTAATGCAACTAAATGAATGCAAGGGCTAATTACAAATGATTTATCCTAAGTTAATCCAAAATTGTATAATCATACTTTGTCTTAAATCAACAAGATAGTTCTCAGCCAGGTAATAGGCAGGAGTTATCTGTGCACCACGACTCACCGTAGCAATGCAACCGAAGGTTTAAGTACCTTCAGAGGAACAACCACTATAACATTTACGAATCACCGTAATATTTATAAATGGTTATTACTCTGCCGTAGCCTAGACACCAAGAAATTAAATTGTTCAAAGAAGACAAATTGTCAATATACAATTAAGTGTTATCGATGCCTAACCGTTATTATTAACAAATTCTATGATGAAATGCAAAGCAGAAATTATACGTGTATTAATAATGCAACTACAAATGGATTTTATTTTTGATTTTTTTATATATATAATAAGTGCAAATGCACGCAATCAACAATGCAACTAAAATAAAAATAAGAGATAAGTGTGCGAAATTATTTTATAAGCAAGCAATTTTTTTAGTGGCGATTTTAGCAAAGTAAAGCAATTATTTTTCCTTTTGTTTTGGCAAGCACTCCTTCCTTTTGCGAATTTCTGCTTTGGTGATCTGCAAGTAAAACAAAGATATATATAATTTTTCTTTTTTTTGTTTTTTTAAAGATAAGAGTGAAACAAAAAGGGAAAAATCAACATTTAATAAAAAAAATTTGTTCCGCTAATCAAAAAGGGAAAAAGGCAAAAATGAAAACAATTCTCTCAAAATCAACCCGACCCGCTAATCAAAACCCACCTGGCCTATACGAATTTCCTACCAACAAAACTCGTTTTTGTTCCTTGTTTCAAAAAAAAATTCGACAGTCAAATTAAAAAAAATTGCGATTCTGTTAAAAAACAAACAAAATACAAATTAGATATAGAAATCGCTATGTCGTTTGAAGGTGAGGAAGTTGCGTGGTGGTCGTGGAGGTGATTGAGTGGAAGGAGGATTGCTGTCGATTCATGGCTATTTTTGGGATTTCGTGAGGTGTTGACAGGGAGGGTTTGGCCCTTGATGGCAGTCGAAGTGTCGTGGGATTTCAACCAGTTTGTCGATTTGCTGAGGTGTGGGAGGGAAGAGGAATTGCAGTGGAAGTTGTGGCGAGGTTGCGAAGTCGATTTCGCTGTGTGTTTGATGTAGTGCGTATTGGTGAAGGAAGTGGAGTGTGAAGCTGTTGTGGTTCAGGCGCAGTTGCTCAATAGTCTGGAGGGTGGCAGTTAGTTAAGTAATGGTGGTTGATGTTTGGTGGTTCGTGGTTCTGTTGCGAGCTCGAGGTGGTTGGTCACGGGAGGAGGTTGACGATGTTTGCTGGTGATCGGTTATTGTTTGGGGTTGCTGAAGAAATTGTTGATCGGAGTTTGTTGATTTTGTGTTCGATGGTCAAAGGATATGAACTTGAAATGTAGGGGAAAGGTTGTAACTTGGTATGAACATTTTTTTTTTGGTGACGGAGATGATGAACTACTATTGCTTAAGGCCGCTGGCAGTAGGTTGGTGAAGCAGGCAAGTTGAACAGATGTCCAAGTTGTAGTTGATGTTGAAAGACAGTGGAATGTATGTATGTTGAATGGTTGTGGCAGGTTGAATAGTTTGGAGGCTGTGTTAAGGTGATGTTGTGAAGGCAAGTCAGTGACGTATGTTGTCGGAGATGATGTGATGTAATGGAAGTGGATGGTAGGGTAGGTGATGAAGTGGTGGAGTTGTTTTGAACAGTTTGAAAGAGGATGCACAGTAGTTTGAAAGAGTATGGTATTGTAACAGTGGTAGATGAGTGAATGCAGGAGCTTGCAATGGGAGACAGGGAGTTGGCAGTTCGCTGTTTGTTTCTGGTGAATGGCAGTTGCAAATTTTTTTATTTTTTGTTTCTTTTTTTGGTATGTTGTCAGGAGATGGTTGGTGGTCAAGGGACTAGGAGGTTGCACTTGGAAGTTGTTTGATGATATGGTAGCAGTTTTAAGTTGCTAAGCAGCAGCGATATGATGTATGGCTGTTGCAAATTAGGTGAAGGAAGGTGAACAGCAGGCAGGGGTGGTTTGTGAAAGAGTTTGACTGCAGTAGTTTATAATGGTGGTCTGGAGACTTGATGATGGTGGTGGAGGGTAGTCTATAGTTGATGAATGCTTGTTTGTAGTGTTGATGTTGAAGTGGTGAGTGCTGGAAAATGAGTAAGTATGGCCAGAGGTTAAAAATGTTTGTTTGAGCAAGTTGAGGGAAGGCAGCAGGTGTTAAGGTTATATGACAGTTGTTGAAGTGTGGTTGAGTTGATGGTTGGTTAAAGCAGAAGGCATAGGGATGGCGGTTTTTATAATGGTGAAGGATGGTGATCAACTGGATGGTTAGGAGTTGATTGTGGGTCAGGGATGTTGCATGCAACAGTTTTGTATGTAGTTGATGTCTGCAATGTATGAGTGCACAACAGTATGATATTGAATGATCGGTAGTGTTGGGACAGTGGAAGAACAGTGGTGCAGTTGTTCTACAGTTTGAATTGGCGGTCAGGTGCTGTTGAACTATTTGAGATGTTTGGTGAAATTGCGGAGGGTTTGGGTAGGAAGATGGGGCTGAAATGATGTATGTGCACAGGGGGAAGAGTTAGTGTGGAGAAGCAGTTGTTTTGTAAATGAAGAAATGTAGTCGAAGAAATGTGTAGAGGCAGGTTGTATGTTGAGGAGGTAATGGCACTGGTCCACGGCGATGTTTGCAGAAGTGAATGTTGCAGCTAATATGTCAGTGAAATGAAGTTCGTCAGCAGTGAGATGCACTGTTGTCTGGTGGGTTGATGCCCTGTTTGTGGTCAGTGAGAAGTACTGCAGTGGATGGTCTGAAGGTTGTGACTAGAAACTCTGTTGAAATGGTACGAATCTGGTTGTGATTGTGGGTTAAAAGCTGATGGTAGTGTTGCTCACTGTGGTAGTGGTCGAGAAAATGAAGTTGTATGATGGTTTGTATTGCTACAGACGTAATGGTGAGATGGAGTATTTCTAGCAAGGAAGTTGTGAACTGGAGATATGATGAGCAGTTGCTAGTTGTTGCTAGAAGTGGTGGAGTATGTATGAATGGTATGTATGTATGATGTTATGTGGATGTTTAGATGGAGGAGGTTGTGAATCGGTATTCGAACTGTTGGAGTTGGAGTTATAGTTGGACATGTTATTGGAGTATTTTGGTAGTCAGTGGAGTAGAGTGCAGGCAGTTTGAAGAAGTTTTTGTGGTTTCTGGTGTTAATGAAATATCGCAGTGATGTTTGAGTAATGATAGGGTGAAGTTCTGGTGGTATGGTGAATGTTTGACAGAGGAGACGTGGGATGAAAAGCAATAGTTGGAGCTGTTGTTGTATCACTTATTGAAGGATGGCAATTATATAGTGCTGAGTGATGGCGAGGTCGTATGCAAGGAGGCAGTAGTCGGTGTTGGTGGTTGAAGGAATTGGGTAGTAGGCAAGGAATGGAGTGTGCACTGCACTGTGCACAAATGTGCACAACAGTGACAGTAAGGGGGGAATGACTGAAGCTCAGCACAGTGGTAATTGGGATGTTGTTGTGTGGTGAAGATTAGATGTAAAGTTGCACAGCGTATCGGTGCAGCGCTGGATGGAGCAGTTTTGTGAAGCGAGGGAGTTGTTTGACTAGAAGTGGAGATGACCGACGGTGTTTGGTATGTCGTGGCTATAAAACAAGTTGTAACATTGGCTTCGATAGTTTTGTGAAAATGAAAGGAAATGTATGTATATATGAAAGGAAATTATAAAGTAAAAATTGTGAATTGAAATTTGAAAATTGTAAATGGATTGAAATTTTTTTCTTTTTCAATTGTGGTAGTGTATTTTTTTTTGAAAATAAGAAATGAAAATGGAGTTAGAAAACAACAACCACTCAAACAAAAATGAAAACGACAAACACACAAACTATTTTTTTTTAAAATGCAAACTAACACAAAACACAAAATCAAAACACACAAAATAAAAACACACAAAAATCAAAAGAAAATAATTCGAAGAATAGAAAAGTAAAATCAAAACAAATTCCCTGGCAACGACACCAAAAACTTGTTTGCGTCAACTAAAGTTCTATGAACTAGAAAATAGCCGAACGAATTTTATAATAAAAATAACCGCAAGTGCACGACGTACTATCGTAGTACGTGGCGAGTACAGGTCGATCCGCAGGGAATTATTGATTTTAAATTTCTATTCAATCAAATTAACCAAAGATTTAGAGAGTGTTAAGCTAGAAAATGTAAATAATTAACAAACTAACAAAAAAAAAGTGATAAAAATATGAGAGTGTGAAGGCAATTTAGAGGCAATTTCCACTCTCTAGATCACATAAATCAACAAAATGAAGTTATGATCTCTCTTTTCTTGTCATTAGTGTAATTAGTTGATATGCTTATCATAAGTATGGTATATTTGTGCTATTAATTAGCACAATATAAACCATCAAACTATAACACAACCACTAATACACATTTAACTCTCATGAAATACGACAACAAAGTTGAAAGCAAAATCTATTTTAAGCATGGCCTATTAACTATTGTTTAGAAATATAGGCCATCAAATTTTAATTTCAACAATCACTTCATTACCATCATCATATATAAATGAAGAGGTAATCATTGTTTGTGATTGTTTAAGCATAGCCTATTTGGTGTCAACAATATAGGCTATCAAATTCACATAAAAAACAACAAGTTAAACCACTTCATATTAAGCACAAAAAGAGAGCATAAACATCAAAATGTTGCATCTACATACTAGAGAGCTTCATTACCCCTAAATTAAAGGGATTAGCCTCTCATATTTGTTATCATATGAACAAATGTAGAAAGCAACATGAAACTAACAAAAGGAAAAAGAGAGCAAAATAAAAGGAAAAACTATTATACTTGCATAAAGTAAAAAAAGATCTACACTACAACATGAAAGGAAATAAACAAGGAAAGGAAAAGATCATGTATTAAATTGCATAAAAAAAGGAAAATTACATGAAATAAAAAATGGCTATGTAGCCATGAAAAGAGAAGATAAGCTTTCTTTTATTTTGAGCCTAAAAACTAACTAAGATGAACTAAGAAGAAGAGGGTTACATGAAGATATGGGGTATTTAAACAAGTTAGAAACCCTAATCCATATTTTTGGGGAATGCCCAAAATGCCCATGTAGGAAGTGTGGTGGCCAAGTTATCATTAGCTTCAATAATCACCCATTAAGTGTGCATGAAAGTGTAATGACCATTAACATGTGGATTAGCTTCTAATTTGTACATGAAGGAATGTTGGTAGGTGGGGTCCTCCATTATCATGCCTTTGAATTATTTCCATCTTCATTCTTTTATCTTCACTCTTGTGCATGCATATATCTTCATGAAACCACTTGTATATGAATTTAAATTCCTACAAAATAACATAGAAATTTTCAATTAAATTTTAGAAAATTAATATATGCACAAAAGTGACCATTTTGCCCTTGGATGAAGATGAATACGTGACGATTTGAAATAATTTGAATTTTGATTTAAACAAGTTAAAATACCCAATATGATCATTTATTTAATTTAAATAGATAAAATATGGTGGTAAAAATATGCACAATTACGTGACATCATAGAGGCAAAAGGACCTGGACCCGCATCTATAAATAGGACTCTAGGGGTCATGTTTTAGGGGTTTTTTTTGGGATTCCATTCTTCTTTTCTAATCTCGTACTCTTGTAATCTTATATCGATTTGGGGACAAATCCTACCAATTTGTAACCATTTTGTACTTAATAAAATGAAGGATATAAGCTTGACCTTTATGATCTCCTTACTTATGCTTCTTTGAATGTTGTGGGAATGGATGAACATATATATACATATATGTGTGTGTGTATATGTATGTATGTATGTATGAATATTGATTTCGAGCGTAAGAATGGTCTACACGGCCATTAGCATGCTTAATGACCATTGCATAAGACTTATGCTTATCTCCTTAACTCTCTATTAACATATATCGTATCATAGAATCTATTTCGATGTTGGAGCTTTAAGGTGACCTATACCCATATGAATGCCCTTCGGCCTTCATCTCATGTAGTTATAGGGACAAAGCACCCCTTAAGTCCTAAGAATTTAAGGAAGCCAATCCATAAAGGAGGCTATGATGCCATGAATCCGCTCTTTGACAATTCAATGCACATTGACCCCCAAATGATAAATTTGCCTTCCATACATAATCAACTCAATTAAGGGTTAACTTATCATGAATAACATCTAGGGTGTTAGATCATATTTTGGTTTAACATTTTTGGCGGTAGAAGGAGGGCCTAAACCTCCGATTCATCATTTTCTTATCTAGAAATTAATTATGTAAAGTTTTGTTGTAGGAAAATGGTGAGACATAAGAAAGTCGATGCTCCAAACGAAGAAGTAATCGTGCATGCAACAAATCTAAAGGAAAATGTGACTCTAGTCAACCATCGCAACCAGCACAGCTCACCGACAACGAAGCTAAAATAAAGAGCTAAGAATAACAGTTGTTGGAAGTGGAAGGGCTATTGGAAGCGGTGCTTACTCAAAAGTCATCCAAAACTACCGGACCAACTACCGGAGAAGAAGCGAACTCACCGAGAAGAAACTTAAACACCTCTCTACTCAAAGGCCAAAGCAAGCTCAACTCACCCCTGTAGAAGAAGAAAGATAATCAACCTTCTAAGCTGAATTACCAAGGACAAGCTGATGACAAGTCTAAGGAACGGTTTGGAAGCTCAACCTATATAGAGTACCAACCTGCTAGATACAATTATCATATGAAGAAGCTTACTTAAAGGACATGGTAGTGAAAGTAGCCAAAGATATGTTTAATGATAAGGAAAAGTTAGAATCTTGGATGAAATGGCTAATGATAATCATCGAGAAGCTCCATTCACCGATGAGATTATGTCTATAAGAATCCCATTGCATGTCAAGGTTCCGTCTTTGAGATGTAATGGAACCACGGACCCTGATGGTCACCTAATGGCGTTTGAGAGCCAGATAGACTTGTATAATGCATCTAGTGCGGTTCGATGCAGACTCTTATGTATGACGCTCCAAGGAGCAGCTGCTAAATGGTACCACCAGTACCGTGAGAAAACTATTTACTACTGGAAGTAGTTCTCTTATAAATTCTCTGTCCAATTCTGTATCTATAAGGATCTGACCATCGACTATACTGTGCTGGCAAACATAAGATAAAGACTAGGGGAGCTACTAGGAGACTACCTCAAAAGATTTAATGTGGAAGCCCTAAAGGCCAAGGACATGAATGATAGGGAAAAGCTAATTGCAGTGCATTTTGGATTGATAGGTCACACACAATTCTAGAAAGAGATTTACATCCATGGATGTAAGGACCTTCAAGACTTTCACTTTCAGGCTGAAAATTTCATTTGAATGGATGAAATGTACCATGCTAGGAGAAAGACACAGCCTAAGAGAGAGGTGGGGAGAGCTAGCTTCGATTGCGGTCATAAGAGATCAAGGTGGGAAGATAACTCCAATACCAACTCTGTTTCCCTGAATACGCCTTTATCCTACATCTATGCTATGACCAAGGAGAAAGTTAGTTTCCCAACCTCATTCAAAGCCAAGACCTTTCCCGAGTAGAAGAAAGGAGGTGACTATTGCGCCTATCACAAGGCGAATGACCATAAGACGGACGAGTGTCGTGTGTTGGCGGTATAATTCAGTATCTGATTCGTGAAGGACATTTGAAATAATTCATCAAGGATGGACAGAAGGTTCCACGAATTTACAATGGGCCACAAAAAAATTCTATCAACGTTATGGACATCCTAGAAGAGGAAGATCAGCTAAACCTAAGCCCGCCTCTTAATAGAACTAATGTGATCCATGGAGGACCGCATCTGGCCAGAAGCAGCAAAAGAGTTAGAAATAGGTATATCAGAGAAGCTAAAGAGGGAGTGTTTTCTATTCAAGAGGAGCCCCCACTCAAAAACCCTCGATATAACATCCAAATGCCTAATCTCACCATCACCCCGCAAAAGCTGAAGGAAATCAGACACCCTCATAATGACTTGCTTATGATCATTGCTCAAATAGGACTCTCCATAGTTACCAAGATCCTCGTAGACATTAGAAGCACTGTCAATGTCATTTTTAAACATGCTATCGATCAAATAGGGATCGCTGAAGAAGAGGTAGAGCCAAGTCCTGAGCCTATCTTTGGGTTCAACAACAAAGGGTCAACTCCAATGGGACAATTGAAGTTACTAGTATAAATGGGTTTGCCACCGTGCTGCAGGATTTTCTAGACACTATTCATGGTCATCAATCAACCTTCGTACTACAACGCTTTCTTTGGTCATCCTACTCTGGATGAGGTGGATGCTTTTGTCTTGCCGAAATACTTAATGGTGAAGTTCTTGACCAAGAGGGGTTGGGGAGCAATTCAGCTCTTGTGAAATGTACTTTGCTACCCTAGAACAATTCAAAAAGGAACATGCTTCTTATTATGATTCGTCTACTTTTTTTCAACGTTTGGATGAGGGATTTTTACATCTACCATCCAAAGCAAAAGCAAGACTAGGTAATATGACTAAACATAAGCTTAAGAAGTATAATTCATCTGAAAGGAAAATAAAGAGAAAAGATACTAACTCGGTAGAGGAGGAAGTGGATAATGAAGAAATTGTCACTGATTTAGACTTCCGTGGAGAAAAGGAGAGAATAAAGCCTATTGAAGATCTTGAGGAAATATGTGTAGATCTAGTTGATTCAATAAAGAAGGTCAAAATTAAGAAAGAATTAGAAGGCAATCTTATAGCGGACTTAATTCGATTTCTTCAAGTCAGCAAGGATATATTTACATGGACTCATTCAAACATGATCGGAATCGACCTAGCAGTTATGTGCCATGCTTTGAACATTGATCTGGGTATAACTCTTGTCCAACAAAAGAAAATGCAGTTTAATAAAATTCGATCTGATGTCTTGAAAGAAGAGGTTAAAAAGTCTCTTGAAAACAGATTCATTAGAGAAGTATTCTATCCAAGATGACTAGCTAATACAGTATTGGTTAAGAAGTCGAATGGTAAATGGAGGACTTGTGTTCACTACACCGACTTAAATAAAGCATGTCCGAAAGATTATTACCCATTGCCCCGAATAGACCAATTAGCTGATGTAACAATCGGACACAAGCTTATGTCTTTTATGGATGCTTATTCATGATATAATCAAATTCTCATGTTCAAGCCAGACGAAGAGAATACAAGCTTTATCACGGATTATGGAACCTATTTCTACAAGGTGATGCCCTTTGGGTTGAAAAATGCGGGCATCACTTATCAAAGACTGGTGAATAGAATGTTTAAAAAGTAGATCAGCCAGAATATGGAAGTTATATGGACAACAAGCTAGTAAAGTCTCAAGATGAAGGTAGTTATTAGAAGGATCTTGAAGAAATGTTTGAAGTGCTACGGAGACATTAGATGAAACTTAATCTGCCAAAATGCTCTTTTGGAGTTCAGTCTGGGAAGTTTTTAGGGTATGTTGTTAGTGCTCGAGGAATTGAAGCCAACCCGACCAACTTCAAGCTATAAAGGACATGACCGAGCCTAAAACTAGCAAAGATGTAATGAGTTTAAATGGAAGGGAAGCAGCATTGAGTATGTTTATCTCCAAAGCTACCGATAAGTGCATTCCATTCTTTGATGTAATCAAGAGAAAAAAGAATTTTGAATGGAGAAAAGATTGTCAAAAAGCCTTCAAAGAACTGAAATACCATCTCGAAAAGCCATCGATATTATCCAGTCCCGTGGGAGGGGAAAACTTGTACCTATATATGGCAGTTCCCGAGCATGCAGTGAGCTTAGTACTAATTAAGAGGAGATGAAGTTCAACTTCCTACTTATTATGTGAGCAGAAGATTGAAGGATGCTGAAGTTAGATATCCAATCATATAAAAATTGGCTTATTACTTGATACTCACAAAGTGAAAATTGAGAGCATGCTTTCAGGCACATCCAATCAATGTATTAACCAACTTTCCACTTAAGCAAGCCTTCACTAAGTCGAAAACTTCGGGAAGGTTAGTGAAATGAGGAATAGAACTCAGCCAATATGACATTGAATTCCAACCGCGAGTGACAATTAAAGGACAATCTTTAGCCAAATTCATCAATGAATGTACAAGCATTATCAAAGAGCAATCGGAGAAAGAAAAGGATCAAAAGCCCAAATGGCAATTATTCGTGGACGGGGCATGAAATGAACAAGGTGCTAGAGCAGGGTATGTTATAATCACACTAGACGGATACCGCTTGCACTATGCCATGAAATTTGCTTTTTTGGCTACAAAAAATGTGGTAGAATATGAATCAATGGTAGTAGGACCCACCTTGGCTTTACAGCTTAAAATTCCAAGGATTGAAATCTTCAGTGACTCTCAGTTGATGGTAAACCAACTAAAGCAGACATATCATACTAAAGATGTCAAATTAGTTCAGTATGGGAAGAAGGTACTAAAAATGTTGAGTAAATTTGAAGATTTCTCAATACATCAAGTCTCAAGAGGAAAGAATTCACAAGCAGATTCATTGGCAAAACTGGCCAATTCAAGGGAAGCACCGGGAACCTGGATTGTACTGGTGGGTTATCAAGCAAATCCTAGTATTGAAGACAAGGTATCTAAGCCAGGAAGGGAGTTACTAGTGTTAACTAGATCTCAAGCTCTAATGCATGAAGGAGAAGAGAAAGAAACCGAGAATGAAAATCTTCAGGAAGAACTCACCGATTCAGAAGTAAATGACCGCTACAAAAATAATTGGATGACACTAATATCGGAATATCTTGTTAATGGAACACTACCAACTAATAAGATAAAGGCTAGAAAAATCAGACATCAAGCTGCAACCTTCACTATGATGGATGAAATACTTTATAAGAAAGGATATGCCCTTCCTTACTTAAGATGTGTGAATCCAAAAAATGGATTGAGACTATTAAAGGAAGCGCATAAGGGGTTGTGCAGAGACCACCCCAATGGTATAATATTAGCTAAGAAGGTCATAAGATAAAGCTTTTATTGGCCCCAAATGACCAATCAAGTTACTGATTATCTAAAGAGATGTGGAAAATGCCAAAATTCATCATTTACCATCAAGCCAATTAACTACAATTTCAAGTCCATGGCCCTTTGATGTATAGGGAATTAATTCGATAGGACCTTTGCCAATATCCAAGGGAGGGGCCAAACATGCAGCGGTTGCCATTGACTACTTTACTAAGTGGGTGGAAGCAGAGCCACTTTCAGGTATAACTTCAGGGAAGGTACTCAAATTCATGATAAAAAACATTGTCACAAGATTTGGAATTCCATATAAAATCATATCCGATAATGGAATGCAATTCGAGAGTGAAGAATTCGCCCGATTCTGTAGCAAGAATGGAATTATTAAGAGTTTCTCTTCTGTAGCACATCCAAGGGCTAACGGATCCATTGAAGCAACCAATAAGATTATCAAAACTATCCTCAAAAAGCGCATAAACAAAGTCAAAGGAAATTGGGTGAAAGAGTTACCACTTATGCTATGGACGTATAAAACGTCCATTAAAACTGCAATGGGTCATACTCCCTATTCCTTAACATATGGATGTGAGGCAATGCTACTAGTTGAAGTTGAGATACCTACGCACTGGAGAATCGCATATGCATTCGATTCAAATCAAGAATTGAGAAAAGAATCTTTGGGTTTAATACATGAACTAAGAGACAAAGCAACAATCCAAACTGCTTAATATCAACGGGGGATATCAAAGTATTACAACTCAAAAGTAAAAAAAGGTCATTTCAAGGAGACCTGGTCCTCCGAAGAGTGATGGAAAATACTAAAAATCCAGCAGATGGACCACTTGGACCAAATTGGGAAGGTCCTCTAATTATACACAAAGTGATTCCTCCAGGAGCTTATCGTATATGTTGACCTGATGGCAACATGGTTCCTAGAACATGGAATGCATATCATTTGTGACTGTACTTCCCAACAGTCACAGCACCAAGATGGAATAAAGGGACAACCTTTAAGTATATCTATACGTTCGAGAGTAAGATTCTTATCAAATTTGGAAACTACCTACGATATTAGAAAGCCTTTATCCGCACCAAGATGGCCAAGTCAAAGCGCCTCCTAAAGGGAGATCAAAGTATGCCTTTAGTCATGCAAAAAATGGCCAACTAAAGCATCTGCAAGCCCTTGATCGTGCCTACATGGCCAGGTCAAGCTACCTCTTAGAGGGAGGACGGAGTAAGCCTTTGGTCCCCACCTGAGATGGTCGGGTCAAAGCACTGACCAGCCTTCATTTCCACTTATAAGGCCTATCTGATACACCTTCTAGAGGGAGGACAGAGTAAGCCTTTGGTCCCCGCCTAAGACGGCCGGGTCAAAGCACTGAACCTACCTTTATTCCCACTTATAAGGCCTGTTTGAAGTGCCTTCTAGAGGGAGGTAGGGTAAGTCTTTGGTCTTGCTTGATGAAAGCTAACCAAACGCACCGGACGACCTGATGCATTACCTCAGATGGTGATAAGGGGTCAAATCAAAGGATTAAGAGATCCAAAGTCCAAAGAGTGGCACAAATCAAAGGATTAAGACATCCAAAGCCCAAAGAAAGGCACAAAATAAAGGGTTAAGACATGCAATGCCCAAAGGGTGGTGCAAATCAGAAAATTAAGATATCCGACATTCAAAGCCCGGAGAGTGGCGCAAAATTAGGAATTCAAAAGCCCGAAGGGTGGCACAAAATAAAAGATCTTTTATTATTTCCTGATGATGATTCCTGGGCATCTCTTATTATTTTCATCTTATTATTTCCAGATGACGATTCCTGGACTTCTCTTATTATTTTCGGATAATGATTTCTGGACTTCTCTTATTATTGCTAGAGGGGTTTTTATGGTCTTATATTATTATATCCAGATAAAGAATTTATGGACTTCTATTTTTACTGGATAAGAATTTCTAATCTTCTTCTATTAATTCCAAATAAGAACTTCTGGACTTCTATTCTTTCCGGATGACGATTCTTGGACTTACTCTATTATTGCTAGATATGAATTTTTGGTCTTCTATTATTTAGATATGGTTTTCTAGTCTTCAACTATTATTGCCAGATATGGATCTCTGGTTTTCTATTATTACCAGATGTGGATTTCTAGTGTTCTATTATTTGTGATTTTTGGTTTTCTATTACTACTTCGGGAAAGGGGTTTTTGGACTTCTATTATTATCTTCTGATCCAAATCTCTAGTTTCTAATATCATACTCAGATGATGATTTCTGAGCTTTCATCACCATATACAGATTTCCAATCTTCTATTATTCCTTCCAGTTGTGGATTACTGGTTATTTACTATTATTTCAGGATTGTGATCTCTAAACTTCTATTATTCTCAGATTTGGATTTCTGGATTTATATTATTTTCAGCTTTGGGTTCTCGGACTACTATTATCAGGAACTTCTAATGATATTACTGAACACATTTTTATATAGGTTCCAAAACTAATAATAAGAAATATTATTCGAGTTATGTTTCGTGGAAAATAGCAAGAAATTCTTGGATTTTTATCCTAAAGAACAAAAGCTTCTTTTATGGGGGGGGGGCTAAGCTTCTTTTATGGGGGGGGGGCTAAATGTTATCCACAAAATCCTCTTAAGAGTAAAAGTATGAAAGAAAAATCTATAAGACGAGGGTTGGTTCCTTTGCAGGCGTCGAACGAGATGTTTCCATTAGGATTGAAGAGGCGCTTCTGCAAGTATCGAAGGAGATGCTTCCGTCAAGGTTGAAGAGATGCTTCTACACGCATCAAAGGAGATGCTTTTGTAAGCATTAAAGGAGATGCTCCTGCAAGAGTCAATTCTTCTACCGAAGCCATCCCTTCCACAAGTGTTGAAAGATTCCCTTCCGCGAGTGTTGCCAAAGTCTTCCCTGCCGCAAACATTAAACCTTCAAAACAATCATCCTTCCACAATGACGAAGGAATTCAATGTGCCTTCAGCAGCATAGTGCCACATCAGTTCCCTTTCGTTTCTCAAAAGAGTTCCATCCGGTGGTGTCGGAAGCACCTAGTTTACATATAAAAGTGGCATTGAAGGAATGCTTAGCCAATATCCTTAAAGACATTGCTTTCAACAGTGACGAAAGCATCTTTTAAGTGTGGCGGAAGCATTGTACAAGAAGAATAAAGGCACTTCAACACCAACATCAATGGAACAAAAGGAATGCCGCCGACGGTGACGGAGGCGAAGCTAGAAAAATGGCGAAAGGTAATGAAGGCATTCCTTCCGACGATGACGAAAGGATGGAGGGGCAAGGAACTTGACCTTCATCTATAAATAGGACCCTAGGGGTCACGTTTTAGGGGGTTTTTGGGTTTCCATTCTTCTTTTCTAGTCTCATACTCTTGTAACCCTAAATCGATTCCGGGACAGATCCTACCAATTGTGACCATTTTGTACTTGATAAAATGAAGGATATGAGCTTAATCATTTACGATTTCTTCACTTATGCTTCTTCGAATGTTATGGGAATGGATGACATATATATATATATATATGAACATTAGCTTCGGGCATAATAATGGTCTACACGGCCATTAGCATGCCTAATGACCATTGCATAAGACTTATGCGTATCTCCTTAACTCTCTATGAACAAATATTGTGTCATAGAATCTATTTGGATGTTGCAGCCTTAAGGTAACCTATACCCACATAAGCACCCTTCGGCCTTCATCTTATGTGGTTATAGGGACAAAGCGCTCCTTAAGTCCTATGAATATAAGGAGGCCGATCCATAAAGGATATGATGTCATGAATCCACTCTTTAACAATTCAATCACACATTGGAACCTCAAATGATAAATTGGCCCTTCATACATGATCAAATCAATTAAGGGTTAACTTATCATTAATAACATCTAGGTTGTTAGATCATATTTTGGTAACAATAGTGAAACTGAATCTTAAAGTTGTCACATTTTAAAATATATAGGTTTATATAAGGATAGGGTGAAATTAACACAACATGAACTTAATTCACATAATTTAATATATAAAGAACACACTTTACAACATAGAAATACCCAAAATTAATTTGTACTTTGATAAAAATTATGAACCGATTGTAGGACCAAACTCTATTTTATCACCAACCGAAATGAATTAAATACACTGAAAGAATTTAATTGTGTAAATTGTAGCAAATAGTGATGTAAATAACATAGTTCTAATCATTAAAGAGTTTTGAGCCATGTTAAACACATTGTACTTCTCTCTACCAAAAGAAAAGAAAAGCATATCAATCTCTCTTACCCATATCAGTCGGTAATCGAATAAAGTTGCAATGGTTTCCCTTCTTTTTCTTGTTTACTTTAGATATATGTCTCTTGGTATTCTTCATCATTTTTCTAGACAATGTTGAGTTATACACTGAGTGACCGACTTTAATTTCGAGTTGAATAGGCTATGTGATGGGTTCCATATTAGAGTAGTAAATGGACATAATTGGGTGCAATTAGTGTTCAAAGACGGCAAAAAATGAGGAATGTTAAGGATTAGATTTATGGAAGAGGCAGTTTCAATTTAAATAATGAAAGCACTATTACTACGCTTCAAGTAGTGATCAATAAGAGAGTGGAAATATAACATCCTAAATTTTGGAGTGTTGTTACATAAGAATATTTAATAATAATGAAATTGTTCAAATAGCAACTAATTGAATTTAATAAAGAAATCTATATTATACTAACAAAGATGATAGGCCTTCCATTCTTTGTTCTTATGCATTTGTCTTTCAATTTCCACTCTTACCCCTCAATTCTTCTATTTACCCATGGCCTCTCGCAATTTTTTCTAATATTTTCCTCTACTTTTACTTCATGCGTCCAAAATTATTAGGATTTCAAAATTCTATTTAATATTTAAATCAAATGATTTCTTCTGCTATTCTCTCTCACTTTTATCTTAATCCTTATTTTTATTCGTATTCGCTAATGAAAAATCATGTTTCCCTCTATTTGGATTCAACATCCTTCAACCACGTCGACTATTAGATGCTTGATGAAGTATGTACTCTATGAAATCCTAACTTTCACCTATTTGAGATAAAATTATTTTTTATAATTATACTTTTGAATCATCAGTTGATTGTTTTTAAGAAAATCAACAATTTCTTTGAATTTCCATATATATAAAGCGGCAAATTGTACCCAGGCCCGACCCGAAGCATAGGAACCAAGGTCGTTGCCCAGGGCAATAAGAGATGAGGGGCAATAAAAAAATAAAAATCGTTTCTTCATGTCGAGAGTCGAGCCTGTCTAAACTCAACAGGTTTTTCACCAATCACCGTCCGTCCATGCCATCCACCATCATGACGCCTTCCGTCTGCCACCAATCGCTGCCAAGTGCCGATCGCCTTTGCCTAATTTAAAATTTTCAACCCTAGCTGTTGGAACTAGGCTAGCCCGAAGCAGAAGAAATGAGTGAATTTCAAAAAGTTTTACCCTATTAGATCTTAGTTGAGCCTATGAAGCCTAATTTAATTAGAATATTTCTAAATTTGTTTTAAATAAAATCATTTATTTTATTTAAATTATTTAAATGGAAGTTTAAATAAATTTAATATTAAATGTATAGTGTATCAAATACACCTAACATTTATTAATAAGAGTTAATATATATAAGGAAGGAAACCTTTCATTTCTTTCCCTAAAACAAGTAATTAGTTGGGAACATTAATAAGATTTAATGTATATATAGGGAAGGAAACCTTTCATTTCTTTCCCTAAAACAAGTAATTAATTGAGAGCATTAATTGCATTAAATGGAGAGATGAACCTTTCATTTCTCTCTCTTTAATTTGAATTGATTGATTATATTTAATTTACATATATATGTATCAAATACATATGTATATATGTGTGTGTGTGTGTGAGTATATGTATGTGTGTGTGCATGTGTAACATGATAATCCGTGAGGGGTATAAGTGCCCGTATATAGATGTTGGGATTTACACTGCAAGGGACACATTAGTTCATTTTGTGTGTATTGTAATTTGTCCGAATATATGCTTGTACAATATGACAAAACAAGATATTAATATATAGTAATGAATATACATATACATATATATATATATATGTATATAATATATATTATTGAATTAAAAAGTTTTGCCATAATAAATTAATATAAAATAATTATATAAAAAATTACAAGTTTTATAATTTTATAAAATCTGGAAACATATTTTGGGCTTAAAAATAAGGGACAGTTTGGCACAGGTCCCTAATAAGTTTCAAAATACACAAAAACCCCAGTAAAATAAAGTTTGTAAATTAGGTCCCTAGAATTAAGTTACTGAATAATGACATACACTTATGCAATTATTCAGTGAATAATTGCAGACATTTATGCAATTATATCAAAAAATTGCGGAAATTTCCGCAATTATTCATCCAAAAAATTGCGGAAATTTACGCAATTTTTTCAAAAAATTGCGGAAAATTCCGCAATTATTCACCCAAAAAATTGCGGAAATTTACGCAATTTTTTCAAAAAGTTGCGGAAAATTCCGCATTTATTCACCAAAAAAATTGCATAACTATATGCAATTACTTAGTAACTTAATTCTAGGGACCTAATTTACACACTTTTTTTTACTGGAGTTTTTGTGTATTTTGAAACTTACTAGGGACCTGAGCCTAATATTCACTAAAAATAATTTATGGAATTTTCTCGATGAAAATAATATTTATCACTAAATAATTAATAACAACCTGAAATCAAATTAATTCTTAAAAATACGAAATTAAGTTGAAAAATTATAAAACATTTTCTAAAGGTACCCGAGACATATTTTAGGCTTAGGAGGTTTTTTTGAAATTTTCTCAATTGAAATTATATTTTTAATTAAAAAATTGATTGTAGGCCGAAAAAATTAATTATAGAAATAATTAAATTAAGTTATAAAAATATGAATTTTTTTCTAAAGTTACCTAAGACCAATTTTAGGCTTAATAAAAATATATAGAATTTTCTCAATTGAAATTATATTTTTAATTAAATAATTGATTGCAGACCAAAAGTAAATTAATTTTAAACAACATTAAATTAAGCTATAAAAGTCTAAAAATTTTACACCAAGTTTCTTGTATGGTGCAGCAAATTTAAAAAATTTAAAACTGAAATGTTGAACCATTAATTATTTTATACACAATAAACAACATACAAAATCATTAAATAATAATAAAATATGTATATACATATTTAATAAAATATTTTTATATTTTATGATTCATAATATGTATAAATCATCATAAGAAAATTTTAAAGCAAATATATACTATATATAATCATATATACAATTATACATATTGACAATTTGTAGATCTCTATACATTTAGTCTATATATATATATATATATATATATCTTATACTATAAAGCAAAACCTTTGGTCAACGGGGCAAAAGTGAAGCCTTTTTCACATTGACTAAAATATCCTTGGAAATAACTAATTTAGCCACGTTCTATTACCTGCCAAACTTTTATTACCTGAAAGGAGCAATGGCGTTCTTTTATCTTTTCAGTGTAGGATCAAAGCTCAAAATTCTCTACATAAATCATGAATGGAGGACTACCTTTAACATCCAACAAACTCTTTGACAAAGAAGACATGGAGAATGATTAATTGAGGCAGACGTTTTGAGCTTTGGCATGCTTTGGTTGAGCCAAATGAATTGAATTGGTACCATTCTAAGTTTTATGAACTTTTAGTCTTCTTTTATGCCATCATGTCTTTATTTTTTTTACTATTTCTTTTTCTGCATGATGCAATTATTTGTTTTTTTCGAAGACTTGCACCATACATGTATAATTGTATGCTTTAGATTTTGCACTCAAACTATTTGTTTTTTTTTGGAAAATGGTACTTTATTAACAATAGAGAAGAAAGCATATATTTTCATGATATGCCTCATTAAAACCTTGCAATCCCTCTAACCTAAACGGGTGCCTTACAAGGAAAAACAGTACATATCACTTCCATATATTAACATTACAAAATCATGTCTATTGAAACCAAGGTGTTGAAAAGATGGAGGAGTAAACTAACACAAGACACACTCAAAATCATCCGTAAAATCACCTTGATCTATAGACACGATAATACATTTAAAAGAAAATAAAAAAAACCAAACACATGAAACCAACAAGAGGACTACACGTGGGATAGGGCATCAGCTCCAGCAGAATGATGAAAAAGCTATCTCAGGGAATTAGCATCATCCAGGAACGAGAAAACATGTAACTAGATTTGAAAAAAATGGATCTAATAAAAAATCCAAAAGCAACCACCAACTCCAGAATCCAGATTTGTCGATGAAGTACAGAAGCAAGAATAGCAAGAGCTAATGCAGAAGCATTCGAGATGAGACCGAGTATCATTCATGAAGGTTGTTGATGAACTTCGAAACTCAGATTATCCAAGATAAGTCTCGTCTCTGAATTCATCACTTGAATTTTCAATATATACTTCAAAAGTATTTTAACATCTTGTAAAATTAGGGTGGTTCTAACAGACTTTGGCATCTCAATACCTCTAAAAATTCTGCTGTTCCTTTCGCACCATATGTTCCAGATCAGGGAAGTGAAAGTTAAGTTGGTAATTTGTCTAAGTATAGTGTCCTTTCCCTATCTTTGACTAATGCAATCCAGAATTTGATTAATGTTGAAATTACGATTACAGTCAATCTTAATTTTCTGCATGATATTTTCCAGTAATCTTCTCGAATATGGACAGTTAAAAAAAAGATGATCCCTGTCTTCTAAATGATTTGAGCATAGAGTACATTGTTGATCTATATTAGAGTTCCATCTGCTAACGCGCTCCTTAGTGTTCAACTTATTCTGTATGGCCATAAGTGCACAAATAGACATTTTCGGCGCACACCCTTTATCCCATATAATTTTGGTCCAGAAATGTTGTGTATGCTTGTTTCTGACATGGTTCCATGCTGATTTCATTGAACATTGTTCATTGCTATTCGAGTTCCAGACCCAATAGTCTTTTTCCTTTTGTGTTTGAATGTTAATATTATGAAATTGAGAAGGAATATTGTCCATGCTTTGTTTCCAGTTATTATTAGAAATTAACACAGAAACTGTTGAATTATTCTTATTTACCACATCCATGGCATTCCTGCCAACTGTATTAATTAATGTAGATCCATTGATCCATGGATCAAACCATAGATTTATGGTTTCTCCATTAACAATATTCCTATTTATGAGACCATTGCACCACTGTCTAGCACGAAGTAATGTTTTCCAAATGAATGAAGCAGTTGGATTCATAATAGCAGACCAGAAGTTATCTTTTTTATTGTATCTATTTTTAGTCCATTTAGCCCATAGCGATTCACCATTAATAAATTTCCACAATAGGTTAACAGCCACTGCTTTAGATAAATCTTCAATTTTCCTTATACCAAAGCCTCCTTCGTGCTTAGTTTTACACACATCTTCCCAACTCATTTTATGATTTTTAGATTTCTACAAGAAATTAGCACACAATGAGTTGATTCTTTGTATAACAGTTACTAGAAATTGTGAAAACTGCAGCCAAAACTGAATCAAAGGGTGAATGACATTTTTTATTAATTCAGCTCTACCACTTATATTTAGCATCTTACTTTGCCAGTGACTGAATTTTTTATTTATTTTGTCTATCAGCAATCCGAAATCCCTTGCTCTTAATTTATTATTCGATAAAGGGATGCCCAAGTAAATTATTGGCAGACTGCCAATGCTCAAGTTTAAAATGCTAGCTATTTGATTTTTGTTCGTGGCACCTTTACTAAGAAATATCGTAGATTTATTGCTATTTAATTCCAATCCTGCGATACTATTCAAATCTTGAAAGATATGCTTGATACACTCGGCATTTTCAATAGAAGCTTTGGCTATGATCAGAATGTCACCTGCATATATCAAGTGAGTAATCAACGATTCTATTGGGTATATGGGTTTTATATTACCTTTAAGGAATTCCATGTCAAATTTTATAGTCAGTAGTTCCATAGCAATGGCAAATAGATACGGTGAGAGGGGGTCACCTTGCCGAAGACCTCTCGAACTGTTAATGAACCCATATGGTGTACCTTCAATTAGAACCGAAAAAGTTGGGGTAGAGACACATTCATAAATAAGATCCACAAATTAAGGGGGAAAGTTCATCGATACCAGCATATGATGAATAAATTCTCTGTTGATTTTATCATACGCATTATGCAAATCAATTTTCATACATAAATTGTTAGAATTTTTCCTGTTAAAGCTTCTAATCATTCCGTAAGCCATAAGGGAATTTTCTGTGATTACTCTACCAGGAATAAAAGCATTCTGGTTATAAGAGATAAGATCATCCAAATAACTTTTCATACGATTACAGAGAAGATTTGCTAGAATTTTATACGACACATTGCATAATGATATCGGTCTGAAGTCAGTCATATCTATAGCATTTGGTTTTTTAGGGATAAGACAAATGTCACATACAGGAATTTTCGACTTTCGAAAATTCGACATCGATGCTCACTTTATCGACTGTCGAGCAATCGAGTGCCGGAAACTCCAATAGTGAGGGTTTAAAAAGAAGAAAACAAAAGAAAAGATAGAAGAAAAGGAGAAGAAGAAGAAAGCAGAAGAAGAAAGAAGAACAACAGAACAACATCAGATACAGAAACAATATCAGAATCTTACACATCGCAGCGGAACAATATATAATAAATAAACACTAGTCTTTTAAAACAAAGAGCTATATCAGTTTATACATACATCAATCATCAGAGTCAATATACAACTCAATACAACAATGGACAGTTATATAAACTTGTCCTCATACAGAATACACAGCGGAATAAATAATATCAGATACAAATACTACGTCTCGCCATCCAGCTTGCTTCCAAAGCTCCAGGATATCCAGAATATCCTGATAACATAACTCTAGGCTGCCCGTGTGGAAATTGGTGGGCACCCAGAGTTTAGAAGGGAACAATAAACTCCGAGTCAGTCATGGTGACTGGTGTGAGATCGTAAAACAGTTATTCTTGAAAACAACAATAGGATAATTTTAAAGTCAATTCGAAATGCTTTTGGAAAATGAAACTACCATAAGACCTCCCGCCACACACACAATGCAAACGCAGAATTGGAGGAGATTTCTTCTTATGATAGTTAAAGATGCTTACTACGCAAAAATCAAATCCTTTTTGATATTATTATTAGTGCATAGTGTAGAAAACATTTCGAAAGTATAATATTAATCTTAGCCAGCATACGACCAGTATCGTATGCCTACTATAGCTACTATGTTCAATAGCAGGTTACCGCCACATTCCATAGCAGGTAATACAACTAAAACCGTACAAGTCACGTATTGTTTCTTTGGATTTCCAACAAATGGTCAGGCTAAGGAACTTCCTATGCCACGATGGGTACGTCCCTGGAGTAGACGACCCGAGAACCTAACCGGATCTCTGCCAACACAAGGCCGGGTTACCTCTGCAAAAATAGGTAACTACTGACACGCGTATGTCATCCCCCGATCGTAACCGATCTTCCCGAGGATCCCCGATTCGCAACAACCACAAAGTAATAAATTTGCAGCAACCACAGAGGTTAAGTATCTGGGCTCCATACCATGATACCACCTTTATCCAGAAGGAATGACATACACTAAGGGGCGCTACTCCCTAGAACCTTGCCGCATCCTTCCTGTTTTGACCATTTCTGGGGTGTGAGGCTCGACGAAGTCTCGTCCACAAAGCTACGCTTCCTACAAAGCCATGCTTCGGGTCAAACAAAATGATCAACCTATGATCACAAAGATATAAGATCAAACAAATGATCATATCGCAAATGATCAAACACTGATCATTTCACAGCAACACTCAGTATGCCACGTTACCAAATTGGGATATATCGCTGATAAATTTCAACTACATAACCTCTGAGCTCGTACGTCTCAGAGAAGGGTGTTAAGCTAAGAGAATAAATTCTCCGCCACCAACAGAAATGTATTTGAAAGAAATCAGCTTTATATCTCAAATTGTAACGTCAGACACACAATCCATACAAGTCTGTTCCGGGATCGAACAGAACCGAAGGCACTTCTCACGAAGCCCTTGCACATTCGGATAGTTTTCAATCACGTCGCGACTTCCCGTCACTAAGGGTGATAAAACCTCTAAATCGGAGATCAGCCGATGTAGAGTAACTCGACGGTAATCCTTCCGTTTTCAAAAATATCCGGTCTTCAACACCGGTCTTCGAATGCAATTCATAACGACGTATCACATATTCGGAATGGGTTATACGACCCCATGGTCCTTTCCCGGCTAACCCGAATAGTGAGCGTTTATTTTAAAAACAAGTGTGGCATTCAAATTCATCCAATTCACAACAAATACCTACTCAAGGTAATTATTGATAGTCGGTTATTTAACTATCAATAAAGATGCACAACATCATCAGATTCCAAATAATTTTCCAAATTATTTTATCTCCCAAAATATCTTTACTAGATATAAAATTTCCACACTTAACCATTTGAAAACAATTTTCAAATCAATTTCCACATTTCATTTTATCTTTGAAGATAAAATCTCAAAACAGTTCATTTCATATTGGAAAAGCATTTCCATACTTATTTAAAAATAAGTATTTCACAAATCTATTTATTTTCAACATTTGAAAATATTCAATATACTTAAATCAATATTAAGTATACATTTCATTCTTTAAGGAAATCATTAATTTTAACATCTATTTGAGTCAAAACGAATGTTGCGTAAAACATCGTTACGACGACTCGAAATCAATAGTATAGGGATTCGGAATTAAGATAGATATATAAATCCCAATACTATATAAAACATTTCCTTTTGGAAATCATTTACTATAACAACAGTGTTATAGTCCACCATTTCCTTATATTTCTCGAAAACGTCTATTTCAACAATGAATGTTGAAATCTATGTATTCGATACTTATCACGTTTTAAAACATCTTTTAAAACAATTACTTCATTTCGTAATATCACTTTTCCAAAACATATCCATTTTATTTAATAATATATTCACTGTCCAAAATCGTGAATATACTTCGTTATCCAAATTCAACATTCCTACACGTTTTATTTAAAGGCTTATCCACTGTCCAAAATCGTGAATATAATTCCTTTAATTAACTTCTACAATTCACTTATCAAAATAAGTGATTTCGGATTTATAAACAACGTTTATAAATCCCATTTATACTTTATAACAACTTCAACTTACAAATCAATTTTATTAACCGAATCAATCTATAACTCAATTTTTATACTTAAGTCATTCCTTTAATAACTTCACAAAATTTATAAATCCTACTTCTTGAAAAATTCCATTTATAAACCCTTTTTCAACATTAACAAAAACTCCTTTTATAATTCCATTTTTCCGATTTATAAAAAATTCAATTCTTTATAAATCTTATCTAAAAACCATTTATAAATAAATTCAAAAATCTTCATTCATACTATTCTTCAACATAGTTCATTTCATATTCCCAAACATCAAATTTTGGTTTTATATCACAAAATTCTTAATTTTTTATAACATAAAAATTATAACACTTATTTATTTAAAATGAATCAATTCCAAAATTTAATAAAACGTATACTTTCAAAAATTCACTTTGAAATCCTTTTAAAAATAATATCGTTATTTTTAAACTTCAAAAATGGATCCGATGATGCAACAGCACCAATTAGTCAATCACAACATCAAACATCATATATCAACATATGATAACAGAATATACATCAATATCTGTAAATAAATAAATACTGGTGAGGAATCCAGTTGGATCCCTCCAACCTGTTTCCCTGCATCCACAGACGTTAGCACAATACCAATTCCACTTCGAGGTGGAATATCGCGGTATATGGGTTTTATAAAAATAATCCGCTTACTAACGGCGCAATAGGGTCTCATCTGCTATACGAGGCGGGAAATCAATCAATCCAATATATACATATGCCAATATGTATATATTGCTATATATATAGATATATCCTACTATATCTAATATCACATCCAATAGCAATCAATAACTGCAAAAATTCCACATTCAATTTGAGTGAGAAAAATCTCACCTTAGCTTTTTATTTTGCATCCCATTTTTGTTCTCGGCTTGATTCCTTTCGGACATTTACCTTGTAAAATTTATATATACAACCTATTAATATTTGAATAAATCAAGCAATTAATCACTAGTTATTTATTTTAATTAATCACTTGGATTTACACCCATAATTTATTTATTTTAACACATTTTTTTTCTTTTAATAAAATAAATTAATTAGTAATTCAATTTAAACAAATCTCCTTGTAAAATTTCCAAAATAATTTACAAGTTAATTATTATTATTCACTATACTAAAAATTAAACTAGTGGGATAAAAATATATATATATATATATATATATATATATGAATATTTATCTTCAACTTCATATATAAAAACCATACTATATAAAAATCCAATCTTTATATAGCCTTATATATATATTCTTTTATCTGCCTATCTATCTTACATAAAATCGAATAATAAATTATTATTCATTTATTTTTTTTATCCATATAGATAAATTTAACTAACTAAAAATTTGATATTAACAAATTCATATTACCATTTTACATTAAATTTAAATAGCATATATACCTCTACTGCCCAGGTCGAGCCCGAGATGAACACACGACTGAGAACCTCGTACGCTGCTCCATCACCGAAGATCCATCGCAATCGACCCTAGCTAGGATTTTAACATCAATGTCGCTGCCTCAATCGCAGTCGCCCCCTGAATCACGACCCAAATAGTAACGAGCAGTTAAAGTTCCCAGCCTCCCCTCAAGAACAGTCGCGCTCACGAGTTCGAGCACCCATCGCCTAGCCTAATTTAGTCACGTTGAACCACCAACCTCGGCCACGACTCGCTACCGCGAGCACACGCGATCCCACATCCAGGCGCGCCTCTCCGACCTACCCTCCAGGCGAACGCGAGCTTCGCGAGCTCGAGTGCCTCACGTCGCGATGAAGTCGCGAATACCTCCCAGTCGTTGAACGCGACACAATTTGATCGAGATCCCCTTTATAACTCTGATTTTCGAAATGTAGTGGTATGAGATGTTTTAAAGTATTCGTCACGGCCATGAATTTTTCTCGTTTGATTTTTTTTCGTTCTGTGAATTGAAGAGGAGTACGAAGGTATTTGAAAAATGGACTGAGGTATGGTTTGCACGATGATTTCGTGATTCTCGGCGTGGATGAAGGCGTAAACGTGTGTATGTCGGCAATAGTTTAAAATTTAAATTTTAAATTGAATTCGATTTAAAGTTTCAACGCGTTTTCTAACCGTATGGTCACAAAACAACTCCGTTTAATACGAAATTTGAAATCTGGTAATAGTACAATATTACGGACCCAATGGAACTGGTTTCGTCAAATTCCGAGACGGTGCCTCGGACGGCTATTTTTAAATACGGTTGAACGATATAAATTTCTAAACTGAACAAAACAGTTTTAAATTCGATTCTGAAGCTTCTATTATCTTCGGTATTACCATTACGAATTTTAAAAGCTTTCGAAATATTTTTCTTCGGCTTAAAATTAAAGATTCAAATTTTTATTCGACTATCAATAGATTAAATTTTATAATTTAATCGTCAAATTCAAAGTTGTATCGGGGATCCAAATTAAATCATCGTTCAAATATTTAAAATTAATTAAATATTCTCAATTTAATTTGTTCAAAATTCTGGGTCGTTACAGACTTCCCTCCTTAAAAGAATTTCGTCCCGAAATTACAAGTTAGGAAAAATGGTCCTTAACTCGTCTGCTATTTTTCACATTTCAATAGTCTTATCAATTTTTCAAAACAAATCTTTCTATTAAAGATTCGTTATTAATTCAACTAACTTTCTAAACATTTTCAAAAATTTCAAACATCATTGTTTTCCTTAACAATTCAAATTTAAATTCAAATTCAAATTTTAACTTTCAAAATTTCTCAAAAATTTTTCTAACGCCCTAAATTTCCGAAAAATTTCGCCAGCGTCTCCTTTGCGCGGCTAATACGGCACAACTACAAAACGTCCCTACGGACTCAAAGATTTCAAAAAGAAAAAGAAAAAGCCAAGCGGCTAGACAAGAAAATCATCAAATCTCATATTTGAAATTTAAATACTTACCTTTTGTCGAGCAATTCACTTTATCTTTGAAATCAAAATCCCAATTCATTTACACCTGTATATCCTACTAGCCATAATATCTAGTTACATATATTCAAACTATTTTGCAAATTCTATTACAAAATTCCAATATAAACTGCTTATACATTTCTAGCTTACTATTGAAGTTACATATTCAATTTCATTCAATTTTTCACTTCAATTTTCATTTGAATTCAATTCACAATTCCAATCTAATTTGGATTCAGTTTAACTTCTGAATATTGAATTTCATCGATTAGCTTTCATTTACAACTATACTATTTTAAATTAGTTCCAGTTACTAATTCATCACAAATTCTAATTCATTTATTCAAATTTGTCTTCAACATTCAGTTTCAATTCCAGTTTTATTCACTTATACTTTCTTAAATTTAACTCCATTCTTTAAGTTAAATTTATTCTCTCAAGATTCAATTTGTATAAGTTATCAACTCATTTCTTATTTCATAAATATTTTAAATAGGATTCCAGAGTCTTTTCAACTTTTCAAAACCATTTTGAAAACAATTCAAATTCCATTTGAATTTCCAAAACAAAAACCCAAATTTTCCAAACACTTTCCATTTAAAATAATTTGGCAGCAATTTCCTCTTTTGGAAACCCGAAAATGAACACCAATGATGCCGCGGCCATCATCGAAGTTATTTTCCAGCGACCGAAAAGAGTTTAGAGCTTTTCATCTCTTCAAAATACTTTTCAAAACCTTTGAAATACACTTTCAACTCCAAAAAGGATTTAAACTTTCCAAATCTCCAAAATTTTCAAATTCTTTCAAAACATTTCCAAAAACTTCTCTGGAATTCCGTTTTAAATTACAATTCACATTTATAATTTACATTCTTTAAATTTCATTTGTATGTGAATTTATTTCTTAACTTTGGAGTTACAATTTCCATTTCGTATTCAATTTCATATAATAATGATAACATTTCAATATTATCACTTTCCTAACAACCATGCAACCATATACTGTAATAATTTACAGAAAATCATTTCTTTTCTATACAAAAATAGTTTTGGGCAAAATTATTTCATCTACCCTATTTAAAATCAATACTGTGTCGGTTTATCTTGTTTAAGAGTTTAGAAACCCCTATCGATTACAGTTAGCTAGACTGCACCGACCAGAATCTATAAACAATCAACCGATAAGTCAACACAATACAAAACAATTTTATATTCACTAACAAATACGCACTCGTATCTATTATTACACTCAACTCATTCTAGAGTACTGCTGACTCTATCTCTAATGAGTAACACCCAACAGAGCAGGGTTGTCGCTTAACCATATGCTTTGATACCAAGCTGTCACATACAGGAATTTTCGACTTTCGAAAATTCGACATCGATGCTCACTTTATCGACTGTCGAGCAATCGAGTTCCGGAAACTCCAATAGTGAGGGTTTAAAAAGAAGAAAACAAAAGAAAAGATAGAAGATAAGGAGAAGAAGAAGAAAGCAGAAGAAGAAAAAAGAACAACAGAACAACATCAGATACAGAAACAATATCAGAATCTTACACATCGCAGCGGAACAATATATAATAAATAAACACTAGTCTTTTAAAACAAAGAGCTATATCAGTTTATACATACATCAATCATCAGAGTCAATATACAACTCAATACAACAATGGACAGTTATATAAACTTGTCCTCATACAGAATACACAGCGGAATAAATAATATCAGATACAAATACTACGTCTCGCCATCCAGCTTGCTTCCAAAGCTCCAGGATATCCAGAATATCCTGATAACATAACTCTAGGCTGCCCGTGTGGAAATTGGTGGGCACCCAGAGTTTAGAAGGGAACAATAAACTCCGAGTCAGTCATGGTGACTGGTGTGAGATCGTAAAACAGTTATTCTTGAAAACAACAATAGGATAATTTTAAAGTCAATTCGAAATGCTTTTGGAAAATGAAACTACCATAAGACCTCCCGCCACACACACAATGCAAACGCAGAATTGGAGGAGATTTCTTCTTATGATAGTTAAAGATGCTTACTACGCAAAAATCAAATCCTTTTTGATATTATTATTAGTGCATAGTGTAGAAAACATTTCGAAAGTATAATATTAATCTTAGCCAGCATACGACCAGTATCGTATGCCTACTATAGCTACTATGTTCAATAGCAGGTTACCGCCACATTCCATAGCAGGTAATACAACTAAAACCGTACAAGTCACGTATTGTTTCTTTGGATTTCCAACAAATGGTCAGGCTAAGGAACTTCCTATGCCACGATGGGTACGTCCCTGGAGTAGACGACCCGAGAACCTAACCGGATCTCTGCCAACACAAGGCCGGGTTACCTCTGCAAAAATAGGTAACTACTGACACGCGTATGTCATCCCCCGATCGTAACCGATCTTCCCGAGGATCCCCGATTCGCAACAACCACAAAGTAATAAATTTGCAGCAACCACAGAGGTTAAGTATCTGGGCTCCATACCATGATACCACCTTTATCCAGAAGGAATGACATACACTAAGGGGCGCTACTCCCTAGAACCTTGCCTCATCCTTCCTATTTTGACCATTTCCGGGGTGTGAGGCTCGACGAAGTCTCGTCCACAAAGCTACGCTTCCTACAAAGCCATGCTTCGGGTCAAACAAAATGATCAACCTATGATCACAAAGATATAAGATCAAACAAATGATCATATCGCAAATGATCAAACACTGATCATTTCACAGCAACACTCAGTATGCCACGTTACCAAATTGGGATATATCGCTGATAAATTTCAACTACATAACCTCTGAGCTCGTACGTCTCAGAGAAGGGTGTTAAGCTAAGAGAATAAATTCTCCGCCACCAACAGAAATGTATTTGAAAGAAATCAGCTTTATATCTCAAATTGTAACGTCAGACACACAATCCATACAAGTCTGTTCCGGGATCGAACAGAACCGAAGGCACTTCTCACGAAGCCCTTGCACATCCGGATAGTTTTCAATCACGTCGGGACTTCCCGTCACTATGGGTGATAAAACCTCTAAATCGGAGATCAGCCGATGTAGAGTAACTCGACGGTAATCCTTCCGTTTTCAAAAATATCCGGTCTTCAACACCGGTCTTCGAATGCAATTCATAATGACGTATCACATATTCGGAATGGGTTATACGACCCCATGGTCCTTTCCCGGCTAACTCGAATAGTGAGCGTTTATTTTAAAAACAAGTGTGGCATTCAAATTCATCCAATTCACAACAAATACCTACTCAAGGTAATTATTGATAGTCGGTTATTTAACTATCAATAAAGATGCGCAACATCATCAGATTCCAAATAATTTTCCAAATTATTTTATCTCCCAAAATATCTTTACTAGATATAAAATTTCCACACTTAACCATTTGAAAACAATTTTCAAATCAATTTCCACATTTCATTTTATCTTTGAAGATAAAATCTCAAAACAGTTCATTTCATATTGGAAAAGCATTTCCATACTTATTTAAAAATAAGTATTTCACAAATCTATTTATTTTTAACATTTGAAAATATTCAATATACTTAAATCAATATTAAGTATACATTTCATTCTTTAAGGAAATCATTAATTTTAACATCTATTTGAGTCAAAACGAATGTTGCGTAAAACATCGTTACGACGACTCGAAATCAATAGTATAGGGATTCGGAATTAAGATAGATATATAAATCCCAATACTATATAAAACATTTCCTTTTGGAAATCATTTACTATAACAACAGTGTTATAGTCCACCATTTCCTTATATTTCTCGAAAACGTCTATTTCAACAATGAATGTTGAAATCTATGTATTCGATACTTATCACGTTTTAAAACATCTTTTAAAACAATTACTTCATTTCGTAATATCACTTTTCCAAAACATATCCATTTTATTTAATAATATATTCACTGTCCAAAATCGTGAATATACTTCGTTATCCAAATTCAACATTCCTACACGTTTTATTTAAAGGCTTATCCACTGTCCAAAATCGTGAATATAATTCCTTTAATTAACTTCTACAATTCACTTATCAAAATAAGTGATTTCGGATTTATAAACAACGTTTATAAATCCCATTTATAATTTATAACAACTTCAACTTACAAATCAATTTTATTAACCGAATCAATCTATAACTCAATTTTTATACTTAAGTCATTCCTTTAATAACTTCACAAAATTTATAAATCCTACTTCTTGAAAAATTCCATTTATAAACCCTTTTTCAACATTAACAAAAACTCCTTTTATAATTCCATTTTTCCGATTTATAAAAAATTCAATTCTTTATAAATCTTATCTAAAAACCATTTATAAATAAATTCAAAAATCTTCATTCATACTATTCTTCAACATAGTTCATTTCATATTCCCAAACATCAAATTTTGGTTTTATATCACAAAATTCTTAATTTTTTATAACATAAAAATTATAACACTTATTTATTTAAAATGAATCAATTCCAAAATTTAATAAAACGTATACTTTCAAAAATTCACTTTGAAATCCTTTTAAAAATATTATCGTTATTTTTAAACTTCAAAAATGGATCCGATGATGCAACAACACCAATTAGTCAATCACAACATCAAACATCATATATCAACATATGATAACAGAATATACATCAATATCTGTAAATAAATAAATACTGGTGAGGAATCCAGTTGGATCCCTCCAACCTGTTTCCCTGCATCCACAGACGTTAGCACAATACCAATTCCACTTCGAGGTGGAATATCGCGGTATATGGGTTTTATAAAAATAATCCGCTTACTAACGGCGCAATAGGGTCTCATCCGCTATACGAGGCGGGAAATCAATCAATCCAATATATACATATGCCAATATGTATATATTGCTATATATATAGATATATCCTACTATATCTAATATCACATCCAATAGCAATCAATAACTGCAAAAATTCCACATTCAATTTGAGTGAGAAAAATCTCACCTTAGCTTTTTATTTTGCATCCCATTTTTGTTCTCGGCTTGATTCCTTTCGGACATTTACCTTGTAAAATTTATATATACAACTTATTAATATTTGAATAAATCAAGCAATTAATCACTAGTTATTTATTTTAATTAATCACTTGGATTTACACCCATAATTTATTTTTTTTTAACACATTTTTTTTCTTTTAATAAAATAAATTAATTAGTAATTCAATTTAAACAAATCTCCTTGTAAAATTTCCAAAATAATTTACAAGTTAATTATTATTATTCACTATACTAAAAATTAAACTAGTGGGATAAAAATATATATATATGAATATTTATCTTTAACTTCATATATAAAAACCATACTATATAAAAATCTAATCTTTATATAGCCTTATATATATATTCTTTTATCTGCCTATCTATCTTACATAAAATTGAATAATAAATTATTATTCATTTTTTTTATCCATATAGATAAATTTAACTAACTAAAAATTTGATATTAACAAATTCATATTACCATTTTACATTAAATTTAAATAGCATATATACCTCTACTGCCCAGGTCGAGCCCGAGATGAACACACGACTGAGAACCTCGTACGCTGCTCCATCACCGAAGATCCATCGCAATCGACCCTAGCTAGGATTTTAACATCAATTTCGCTGCCTCAATCGCAGTCGCCCCCTGAATCACGACCCAAATAGTGACGAGCAGTTAAAGTTCCCAGCCTCCCCTCAAGAACAGTCGCGCTCACGAGTTCGAGCACCCATCGCCTAGCCTAATTTAGTCACGTCGAACCACCAACCTCGGCCACGACTCGCTACCGCGAGCACACGCGATCCCACATCCAGGCGCGCCTCTCCGACCTGCCCTCCAGGCGAACGCAAGCTTCGCGAGCTCGAGTGCCTCACGTCGCGATGAAGTCGCGAATACCTCCCAATCGTTGAACGCGACACAATTTGATCGAGATCCCCTTTATAACTCTGATTTTCGAAATGTAGTGGTATGAGATGTTTTAAAGTATTCGTCATGGCCATGAATTTTTCTCGTTTGATTTTTTTTCGTTCTGTGAATTGAAGAGGAGTACGAAGGTATTTGAAAAATGGACTGAGGTATGGTTTGCACGATGATTTCGTGATTCTCGGCGTGGATGAAGGCGTAAACGTGTGTATGTCGGCAATAGTTTAAAATTTAAATTTTAAATTGAATTCGATTTAAAGTTTCAACGCGTTTTCTAACCGTATGGTCACAAAACAACTCCGTTTAATACGAAATTTGAAATCCGGTAATAGTACAATATTACGGACCCAATGGAACTGGTTTCGTCAAATTCCGAGACGGTGCCTCGAACGACTATTTTTAAATACGGTTGAACGATATAAATTTCTAAACTGAACAAAACAGTTTTAAATTCGATTCTGAAGCTTCTATTATCTTCGGTATTACCATTACGAATTTTAAAAGCTTTCGAAATATTTTTCTTCGGCTTAAAATTAAAGATTCAAATTTTTATTCGACTATCAATAGATTAAATTTTATAATTTAATCGTCAAATTCAAAGTTGTATCGGGGATCCAAATTAAATCATCGTTCAAATATTTAAAATTAATTAAATATTCTCAATTTAATTTGTTCAAAATTCTGGGTCGTTACAACAAATAAACGTATGATTGATTTCTTTAATAATTTTCCCAGTGTGAAGAATACCATTCATAGCATTGCATACATCATATTTGATTTGTTCCCAGTGTAGTTTGTAGAATTTGGAGTTGATGCCATCTGGTTCAAATAACTATTGTACAATTGTTTTAATATAAAGAATGATTAGATGCATATTTTTTGTGTTTATTTCCATTTTTCCAGTAAATATTCATATGTATGGTTGACAGAATAACCAAACTTTCATTATTTTAATATATATGATACATGTAAGCCAATTGATCTATGATATGATTATACATGACAAATGAACTGATTTTGACACACTTGATTATTGTTATTAGAAATCGGACAAATTTATGTGAAGTTCATATAATCACAAACATTAGAAATATCATCATCGTTAAGTTCAAAACGATGCAACTACTCTTAAAACAAAGAAACCCAGTGAATAAATTGGTTGAACTTCAGCAATTACACTTGCAGAACAGTGCATCAAAACTTACAGACATTGTATATTTCATGCCTTTTTTTACTCTTTTGATAGATATAAACCTGTAATATACCACGACCACAATAATTTATTGTAAATGTAAAGGTTGTCTAAACTTTCTTTTGCTCTACTTTTAAACCATTTCTAAATATATGTGTACTCGACTAAGCCGATATATAAAAATAAATAATATATCTATACTAAACTTCTTTATCATTGAAGAAAAAAAGAAAATATAAGACCGAGAACAATTCAATTGAACATTATTGCCAATTTTAAACACATTTTTTTATGCACATATCCATCGGATGTGCATCCGTACTAGTGTATATATATACATATCAAAATTAAATTTCTTTTTTTTTCAAAAAGTTAATTCAACAATAAATCAATAAGCAAAATATTACAATAAGCACATAACCAATCCAATTGTAACAAACACATGTACCCACAAAAATCTCACCTAATCTAAATAATAAACTGATTTGAATACAAATAGATGATTTGGATGTAAATCAGCTTTTATATGATAAACTTGGTTTAAACAAAATAATAATAAAAAATTAAATTTCACCTCTTAATGAAGCCTTTGAGCCCACGTTGAACAATGATTTCTCTTCTTAGAACAATTTTCAATCCGTCAGGTTGCTAATCCGGGATTAGAGACCTTCTACCACAAATTAGTATTTTTTAATTTGAATTGGATTTGAGAATTTTTTGAGATTGTTTTAGAGGATAGTTGCTTCCAATAAAATGAGGAAGAAAAAGAAGAAAGTGGCGGCTCAAAAAATGAAATTAGTCTTAGATTAGGGTTTTGAGATTAGTATTTATATGCGTAGGATAAGAGAGCAAACTATGCAAGTTTCTCACTAGATCTTAGCCACACATCTCCAAACCTTAATCTTATATTATAGCCACCTCCAACCTCTCTCAAACCAATGCTATCCTCTCCAAATCTCATGGATTGTGAGCCCATTTAACCCATAAATATGTACAATCATATTTAACCAATTTTGTTACCGACATCTCATATCAATCAATATATTCATAACTTTTATAAATATATGCAACAGTATTATTTCTTAAATCACATTCAAATTTTATAAATAATATTTCATAAATATTAATTAATTTAATTAATTTATAACAATTATAAACTAATTAAATCGTTTGGTCTAAAGAGAATTCATCATTTCGGTTGTGTGACTCATGGGTGTAAATTCAGTTAGCGATTAACATCGAACTATTCAAATGTTAACGTTCACACTTTACTTAGCATGTAGCATGATAATATGGCCAAATTTATCGCTGACTCATTTTCAAAAAAAATCTCATTTTAATTTAATAAGCGTTACCCAGTTGTGACAATTATTTACACCAATACTTCCACTCTCCCAACTATAGTCACTCGATGGACACTTTGTCATGATTTGACTGTAATCAAAGCGGAGCTTTCATATTGAAGATTCACAGTATTCTTAAGTCAAAAGAACTGTATAAATTATTCACATCGATATTTTCTGTTTGACCTTAGTTATAATAACCAATAGAAAATTATCGAATGAGTTTCATAGTTATCCAATAACTATTAGTACATAACCCCTACGTGCCCCTAGCAGTCATGAGTAATACACTGCCCAACATTTGAAGAGCGTTATGTACCCTAGTCTCAATGGATACATCGATATCTGTCTCGACGCATCTTGACTAGGAACATTTAAAATGGTATATTTATTTTTTTTTCTGATAAATTACTCACGGTTACAACACTTTGTAACTACTATCACAAAACATACCATTTATGGATTTTCTATTAAATATACTTTTAATTAAATTAGTTAATTAATATAACCACATTATACCAAGTATATAATAGAAAGAAAACACCTTTACTTTTAACAAGATTGGTCAATGAGTTAGATATTTGTAAAAAATTACATAATTGCCCCTAAGGCATACCTCTAACTCTATCAATCTCTCACTTGCACTTGGAGTCAATTTGGAATCTTATTCCTACCTCTCCAATCGGTTTTCCCAAAATCAATTATGCTAGTCTCTCTGTAAACGGGTATGCTATTATGTTTCAATTGTGTACTCTGTCAATCAACTCTCTCCGATGGTGATAAACCATTTTATCATGCGGAACAATTCAAAGTATGTCTCTCAACTTCAAGTGAGCTCTAAGTTCTGTTACGAACTATATTGTGACATTGTTATCATATAATAATGTCATGAGATTCTCAACACTTGGAATTGGCTCAGTTATATATTTGTGCACTTATATTTTTATATACATTTCTTTCATTATGGCGCTATTCAAGGCGATGCACTTAGCCTTTTTCATTGAATCGACCACTTATTCTTTTTCATTGAATCAACCACGATCTTTCATTGTTATCATATATTATGACATATTATACTCAATATCGCTTATGAAAGTTTGAGTCTGAACATTCCTTCAAAAGGAATTTGTTGTTTCTGTAATAATTCTCTAGTGTTTCATAAATACACGAGAACACTTCAAACAACCATTTAGTGATATCAATTTGGATTTGATATTTGCTTCATGTATCCAATACATAAAAATCATGATATCGTAGACAACATAACATGTATGATGATTCCTATTGCCAATGCATAAGGAACTCATCTCATTTAATTGTTCCATATTAAACAATTTAATAAGGTATCTTTGCATCGATTTGGGACATTCCCAACATCTTTTATATTCACTATAAAAGACATCATTTATAATCCAATGTTGAGTATTAAAACAACTAAGGCTGATTTTAACACAAGTACATCGTCGAGATCAATAGCATGTTGTTTACTTATAGTTTAGAAATATCAATGTACCTTTTAACGCTCTTTCTTATGAACACACGCTTCCTCTGCATTTTGATTGATAATCAAACTATTTGATATTTCTATCAAAATATTTGTTCAATTTTGATGCTTATAAAATGGTACTTTCTTTCATTTCTTGGATCATACCCAAAGACTCACAAACTTAATATATCCCACCGACTTCGAGACAATTTTGGCTATTATGTGTAAACAGTTTACTCTCAATCATCGTTTAAAATTATCTATTTCAATACATATGTACCAAACATAAAGTCATACTAAGTGGTAATTTTGTGAGTAAAACCGAATTAACTTGAGAGAATGCTGAATCTATTACGCTAATTTCAACAATTGAAATTTGCGATAATATTCTTATCAACATTGCTCATTTAATTCCAACCACATTAGACTTGCTCATAAAGACACAATCGCGGTCGATGGATCACATCCCTTCGGTTATGACTATCGAAATCATATTTTGATAGCATACTTGAAATTCTTTCGGATTTGCGCATCATATCATCATATCATAGAGTTAACACTCTTAATGGTTTAATTAAACAACCGAGGATTATATATTTTCAATATTGATAAGAAACTCATAGTTTCTCTTTAATGTGCGAGAATAATTATTAGGCTCTAATGCGATGTGTTTGTTTAGGTTAGTTAATTTCATTTCATCTCATCTAATCAGTTCTATCTATGGATCATATCTAATTCCATTTAACTACCAATAATTCCTTAAAGAAATTCCTTCATAATGAAGTTGGTATATCTTGAAACAATAATTGTTTCTTAGTGCAATAGAATAGGTATTCATAAACTCTTTATGAATTTATTTATTTACAAAACTAGTTTGTTTTAGTTTACAAAACTTGTGTTCAAAACATAAGTATGTCATCCAATGACAATCTTTCCCAAAATCCTATTCGGGAGATTCATACAAGATCCCTCATACAATTATTATGTGCAATCTTTCGACTCGCACAACCTGCCAACTCCTTGGCCTAGGATATGTTGGTGCTTCATATAAACCCTTATCTTGTGTGATTTTGTAAACTGTTATTTAGATGAAATAATATTAACCTTGTGTACTACTCTTAAGTACATGGTCTTATAGAAAGAAACTAACTCAACTTCACTCACAATTAATCGAACTTTGTCCATTACTCCTTATCGATGCACCATTATGTATCACATGGAGGAGTGACTTTTGAGATTGGATCTTTGTTCATGTTTTAGGTACATTTGGAACCCTTTCTAATATACTCAAGCATTCGATCAAATCGAACTATTTCTATTGCTTATTATTTTATTTACTTCTGTTTTATATTCTATAAGTTTACCATAGACATACTACATGTGTATCAAATACACATGTCCATGTTAGTGATAACTCATCGGTGAATATTGCGAAGTATGTGGAACCATTTTGGTATTAATAGACTTATGATTGCATTCATCTATACGTATCAATCTGAAGAGTTCATCAATGCTTATGACGTATCCACTGAATGGGTGCATAGCACTTAATTGTTTGAGATATAATTAACCAATATCATATGATTCAAAATCATATAATAAAATTATTTTCTTAAAACTATGGCTTATCTATAATTCCAAAATAACTGTAAATAATATTAGATACTTTTGTATTTTCCAATGCATCACTTTTGTTATGAAAACAAATACCACATTATAGTTTTATTTCATAACGAATATTCATAATATTGAAATATAACTATGTTTATTTCTCAATCGACACCGAATAATAATCATTATTTCATAAACAATATTTGGTATGTTTTACGAAAACAATTTTTGTAATATGATGCAATTAATAAGTGTTATATGGCATGCTCCCACTATTTCCATCATTACTATAATAGCATACTAAATGCGGAGGTCCATTATCCACTTAATATAGATTTATTTATTTCACATACTGCAACTAGTATACCGTTAAGAGTTCTTTGATCAAATATTTTGAATTCAAGAGAAACAAATATCATAGAAAACAAATTTCTATATAAAAATATATTCGAAATAGAAATCATATTTCTTATTCCAATGTTAAGTATCAATCAATATTATTACAATCCTTGTTTCCGTTGTTTCTTTATGAAGTAGAAATGACTATTCATTATCTTCATCCCAACTATACCTTAAGTCATATCTACTCTTGTACATTCATTATCCTTTCTAGATGGTCAAACCATTTAAAAGAAAACCTTACTACAATATCATAACAAACTCTTTATAGAAGCACACTCGATCATCCTTAACATTTAAGGACATCAAATATGTTGCCGCTTGCGTAAACCGATCAAACTGACATTTCAGCAATCGAGTTCTTAGATCTATCTCGTAGTTTTGGTCTAGTGTTATAGTTAACACAATACGATCCTTTTGTAATGAATCAAATCAAATACTTGATCTTGCACTAAAGTTTATTTGGTTTTTCGGATGAAATAATTTCATCGACATATTGTACATTACAAACTTTGACCGTTCACCATATAACATTTATATGTGATTGTATATGGATTAAATATCCATAGTCTAGTATTGCTTTTAGAGTTCGAAACTCATATAATGTAGTATACGGTCTCGACCAAGTAAATGCGTTAGTGACCAAAATTCAAATGCATTTAGTAGTTGTAATATCATACACTTACATGGGTGTTGAAAAGTTAACATGCAATAATGTTGTATTGGTAGGTATCTGTTATATTTCTATCTGTCAATCTTCAATTCATTTGTATATCTTAATTGATAAATATTTTATCAACCTTATTAAATGCACAAATTTATCAATGTAGATTATTATACCATTATGTAGCATTTGTTCTTACAATATTAGAATGGTTAAATGTTATCATTTCATTTTTCTAATAAGCCTCCCACTAGTCTTTTATATTTTACCAAACCCTAAGCAAAACATAGAAGTCTTTCGACTTCACTAGTTGGTGTTAGGATTCGTCTGTCTTGGAATTCTGACCTTGAGTTTGCTCAACAAGTCATAGCTCCACGGACGATGGATAACTCCTTATTTGTTGTATCACATACAACTCCAAACCCATGGTTCATTGTAACAATCCTGGTTTTGGAGATTACCTTTGAATATTAAATTATAACGGTAGTTATGATTTAATATTGTGAACTAAAATTAAAATTGGAGATTTTAATTTGCTTATTTGGAATAAATAATGATTTTGGGAAATAAATGTGAAAATAAAGTTTAAAAGCTTTATTTTATTTGTTTGGGTTAATAATGAATGAAAAATGATTTTTATTTGGAGAAAATGCAATAATTTTAGTAATTATTGCCAATTACTTCTTTTAATAATTTTTAAAGTAAGTATTTGATTTTTAAAGGTTGTTTAATCAAATAAAAAGGTGGAAATTGGTTTAAAAATGAGTTTTAGTTATAAATTTGAGTTTAGAATGGTTAATAATATTTTTCTAAGCAAGAAAAATATTTTTTATGGAATTTTAGAAGTTAAAAATGTCGACCTTTACATTTTTTGGGTGAAAATTGTGTGTTATTGTAAAATAAAAGAATTTTAATAATAAAAATGTTTTAAAAATATAAAATTATCTTTTTATATGGTAGAAAATGTTTTAGTTTATAAGTGTACAAGTTTACATATTTTTCTTTTGTTAAAATATGAAGAAAAGTGCATTTTGTTTTGTGTATATGTTATATTTGAAGCATTTTTAGTTTATAAGTGAATTAATTAACCTAGGCCCTTTTATTTTCTTTTAATTGTTGGGTCTAGGCCCATTAGGACTTAACCTAGTTGAGAAATGAGAGAACTGAAGTCTGTACGTTCATTTTACAATCTATCATCTCCTTCCTCCTATAAACAGAATATAGAACCCACTTCCTTCAAATTAAAATCCAACCAAATTTCTTCAATTAAATTATCAAATTACAATCTTTTTCAGTCTAGAGTGAAAATACAAAGGCAATCTAATTTCAAACACCATAATTTCATCAATAATTTCTTGTTTGTGTGATGATTTTCTAATTTACTGTTGAATTCCTCTTGCATGCTTTTTTTCTTTTGTTCTATAGGTTCTTAAAAGCTCTAATCTCGCAAAAAGCTTTCTCCTTGCTGCAAAAATCCGAGCTTTTGCATCTAAACAGCAAGGTGAGTGATAACATCACAATTTCTAGTTGAAGCAAAGCTTCAATAATCAAAATTTTAGCTTTTGTAATCATTTTTTTGTTGATAGTTTTCTTTCTGTGAATCTAGTTTGCGTTGCTTCTTTGCATTCTTATATCTTTTGATTCCGGCAACGAAATGCTTCCGGATTTCTTGCATTTGGTAGCTTGTATGTTGAACTTTGTTTCTGCAAAATTTGATTGAAAAATATTGTCATTTGAGTGTTTAAACCGTTGCTGAAAAATCAACAAAACTCAATTTTTCTGCCTGTAGAAATTGTGTTCGAGTTGCTGCAAACATGGTCTGAGTCCATGTTTGAGACATCATAACTTTCACATAATTTATCCAAATTGCATGATTCTTTTTTTTTGAAATATTAATTTTTCTACTATAAGCATACCAAATTTTAGATCATTTCAACCTATATAGCTTATACAAATATGCTGCCGAACTTTGATCCGGAGCATGTTTTTGCCCAGGTTTTTACAGTGAAAACACTACCTGGGTTCAACGTTGAGACATCTAACTTTCACATACTTTATCCAAATTGCATGATTCATTTTTTGTTTGAAAGATAAAGTTTTCTACTATAGGCCTACCAATTTTGAGCACAATCTGATACAGTTTGGTGCTCTGTTTTATGCCTTGAAGTTGAACCCAGAATTGATTTTCTGGCCTGGGCACATTCTTGTTGAACTGTTACAAACATGGTCTGAGTCCATGTTTGAGACATCATAACTTTTCCATACTTTATCCAAATTGCATGATTCTTTTTTTTTTGAAAGATAAAACTTTCTTCTATATGCCTACTAATTTTGAGCTCAATCCGATACACTTTAGTGCTCTATTTTTTGCCTGGAAGTTGAACCCAGAGAAGATTTCATACTTGGGTATTATTTTGTCCAAGTGTTTTTATGTTCATTTTCCATCTGATTTTTGACTTTTACTTCATGTTTTATGATATTTCAGAAATGTTTGAGGGTTATGATGCCTATTAATAGGCTAGCTAAGTTTTGGTGAATTTGAAATTCAAATTTGAATTGAATTTGAATGACAGTTTTGAGTGATTTCTTTGATTTCGAGCACAAATTTTTCCAAACAATTTTGAAATAATTTTTAAAATAAATTAACATTTAAAATAATTATTATGTAATATTTTTAAATTAGTTTAAGCTATAAAATCTATTTATTCTCTATAATAAGGTAATTTTCAAATATCGTCTTCAAAATTGATTTCGGAAAATGGTTTTAAAAGCTTGTTTTCTCAAATAAATTATTTTATATATAAAATACACATTTTTGCACTATTTGAGCGAATGAGAAGGAGAATTAAACGGTTTGGTAAAACTTATGGTATGGGACACGTGCGTTTATCTTATCGGTTAATTCCTGACTTGTCCGTTTGATCGTTTTGACCTTCGGGTCGAGTTTACCGATGAGATGAGGTAAACTTTTCACTGCTTTGAGTGTGAAATTTACTGGCAATTAGTAAACCATTTAGTGCGAACGTGTGGTATGGGACATACGTTAACACTATTCGGGTTCCTATTCGAGAGTTTGTGACACATTTGCCATTGAGGTGTGCTAATACTGGACCTTTGGGTCATTGCCATTGCGGCATTTGCCATTGCGGCGTATTTGTCTTCGAGACGTTTGCCATTGCGGCGTATTTGCCATTGCGGCGTATTTTCTATTGCGACGTATTTGTCATTGTGACGTTTTGCCTTCGAGAGAGGTACCTATTTGAGATAACAGTACTTGGCAAGGCTTTGGCCACATGCACGTGCAAACACTTTTGAGATGGTTTCTTTGACTATTGTCCCTAATGTATCACCCCTTTCCGGAATTGGTCCTTTGAACCATTCGATATATATTTGTGGCGATTACCTTTTGGGAATTTGAACTCTTGGAAGTTCTATTTTCGAGATTTGAATTACCTACACTGGCATTATATGAGATTTGCCTTTTGGCGTTTACTTGAGATTTTATTCTCCTCTTTGGAGATATATTTGCCTTGTGGCATGTTTGAGATGAGATCTCTTTATGCATGTTTTGGGTTTGCCAAGATGGCAGGTTTAGGTTTTCCCCTAAACCATATTTGATGTTTTATGAATGCCGATGATATGAGGCTCGCTACTTTTAGCGTTTTATGGGTTATTTATCTCTTTTGAGATTATATGTTTGTGTAGGTATACCATACTATCACTCGATGTAATCATACACTTTAGTTGTCCTTTCTCACCCGAGAATATTATCACATTATCCTTATGCTCATATTATCGCTTATCCTTGTAAACTGATTTGTTTAGCTAGACTGACCCGCGTATTTTATACTCGGGTCAGACCGAGGTGTTTCAGGATAGGTACATTTGGACTTAGCCTATTCTACTTCTGCATGGACTATTCTGCTAGCTCCTTTTGTTATAGCTTTTTGTGTAGACCTTTTTGGTTGTAACTCTGATATGTATATTCTTTTGACTCGCCTGTATATTGTGGTTGCTATACCACTTGATATGTATCATTTTGTATACTCTGTGATGTATCTATATATGTGTATATGTATGTGATGATCTACTATTCTGTGATGTGTTTTGCATTCGAGTTGTTGTAATTTGTTCTGATAGATCCTATAGCCACCTATGGCTTTGTATTAAGTATTTATTGGATATGTCGATCCACTTGAGATTGAAAAAAATACATATGGCATTTGTCGACATATTCAATAGATATTTAAGACAAGGCTATAGATGGTCGCTTCTATCCAGCCCTATTCTCTACATTAGCAGACAGTATTACCTAGTAATACTCTTTGTTAATGTAGGTCTCGGGGTGGGGCATCACATTCATTGTCGTAATCTCATTTCGACCTTGAGTTTGCTCAACAAACCGAAAGAGATTATTCACTCGTTCCTACCATATCGCGACGGCCTAAGTATAGTATATGTACCTTAAGCTTACTCAAAAAATACATATAGTTATCTTACCTCATCTATTCATTATATCAATAATACTACACATAACATCCCTAGCTTGAGTTTGCTCAACAACTAAGGAGTATGCTAGTAATTTATTAATATATATATATATATATATATATGTTAGGGGACAATATAATATTGAAATTTCATAATTTTAATATATTATATTGAGTGATATCAACTTATGGAATAATGTATTACTTATGAAATACCCTCGTGATTCAAGTGTCGAGCACATCTGAAATCACGGTACACGTACAATATGTATGTATTTATTTCTTAAGTCTATTTAGGGTTTCTTTAATGTTCCACATTTAGTTTATACATCCATATTATATAAGTTTTATTATTATATAAGTTTTATATTTTATATTACTTATATATAATAGTCTTATGTATAACATTATATTAATTAAATCTTATTTGATTAACATTTTAATTAATTTTATATCAATATAAAATTTATATTTAATATTTATTATATACTATAACCTTTATAATATAACACATATATCATATACATGTGTATATTATTTAATTACTTAACCTTTAATTAATTTATTTAATTAAATAATTTTAATTAAATTTTATCAATTTCAAAATTTATCTTACATACAAACATGTATACTTACGTTATCTTAAACACTTTTAAAATAACATAACATATATCAACATATATAATACATGCATATAAGTACAAATTAATTAACTCATTTAATTAATTTATTTTATTAAACTTATTAATAAATTTTAATTTTTGAAATTAATATTCAATTAGTTTCAAACAATTTGAAATTTTCATTACCTTTTCAAACATTTTGAAAATTTATGTTACATTATAACCTTTTATAATAAACATGTTTTTTATTTTAAATTTAACTTTTAAATTTAAAATCTTGTCTTAATTTTCAAAACTATTTTGAAAATTAGCTCAAGGCCATATTCAAATTGGACCTTTTCTATAAGATGTAACCTTTGGGCTCACTTCATCTTTTAGGCCAGACTGGTAACCAAATAGGACAGGGTACTTGATTACCCAATTTCAATCCTAGACATTACCTTTCTAGATACCGTACTTAGCGGTCAAACTTAATTAGTTAGTCCTAACATGACTAATTTAGACCGCATATGCTATTGGGCTCTAATATCATTACTGGAACTAGATTAGCCCGTAATGAAAGAAATGAGTGAATTTCAAATTCTTTTACCCTATTGGATCTTAGTTGAGCCTATGAAACCTAATTTAATTAGAACATTTCTAAATTTGTTTTAAATAAAATCGTTTATTTTATTTAAATCAGCGAAAGGGAAGTTTAAATAAATTTAATTTTAAATGTGTAGTGTATTAAATACACCTAATATTTATTAATAAGAGTTAATACATATAGGGAAGGAAATGTTTCGTTTCTTTCCCTAAAATAAGTAATTAATTGAGAGCATTAATAAGATTTAATGTACATATATGGAAGGAAACTTTTCATTTCTTTCCCTAAAACATGTAATTAAATAAGAGCATTAGTTGCATTAAATGGAGAGATGGACCTTTCATTTATCTCTTTAATTTGAATTGACTAATTATATTTAATTTAAACACACACATATATCAAATACATGCATACGTACAAACGTACATATACATATACATATACATATACATATACATATACATATACATATATATATATATATATATATATATCTGTGTGCGCTTGCGTGTGCATGTGTAACATGATAATCCGTGAAGGGTATAATGTGTCTATATATAGATGCTAGGATTTACATTGCAACAGACACATTAGCTCATTTCGTGTATATTGTAATTTGTCTAAATATGTGTTTGTACAATATGGCAAAACAAGATATTAATATATGTAAATGAATATACATATATATGTAGGCATTATATATATATATATATTATTGAATGAAATTGTTTCTGCCATAATAAATTAATGTAAATAATTATATAAAAAATTATAGTTTTATAATTTTAGAAAATTTGAAATCATATTTTGGGCATAAAATCAATTTATGGAATTTTCCAAATTAAAATAATATTTATCTTTAAATAATTGGTAACAGCCTGAAACCAAATTAATTCTTAAAAATATGAAATCAAGTTGAAAAATTCTAAAAAACATCTGAAGGTAGGAAAGACATATTTTAGGCTTAGGAATTTTTTTGTAATTTTCTCAATTTAAATTGTGTTTTTAATCACATAATTGATTGCAGGTCAAAAATAAATTAATTATAAAAATTATTAAATTAAGTTATAAAAATCTAGACATATTTCTAAAGGTAGCCGAGACAAATTTTAGGCTTAAGAAAAATTTCTAGAATTTTCTCGATTGAAATTATATTTTTAATTAAATAATTTATTGTAGGCCAAAAGTAAACTAATTTTAAAAAATATTAAATTAAGTTTTAAAAATCTGAAAATTTTATAGTGAGCTTCTTCTATAATGCAGAAAATTTAAAATATATAAAACTAAAATTTTGAATCATTAATTATTTTATGCACAATAAACAACACACAAAATCATTAAATAATAATAAAATATGTATATACATATTTAATAAAATATTTTTAGATATTATGATTCATAATAAATATAAATCATCATACGAAAATTTTAAGATCAAATATATGCGACATATGATCATATATACAATTATACATATTGACAATTTGTAGATCTCTATATATTTAGTATGCGTGTATAAATCAAAATTAAATTTTCTTTTCAGAATGTTAATTCAACAATAAATCAACAAAAAAATATTATAAGAAGCACATAACCAATCCAATTGTAACAAACATATGTACCCACAAAAATCTCACCTAATCTCAACAATAAACAGATCTGAATACAAATAGATGATTTGGATGTAAATCAACTTTTATATGATAAACTTGATATCAAAACAATAATAATAAATGAAAGTTCACCTCTTAATGAAGCTTTTGAGTTCACATTGAATAATGATTTCTCTTCTTAGAACAATTCTCAATCCGTCAAATCGCTAATCCAGGATTGGAGACCTTCTACTACAAATTAGTATTTTTTAATTTGAATTAGATTTGAGAATTTTTTAGGATTTTTTTAGAGGATAGTTTCTACCATTAAAAGAGGAGGAGGAAGAAGAAAGTGGCGGCTCAAAAAATGAAATTAGCCTTAGATTAGGGTTTTGAGATTAGTATTTATATGCATAAGAGAGCAAACTATGCAAGTTTCTCACTACATTTTAGCCATACATCTCGAAATCCTAATCCTATGTTGTAGCCACCTCTAACCTCTCTCAAACCAATTCCTATCCTCTCCAAATCTCATGGGTTGTGAGCCCATTTAACCCAAATTAAATATGTACAATCAGATTTAATCTATTTTGTTATCGATATCTCATATCGATCAATATATTCATAACTTTTATAAATATATGCAACAATTTTATTCCTCAAATCACATTCAAATTTTATAATTAATATTTCATAAATATTAATTTTTTTAATTAATTTACAATAAATATAAACTAATTAAATCATTTAGTCTAAAGAGAATTCATCGTTTTGGTTGTGTGACTCTTGGGTGTAGAATCAGTCAGCGATTAACATCAAACTATTTGAACGTCAACGTTCACACTTCACTTACCAAGTGGTGTGGTAATACGGCCAAATTTGTCGCTTACTAATTTTTAGGAAAATCTCATTTTAATTTAATAAGTGTTACCCAGTTGTGACAAGTATTTACACCAATTCTCTTCGTCAAAACCATATCACTTTGGACTTATTGAATTTGGTAATGGTTAAAATTCCAGCATCATCCATATTCAACTCTATAAACCAAACACAAAGTCCTTAGTTCATTAATAACAATTATTATTAACCGAACTACTTTTGCCAGAGATTTTGACTTTGGGTTGACTTGAGTTGACTATGATGCTAACCCTATATAACTACGGAGACGAATCCTCTCTTGAACAGTGCTTCACTTTCAATATTTCCACTCGGTCCAACTATAGTCACTCGATGGATGCTTTTTCATGTTTTGATTGTAATCAAAGTAGAGCTTTCATATTGAAGATTGAAGGTTTACAGTATTTCTAATCGAAAGAACTGTATAAATTATTCACATCGATATTTTCTGTTTGACCTTAGTTATATTAACCAATAAAAAACTATTGAATGAGTCGTTCCATAGTTATCCAATAACTGTTAATACATAACCCCTAGGTGTCCCTAGCAATCATGAGTAATACACTGCCCAACATTTAGAGAGAGTTATGTACTCTAATCTCAACTGATACATCGATATACTGTCTCGATGCATCTTGGCTGGGAACATTTAAAATGGTATATTTAATTTTATCGTGATAGATTACTCATGGTTACAACACTTTGTAACTACTATCACAAAACATACCATTTATGGATTTTATATTAATTATAATTTTAATTAAATTAATCAATTAATATAACAACATTATATCAAGTGTATAATAGAAAGAAAACACCTTTATTTCAAACGAGATTGGTCAATGAGTTAGATATACGTAACACATTACATAATTTCCCCTAGGTCATACCCCTAACTCTATCACTAAGCCCTAAAATGATGTGAGTGTTTAATTTTATTTAACATAATTTCTTTTTTTATTTTATTGTTTGATTTGTGTGTGGTTATCGAAAAATTAATCATGTATAATTTACTGATTTATTTGCACCACTAAAGTATGCCTGCCCCAATGTTGCCTCAATTTGATTAAATAATTTATAGTATTTGACCAAATAACAACCTAATAATCTATTTTATGCTATTCAAAACATAAAGGATTAAATATGAAAAATCGATGGTAAAATTTAAATAATACATAATTAAAAGTTGCTATATTAATATTGTGTTATAACTCAATTTGCAAAAGAATTTGGAGATAAATTTTTTGATATCAAAATAGAAAAAAAAACGTGGAAAAATGAAGAAGCAGATTTATTTGCTGGCTCGATATCAAATTTATTTCAAGAAAAAATAGAAAATATCAAACTTCAAGTCAAATTGAAGATGCCAATTGGAAGTGTAACGACCCCACCGCTATACTCATATTATTAAAGAACATTATAAATAATGTTGTCTAATAATATGGAGAATACGGCATGTTAAGGGCGACCGCATGTGAATATATATTTAAACTAACACAAACATGTCATACTTACCATCTTGCTTAATCTCTAGAATAAAATTTGATGTGTCCAGTCTCGGTTCGAAGTAATAAACACATCGGTTTCTCAGAATTAGAACAGTATATCATATAAACAATAGTCACATATCATAGCGGAATTATAAATCTCATATACATATATAAATGGTGAGTCTACAAAATAAAATACTAGACTCACTTATATACATTTGATACAAACCTCTAATTTCAGTTATACATTTTATATACAATACGGAATCTTAAATGAGATAAACTAATAATCAAAATGGTTTATCTCCTTGCTAGCCCAACCATCCAAAGGGTTACATGTCTTGTAACCTGAAAAGTCTCCGTCTGACCCAAGCATCAAATTACACTCGGGTTAGACTATCTCTGAATATCAAAATCGTGAGATATTGATAACATGGATATATGACTTAGCAATAACCAAATAAGTCATGATAATATTATGCCCAACAGTAACCTAAAAGTTTCATTTATGACTTAACCATAAAATGAGCCATTTTAAAATTATGCCTAAAAACCAATTAACCAAAATAAGGCATATCAAACCAAATTACGATTTCATAAATTAATATCAAGTCATAATAGACTATCATCTAAAATATGGTGATAATCAATTCAAAATTCTTCAATGCCCAAAAAGGATAATAAATATCCAAACAAAAATCTCTAGAGAAATCATCACTAATGAAATAATAATGGTAGTCAACTATCAGTTAATACAGTGACACGAAGTCTAATCACACAGAATAAACCCTGCCACAGTGTAATAGTCTAATCCCACAAAATAGACTACTATGTGAATTTACCTAATCCCACAAAATAGGCAAACATTGTCTAACAATATACCAGAATATTTGATAGGGTTGCAATATAACATCTGTCCAAGGGTCGAAAGGGCAGCCGTGTCATACCAGAACAAACCTAATCCCACAAAATAGATTTGCCTACCCAAATCTAAATTGTATCGACTCACGGGTCGATGAAAAAAGAGTCATCTTCTCTTAGGGAACTAATGGCCTAAAAATAAATTCGAACACCCTGAGATAATACAACTCTAAGTGTTAATTACTATCACTCAAGTAATCACAGAAATTTAGCTAACTGACCCATACCAGATAGTAAATTCAAGTATTTACTAAAAGCTAGTAATTTCCACTTAAACTCTATTTAACAAGTTGTAGTGATAAACGAAAGAATTATACGAAAAGTCCCATACCAATCCGAGAATTTAATTGTTTATTAAAATTCTTTGTTTCATAGAAAATCATGAAATTCACTAAAAACACAAGTGAAATCATAAATTTCTCGAAAGCAATGATTTTAAAAGCTATAATAAAATTTTATCATATAGAAAATGGCTTCTAATTTGCTTTACCTATAGTTTACTTTCAAACTCATCACTTTAAAAAATCCAGTAACTCATGTATAAAAAGAAAAGTATCACAAAGATTTAAGTTTTAAAAACTAAAATTCCTCTATTAGGTCTTTGAGTTAAAATATATTTACATAGTTAATAATTCATTTATTTCAAATCTATATAAGCTATATATATATAATATTACTTCACAACAAAGAGCAACACAAAAAACATGTGCATTCAAAAAGTTAGTTTTGCACTAAATAACTTAGTTCAGAAAATCAGTTTTCAATTGCAGTTTTGGCCCACTAAACTTCAGAATTTCTAAAAACTTAAAACAATAAAGTTGTTCTTTAAAGTCTTAGCTTTCCATAAAAAATAGTTTGCATAATTTGAATTTACGATTAAAAAGTTATGGTTATTTTACTCTCGGTATAAACTTAGAAATTTCATATGACTATGCTATATCATCGGTTTCAAACTCAATTTAAGCCCCTTTAAAAGCAGTATTTCGAGAAATGGTCAAAACAAAATTTCTTCCTTATGGAATTATCTTTCTGTTGTAAAAAGATTCATTGAAAATGGATTTACTAATTAAAAGATATGATTAAAGCAAGTTTTAGATTTTTGTTACTTAATTCTATCTTTCATTCTCAGGATAGCGAAGTTAAAATGCATTTTCTACCATATAAACATCAAATTATGGTAAACTCTAAAAATCAAAGTTATATAATAAAGTTTAGGCTTTACAAAACGTCAAAAAATATTGAATTCTGATCAGTAACGAAAAAGATACGGGCAAATCAATTTCAAGTTTAAATCTCAAAAATTTATACTAAAGAGAATTGTGATTTTATTTTCAATTCTATTTCAGGTCAAGTAAACGACAAAATATCTAAAAGCAAACAAAAGTGAAATTGTTTCTCACTTGACATAGTTTCTAACCTAAAAAGATTGACCCAAAACGGGTTTGGAACGTGCAAGTTATCGCCGTATTACTTTAGCAGATTTTCCTAATTCAATATCAGCAACCATATCATGTTTTCAAAAGAGCATTCATTTCAATTTTCACATAACCATGGAACTTTCAACAAATAGTGTTTCATGACAGTAACAAATTGATTCAATTTAACATCTAAGGTACTAGTAGAATCAATCAAAACAATCATGCAAGCAATTTCAGAAATAGTGGTGAGGATTACTCACCTTATTGCAAAGAGAAGAAGATTGTTTACTGCTTAAGACCAGTGTTTCTCCTCAAAACCGTTATTTCTATTATTCTCAGAAAAAGACCCAAAAATCCAAATTAAGTTTGCAAACAAAATTGAACTTGATGAACAATATGATGTATAAATGGTCATCATAGATTACATGAGTTTATTAGCTTAAGAAACTATTGATTTCACTTTCTAATTTGTTGATTTGGGGAAAAACTAGGGTTTCATGAGAAGGATGATAAAATTTGTTTACTGCTTTTTGTTTTGGTTTGGCTGAAAGTAAGAAAAAGAAGTATGGGAAGAAAAAGAAACACATGGTATAAAGCTTCTCGATACAACCTATTTTTAACCCTAGTTGGGCCTAAATGTGTTAAATCTAATACAAGTGTGAACCAACATCTTATTTCACCTAAGTAAATAATTACACTACTAAGACTTATGTTTTAAATCATAATTTGATTCCATAAATTACAACTCCTTTTTGATAATAAATCCATGCTTATTTGTTGTATTAATAATTACAAGAATTTGAATTAAATCTACTATTAATAATAATGATATTTTTTTGCTTTTAAATTAATTGGGAAAACAATAAATCATTAAGCTGTAAATTATTCAATAAACAAGAATAAAAATACTTTAATTCTAACACGTTCTTATTAGATTCTTACATTGACTTACAAGCAATAAAATGAGTCATTAAGATACACCTAAACAAAATGGCTCTCAAATCCTAATTTCATTAGTTAAACTTCCCATTTTCATTAGAAAATCATTTACATGAACTCCATGTGTCTATATTTTCCAAACTCCACTTTAACTAACAACAAAAATCCCCAAATCTTCTTAATTATTTACTTATCAATAAATTAAATTGTTCTTTTAGTTTAATTATAGGTAATCTAAACCAGGGTTATTACAGACCCCCCCTTTCAAAAATTGAATCCCCACAATTCTCTATAGAGAAAATTCAATAACAATTCAGTAACGATACATCTTTCAAAAGATAATTATGCAATTGATAAAGGATCCTTAGATGAAGGAAACATCACAAATGAGCAGTAGAGGATAATACAGAATGCGTTCAACCTCCGAAGCAACAACACGACTAGGATTATACTCCTAAGTCAAATCTAATGAGATCTAAGAACCTCGAAGAACTCTAGGCTCAAGAGCAAAAATTGGAATACCTTGGACATTTTTGAAATTTAGATAAATAGAAGACATCGGGAACTACCGGATAATTGGCTGGAAAAGAGATTTGATAAGCAATTATGATAATGCATTCGGTAATTGAACTGCATAACACTTTCAGTGTGATATCCCGGAATTTTGGGCAATATCAATTTAATAATCTGTATTAAAAATTAAATTGATTTGATAATTTTGTAAATAAATTTGAATTAATTTAATAATCTAATTTAATAAATATTTGATTAGTGAATTTATCTTTTAAAAACTAATAAATTGTTTTCTATTTATAATGTATATATATATTTGTATATATTGTAAATAGATAAGCTTTGTTTTAAATTTAATTTATAAAGCATATTTTCTAATTCTAATATCTTTGGTAAAATAGGAAATTATGATTTATTTAAAATTAAACTTTTCAAAGCTATTTAAATAAATAATTATATGGTTTTTAAATACTCAAGATAAATGTTAATTGTTTAAAATTTATTTTAGCTGAAGTTTAAAATAGAAATTAATTAACAAAAAGGTTTGCTTTATTTTATTTCTGAATATAGCTTAATAAATATGATTTGTAAATAGATATGAAAGTTTAAAATACAATTAGTATATGAATATATATATATAACTTAATTTTTAAATTGAATCTTAGGATTTAATTTGATTTGAATTTAATTTAAGTTTTGAAATTCAAAAGAATAGATATTTAAATTGTTTTGGAATTTTAGAATATTTGTATAAACTTTTATTTATAGATATAAATTAGTTTTGTTCTTTTAAAAGTTATATATATAGATAAGTATTTTAATAAATAAGAAAAGGTTTTTATATACTTTTAAAATAAATAGAAATATGAGTAATTACTTAAAAGACATGTGTCTTTATCTAATGCCTTGTTTTAACAAGTGTAATTTAAGTAATCAATGTTTATGACAAGTGTTCTTTTTATTTTTGATTTTCTTTTAATTCATAAATAAATCATTTTATCCTATATAAACACATACTTCACTCCTTTATCTTCTTTTCTAATCTTCATTTTTTTCAAAATTAAGAAGATTTGTTTCAGCTGAAACAAATCAGTAACAACTCTCAATAATCAATTCATTCCTCAAACCAAAATCAAAACCCAAAAACCTGTATCATTTCTTCAACCAAAACCAGAACATCTTCTTCAAACCTGAGATGGAAATCAAAAGGCCTGCAAGCATTTTCATCTCTGTTTTGAATCTGAGTCATCTTCAACAAGGCTTCAAGTCATCTCTGCATGTTTCAATAACAAGCAACTGCTGCATTCTTTTCAAAACGGGAAGCCAATTTGCATGTAGATTTAAAGCAATTTAAAGATTCAACAATTCAAGTTTTCAAAAGCTTAAGTCTGCCTCTGTTTCATCTTTAATCATGTGAGTAACTTCTATTTTAAAAACAGTTTTCCCTTTTTAAAATCAAAGTTAAACAAAAATTTCCAGAACTCAAGTTCTAATTCACATAAATTAAAAACAGTTTGGATGGAAACTGCTCTGTTTCTTTTAGAAGTAAGTAACCTCAATGCAAAGAACTTAAATTATCTGCTGCATGTGAATGTATAGAAATGAATATGCTTGTATCCTTATATGATGTTGAAAATTTGTGTAGACATATATAAATATGTATAGGTGTGTTGCTGTGCCAAGAATCTGCATACTTGTTTGTTTAAAAACTAAGACTTCTCTTAAAAAAAAATATATAATATAAAAACTGTTAGAGATTAAACTGCAGTGCTTCATTTCTTTTAAAGTAAATAACCCCATAATATTAAGAAGCTTTAATCCATATGTTGCATGTGGATAAATGGAATAAGTGGTTTTGTATGACTTTGTTTTGGATAGATATTCTGTGTACATTTATATACACACATAAATATGTATGTTTACAAGGATCTGGGTACCTGCATCTGTTCTGAAGCTCAGGTTTTTGGTGAAATTTATTTCCATTTAGTGAAATTAATGGGTAAACAAAGGATGTTTGGTTAGTAAGAAATTTTGTTCAAAAATCAACATTAAATTATATTGAAAAGTCTGTTACCTCTGAAACAAATACAACAGTAAAAAAAAATTGAAATAAGCAAAATATCAAACATCTTAAATCATTGAAACAAGTTTATAAATTGAATGCATGTATGAAATTATGATTTTTAAAACCAATATCACATTTTTAAAATTTCTGAGGAGTGAGCATCACTGGGTTGAACAGATATTGGAAATTTGGGTTTATCTAATTTCCTAGTGATATTGGGGTGATGTGGTTCGGCCTGGAGGGGGAGAATTGATGTGAGAGTGGGGGAAAATTGGGTAATAGATGATCAGAGGTGGAAGGCGATGGCAGTAGTGATTTCTAGGTTTTAGCCCTAATTTGATGATGTCGAAGTTTTGTAACTTTTTGATCTCTGTGATGCACCGAGTGTTCTAAGACTTTGGGAATTGGTAGAGGTGTAGTAGTGGGTGCTATGGCCGGAGGCGCTGGAGTTCAAGTGGTCGGAATTTCGAGGAAGGGATGATGACAGGTCTGGTGATGGTGGGAATATGTTGTTCCAGGTTTCGAATTCGAGTTCGATTTCGAATTCGAGATGAAGACAAAGCTCTGGCGATCGGGGAGAGAAGTATGGGTGATCGCCGACCTGTTCGACGTCGAGGCAACGTCTGGAGTTGATCAGAGATGCCGTGCACGTTCACGTGCACAAATTCTGGAACCTGGGAAAGTTTGGTAGCCTGGGTTGAAGCAGAAGACTCTCGGGTTATTTCGTGATTTACTGGAAGCAGAGGACGAAGGACTCGAAGCAAAATCTGGTTGTCTCGAGTCAATTGTTTGGTTCAGGCAATTGTAAGCTTGTCTATTTCCGGGTTTTTAAATTTTATTCAAATTTAAAAGCAGGATTTAAACTATGATTTAAATATAAATTTAAAGTATGGATTCAAACGAATCTTTTGAATCTTAAGGTTTTAAAATGAATTTGGAGTTTAAATCAAGAATTAAAAATCAAGGTTAAAAGCAAGTAAATCGAATTTAAATCAAAGTTAAATTTATAGATTCAAGTTTTCTTGAATTCAAATCTGAAATCTTAAATCAGTTTTTAAAGTTGAATGTTTTAAAATTAAGTAGTTTAAATTAAAAGGCTTTTCTTATATAAGTAATAAATGTTTTTACATTTCTTTTAAAACTTTATAAATTAATATTTAAATTTGGTTAATGTTAAATGGTAAATCATTTTGAATCTTAAATTCAAAATGAGATTCAAATTTAAATTCAAAAAGAGGTAATGTTTAAAATACACTTCAATAATTATTAAGTCATTAATAAAGGAATAATTTATCTTAGATAATTAAGATATTGAAGTGAATTAGTAAGATAATTAAGTGAGGACTTTTGTATTTAATTTATAAATTAATAATTTTAGATTAATTTATGATTAGAGATTAATTGAGGAATTGTTTTTAATAAATGAAGATAATTAACTAACGATTATTTAAATATTAAATTAATGTGATTAATTTTGATAATTAATTAGATTGATTAATTTAGATAATCTATTGTAAATTGTTAAATGTAATTACTTGATAAAAGTAATTAAGAGGTTAATTACTTATTGTAATTAATTTTGATAATATGATTAATATAAGTTAATTAATTGAGTTTAATTAATTTTGATAAGTGAAATTACTTGGTGTAATTAATGTAGCATAATTACTTAGGGAAGTAATTAGATGGTAATTACTTAATGTAATTAATATAAGATGATTTGTAAGTAAGTAATTTGGGTAATTACTTTTGTAATTAATCAAAGGATTAATTAATGGAGATAATTAATTAAGGAATAATTAATTTATTTAAAGAAGTAATTAAGGGTAGTTAATTACTGAATATGATAAATCAAGAGAGATTAATAATTATGATTTAATTAAAGATAATTACTTAATGTAATTAATTTAAATAAAGTAATTAATAATAAAAAAATGTAATTAGGGATCATTAATTAATATAATTAATGATGTAATTAAGATTGGTTAATTAAGAAATAATTAATAAATGAAGTAATTAATCAATGTAATTAATTAAGGATTAATGTAATTAATTATAGTTGATTAAGTTAATTAATTTTAGTAAATTAATTAATGAAGTAATTAAAGGTTAATTACTATAAGTGGTTAAGGATAATTAATTTAAGTAATTAATTAAAGATAAATTACCTGAATGGAATTAAAGGGTAATTAAAGGATAATTAATTAATTTGTAATTAATTAATGATTAAGTAAGCAGGATTTATAGAATGAAGTAATTAATTTAATTCATTTTAAATTAATTAGAAATGGTATAAATCATTACTTAAGAATGGATGATAATATTGAATGCTATGCATTGATTGATATCTCTGATGAGATATATGCTGTGTGATATGGATGTTTAGTTGAATTGTGATGATAATATGGATTATCTGATAATGTTGATTATCTGTTATGAATTATCTTTCTATGTGTATAAAGATAATAAATTGGATTGTTTTAACCTTTAAAACAACTTGGCCTTAAAAGATACGCTTTGGATTTCGATGAGACCGGGATCGGGTTTCCGTATACCGGATTTCCAGGTCTGGAGACCCGAATACCACATCGATCCAAATTAACGATAGGTCGTGAATCAAGTGAAGATGAAGATTCAGAGTGCAAGGGTTATTGTCGTTAACTCTGAGGGTGATTCCAAAACGAGTGTAACGAGATAATGCCTTCGGTTTCGTTCGAACCCGGAACGAACTTGTATGGATTGAATGCTTTCAGCACATCGTCAGGTGGACGATGAGCATTCTAAGTGATGTGTTCTTTTCTAAGGTAATCGTGACCTCAAGCCTCACAAACCGGGAATGGCTAAAACAGGGGAGGTGCAGCAAGGTTAGTGGGTAGCACCCAAGTAGGACAAGATTACCTCTGTCTAGAAGTCCCTTCTTATTTCGGCTTAGTGTGTGCGGTTGCTGATCCCAACCGTGAGGTATCTTGTGCGGGAATTATCCAGTAAGGGATGTTCCGGCCTTGTGTTGCAGGGGATTGGGAGTGATCCTCGGTACGGTGATCTAGGCCACGTACTGTGACGGGCGGTACCCCGGTAGCCCTGCCATTGTATGGAATCCAAACTCCAATAAGTGCCGTACGTATTAGTTGTGCCCAACTATGTTGGAATGTGAGATGTAAGCATTTCAGCTATTTCTGTATTTTACTTGAAAACCCTAGACCCTATTATAATATAACTGGATTTCCTATCAAATGTTTTGGTTAGCGTAAGGTAAAAACTTTTCCATGTTTATGTGTGGGAAGTCTTACGTGATACCTTTGTTTTGAAAAGGTTTTGAAGTTAAACAATTTTAACCCGTTTACTCACACCAGACCCATGTCTGACCCAAGTGTTTATTTCTGTTTTATAAACTCTTGGGTACTCAAATTTTTACGAGTAGCCAAGGGATTCAGGTTTAGCTTTGACGAATATTCTGGAGGAGCAATGGAGCAGGAGGCTTCGGCGTTCGTAGATATAGTATTCCGCTGTGTTGATATCTGTGATAGTGTCTTGTCTTGTATTTGAGTTGTAATGTCTAGACAGATGTTTATAACTGTCTAGTATGTGTTGTATAGTTGTGTAAACTCTGATAAGTGTTGTATACTATGTAATAGTTTATGTTATTAATATAATTTATTCATTCCGCTGTGAGATCGTTGTTGTTGTTTCTTTCTTTCTTCTCTTCTTTCTCTTTTCTACCCCTTTCTTTCTTATTAGCGATACGACTTTCTATGGAGAGAAAGTCGTGGTCGTTACAGTGGTATCAGAGCTTAGGTTGGCGATAACCTTGGCTCTGGTGGGAATTTTGAGAGTATTAATAGATATGAGCGCGTATTTGTTAGTGAATATAAAATTGTTTTATATTGTGTTGATTGGTTTATTGAGTAGTTTATGGATTCTGGTCGATGTGTGGGACGCCACAACATTGATAGGGATCTCTAAACACTTGTATAGAACAATTTGACACAATATTGTTTTAAAGAGGTAAATGAAATAATTTTACCCAGAAATAATTTCTATATAAAAAGTATCATTTTAAATATATATATATTTCTACCTATTTGTTGGGTTACCTGTTCGGGTTTTCCAATATAAGTTATAAAGGTAGATGGGGTAGTGGTGTGTGAAACACAATTACCAATAGTTGGAGTTTAAATGTTGAGGTTGGAAGTGTATCTGTCGAGACTGTAGACCCAATACCGTCTCGAGTAAGCTTTGCTGTGGTAAAGGATTTCATCGATCTCTGAAGGAAACCTTTTAAAGGTTCGGAGTTTATCTTTGAAGTTTGGATGAGTAAAGTTGGATCTGTCGGTTGAACAGAAGCGAGTGATGGTACCTTGATACCTCAGGTAATAGTAGCTGTATGATGAGATACAGTGACGATGGATGTTCCCGAAGATGTTTTCTTTGGAACAAGATTAAGGGAGTGTGTATGCTTTGGTATTGTGGCTGAGTTCAGCATGGTGTTTCTGTTTGGTTTGAAGTTCGAGTTTCTCGAAGATCTTTGGAGTAGGGAGACCTTGACATCAGTATCAGCAGTGCAGCTCAGAGTATTCTGTGCATTGGCAGGAAGTTTTCTGGATGAGCAGTTTTTCTGGAAGTGAAGTTCAGAAGCAGCAGAGTGGATCCATTTCTTCGATAAATTGGATAAATAAGTGTAAGCTGTTTTGATTGGTAAAGAGGAACAGTTTTTCTTTGGAAATAGGTTGGGTTGATCGCAAAAGTGACTTGTGATTGCTGAGTGTTCTCTTGTGTTGTCAGAGTTTTTCTGGATGTCTTCAGAGAAGTCAGAAGTTTGTCCGCATCTGAAGGTTGAGTTTTCTTATCAACTGGATTCCATGAGTGATACCAGTGGTTCAGTCTAGTTGAAGGATGTTTTCCTAGAGATAGAGTTTGGTGAAGCAGCTCAAGTTTTGCTGGAATATCTGAGTTTTCCTTATGGATCAGTAAACCTTATTTCTAGAAGTGAGTTGTCCAGTCTGTGCTTGTGTTCTACCTCAGATCAGAGTTGAGCAGCGAAAGCAGTTTGGAGTGTATCTCTGGATAGGAGAAGTAAGTTTGGAATCTACTGATGTTGTGAAGTAGAGTTATGTTTGGATCTCGTCTGTGTTCTGATTTGGATAAGTATTTGGATTTCTGAATTGAATTGTCAGTTTGGATAACTGGAATTCATTGAGTTTTACGTATCTCTGAGGGAGTACGTATTTGATCTATTTCTGGTTTTAGAATCTGCAGTTCTGGAGGTTTGATTGTTGAGTCAGACTCGTCTGTAGTCTGATATTCTGTTTAGTTCTGTAGATCTAGATGAGTAGGAGATCTATAGCTTAATAGTTTAGATTGTTTGTAGAGCGAGTATCCCGGTATATATATATATACTTGGGGAAACTCGAGGAATTCTATCCAGACTTTTGTCTGAATAGTTAGAATTGATTGTTTGGATGAATTGGTTGCTATGATTGTTAGCATATGGATGATAGTATATGCTTGTGTTTTAAATTAAAATCTTAAATAGATTATTAAATTACCTTTGTTTTAAATTTCGGGGACGAAATTCTTTTAAGGGGGGAAGAATGTGATATCCCGGAATTTTGGGCAATATCAATTTAATAATCTGTATTAAAAATTAAATTGATTTGATAATTTTGTAAATAAATTTGAATTAATTTAATAATCTAATTTAATAAATATTTGATTAGTGAATTTATCTTTTAAAAACTAATAAATTGTTTTCTATTTATAATGTATATATATATTTGTATATATTGTAAATAGATAAGCTTTGTTTTAAATTTAATTTATAAAGCATATTTTCTAATTCTAATATCTTTGGTAAAATAGGAAATTATGATTTATTTAAAATTAAACTTTTCAAAGCTATTTAAATAAATAATTATATGGTTTTTAAATACTCAAGATAAATGTTAATTGTTTAAAATTTATTTTAGCTGAAGTTTAAAATAGAAATTAATTAACAAAAAGGTTTGCTTTATTTTATTTCTGAATATAGCTTAATAAATATGATTTGTAAATAGATATGAAAGTTTAAAATACAATTAGTATATGAATATATATATATAACTTAATTTTTAAATTGAATCTTAGGATTTAATTTGATTTGAATTTAATTTAAGTTTTGAAATTCAAAAGAATAGATATTTAAATTGTTTTGGAATTTTAGAATATTTGTATAAACTTTTATTTATAGATATAAATTAGTTTTGTTCTTTTAAAAGTTATATATATAGATAAGTATTTTAATAAATAAGAAAAGGTTTTTATATACTTTTAAAATAAATAGAAATATGAGTAATTACTTAAAAGACATGTGTCTTTATCTAATGCCTTGTTTTAACAAGTGTAATTTAAGTAATCAATGTTTATGACAAGTGTTCTTTTTATTTTTGATTTTCTTTTAATTCATAAATAAATCATTTTATCCTATATAAACACATACTTCACTCCTTTATCTTCTTTTCTAATCTTCATTTTTTTCAAAATTAAGAAGATTTGTTTCAGCTGAAACAAATCAGTAACAACTCTCAATAATCAATTCATTCCTCAAACCAAAATCAAAACCCAAAAACCTGTATCATTTCTTCAACCAAAACCAGAACATCTTCTTCAAACCTGAGATGGAAATCAAAAGGCCTGCAAGCATTTTCATCTCTGTTTTGAATCTGAGTCATCTTCAACAAGGCTTCAAGTCATCTCTGCATGTTTCAATAACAAGCAACTGCTGCATTCTTTTCAAAACGGGAAGCCAATTTGCATGTAGATTTAAAGCAATTTAAAGATTCAACAATTCAAGTTTTCAAAAGCTTAAGTCTGCCTCTGTTTCATCTTTAATCATGTGAGTAACTTCTATTTTAAAAACAGTTTTCCCTTTTTAAAATCAAAGTTAAACAAAAATTTCCAGAACTCAAGTTCTAATTCACATAAATTAAAAACAGTTTGGATGGAAACTGCTCTGTTTCTTTTAGAAGTAAGTAACCTCAATGCAAAGAACTTAAATTATCTGCTGCATGTGAATGTATAGAAATGAATATGCTTGTATCCTTATATGATGTTGAAAATTTGTGTAGACATATATAAATATGTATAGGTGTGTTGCTGTGCCAAGAATCTGCATACTTGTTTGTTTAAAAACTAAGACTTCTCTTAAAAAAAAATATATAATATAAAAACTGTTAGAGATTAAACTGCAGTGCTTCATTTCTTTTAAAGTAAATAACCCCATAATATTAAGAAGCTTTAATCCATATGTTGCATGTGGATAAATGGAATAAGTGGTTTTGTATGACTTTGTTTTGGATAGATATTCTGTGTACATTTATATACACACATAAATATGTATGTTTACAAGGATCTGGGTACCTGCATCTGTTCTGAAGCTCAGGTTTTTGGTGAAATTTATTTCCATTTAGTGAAATTAATGGGTAAACAAAGGATGTTTGGTTAGTAAGAAATTTTGTTCAAAAATCAACATTAAATTATATTGAAAAGTCTGTTACCTCTGAAACAAATACAACAGTAAAAAAAAATTGAAATAAGCAAAATATCAAACATCTTAAATCATTGAAACAAGTTTATAAATTGAATGCATGTATGAAATTATGATTTTTAAAACCAATATCACATTTTTAAAATTTCTGAGGAGTGAGCATCACTGGGTTGAACAGATATTGGAAATTTGGGTTTATCTAATTTCCTAGTGATATTGGGGTGATGTGGTTCGGCCTGGAGGGGGAGAATTGATGTGAGAGTGGGGGAAAATTGGGTAATAGATGATCAGAGGTGGAAGGCGATGGCAGTAGTGATTTCTAGGTTTTAGCCCTAATTTGATGATGTCGAAGTTTTGTAACTTTTTGATCTCTGTGATGCACCGAGTGTTCTAAGACTTTGGGAATTGGTAGAGGTGTAGTAGTGGGTGCTATGGCCGGAGGCGCTGGAGTTCAAGTGGTCGGAATTTCGAGGAAGGGATGATGACAGGTCTGGTGATGGTGGGAATATGTTGTTCCAGGTTTCGAATTCGAGTTCGATTTCGAATTCGAGATGAAGACAAAGCTCTGGCGATCGGGGAGAGAAGTATGGGTGATCGCCGACCTGTTCGACGTCGAGGCAACGTCTGGAGTTGATCAGAGATGCCGTGCACGTTCACGTGCACAAATTCTGGAACCTGGGAAAGTTTGGTAGCCTGGGTTGAAGCAGAAGACTCTCGGGTTATTTCGTGATTTACTGGAAGCAGAGGACGAAGGACTCGAAGCAAAATCTGGTTGTCTCGAGTCAATTGTTTGGTTCAGGCAATTGTAAGCTTGTCTATTTCCGGGTTTTTAAATTTTATTCAAATTTAAAAGCAGGATTTAAACTATGATTTAAATATAAATTTAAAGTATGGATTCAAACGAATCTTTTGAATCTTAAGGTTTTAAAATGAATTTGGAGTTTAAATCAAGAATTAAAAATCAAGGTTAAAAGCAAGTAAATCGAATTTAAATCAAAGTTAAATTTATAGATTCAAGTTTTCTTGAATTCAAATCTGAAATCTTAAATCAGTTTTTAAAGTTGAATGTTTTAAAATTAAGTAGTTTAAATTAAAAGGCTTTTCTTATATAAGTAATAAATGTTTTTACATTTCTTTTAAAACTTTATAAATTAATATTTAAATTTGGTTAATGTTAAATGGTAAATCATTTTGAATCTTAAATTCAAAATGAGATTCAAATTTAAATTCAAAAAGAGGTAATGTTTAAAATACACTTCAATAATTATTAAGTCATTAATAAAGGAATAATTTATCTTAGATAATTAAGATATTGAAGTGAATTAGTAAGATAATTAAGTGAGGACTTTTGTATTTAATTTATAAATTAATAATTTTAGATTAATTTATGATTAGAGATTAATTGAGGAATTGTTTTTAATAAATGAAGATAATTAACTAACGATTATTTAAATATTAAATTAATGTGATTAATTTTGATAATTAATTAGATTGATTAATTTAGATAATCTATTGTAAATTGTTAAATGTAATTACTTGATAAAAGTAATTAAGAGGTTAATTACTTATTGTAATTAATTTTGATAATATGATTAATATAAGTTAATTAATTGAGTTTAATTAATTTTGATAAGTGAAATTACTTGGTGTAATTAATGTAGCATAATTACTTAGGGAAGTAATTAGATGGTAATTACTTAATGTAATTAATATAAGATGATTTGTAAGTAAGTAATTTGGGTAATTACTTTTGTAATTAATCAAAGGATTAATTAATGGAGATAATTAATTAAGGAATAATTAATTTATTTAAAGAAGTAATTAAGGGTAGTTAATTACTGAATATGATAAATCAAGAGAGATTAATAATTATGATTTAATTAAAGATAATTACTTAATGTAATTAATTTAAATAAAGTAATTAATAATAAAAAAATGTAATTAGGGATCATTAATTAATATAATTAATGATGTAATTAAGATTGGTTAATTAAGAAATAATTAATAAATGAAGTAATTAATCAATGTAATTAATTAAGGATTAATGTAATTAATTATAGTTGATTAAGTTAATTAATTTTAGTAAATTAATTAATGAAGTAATTAAAGGTTAATTACTATAAGTGGTTAAGGATAATTAATTTAAGTAATTAATTAAAGATAAATTACCTGAATGGAATTAAAGGGTAATTAAAGGATAATTAATTAATTTGTAATTAATTAATGATTAAGTAAGCAGGATTTATAGAATGAAGTAATTAATTTAATTCATTTTAAATTAATTAGAAATGGTATAAATCATTACTTAAGAATGGATGATAATATTGAATGCTATGCATTGATTGATATCTCTGATGAGATATATGCTGTGTGATATGGATGTTTAGTTGAATTGTGATGATAATATGGATTATCTGATAATGTTGATTATCTGTTATGAATTATCTTTCTATGTGTATAAAGATAATAAATTGGATTGTTTTAACCTTTAAAACAACTTGGCCTTAAAAGATACGCTTTGGATTTCGATGAGACCGGGATCGGGTTTCCGTATACCGGATTTCCAGGTCTGGAGACCCGAATACCACATCGATCCAAATTAACGATAGGTCGTGAATCAAGTGAAGATGAAGATTCAGAGTGCAAGGGTTATTGTCGTTAACTCTGAGGGTGATTCCAAAACGAGTGTAACGAGATAATGCCTTCGGTTTCGTTCGAACCCGGAACGAACTTGTATGGATTGAATGCTTTCAGCACATCGTCAGGTGGACGATGAGCATTCTAAGTGATGTGTTCTTTTCTAAGGTAATCGTGACCTCAAGCCTCACAAACCGGGAATGGCTAAAACAGGGGAGGTGCAGCAAGGTTAGTGGGTAGCACCCAAGTAGGACAAGATTACCTCTGTCTAGAAGTCCCTTCTTATTTCGGCTTAGTGTGTGCGGTTGCTGATCCCAACCGTGAGGTATCTTGTGCGGGAATTATCCAGTAAGGGATGTTCCGGCCTTGTGTTGCAGGGGATTGGGAGTGATCCTCGGTACGGTGATCTAGGCCACGTACTGTGACGGGCGGTACCCCGGTAGCCCTGCCATTGTATGGAATCCAAACTCCAATAAGTGCCGTACGTATTAGTTGTGCCCAACTATGTTGGAATGTGAGATGTAAGCATTTCAGCTATTTCTGTATTTTACTTGAAAACCCTAGACCCTATTATAATATAACTGGATTTCCTATCAAATGTTTTGGTTAGCGTAAGGTAAAAACTTTTCCATGTTTATGTGTGGGAAGTCTTACGTGATACCTTTGTTTTGAAAAGGTTTTGAAGTTAAACAATTTTAACCCGTTTACTCACACCAGACCCATGTCTGACCCAAGTGTTTATTTCTGTTTTATAAACTCTTGGGTACTCAAATTTTTACGAGTAGCCAAGGGATTCAGGTTTAGCTTTGACGAATATTCTGGAGGAGCAATGGAGCAGGAGGCTTCGGCGTTCGTAGATATAGTATTCCGCTGTGTTGATATCTGTGATAGTGTCTTGTCTTGTATTTGAGTTGTAATGTCTAGACAGATGTTTATAACTGTCTAGTATGTGTTGTATAGTTGTGTAAACTCTGATAAGTGTTGTATACTATGTAATAGTTTATGTTATTAATATAATTTATTCATTCCGCTGTGAGATCGTTGTTGTTGTTTCTTTCTTTCTTCTCTTCTTTCTCTTTTCTACCCCTTTCTTTCTTATTAGCGATACGACTTTCTATGGAGAGAAAGTCGTGGTCGTTACATTCAGAAAGAAAAACACAAATGGAAACTAAGTTTTCTACCGAAAATTTCCACAAATTATAAGTATTTCAACTTATGTCTTTAAAATTTTCAATTTACAACCACAACGATTATATTTCCCTTTTTCCAAGCTTCTATTTAATGTAACATTCCAAAATTTTCAAAATTATGCATTTTAACTTGTTCCATTAATATAGAATATAGTTTAAAATATTATTTTACACTAACCAACTAATCATTTATTCTTATTTTCTAGATTGAAAATAAGTTTACACTAATATTTCACATTATAAGAGATAAGATAACTCCTTATTATCGCTTAAGACACTAAATGTTAAAGGTGTAAAACAACCTTCCATTTATTTAGTTTCTTAAAACAAGAATGAGAAATTATTTAAAGACTTTCTTTATTGTAAAACTTAGAATTTTACAATTTAATACATTGGTTTCTCATATCTAAAAAGTTCAAAACTCTTGTTTACCAAAGGTTTAATTATTTCTTATAAAAGATATCATACTTTAAATTTCTCAATCGAATTTAAAACAAGAAATACTCCTTTCTGAAAGAAGTCTACGAATTCCAAATTCTCTTTTATTTAACAATAAAAGATTTAAACCAATTATTCATTCTCTTTTTAGTTTAACATTCTACGATTCTAGATTTGGTAATTCAAACTCTCTTAATTAAATTACCAATTCAAACACAATTCACTTCTTTTAATCGAAAAGTGATCATTTCTCCCAAACTTAAAATTTTCAAAACATGAAAATTTACAATGTTCAATAATACTCAACTTTTAATCCTTATTTTAATATTTAGCAAGCATGTAAGCAAAATCAAATGAAAAAGCAAGCTCTAAATGCAAAACACTCGCCTGTGGTACCTACTAAGCACTTAACAATCTGAATTAGAATAATATTCAAGCATATGGAAAATGAAACCAACTACATGGGTACATCATGTTCGTTCAACACATGAAACTAACCTAACTTTGTTTTCAAGTCGGTTTCTATTATATATATATATATATATATATATATATTGCTATTCAAAATCAATAAGATCCAATTATTTTATGGAATAATCCACCAAGTGTTTGAGATTCAATTAGAAAACTAAGTTTATTATATATGACCATTTCAATATAACTTTCCAATATTGAAACCATAAGAATTTATAACCCATGACAATTCAATTAGTTGCATATCTATTAATATATAATCATGGGTCATATTGAAAAATTTGAAACATACTAAAAGAAAACTTTCAAAGCTTGCAATTAGATTTCTAAAACATTTTATGGATACTAAAAATAATTTTCACATCAAAAAGTTATCACAGTTTTACTAATGACTTGAAAATTAAATTTTTTAAGTCTGGGCAGAATTGGTCTCTGTTGCAATAGGGTTTTGAGCCAGTAAATCTCAAAATCTATAAAAGTGGACTCAATGAAATTTTCTCTTCATTCTTTTAGCTTTCCAACGATATAAATTCGTCGAGATCAGATAAGAGGATCAAGAGTTACGACTGAAATAACAGAGAAGACACACTCTCATTTTTCAAATTCTGTCCAGAATTTGACTCTGTTTAAAACGGATTTTTAAAATAGTAAACCTCAAAATTTCAAAAATGTCTTCTAAACAAAAGTTTACTTATCAAGTTGGCTTTCTGGAAAGTGCAAAAACATCAAAACCAGAGCAGGAATGAGTGAGTTATGATTATAGCATTCCAGCTCTGATTTTTCTATATGTAGACCATGCTTAAACACTGATTTCAAATGAGTTTTAAAGACAGCAAATTTCAAAATTTTCAAAAGTGCTCAAAACCAAAGCTGTTCATTATCAAATTACCTTTCAGAAAAATATAAAAACGATGAAATCAAACCTAATATGAAAATGATGTGCTCTAAAAACTAATGTTTATCGTCGTTGGACAATACAACAGCAGGTCCAATTTTTCCATCATTTTCAACTTAACTTTAAAATAGCAAATCAAAAAATTCTCAAAAGAGTTTTGAACAAAAATCTTTTCTTATTACCTTACCTTTTTCAAAAGAATCAAAAATGCAAATTTGGATCAATAAAATTAGAGTTACAACCCGAAAACCATAAGAGTTTGGAATGAGCTCTTAATGAAACTTTGACAAATTTATTTCTCAACATTTGGAAATATAATTTCAGCATTTCAATTCAAATTTTGCGAAAGAATTACGTACAAAATGTAATCAATAAAACCCTAATTAAATAATTGCCATTTATATTTTCTTCCAAGAAAATAATGTATTTTTGAAAAGTATTCTATCGATTATAAAACTTCAAATTCGATTATATTTTAAATATAATCACAATGATGTAAATAAAAATTAACGATTTAATTTACAAATAGAAATTGAATCTTCTTTTAAATGAACTCATTCAACCATCCTTTACTTATGATAAATAATTCTTCTTTCATTAATTTATACTTCAACTTCGTTTGCAAAACATGTCACAAATTCTATGTGTAGGAAAATGGGCTGAAGGAAAAACATATCACGTTTTTTTGCCTCAGAGACGCACATTTTTTTTTCCTTTTTAGGGACGTGGGTTTTATAATTTCGGCTGAAGGAAAATCTTACAAAATATTAAATCGTGCATCTTCTTCAATCTCGTTCCTCTTCAATCTCGATCTCAAATCATGCCGACTACCAAAAATTAAATTGATCTTTGTTTCTCCTTGAATAAACTTCCCCGCTCCATCTTCCCAAACTCACTGTTGCTATTATCCTGAAGATGCCAACTCCAAGATTCATCTCACTTCACCATTTCTCTCAGGTGAAGATCGAGATCATCACTCCTCCATTCTAGATTGCTTGAGTCGAGTTCACCGTCCTCGCTGTGCTTTGTGATGTCGAGAATAGGAGACGCTGCCGTAAGCACTTTGAGTTTGAGTGCCTCGCCGCCTGCTTGTGAATGCTATGGAGTTCTAACACGATGTTGATCTTAACTGGAGGTTTGACATGTACTAGATTTATTGATGATTGGTAATGTTTTTTGATCAGTTTTTTGTTTCTGCATGTGATTATCATACTTTAATATTATTATGATATATGAAACTTGCATTTCTGTGTATATTATGCAATTTAGTCTTTTATTGTTTTATTATTTTGTATCTGATGTTGAATGTTGCTCTTGTTAGTTTCAGATGGTGTATTTGCGTTGATTGTATTTCTGGTTAGCTTCACGCTGTTGCTAAATTTTTTAAAGTGTAATGCTATATGTATATAACATTTTATGTTAATAGTTAACTATTTGTATTATTCATAAATATTGTGGAATTTACAGGTGTAGTTAATATTTTTGAACATTTCTAAGTACTCAACTGTGTATGTTGTTAATGATTTTCACAGTACAAATATTGAACATCAAGTTTTTGCATTATGCTAGTTGTATATATCATTTCAGTATAATTGAAAGTAATAGGAGTAAACATACTGTAGTGTAATTTAAAGTTGCATTACAAACTTTCCATACTTTTGCAATTATCAACCAGTTCATCATTCTCGAAATATGACAATTGACTTCATACTTAAATGTCACATCAAACTATCATTTCAAATATCTTATAAATGCTACTGAACCTTGTAATTGCAATGCTATATTAAACTATCACTTTGCATGTTTTAAACATGCTAGGGGACTTCATAGCTAAAATTCCACAACAAACTATCATTTTAGATATCATAAACATACTAGTAGACTTTCTTAAAAAAATACATCATTAAACTATCACTTTTCATGTTATAAACACTCTAGTATATTTCATAGTTAAATTGTCATATGGAACTATCATTTCACATATCACAAATATACTACTTGACCTTGTACAAAAATGCTACATTAAATTATCATTTTACATTTTTAATCATGCTAGTGGATTTCATAGTTAAAATGCTACATAAAACTATCATTTGACATATCATAAACATGATACTGGAAATTAGATTAGGTTTGACATTTGGTTTGCTTTTGCATCCATGCATACCCGATTCCGGTTTACTTTTGTATCCATACGTACTCGATTAGGCTTGGCATTTGGTTAGCTTTTGGATCCATATGTACTTGATTAGGCTTGTCATCCAATTAGCTTTTACATTCGATTGTACGCTCGGTTAAACAATATATCTCGGATATAGATTGGTCTCATATGTACTCGATTAGGCTTGGCATCCGGTTAGCTTTTGTGTCCATATGTACCCAAATTTAGTTAGCTTTTGCATTCATATGTACTCGATTAGGCTTGGGTTCCGGTTAGCTTTTGCATTCATACGTACCCGATTAGGCTTGGCATTCAGTTAGCTTTTACATTCGATGGTATGCTCTGTTTATATCTTGGTTTCATATATACCCGATTAGGCTTGACCTTCTATTAGCTTTTGCATCCATACATACCCGATTAAGCTTAGCATTCTATTAGCTTTTACATTCGATAGTAGTTCGGTTAACAATGTATCTTATGTACAGATTGGTTCCATATATACCCGATTAGGCTTGGCATTTGGTTAGCTTTTGCATCCATACATACCCGATTAGGCTTGGCGTTCGGTTAGCTGTTGCATTCATATGTATCCAATTAGTTTTGACATCTGGTTTGCTTTTGCATTCATACATACCTGATTAGGTTTGACATCAGGTTGGATTTTGCATCCATGCGTACTTGATTAGGCTTGACATCTAGTTAGCTTTTTCATTCGATGGTACGTTCGGTTAAATAGTATACCTTAGTGACCGAGTCTGTGACCAAGCCCATGACCGATCCCCCTACCTATCTCGTGATGGAGCCTTTGACTAAGCCCATGACATGATAGTGGACTTTATACTTAAAATGCTACATTAAAATATCATTTTGAATATTTTGCAGATGATAGTGAACTTCATAACTATAATGCTACATTAAAATATCATTTTGCATATTGTAAACATAATAGTGGACTTCATAATTCAAATGCTATGTAAACTATCATTTTGCATACCTTAAATATGCTAGTGGAAATAATACATTAAATCTCATTTGAATATTGTAATCATGATATTGGACTTCATAACTATAATGCTATATCAAACTCATTTTGCATATTCTAAACATGACATTGAACTTCATAACTCAAATGTTATGTTAAACTATCATTTTGCATACCTTAAATATGCTAGTGGACTTTGTGATTAAAATGCTACATTAAATATCATTTTGCATATTGTAACTTTGATATTGGACTTCATAATTAAAATGCTATATCAAACTATCATTTTGCATATTTTAAACGTGATGGTGGACTTCATAACTTAAATGCTACATTGAACTATAATTTTGCGTATCATAAACATGGTAGTGGACTTTATGATTAAAATGTTACATTAAATCCCATTTTGCATATTATAATCATAATATTGGACTTCATAATTAAAATGCTACATTAAACTATCATTTTGCCTATTTTAAACATGATAGTGGACTACATAACTCAAATGCTACATTACACTATCATTTTTCATATTATAAATATGGTAGTAAACTTTGTGATTAAAATGTTAAAATTAAAAAATACAGATGCTATATGTAGTTATCATTTTGCATATTATATTCATGGTAGTTCTCTTTAGGAATACTTATTTCATTTTGTATATTCTATTCATGCTAGTCCACTTTAAATATACTTATGCTAAATTCAAGTATTATTTTGCATATTTTTTCATCCTTGTTCAATTGAAATATGCTTATGCTATATCCAACTACCATTTTGCATAGTTAGATAATGGTATTATATTTAAAAGTACAAATGCTATATTAGTCTATCATTTAGCATACTAAACACAATCTGCCGTGTTTCAAATATAGAAATGCTATATCTAAATATCATTTGAAATTCATGGTACTTTTTGGGCTTTTTTTCTTCTTCTAGATTCTGCTTTTCCATTCGTTTCTTAGATCTTGAATTTGCAGCTCTTGAATTCAAAGTTCAAGTAATTTCTAACATAGGTTTGGATTGAGGCATCAAGTTAAGCTTTCTTGATTTTGGAGAAATCGACGTCGACAATGGAAGATTCAATTCGATTCGAACATCGACAAGAGAGAGGCTTGGACGATGGCGGGTTGGACGACGATTACTTCAGAAGACGATTGCTTGGACGATGACGTCTAGGGTAAGTAATAGCCAAAGGTAGACGGCGGCTAGGGAAAGCTTGGACGAAGGCAGAGGAAACTGTCGATGTAACAACCCGTATTTCGGAACTTCAAATTTGAATATTTAATTTATTTAAATATTCGGATTTGAATTTAAATTAAGATAAATCTATTTCAAACTGAGACTTAATTTCCAATGATGTATTTTTAATTTATTTTTTTGAATTTTTCCATAATTTTTAATTGGGAAAAAGAATTAAATTTTCGTTTGTTGCTTTTTGCATCAAATGTTGGTACTTTTGAAACTTCACAAAATAAGTTAACATGTCTACTTTATTATTGTTTTGTGATCGTTTCACATTGTTGAATGCAATAATATTTTTATTTCTTTCATTCACGGTCCATACGCAAAAGGGATATTATCTGGCGGGGTATTGCGAAACCTTTACAATTGAACAAACACTGCACTTATTTTCTTTTGCTTTTTGATTGTCTAAAGCATAAGCATATAGCCAATACATATACATACACATAGATACATACATACATACATATATATATATATATATATATTAGCATTCATGCTGACATAAGGGAGACATGAAAGCAAAATATACACTCACGTAATACAATTTTTTTGGCCTTGCTTGTTCTTTGCTAAGCAATTTGGTGGCTTTGCAATTAATGTTTGTACATCCTTGGCACATATATATATAAACACATGCATCAATATGAAAATGGAGATGGAGCATCCACAAATTCTATTACACATCCTTTGAGTTCTCCTCTGGTTCTTCTACTCTACTCTTCTGTATCATTCAAAAATAAAAACAAACATTTCCCTTCTTAATTTAAAATTCACTACGCCTCAAACCCTTTAATTTTAGCTAATACGTACAAAACGAAAGTTGTTCGTAATCGAATCTAGTTTATCTAAAAATAATTTCATGAGTTTTCGTCGAGTGGTTTGAGAGATATCTTTAAATAACAACAAGTGATCGAGAAAACGACCGTTTTCGATGATCAAGAATTGACGAACGGAGGATACAGATGGGTTCGTAGCAGCGATTGGAGATTTTCAGAAGCGTTCATATTATTTTTAGTGGCCTAGTTTGTCGAGGAGAAAGAGATGACCCAAAAACGTTCAAAAAATAATTTTTGGCGAACCGGTGGTCGAGGGAATGATCGGACATGTCGAGGAGGAGCCTGGGGACAAGGCAAAGGTGATGACCGTGGCCGATTTTTGATTCATGTGTTGGGGTGTCGTGAAAGACTCAAATTAGGGTTTAAGGGTATGGGATTGGTTGCGGTCGGAAATGATCTGATGGAGACAACGCAAGGCGACTAGAGGCTATCGGAGGTGGGGCATGAGGTAGGGTAGAGGAAGGCGGTCACGTTAGTATCGGTGGAAGGGGCTGTAGATAATCGAGCCATCCCGAGGAAGGTTTTAACGCAACCTGTAGCTAATGGGGGAGGGTGGGGGGGGGGGGGGGGGGTTCGACCATAAGGTCGGTTTCCAATATTGAGCGTCGAAGCATGGCCGTAGGGGTGGGGATGGATGAGCGCATGGAGTAGGACTTGTAAGTGGAAGGTTGGATAATCAATGGCTTGGGGAAAGCGTACACTTGCACGCGTGCACGATCATGCACATTCTCTTTTCCATTCCAGACAGTGAAAGTCGAAGATTGAGGAAGAAGAGAAGAAGGTAGCGAATGCGGATCTTACTGTTGCTTTGGGCTTTGGCATGTTTGAGTTTGATGGTGAGAAATCATTTATTTAAAATGTTTTAATATATATATATATAGTTAGTTAGTTAACTTTGAAATGCTATATTGTGTTCATATAAAATCCGTTTAACTCGCGGATTTTTCTGTTGGACTCGTGTCGGCGAGTACAACGTCGTAGTGCAATTTATGGGTAGATTTGTGATGTTTGAAAAAATTATGACATATGGAAACGGATAGAATTTAAATCACGTTATTTTAAATAACAATGTCGTTTAATTTTATATACCTTAAATATTGATGTTTATTTGGCCAAATAAATTATTGTTAAGTTAAATTAGATTGAATATGGTTATTGGACACCTGTTTAGCGGAATAAAACACTGTTCCGCTAATTAAATTAATTTGACATTTAATTAGTAGAATATATCCCCTTCAGCTAATTTATAGCTATGGACATCTGATTATACATCAATAAATTGATATGCCACTATTAATAAGTGATATATTAACCAATGATGGTTAAGTGTTGGATTTATTTACATAGTCGTGGATTATGTAAATATCTGTTATTAACTTGAAAAGTTAATTTGAATAATATGGTAGCTTGTTTAAGTACTATGGCGATCATTAAGCCTCCTTCAAATTCGAAAAACTAATTTTTGATTTAAAAGTTATTTTAAGAATAATTATTTTTATTATAAAGTTTAAAGATAATTATTATTTAGTAATAAGATTTAAAAATGAAATAACTTATTGATAATAATATTTTAAAGATAATTTATAATTGTTTTAATAATTATGTAAAGTTAATTATTTTTATTAATACGATTTTTAAAGGTTATTTCTTAAAATGTTGTTTAAAAATGTTTAATTATTATTTTAAAGTTATTTAGTTATAGTTTAAAAATGTTTTAATTATATTTTAATTATTTATTTAAAATGATTATCTATACTATAATTTTTAATTAAAGTTAATTAATTATATTGATTTATTATTTAATTATATTAAAAGATAATTATTTTCATATTAATATTCGTTTTAGGTTAATTAAATACTGTAATAATAACCTTTTAAAATTTATTAGTTATTATATTAAGATTGTTTTGAAGTTAACTAATTAATACAATAATTATGTTTGAAATTAATTTAATATATTATTAAATAGATTCTAAAGCTATTATTTTAAATAAGACTTGATTAAATTGGAATAGAAGGATGTTTAAATAATATTTTGTTATTTAAAGCTATTTTAAATAACTTGTGGTTTATCAAGAGGACCTTATCGACTTAAAGAGTCTATTAATGAGTTGGATTAAATATGGACGAGTTTTATAAATGGCTTTGGATATTTATAAAAGGATTTATAAATGAGTTTTAAAATCTGAGAGGAAAAGTTTTATAAATAGAGTTTTGAGATTTATGAAGAATGTTTAGAATTAGATTGAAGATTTATAAAGAAGCTTTATAAATTAATTTGGAAATATTTATATGATAAAGAAATCTAGAGCAAAGATAGCTGATATTCATGACGTAACTCGAGAGGCAGGGATTGCCTACAGCTTACTATGGATTCGCTGGGATAGCAACGTAACCATTATGTAAGCTAGGATCCATAATCGATATTGAACGATACTTTCCATATCTATTTTTAAGAGTTTTTAAGTTTTTAAGTTTTGAAGCAAAATGATTTGTGAATATAATTATACCATCGAGATAAGTATATGTTTATATTTTCTAAGTATCGAAATATAGTGTATGTGAATAACTTATCCTGTTGAGATAAGTATATGGAAGTCACTTCCCAGTATTTTAAATGAGATTTTAAATTAATGAAAGATTAATTTAAGAGGCTTATGTATTTCCGTGGGAAATGTAATTTTGTTTTGAATGTTTGTTTATTTGATAGTTAAATAACCGGCTATCAAATCTTGGTCTAAATATGTAATCCTTCTTAATTTTGGTGGTAGGGAAATATTCCCTACTTAACATCGAAGGATTTTAACTCTGAAAATATTTAGGGGAAACACGGGGATTATATGGTATAGTTACCATCGGTGGTACTATAATGTACATATAAACTCATTTCATTCTTCTAGGACGAATGATAAGGAGATATGTCCACTTAAATGCTTAGGGGGTGATCCCCGCTCTTATGTATTGTCTTATTATTTCCTAAAGAACCAGTATTAAGCATTCTGGAAATCGACGTTTTTGTTTGTGGAGCACCCGGGAAGCGGAAGAGTGTACTCGTAAGAGATGACTCGAACCCGTAACCACTTCGAAAACCATATATGGTTCTATGCAGGAGATTCGTGATATATTAAGATGTTGGGATCCATGTGTGATTGCAAGACCTGTTGGGATATGGGAATCCATGTATGATTCCAAGATCTATTTGAGATGTGGAAATCCATGTGTGATTCCGAGACTCGTTGGGGTATTGGAATCCATGTGGGATTCCGTGATCTATTTTGATGACGGTGCGTATGCTAGAATGCGGGACTTAGCCTCAACAGTGGGAATGAATAAAACTAGAGATAGGAGGCATGGCCAGTAGGGTTGGCAAACCCATAGGGTTTAGTCGGCTCCTCCTAGATGTCACTTACGGTTGTTATGCATGCATGGGGCAATGCACTCGGTCTTAGCGAGACCAACTATGTTTTTCCTATGGTTCATCACTAGGGATGTATGCTGCTTTGAAAGGATATCTCTGATCCTTGTGTAGGAGGACCATTCCTCGAAGTACTAAGGGCACATCCATGGAAATCCTACACAATTAGCGAACATGCCTTATCGACTTTCGATTATATACCTAGTATTGTTGTGATGTACACTCACGAGCATCACAGCTATTTGATTATTATTATTATTTTCGCCCTTAGACATTATTATAATATCACTAGATATTATAATATAAAAGGTTTTGGTTATCGTAAGGTAAAAGTTATTTCTCACGCTGGTTTTACCAGACTGACCCGGGCGTTGTTTCTATAATGCTCGGGTCAGATCGAGCATATTTCCAGGTTTAGTTGGATATATTTGGAGCTTCAGGAGACGAGTTGGAGGCCCAAAGATGTATTCACGTAGATGATTATTTTTCCATTGTATTTATTGTTGTATTTATCAGCAATTGCGAGGATAGGTTGTTATAACTGTCCGTCCTGAATAGGTTAGTATACTCTAATTGATGTCTGTATATACATATATTACAGTTTTGTTTTTGTGTAAAGATTTGTTATATATTATAGCTGCGAGATTCTATGTTGTTTAGTTTCCTCTTGTCTTCTTTCTTCTTTCTTTTCTCTAACTATCCGCCTTTCCATTCAATTTGGGTTAGAAATGTGTGGTTTATTGGCAGCTTAAACTTTACAGAAAAGTGGGTCGTTATAGTTTGTATCAGAGCTTAGGTTGAGCGAACACCTAAGCTTTGGTGGGATTGACTCATTTGAGATAGGGTAAGTGAGACCCTAGGATGAGTTTGAGAGTATATATTTAAGAGCGTGTATTTGTTAGCGATATAAAACTATTTTATATTGTGTTGTTTGATCTGTTGAGTGGCTTAAGAATTCAGGTCGATGCGTTTGGCCACCGTTATCGATAGGGATTTCCTAAACACTCGAACAAGACCAATTGACACAAAATTGTTTTAAAAATGGGTAAATGAAATAATTTTACTTGGAAATATACTTTATATAAAAGAATAATTTTTTTCAAAGAAAATTTAGTATAGTTATTCTTAGTTGCGCATGGTTGATACGAAGGATAATATTCCATCAATTTCATATAGAATTTGATTAGCCATGCTCGCCAATTTCTAAGCATTGACTATTATCCATTAATCTATCTTGAATATTCCTTTTGAAACCTAGATGGGATAGATAGGAATTTTGGGAACATTGAAACGAATACCTTGTGAATTAAGTTTCACAATTTGAATATAAGGCGTTCGTTGATAATGTTGGGATAAAATTTGATTTCTAAAGGTTGTTTATCTAAAAGAAAATTTAAATATTTTAGAAACGATTTTATATAAAGGTTTATTGGATAAAATTAATTTTTAATAAATTTTGTTATTTAAAAAGAATTTAGAATATTTTGAAATAATATTTGGTAATGATGTAATATGAATGTTAGTTGTATTTAATTGGGGTTATAAAAGAAGTTTATTAAAAGAAAACTTAAATATACCTAAAATATATACTTGAAGAATGATTTATATAAGGAAGCTAGAATAGTTTCAAAATATATATTTGAGGAATGATTTCCTTTAAAAGGGAATATTTTATAAATTTGATTTATAAAAATGTGTGTATAAATAAAAGGAATTTGAGTATTTAAATCACGACATTTATGGAAAATGGTTTTTAAATTTTTTTAAGAAGGTAATAATAATAATAATATTTGAGAATATTTTACGAATATAGGTATTTTAAATAAAAGGAATTTTGTTATAGACTTGTTTAGGTAGAAACAAAATTTTAATTAAACCAAAAGAATGATTTGGTATACAAAAAGGAAAGATGTATATTATTATTTCAAATGATTTTGGAGAAAAGAAATAATAATTTTAATTGAGATAGTTTGGAGTATGAATGATTTGGTAAGGTAATAATAGTTTCCTTAAAGGGGTTTTGGTATATCAATATTTTGGAAATAGTACACTTAGAAATATATCTAAGTATAAATACCTTTGAAAAGGAATTTCATAGAAATGTGTATCCCTTTGGATTTTGGTTTGGAGAATGAGTCCCGATTTTTTTTGTGATGATCAGAATAATTTTCTAAGTGACGATCGGATGTTTGCCTAAGCGAACGGTATTGTGCACTTAGTAAATTATTCTCTTTGTCATTGTACGGTCGGAACGAGTTCGAATTTGAGCGAATCTAAAGCAAATTAGAGTCTGGTATTTCGATGAAATATTTCCTAGAAATATATTTATGATATTGTTTCAAAATGGGTTTGAAAAAAAAGGAAGTAGCTTTAATTCAACTAGTTCGAGTGGCTCGAAAATAACTAAAAATGGGTAAAAGATACGTTCGGATGGTACGCGTTTCTCTTGAGTATTATCCTTCTTGTAAAGAATGTATGATAATATTTAGTGGTACCTAGTTCCTTGGTATAATTTTGGGGTTACTCGAGCTATATTCTATGGATTAAAATATAGGGTATCGTTTCAAAAAGTGTTTTGAATAAAAACTCGGGTGTTTAAAATTCTTAAATGAATTCAAAATAAAGTCTGAATCTGATAATGGTGTGTACCCTCAGGATATAATAGAGTATTATACCAGTTTTTAAAACTTAAGCTATGATTTATGGAAATGTTTTTCGTAAATAATTTACCGGTAATAGAATTGGTATTAGGAATAACCAATTAAATAAGTACGTAGAATGGATGTAGATCATTTCTCTTTTCATATAGTTTTGATCTAATATTCGAGCACTAGGCTCAGAAGTGTTCCACACCATTCCAAATAAGGATCTATTACTCGATTTTTAACGGCGAGCACTTGGTGACGGTTCTTGATATGGAACCAAGGTTCTCTATCATAGCTACCACTATGTAAGGAGAGCAGAGGTTTCTAACCAAGGAGCCTGATCAGGGTCCGCACTAGTAAAAAGGGTGAGCGATACGAGTTTGGAAGTGGAGTCATGTAGTCGAGTAGTAATCAAAACAGAATTAGTATATGAATGATCTATGAACATCCTTCGGGCTTACGGATAGTATTGAGTGTTCTTGTGCTAGAATTTCGAAGACGAAATTATTTTTAAGGGGGAGAGTGTAACAACCCGTATTTTGGGACTTCAAATTTGAATATTTAATTTATTTAAATATTCGGATTTGAATTTAAATTATGATAAACGAGTATATATGCACGCCCAGGTGGGCCTACATCTAATCACACTATCTTTTTGCTAGATCACCTGCTCCGTCCTTTTAGTGCTCCATGGTCAATAGTCTCTCATATATCATTTACATTGTATTTTTTTTCTTTTTTAAATTTGCATTTTGTTGAATATACTCATTAATATTTTTGTTAAATTTGTGATTGTGAAAAGATTACACGTTAGATGATTAAAAAATTACAAAGTTTGAATCAAAGATGTTTTTACTTTAACCTTATGATACCATAATTTGCATAAGGTTAGGAAGTTCAATTTTATTTGCCAGGCTAATTCTTCCTCAAGCAAATGGAATTGCAACGCTGTTTAAAATGAATTCAAGCTCTCATATGTTGTGTTTCGACACTCCAACGCGTTCCCATAAACGCACGATTCATTATTTTGAAATGACGCTACCTTAATGAAGGTTTATGATGTGTCAGCGTCCCGATTGAACATCCCTTTCACCACCTTCCGAAACGGACACATACATGGTCTTGCCAACACTTGTTTGTAACAAAAGGAATTCTCAATGTTACATGCCACCAATTCCACATATATATACACCATGTTATGCACCATATTTCTTACGATGTGGGACTTAACGTTCACCTACGCACTCTCAAATGCGAGACACACCTAACAGATCTCCATCTTGGCAAGCATTCCCTCTAACCTTCATTTGGAGCATACTAAAGAAGCTCTGCAGTTGGTCAGGCTGCTTCTACTTCTTTACGCAGTTGGTGAGGCTACTTTACCAAATCTCCACTTCAAGGCGAGCACTTTCGCTAAAGCCACCTTGGAGCATCAGCAACGTAGGAGAGCTGGCTGCGTATCTAGCAGTGAGGTCAGCTGCTTACATATTCCTCATATTAAGCTGGTTTCCATGATGAAAGCGCGAAGATAATACGCCCTTTCCAACCTTGCAATATCCATCCATCATACTCATCAACATCAAAAAATTTATGGTAAAGCATCATCACTTTCTGTTTTTCCTTCTTCAGCATCTCTTTATTCAGTGGGTTTTACTGAATCCTAGCTCATAGTGTCCTTAGCTGACATCTCTTATAAGTTTCAAGGTTCTCTATCTGTATCAAAACAAAAGGCATGGAATGTATATGAGTTTCAAATATTTGTAATGGCCACTTGTTACTTACTGGTTAAGTGTGTAACCTTTATTAAAATTAAACAGCATACGAACCTATCTATTGATGGACTAAATATCAATATTCATTATAAAGCAATAAAAAGTAATGTGTTGTATATGATTGTTATCCTATTTTCACCTCACTTTATTTCTAGACATTGCGTTTTAATTTCATCTAGAAAAAAGTTTCAAAAAATATAAACACTATTGGAGCTAATATATATTATTACTTTTAAGCAATGTATCATGTAAACCATGTATTTCTCTTTGATGATAATATGACGGTAGTATTATTAGTATTTTATACAGAAACTCGGTCCTTGAATAACTCACATTACCATAGCTAAAATTACTCAACATCCAGTATTTAAAACAATGATAAAGAGAGAAATCCCATTAAACGCACATTACAAAGCCTTAATGTACAGACAATATACCCACTATTTGTTTATCATAATAACAAAAGGTATCCTATGATCATATATCATTCATGATCATTTACATAAATGCTTAAAAAAATACAAACTCTGGAGCAAATACTTAAAATGTCATAAAATGTATTTAAAAGCACATGTCATCAAAGACAATTGCTTCAATCTGCTTGCAGCTTTGCACCCCCTAACTTGGTCACCATTTTTTCCTCTTTGGTTCCCTACATGCACAACACATGAAACAAAATAAACCACACAGAACACACACACACACACATATATATTTATAATTATGAAACAAAAAAAGATTAGCAAACCTTGTAACACTTGCAGTATATAGGTGCTTGCCAAAATACATGGAAAGACTTGAGAAACTTCAACACGACCTTTTAATCAAAGCTTGCTTTGGAAATCCTCGCCCGTTCAAAATTATTTTGGTCAAATAACAATCATCAAACATCAAGGTTACACATTTATTATTCACTGAGTTTTAACTCAAATTGCAATTTGCTATCGAACAGCTAGTGCGACAAAATGTGCCAAACATAATTATGTTTACTTGTATTTTCATACTCATTAAGAATTAACTAACATGTCAAACTGTAAAATTTATCTTCACACAAATGCTTCTTATACGGTATGTTAGTTGACATATACCACATATTAAGGTAAGAATAATAAAGGCATAACTAAAGCAATGAATCTTCAAATATAAAATGATTTATTTAACACTATAAGGTTAATTCACACTCTAAGGAAGTCACCAAACATTTTTGTACAGAACAATCCATGCTTAGTGCAGCTTAACTTAGCCTAATGCCAAGGACTTTTTATATACGTAAATATTTGTATTTAACAATTTTATAACACTACCAAGATAACAACAAATTAGGAATAACAAATAAGAAAAATAAAGATTTCTTGATAAAAGGTGCCAAGTTGCCTATGTAAGACCAACAACATGAAAACTACTTACCCACCTTATTTCAAATGCATTTTCCAAGTAGAATTGAAACTTGTGAAGACTGTTAAGGAAACAAAAAATACATTAGGCAAAACGTGTGAGGCCTATTTTCGCAATAAGTTTTTATTGAGGCCTAATAGCGGAATAAGTTTTTTCTGGGGGTGATTTTTGAAAATTTGTCCTTCTTTTAATAAAAGAGAAAGTAATTTTGCCTACTTGTCTTCATGCATAACAAACTCCGTCTTGTGTTACGGCACATCATATTGTATATGCTGGGTGGTTTGATATACGTTGATACACATCATTTTAATAAATCAGAAGAACATAGCTACCTCTTTAACTTGGTGTAAATCTGGGAATGCATACGCACATGATTTATCAGATGTGGTTAACGTACTATATATACAGTTCAAAATAATGTTGGGAATATTATCTTTCAAACAACAAATAAGCAAGGTAAAGAGAAAAAATTAAGCGGTTTACATACACACAGAAAATGTCATTCAAGTTTGAAATAAATAAATATGTAGTAAGTCAAATGCTTATTTAACTAAAAAATAATAATTTATATTTTAAATTAGTTCAGTTTTGGCTTAGTCTTCTACTCTACCACCAGTGCAGTCTCTTCTCTCATCGCCACAGCCACCAATGTTGTTTTTTGCTTCAGCATTTCTATGTCATTGTTTCAGGTTTTAGAGGCATCCATTTTATATGTTTCAGCAAATGTGCTTCATTCCAGTTACAGCATGTTTGCAATTTCTTCATCTTGCCTTCCTCAATCCACTTTCATCATGTACGCAATTGCTCCATCTCACATCCATAGCGTGGTTTCAGCATAATTGCTTGTCTACCTCTTTGTATCAATCCAGTACATGTTTTATTATTGCTATTGGAATACTTATTCAGTTCAAACTTCTTTTCAGTTCTAGCATATCCCAGGTCAGTCCTGTTGCCACACTGCACTGCACCCATTATTCCCTCGTTTATGCAAGGCCAGCACTGAGTCATGTCGCCCAGTCATCATCAAACGCTCATTTGAACCGCGTCAACATCTTTTCATCACGCGGCTCGTTCATTTAATCTGTACCGAAGGAAAACATACATCTTGGTGAAGCGCAGCTCATCTTCGAGCCATTTTATTTTGTATAAATCAATATCAGCTCATAGATACTGTAACGACCCGGAAATTTCGATCCAGAAAATTCCAGATAGTTAGGAGAAAAAGAAAAGAGATAGAAGAAAGAAACAGAACAAGACACAGATTCTCACATTCGCAGCGGATCAAAATACAATATCAAATAATAATATCAGTTATACAAAGAAAACTGTATTTGTTAATTATATTTTTATACATCAGAGTTACAACATTCACAAATATACTAGACAGTTAGAATTACATGTCTCAAACAACTATAATACATCGCAGCGGAATATACTCCATACGTTCCTGCCATCCAGCTCGCCTCCTGAGCTCCAGAACGTCCTTACCTAAAATCTGTAATACTCGGTCTGACCCGAGCATTACATCAAAGTAACACCCGGGTCAGGCTGGAAACCAGCGTGAGTAAACCCATATAATTTGAAATACTAAATCAAATCATAAAAGAAAACTCGGGTAACTCGTACTTCACCACGAGTTCATTACTTGTTATGCTCACACTTATTCACAAATCAAATTCTAAGTATCCTTACTTAGTTCCAAAGTCCATATTATTCCATTTTAGTCTATTGATTTCTCACATCGAATCCATATAGAATCATGTAGATTATAAATCGAAGTGGTTCCGGGTATTACTGATACCCAGCCCCGGTCTCTTCGAATTCAAAATCATCTTTAAACAAAGCCGTTTAAGCTTTAAACAATTTCATTTATACCCAAAGTAACAGATTCACATAGAAATTCTATTTCAGATAGATAATCCATATCTAACACCCTATCATATAGCATCAATCACATACCAAGTATAACAACAATCCAAAGCATTCAATAACCTTCAACCATTCATAAGCAAAGATTTTAATCATACTATCTTTAATTAATTTAAAATAAATTAAATCAATTCCTTCCATCACTATAAATCCTGTTTGCTTAATCCTTAATTAATTATAGCAAATTAATTAATTATTCTCTAATTATCCATCTTAATTAATCACCCTTGATTAATTATTCTTTAATTTCATTAAGTAACTAACTCTTAATTTTAAATTAATTAATCCTTAATTATTAATCAATTAATCTTTGATTACAAATTAATTTATCTCTAATTACTTAATTAATTAATCACTAATCTTAACTTAATTACTTAATTAATTCCTTCTTAATTATTAATTATAATTTAAATTAATTCTTAATAATTTATTAATTAACCCTTAATTATCAATTAATTATTTACTAATTACCAATTAATTACTTAATTAATCAATTATTAAATCCTAATTAATTTCATAATTAATTAACTACTAATTATTAATTAATTAATTTTAACTATCTAATTAATAACTCTTAATTACAAATTAATTAAACTCTTAATTAATTAATTTATAATCTTTAACTATTAACTAATTCTAATCATTAATTAATTAAATTAATCACACTTTAATTACTTCATTTAATTATCAAAATCTTAATTACTTTTAGAATAAACCATCATCTTTATTAATTACCTAATTCAATTATTAAAACAATAACCTTTAATTTATATTTAATTTTATTTATAAAAAGACAATTTAAAATATCTTAAAGCTTTTACTTAACAAACTTAAGTTAATAAACCTACAATTTCTTAATTTAAAGTCCCAAGAATATTTAAAACGGAAGAGAGATTATTTTGGAAAAGATTTAAAACAAAACCATTTTTAAATTTAAAAATTTTGTTTTATAAAAATCTTTAAAACATGCTTAAAACTCTCCCTCACGATTCCTGCTTCGAGTTATCCCAACGTTCTACTCGAGACAGTCATCGAGATTCCTCCCAGCTTCTTCTTCTTCCCTTAGTTCTTTTTTTTCTAAACTGTTAATTTCAACTCCTCTACGAACACGAGTGAATACTCGAGTCTGACCCCAAAACCCCGATATCCCTTCGAGTCGCCCACGCACCCAATTCCCTGACACACCATATCAACACTGTGCACGTGCACAGTATCACGACCACCCTCCGATGAACTTTACTACCTCCGGCAAGTCGTGAATCAACTCGACATTCGACTACGATCCTCCAAACGACAATATCTAACATAAAACAAAATCGAGTCTTCAACTCGAAACAGAAGTCAACAACGCCGGAAAGAAAACGTCTCGCCACCACGTCTCCGACCACCGTATCACCTGGAACCCCGGTCACATCACCGCAAGATTTCCACGCATCCATCCTCATCACTCCGGTGCCACTCGATCCACCATGGATGACCCAGTCATCATGCTTTCAACCACGACCAAACAAAATGCTTAAACCCTAGTTCGTCTGACCTCCGATGCCACAGTGAATGATAAATCCATTTGACATTTTTGCCGAGACCCCCAGGCTTCCTACTTCCTCCAGCGAAGTTATCGTCCATCTCGAGACCATCGATCGCCAGAAAACTCTCAAAAACTATTTTCTGGTTAACTTATGATTACTCTCTCGATATAACATTAAAAATCAAGTTTTCTCTTTTAAAAATCATATTTTTCTGAGTCTATTCAAATTATATAATTGAATCATCGAATTGCAATACTTGAATTTAACATGTTATTAACATTTATACTGTATATTTCCTAATTCCAGCAGATTTCAATCTTGAGATACTTAACCATATTTTTAAAACCTAAATTATATTTAAACAATCTTATCTTGTTTGAAAACAAAGGCTTAACAGAGAACAGATAAGGAGTTTTTTTTTGAATTTTTTGATTTAATTTACACTCTGTAACTTAAAAACAGAGACACAGACATGCACAATTCATCACAAACAACATACAGATTTATACTTGTATATATGTATACATGCAGAGCACAAATCATTCCAGAAATCTCATGTACAAAATTTAATTTACTTAGGCTTTTAAAACAAATATTTACTCACCAGGCTTATGATGTTGAACAGAGTGTTTGAGAAGTTTGAAAAAAACTTTAATCTTGATTAGCTTGATCCAAAACTTTGAAATACTTGTTTAGATTTGAGGTTGCTGATTCTTGCGACTTGAATCTTGTAGAAGAACTTTTGAAACTGATTTGCTATATGTTTGATTTACTTGAATTCTATAATTTGCTTGAAGATGTTTACAGGTTTTTGGTATTTTTTCTTTGATTTGTAAATGGCCGTAGCTTAATTTTTAAGAAAATGAGATGGAAAAAAATGAATGAAGAATAAGAAGTAGTGCTATATAGATTTAAATTTTGATTTATTAAAATTAAAGAAATAAAATAAAAATGTGACACTTGTCACTAAACTCATTTGATAAATTTACACATGTTATTAGAGGTGTTTATAAGTTAACACATATATCTCTCATGCATAAATAAAAAAAGTTATTTATTAAATAAAGCTTTTATAATTTATTTTCCTAATAACTAAATGCATATTTTAATTATATAAATGAAAATCTTTTTAAAGAAATAGAATAAGACAAACTATATTTATACAAAAAACATTTATACATACCTTTAAATCCAAAATATATATTAAGATATATATATCATCTCTTTGAAATCCAAATATAAGTTCAAACCAATTTTTAAATAAAATTTTAAATTCAATCTTAAAATCAATTTGATATATATATTTAAACATCCATCATTTCAATTTGAAATAAATACTCTACTAAAAAAATCTATATTCACACACATATATATATACAATACATTTTTATTGTTTGAATATAACAATTTTGCCAAATTTAATTAATTTATAAGGAGATTATCATATTTAATTTCTTTGAAATTCCCGGGATATCACATTCCTCCCCCCTTAGAATCTTTTCGTCCTCGAAAAGGAAAGGAGCCAGAATTATTAAAATGCCTATTATCAGAAAAATTATTCTTTGATCACTTTTTACTATAAACTTTCTTTATTAAGAAATTTTAAAACACTTTTAAAAATCTATATAATATTACCAGGAATAGTTTTTATAAAAATATTTTTATAACTCGATGTCTCAACCAGTCCATCCTTGTTCTCACAGAAATTCGGTCATACGTTGATCAGGCGTAAGACTGAAAATCTATAAGTACTTGGTAAATCCGTTTCTAACATCCAGTGAAAATACTTGGAAAATAATTTATGAAAATATAGAAAACAATTTTTTTGAAAATAGAGGAAATATCTTTGGTGAGAATGCTCTGGAAATCATCACCCCCATCCATGGTCACAGTTACATCATGGGTTACGTTGCCATCGCAGCAAAAGTCCATGTAACTGATTACACCATGGAACCCACAACAGATCGCAGTTACATCCAGGGTTACATTGCCATCACAGCAAAAGTCCATGTAACTGTTGGCTCTCAGTGGCACACACGATTTCGCTGTCAAAATGAAACTTCTCCCACATAGGTCGCAGTCTACCGATATAGTAGATCGCAGTGACATTGAGTTACACTGTCGTCACAGCATAACCCAAATGCCTCTGTGGGCACCAGCCCCTCGACTTTCGCTACACAAATAATCCTCAGGAACTAGTTTTGTCCGGACTCCTCACAGGATCAACTTTAGAAACCCCCCTTGGGGCTCAAGGCAGTACCACCCAATGGTACTCCTGAGAAGTTCATTTCAAGGAAGCGCCTTTTTCCCCAGAGCTATTCTCAAAACACTTTATACTATACACTTATAGTATCTTCAAATCATACCCTTTATGATTTATATCAAAATCTCCTTTACACAAAATCGATTATCAAAATCGATAATTCTCAAACTAGGCTTTCCAAATTCCCAAAACTGATTTTTCTCAAAAATCAAAACCCTTTTTAAAATCCATAGGTTCCAAAGCCTTTTCCAAAATCATTCTCATAAAACCCTTTATATATATAGATATATATAACTTTGAAAATCTTTGGATCATTTCAACTTGTATAAAACCTCTTTTATACTTCAAATATTTTCAAAACCCTTTTCTATTCTGGCTATAGATTCAACAAGGGAAGATTTATCTTATATAACAAAGATATATAACTTTGTTTTATTCCAAATCAAATATTCAAATTTGATAAATATTTTATAAAGTTATTTACCATGTCACTTTTATAAAATGAGTTTTAATCACAGAAATATCCAACTCCCATTTTATTTCATCATTTATTTTTCAAAATATACCCTTCCATTTCAAAATCATTTTACAGTTTTATCCACAAAATTTCAATATCAATTTCATTCAAACCCGTACGATGTACACATATCATCCGTACGCAATATCAATCTGATCGCTCACTCGATCACACAATTTCTCTTCCGAACTAGTATCATCCACCCGACTTCTTAGTGCGGACTCAGATCTGGTTTCTTGATCAGAAACCGTCATTCTCCTTGCATAGTCAAAACTATGATAGAGAATATCCAGAATCAATCAACAATCCATATCCAGGTTCGCCGTCGAAAATCGAGCGAAAAATCCCAACTCGGTTCGATAATACTATCTCGAAATTCTGTGTTCGAATCTGGATCAAATCACTATGCGAATAGAATAATATACGTATATCCTACGTATTTATCTTTATTGGTTATTAGCCAAATCAATTCTCTTTTCTATTCACATTTCCTTTAATTCCATTCACTTATTCTCAATTGCTTCCATTTCCAATTGAGTTATTACTTTAATTACCAACAGTTTGAACTTTGACCAATTTAAATTTAAAAATAGCTTGAAAAAGTTTAAAATAGATAAGTAGTTGAAAAATAGTTATTAGTTTGTAAAATAGCTGTAAAATAGTTAAGTAGGTATAAAATAGTTAGATAATTGCAAAATAGTTTTTAAAATAGTGATTAGATATAAGTAACTAAAAATAGTAATTAGTTTATAAGACAGTTTCAAAATAGTTAAATAGTTCCAAAATAATTGTAAAATAAGTATAAGATAGTTTGGGGTTTAAGAAGAAAGATTGTATAGTAAATAGTTTGAAAAAAATAGGTTTATATTAAAACAATTTACTTTGAAAATAGTCCAGAGTCAAACCGTTCAATTCCCCATCAATTCAATTTAAATTTCTATTTCCATTTAAATTAACTCAATACTTCAATTTCCATTGAATTTGATTTAATCCCAATTCAAGTTGAATTAGTCTTAATTCCTTTCCAAATTCGAATCAAATTCCATTTGATTTTAAACATATTCATTTTAATTACAATTTCAAATTATTCAAACTAATTCCAAATTGAATCCACTTCAATTTCAAATCATTTCAATTTCTATATGAATTAATCCCAATTCCCATTTGAATTTGAACTCATTCAATCTTCAATTTTTATTTCAAATTAATTCAATTCAAATTTTCCATTTGAATTTTAAACTTATCCATCTTAAATCACAATTCTAATTAATTCAAATCAAATTCAATTTGAACTAATTCTATTCAAATCTCAACTTAAAACCATCTCGAATTTCATAAATTTGAGTTAAAATTTTAAATGTTGATTTAATCCTTTAAATCAAATCAACCTTTATTTTCTTATTTAACAACTTAAATCCTTAAACCATTTAATTCTGAATCCAAATTTCAAACTTCCATTTTAAAATATCTTTACTTAGCTTATTTCAAAGTTCAAATTAGAGTTCAAAAACAATTTAATCTTCAGATTCTAATTTATTATCCATTTTCAATTTTCCAGATCTCAAACCCATTTTGAGATCACTCATAACTCCCATTTAAAATCAACCTTTTAACTTTCCGAGTTAAATTTCAATTTCATCTTATAATTTTCAATTCAAGTTGTTCACTCTAAACTCATTTAACTTTCCTTAAGTTAAATTTAATTTAATTTAGTCAACTTGACTCAATTTGAATTCCCATTCAAATTTTAAACTTTATATTAATAATCTTCTCACTTATAAGTTCAAAAACTTATCACTTTGGGTTTCATATCACATTTCAAGGAAAATTTAAAACTCAATACTTAGAGTTTATTTCAAACATCTTTGATATTATGTATATCCTCATTCATACATATTTATTCCATTTGCACTTCAAGATATACTTTAAATTTTTAAACCATTCTTGGTTTTTAATTTCAAAACAAATTCCTTTAAAACAATTTCAAGTTTTCTGGACTTAAATTTAAAATTTCCCAATTTAAAATTATCTTCAATTCCAATTTATAAATCATACTCACTTAAAAGTTTACTTCCCTAAACATTTCATTTTGCTTAATCATTTACAACATTTCATTATTAAACACAACAACCATTTATGATAATAACCAAGATTATCATATCTGGAAACCAATTCATTATTACCTTTATTCTGATAACACTTCTACAAATTCAAGGTTTTAAATTCAGTTTGGATCCTTTTCAAACTTATCTTCATTTCAATTTCAATTTGGTTGTATTTCTATTACCACTTAATTTAATTCCACTATTTTAACAACCAATTACCTTAATATTTATTAAAAAGAAATATTGCTTTATATATAATCTTATATAAAAATCATTTGAAATCTTTATATATGAAAATAACAAGTACGCTCTCATATATATATATACACTCAACTCATTCTAGGGTACTATTGACCCTATTCTTTAATGAGTAATCCCACCAGAGCCAAGGTTCTCGCTTAACCTGGCTCTAATACCAAATGTAATGACCCGGAAATTTCGATCTAGAAAATTCCAGATAGTTAGGAGAAAAAGAAAAGAGATAGAAGAAAGAAACAGAACAAGACACAGATTCTCACATTCGCAGCGGATCAAAATACAATATCAAATAATAATATCAGTTATACAAAGAAAACTGTATTTGTTAATTATATTTTTATACATCAGAGTTACAACATTCACAAATATACTAGACAGTTAGAATTACATGTCTCAAACAACTATAATACATCGCAGCGGAATATACTCCATACGTTCCTGCCATCCAGCTCGCCTCCTGAGCTCCAGAACGTCCTTACCTGAAATCTGTAATACTCGGTCTGACCCGAGCATTACATCAAAGTAACACCCGGGTCAGGCTGGAAACCAGCGTGAGTAAACCCATATAATTTGAAATACTAAATCAAATCGTAAAAGAAAACCCGGATAACTCGTACTTCACCACGAGTTCATTACTTGTTATGCTCACACTTATTCACAAATCAAATTCTAAGTATCCTTACTTAGTTCCAAAGTCCATATTATTCCATTTCAGTCTATTGATTTCTCACATCGAATCCATATAGAATCATGTAGATTATAAATCGAAGTGGTTCCGGGTATTACTGATACCCAGCCCCGGTCTCTTCGAATTCAAAATCATCTTTAAACAAAGCCGTTTAAGCTTTAAACAATTTCATTTATACCCAAAGTAACAGATTCACATAGAAATTCTATTTCAGATAGATAATCCATATCTAACACCCTATCATATAGCATCAATCACATACCAAGTATAACAACAATCCAAAGCATTCAATAACCTTCAACCATTCATAAGCAAAGATTTTAATCATACTATCTTTAATTAATTTAAAATAAATTAAATCAATTCCTTCCATCACTATAAATTCTGTTTGCTTAATCCTTAATTAATTATAGCAAATTAATTAATTATTCTCTAATTATCCATCTTAATTAATCACCCTTGATTAATTATTCTTTAATTTCATTAAGTAACTAACTCTTAATTTTAAATTAATTAATCCTTAATTATTAATCAATTAATCTTTGATTACAAATTAATTTATCTCTAATTACTTAATTAATTAATCACTAATCTTAACTTAATTACTTAATTAATTCCTTCTTAATTATTAATTATAATTTAAATTAATTCTTAATAATTTATTAATTAACCCTTAATTATCAATTAATTATTTACTAATTACCAATTAATTACTTAATTAATCAATTATTAAATCCTAATTAATTTCATAATTAATTAACTACTAATTATTAATTAATTAATTTTAACTATCTAATTAATAACTCTTAATTACAAATTAATTAAACTCTTAATTAATTAATTTATAATCTTTAACTATTAACTAATTCTAATCATTAATTAATTAAATTAATCACACTTTAATTACTTCATTTAATTATCAAAATCTTAATTACTTTTAGAATAAACCATCATCTTTATTAATTACCTAATTCAATTATTAAAACATTAACCTTTAATTAATATTTAATTTTATTTATAAAAAGACAATTTAAAATATCTTAAAGCTTTTACTTAACAAACTTAAGTTAATAAACCTACAATTTCTTAATTTAAAGTCCTAAGAATATTTAAAACGGAAGAGAGATTATTTTGGAAAAGATTTAAAACAAAACCATTTTTAAATTTAAAAATTTTGTTTTATAAAAATCTTTAAAACATGCTTAAAACTCTCCCTCATGATTCCTGCTTCGAGTTATCCTAACGTTCTACTCGAGACAGTCATCGAGATTCCTCCCAGCTTCTTCTTCTTCCCTTAGTTCTTTTTTTCTAAACTGTTAATTTCAACTCCTCTACGAACACGAGTGAATACTCGAGTCTGACCCCAAAACCCCGATATCCCTTCGAGTCGCCCACACACCCAATTCCCTGACACACCATATCAACACTGTGCACGTGCACAGTATCACGACCACCCTTCGATGAACTTTACTACCTCCGGCAAGTCGTGAATCAACTCGACATTCGACTACGATCCTCCAAACGACAATATCTAACATAAAACAAAATCGAGTCTTCAACTCGAAACAGAAGTCAACAACGCCGGAAAGAAAACGTCTCGCCACCACGTCTCCGACCACCGTATCACCTGGAACCCCGGTCACATCACCGCAAGATTTCCACGCATCCATCCTCATCACTCCGGTGCCACTCGATCCACCATGGATGACCCAGTCATCATGCTTTCAACCACGACCAAACAAAATGCTTAAACCCTAGTTCGTCTGACCTCCGATGCCACAGTGAATGATAAATCCATTTGACATTTTTGCCGAGACCCCCAGGCTTCCTACTTCCTCCAGTGAAGTTATCGTCCATCTCGAGACCATCGATCGCCAGAAAACTCTCAAAAACTATTTTCTGGTTAACTTATGATTACTCTCTCGATATAACATTAAAAATCAAGTTTTCTCTTTTAAAAATCATATTTTTCTGAGTCTATTCAAATTATATAATTGAATCATCGAATTGCAATACTTGAATTTAACATGTTATTAACATTTATACTGTATATTTCCAAATTCCAGCAGATTTCAATCTTGAGATACTTAACCATATTTTTAAAACCTAAATTATATTTAAACAATCTTATCTTGTTTGAAAACAAAGGCTTAACAGAGAACAGATAAGGAGTTTTTTTTTGAATTTTTTGATTTAATTTACACTCTGTAACTTAAAAACAGAGACACAGACATGCACAATTCATCACAAACAACATACATATTTATACTTGTATATATGTATACATGCAGAGCACAAATCATTCCAGAAATCTCATGTACAAAATTTAATTTACTTAGGCTTTTAAAACAAATATTTACTCACCAGGCTTATGATGTTGAACAGAGTGTTTGAGAAGTTTGAAAAAAACTTTAATCTTGATTAGCTTGATCCAGAACTTTGAAATACTTGTTTAGATTTGAGGTTGCTGATTCTTGCGACTTGAATCTTGTAGAAGAACTTTTGAAACTGATTTGCTATATGTTTGATTTACTTGAATTCTATAATTTGCTTGAAGATGTTTACAGGTTTTTGGTATTTTTTCTTTGATTTGTAAATGGCCGTAGCTTGATTTTTAAGAAAATGAGATGGAAAAAATGAATGAAGAATAAGAAGTAGTGCTATATAGATTTAAATTTTGATTTATTAAAATTAAAGAAATAAAATAAAAATGTGACACTTGTCACTAAACTCATTTGATAAATTTACACATGTTATTAGAGGTGTTTATAAGTTAACACATATATCTCTCATGCATAAATAAAATTTTTTATTTATTAAATAAAGCTTTTATAATTTATTTTCCTAATAACTAAATGCATATTTTAATTATATAAATGAAAATCTTTTTAAAGAAATAGAATAAGACAAACTATATTTATACAAAAAACATTTATACATACCTTTAAATCCAAAATATATATTAAGATATATATATCATCTCTTTGAAATCCAAATATAAGTTCAAACCAATTTTTAAATAAAATTTTAAATTCAATCTTAAAATCAATTTGATATATATATTTAAACATCCATCATTTCAATTTGAAATAAATACTCTACTAAAAAAATCTATATTCACACACACACATATATATATATACAATACATTTTTATTGTTTGAATATAACAATTTTGCCAAATTTAATTAATTTATAAGGAGATTATCATATTTAATTTCTTTGAAATTCCCGGGATATCACAGATACACTACACCTGGATATTTTACTATTTTGTTTCACATCATCTGCAAGTAAAACGATATAGGCTAAACTGCACAATGCAACTCCATCTGATCCACTCAATTCCTGCAACATTTGTACCAACAAATCAAGCTTATAATCAGTTGGATTGTCTCTCCAAACATTGGTTCAAACAAATATGTGCATAGAAATATGAACAAAAATTAAAATTGTAAACAAAACTGTCAACATTTAACAAATCGGTGAAACAAACAAAGAAGCAAACTGTGGTCTCTAAATTCCTAATCAAATATAAGAACATCATAAATTAAAAAAGTGCCATCATCAAAGAATATCAACTTGCATGAAAGAGGAAAAGAAAAATTATGTATATAAATATATCGATCATTAAAGATGGTATGAATACCTTTGATTTGATGATTAAATGTGAAAGAAATGAAAATGAATCTGCAATGGGCTTCCAACTACTATTATATCATTTTTTAAATACAGATGGTGGGCTAGTGGAGTATGGAACAATAAACGCATCGAAGGAAGTACAATCAGTAACGATGAAGTTAATAGTGGTATTAAAACTAACATGCATATTGTGTAGATCTCTCCATGCTAACATGCTATTACCTAAATCTCTCCATGTTTTTCACCTTGTAGCTTACATGGAACTTTTTCCTTAAACTTTTTGATTAATGAGTTTTCTCATAACATTTGACCTACATGCTTGCAGTTTTTGTGATATATGCTTTTTATATTATGAATTTAATCACTAATTCTACTATGGTATGGGATTTTCAAAGCCTAAAAATGGTGTTGGAACCAATAATGGAAAGCCTATGCTATAATGCCAAGTTTAACATAAATGTGATGCTAAGTCGTTAATTGATTAAGAAACAACGAATAACAAAAAACTATAGAATAAGAGATGTTATTCTTTTTATTTTTGTTGTCGATTTGAATCAAATATAATAGCATTTACTACCAAAGAAAGAAAAAAACTGTTCATTTAAATGATTAAATGAACCTTTTAAGTGGACTGTGCATATAATTCAGAAAAAGGTTATTTGACAACTCCAAATTTCAAGTACTCCACGTATCTAACATTGCAAGGAATAACTAATACCATTTAATTACAATTAATTCTTGCTCATATCTTAAGGAAATTAAACAATTATATTTAAGGAAATCTTATTGTAAAGTTAATATAATTAAGGAAATCTAATGTAGTAATGTGTAATACATTGATTGACAATTGATAATATACAAATCAGTTATTCAGTGGATGAAAAAGCTAATGACACAAATGTTCTAATCATTACTTGCCTTTCAATATGACATTTGAGGGATTAAAAATGGTTTTAATGACAAACTGACTTATATAGGACAATCAATGTACTATTCACATTTATTAATATGAAGTATTCTTTTAAAAAAAATTAAGTGAGGTCTATCCTATCCTGACTAACAATGGTTTGGGGTATATAAATGTTGCTTAATATGAGAAATTGAACCCAAGTCAACCAAAATGGAAGCAAATTATCCCTTTTGCTATCATAATATGATATCTTTCTTCATTCATGAATGAACAATTATGCAAATCCATTTGGTATACACTCACACATAACATTAAAACAATAATTTAATAAGTATATTACATTTAAAAGTAAATAATATATAATATAAGGATTTGTAGTCATATATATGTATATGTACTTGTAGTTGTATAGATGAACCTTTTTTTCATGTCTTACTTAACATAACTCATAAAAAACTATAATGCTAATCTTAGTTGGCTCACTTAATAGTTGAAACTATTTTTTTTTAAAACTTAGCAAACATATTTAGGATAAAATATAATGTGTTCAACAGAAATATAAGGCCAGTTTGAGAAGAAAATCCATAGGGATCAGGGATATAATAATTATGAAACATTATGCGTTCACGATACAGTCCACTTAACAGTGCTGGAAATACAATAAAATACCTTTTACTTTAACAAATATAATACAGCATACAAATTCTGTATTATAATCCGAGTTCTGTGAAGAAAGAACTACAAATTCAACACTCTTAGCAAGAACTAATACCTATTAATTCTATCTTAAAGATTGTATTTCTAGCAGATTGAATGTGAATTTCATCTAGGTTCTAGATGATAGGATTGCAAGGGTTGCTTGCATACCATGTAAATTTGTATGATTTTTTACTATTGATTTTGAAATTTATTTCAATTATAATAACAAATTCATACAAACTTGCATCGCTTTATATGCTGTGGCGTTGAACTTTCAATTCAAACGATTGTACCTGCAACTGATTGTGAAAAAGAACAACATTGTACCTTGTTTAATTAGTCGATCCTACTGATAATTTTGTATCACTGATTATATTTCTTATTTATAAACATGCCTGAAAGTTGTGTTAGCGGAATGAATTGACCGAAAATCTCAAGAATTTATACAATATAAGAAGTTTATATATATATTTTAGTGACTTTTTATTCCGCTCATTGTTGCATGCATATCTTTCAACTTATAACCTCCATATAACAAATATTTTCTACTGTCATCTCCCATGCCGTAGATTAAACAATAATCTTATAGAAGCTTATGACTTATGAGTAGTTTTAAAAATAGCATGAACCCGTACTTCACCAGTTCGCTTGTTCATTACAAAAAGGAAAGATCAAATTCTAACATAAACTGGCAAATAGCAGAACAGTTCGGTACTGCTTGCCAGCTAGAAAATGAAAAAATAGTACAAAAAACCATTATAACATATATAGTGTATGATAGAGCAGCAAGCTTATCCACGTCATTTAAATGTCTCGCTAACGAAAAGACATAAAATAGTAGACGACAATCATTTTATGTAGTAAAATACATTAAAAAAAGTATAATCTTGATAAAATCCGGACGGATAATTATCGAATACGAATATGGTCATATACATATCGATATCCATTTTTCAGATATTGGATAATTTTCCATATTTCAAATACGGTTACAGACAAATGTTGGATTTTTTAGATAGACAGCCCTAAATGCAACCCAAAATAAATACGTTAGCTGCAAGATAGATAATAAAGCTCAGTAGATCTGTGATACATGCAAATAAACAGGGAGCACATTCACGTCTTGATTCAATTATGATACAGAACTATGTTTATGTATATTATCTCGCTTAAATGAAGCTGCTACAGATAATTAAGCTGCAAACATAGAATACTACACCACACTGTCACCCGAAATTGGGCCAAAGCCCGCTAGCTCATTGGAATTGGGTTCAGAAATGAAAATACATCCTAGTGAATTTTCACACGAACTTTGCAGCAGTTTAAATTTTTCATTGCATGGCGGCTATGGACACAATTGTCAGTTCATATTACTATGTGCAGATTAAATTGCGATCATTGAAAGTTTTGTATCATGAATGCATAATGTTTCATAGCATGTATGCATGAGCTATCCTGTATCAATTCATCAAAGTTCCATTTGCTAATAACTTATAGACAATTTTTTAAACATACAGCTCATACCAAATATATCGTTGTTATTTGAATAAAAATACAATAGCCATGTAGAACCTACCGCCATGACTCTGTTAACTTAACAACAACCGTATATAAAAAGTACATTAATCTATTGTAAAAATTCTCGTTAGGACTTCGTAGTACAAAAGCACCTTTCAAAGATATGTGCAGTTAATCTAATGTGATCCGTACACTAAACTTTGCAATAATTGGAATTTGTACAAATTTAAGGCGATGAAGGGTAATATGTACATTAGCAATCTTATCAGTAAGTAGGAGCAAATCATTGTATGTGTTGTTAACCATTGCACCAAGAACTACCTACCCAGTAGACATAACACTCAGTGAATATATGATCTTACCGATTAAAAAAAATGATGAGTGTACTGAAAATATTTGTGCATTTAAACTTTGTTTTGCGAATCCCTAAATAGGTGAGAAATCAGATAAGTGAGAGTGAAGAGCAGTGAGTGACGGTGTCAAAAGTGTCAGCAATCGAAGTGGGTAAACGATTTAGTCAGCATATATGTTGTACAAAAGTATACCTCAGAGAGAAGAAAATAGAAGGTAAGAGAAATCGCCTGTGCTGTCAGATCAGTGGGCGGTGAGCTATTTCATTTCGGCTTCCAGTCGCTTGCCCTAAGGTGAGATATTTCTTCCGGCTAATCCAGTTGCCTACCATGGGCTGAGCTATCTCTTCCAGTTAGTCCAGTCGCTTGCCGTGGATGCTCCGCTATTGAAGAACCGATTGATGTTGAGGAAAGGTGTCGCATATGATACGCTACTGGCGAGATGGAATACGGGGTGTGAATGGAATCAAGGATTTTGTGGGTCTAATTTGGGGACGAAATCGATTAGGTCTTGAGGAGGAAGATGAGAACAGAAGGTATGAATGCGATGGGGGAGGCAACAGTACGTATAAAAACAGAAGGAAACGTAAGGGCATTAGTGGAATTTCAAAAAGACACGAATGAAAATAGTTCAATGCATTTTCATTATTAGTAGTAAAGATTATCTGTTTGGAAATGAGACTTGATTTCCAATGACGTATTTTTAATTTAATTTTTTGAATTTTTTCATAATTCCTATTTAGGAAAAATAATTAAATTTTCGTTTAACGCTTTTTGCGTCGAACGTTGGTAATTTTGAAACTTTACAGAATAAGAACATGTCTATTTTATTATTGTTTTGTGATCGTTTCACATTGTTGAATGCGATTATATTTTTATTTCTGTCATTCACGGTCCATACGCGAATGGGATATTGTCTGGCGAGGTACCGCGAAAGTTTTACAATTGAACAAACACTGCACTTATTTTCTTTTGCTTTTTGATTGTCTAAAGCATAAGCATATGGCCAATATATATACATATATATTAGCATTCACGCTGACACAAAGGAGACATGAAAACAAAATATACACTCATGTGCACAATTTTTTTTGGTCTTGCCTATTCTTTGCTATGCAATTTGGTGGCTTTGCAATTAATGTTTGTACTTCCTTGGCATATATATATATAAACATAGGCATCATATGAAAAGGAGATGGAGCATCCAAAAATTCTATTACACATCCTTCGAGTTCTCCTCTAGTTCTTCTCCTCTACTCTTCTGTATCATTCAAAAATAAAAATAAACACTTCCCTTCTTCATTCAAAAATCACAACGCCTCAAACCCTTCAATTTTAGCGAATACGTCCAAAACAAAAGTTGTTCGTAATCGGATCTAGTTTATTCTAAAAATAATTTCATGGGTTTACGTCGATTGGTTTGAGATATATCTTTAAATAATAGCAAGTGGTCGAGATAACGAACATTTTCGACGATCACGAATCGACAAACGGAGGATACAGATGGGTTCGTAGCGGCGATTGGAGATTTTTAGAAGCGTTCGTATGATTTTTAGTGGCCTGGTTCATCAAGAAGAAAGAGATGACCCAAAAATGTTCGAAAAATTATTTATGGCGAACAGTGGTCGAGGGGATGATCAGAGATGTCGGGGAGGAGCCTGGGGACGAGGCGAAGGTGATGATCGTGGTCGATTTTTGATTTATGTGTTGGGGTGTCGTGACAAGATCGAATTAGGGTTTAAGGGTATGGGATTGGTTACGGTCAGAAATGAACTATTGGCGACGATGCAAGGCGACCGAAGATTATCGTAGGTGGGGCATGAGGTAGGGTAGAGGAAGCCAGTCACGTCAGTATCGGTGGCAGGGGCTGTAGATGATCGAGTCAGCCAGGGAAAGGTTTTAATGTAACCTGTAGCTAATGGGAGGGGTTTGACCATAAGGTCGGTTTCCAAAATTGAGTGTCGGAGCATAGCCATGGAGGTGGGGATGGATGAGCGCATGGAGTAGGACGTGGCTTTGGTTGGATGATCGATGGCTTGGGGCGAGCATACACGTGCACGTGTGCACGATCGTGCACGTTCTCTTTTCCGTTCCAGGCAATGAAAGTCGAAGATTGGGGAATAAGAGAAGAAGGTAGTGGGTCTTACTGTTGCTTTGGGCTTTGGCCTGTTTGAGTTTGATGGTGAGAAATCATTTATTTAAAATGTTTATATATATATATATATATAGTTAGTTAACTTTGAAATGCTATATTGTGTTCATATGAAATTCGTTTAACTTGCGGATTTTTGGGTTGGACACATGTCGGCGAGTACAACGTCGTAGTGCAAATTATGGGTAGATTTGGGATGTTTGAAAATTATGACATATGGAAACAAATAGAATTTAAATCACGTTATTTTAGATAATAACGCCATTTAATTTTATATACCTTAAATATTGATGTTTATTTGGCCAAATAAATTATTGTTGAGTTAAATTAGATTGAATATGGTTATTGGATACCTGTTTAGCGGAATAAAACACCGTTCTGCTAATTAAATTAATTTGACATTTAATTAGCAGAATAAATCCCTGTTCTGTTATTTTATAGCTTTGGACATCTGATTATATGTCGACTAATTGATATGCCACTTTTAATAAGTGATATATTAACCAACGATGGTTAAGTGCTGGATTTATGTACATAGTCGTGGATTATGTAAATATCTGTTATTAACTTGAAAAGTTAAATTGAATAATATGGTAGCTTGTTTAAGTACCATGGTGATTATTAACCCTCCTTCAAATTTGAAAATCTAATTTTTGATTTGAAAGTAATTTTAAGAATAATTAATTTTTATTACAAGGTTTAAAGGTAATTATTATTTAGTAATAAGATTTAAAAATGTAATAACTTACTGATAATAATATTTTAAAATAATTTCTAACTATTTTAATAATTATGTAAAGTTAATTATTTTTATTAATATGATTCTTAAAGGTGATTTCTTAAAATGTTGTTTAAAAATGTTTAATTATTACTTTAAAGTTATTTAGTTATGGTTTAAATTTTTTTAATTATATTTTAATTATTTTTTTAAAATGATTATCTATAGTTTAATTTTTAATTAAAGTTAATTAATTATATCAATTTAAGTTAATTAATTATATTTAAAGGATAATTAATTTTCATATCAATATTAGTTTAAGATTAATTAATTAGTGGTTTAATAACATTTTAATATTTATTAATTATTATATTAATATTGTTTTGAAGTTAACTTATTAATACAATAATAGTGTTTGAAATAAATTTAATATATTAATAAATAGATTCTAAAGTTATTATTTTAAATAAGATTTGATTAAATTGAAATAGAAGGATGTTTAAATAATAATTTGTTATTTAAAGCTATTTTAAATAACTTATGGTTTATCAAGAGGACCTTATTGACTTAAAGAGTCTATTAATGAGTTGGATTAAATATGGAAGAGTTTTATAAATGGCTTTGGATATATATAAAAGGACTTATAAATGAGTTCTAAAATCTGAGAGGAAAAGTTTTATAAATAGGGTTTTAAGATTTATAAAGAATGTTTACAATTAGATTGAAGATTTATAAAGAAGCTTTATAAATTAATTTGGAAATATTAATAAGATAAAGAAATTTAGAGAAAAGATGGTTGATATTCATGGCGTAATTCGAGGGGCAGGGATTGCCTACAACTTACTATGGATTCGCTGGGATAGCGACGTAACCATTGTGTAAGCTATGATCCATAGTCGATATTGAACGGTACTTTCCATATCTATTTTTAAGAGTTTTCAAGTTTTTTAGTTTTGAAGCAAAATGGTTTGTGAATTTACTTATACCATTGAGATAAGTATATGTTTATATTTTCTAAGTATCGAAATATAGTGGTTTGTGAATATACTTATCTTGTTGAGATAAGTACATGGAAGTCATTTTCCAGTATTTTAAATGTGATTTTAAATTAATGAAAGATTAATTTAAGAGGCTTAGTGATTTCCATGGGAAATGTAATCTTTGTTTTGAATGTTTGTTTATTTGATAGTTAAATAACCGACTATCAAATCTTGGCCAAATATGTAATCCTTCTTAATTTTGATGATAGGGAAATATTCCTTACTTAACACCGAAGGATTTTAACTCTGGAAATATCTAGGGGAAACACGTGGATTATATGGTACAGTTACCATCGTTTGTACTATAATGTACATATAAACTCGTTTCGTTCTTCTAGGACAAATGATAAGGAGATCCGTCCACTTAAACGGTCAGGGGGTGATCCCCGCTCTTATGTGTTGTCTTATTATTTCCTAAAGAACCGGTATTGAGCATTCTGAAAATCGGCGTTTGGTTTATGGAGCACCCGAGAAGCGGAAGAGTGTACCCATAAGTGATGACTCGAACTTGTAACCACTCCGAAAACCATATACGGTTCTATGGAGGAGATTCATGATATATTGAGATGTTGGGATCCATGTGTGATTCTGAGACCCGTTGGGGTATGGGAATCCATGTGTGATTCTAAGGTCTATTTGAGATGTGGAAATCCATGTGTGATTCCGAGACCCATTGGAGTATTGGAATCCATGTGGGATTCCGTGATCTATTTTGGTGACGGTGCGTAAGCTAGAATGCGAGACGTAGCCTCATCAGCGGGAATGACTAAAACCAGAGATAGGAGGCATGGCCAGTAGGGCTGGCAAACCCATAGGGTGTAGTCAGCTCCTCCTAGATGTCACTTACAGTTGTTATGCATGCATGGGGCGATGCATTCGGTCTTAGCGAGACCAGCTATGTTTTTCCTATGGTACTTCACTAGGGATGTATGCTGCTTCGGAAGGATATCTCTGATCCTTGTGTAGGAGGACCGTTCCTCGAAGTACTGAGGGCACCTCCATGGAAATCCTACACAATTAGCGAACGTACCTTATCAACTTTCGATTATATACCTAGTATTGTTGCTGTGTAGTTAAAACGCTCGGTAGATTCAATGCGGTGGAGGTGTAAAAAGTCATGGCGGGGATACAGCGAGAATGTAGCGGGATATAACGGATGACTCTAAAATAGCATATAAAACTCGTACTTAATGTTTTTACAAATATATAAATGGTAATTAAATGAAAAATTAACATTTAATTGAATTATAATCAATACATAAATAATTTTAGACAAAAACATGTGCGAATATACTGTAAATAAACGTAACATTGTTATATAACATATTTGAATTTAGTAGAATATTAGAGTATTTTCATTTCTGAAAATATACTAAAAATTCAATTAAATAAATTAATTTCATAACTTTTATAATGCATAAATGTCATTTTTCAATTCATTTCTTTTAAAGAAGATATAGCGGAAATAGCGGGAATAACGGGATATAGCGGAAATAGCGGGGCTTAAAGTGGAAAGGCTATATTTGGGGCTATATGGAAAAATCATAGTGGTATAAATCCGCTATGAGATATAGCAGGGTTATAGCGGGGTATTAACTGCACGGTGTTGTTGTGATGTACACTCACGAGCATCACAGCTATATGATTATTATTATTTTTCCCCCTTAGACATTATTATAATACCACTGGATTTTATGATATAAAAGTTTTTAGTTATCGTAAGGTAAAAACCCGTCACTGTTTATGTGCGGCATGGTCTTACGAGATACCTTTTTTTGAAAAGTTATTTAAACCTTAAAAATCCATTTGATTGTGTTTCTCACGCAGGTTTTACCAGACTGGCCTTGGCGTTGATTTCCTATAATGCTCGGGTCAGACTGAGCATATTTCTAGGTTTAGTTGGATATTTTTGGAGCTTCAGGAGACGAGCTGGAGGCCAGAGACGTATTCACGTAGATGATTATTTTTCCGTTGCATTCATTGTTGTATTTATCAGCAATTGTGAGGACAAGTTGTTATATCTGTCCATGCTGAATAGGTTAGTATACTCTGATTGATGTCTGTATATACATATATTACAGTTTTGTTTTTTTTGTAAAGATTTGTTGTATATTATAGATTATTCATTCCGCTGTGAGATTCTGTGCTGTTTAGTTTCTTATTGTCTTCTTTCTTTTCCCTAACTACCCACCTTTCCATTCAATTTGGGTTGAACATGTGTGGTTTATTGTCAGCTTAAACTGTACGGAAAAGTGGGTTGTTATAGTCGAAGTTGGGAAACTGAAAAAACACGCTACTGTACTTCTACCTAAATTCTAAATGTTGCGTCTTTGGTTTAAAAATTAGTTTAAAGTTTTTCCTTTAAACTAATTACCTCTTATATATATATACAAGTAATATTCATTTCTCAAATTTACAAATTCACTACTTCCTTGTAAAAATAATTATCACTATTATTTTTATCAATACCCTTTTGAAATCACTTTCAAATAAATTTTTCTTCCCGACTACTTACCTTTATTTGTTTCAAAACTTCACAAGTTTTTTCTTAGTTATATTTATTTTGTTATCACTAGCATCCATACATCCAGTATAAATAAAGACAACTAAGCAATCATTTCCTAACAACCAATTAAGTAAATTTCCAAATTCTAAAGGAATTTAACACATTGCTTTCAAAAAATTTAATATTACAAATTTCAATTTTATCTATATTAAGTTTTTTCCTTCAAAATACGTCCCAAATGATGATCTTGATAATCATTTATATCCTATCCCTATATAGATAACTAATAACACTATCTACTACACACCCTAGGGGATAAGACTCGAAGTCATATAGGCCTTAAATCTGTGATATTATACTCTATAATGTTTTGACTCAGCTCTGATACCAAACTGTAATGACCCCACCTCTATACCCATATTATTATAGAACATTATAAATAATGTCGTCGAATAATACGGAGAATACGACTTGTTAAGGGCAACCGAATGTGAATATATTTTTAAACTAACAATAACAGGTCATACTTACCATCTTGCTTAATCTCTGGAATAAAATTTAACGTGATTACAGTCTCAGTTCGAAGTAATAAACACATCGGTTTCTCAGAATCAGAACAGTATATCATATAAACAATAGTCACAGATTACAACGGGATAATAAATCTCATATACATATACAAATGGTGAGCCTACAAAACAAAATACTAAACTCACTTATATACATCTGATACAAACCTCTAATTTCAGTTATACATTTTATATACAATATAGAATCTTAAATGAGATAAACTAATAACCAAAATGGTTTATCTCCTTGCTAGCCCAACCATCCAAAGGGTTACATGTCTTGTAACCTGAAAAGTCTCCGTCTGACCCAAGCATCAAATAACACTCGGGTCAGACTATCTCTAAATATCAGAAACGTGAGATATTGATAACATGGATATATGACTTAGCAATAACCAAATAAGTCGTGATAATATTATGCCCAATAGTAACCCAAATATTTCATTTATGACTTAACCATAAATAAGCCATCTTAAAATTATGCCTAAAAATCATTTAACCAAAATAAGGCATATCAAACCAAATCACCATTTCATAAATTCATATCAAGTCTTAATAGACTATCATCTAAAATATGGTGATAATCGATTCAAAATTCTTTAAAGCCCAAAAAGGATACAAAATATCCAAACCAAAATCTCTAAAGAAATCATCACTAATGAAATAATAATGGTAGTCAACTATCAGTTTAATACAGTGACATGAGTCTAATCCCACAAAATAGACCCCGACACATAGTGTAATAGTCTAATCCCACAAAATAGACTACTATGTGAATTTACCTAATCCCACAAAATAGGCAAACATTGTCTAACAATATACCAGAATATTTGATAGGGTTGCAATATAACATCTGTCCAAGGGTCGAAAAGGCAGCCGTGTCATACTAGAACAAACCTAATCCCACAAAATAGATTTGCCTACCCAAATCTAAATTATCGACTCACAGGTCGATGAAAAAAGAGTCATCTTCTCTTAGGGAACTAACGGCCTAAAAATAAATCCGAACACCCTGAGATAATACAACTCTAAGTGTCAATTACTATCACTCAAGTAATCGCATAAATTTAGCTAACTGACCCATACCAGATAGTAAATTCAAGTATTTACTAAAAGCTAGTAATTTCCATTTAAACTCTATTTAACAAGTTAGTGATAAACGGAAGAATTATACGAAAAGTCCCATACCAATCCGAGAATTTAATTGTTTATTAAAATTCTTTGTTTCATAGAAAATCATGAAATTCACTAAAAACACAAGTGAAAACATAAATTTCTCGAAAGCAATGATTTTAAAAGTTATAATAAAATTTTATCATATAAAAAATGGCTTCTAATTTTCTTTATCTATAGTTTACTTTCAAACTCATCACTTTAAAAAATCCAGTAACTCATGTATAAAAAGAAAAGTATCACAAAGATTTAAGTTAAAAACTAAAATTCCTCTATTAGGTCTTTGAGTTAAAATAATATTTACAGAGTTAATAATTCATTTATTTCAAATCTATATAAGTTATATATATATATAATATTACTTCACAACAAAGAGCAACACAAAAATCATGTGCATTCAAAAAGTTAGTTTTGCACTAAATAACTTAGTTCAAAAAATCAGTTTTCAATTGCAGTTTTGACCCACTAAACTTCAGAATTTCTAAAAACTACAATAAAGTTGTTCTTTAAAGTCTTAGCTTTCCATAAAAAATAGTTTGCATAATTTGAATTTACGATTAAAGTTTTGGTCATTTTATTCTCGTTATAAGCTTAGAAATTTCATATGGCTATGCTATAACATCAGTTTCAAACTTAATTTAAACACCTTTAAAAGTAGTACTTCAAGAAATGATAAAAACAAAAGTTTTTTCTTATGAAATTATCTTTCTACTAAAAAAGGTTCATCGAAAATGGATTAACTAATTAAAAGATATGATCAATGCAAGTTTCCGATTTTTGTTACTTAATTCTATCTTTCATTCTCAGGACAACAATGGTAAAATGCATTTCAAACATTTAAACATCAAAATATGGCAAACTCTAAAACATCAAAGTTGTAGAATAAAGCCTAGGATTTCCAGAACATCAAGAATTATCAAATTCCAATTAGTAACAAAAAAGATATGAGCAAATCAATTTTAGGTTTAAAACTCAGAAATTTATACTAAAGACATAATTGTGATTTTATTTTCAATTCTATTTTAGGTCAAGTAAACGGCAAATATCGAAAAGCAACCAAAAAGTGAAATTGTTTCTCACTGAATATATTTTATAATCTAAAAGGATTGACCCCAAACAGATTTGAAACATGCAAGTTATCATTGTTTTACTTTAACAGCCATATCATGTTTTCAAAAGAGCATTCATTTCAATTTTCACATAACCATGGAACTTTCAGCAAATAGAGTTTCATGACAGCAATAAATTGATTCAGTTTAACATCTAAATTACTAGTTGAATCAATCAAAACAATCATGCAAGAAATTTCAAAGATAGTGGTGAAGATTACTCACCTTATTGCAAAGAGAAGAAGACTATTTACTGCTTAAGACCAGTGTTTCTCCTCAAAATTGATGTTTCTATTATTCTCAAAAAAAGACCCAAAAACCCAAATTCAATTTGCAAAAAAAACTGAAATTGATGAACAATAAGATGTATAAATGGTTATCATAGATTACCTGAGTTTGTTAGCTTAAGAAGCTATTGATTTCACTTTTAATTTGTTGATTTGAGGAAAAACTAGGGTTTTATGAGAAGGATGATAAAATTTGTTTACTATCTTTTGTTTTGGTTTGGCTAAAAGTGAGAAAAAGAAGCATGGGAAGAAAAAGAAACATACAGTATAATGCTTCTCAATACAATCTATTTTTAACTCTAATTGGGCCCAAATGGATTAAATCCAATACAAGTGAACCAACATCTTATTTTACCTAAGTAAATAATTACACTATTAAGACTTATGTTTTAAATCATAATTTGATTCCATAAGTTACAACTCCATTTTTAATAATAAATCCATGCTTATTTGTGGTATTAATAATTACAATAATTTGAATTAAATCTACTGTTAATAATAATGATAAAGTTTTTTTTGCTTTTAAATTAATTGGGAAAATAATCAATCATTAAGTTGTAAATTCTTCATTTAAACAAGAATCAAAATACTTTAAAACTAACACATTCATATTAGATTCATTACACTGACTTACAAGCAATAAAATGAGTCATTAAGATACACCTAAACAAAATGGCTCTTAGATCCTTATTTTATTAATTAAACTTCTCATTTTCATTAGAAAATCATTTACATGAACTCCATGTGCCTATATTTTCTAAACTCCACTTTAGTTAACAACAAAAATCTCCAAAATTTTCTTAATTATTTACTTATCAATAAATTAAATTATTCTTTAATTTAATTATAGGTAATCTAAACCAGGGTTGTTACAGGAAGCCTATAAATAAAGAGCCTAAAATGGAAATGTTGAAGTAGAAATCGACAATCAATATGCCGTAGAAGTTATGGAGGAGGAGTGGAAAGAAAATGTAATTGATAATTTTAATGATGAAGATGTTAATGATGTAACTACAATTTTTCTTAAAAATGATGATAATATCAATTATGATCGGGATTGTGTGGACGAATTACTGACCAAAAGAATAATGCTAATTCAACGTGTTTTAATTAAGATTTTAAAAGAAAATGACACGTTCCAAAAAGCAAGATTAATGGTATACACTTTTCTTCTAGATGTTACCTTTGAGGGCCATCCGCATAAACAAAAGTATGAAAAGAAATGTCTTGTCTATTCTAATGTATAAAGTTTATTGCTTTTATAGTAAGCTTTTTAAGCATACATAAAAGATATCTCAATTCGTTGGTGAAGAATGTAATGATTGATATAATCTATCTAAGGAGCAAAGAAAGCATTAATTTAATCCATCTCACAATGCAAATCTTATAAAATGGGTTGATTTGCACATTGAAAGCTAAGAAAGCATAAAAGTCGCTTCCGTTAATGCCTATTGATATGTTGGTATATCTAGTTGACATTTGGTTTTTGGTATGTAATCTAAATGATTTAGTTGACTAATATTTTGTAATCGCTGTTAAATTTAACAATAGAATTTGCGTTTTGTTTTGAATATAAAAATGTATTGTTATTTATTAAGTGTTGAGGCAACAAAAACACACACAAAATATTCGACTAGGGCATTGAATATTCTTGGGTCGGCCCTGATTGTACCCTTTGTGCTTCATCTCAATTAATTTTCATCACCATAGATGAAGCTGAATTTTGGATTGTCGAATGAGTTGCACAGTCTATAGAAAACATTATGGAAATACATTTTTACGCTTTACCATTTTGTTTCTTTCGTTGTTGTTGAGTGTTTAGATTTCATACGCTATACTACTGATCTGGACTTCAATTTGTTGATGTTTGGTTATTACAAAACCTAACTACATTGTTTTAGCATGGTTTAATTTTTTCTAATTTTTATAATTACAACATTGATGTCATTAACGTGAGTTGTGGAATAAAGGAGCTTAAGGCTAATTTAACACAAGAGGAGGGGTGAATAGTGTTTTCTAACTTATGTTATTCTTTTTAAAATTCTTTCAAGGTTATTATTAAATCACAGATTAACAATACAGAATTATGCTGATAATCAGTCATGGATGCAATTACATATAAATATAAAAGCAATAAAGTAAAGTAAAATTTAGGAGATGACACCAAAGATTTTATACTGGTTCAGATTCTTCTACATCATGTCTCGTACAATTGCTTGTACATATTTCTTTTCAAATGTCAATCTTTAAACAGATGGAAGGTAAACCAGATTACAATCTCGATTTTGAGGCTACAAGACACACCCTCTTGTATTTTGAGTCTGGGGTAAACTCCCTTGATTTGATCGGGCTACAAGATCACCCACTAAATTTACGGGGCTACTAAGCACACCCACTTGATTTGAAATGGCTATAAGCACACCCAAACAAACATGAGTAGAGTTGATAGTTTTTCCAAAAAAAATTCTTGTACTTTGGATACAATGGATCCTATAGCCTCTTGGATAACACTTTGATCTTTGAAATGAGAGAGATGTTTCCAAAACAGTAAGAAAGTAGTATTGAATCAATACAATGAAGTATGAATTGTATATATATATATATATATATATGATATTTAACAGAATAAAGTATATTTTTCAAGAGAAATTTCAAGAGAGTAAGGAGTAGGAAGAAAGTACGTAATTAATTAGTTAAAAATTCATTTGCACTCCCCTTTATTTGTAAATGAACAGATGTATCCATTCATAAAGAGTTATGTCCAAAAGACACTTCCATTCAAAATTTAAAAAACCATCCAAAGGTCTATATGTCGACATATACAAAACAAGTATGTCGACATATCCTAGCAATTTTTGAAAACATATTTCTTTTAAATTGTTTTGAATGCAAAATAATTCAAACATAGTTTTAAATATTTTGAACTCTTAAAAACTTTTATAAAATATTTTTTAAAATATATTTAAAAATTAAAATAATTTATTTTTATTTAAAATAGCAAAGACTAGAAATTAGAGATAAAGATTAGAGATTGCTATCAATGACTTTAACAATATATTCTAGTGACTCTAAACAATAAGTTATAACCTTGAGATCTTGATTTCTTTGTCTTTGAACTCATGAGTCCCATTTCTTTACCTTCAGTCTTTATATTGTACGATCTTCGATTCAGCACCTATGCAATATTCTATGTTATATACTATATAACTTGGCAAAACATTAGTATCTATTTTTTTATATGGTTGTTGTTATCGAAATCAATAGCTGAGGTGTTCGTAATCTCCCCGTTTTTTATGATGGTAACCATTAAATATTCTTGTATATTAAAATATGATATAACTCCCTCTGAGTTACATAACTCCCCTTAAACATATGCTTGTGTATATTTTATATTTTTCTCCCCCTTTGTCATCAACAAAAATGGATAAGAAATAAAACTCCCCCTAAATGATATACCTATAAATTGTAGAGTCAAAATCAAGAATTAAATGCTATGCTGACTAATAAAGATTTACCTATATAATTGTTATTGAACTAAAATGAAATACATAAGGCATAAAATAGGGATATTAAATGTGACATTATCAAGATGTAATATGTGAGACATAAATAAAAAAATATTGTATATTTAATATGATATAATCATGACATATATTAAGATATACAGTGAAAAATTAAGTTATATATTAAATATTAAGGACAACAAATAGGAAAAAGTAAACTTTATTTGTTATATTTATAATACACACGATCAAATTAAAATCTAATACTTAGCTAATCTAATCCTAATTATTATACAGTCCATAAAATCACACAAAATCAAACTTACAGAATCAATCCAAACCAAATATTAATTATTTACATATCAATAAGTTTAATATACACACTTACGAATTAAAACAAGTAGAAATCTAGATATTCCGACTTTAACTCAACCTTTAGGTCCAAAGATTGGATTTGCTTTGATGGCATCCCAATCCTCATTGTCTTTAGTGTTTGAGCATTCCGGATTATTGGTTTTGATCATCTTTTATAAGAGAGAAAACTAACCATCGAAGAGCATTGAAATGCTTCTCTTGCTCTTTTGTCATTTGCATTTGGCTTAGTTCCAAATTCCTTTTATTCCTTAGAATTAAAAAGAGAGAATATCTTTGAATGATTGGAGTGTCTCTTCAAGATTTTTCATAAAGTTTTTTGTGTGGAGAATATATTTTAATTAAGAAAAAAATTGAGAATGAAAGGGAATGGAAAATGAAATAATTAGTGAATTTTTCTAGAAGAAATAGGCTTAAATAGGAGTGAAAAGTCATTTGAAATGTTTGAATTGATGGTAGTTACAAATTTTTAAAATTTAAAAATTTGGCAAACAACTATAGTATGTCGACATATGTGCCTGAAATTGAAAATTTTAAAATTTTGATATATTTTTAGTTTCTACTCAATAGCATTCTATTTCAATGATTTCCAAGGACTAATAGAACAATATATAACAGCAAGAACTAATTTTCATTGATTTGGAATAAGATGATGCATAGCATGAACGAAAATATAAGAAGATAACATGAATTAACTAAGGAAACACAAAGAAATAAAAGCTAGAAAATACGATGGATAACTAGACAGAAAAAGATAACTAAGAAGATAAGCTTCCATCAAGTTTCTTCGTGATCTTTCGAAAATACTTATCCACTTTATAGAAAGATTAGTGAATTTCGTACTTAACTTCTTTTAATATTTTATAATCTTCTCTTGATTGTTTAGAATTCCTTGTTTATGCTTTGAGATGGTCTCTCAAAACTTTTAGGAGAAGTTTCTACTTCTTCCTCCTCCTCTACTTCACCTCTTCCTTGAATTCCTTAACTTTCTTCTTCTCCTTCCTCTTCTTTAATTGCCTTTTGCTCTTCCCTTGCTACTGTTTCTTCCTTTTGGGGAAGAGTCTCATAAGGTTCAAAGTAAGGAGGAATATGCATGATAGATATGTTGGATTTATTGAAAAAATTTCGAGGTAAAGTGGGTTCTCCTCGTAAATTGACATCAAAATATTCAGAAACTCTAGTGAGATACACACCATGATAAAGTGTGTTTTCATGTCTAGAAATGTTCTTTCGAACAAAATCATCTAAGATGACTTGTGCCTAATTGATGTCAAATTTCCATAAGTCGCAAAAGGAGCCTTAAAAACTTTTGAGTTAGGTTATTGTAATTACCCGTTCTCGGAGTGATGCTTTGTTGTAAAATGAGACTCATAAGTTTCGATTTTGGTCTAAGATTTTTGTGTCTGAAATCAAATTCTTTGTCACTTTCAAAAACATCATGAAAAACTTTACAGTTTTGTTAATTAATTTTAAAGGTGGAGAGGTCAACTCCGCTAAATTTTCAACCAAGTATTTGATCCGAATTTCACAATCTAAAATAATTGTAGTATCTTTCACACTACTCCAAACTTGTCCCTCTTCTCCTTCCAAAAATTTTCCATTCAAATTCACATAAAACATTTTAACTAAATTCAAATAACAAACAAAATCATTTTGAGAATAGTTGATTAAACTAAGAATATCATTTTGAAAATTAAGATCTTGAAGACCATAAGAACAAAAATTATCAAACATTGAAAATCTTCTGGGAAAACTTTTCCGGAAGTAGCATATTTGACATAAGTGTCGATGGCTTCTTTGTTATTGAAAAGAAAGGCTTTGATTCTTTTTGTGAGTCTAATTGTTTTTGATTGACATGAGGAGGTCATTATTGAGTAGTTGAGGGATAAGAGAATGAAGAGATTTGAATTTTGAAATAAAGTGAGTGAATAAATCGATAGAGATATGATGATTTAATAGAGATTGAACTGACATTTCAATATTGAGAAGATGTCTTTTAAGTTTTGGAATAAATGCAAAAGAGAGGGAATTCAAAATTTGAATTTGAAATGAAATTTCAAAATTCTGGCAGATATGTCGACATATGGACTTTGAGTATATCGACATATGGGTCGAAAAATCCAAAAAATAAAACTAGGGTGAAAGGTTCCTATATATCTATATACTTATATGTATCCAATATTATTATTGATCTATATTTTATTCCTAAATTAAAAAAAATGAAATAAAAAATTAAGTATAAAAAGTATCACTTTTTTGCTCCTTTGCTTTGATCTGTTCTGATTAACCTACTATTGCTATGAAACAAATGTTTGCATCCTTAGTGTCCAGTTCATTGTCACTTGAAGTAGTATCTAAATCATCAAATGTTGTTGTGTAAGCCCTTTTTCTTTTTTTGGATGAACTAGTAATTGGTGAGATCCTTAATTTATTCTAATGTAGACAATCTCTTTGCAAATGACCAGATTCGTCCCAATTAAAACATCTAATTGCAGTTCCATTTTCAGATGTCTTGTTTTTAGGTCTACGAAAGTTGTTCATCTTTCTATACTTTAGGAACTTTATGAAATTCCTAGTCATAAAGGCAATTTACTCATCATTGTCATTGTCTGAATCCTGATCGTCAGTTATTGCATTGAAAGCAATGGATTTCTTTTTGTTGCCTTGCTTTCTCTTCCCCCTTGTAATTGTGCTTCATGGGACATTAAATTATCTATTAACTCTTCAATTTTTAGGGTACTAATGTAATTTTCCTCTCCTATTACTAATGTCTTTTGATCCCATTTCGAAGAGAATAAATTGAGGACTTTTCTAACTTGGTCTTCTTCAGAAAGTTTATACCTAATGATACTAAAGAATGTACTATATCTTGAAATCGACCATACATATCAGAAAATAGACTCATTCTGATTCATTTTAAATAATTGAAACTGATTAGTTAACATGAAATTTTAGTCTGTTTAACCTTACTGGTGCCTTCATGTGTAACTTGCATTATTCTCCAGATTTCATATGTAGACTTACAAATGGAAACTCTATTAAATCCATTTTTATCTAATAAGCAAAAAAAATCATGGCCTTAGAATTATCAAGTGCTTGTGTCTTTTGGCCAGCAATCCATTGTGAAAAGTCAGTCTAGGTTCAATGTATTCATTCTATGTAATATTCCAAATATCTAAAAGATTTGACTATAAATAAATCTTTATCCTACACGACCAATAAGTGTAATTACTGACATTAAAACCTGGGGGTCTAGCAGTAGATTATCCTTCTATAAAAGTGTTAACAAGTGTACTAACAATGTTGCTTGCCATTTATACTTATCAAAAATCAGATTATGAGTGCTTGAAAACCTAATGCTCTGATACCATTGCGGAATAATGGATCTTAAGGCTAATTTAACACTAGAGGAGGGGTGTATAGTGTTTTCTAATGTATGTAAATCTTTTTAAAATTCTTTCAAGATTAATATTAAATCCTAGATCAACAACACAGAATTATACTAACAATCAGTCATAGATGCAGTCATTGATAGATGTAAAAGCAACAAAGTAAAAGTTAGGAGATGACACCAGGGATTTTATACTAGTTTGGATTTCTCCTACATCTGGTTCCATACAATTGCTTGTACATATTTCATTTCAAATGTAAATCTTTAAACTAGGTAGAAGGCAAACCATATTACAATCTCGGTTTTGAGGCTACGAGACACACCCTCCTATATTCTAAGTCCGGGATAAACTCCCTTGATTTGGCCGGGCTACAAGATCACCCACTAAATTTACCGGGCTACTAAGCACACCCACTTGATTTGAACATGCTACAAGCACACCCAAACAAACACGAGTAGAGTTGAAAGTTCTTCCAAAAACAAATTCTTGTACTTAGGATACAATGGATCCTATAGCCACTTGGATGACACTTTGATCCTTGAAATAAGAGAGAGATGTTTCCAAAACAGTAAGAAAGTAGTATTGAATAAATACAATGAAGTGTGAATTTATTCTATATGATTTGGAATAGAATAGAGTATATTTCTTAAGAGAATTTTCAAGAGAGTAAGGAGTAGAAACAAATAAATAATTCATTAGTTAAAAATTTGTTTTCACACCTCTTTATATTGTAAATGAATAGGTGTATCAATTCGTGAAGAGTTGTGTCCAAAAGACACTTGCATTCAAAATTTAAAAAACCATCCAATGGTCTATATGTCGACATATACAAAACAAATATGTCGACATATCCAATTAATTTTTGAAATTACTTTTATTTTAATTTTTTTGAAAATCCTATACTTTGTAAAATAATGAACATAGTTTTAAATATTTTTAACTCTTAGAAACTTATATAAAATATTTTTAAAAAATATATATTTTGAATATTCAAATAATTTATTTTTATTTAAAATATTAGAGATTATAAATTGGAGATAAATATCAGAGATTTCTATCAAAGGCTTTAACAATATATTCTAATGACTCTAAACACTAAGTTTTAACCTTGAGATCTTCATTTCTTTGGCTTTGAACTCATGAGTCTTCATATCTTTAACTTAAATCTTTAAATTGTACTGTCTTCGATTCAACACCTGTGTGACATTCTGCACTATATACTATATAACTTGGCAAAACATTAGTATCTATATTTTATATGGTTGTTGTCATCAAAATCAATAACTAAGGCATTAAGAATTACTTCATGTATAATTAGCGATGATGGATCAAGAAACACATGAACACTTTTAAAATTTTGATTAGTGGTTTTCAATAATTAATTTAAAAATCTAAAATATTTCGAATGTAATAAATAAATTTTTTATTTTGGTATGTAAAAGCATAGACTCATACTTGGTAACATAAAATAAAAACCTGTAATTCTACCCGAAAGAACATGGAGACTTTGGTTTATATCAAACCTATAATCTCATTATCAACTTCATGTACTTAACAAAGTTATCTTCTATTTCCAATAACTGAAATTTGTGCACTCTTGCTTTGTAACCTACACTATATTGTAAAGCATGAATTCTTTATTCCATCACAACTCATCATATTTGCTATGTTTCAGTTCTTGCCACGATTGTTTGAAATCACTAACCTGATCGTTTCTAAGTATGAGTTTTTAATAAAACTGGATCGTCATCATTGTTTAGTGCCCAAATATTCCTTCAATAGTTAAGCTTCGATTTATTTGTAACATTAACATGTTGGTCATGGTGGTGTACTTTAGTGCATATCAGGCTTTAATAACATATTCTCATATCTCGCTTGACCTTTGGCTTACATATTCGTTGAACCGCTTAGCACTTTTATGCTATTTTCTTTATTTAACCTATGCATATTGTATCGATCATCTGCATTTTTTTGCTATATCTTGGATAAGAGTTGTAAGTTTAATGTTGTATAGTAATTTGGCTTCACTTCAATGCACTTCCCCCCTAACTGAAGCAGTATTTGTAGTAGAAGAATTGTATTGATCACTTTGTATATAGTGTACTTTTCTTTTTAACCATACTTACTATTCATAATATTAGTAAAAAGAAACATAATAGAATTATTTAAATCTAAAACCATATCAGCTTAAGCAGTCTACACTAAAAGCTGGAATAAGGCATACATGATTGGCATTAGCTTTGACTTTGATAGTAGATTTGATAATTTGGCTTCATAATGTTTTTTAATTATCTAAATCATACACCAGCCTTTCTCGATTATTATTTTACTCTATATTATATCCTGCAATTTTTGAATGAACCATATTATAACACTAATTATTTTATTATATACTTCATTAGAGAAGATCCACATCTGTTGCTCCCATTCATGCAAGCTACCATTGAAAACCCAATAGATGATAATATATGTATATGCGATTTCCTTGCTTGATACAGCATGTTGTGATATGATCAACACTGGTTTGTTATTTCATTTAGATTATTATTTTATTATGCAAAATTAGTTACATATGATTTGTTTCCACAGTTTGTAGCAAACTGTATTGCTTAGTGAAGAATGGATTAGAAATGATGAAACCGTTTCTTAATTTAATTTTCTAAAAGAATAATGTAGTTTTTAAAGTTTGATTTAATTATATCTACACAATTCAATTTTACAGTGTCAAATTGACAAGTTGCAATAAGTGTGATCTACATAATTCAATTTTACAGTGTCAAGTTGCAATAAGTGTCATGCATATAGTATACATTCATGGACCCCATGCTCACCATTTTTTAAATATTGTTGGATAATTACAACAAAAACCAATGCATTCTTCAATAATGAGAAAACATTTTTATTCATGAAATGCTTATTTACTGTGATTGATAGGCTTAGCAGAGAGAATATTTTTTTACGCTTCTGTATTATCTCTATGTTGAATTTTCTATGCGATTCAAATATATGAAAAATTTTCTAATTTGCAATTTGGAATATATGGAAACTTTTCTAACTTGAAAATTTGGAATTTATGGGAACTTTCCTTAATTATAACCTTACCTTATTTAAAACTTTCCATATCTCCAACTGGAGAAGACTATAAATAAAGGGTAAACACACAGAATCCACATAACTCATAAAGGAAAACAAATTAAAACCCTAATTAATCAAATTAGGGGTTTTTATTATTCTTCTACAATCTCCTGTACTCTTGTTTATTGAATGTAATAAAGCACATCTTCCCCAATGTGGACGTACACCATCGTAATGATAGTGGAACCACTATAAATCTCTTATGTCCTCTTTTCTCTTTTACAGTTATTTACTATTTCTTTTGGAATAGCTATGATCTAATTGGAGGATTAATCGATATGTTTGTTTTACCACACCATAGCACGATCTTATAATTAGATTTTTTTTCACTACAAAGGATTGATCACCCCTCTATAACTGGTATTAGGGCTTTCATTTTGCTATTTCATAGAAGGTGTTGGGTAGAATGGCAGGTGAAGTTAATACATCAGAGATTATTTCAACACCAGTAGTTGCTCCATATATTAGGGGTTCCTACATGGCTTCAGATTCACAGTTATTGATAGAGCAGTGTGTTATCCGAGTTTTTAACCCAGCAGGATCCAAAAGAAGATGAAACAACTTGATGAAGTCAGAATGGCTTAGAACTCAATCAAAAGGACTAAAGCCACAAGCCACAGAGAGCCAAGAGGAAAAGATAAGGAAATCCACTAAGGGAATGGATGGCTAGCGATCCATAGATATAGCCCAGGGTTCAACTATTTTTTTGCATCATGATTCAATCCATATTGTAGAAGTAGTGACCGAGTTTGATGAGATTTCGAGTTAGCTAAACCAAGAGACAGGCATCCGTCCTGTCCAATCAATGGCTAAATACAACTAGCAAGTAAATCGTCATCAAAGCAAAGCGACGAGCAACGAGACAACATAAACAACGCCAACACAAGACAACAAAGAAGGTCCAAAAACATGCTAAGTGTATGGATTGCCTAGCGATCTATACACTATGGGTCGCCAGCGATCCGTACGAGAACATGGTACAAGCACGATCTAACCAGATTGAAGAAGAAAGTGAGGCTAAGGAATTAGCTCGCACTCGAGCTAATGCTATGGATCGCTAGCAATCCATAGACCATGGATCGCTAGCGATCCATGCTTTTGTCTTGGGTTGCAACCTAAGCTCTACTGGATCATCCTGTGTCCATCCGCAAGCAATTGGCGAACATGCCTGGCCCAGAAGCTCTTCGATCTCTATAAATACAATCCACCTGCAACATAAATGGGATCTTCTCTGGATTGGCTGCTGAAGCTCTATTGAAAAGTTCTTCACTCTCTACCTCCCTCACAACTATTTCCAAAAGAATTCACTGTGAGTCTCCAGTGGATTCCAACTCTGGGGATTCAATCTAGCTAAGGATAATCAAAGGCTTTGTAATCAAACACTACTTGTAATAGCAATCAGTCGTAATAAAACTATAAAGTGGATGTAGGCTTCGTTAACAGCCGAACCACTATAAAAATTCCTTGTCTTCTTTCTTTTACTCTCTTTTTCCTATACCTATTATATGTATTATTGCTCTGTGAGAACATTTTGGTGCTTTCAAACTCAAACCAGGGTGTTGATCCCTTTTTTGGGTTAACATTTTGGTGCTTTCACTGAGAAATCCAACTCAGGATCCAGATCTAGCTATCTACTTTGGATCAGATATGTTCAGAAGTTAGATCCTTAATCTCTGCTTGAAAGGTTTGCTGTTGAGAAGAGAAGAACCAACTAAGACGGATCAGAGAAAAAGCAAGAAAATACATGCTAAGGTGATGGGTTACTAGTGATCCATCTCCTATGGATCGCTAGCGATCCATATGGTTAGCTCGTGGGTCCACCAATCCCTTTGCATCATGATCCAATAGCAGTCCAATGCAACCAGCATATGGATCATCGTAAAAACGAGGCAACAAGCTATGAAATTAGATGGAGAACATTAACATGAGATAGTAGATGCGATCCAAAAGGCAAAGCTCAAAAATCAACTAAGTCCATGGATCGCTAGCGATCCATGCACTATGGATTGCTAGCGATCCATACCTTTCCACCAGACCGCCATAAAATCCAGAAGGCAAAGTCCAATAATATTCAAAGTATATGGATCGCCAGCGATCCATATGCTATGCTATGGATCGCTAGTGATCCGTACCATTTCATCATTTTGCAGCGACCTACTTGGAATAAGATGAGAGAAGGATGCTAAGGGGTTGGCTCGCTTTACAGCATACTTTTTGGATCGCTAGCGATCCATAAGCTATGGATTGCTAGCGATCCATTGAATTTGCTCGGGTCGCAATGCTTTCTCCAGTGAACCAGCTTAACGGAAGTGTCGTGACATACACCTTGAACTTCGGGGACCGTCGTCTGGGTTGTTCAAAAGGGATATAATCGATTACAAGGCCGAGCTCCCATGAGATATGGTGACCACTCCCGACTGACCAGCTTTGAATCCCATCATGGAGCTCCTATTAAGAATGGTCATCGTCAAAAATCTTCAAGAATCGTCGAAATGGTCGTTAAAAAACCCACTTTAGGATTGACTCAAAGTCAAACTCGGGTAATCGCCCATTTGACTCGAAGCAGATTCTGAAAGTCCTGACTCGAAGTCGAACTCGGGTAATCAGCTATTTGACTCGAAGTAAACCTAGGAAATTCCGGTCCGAAATCAGACTCGGGTAAAACCAAGATTTTCTCCAAGCAAACATGCAAATGGCTCCAAGCAATGTTTGTCACCAACCTAACACTTCAAATTCCGTGACTCCAAGCGAATCATTTGCTGACTCCAAGCGAATGGCAAATTTTCTCGGGTCGGACTCTAAGTAAAATACCACCAATCCATCAATGCCGATCCATCTTCTTTTGCCCATAACTAGAACGTGCGAACTCCGAATACCTTAAAATTTGGAATGAACCTTCTTGGTCACCCTAGACCGATCTCACCTAGTTTTAATATTTTTGGGACCGTCATTGATCCATGATCTCATCATAAGTGATTTGTTATTCAATCAATATTTCCAATCATTCAAGCATAGACAATCAAACATCTATCATTCTCAAGCATTATAAACAGTCGTAACTTGAAAACAGACCGATCTGACAAGGATTAGAGCATCTTTCCCAATCGAAACCCATTCTTCGAAGCCGTTCAACATGCAGAATATCCAAAGAAGTTTATCATGCCAACTATAACTTTTATACAACTCTACAACTGATTCGAAATTCCTTATTTACAGGTATGACTAGCATTTGGACGAAGTAAAGGCGACAGATGCAGTCTACTGCAAGGCCCTCAGGAATCATTAAAGGATGAAACAACCTGCTACCTTAGAAGAATTCTATGGGAAGGCAAACCAGTTGTAAAGACTAGAAGTAGTGCAATTAGAAGAAGGTAAACCCAGCAGTGTGCCAAAGAACATACCAAATGTTGAAGGAGCCACGGGACCTCATGGACCTTCTGCCCAAGCAAGGCTACTAAGACCTAGTAGAAAAGTTCCCCAGCTAACTGACAAAATCAGATGAAAAGATGATTATCAAATAACACTCTAGCTAGCTAGCAACTAAGGAATGAGACAGCAACCTAAAGCGATGCCTTCTCATCCATCCTTGTCTACTCTCCTTTTCCAAATGAGCCGTACCGGGACACTAGGGGTATTGTAGACAACATGGCGAAAGAAATGCTTTTATGCCCTCGACGATTCATGTCAATCCCCCTTCTGAGAACTGGCGTTGCTGGTGGCGTCAAGAAGCCTTGTCTTAAGGATCGTCAAACAAACAAATCCAACACCTTAGCCTATAGGAACCGAAAAAATTGTGTTCCCTCGAGCTGAATCCGAAAAATTCCTCTTGAAGTCGATGAATCATTGCTTTAAGACCGTCAGGCCGTCGGACACACGACCCAAAACTCCTCTCGGAATCGATAAGTTATCATTCCAAGGCCGTCTGGTAGTTGGACATCCGACCACAAAAAACCCTTCATGAACGTGAAGGTCTTTCACGAACTAAATCATCGTAAAGGTGAACTGGTAGATCAGCGGTCATCTGATCCAAAAAGCCCTTCGCGAACTTGAGGGTATTTCACGAACTAAAGCATTGTGAAGGTGAACCGGTAGATCATCGGTCATTTGATCCAAAAAACCTTTCGCGAATGTGAAGGTCTTTCATGAACTATAGCATCGTGAAGGCAAAACGGCAGATCAGCGGTCATCTGATCCAAATAACCCTTCGCAAATGCGAAGGTCTTTCACAAACCAAAGCGTCGTGAAGGTAAACCGGTAGATCAGCGGTCATATGATCTAAAAAACCCTTCGCGAACGAGAATGTCTTTCACGAACTAAAGCGTCGTAAAGGAAAACCAGTAGATCGGCAAAATTTATGTATGACTGATGTCCATGAAGGAGAATTGGAAGATCAGCAGTCATCTAATCCAGAGCTCCTCGAAGTCAATGAAGTCACGCTCCGGGCCACAAATCGACAATCATACCTGTCACTCCACAAAATTAATGGAATCACTTCCAACGACCAATGAGACAAACAGTGCTAAATTCCAGAGCTTCAAAGTCACTCAAAGAAACTAAGCCAAAACTGAACTGACCTTGTGATCAATCAGAGGCCAACTTGAATCAAGCCAAGATTCGGCACTTGGGAAAACCACACCCACTGGGCCGTGGGTAACCAAACGAGTTATGGAGAGACCATGGATACAGTTCAAGTGCACCAATAGTCTTGTGGCATGGGGGCACCACATACGCTTGAATAGCCATAAGAAAGGCCGAGACTAATCATACCATAGTTCTGTTATGCCCGATCAAAAATGCTGGCATTCTAACAACCGCAGACTTAATGACCTAGCTAGTGCAATAAACAAAATACTAGAATAATAATTGCCCACTTCTTTCCAACTACTATTTTACCGCTCTTGGTGACCAATTCATCTTCCTCTTAGACCGTATGCCAGTCAAAGACCCATTCTCAAAAGGCAGTTTGGACCAAGAGCTAAGAGTCATGCCCTGAACTCCCATAGGCTCTTTCTTCAATCCATCTTCATGCGGTCAGCTATAGATCTCTCTACTGTGGCAGCCTAATCTATTTGGACATATACATCTTCCAAAAAGATGAAAGGATCATCCAAGCCATGGTTACCCGAACCAAAAACTATTTAGCGTCTTGAACCAATAAAACCGTGTTCATGTAAGCAACCTGCTGAGTCGATGGGGTCAAATCGACTCAAACCGCTGGATCGGCAGAACCTGACCCTTGCCTTCTAAAAATCGATGTTGCTTCCGCAACATCGGGAAGGCCCAAAATTACGCTCCTTGTGTTGCCCGAAGATAGGCAACACCGAGGAGTACCAAAAGCCATGCATTTCATAAGCCGCAACAAAACATACGCTCTCACGTTGTCCGAAGATAGGCAACACCGAGGAGTACCAAAAGCCGCATATTTCATAAGCCTTGCCAAAACATATGCTCCTCACATTACCCGAAGATTGGTAGCACCAAGGAGCACAAAAGCCGCGCATTTCATAAGCCCTGCCAAAACATACGCTCCTTACATTGCCTGAAGATAGGCAACACCGAAGAGCACAAAAGCCACGCATTTCATAAGCTGAGCCAAAACATACCTCCTCACGTTGCCCAAAGATAGGCAATACCGAGAAGTATCAAAAGCCACGCATTTCATAAGCCGTGCCAAAACATATGCTCCTCAAGTTGTCCTAAGATAAGCAACACCGAGGAGTAACCAAAGACGCGCATTTCATAAGCCGCGCCAAAACATACACTCCTCACGTTGCCCGAAGATAGGCAACATCGAGGAGTACGAAAAGCCGCGCATTTCATAAGCCGCACACTAACTCCTAAAACATACGCTCCTCACATTGCCCAAAGATAGACAACACCGAGGAGCATGAAAAGCCACGCATTTCATAAGCCGCGCACTGACTCCTAAAACGTACGCTCCTCATATTGCTCGAAGATAGGCACCACCGAGGAGCACGAAAAGCCGCGCATTTCATAAGTCGCGCACTAACTCCTAAAACGTATGCTCCTCACATTGCTCGAAGATAGGCAACACCGAGGAGCACAAAAAGCCGCGCATTTCATAAGTCGTGCACTGACTCCTAAAACGTACGCTCCTCACATTGCCCGAAGATGGGCAACACTGAGGAGCACGAAAAGTCGCACGCCCGTAAGCCGTGCACCAACTCTTCGACACTGCCCGAAGACAGCCAACACCGAGGAACATCGCCAAAAAATCACGCTCCTAAAGCGTAAACTCCTTACGTTGCCCGAAGATAGGCAGCGCCGAGGAGCATCAGAACCGGATCGACAGGCCATATCGATCCCGAACACCGTGCATCTCATAACCAGCGCCAACCACTTCCATGATCGGGAATAATGGGCACAACTATAACAAAATTGGAGTGCTACAAACCAACAGAAAAGTTTCAATTGATGACACTTAATGATTAAAACTGCCCTCAATTAACTCGGATTGTTTCAAATCGACTCGAAAATCATTGTTTAGCTGCTTGGAACGGTCAAACTGCGCCCGAGTATGCTCCATCAACTCGCCGAGTCAAAGAAAGCGAATCGACTCAAACCGTCAACTCCTCACGTTGCCCGAAGATTGGCGACGTCGAGAAGTTCCAAAACGTTTCGAATCAACGGGTCATATCGATCCCATAAACCGCGCATTTTGTAAGCCGCGCACCCCTAAAAGCCATGCATCCCATAAGTCGTGCACTCTCATAAGCCGCGCCACCCATAAGCCGCGCACTACCAGAAGCCGTGCATCTCGTAAGCCGCACACACTCATAAACCATGCATCTCATAAGCTGCGCAAACACTGCTCAATGTCGCTCCGGCATCATTATTGGATCATCAAAATTCTCTAAGTATCGGTGGTGTCTTGACAACACCAGGAAACTTGTTTATTTTAGGATTAACAAGAACCGACCCCTCCACCTAAAAGGACCGACATTGCTCCGACAATGCCACAAAGTTCCTAAACCAAGATTTCAACAAAGAATTCCAATCTTTGATCAAAATGTCTAAAGTTAAGACATTCAAGTCACGGGCTCCCAAAGATAGGAGCTGCGACGTACCTTTGACTGGGGGCGCATCCAAGGAGCCGCCTAGAACATCAAGTCTCACATCAATTGTTCAGAATAATCAGCCCTGTGGACTAAGGGGCACATAACACATTAACACTTGGTCGTGATAAAAGATCGCTCCAACTTGCAACAAAAGGAGGAACTTACCATCGTACAAAGATAAATGACGACGAAAGGCATTTCCAGAATCAAATCATCAATGCACCTGCTTCTGAAGACAGAAGCAGGTGCTCGAATGAGGTCTCAAACCCTAACTTGCAAAAAACCAGCTGTTATCCAAAGACAGACAATAGCAAGGAGAGAACCCTCAAAATCGAAAAGCTAAACCATTGATTTTCGAAGATTGGAACCAACAAATAAGGTTGATATCCGCAACAATGCTATTAGTACAGCATAATGCATATGGCCTAAAACAAGCAAGGTTAGGTGTCACAGATTCAAGACAAACACTACCGAACTCTACCAGTCCATGATCAGTATAGGAATGAACGCGGTCGTACCGAGGGAAATGTGATGACCTGCTCCAAAATTTCAAATTTTCTATAAGAACCTAGAGTTTCACACCTAGAAATAAAGGGTTCCGCTAATAGTCATCAGATCATAACAAGAACCGGTTGGAGGAAGTTCGATTTTTTGTGAATACGAATAATTATGGAATTGGTTGAGCAACAGCCTTGCATCTCCATGGGTAATACTTGACGGTTATAAACAAATCTAGGCAACGAAAACGCCTGGGACCCTCACCCTTCTAGAACGTGGCATATCCCAGATTTAAGCAATGTTGAGGAAACAACCACATTGGGTTAAAAGGAATCTGCTCAACTCTACATGATTGGATGAATGATTCAATCCTGAGCAACATGACTTTAACATTGCCCGAAGATAGGCAGCACTAAGAAAATACTTCTACAATCCAATCAACGAAGTGCTAGTTTCCAAATACCGAAATTAGTACCTAACTGGACTAAAAGTACCAACAAATCGACGGGGAAAATCAATCCCAAACTCCTGACTGTCGGTTTTTCCTCGGCAATTCCAATGCCTTCTTTTATCTTTCAAGTACTGGTGTTGCACTGACAATGTCAAGAAAATTTTCCATTTCCTAAGTACCGGTATTGCCTCGACAATGCTTGGAAACTTTCTATTTCATAAGTACCGGTGTTGCCCTTGCAACTCCGGGAAACTTTCTACTCACTAAGTACCATTATTGCCCAGGCAATGCTAGGAAAACTTTAATCTACAAGGCTGGTGAGAAACACTTGTCGTAGCGACCCATCGATGCTCTAGCTTTCGGAGATAGATGTTGGACCTCAATTGAGTTTCTACCCCCGTCTTTAGAAAACTACTATTGCCCAATGACAGGAAACGACCAAAAGACATATCTTTTTATAGGTCAGCTGGATGGTTCAACCTAACATCACAGGAACTAGCCACTGTACGAGAATAGAGCTGCACAGAAAGGAAATCCCAGGATTGAATTGCTCATGTGCTAATTTCTAGGGATGAAAGTTGGTGCATAACCGAATTTCCTAAATTCCACTTAGAAAGAATTTAAATATAGTAAAAAGATAGGCAGCCTTGAGGAATGTTGCTTGGAACCAAGCAGCTAAGTTATCAATTCCCGAAGATAGGAATTGGCGTATGAACAGAACTTTCGTGACGACAGCAATCAAGCAAAGCATGCACAACTAAGGACATGTAGGGACTAACACAGAAGGTCAGAACTAAAACCACCAGACTTCCGCAATCCTAGAATGGAATTGAGAGCCAGACCAGGGGCAATCTAATCCTGTGTCCCAAACCTCTCCATCTCTCACAATCACCCAAATATAGGCATTCGAAATAGCTAGTCCCTCGAGTAGGGATAGATGCACAAATACTTGATCGAAAGAAATGTTGCAAAGTCCAAACATGAATAACCGCGAGGTTGGATAGATAATGGTTCTGTATCGTAAAACAGAGCATTTTGGCAACAAAACCGCCAACAAAGAAAATGAAGGATTTAATGTTCGAAAACCAACCATCGCTCATAGTCTGGCAATGACGAGAAAGATTGATGACCTACTCAAGGTCTAACTAGATCATTTGGTTCCAACTTACAGGAATATGCCATTACCCGAAGTTTGGTGATGCTAAGAAGAAAATCCCAAAATGAAACTATTGATACATCAGCTTTCAGAAATATAACCAAAAGCTTGATCGACTCTTTAATCCTACCTTCTGGAATCTTACATTATCCGAAGATTCATAACATCAAGGAAAATCTACAAAGTTGAGTCATCCATGTATGAGTTTCCGAAGGTAAAAACCAAAACATGATTAGGATCTCAATGTCGGACTCAGAAGAATTTACTTTGGAAAAAGATGCCAGAAACGCATCTTTCTAATACATACCGACATCATTACAAAACTCAGATCTTGAGATCAAGCAACAAAGTCCCTAATTTCCGAAGATAAGAGCTATCGCGACAATCAAACTGGGAAATCGAACTTATTGCTTAGGAGACCTAGTCCCCCAAAACATGTTGGTTCGATAGTCCAAGTAATCAGCCCTATGGACTAAGGCATTTACACCAACACTTTGTTGAAACGAGCTCAAATGAGCATAAGTAGGGATTAGCTACAGAACTGGCTAGACCAAGCTACTTCATAGTTCTGAACAAAGCTTTGAAATAGAATATGCCAGAATGACCGCAGAAGTATTAATTACATGTATAGAATTACAGTAAACGAGTATGCTGCACATGAGCACAAGAAGTGCAACAGTGAGAAAAAAGAAATTCTCGAAATCGAGAAATTAAGCCAATAGTCCCCGGAGCCAGAGGCTGGTGTGCTTTGGATTCCAAAAAATGCAAAGGAAGGACAATGGCACTCGGACAACTCATGCGCTAGTTTCCAAAGGCTGAAACTGTGCCTGATTGTACTACAACTACAACTCTACAAGAGCAACTATGCCTTGTAATTTAACTATAATCAATCATCCCAATATGATAGGGATAATAAGCGAAGCCTAAGTTGCAAAGGACCCAGCTTCTAGAGGAGTGGGAGTACCTCCACCAGACTAAACATTGGATGTCCAAAATGTCATTTTCAACGACAAAACTTGCCATTCAACCTTGTCAGGTATGTTTTACTTTAGATAATATCCTCATATAACCAACGCCCAGAATCCAAGGGAAGTCGACGTATGTTGACCAATCGGGTCCTGAGCGTTAACCGGGCAGATGCAGTGTGTTATCTACCTGATAAGAGTTCATTATCCTGAATACTGCGAATAAACAATCTAGTGTAGATAGCTTGCTTACATTTGAAAAACAATCCATATCGTCCTTTGAAATTATCTCTTCCACACTAACCCGTTATCGATCAACGATCAATAACGGAGCCGCTGTCCGGGAAGCTTTTCTTTTTAGGATCACTGGAATACAAAAATAGAAAGAGCGATATGATTGAATCATCCACTATATCCTATTTTGGATAAATCATCGAATTGGAATTTAAAAACATCGATGGGAACTTAACCAAATTCTCGAAAAGAAAAAAGTTAAAGACCAAGAGCAAGACTTCACCCCAGAATGGCATACAATCGTTCGAGACAAAACATAGCTTCACTGTCGATCGAATTAAAACTATATAGGACAACTCCAAACCTATATCATGCACCCACTTACCGACCTAAACCCTTGTGAAAACTACGGAGCAAAGATTACATCGTCAATACTAGGAATTGAAATCCAGATCGAAATCAAAACGGCTATCAGAAGTCAGTCAATAGAAAACAACATCTTGAGGTGGCCACTGATGATTCACACTGAAATTTAAACAGACGGTTGAACAATCAAATCCAATTTTGTATGGTAACCTCGACACGATCAACTAGATTTCATAAAATGAAAACTCAAAAGCAGTTACTTCTAGAGCACGTCTTGTTTTCAACGAAGGCATGCTCTTGGGGGGGGGTTAAATGTTATCCGGGTTTTTAATCTTGCAGGATCCAAGAGAAGATGAAACAACTTAATGAAGTTAGAATGGCTCAGAACTCAATCAAAAGGACTAAAGCCACAAGCCACAGAGAGCTAAGAGGAAAAGATGAGGAAATCCACTAAGGGCATGGATCGCTTGCGATCCATGGTCTATGGATCGCTAGCGATCTATAGATATAGCCCATGGTTCAACTGTTTTTCTTGCATCATGATCCAATCCATACTGTAGAAGTAGTGACTGAGTTTGTGAGTTAGCTAAACCAAGAGACATGCATCCGTCCAGTTCAATCAGCGGCTAAATACAACTAGTAAGTAAATCATCATCAAAGCAAAGCGATGAGCAATGAGACAACACAAACAACGCTAACATAAGAGAATGAAGTAGGTCCAAAAACATGCTAAGTGTATGGATCGCCAGCGATCCATACGAGAACATGGTACAAGCACGATCCAACCAGATTGAAGAAGAAAGTGAGGCTAAGAAATTAGCTCGCACTCGAGCTAATGCTATGGATCGCTAGCGATCCATGCTTTTGGCTTGGGTCGCAAGCTAAGCTCTACTGGATCCTCCTGTGTCCATCCGCAAGCAATTGGCGAACAGGCCTAGCCCAGAAGCTCTCCGATATCTATAAATACCATCCTACCTACAACATAAATAGGATCTTTTCCGACCGATTGCTGAAGCTTTACTGGAAACCTTCTTCACTCTCTACCTCCCTCACAACTATTTCCAAAGGAATTCACTGTGAGTCTCTAGTGGATTCCAACTCTGGGGATTCAATCTAGCTAAGGCTAATCAAAGGCTTTGTAATCAAACACTACTTGTAATAGCAATTAGTCATAATAAAACTATAAAGTGGACGTAGGCTTCGTTAACAGCCGAACCACTATAAAAATTCCTTGTCTTCTTTCTTTTACTGTCTTTTTCCTATACCTATTATCTGTATTATTGCTCTGTGATAACAATTTGGTGCTTTCAAACTCAAACCAGGGTGTTGATCCATTTTTTGGGTTAACAAAGTGGAACGGAGAAAAAGATTTTGAGAAGTAGCAGTGGATGATGAATGCAGTACTAAGAAGAAATTGCATTCACAACATGGTTTATAACTTAGATGATTTAGATCCAGCTATATCTGTTGTAGAGAAGAAAGAGATGGAAGAATGGGCCTATACTATACTCCAACTCGCTATGGGTAAGAATATTATTTCTGAATCAGTCAGGAAATTACTGCTGAGGAATTTGGAAGAAGTTGGAATACCTCTACATGAAAAAATATTTAACCAACCGATTGATCTTGCTGAAGACCTTCTTTACCTATAAGATGAAGGAAGGTTCTCCTATTAAAGCACATATGAGTACATTGGATGACCTGTTGATAAATATGAAGTTAGTTGATTTGAAGATTGATGAAGAACAGAAAGCCATGATTCTGTTGTGTTCGTTTCTGGAGTGGTTCACCATTTTTGTTAACAGCCACATCTACGGTAGAGAAATATTAACGTTGAATGATGTGAAGACAGGTTTGCTTAGTGAGGAGTTGAGAGAACATATGAAGGGTTTAGGTTTAGGAGATGGTAGTAGGGGAAGCGATAGTAGTTCAAGCTTGTTTTTGGGAGAGGAAGAACGAAATAGAAGAAAAAGAATTTTAGGGTTTGTTCTAATTCTAAGAAGCCCCACTGGCATAGTAATTCTAAAGATGGAAAGTGTCATCACTATAAGAAAGAGGGTCACTAGAGAAGAGACTGTCCAGATTTAAAAAAGGAGACTGGGGTTTCTTTATTTATTGAGGTGAAGAATGAAGATAACAATGTGTTGATAGCTGTAGTATCGGATGTTGCAGACCATTGGATCCTTGATTCAGGAGCTTCATTCCATATAACACCCAATAAGGATTATTTTTCGTCCTTTGTTGCTAATGAAGGAAGTTCCATCCTTATGAGTAATGATGCTACACGTAGGTCCATGGGAGTTGGTTCAGTTTGCATTCACATGTTTGACAGGATTGTTCGCACTCTTTTAGATGCTCGTTATGTACCAGTTCTTCGAAAGTCTTTGATATTGTTAGGGCAGCTAGCATCACTGGGCTGCAAGGTTACCATTGATAGAAATGGTTTGAAGGTTTCCATAGGGGCATTTATAGTAATGAAGGGCATAGTGGTCCAAAATATTTATTTGCTGAAGGGTAGCATTGTTCAAAGGGACTCATGTGTTGGAGTTGATAGCGCTAAAAGTTTGGATGCTACTAAGATTTGGCACTTAAGATCAGGTTATACTTCGGAGAAGAACTTAGAATTGCTTTATAGGAAGAAGAAGATCAGAGGAGAAAACTTCAACAAATTGGATTTCTGCAAGGAGTGTGTTCTGAGCAAGAAAACCAAATGATTTGGTGCTGGAAAGCATACTTCTAAGGGGTACTTGACTATGTGCATTTAAATGTTTGGGGATCGGTTTCTACAGCTTCTATTGGAGGAGCTCTCTACTTCGTATCTTTCATTGATGACTACTCGTGCAAGGTTTGGGTGTATGTAATGAAGGTTAAGTCGAATGTGTTCGAAAAGTTTAAGGAATGGTTATCTCTAGTCAAAAACCAAACTACAACGACAGCGAATATGTCTCGAAGGAGTTTCTTGGATACTACAGACAACATGGTATTAGAAAACATTTTACTACACCTTGTGATCCACAATCCAATGGGGTTGCTCAAAGGATGAATAGAACTCTATTAGAGAAGGCTCGTGGCTTAAGATTGACTACGGACTTATCTAAAGACTTTGGGGCTGAAGTTATATTGACTGCTGCTCACATCATTAATCGGAGTCCATGTTTAGCCACTGGTGGGAAGGTTCCAAAAGAGCTATGGAGAGGGGAGTCTACTATACTCAATTACGTTCATATTTTTCATTTCCTTGTTTATGTGCATAACATAGGATTTTATAAGTTGGAGCCAAGAATTACCAAGTGTGTTTTGCTATGTTGCAAATGGATATTCGAGGTAAAAGGTCGTGGAAGGCATAAGGCTAGATTGGTAGCAAAAGAGTTTTCAAAGAGAAAGGGGAAAGAGTACGATGAAATCTTTGCTCCAGTTGTGTGAAATACATCTATTAGGATTTTGTTAGATATAGTTTCTACTCAGGATATGGAGTCAGAGCAGTTAGATATGAAGATAGCTTTTTTACATGGAGACTTGGAAGAGACAATCTACATGAAATAGCCAGATGGGTTTGTAGTGGATGATAAGTCAGATTGGGTTTGCAAATTGAAGAAGTTGTTATATGGTCTAAAGTAGTCGCCGAGACAATGGTACAAGAGGTTCGATTGTTTTATTTTGAGTATTGGCTATGATAGGAGCATAAAAGACGCTTATGTTTATTATGAACACTTGGAGAGCAGTGATTGGGTGTACTTTCTCTTATATATGGATGATATGCCTATTGCTTCCAAGAATAGAGGAGAAATCAACCGATTGAAAAAACGCGTTTGAAAGCGGAATTCGAAATGAAGGACCTTAGAGAAGCAAAGAAGATTTTAGGCATGGAAATCTTTAAAGATAGAAAGCTTGGACTTTTGAGACTGGTTCAAAAAGAGTATATACAGAAGGTACTTGTTCGCTTTAGCATAGATACTACAAAGGCTATTTCTACCTATGCCTTTATATGTAAAGATTTTGGAAAAAGGGTCTCCCATTTTGGTTGAAGACAAGACATATATGGAGAGGATGCCCTATGAAAGTGCAGTTGGGAGCTTGATGTACGTCATGGTCTGCACGAGACCAGATATTGCTCATGCTACCAGTATGGTTAGTCGCTACATGGCTAATCCGAGGAAGACTCATTGGGAAGTTATTAATGCTATTTTGAGATACTTGAAGAGAACACCTGATCATAGGCTTGTTTTTAGAACTATAAATAGTTGCAGCCTGGTTGGTTATTGTGATTCAGACTATGCAGGAGATAGAGACTGAAGGAAGTCAATCTCAGGCTACGTGTTCACTCTTGGAGGTACAGCTATTAGTTGGAGAGCGATGTTGCAGTATGGGGTTGCATAATATACTACAAAAGCAGAGTTGATAGCTGCTGTTGAAGCAGCTAAGGAGGCACTTTACTTGAAGCGTCTATTGTGTGAAGGCTTTGCGCATGATAGTGTGGTGGTAAATTGTGACAGTCAGAGTGAAATTCATTTGGCTAAAAATTTGGCGTTCAGTTAGAGAATAAAGCACATAGAAGTCAGAGAGTCATTCCTTGTTGCCATGAATGAAGAAAGGGTGATTCGTCCTGAGAAGATCAACATAAAGGGCAATGCACCAGACATGTTTACCAAGGCATTACCGGTTGCTAAGTTCGAGCATTGTTCGAACTTGATTTGCTTATTGAAGTGCTAGTGCTACATGGGGGCACCATAAGGGAGAGTGGAGTAGCTTAGTTGAAGCTAGAGAAGATATAGTATTCTTCTTATCTGAGAGATAGAAGTTGTCGTATACTTCTTGTTAGGAGATTGTTTTGACTCCACCTTTGTTTTGAGTACTTTTAACACTATGTTGGTGGGGGGTGGCCCTGTCGAAACTTATTGACAAATATGGGGAGTGACGAGCCGAAACCTATTAGGAAGGTATTCATATTAAGGTGGAGCGTGTAATAGGAGTTGGTTGAGATAATTTGAATTGAGGTGGAGTGTGAATTTTTTGTGCAATTCAAATATATAAAAAATTTCCTAATTTGCAAATTTGCAAATTTGAAATTTATGAAAACTTTCCTTAATTATAATCTTACCTTATTTAAAACTTTCCATATCTCCACATAGAGAAGATTATAAATAAAATGGTAGACACATGGAATCCACACAACTTATAAAGAAAAACAAATGTAGCCTTAATTAATGAAATATGGCATTTTTATTATTCTTCTGTAACCTTATATAATCTCTCTTGTTCATTGAAAGTAATAAAGCTCTTTTTCTCCAAAGTGGACATACACTATCACAATGATAGTGGAACCTAAAAATTTCTTGCTTCCCGTTTTCTCTTTTATAGTTATTTACTATTGCTTTTGAAATACCTATGATCCGATTGGAGAATTGATCAATCTTTTTATTTTACCGCACCATAGCACGATCCTATAATTAGGTTTTTTTGCTGCAAAGGATTGATCACCCCTCTACACTATCATTTCTCTCTTCTTTGAAGAAGGAACACAAAATCTACAGTAAACAAAATTATCTTCTTCATTCTTTTCTCTCAAAAAATTTCCTATAAAATTAAATCTATCTTTCAAAATTACTTCAAATCCTGGGCATTGACTTCTACAAATCTCCAAATCCTTTAATCTTAACTGCACAAGTTTGAAGGTTTATTGTGTTAACATTAGGGAATGGATGACAATTATCGATTGCACCATAGTCGTGCCGAATTTCGCTTTCAAGACAGTGACCTTATCCACGGCACAACGCCCATCACTTTCTCTTTATTATTTCTACCTGTCAGCTTTTAAAAACTTGAAAGCGAAATTAAACTCATCTTTCATAAGGATTAGGCTATTCGAGTGTTGGACCAAAGATTGGACTATTATGATAATCAGAGCATTTGGAAAAGAAAAGAAAGAATTGAGAAAGCTAAGGCGAATCTGGAATTTTCAAAATATTAACAATTAAGAAATATAGTGAATTAATACTAAGGTATATTCCAAAAGTTCCTCCTACTTTTATTTGAATCATTTTATAACTTGACAACAACTAAATTTTGTTGAAATATTTAGTAGGTAAAGTGGTTTACAAACTTACCTCGGTTAACTATATATGGTAGCCATAGTGGCATAAATTTGAATATGCTATGGCGACAATTTCCTTTTGTTGGAATATAAATTCATGATAAAAATAGTTGCTTTTGTGTAATGATATCTTTTTGTTTCCATAATTTTCAGTAATAAAAAATGATTATTGTAAAATTTGAATAGAGTCAAATATAAAATTATATAGTCTACCAACTTCTATTTGTCCAATTGCAGACTTTTCATTTGTCCAAATGTTGGATAGTAAAGTCTATTAATTTTATGTCATCTATTTGTCCAATTGTAGACTTTTCATTTATCCAAATGTTGGATAGTGAAGTTTATTAACTTATATAAAAGCTGTTTATTTAAGATATAAGCATTTAATGAAAGCTAATAAAGTTAAAAATAAATTTCGTATGTAAAGAAATAAATAAATAAATGCTATTTGAAACAAGTATATAAGTTACAAAGTACATGCTGAGAAGTTTAACAATTAGTAGTTATTACCCTACATATGAAAACTTTTGTTTAGAATGATGTGTATTATTTATTTCTAAAACTTTTGGCAATTTGAATAAATGATGTCATTGATTATATTTATATTATATAATTAGACACAAAAGAGAATGAAACTTTTATAATGAGTGACACCCCTATTCTTTTGATATGTTAGATAAGAATAAAATAATATAAAATTGTTGTCTTTCTTTTTAAATTTCGTTCCCAAATTATTATATTATGTAGTTTTAAGATTATAACAATTAAGGCTACCTAAATTTTGTCATTCCATTACTTGATGGAGTTGAGACAACATTTATAGAGCATAAATGCTTGTAAATATAACACTATCAATTTAACAATTGACTTTCCTTTTGCTTGAGCATTTATTGATTTTTATTACAATAATATTTAAGCTCAAAAATGAAAGATTTTCATAGTAATTTATATGAAGTATTTTTAATACATTTAAAAATAAAATAACGACCTTGAAAACATGGAAGTGAGTAAACACTTATAAGTATATGGACTTTTAAAATTTAATATGAAGATTTGATTGAATTTAAATATGATAAAAATAATGATTTGCTCTAAATGCTTCTATTAAGAATTTTATAAGCATTAAATCATAAATTTGATTTATTATTTATTTGTGGAAGTATATTACGAGCACTTAATGATTTATTTAATATTTGAATGGAAATGAATTTGAATGAAAAATCATGATGAAATAATTTTGGAATTGACTAATGAGATTTTATGGTTACTAATTTATGAAGTTAGATTTATTCTTATGATATGCAAAGAACATAAATCTATTGACTTTTAAATGTAAATATTATGTTGTTTTTAGAATATTGAATTTATTATAAGTTTGTTTTGGAGAATGACTATTGCTAGCTTTATTGTTAAGTTAATAAGATATTTGAATATAAGTTTCTATAGTAGAAAAGATATGTGAAACGTATCAAGATTTAGTATTTGCTTAAATTTTGAGAATGGGGAAATTATGAATATATTTTATACATATATTAGTTATGAAAGGTTCATCATAAAAGGAGAAAGAAAGTTATCATCTTAATGTCATGAGTATATTAGAATTTGAGTATATACTAATGTTAAATATATTCTTGTTTCCTATGTGTGCATGTACTTGGCATTGTTAGGAATACATATCTTGTATTTTAATGATAACAACTATATGACAGTGCTACTAATGATTTTATCAAGTTGTTTTTAGGTTCTTCAAAATAATTAATAAAGTAACAAAGAAACAAAAGAGCTTACAAAAGAAATTATATACTTCATGATGCAAGCTATTAAGAGCATAGAGATATTTCTTAGAAGATCAATAGTGGTGCTAACAAAGTTCAAAAAATCGCAACACTCGAAAACATGCTTCAAAGACAAAATAAAATGCGTGTGTTGTGTATGTCCATTTATGGAGACTTATAATAGAAATTTGTTAATTAAAATCCACTCAAACGATCTTCGAACCTCTTGAAACTTGGCTGTAACCTCCATCATATATTCTAGTATTTTTGTGATTTTTTTAGACTTTTGAAGACTTGAAAAATTGAGAATTTAAGGCTTTTGGCCCAGTTTTACTGTGGCTATAATAGGTCCAACGATGTACCACCATCGGTTGCCCGGTGGACGTGTTACAAACCCAGTAAACCCTAGGCATTGAAAGGTTATTTTTCCCCATTCTGAACTTTGATCGCATCTCTTCATTCTCCTACAGTCATTTCTCTTTCTCAATGGCCTCAAACTCAAGAGAAGCTACCTTTGATTGAACCTATTCATTCCCTATAAAATCCTAGCACTTCCACTTAAATACGTCACCTTTTTCACTTTCAAAATCTTTAATTCTTATTCTATGCTTTGCGTTTTCAAATTCAAAACACTAGCAATATTTCTGAAGCTTTCAATTCTATATTCTTTGCTAAAATTACTATCTTAAACCTTGGTTTTCCATTCCTTGATCGTTAAAGTGGTTATAGGATTTTGTAATTGAGTCAAAAGAAAAATTCGTGTCAGAGACATATAGATGCAAAAAGAATCTTTTATCTCAAAAAGGTTGTGAAATCCTATTGGTGATCTTTAAGCAATTGGTCGAAGTCCAATTCGGTTGTTCTGGCGGTTGTAAATCTGTTTTTACGGGTTAAGTGAGGGCATTTGTGTTAGTGAAAATGTAGACGGAGAGCTCTGGATTGGAGCAGGATAGGGTCTGAACCAGGATAAAACATCAGTTTGCATATATATATATATATATATATATATATATATATCCCATATAATAGATCGTTTCTGTATTATAAGTCATTACTTAGTGACTTTCATTTGGTTTCAAAGCAAGGCATTTAAAAAAAAGGTAACACCATTTTTGAAAATAATACGACATCAATTTCTACTTTTCAAGAAGGCCAATCAACTACACGTCCCCTACTTTTTAAAGGTACAAACTATGCTTTTTGAGCTACTAGAATGAGAATTTATATGCAGTCTAATAGTATTTTTATATGGAATATGACACAAACTGAATACACGGAACCCATTACTGAATTTAGCACATCGACTACTCAACATGTTGATTTAGCTGAAATAATTTTAAGACCATGAATATTTTATTTTGTGCATTAGAAAAAATGAATTTAATAGGCTAGTGTATGTAAATCTGCATGTGAAATTTGAAAAACTTTGCAGGTTACACACAAAGTTACTAATAAAGTAAAACATAGTAAAATATCTATGTTAAAAAATCAACTACAATTATTTATGATGAATGAAAATGAGTCAATTTTTGATATGTACTCACGCTTGCAAGATACCATACATGCACTCATGCAATTGAGAGAAAATATATCTGAAATTGATATTATTTCAAAAAAATTAAACTCTTTAACAAATGATTGAGAAAGAAAAGTACTTGTCATCGAAGAAACAAATGACCTTTCCAAACTCAAAATTGAAGGGTCAATTGGAAATCTTATGTTCTACGAAGTGAACTTGCATGTAAGAAAACAATAGGAAAAAGAAAAGAAATTGATTGCTATTCAAGCCGAGGATGATTTAGATGTTGACTATAATGATTTAGCCTTCCTTGCAGGTTTCAAAAAATACTTAAATTTAAAGAAGATGTCCAACAACTACAACAAAAACAGCAACTCATCAACAATATCATGCTTTTAATGCGGCAAGATGGGTTATATGGGAAAGGATTGTCGAAAGAACGACGACAAAAACAAGTTTAAAAAACAGCAAGAAGGAAAATGAAAGAGAAAGGCACTTCAAGCCACTAGGGATGATGTCGATTCTTCTTCTTCGGAGAAGAAAGTGACCTCGAGCAAGCAAATATTTGTTTTATGGAATTTGATGATGAGGTACGCGAAACTTAATTTATTATGATTTACTTAAAATCAATATAGGCATTTTAGAAGAAAAGAAAAAATGAGAATAATTTGAGAAAAGAAGCCGTTGGTAACTTTGATAGAGCAAATTTAGAAATAGATATGTTAAAAGATGAAAAAATTATCTCGAAGAAGAATTATGAAAATTACAAGAGTCTAAAGAAAATTTAAATTCTCAAATTCTAACTTTAGAAAAAGAGCTAAAAATTTATCGTAATGAGAATGTCAAACTTTCAAAAGACAATTGTGATTTATAATCATCTCTTGAATTTTTTCTAAAAATCAAGCTATTACTTTAGAAGCAAAAATAAATGATTTATCATAGAATATTTCAAAGTATAATAAAGGCAAGGAAAATTTATCTAATTTAATAAATATTTCAAAACTCGCCTTTAATAAAAATGGGTTGGGTTTTAAAAATTCTAAAGTTAGTCAATCTGTTTCTAGAAGAAAATATGCATCTTTATACACTAATTTTAGGAAACTCAGTAACCAAAATAGTCATGAGAAATTGAATAATACAATGACTATTAAAATCTGCGTACCAAAGACAAATAATCATTTAATTAGAAGTAATTATATAAATGATTTTGTTTGTAATATTTATAACAATGCTAAGTATACTTTTAAAGATTCCAAACCCTTATAGGTATGGCTACCTTCCGACTAGCCACCGAATCCTAACGTTGGAAGTGGATACCAAAATACAAATTTTTTATTTGCAGGTACCTAAAGAAAGACAAAAAGATAAGAAGGATTTCGAAAAGCAAATGTTCCATATATTTTGAAAGAAAAAAGAGTGTTAATAGAAAAAAGGCTAAATCGATATATCTAACTTATTTTTTGCCTTTTTAATTCTAGGTTAGTATCTTATTCTTTAGAGTATCTCTAAGTTATCTTTTTATTAAGACATTTTAAAAGTATTTAAAGTCATTGCTTTCAAAAATGAGCTTGAAATCATATAAAACTACGCTTAATTAACAATAAATAGTCTTGTCCACTAAAAATAAAATCTTTTTATCAAGATTTCACCTTTTGCAAATAAAAGAACATGATAATCTAAAGAGAAGATAAAAGTATTATTTTGCATCAACCAGGGATTAATCCCTTGAAAAAATGAGTATGAAGCTAGTAACTTAACCATTATGCTATATTAGCAACCAATTTTATGTGCATCAAAGATTAATAAAGATGAAAAAAAATTGAGTATAAAAAAATAGAATTGGGCAATCAAAGTGCTGAGCTATCAACCAGTTAGCCCCCACCGATTGATCGATGGCTGGCGAAAATGCCCAAGTCTGACTATTTTTTGAATAATTTATTTATAAAATTTAAAATTTAATTTTTTTTGTATGTTCCCAATGCATTGAATTCTGAAACTGACTACTTTAGACTACTTTATTCATCATTTCAACTTTATTTTTACAATATTACTTCATCTCCTATTCCTAAAACAAACTTTGAAATCAAAATTTACCTCCTTTTCAAAATTAAGAATCATGGCTCCTCCAAAACAACCATCTCAAGAAAACAAATGGCTTTGGTTAAAGAACCAAAGAAGTATTATCAAACTATAATGAGCTACAAGATGCTTGAAGGAAGGCCGATTATGTTCGATGATGTAACAACCCTAAATTTGATTAACATTATTTAGGATATTTAATTAGATAAATAAAATAAAATAATGTAAAATGGTAAGGAGATTGAGATTTGATAATTAGTATGGGTCAGTCCTTAATTAATGAACTAATGGAATTAATTAGAACATTAATAGGAAGGAGGAATTCATAAGAAGGGTAAAATAGAAAAAGGTTACATTTCCTAATATAAACCGCGACCTCCTTTCTAACTCATTCATTTTACACTTATACAAATGAAATTAAAGCTTATGCCCACCATTGCTAGAGGATTCAAGAGGAAGAAAAGCTAGAAAAACAAGTAGAAAGCTTAGTGGAATCAAATAAAATCCAAATCTCAACCTTCTTTAACCATTCAAGGTGAATAATAGTTATGTATCTCATGTTTTAAGAATTATTCTCAGTTTTAAGCATAAATCTGTTTCTTTTACCTGTATTATGTCATGCAATGATAGTCTGAATGAGTATATGTTTAGATTATTGGTGAATTTGTGGAATTATTTATGAAATTATGTGAAATGTTTGAGTTAGAAAACCTATCATATGATACACAAATGAATTGAAATTTTAATATGATCTTAGAAACATTATTTTGAAAGTGGTTTTTAATTCCATAATTTTTCAATTTAATGAGAATATTTAGTGAATTTTCTAAGGTTGGAAAATGAGATATTTTAGGTTTTAATTATTTAAAATAATTAAATTATGTTCTTGGTCCCGAAATTTTTATATGTTAAAGAATAAAATAAATTGGATTTATTATGATTTTTAGGGATTTTTTCCAAGTGGTTGTGATTTATTATGAATTATTTGAGCTAGAAAAGCTTAATTATTATAATTAAATATTAATATAAAAAGTGTGATTTGCAAATGGTTTTAGGAATGATAAATCTGCCCTATGGCAGTTTTCTGGAAAAGGAATTTGTAAAGTAATTATTAACCAATAAATTTTGATAAACAATAGGGGTTGGTGAAAAGAAATTACTTTTAATGGTATAAAAACAGTTTTCCTTTAAATTACGATTATGCCATGTCGATAATCACGATGTTGCACTTCATCTCTCTGCCTCTATAAACTTCATCGTCAATCCAGTGCGATACATATCACACCAACTGTAGTTTGTGTGGAATGGATCGGTCTGGGTCGAAGTGCAAAGTCAAGCATCACAGTCGATATTGTGCTCTTCGGACATGGCATTGCCACATAGTTTAAGCACTACATTTTATATAAGTAGGCAACCTATCGCCTACATATAACGTTGCCGACCCCAATATCTTTGAAGAGACTTATAGCGGCGATACCGGCGCCGCACATTTTAAAATGACTCTGAAAGGCAAGGAAGCCACGTTTGTAAACTCAGGCAATGATGCCGCATTTTATCACTTTGGCTTGATCCTTTGCCACCTTCATTCCTTGTTGCCTGTTTTCGAATAGGGCTATGATGCTGCTCATATTGACTTTGGCTCTAATGAAGCCGCTTATTTTCCTTAAGGCAGTAATGCCAAGATTTATCTATGTCGACTCTATACTTTTAAGGTTTTATAGTATGCTATACGAAGTGGTTGACTTCGACTATATACCCTTATATTTATAAATAGACTTTAACATATTTTATATTGAAGAAGGGCGATGACCTCAATGGCAATAATAACACCCAACTTTATCAATATATAAAGTTTTATTGTTTTGGCCTATGTTTTGAGTGGCGAAGACCCTAGTCGACTATGTCGTTGCCGCCTTTATCAATATAAAGGCTTTATATTGTTTGGCTTTATAGCCTATGGTTTCGAAGTGGGATAACTTCTAAGTGATTTCAAGATTCATCAATATAATTTTATAAAAGCATATATCATGGAATGAATATTTTGGAATAAGTAAAAGGCTATAATTTCCTTGTTTTAGAAAGTATGATTTCAAGCGTTAAATCATTTGCAAATGTTTTGTTTTCAAGGAAATAGAAAAGGGTATTTAGCCCAGGATTTTTTTACTAAAGAGATTATTGTTCTTATCACTTTTGGATAGGCCATGATTGGATAAATTTGACTCAGAGATTAGAAAACCAGATGGGACTAGTGTAGGGTAGCGCTCTATACTTCAGCGGTTAGCCCCTAGCTGATATAAGTCCAAAGTTCCAGTGCATAGGGCTTTGTCAAAGGTAAGACTAAAAGTAGGTGTACGCATAGAAAGGGATACATAAAGATAGATAGGTTATAGGTTGGCCTACAAAACCTTTAGGTTTATAGTAAGCCTAGCAAAACTATGAGATTGACAGATAATCTAGTAAACACTTGGATACGTGTATTTGGATAGACCATCCGTTTTATTTTAAGAATCGGCTAGAAAATTTGGTATATCTTGAAGGCTCGAGTCAACCATGTAGGTTGGTAGTTACCATGTGAAAACTAATCATTGGGACGGATAGTCTAATGATTTGACGAATAGTGATGATTACCCATATAGCATGCATGCACATTATTGTTTATATCATCTACTTTAACAAGTTTGGTTACAGGAATTTGATTTGCAAAAGATATTTTAAAAGGGATATTAGTGAAGGGAAAGCCTGTTCCACTCAGTGGCGTGATCTTACCAAATATCTATAAAACCGAGATGGCATATTATTATTCACACCAAACTTTTTGTCTAACTCGAAGTTTATGTTTTCCCCTTAAAATCTTGGGTGCTTAAATTTTGAGTTGAATAGGTCGAGAGTAAGGGCTTTTCAAGTTAAGTAGGTTTCGACGAATAAAGCTTTCGGAGACGTGCAGGAGTAAAATCTAGCTATATAGGAGTATTTATTACTATTTCCTCCGTGTTATGTCAGTTGTTGTATGAATGTATTGACAGTAGATGTATCTGTCTATTTAGTAACTCTAATCATTTAAGGGGGCATCTTCATGTGTTTCTCTTGGAGTATTTTGTAATAATTATATTTTATCTAAACCTGGGTAACGTTTGGGATTACGTACTGAATATGAAATTATGACTATGAAATGAAATGTGAAAGTTTGCTTTTATTTCTTATTTTTGTGCTTTTGATATTATAAATACCATTAACATGACCACACTATGTCACCAAAAATTAATACTATAGATGACTACATCATCTGTAGCCCTTAGTTTCAGACCTCAAAATGGGGGATGTTACAACTTGGTATCAGAGTATAGGTTATATAAAACTAAAGGAAATTTGAACTTTAAAATGAGTTTTGAAAACACAATCCAAATGAATCAGAGGATAAGATTGTGGTATGGGATAACGCTATAGTAACGTACTTGTATTTTCTATATATAAGTATACACTTTATTTCTATTCACCCTCTCTCTTAGACCATTCTTTTGTATCTTACTATGATCGAGTGTAGATTTAAGGAAGTAAAATATGGAGCCAGGAAACAGAAGAGTGAATCTCGGTGGAGGAAGAAACACTACCAATGGAAATGTCAGACCCAATACTAGAAGGAACCTGGGTCGACAACATCTGCTTCTGTGGGTGTAGGAACACCACCAGTTGGTATGAGAGAAATATATCAGTTCTTTGTCAACATGATGCAAGAAGGAGCTGCTGCTGGATTAGTTGGAGGAAATGTTGAAGTGGCTAACCAAGAAGTTCTAGTTGTCAAAAACTATGCTATTATAAGTTGAGATTATGCAAGGCTTGGAGGGAAGCAATTTATTGGAACAGAGGATGCAATTGAAGTGGAGAATTGGTTGCTTCATTATGAGAGGATTTTCGTTGATCTTGGTTTGAATGATGAACAGAAGAGGAGATTGGCATCCGGACAATTGCAAGAAGCTACATTGTACTGGTGGAACAATGTTACTGTTGGAGTAGCAGAGGAGACTTTGACTTGGGCTGAGTTCAGAAGGAGGTTTGAAGAAATATTTATGTCTGAGATCGCTAAGTCAACTCTATTGAGGAAGTTTGCTGAGTTGGTGCAAGGTGATATGATGGTGCTTGAGTATGCAACCGGATTTGAGGAACTGTCTCGATATGGGTATGCTATTGTGGACATGGTTATCAAAAGGAATGGGAAGTTCATCTATGGATTGAGACATGAGCTTGCTAGGGGAACTTTACCACATCTCAGGGATCCATGTGATGTATGCGTGGAGATGGATTTGAGAAATGAAAAGATTCTTGCTCTGTTTAGTAATAACAAATCAATAGAAGCTTAGAGAGGGTAGAATCAGAAGAGAAAGTTTTACCAAAAGCACGGGGCTCAGAAGGGTGGAGCTGCCAAGAAAAGGAAGTCAGAGGTTATGTGTTACAAGTGTGATAAGAAAGGGCATTTTGCAAATGAATGTCGTCCAAGTGATAGAAAAAAGGTTATTTGGAAGAAGAACATTATGTGCTTTAACTGTGACCAAGTGGGACATTACAAAAATAAATGTCCGAAAGTGGCCAAGGCAGAATAAGGAAAAGTATTTGCTCTGGAACTGACTACCTTGAGAACATCAACTGAGGAGAAAGGGAAAGCTGTGATGGGTGGTACGCTTTTGATTCATAGCTTACCTGTTAGAGTACTGTTTGATACTACTGCATCAAAATCTTTTATATCTCGCTGTTTGGTAGATAAGCTTAACCTAGAACTCTCATATGCAGTTACTTCCTTAAGGGTTGCGAATCCGATAGGAGGATATGTAACTCTAGGGATGAGATGTGACCAATTAGAGTTTGCATTATTAGGTCATATATTTGCCTGTAGTTTGCATGTGGTTGATTTCATAGGCTTTGGGATTATTTTGGGTATGGAGTGGTTAAGTATGACTCTAGGATATTTTGCCATGATAGGAAAATATCACTTAGACATCATAATAGTAGCAATCGAATTATATACTGAGTAAAGAATCCCAGTTTGGATGTTTGTACTTAGTTGGGTGCGATAAAGGAGAAAGATGAGTTGAATCTGGTTTTCGTAGTTAGAGAATTTGTAGATGTTTTTGAGCCTGTTACGGGACTAATGTTGAAACAAGCTATTAAGTTTCAAATAGATCTGGTACCTAGAGCTGAACCCATAAGTAGACCACCTAACAGAATGACACCTGCCGAGATAAAGGAGCTAAAGGTGCAGCTGGGGGACTTAGAAGGGAAAAGTTTAATTAGACCAAGGAGTTTGCCTTTGGGATCGGCTGTAGTGTTTGTGAAGAAACCAGATGGGTCATTAAGGATGTGTATCGATTATCGTAAGTTGAATAAGAAGACGATAAAGAACCGATATCCTATGTCGAGAATCGACGACTTATTTGATCAGTTGAGTGGAGCCAAAGTATTTTCCCAATTGGATTTGACGGTAGGGTTCCATCAATTAAGAGTGGCAGAGGACAAAATTCCTTTAATGACATTTCGAACATGATATGGTTCGTATGAATGGTTAGTAATGCCATTCGGATTGACTAATGCACCTGCTTTCTTTGTGGATTTGATGAACTGAATCTTCCTAGAGCATTTAGATAGATTCGTGTTGGTATTCATGGATGATATTTTGATATATTCCAAGGATAAAAGAGATCGTGAAGTTCATCTTAAGATAGGGCATGAGACACTAAGGTAGCATTAGTTAAAAGCGAAGTTTTCGAAGTGTCATTTTTGGAAGAAGGAGGTGAAGTTTATTGGTCATTTAGTCTCAGAAAAAGGGTTGTCTACGGATCCAGCTAAGATAGAAGCTGTAAATAATTGGAAGAGACCTGAGACAGTGATAAAGATAAAGAGTTTTCTTGGACTGGCAGGCTATTACCAGAGATTCAGTAAGGATTCTTATAGTATGGCAGCGCCGATGACCAAAGTAACATGAAAGGATGTGAAGTATTTTTGGATCGATAAATGCGAGGAGGCATTCCAGAAGCTAAAACATATATTGACCAATGTTCCCGTGTTAGTAGTTCCAAATAGAAATCAAGATTTAGTGGTGTATACCGATGCGTGTGGAACATGATTAGAAGCTGTGTTAATGTAGAGGGGTAAAGTAATTACCTATGCTTCCTGACAGCTCAGACCGCACGAAGTTAGATATCCGACTCATGACTTAGAGTTGGCTACTATAATATTTACATTGAAGGTGTGGAAATATTACCTTTTGGGAGAATGATTCGAGTTGTATACGGATCACAAGTCTTTAAAATACTTATTCTCTCAGAAGTAGTTGAGTATGAGACAACAGAGATAGTTGGAGTTTTTAGCTGCTTATGATTTTGGAATTAAGTACACTAGGGAAAGGAAATAAAGTTGCAGATGCACCTAGAAAGAAACATCAGAATGTGGTGTTAGCTATGTTGGCTAAATGGAAAGACTAAGAAGCATTGACTACTTGTAGTGTGCGATTAAGATCGACTGCCAGTTCTAGTCAGAGTACCAAATTGTTGTCTTGTTTGGAAACTCAACTAGTATTGGTCGAATAAATTGCTTCTAAGCAAAGAGATGATCAATTTCTAGCTGAAAGAATTATAAGACTGAAAGGTGGAACTGAAATTGATGATTTAAAGGATTTTTACCTGACCAAAATGGACGGTTGAGAAAGAAAGGACGATTATGTGTTCCAGATGTGGGTGACCTAAGGAATGAAATACTTAGGGAATATCATCGATCAAAGTTTACTATTCATCTTGGAGGGACTAAGATGTATCAGGATATGAAGAGAAGTTTCTTCTAGGAAGGTATGAAAGTTGATGTGGGCTTATGGGTAAAGCGGTGTTTGAATTGTCAGTAAGTAAAAGCTGAGCATCAGAAGCTAAGTGGATTTCTTCAGCCTTTGGATATACCAGTATAGAAATGGGATTCTATATCTATGGATTTCATAGACGAGTTGCTAAGGTCGAATAGGGGAAGTGAAAGTATATGGGTTATAGTGGACAGATTGAATAAGAGTGCACACTTTATATCCGTTAAGTCGACAAGTACGACACCTGTTTTAGCTAAATTATTCATGAAGAATATAGTTAGACCGCATGAGATTCCTAGTAGTATAGTCAGTGATAGAGATTCTTTATTTACTATTGAATTTTAAAAGAGTCTACAAGTGGTTTTAGGTACCAAGCTCAAGATGAGTACTGCTTACCATCCATAGACTGATGGGCAAACAGAAAGAGTTAACAAATTCTTAGAAGATTTGTTAAAAGCTTGTGTGCTAGATTTTGGGATCATGGGAAGACTATCTACAACTAGTCAAATTCTCGTATAACAATAGTTATCAGACTAGTGTAGGGATGACACCTTTTAAAGCATTATACGGAAGGTCATGCAAATAACCAGTTTGTTGGTTAGAGACCGGAGATAGATTAGTTCTTGGTCCCGATATGGTAAGAGAAGCTACAGAAAAGAGTGAGTTGATTCAAGCTGGAATGAAGAAAGCTCAATCTAGGCAGAAGATTTATGCAGATAAGAGACGAAAGGACTTAAAATTCTCAGTTGGAGATCATGTTTTCATCAAAGTATCACCAATGAAGGGTGCAGTGAGATTTGGGAAGTCAGGGAAATTGGCACCTAGGTTTGTCGGACCATTTCCAGTAATAGAAAGGATCAGGAAACTTGCTTACAAGATAGAGTTACTAAATAATTTGGCAGGAGTCCATAATGTTATCCATATTTCTCATCTAAGGAAGTTTGTTGGAGATCCAAAGAACATTATAACTCCAACTGCATTGGAAGTTAGTGGAACCATATATGTCTTTTGTAAGATAACCAGTTCGAGTTATAGCGAGGGATGAGAAGAAGCTAAGGAACAAGATAGTTAGATTAGTGAAAGTCCAATGGGGTGACGATGACAGACACTGCACTTAGGAAACAGAGTGCATGATTATGGACCTTTATCATGATTTGTTTGATGGTATGTCTTACCTCTATATTTGAATGTTTGATGAAGGTACCTTAGTGAAATTTCGAGGATGAAATTCCTTAAGAAGAGAAGTTTGTAACAACCCTAAATTTGATTAACATTGTTTAGGATATTTAATTAGATAAATAAAATAAGATAATGTAAAATGGTAAGGAGATTAAGATTTGATAATTAGTATGGGTCAAGCCTTAATTAATGAAGTAATGGAGTTAACTAGAACATTAATAGGAATGAGGAATTCATGAGAAGGGTAAAATAGGAAAAGGTTACATTTCCTAATATAAACCCCCACCTCCTTTCTAACTCATTCATATTACACTTATACATATGAAAGCAAAGCTTTGGCCGACCATTGCTAGAGGATTCAAGAGGAAGAAAAGCTAGGAAAATAAGTAGGAAGCTTAGGCGAATCAAATCAAATCCAAATCTTAACCTTTTTTAACTATTCAAGGTGAATAATAGTTATGCATCTCATGTTTTAAGAATTATTTTCAGTTTTAAGAATAAATCTGTTTCTTTTGCTTATATTATGTCGCGCTATGATAGTTTTAATGAGTATAAACTTATTGGTGAATTTATGGAATTTATTTATGAAATTAAGTGATATGTTTGAGTTAGAAAACCTATCATTGATACCAAAATGACTTGAAATTTTAATATGATGTTAGAATCATTATTTTGGAAGTGGGCTTTTGAATTCGTATTTTTTCGATTTAATGAGAATATTTGGTGAATTTTCTAAGGTTGGAAAATGAGATATTTTAGGTTTTAATTATTTAATAATTTTCTTTTGGTCCCGAAATTTTTATATGTTAAAGGATATAATAAATTGGATTTATTATGATTTTTGGGGGATATTCCCAAGTGGTTGTGATTTATTATGAATTATTTGAGCTAGAAAAGCTTAATTATTATAATTAAATATTAATATAAAAGGTGTGATTTGCAAACTGTTTTGGCAATGATAAATCTGCCCTATGGCAGGTTTCCGAAAAAAGATTTTGATAAAGTAATTATTAACCAATAAGATTTTGATAAAGAAATTACTTTTAATGGTATAAAAATAGTTTTTCTATAAATGCCATGTTGATAAACATGTTGATGACTTCGTCTCTCCGCCTCTATGAACTTCGTCATCAATCTAGTGTGATATATATGACACCAATTGTAGTTGGTGTGGAATGGATTGGTCTGGGTCGAAGTGCGGAGTCAAGCATCATAGTCGACGTCGTGCTCTTTGAAGATGGCATTGCCGCATAGCTTAAGCACTGCATTTTATGTATATAGGAAAGCTGCCACCTATTTATGACGTCGCCGACTCCAATGTCTTCGAAGAGACTTATAACGGCGATACCAACGCCAAAAATTTTGAGATGACTCTGAAAGGCAAGGAAGCTGCGTTTTTAAACTTAGGCAATGATGCAACATTTTATCACTTCAGCTTGATCCCTTGCTACCTTCATTCCTTGTTACCTATTTTCGAAGAGGGCTATAATACTGCTCATATTGACTTCAGCTCTAATGAAGATTCTTATTTTCCTTAACGCAGCGATGTCGAGATTTATCTATGTCGACCCTATTCTTTTAAGATTTTATAGTATGTTATACAAAGTGGTTGACTTCGACTATATACTCTTATATTTTTAAATCAAAGATCTTAACATATTTTATATTGAAGAAGGGCGATGACTCTAATGGTGATAATGACACCGAGCTTTATCAATATATAAAGTTATGTTATTTTGGCATATGTTTTCAAGGGCGAAGACCCTAGTTGACTATGTCGTTTCCACAATTATCAATATAAAGGTTTTATGTTGTTTTGTCTTTATAGCCTATGGTTTCAAAGTGAGATAACTTCCAAGTCATTTCAGGATTCATCAATATAATTTTATAAAAGCATATATCATGGCATAAATATTTTGGGATAAAGAAAAGGGCTATGATTTCCTTGTTTTAGAAAGTATGATTTTAAGGGCTAAATCGTTTACAAAGTTTTTGTTTTCAAGGAAATAGAAAAGTGTATTTAGTCCAGGTTTTTTAACTAAAGATATTATTGTTCTTATCACATTTGGATAGACTATGATAGGATAAATTTGACTCGCAGATTAGAAAACCATATGGTATTGATGTAGGGTAGCGCTCTCTACTTCAACTGCTAGACATAGCTGATATAAGTCCAAAAGTTCAGTGCGTAGGGCTTTGTCAAGGGTAAGACTAAAAATAGATGTACGCACAGAAAGGAATACATAAAGATACATAGGTTATAGGTGGCCAGCAAAACCTTTAGGTTCATAGTAAGCATAGCAAAAATATGAGGTTGACAGATAGTCAGGTAAACACTAAGATAAGTGTATTTGGACAGACCGTTCAATTTTCTTCTAAAAGTCAGTTATAAAATTTAGTATATCTGGTAGGCCCAAGTCAGCCATATAGCCTGGTAGTTACCCTGTGAAGACTAAACATTGGGACGGATAGTCCACTGATTTGACGGATGGTTATGATTACTTATACAACATGAATGCCATTATTGTTTATATTGTCTACTTTAACCAGTTTGGTTGTAGGAATTTGATTTGCAAAAGATATTTTAAAAGGGTTTTTAGTGAGGGAAAAACCCATTCCGCTCAACGGCGCGATCTCACTGAATATCTATAAAACCGAGATGGCATATTATTATTCACACCAGATTTTTTGTCTAACTCGAAGTTCATGTTTCCCCCTTAAACTCTTGGATACTCAAATTTTGATTGAGTAGGTCAAGATTAAGGGCTTTTCAGGTTAAGTAGGTTTTTGAAAATAAAGCTTTCGGTGATGTGTAGGAGGCAAAGCTAGCTATGTAGGAGTTTGTCTATTACTATTATCCACTGTGTTATATCAGTTGTTGTACAAATGCATTAACAGTAGATGTATCTTTCTATTTAGTGACTCTGATCAACCAAGGGGACATCTTCATATGTCGCTTTTGGAGTATTTTGTAATAATTATAATTTATCTAAACATGGGCAACGTTTGAGATTATGTATTGAATATAAAATTATAACTATGAAACGAAATGTGAAAGTTTGCTTTTATTTCATATCCGTGTGCTTCTGATATTATGGATATCATTAACATGACTACATTTTGTCATCTGAAATTAATACTATATATGACTACAACATCTGTAGCTCTTAGTTCTGGGCCTCAAAATGGAGGATGTTACAGATGAAATGGAACTATGATTTAGAAACTTTCTTTGCTAGATTAGGTCTTATAAAAGCTATATGCATTAGTGATTTTGATACGGTAATTTACCTTTGTTGCATTGGTTTATTTTATGCAAATTTGAAAGAGGATTTTGAGAATGAACACATCATTATTACTAATATGAAAGGAATAGATATCATGTTAGATGTCAAATCCTTGAAAATATTTTGGGGATTAAAGGTAATGGTTTAAGTTTGGATGATTTTGAGATGGATAATAAGGAAAACTTTTACCATATTTTCAAATATAATGAAGGAAATTGGAATATTAGTAATCTACATCATAGATCTAGACTTGTTACATGAATTGTTCAACAAAACTTATACCAAAAACTCGTAGTTTTGATCAAATTTACCAAAATGTTCAAAATTGTGTTTATGCAATAACGGGAAGCCTTAATGTGAATTAGTCACAAGTCATTCTTTAAAAAATTTTGATAAGGGTTCGGGTCTGAGAATAAATTACAATACTTATGGAAATCTTCTTACATCAATTTTTAAACGATTTGGTGTTCCTTTAGAAAATGAACCATATGAAATTATGGAATCAAAATATTTTGATGAGAAATTATTTGCTACTATGAAATTCCAAAGAATTTAAGGAGATATCCTACGTATGTTGAAGGAGTCACAATTAATGTAAGCGAGAGAGATATCAATGAAAATGAAAATGTTCATGAAGAATTTCAACACTCATCATCTCTCATCTACCACAAACACATGGGAAAAACGAGTTGATTGCTAAAATATTTGAAAATCAAGAACAAATTATGAAAGTACAAGGAGATCTAGTAAAAAAGCTGGAATTAAAAGAAACCTAAGGAAAAGTCATGAAAGAAGTGGGATGCATGAAAGGAATGTTATTCTCACCTTTTTAAAAATAAATACAAGCATGAAAAAAGATTTGAAGAAGACAAAGATATTGAGCAGAATATGTCTTGGAAACCCACTAACTTAAACATAAATGAAGAAAGCGAAATTAATAAAGAAAATTTTAATATCCACATATTATGCCATAGACCCATATGGTAGCAATTATAATCCATGGAGAGCGTGGCTGGAAAATTAAACTTCTAGCAAATGGATCTAAGTATCTATGTCTTGTGTTTGAGCTAGAAAACTGCATGCTAGTCTTGTACTTTATGCCTCTTTTTATGTCTCTTATGCTATGTTGTATGAATTATGCAAGCATGTCAAAAACTATGTTGTATGCGCTAAATGTATTGATTCTTTTAAAGATTTGTGCTTTATTCGTATTTATAATTTTAAGCTAGGGAAAAATAAAAATTATGTTAAAATATACACATTCTTTATCCTTTACGGTATTTTTTCACTCTTTTTGTTGATGACAAAGGGGGAGAGAATTGAGCTCATTGACGGGGGAGTATATATGTAAGAGGGAGTACATATGAAAGAGTGAGAAATTAGTAAGGGGGAGAACCATGATATATTATAAATTATTTATAAAATCTTATAGTTATCATCATCAAAATGAGGGAGATTGTTAGGAATACATATCTTGTGTTTTGATATAACAACTGTATAACAGCGCTAATAATGATTTTATCAAACTATTTTTAGGTTCTCCAAAATAGTTACTGAAGTTTCAAAAAAACAAAGGAGCTAACAAAAGAAATTATATACTTCATGATACAAGCTATTAGGAGCATGGAGATATTTATTAGAAGAACAATATGGTGTTAACAAATTTCAACAAATTGCTGCAACTCTAGAAGGCATGCTTCAAAGACAAAATAAGGTATATGTGTTTTGTCCATTTATAGAGTCTTATAGTAGAAATTTGTTAAATCCACTCAAACAATCTCTAAACCTCTTGAATCTTGGCCATAACCTCCATCACATATTCTAGTATTTTGGCAATTTTTTTAAGAATTTTCAAAGACTCGAAAAACTAGGAATTCAAGGCTTTCAGCCCAGTTTTACTGTGGCTATAACAGGCCCATCGGTCGACTAATGGACGTGTTACGGGCCCAGTAAACCCTAGGACTGAAAAGTTATTTTTTCCTATTTTGAATTTTGGTCGCGCCCCTTCGTTCTTCTGCAATTATTTCTCTCCCTCAATGGCCTCAAACTCAAGAGAAGCTATCTTTGATTATGCCTATTCATTCCCTATAAAATCCTAGCACTTCCACCTTAAACAAATCACCATTTGCACTCTCTAAATCTCTAATTCATATTCTATGATTTGCACTTTCAAATTCAAAACCCAAGCAATATTTCTAAAGCTTTCAATTCCATATTTTTTTGCTTAAATTACAATCCTAAACCATGCTCTTCTATTCCTTGATCGTTAAAGTGGATATAGGATTTTGTACTTGAGTCAAAAGAAAAATTTGTGTCAGAGACACATAGTTGCAAAAGGAATCTTTTACCTAAAAAAGTTGTGAAGTTGAGTTGGTGATCTTCAGGCGGTTGGTCGAAGTCTAATTCGGTTATTCTAGCGGTTGGAAACATGTTCCTCCGGGTTAAGTGAAGGATTTTGTGTTAGTGAAAATCCAAAAGGGTTTGATCTAAAACTGGACTAGGACGGGGTCCGAACCTGGATAAGATATCGGTTTACATTTACTTTACAGCAATTATTTATATTATTAGCTTAGCTATAGTTATATATATTTCCCATATTATGGGTCATTTTCGCATTATAAGTCATTACTTAGCGACTTTGAGGCAATAAAGTTCAAAACATAATATATTTCAAAAGGATTTGGAACATTATCACTTTGTTGACATGAATAAATTTATTGAAAGTGAAGAAATAATGAAAGTAAGAAGAGATATTTATAAACATGCTGAAAATATTTAATTTTACATGTATGAAACTGAAATTTAATTATAAGTAATGAGAACTAAAAATATTTATATTAAATATATGTATAGAAAGGAAGTTTTATGTGTTCTTGGTTGATATGATTTTCCCCTATAGATGAAAATTACAATAATGCCCGATGACCATATAAGTGCATACTTTATAAGTTTATGTATGCATGATAAAAGAATGACATTAGTTGAATTGAGTGTTGCATTAATATATGTTGGTATTATTTGATCATTGTTTTTACAGGTATTGTGTTAATATTTTTTGAATGTAAACGATAATATAAAATCGAAAATAACAATATTCATAAGATAGATGGTATGTGGGGGGAAACTACTTTGTTATATTGTTTCATACTCAACACGGTTCCTCATAAAACCCAGAAAGAACTATTGCTAGATTATGAAAAGGTGTTCCTCCAAACTATAATTTTTTGAAGTGTGAGAGTATCTAGCTATAATAGGTCCGTTGTAGTTTGGAAAAATCAACAATGGACATTATTTGTTTGATTGTGAGTTCCTTCTTGTCTTTTTAGTATGAGACAACAACTTTACAAGAGGCTAATATGAAAAAATTGAATTTTTTTTAAGTTGATCTAACAGCATTAAGAAAATCTTGGAAGATTTGATTGCTTTGGTGTGGCATCTATGTTACACTCCATTGTTCTTGCATATGTAAGAATAAATAACATTATTAGCTAAATGATGAATGTGGTAAAATTGGGAAAAACATCATGTTTCTCTTGAATTACTAAACGTACTATTACTTATGATATGAGGAGTTACATCTATACCCCTTTTGATTACTAAAACATCAAGTCAAAGTTTGAGAGGTAATAATACCTTAACTTGAACAACCTCATTGTTATTCGAAGGATAGTTTAAGTTTGAAATCGATGATCGATGTTCAGTATATTAAGTATTATTTCGTATGCGAACTCAATTACTTATGGAAATTAATTAGTCCAATAGTTGGAACTAACAACCGATGAGTAAACTAATCCTCTATTTGTAAGATCTAGAATCGGAGTGCCTAGGCAAGGATCTAACTTACCTGACTTCGTTTCTAGGTGAGGGATAGGTAAAGTCGAGAATATCAGAAACATGACAAGTGTAGGAGATTGGATTTCCATAATTGATCTATACAACTTATGATGGTATGGAAAGTATTATTTTCATACTTAACACCAATTTTCGGGGTATGGAAACTCTTCTTTATCTTGATAATTAAGAATGTATGTTGAAGCAAGTATAGTTCTCTAACTTATCCGGTTTTATTGTTAGTCGAGGAATAGTACTGTTTGAAATTAGAAAGTGGTGGTAAATGTGTTGGGTCTAATTTCTATATGATCTATTTACTTATACAAAAAGAAAAGTGATTTGGATTTATAGTAAAAAAAAATTAAATGGCAATTGTTTTTGACCCAATTTGACATAGTTTGGAAAAATATGAAATCATTGTTAAGATTTGAGTATATACTTATACCGTTGAGATAAGTATATGAATACCATTTCTAAGTATGAAAGTTGTAGTGTTTTGTGAATATACTTATATCTTTGAAATAAGTATATGGATATGGATATTTTTCCAAGCATTGAAAGAGTATAGATGAAAAATGAATGAGTAGCATACTTATGTATATCTTTTCTAAAGGGTTATTTTGATAAAAATATTTGAAAGGAGATTTTAATTAATGAAAGGATTAATTAAAGAGGCTTAGTGGTTGCTTATGTGCTTAATCATGCCTGGTTAAATCTTTGATTGGATTGTTTGTTTATTTGATAGTTAAATAACCGACTATCAAATCTTGGCCAGTTTTGAAACTATCGGTTATCGTTTTAAAGAGACTGGGATCAGATATGTTATTCGAAAACCACTTCGAACAAACATAAGAATTTCAAATTAGAAACATCTTGAAGATGGTGGAATCGAAGAAGGAGTTCTTTGAAATGCAAGGTCTGCTTGCTACTAGTCCTAAGGATGTAGTAGAAGTAATGTCGTCGATTTGTTTATATATTGAATAACTTGTATGGATGAATGATGGCATTGCATTGTTGCCTAGAGGGGAGTATTAGCATTCTAAGAGGGATTTGATAAAAGGTAAAACATAGCCTCAAACCTCACACCCAGAAATAACTAAAACATGGGAGATGCAGCAGGGCTATATGGTTCGTTACCATTAGGGTATGATCATCACCTGTATCTTGATCGATATTTATTGACTATGTATGCTGGGCCCTCGGCACGGTTTGTCAAGTTGGCAGCATGGGTGGTGATCATATTCAGTACTATCCAGGAAGGGGTAGGCTAGTTCTATGTTGGTATAGGTGCAAGGCTTGCATCATCGGTACATTTTATCCAGAGGTGTACTATACGGAAGGTAGTCCCTTACCTTGTCATCGTTAGTTGTATAACAAATATGTTGGAATGTGAGATGCAAGAATTTCAACTATGTTATATATTTATTTTGAACCATATACATTTTTATAATATCACTGGATTTTCTAAAAAATTGGTTTGGTTATCGTAAGGTAAAAATCCATATGTGTTTATGTGCCATGGGTCTTACGAGATATCTTTATTTTTGAAAGGTTTTATGACTTTAAATAATCCAAGTGATTTGAGTTTTCTCACGCTGGTTTAGCAGACTGATCCGAGTTTTATTTTCTTATGGTACCTGGGTCATACCTGAGTACTTTTCAAAATTTAGCTATGGACGATTTGGAGTTTTTAGAAGATGAGTTGGATGCCTCCAAGACATATTCATGTATTTTATTTCTGTTGTATTTTAATTATTTGTATTTATCAGAAATTGTAAGGACAGACTATTATAACTATCCAACCTGATGATAGATTAGTTACTCTGATTATTATATGTATAATAAAGTTTCTTTTTGAAAAGATCTGTTGTATATTATAAATTACTCGTCACGATGTGAGATTCTGTTCTATCTTTTCTTTTCTTTCTCCATAGCAATCCAACTTTCGGGCACTTGGATGCTTGGCACGTGAATACCATGGATGTACTAGTGTTGATTTTTGAGGGTGAAAAGGCAGGTTGTTTAGTATAAGCGAGTTCTTTGGCCTTGGTGGGGGTAAACTCATTAAAGATAGGGTAAGTGACACTTTAGAATGAGTTTGAGTGTATATAAATGAGAGTGCATATTTGTTAGTGCTATAAATTTTTTTATATTGGGTTGATTGATTTGTTGAGTGGTCTGTGGATTCTGGTCGATGCGCCTGATCAACGTTGTCGATAGGGATTCCTAAACATTTAAATAAGACAAACCGACACAGTATTGTTTTGAAATGGGTAAATGAAATAATTTTACCTAAGATTATATTTTATATATAAAAGAACGACTTTCAAAAATTGGTATAGTTATTTATGATATGTTTGTTTGTTAGGGAATGTTAATATTAAATTATTATCATTTATTATTTGAATAGTCATGCTCATCCAATTTAGGAGCATTGACTAAGGTTTGCTGATGCTCGGCCAGTTTATGAGCATATATTATTTGGTTGGACTAAATACGAACACCTTGTGAATTCAGTTTCACGATTTGACTATAAGGAATTTGTTAATAATTTGCGTTTAACAAGTTTACTTTGTTAAAATGGTTACTATAATAAAGGAACAAAGGTAATTTTATATAAATTAGGTTTATAAGAAGGTCTTATAAAATAAAGAGGATTTTTGGGAATTTAAATTCCGGTGTCTTTGAAAAAGGATTTCAAATGATTTTTGGAAAAAAGTGATAATAGTATTACATGAAAGTATTTATAAGTATAACTATTTCTATAAAGAATTTTGAGTAAGATGCATTTTCTTTGGATAGTTCGGAAAAACGTCTCGATTAGTTTTGTAATCTGAATAATCTTCTAAGTGACAATCGAATGTTCGCTTAGGTGAATGTTGTAGTGCACTTAGTAAATTATTTCCTTTATCATTGTACGATCGAAACAAATTCGAATCCAAGCAAGTCGAAAGCAAGTTTTAGTAAATAAAGTACTAAATTTATTTTATATATACGAGAAATATAAGTAGTATTGCTTCAAAATGGGATTCGAAAAAGAAGAAGTTTTTTAAGTTAACTAGTTCGAGTGGCTCAAAAATGACTAAAAATGGGAAAAAGATGTGTTCGGATGATAAGCACTTCCCTTAAGTATTACCCTTCTTGGTAAGGGGATGTGTGATACTATTTGGTAGGACCAAGTTCCTTAGTATCGTTTTGGTGTTACTTGGCCTATATGTATATTTTTTGTGAATAGGTTTTGAAATAAAAATCGGTTATTTAGTTCTTAAGTTTTCTTAAAGCAAATGGATTCAAAATAAAAATGATATTTTGATAAAGGAGTATGTTGGTAAATGAAATTGTTAATATGGGTTTATGTCACTCTTGGTTAGAGGAGAAATAATTTAACATAAGTTTTAATGGGTCAAATTAATAGAAGGGTTTGATAGCTTTGTTTTATTAAACCGTGTCTTTTGTTTTAACATCTATGTTGTATAAAATATTTGATTTTATTGGGTTGATTGAAAAAACATCTTTACCTTAGATATGTCTTAGGAAAAGTAGACTCTAGGACTAAGTTTGGATAACAACATCCTACTCTTCTTAGCTACTTGCTAGACCGGATGGGTAAAGAGGTTGAAGAGGTCGACTCAATTTTAAGACCCAGATTTATTTTGGGCCTGCATCGGAATTCAAGAAAAGTTAAAAGATTAAATCAGATAGTTGTGTATACTCTCAGGATGTAGTAGGGTATTATACAAGTTTAAAATTTAAGTAATATTTCTATGTTTTTTATGAATAATTTAGAAGTGAAAAGAAATTGGTATAAGTACAAACCAATAAGAATAAGTACGTAATTTGTACATAGATCATTTCTTCGCACGGTTCTTGGTCCAAGATTCAAGTACATGACTTTGAGGTGATTCACATCGGTCCGAATAAGAATTTATCATTCGATTCTTAACGACGAACACTTAGTGACTGTCTTGATATGGTACCAAGGTTTTCTATCATAGTATATGGCTATGCAAGGAGAATGGAGATTCCTAATCAAGGAGCCTGATTGGAGCCACATTAGGAAAGTCGGGTGAGCGATGCTTGTTTCGAAGAAAAGCTTATGTATTCAAGTTAGTGATCAAATCAGATATTGCCTACGGATAATCTATATACATCGTACGGGCTTAAGTATATTTGTCTTTAACGTTTAATGATTTATGAGGAGTTGGGTATACGACTCTTTGATTTGTCGTAAGGTATTGTGAATAATCGATTGAGTAACAATATATGCTGTTGAGCATGAGGTATGCTCACTAGATTGTTTACCATCCTTATAGGATGAGAAGGTTGCAAAACCTGAACAAACTCTAAGTTTGTTGTTAGTCATTTAACATTTTGAGGATGTTAAGTATTAGTAAACTTGTTTCTTGGTTGTTTGTTTATGATGAGATTTTAGGGTCGAAATTCTTTTAAAAGGGAAGAATGTAACGACCCGGAATTTTATCGCTTTGATTTGGGAATATTTTATTAATTTTAGGTATTCAAGTTAATGGTTTTTAATGATCAAATGAGTCTCTTTTAATTAATAAGTAATGATGGTAAACTCATTTTGGAATTTGTTAACAAAAATAAATAGTTCGAAGAAAAATTAAAAATGTGATCGAAAATCGATTTTCGAATTTTTATCGAACGAAAGTTATCACAATGTTGTTGCACACATGTTTACACTTTTATATCATACACTTATACATATTATAAGTGATTTAATAAAGTAAAAAGGGTTGATAAAAGTCTGCGTGATTAAAGTTTAAAAAGTAATTAGTTAAGGTAATAAAGTAAGGAAAATACACTTCTTTCTTATTTTAAGTGTAAAGTGCTAAAGTACATGGATTTAAGTGCTTCTTTTGGTGATTTGATGGCAAGTACACTTGTTCACATGGGCATGTAAGGTTTTGGAGGGTATTTGTGTAATTTGGTAAAGGGGTATTTGGTGTCTTTTTCCATTTTTTTCTATTTCTATAAAGGAGCACCTTCTATTTCATTTTCACTTTTTCTTTCATTTCTATTTCCACTTTTACCTTCTTCCTCTTTTTTTCCATATCTTCCTCCCTCTTCATCCATTTCCATAAAAATAAACCACATCAAAAGTAACTCCTTTTCACCTCAAACTTCTTCTATAGCCTAAAAATAGGATAGCTAACACCAACACCTTCTCAAAAATCCAAACTTTAGCACCCAAAACCAAAATTGGCCTAGGGCCATGAGCACTAAGGAAGAAGGGGGGATTTGTGTGAGCATTAGGGAGAATAGGAGGTGTTTTCAAATGCTAAGCAAAGTGTTGTGTTGGTTGTTGGGTTGTAGGATAAACTGGTAGTTTTTTTTAGAAGAGTTTGGTTGAAATAAAAGTGAGATTTCTCACTTTGGTTTGGTTAGAAAATGTTGTAAAAATTTAGTGATTATTGTGTTGTGATTTGCATATATTGTTGGTTGTTGTTGTTGATTCCCGCTTGAAAGCGGATTGCATAAATAACCATTTTGCTGCAGGTGAAAAAAGTGATGAATGAAAGTCAAAGTGTCTTCATAGCGAATATATCACTACAGAATTACTTCAAAGAATAGAAATGTGTAGTGGGATCCAAAAGGATTCCTTGTCTATTGTTTTACGTTTCATTTATATATATGTATATGAAATGATTATATGCTATGGCTTGGCAATGTTGAATATAACTTAGAAAGTTGAATTCTTTTAATAATAAAAACAAATGGTAGCTTGTTTAAGTACCATAGCGGTCACAATGTCTCTTTTCGAATTTGAAAAGTTATGGATTTTAAATTGACTTTAACTTTATAAAATTTTAAAGTGAAATGTTTCTAAATTTATAATGGTTTAAAAAATAGAAAGAAATGTGATTTAAAGGTTGTTTGATTTACAAATCAAAGTTTGAAAAGTTACGGTCCATATAGCGATGGTCGCTATGGATGCACATTGAAAATCTGAGATTTTAGTAAAGTAATAAGAGGTTAGCTATTTTAAATATTTTGTAAATTAGTTTCGAAAGTGTTTTATAAAAGTTATTTCGGTATTTTAAAAGGAGTTGAAGTTTGTTTAATATTTCTTGAGTATTTAAAATAAGTGGTTTATTTTAAAGAAATCCCTTTATTTTTTCAAAGTCGGATTCTTTCTAGAAGTGATGGTTTTTATTTGTGACTTGGATGGAGGTTTGTACTTTGTTTAAAAGAGGTTTGGAATTTATATGAATGATTTTTCCAAGGATTTGTATTTGAAGTATCTAAGTAAGTGGCTCACTTTTACGTAAAGGAAAATCTTATTTTTTAAATCAACTTTGGTTTAACAATGATTTTCATGTGATGTTTTGGATAAGAGTTTTGAATTATGATTTGAGTAATTTAAATTGTAAGGAAGAATGTTTCAAAAGGGACATAAATTTCAAAGGGATTTAATGTGAGATTTTTAAACAAGGGGTTTATTTAAAGGAAATCCATTTATTTTCCTAATTTGAACTCACTTTTAAAGTGGTGGATTTTAAGTTATGTTTCGAATGGAAGTTTAAACTTTGTTTAAAGTGTTTAAAAGAGGGACTTGAAATTTATGTAAGTATTTTCATCGATTATTTGATATAATAAACAAGTAGTATTCTATATATAATAGGAATACCCCCATTTGAAGCTTTTGCATTTACTTTAGTACCCTTGGTAGTTTACCAATTAGAAAAATGCAGTAAATGATATTTTTGTCATTTTCTTACCCCACGTTTTGATTACATCGAGCATTAATTCGATGCTCATGCCCTAATTTCCTTTTGCTAAGAAAAATAATTCAATTTGCACCCATGTATTCAGTTTTCATTGCGTATCCCCTTTGCACTCAGAAAGTTGTTGTCTTCTTCTTCTCTTCTCAGAATGATCAATCGTGTAGCCTCCTGATTCGTATTCTTGCAGGTATCCAAGGCGCTAATTTGTTTTTTGGATTTATATATTCTTATCTTTTTTGTTAAAATAAATGGGATATTTGGGTTTATTATTTTGCTAATTTAATGATGCTCTAAATTTAAACAAAAAGAATCAAACTTTTCCCGTGGAAAATCAAGCATGCTCGGGTGTTATTTCAGCTAATCTGAACCTACATCATTCTTTTTGGATCCTAGACTAAAAATGAGTGAAGTTGCTACCTGTAAAGTTATATATGTGGACGCTTTTGATAAAAGAAAGCAATAAGATGGATAAGCATTTGAGGTCAGGCGGAGTCATAGAGAGATGGGTTTTGGAGAAATTTGGAATTGTGAAGGAGCATGTGACTTTGGTGTTGCTTGCTGTAATGATGCATTAAAAGTGTAGATAATTGGCAATTTTAAGGTGTCTTCTTTAAGTATGCCACATTATGACATTTTGGAATTATTTTTGGATAATACGATTTTTCATACTGATATAATCATGTATATGGGTAATAATTGTGTGACTAATTAGCACTTTATTTTAGTTGTGTACTTTATTTATTTATTTCCAAAATTGTGTGACTACAGTCAAGGTTCATGTGAATCGATATAGTGATATGACAATGAGTGAAAGTTTATTTTCACTCCATCTTAAATATGGAAACTTCATGCCTAGCATATATCTTGCTACTTCAAGAAGCATGACATCTTGGTAGGGCATGATTGCACTAGAAGCCCCGTGTGCCTTTGGTTTTTTTGCATGTAAACAATGTTTTGCACATAAATAATAATATTTTGCATGCAAACAACTAGTTTGCTTTTTTTCTTTTTCTCATGCATAAAATATGTTCTCGGTTTATCCTAATAGATACATTAAATTTTGTTCTATGTTTATGGTTGAAGTTTAATGATACTTTATTGACAGTACTTATAGTTAGTGTACTATTTAAACAAATTAATCTATGATGCATGGCTTTTGGTTGAGATTAGAGTACATTTATACAAGAAATCTCTATTATAATGAGAAATGATAAAGATAAATGAACAATTTTTGTATGTATTTGTCTAAATGTGCACATTCTTTTACCAATACAATCTATGTAAAAATGGTGGCAGGAGTTGATGACTTCAGTGAATTATGGCATTAAGATTAACGCCTTTGCCTTCAAAAAAAAATCAACGGCAGTGTGGCAAAGCAAAATAAACATGAAAACATTTCATGTTTGCTTCGTCAAATGTCCAAGTTGGGAAATACAAAGGCATTAATAATTTGTGGGTCACATTCAAGTACATAATGGCAGAACAATGTGCGCATCTGAAATGTGAACACGTACCTAAAATGACAAGAAATAAGATAAATGATTCACAACATATTTATTTATAAAAGCAAGACTATTTCAATAGGGCATTTTGTCATAAAAGGTAGATGCAGGACTTTCCAGAAAAGTGCTTTAAATTAGCGAGTGACATGGGAGAACTGATAATTACATTTATTAGGATTCAATACAATTAGATGATTACAAATAGTTATCCATACGCTATCATATTTAATAGGAGTATAGGTTTGTTAAATTACACTTTTACAACATAGTTTCCATTTGTTTGTTTAGTGCAGCCCACTGAATTGGTTTAGTAAAAGATCAATGCTAACATAATATAATAGAAGATGCAATCGACATTAATAACATATATCTGTTGGCTATCAAGATTTTTTGTATGGGGAAAAGTCAAATGCCTTTTGTTACCACATTATTAAGCCCGAAATGTATAAGAGATCAATACATATTTTCTTAGAAATTGATAGAAATAATATAAAAAGGAAAAAAAAGAAAAAACTGCTTTCACAGTTTAGTCGAAAAGAAAAAAAATCACCATGCACTATAGATTTGGTGCATATCTAAAACAACGGTGCCAGACAATCGCATATAAACCCCTATCATGGAACTGTTTGGTTGATCATATAAGTAAAATATACTAAATTGAAGTAAAGAGATGTTATATTTAGGGTGTTAGTTCAAAATGCTCAAGATCTTTCCTACATTTATTAAAGCAACGTTTGTATACGCTTAAATATAAAATATAAAATATGTCAAGATTTGGTTGTATTTTTGTTATAATAGTGATGTCGAATATTCAAATATATCTAGGCTTACTCAAAGTAAATCAAAGGATGAATCTGAGAACTCATATCACAACAGCATTATGAAATTCTATATATCCATAAAATTTGAAGCAAGTCAAAACAACTTTTGTTCAGGCTTTTATTTTAAAGTTATGTTTGTAATCTATATAGAAACCAAATTGATGATTGAAAATATAGCTATGAATTTTTTTGTTTATTTGTTCATGTTATTTTACCAAAAAAAAAAATTGTGACAACTTTTAGTTATTCATGTGACTTGCATAGGAGAACGAACGTGCATAACGTACTATTTCATAATAAAAGAAATTAACTCACATACTTATACATGTCAAGTGGCATCTATGTATATGACCATTTTTTTCAAAATACATAAGCTTGCTTGCATTTTCTATGCACACGTCCAATGGACGTGCCAAAAGTACTGGTTTTTATAAAAGGAATCTTGGTTTCCAAATCAACTTTGGTTTAAACAAAGATTTCAAGTAAGATTTATATGAAGGGATTAAACTTTGTTTAAAGAAGTTTTTAATAAAAGTATTTTTAGAAGAGGAAGGAATCATGGATTACAACACTATTATTGTAATAAATGTTTTCAAAAAAAGGAAAGAGATTATGGATTATAACATCTTTGTTACAGTAAATGATTTTGGAAAGGATGAATGGAAGTTTTATTTTATAATAATTTGTTTATTATAAATAGTATACAGAATTTATGAATCTTATTCTCGATATTAAACTTCGAGGTAGGTGGACTTCTACATATCCTGAAAGTTAATTATGTTGTCAAGTCAAGTTTGAGAGGTAATAATACCCCAAATTAAACGACCTCATTATTATCCGAAGGATAGTTTAAGTTTGAAATCGAAGATTGATGTTTAATATTTTAAGTACTATTTCCATGTGCGAACTCAGTTACTTATGAAAATTAAGTAGTCCAATAGTTGGCATTAAAAGCCGATGAGTAGACTGATCCTCTATTTGTGAGGTCTAGAATCAGAGTGCTTAGGAAGGGATCTAACTTACTTAGCTTCGTTTTTAGGCAAGGGATAGAGTAAGTCAAGAATATTGGAAACGTGACAAGTGTAGAAGATTGGATCTCCATAATTGATCTTTACAAATTATAGTGGTATGGAAAGTATTCTTTTCATACTTAACACCAAATTCCAAGGTATGGAAACTCGTCTCTATCGTGAGAATTAAAAATGTATGTTGAGGTAAGGATAGTTCTCTAACTTGTCTGATTTTATTATTGGTCGAGGGATAGTACTGTTTGAAATTGGAAAGTGGTAGTAAGTATATTAGGTCTAATTTCAATACGATCTATTTACTTATACAAAATAAAAAAAGTGGTTTTGGTTTATAGTAAACAATGTTTTTAAATGATAGTTGTTTTTGACCCAATTAACACGGTTTGGAAAAATATGAAATCTTCATTAAGATTTGAGAATATGCTTATACTATCTCGAGAAGTATATAGATACCATTTCTAAGTATTAAAGGTGTAGTGTTTTGTCAATATACTTATACTATTGAAATAAATGTATGGATATTTTTTCAAGCATTGAAAGAGTATAGATGAAAAATGAACGAGTAGTATACTTATGTGTATCTTTTGTAAAGGGGTATTTTAATGCAAATATTTGAAAGGAGATTTTAACTAATGAAAGGATTAATTAAAGAGGCTTAGCGGTTGCTTATGTGCTTAATCATGCCTGGTTAAATCTCTGATTGGATTTTTTGTTCATTTGATAGTTAAATAACTGATTATCAAATCTTATCCAGTTTTGAAACTATCGGTTGTCGGGTCGGAGAGACCAGGATCAGATATGTTATTAGAAAACCACTTTGTCCTGCATAAGCGTTCGAATTAGAGACATCTTGAAAATGATGGAATCAAAGACGGGGTTCTTTGAAGTGCAGGGCTACTTGCTACGAATCATAACGATGTAGTAGAAGTAGTGCCTTCGATTTGTTCATATCATGAACAACTTGTATGGATGAATGCTGGCACTGCATTGTTGTTTGGAGGGCAGTGTTAGCATTCCAAGAGGGATTTTCTAAAAGGTAAAATGTAGCCTCGAACCTCACACCTGGAAATGATTAAAACAATGGAGATGTAGTAGGGTTATGTGCTTCACTACTATTAGGATATGATCATAACTTGTGTCTAGATTGATATTAACGGATTACGTATGTTGGGCCCTCAGAATGTTTTGTCAAGTTGGCAGCTAGGGTGTTGATCATATTTGGTACTATCCAGGAAAGGGTAGGCCGGTTCTGTTTTTGTAGAGGTGCATGGTTTGCAGTCTTAGTACATTTTATCTAGAGGCGTATTGTACATAAGGTACTCCCTTACCTTGTAATGGTTAGAATCCATTTTGCAATATGTGCCTTACGGACTTAGTTGTATACCAAATATGTTGGAATGTGAGATGAAAGCATTTCAGCTATGTTATATATTTATTTTAAACCCTAGATATTATTATAATATCACTGGATTTTCTATAAAAAAATTGATTGGTTATCGTACGATAAAAACCTTTCTATGTTAATGTGCAACATGGTCTTACAGAGATACCTTTATTTTTGAATGGTTTTATAACATTAAATAATCCAAGTGATTTTAGTTTTCTCACACTAGTTTACCAGACTGATTCGGGTGTTATTTTCTTATAATACTCGGGTCGGACCCGAGTACTTTTCCAGATTATGCTATGGACGATTTGGAATTACAGAAGATGAGCTGGATACCACCAAGACATATTCACGTATTTTATTTCCGATGTATTTTCTTATTTGTATTTATCAGCACTTACAAGGACAGACTATTATAACTATCCAGGCTGATGATAGATTAGCTACTCTAATTGTTATATGTATAATAAATTTTCTTTTTATAAAGATCCATTGTATATTATAAATTACTCGTCACGATGTGGAATTCTATTTTATTTTATCTTTTCTTTTACCCCAACGAACCGTCTTTCAGAAACTTGGTTGCTCGTCACATGAATACGGTGGATGTATTAGTGTCGACTTTTAAGGGTTGAAAAGGTGGGTTGTTACACCGACCATTTACTACTTCGAACACATGGAAGAGGCGGGCCCTCACACAGCCACTTAATACCTTCAATCTAGGAAGTGTGCCCTTCGTATTATGACCCGTAACCCATAATGACGTCTCACATTAGTCCGACTGTTCATAGGTAGTGGTAGCCAGATTAGCTAGGTAAGTTTACCTTATAGAATTTGGGACTAACAGCGCGTCCTCTGTGGTTACTTATCATAGGTGATGTCTCACATCGGCCCTAGAGTCATATTGCTGATAGTCAGATTAGCTGGGCAGACTTTCGTGTGCCTTTGACTAACCTCAAATCCGAATAACTTAGTCATAATTTACCCTCACTTAACTTATTATCACACATCTCACCGCATACATTATTAAGGGCTTATAAGAAACTTCTTATCTCGCCTCTATAATTAACTACTTTCCTAAAGGGGATTTAATAAAAACTAATAACCTATTAACTACGTAATAAATACATTATAATTATACGCTATTTATGCTAATATATATGTATATAAATACACACCTAATACATTTCTAAGCATGCGAAGATTGGTTCTAAACTAACATTTAAATGTCAAAGCTTTAAATTTATACAAGTCTAATTCCATATCAACAAATATACCATAAATCCAGTATCCACAATTCAATCAACAGACTTGTACAAAATAGAATCCATACGCAATTTATTTTATACTAAAATAGCATAATCAATCAATAATAGAAACTTGCAATTCAAATACCTTTACGCTCTATTCAACTTTTTTTGCATGAAATTAGAAAAAGGGAATTTCTATTTAAAATGTAGAAAATAGGTAGTGCAAACTACAACCTTACACACCATTTCCTAACCTATTCTTTCAAAACCCTTAATTAGATCCAAAGAAATAGCTAAGAAATGGAATAGAATGTAAACAATAAAACTACAATATATACACAAATTCCATTATTTTAATATAATATATTTGAGATTCTAACATAAAAATTGACATTTTGCTTTGTAGGAATTTTAGGATTTTAATGTGATATTTTCGTAAACCATAATTCTGCATGGTATATATCAAATCGAAATTGTACTATACAATAACTAAAATAAGAAAGACTAAGATTTCCATTCACAACAGGTCCTTAGCCCTTCCTCCTTTTGGATTTGTCACGCCTTCTATAATCTCTTTCAGATCTCCCCTTTTAGAAATATATAACAAGGGATTTGTATATGGATTAGATTTATGAATTTAGGGGTTGGAGAAGAATAAAATTATAAACTAAATAAAAAACACCTAAAATTTCTTACCTAAAACCTTAGGGAATTTTCTAAGTCTTTGAGGAGAGAGACCGATAGAGCTTCGCTTGGTTCCAAAATAATTTGTAAATAAAAGTGAGGGGGCTAGTCACTTATTTATAGTGGTTAGAAAGCACCAGAACCATCATATTTAAATCGGTTAAAAATAATAAAATTTGAGTCATTCAAATGCTGAAAACCATAGCAGCCATCAATAGGGATCAGTCAATCGGCCCCACCCCACCGGTCGACCAACCCTTGGTAGGCGGTTGATGGGTAGCTCTATTTTGGGAATATTTTTATTGTGTCATTGATTGTTTTATTTAATATCTTAATTAATCTTATAATGTTAACGTTAGTTTTAACAATTACTAAATCCCCAGGTCTAATTGCTGTTACTTTTTAAATTTTAAATTTAGGAATTAATTATTTATTTTAATTCCATTTTAATTATTTTGAATCCGAAAACTTCAAAAGTCCATAACGTTTTCGTTTGAGTTTTGTTTTCAAAACATTATGTATGGAAATTTATTAGAAAATCACTACGAAAGCAATGGCATAACTTTTGCAGTCAAATTTTGACTTTTAGAAAAATTTCATTTTTAGTCTTATCTTATTTAGTTAATTAATTTATTCCTTATTAATTTTTATGGGGTATTGTAGTTTCTATGACAAAGAGGCCATTCCTCTTGGGGAATGCAATTTTATGGTAAAAGTGGGCTCTGGGACATGCTTTAAGATATTTGAAACTATGTTTGTTATGATTAATGTACCATGCCATCAATGTATAATGCCTTCTTTGGAAGGTTAACCCTTGATGCATCGATCGATATATCTTGTCCAAGCTTCCTCATGAAGAGCTATGAGGGATATGTAAGGGAAGAGTAGTAGGGCTTAAGGCAGTTGTACTGCACAAGCTTAAATATGATTAGTAAAGGAAAAAGTTTGGGGTATGAGAATGATAGCAAACCGAAAGACATAGTTGAAGAAAGATGAGTAACCCAGTCTATAGACCTACGTCAAAAAACAGTCCTTATTGAAAACAAAACCAAAACAACTATTAACTATACTAACTCTAGAGTTATGGGATATAGCCGAATATTCTTAATAATTCCACCAAGACATGAAAATACAACTATAAGGAAGATAGTTTGAATGTCTTTTTATCGAGAATAATTTGACGATATATAACTGGGTCAAAGCGGTAAATCTTTTTTTCGAAATAGTGTGGTTGCATAGTGCAAAAGGTTTGAAAGAAGAAAACACCGATGTTGAGTTATATCGTAGAACCAAAATTGAAAAGGGTACAACTATCGAAATGCTTGAAGAAATTTGCATTAATCCAAAGGACCAAGCATAAACTATTTAGTTTGGAACCTACCATCACCATTATTCTAAGAAGAAATGATAACCTTCTTCAAAATAGTTTTGATGTATTTGCATGGTCACATGATGGGAATAGACCCTTTGGTCATATGTCATTACTTGAATATTGATCCCAAGTATCATCCCATAAGGAAAAAGAGACGACCCCTTAATAAGGTTCGCTATGTCACGTTACAAGAAGAAGTCGAAAAGTTATGGAGAAATATATCCATAAGATATGTTAAAAATCCGAAATGGATTGCCAATCTAGTATTGGTAAAGAAACCGAATGGCAAGTGGAGAACTTATAGAGAGTTCACTAACTTGAACAAAATGTGCCTAAAGGATTGCTTTTCTTTACCTTAAATAGATTAGTTAGTCGATGCCATCAGTGGGCATCAATTACTTTCATTCATGGATACCAATTTCGGCTATAACAAAATTCTAAGTTCAAACAAGATGAAGAGCACACAAGCATCTTTACTAATATGGGATTATTTTGTTATAAAGTGATGCCCCGCAGTCTCAAAAACGTCGGGGTAACTTACCAAAGACCGATCAATCATATTTTCACAAAGCAAATAAGAAGAAAGATGAAAGTGTTTGTAGATGACATGCTTGTAAAATCAAAGCTATCTGAGAGCCATGTTTTGGATCAATCTGAAATGTTTGAAGTCCTTCAAAATACAACATGAAATTGAACCCCCGAAAATGCTCACTCGGAATTCAATCTAGAAAATTCCTTGGACATAGTAAGTAAAGGGGGCGGAAGTCAATCCTGGGAAAATCAAAGCTATTACCGATATGAAAGCAACAACCAATGGCAAATAACTTATGATTTTACATGGGAAGATCACAACCTTTGATAGGTTCATAAGTCGATCGATCGACAAATGTATTTCGTTCATCAATCTACTCAAAAAGCACACTACTTTTGAATCGGCTGCTGAATTCCAAAATGCTTTTAATGATTTGCAAAAACATCTTAGCAAGCCACCAATAGATGGTGAAGACCTTTTCCTTTACCTAGCTGCTTTTGAACAAGAAGTAAGTATGACGTTGGTCCAAGAGGATGACGGGGTCCGACGTCCCCACTACTATGTTAGCAAAAGACCGAGTTCAACCGAGAAGGACTATCTGACCATCTAAAAGTTAGCATATAGTCTAATATTTATCGTATGGAAGCTTCGACCTTACATCCAAGCTCATCCTATCAAAGTTCTAACAGATCAGCCTTTACGGCTAGTATAAGTAAACCCAATACCTTGGGAAAGCTAATAAGATAGGCTATAGAACTCAGCTGATATGATATCTCGTATATTCCCAGAACTTCTATTAAAGAAAAAATACTAGTTGATTTTATTTTTGAATGTAAAGGTTTCGATGCCGAGACCTTAAGTGATACAAAGCCAAACATCTCTCATTACAACTTTATATTGATAGAGCCTGCAATGAGCGAGGGTAGGAGATGGCTATATGCTAGTCATTCTAGACAACCATCAAATTTACTATGCTATCAAACTCGCCTCTTGGCAACAAACAACATGGAAAAATATGAATCTCTAATTAGTGGACTAAGGATGGTAATCTCTATCAACCTTTCAGAAATTAGAGTTTACAACGACCCACAACTAATTATCACCCAAGTCCTTGGTAACTATTAAGCTCAAGAATCGAGACTCTCTCCCCTCTCTCTATGCAAAACAAGTAAGAAACAACTAAACACTTTCAAAAGCTACAATATCAAGAACATCCCCTAAGACAAAAACGAAAGAGCTAATGCCTTAGCCAAATTTGCTAGCCCTTGGGATATATAAGAATATAAATTCATTCAGCAAGAGGTTCTAGAGAAACCCAGCATTCAAACATCAAAAAAATTTCTGGTCATAACTCGAGCTCAAGCAACTCGAACCAAAGCACCACAATCGACATTGCCGAAGAAAGCTGGATGACTCTGTACATTCGATACTTAATAGATAAATTTTTCCTTTGAATTTTGCTGAAGTAAAACGTATAAAGTATAATGCTCCCAATTTTTTTATCACAGATAAAGTAGTTTACAGAAAGGGCCATGCAACCCCCTTGCTAACCAGCATCTTGGCCCAGTTACAAAACGACAGTTGAAGAAAATATCATTAGCACTAGACAAGATTCTGATCAAGGAGAGACTGGAGGTGGTAGCAAGTTGTCAGGCCCACAACAAAGCAAGAGCATTCGGCCTGCCTGGCCTGGTGCGCAGATTCACCTACTATGGGCAGAGGCACCTTATTCCTAAGCCCATGAGGGAAGTCCAACCCATCTCGTCTATAAATAGAGAGGCAGGGACACAGTGAAATGGATCTTTTTTCGAGAACACTGGGGAGACTCTGCCGCTCTCAAGACTCATCCTCTTTACTTAGCAATTGTATTCAAGTGTTTGGTCTACGGATTGTATCTGTAATCAATCATCAAGTAAAGCAATAAAGTTTAACCTCAAAGTGGACGTAGGCAATTACGCTGAACCACTATAAATCTGGTGTTCTTACTTTCTGCATTTAATTTAGTATATTCTTCCTTGTTTAACTTAACTTCATCACTTATATCTCTACACAATCTTTCTCAACGAGGTTAGTGACCAATTTTGGTGCTAACACTTTGGTGCTTTCACTGAGAATTGAATTCTCAGCTTGATTGGATCTCATCATCTACTAGTGAATTTCCATATTCGCGAGATAGATCCAGTTGTTTACTAGGAAACTTCTTATTCTACTCAGATTTGAAAGAAATCTAAAGGAAGCTGATAGCCGTATTCATAGAAACCAAGTCTATGTAAGGTATGGGGACTGGGCGTTGAAGTTTGCAGTCATGTTGAATAAAGGCCGACCCCCCTCTGAAGGAAATTTAGTCGATCGCCCCAGAAAAGGAGTATGCGACCGCTCCAGAAAAGGTGTATGCCCATCGCTCCAGAGAATTCCCATGCCGAGCAGAATTCCCATGACGAGCAGCATCCAGGCCGAGCAAAATTCCCATGCCGAGCAGCATCCAGGCCGAGCAGAGCTCCCATGCCGAACAGAATTCCTATGCCGAACAGCTTTGGCCGAACAGCTTTGGCCGAACCACTCCAGGCCGATCCACTCTGGCCGAACAGCCTTGGCCGAACAACCTTGGCTGAACAGCTTTGGCCAAACCACTCCAGGCCGATCCACTCTGGCCGAACAGCCTTGGCCGAACAGCTTTGGCCGAACCACTCTAGGCCGATCCACTCTGGCCAAACAGCCTTGGCCGAACAGCTTTGGCCGAACCACTCCAAGCCGATCCACTCTGGCCGAACAGCCTTGGCCGAACAGCTTTGGTCGAAACACTCCAAGCCGATCCACTCTGGCCAAATAGCCTTGGCCGAACAGCCTTGACCGAACAGCTTTGGCCGAACCATTCCAGGCCGACCATACCTCTAGGCCGAATGCTCTTCCAGGCCGATCCATACCTCTATGCCGAGCACCTCTGTAATGCCGAACAGTATTGTATGCCGAACGACTCAGTTGTGCTGAACAAGAAAGAATGCCGAGCACCTCTGTAATGTCGAACGGTATTGTATGCCGAACGACTCGGTTGCGCCGAACAAAAACGAATGTCGAACACCTCTGGAATTAAGTTACACCGGTCCCAAACCCTAGCCGCAGCGCAGTGCCTCCGGATAGTGAAATCAAAACTCAACTTAATAAAGTAACATTCTATCCACTTCCTTGACATCCCATGATCGACCAGGGCGTAGAGGATCTAGCGGCAGCTTATGAACGACATCAAGGGAACGGCCAAGCAACCGCTATTCAAACGGTACTCCCAAAGGTTAGAGAACATAGATGATATGAATCTAGCAAACGCCAAGATGACTCCAGGCACCATTCTTCGCTAACCCAGCACTTCAAATTTAGTGACTCCAAGCAAACCAATGTTTGGCTCTAAGCAATTTATTTCAAATACTAACAAGGGTATCATACTGATCGCGTTTGAGGAAAGTCAACCTCCAAATATATTTTGGCAGTTAGTTAGCTAAAGAGCCTCCTACGACTATGGATTGTTTTCTTTTACAAAATGAATCAGAACTAAAGTGAGGCGGAGTGGAGCATACTAGGAAAAATAACAATGCAGGCCTGTCGGCTAAGGACATTGATTCGAGTAGACAAAACAAGATCTCAAAATTCGACTCATATGCTCTTTGATAGTTTCAATCGATAGCCTCTACTTGGAAGCTCACGACTCAAATTGGTACTGGAAACCAACCTCGAGAGAGCCCATCGAAGTCCAGAGAAAATCGGAGGAATGTTGTATATTCCAAGATGCACACTGATCCTGACACTGGCGATTACAAACACCTCCGAGGTGTGATCGAAAAGCTTTTTCTGAAAAGAAAGCTTCAGTAGTACATGCAAGCCTCATAGAAGGGCGAGCCAGGAACTGCGGATGCCCATTAATAAAGAACTATAATTAATAATTGAACCGTTGGCAGTTGACATCCCGCTAGAAGGGGCTAGGGGCAGAGTTGAACAGTAAGCACACGATGCTGCTCCACTTATCAATGAGATTTATCCTAAACTTCTTTGGATTATTTTCTATTTCAATTTGAAATGTGCTTTGAATTGCAACAGACTTAAACTAAACTTCTTTTAAAACAATGCAGGTGACCAAGTACTCAAATTTGGCTTCCAACCAATCCACGCAGACCTTAATCGGATTTGTGGAGTTTCATCAAGACGAGCATGATTCGTTCGCTCATTATCAACCATGTGCCTTTGATTTGGGGCCAAGGACTAGAGATTGAAAAGCTCATCACGGTCAGAGCCCAATACAAAGCCAACATAACTGACCATCCCTCCATCGACCTCCACATTTGACTTGGAGACCTAAACAAGGCTTGGAATGAATATGGCCCGATCATCCACTCCAATCGAGTCTTAGAAAAAAGTTCAACAAAATACAGATACCCCTCATGAAGCTCAATGATGCCGGGGATCCGCCTAAAGTGGACGTGATTTGATCATCTACACATCAAATCCTACACTGAACACGAAAGGTTGTTCGAAAGCCCAACTTAAAGTAGCTATGGTAGACTACCTACTCGCTAACCATCGCTCTCAATACATGGACGCGACTGCACCGTGAAACATATGCAACTTACTTTGTCTACCCAGTAATCCATCATCCTCGTTTTCTGGAAAGAGATACGAAGCAAATTGTGCGAGACCTGATTATCCAACCCCAGCATGGATGTGATCCAACCATCTGTCATATACCTCCTTCCTTGACTTGATTGGAAGAGCTATAATCACCAAGCGGACGAGAATCGACCGTCCATTTTCAAAGTTTCATCCTTGATGCTGGGGGCAGAATCCCATTCCATGAGCAAACATGGTTCGATTGTTCTTCCGACAACATTAGCCTCGATACGGTAGATGAAATATAAATTGAAGGGTGGAAATACGACTACTCTCAATAAAAACCTCCAAGTCCCCATAGTGCGGACTGGAGTACTCTAAGTCCCCAGAGCGCAGACTAGAGTATAAATGACTCAAACCTCCAAGTCTCCAGAGTGCGGACTGGAGTACTCTAAGTCCCCAGAGCGCGGACTAGAGTATAAATGACTAAAACCTCCAAGTCCCCAAAGTGCGGACTGGAGTACTCTAAGTCCCCAGAGCGTGGAATAGAGTATAAACGACTTAAACCTCTAAGTCCCCAGAGCGCGGACTGGAGTACTCTAAGTCCCCAGAGCGTGAACTAGAGTATAAATGACTTAAACCTCCAAGTCCCCAGAGTGCGGACTGGAGTACTCTAAGTCCCCAGAGCGTGGACTAGAGTATAAATGACTTAAACCTCCAAGTCCCCAGAGCCTGGACTAGAGTATAAATGACTTAAACCTCCAAGTCCCCAGAGTGCAGACTGGAGTACTCTAAGTCCCCAGAGCGTGGACTAGAGTATAAACGAATTAAACCTCCAAGTCCCCAGAGCACGGACTGGAGTACTCTAAGTCCCCAGAGCGTGGACTAGAGTATAAATGACTTAAACCTCCAAGTCCCCAGAGTGCGGACTGGAGTACTCTAAGTCCCCAGAGCGTAGACTAGAGTATAAATGACTTAAACCTCCAAGTCCCCAGAGTGCGGACTGGAGTACTCTAAGTCCCCAGAGCGTGGACTAGAGTATAAACGACTTAAACCTCCAAGTCCCCAGAGCGCGGACTGGAGTACTCTAAGTCCCCAGAGCGTGGACTAGAGTATAAATGACTTAAACCTCCAAGTCCCCAGAGTGCGGACTGGAGTACTCTAAGTCCCCAGAGCGTGGACTAGAGTATAAATGACTTAAACCTCCAAGTCCCCAGAGTGCAGACTGGAGTACTCTAACTCCCCAGAGTGCGGACTCGAATATAAGCGAATCGGATCTCCAAGTTCCCTGAATATGAACTATGACACAGATGACTTGAATTTGTCAAATCCCTGACATACGGGCTAGAAAGTATTCTAAGTGCTCGAAGCACAGAATGGAAGTTCAACGACTCCCGAAGAGTTTCCGAGTTATATGAAGATGGACTGAGAAGTCTATGTTACTCACAACTGCTTGGATTAAAATCACAATCACAAAGAAAACTGAACAATAAGAGTCTTTTGTAAGATAGAAAAAGGAACTAAACCTAATTCAGAAATGAGTTTCTATTATAACCCCTCCAAAGTTCAGAGTCGACATTCTATTTACAAGGACTAAGGAAATAGATGAAAATAATTACATGACTTAAGCTAACTCTCGTTGAACGAGGATAGTAATCACTTCTTGTGCTTCTTCAACTTGTTTCCAGACGGCTCCTCTCTAGAGCATTTACCCTTGGTACTCTTCTTTTATAGAGGGGTAGCAACTGAAGGAGTACGGGTGCCTTCCATGGGCTTGGACCCGCCAGGAAGGATGACCTTCAACGGCTTGTTCAAAGGATCGTCCAAGTACACAACTCGAGGCTCTACTATGACCTTGACCGTCTCCTCCTTCTCTTTCTTGAGCCGCTCCTCCATGCTCAATTCGGATGTGTGCTTAGGGGCGCCTGTAATTTCTACTTCATAACCCCCATCGGTAGGAGAGGAAGTTTCAGACTTGTCTTCATCAAGCGCTCCGATCACCTAAGCGTCTGGACCAGGAGCCTCCCCTGCGTGAGTGGCTTCACTTGTTTTCCCCCCACTTCCTTGGCGACATCACTCCTCGGAGTGGGCTCGGGGTTAGAACGGCCTGCACAAAATCGTGGAAAACAAGCATTAGAATGCAATAGTCCTGCATAAAGAATAACAACTTTCGAAATCTTAAAGAGAATCTTAAAGAAAAGGATTATCTACCAGGTTCAGGCAAACTCTCAACCGTCCGGGGGTCTCACCCTCTGGAATGGGAGACAGAATGCGGACTAAAGTACTCTAAGTCCCTGAGTGCGGACTAGAGTATAAATGACTCAAAAACCTCTACACGTCCCCAGAGTGCGGACTACAGTACTCTCAGTCCCCAGAGCATGGACTAGATTATAGAAGACTTCAGAAAAATCCCTAAATCCCAGAAGCGGACCAGATTACTCTAAGTTCCCAGAGTGCGAACTAGAGTATAAACGAGTTGACGAAAATCTCTGCGTCTCGAACTGTGGACTAAAGCATAAACCGTTCGACAAATCTCTAAGTCCCTGGAGCGTGGACCGAAGCATGAACACAAATTGGGCGCGAGTCAACCGGGGGGAGAATAACACTAAGTCAACAGAATGTAGAGTGGTGTATAAACATCGATAAATAGACGAGTGGATTCCGACCATTTTCTATTCCGCAAACTTTGGCCTGGAATCGACATGAGGATTATTAACCCGCTAAGGATGGAGTTTGACCATCCAACTAGTGACCTAGCCAAATCAATGCTGGGGGCAGGGGTACAAAACACTAAAAAGCCGAATACGACAGCTTATTATAGCTCTAGCATGGCGTTCTTTATAACTTGAGGCAGCGACTACAGGGAGGCCTCAATACAGAACCAATCGAAACAGCATCCAAAGCTACGAGCAACCTACTATATCATACCTCAAACCAAGGGTCAATGCCGATCCGCACCAAGCACATATGAATGTGACTCGGATGTTTGTTTTTTGAAAAACTATGACCCCCAGAGTATGGAAAGGAGGGTAAACCACAAATACTTGGTCAAAAATTCTCCAACACCCTCGTTCGATTTGTCAGGAGGAGTATGAAACTGGATGAGCATAACCCGACTGCATTTGTAGCCAACTTTACCCCGAGATCTGATTACGGAGCATGAACCAAAGTGGACGTGGATGACAAACCACTGTCCAAATTACGCCCTGAAACTTACGTGGCATCGAAGTATTCCTCTTGGAATGAAAAACCACGATAAAATCCAAGATAGGCGAGACCTAGTCTCCTATCGACTGACATGATCCCACGATTCAACGGGAAAGAGAGTAAAGCTAAAGTGGGCGTGGCTGACCTTCCTACTTATCGGTATATGCCCAGGGGGCACGAGCGAGAAGCAAGATGAATGTGAACCGACTATTCACCAATCACCTCTATGTCTTTGGAGTTTAGGTGAAAACATAAGCATAACTAGGACGAGACTCAACCGTCCATGCAGTACATTTATCAACCCGAGACTGGGAGAAAACGCATGGTCATCCAAAAACTGGCTACGATAGCTCAGTATTAAAACTTATATATAGTGCTTACAGCTACTCAAGGCAACGACCGAAAGGATGCCTAGAGATAGAATCGTTAAATCGATACCTTAGCTCATGGGCAATTGACTTTCAGTCCAACCCGAAGGACGGGTAAAGAATCATGAATGCATTGAATAGAAAGTGCGTTACTCGAATGCACAAGCAAATTCAAACTTATAGCAAGATCCAGCTATACAGTTGCATGCCACTCGAGGCTGACCCCCACTCGACATTTCCTTTAATGCGCTTTTAAGCCCGATTTTTGGCCATTTGCTGATAATCTATTAGAGCATTCAGAGCCCTTCGCTATTAGGCTCAATAACTCATGACAAGGCTCTAGGATTCGACTAGAGTAACCATCAACATTGGTTGTCCCAACCATATTTCGCACTGAATGTTATTCAAAATAGTTACATCTTTACTCAAAGAAGCTGGGATGGCACCTGCTAATATGACGGTCGACATTACAGCCAGCCATGGCGACCCTTTCCGGGTGCTGAATATCGGATCATAGCTCAGTGCAGTGATGATAAAAGAATTAGTTGGATTTTTCTGAATAAATGATGATATGTTCCCTTGGACCCATTTTGACATGCATATGTGATTTCATTAACTATCGCGAGCCATGCATTGGATATCAACCCGAAGCTACAAAAGCTAGCACAATCTCTATTGATTTCATCATTAAAGATCCACTCTTACTTTTAGGCTCACCCCATCAATGTCTATGCCTACCAGCCGTTGCGACAGGGCACACAATGTGTGACGCCCCACCTCTATACCCACGCTAACCAAGAACACTACGATGTAGTGCTGTCAATTAGCACGGAGAATAAGGCTGTGGAGGAGCGACCATCCATGTAACTTCTTTGTGCGAGCATCGATACGTCAGATAGAATAGAATGCATATCTTTTAAGGAGGAAATCCGACATACCGATACAAACACAAAGCTATCACACGGTGGCTATATATAATCTTCGGAAACAAACATAGAAATAATCATAACATAAATCAGTCACAGACATCCATATCACAAAGGCGGAAGAAGATATGAATAAATATATATATCACATGAAAGTGTACATCAGAGTAGTGGTCGGAAAGATCCACGATAATACAAAAGAATAGCATCACGTGCTATACAAAAGAATAAGTACACAACATAGAGTCTATATCTCAAAGGTGTACATCCAAAAACTACTAATCTAGGTAGTTAGCCAAAAGTCAGAATAATCCTGAAGAGAAGTCAAGCAGAAGCACCTGTAACATCTCGGTCTGACCCGAGTATTATTTATAAGAAAATAATAAACGGATCAGTCTAACTATAAATATCAGATGATATGGTATACAGTAAAAGGCATGACATGAACATGTAATAACCATAGCGACATACTACTATAAGTATGTAAATGATAATCAACAAAAGATTAATCAATATCACAAGAATCTTCTCAAAGATAAAATAGGGTATCATACCCTAAACTTGTATTCATAACAAGTCAATAACACATGAATTCACCAATGCACAAAAACTGATATCATATCAATGAAAATCATGAAAATTGGTGAAGCACAAAATTCCAGAAATCATCATCAGAAATCCAGAAAACACATAAAGGGGGGAGGCCTAACACATGAATGGGAGCATGAAAACTCACCTACGCGTAAACACATGACGAGATGATATCTCATGGAAGCTATCCATTAAATTTTCACACAGGAATGGCCCGAAGACCGTAGGAAATGTGATGGCGAAACATCACATAATCGGGGTATAGTCTCCCACGTAGACAAAGAGACATCGCTCAATCGCTAGTCTAAATCACAAAAATGATCGTCATGATCATAAGGAAGTGTCAATCACACCAAGCTAGTAAATATATGAGTTTAGCTTCATGTCCCATAACCACTTGCTTAACTTAAATATTTACGAACAAGCTGTAAATCTTCACTAGGAAATTGTCACAAAAAGGGTTCAATCGAACAAGTCCAAGAGCTAACCGACGAAGTGAACGCAAGCGTTTCATACCACTCGTTTCACTAAGTCGTTTAAGTCGATTTCTCATTCGAGTGAAGTAAAGGCTTGTATATACTAGTAGATTGAAAATCGGTTTGAGAGAACGAACTTTTGATATTTAAAATAGTGTTGAAATCGCTTTGATGAAAGAGTTTTGATATTTACTATTAGTATTGAAACCTTCATATATCTTTAAAATGACAAGTCATAAAACGATTGTAGAAACAAATCAATTCACGTTCGAAGACGTGAGTAAAGTCCAAAGAAGTCAATCCCAAAACCATCAAAGTAGAAATTCTGATAAATGCTTTGTCAGAAAAGATTGCCTACGCAGAGTAAGTCGCGATTTCCTTAGGTCACTGGTACGACCTAGTGAAGGCAAGCGGTCCAGTGACCTAAGGAAAAATAGGTCATACGACCTAAGGAAATCGCGAACTAAAAAGACCAAGTGTAAGGTCGGCGACGACCTACGACTTACGAGCTACGACCTAAGGAAATCGCGAGCTAAAAAGACCAAGTGTAAGGTCGGCGACGACCTACGACTTACGAGCTACGACCTAAGGAAAAGAAGCTTAGGTCGGAGACGACCTACGACTTAAGGTTTAACTCGCGAACGACTTAACTTTGCCTGGGGATTATAGGTCGGCAACGACCTAAGACATAACGTTTTACTCGCGAACGACTTAACTTTGCTTGGGGATTATAGGTCGGCAACGACCTAACGTTTTGCCTGGAAATTATAGGTCGGCAAAGACCTAACGTTTTGCCTGGGGATTTTAGGTCGGCAACGACCTAACGTTTTGCCTGGAAATTATAGGTCGGCAAAGACCTAACGTTTTGCCTGGGGATTTTAGGTCGGCAACGACCTAAGAAAGTGGAGACTTTTCAACACGCGAGCTAGCAGCCTGGACGACCTAAGGAGTTAACTCGCGAACGACCTAAAGCCTTTAACTCGTGAACGACCTAGGCCTTTAACTCGCAGGCGACCTAAGCCTTTAACTCGCAGGCGACCTAAGACTTTAACTCGCAGGTGACCTAAGACTTAACTCGCAGGTGACCTAAGACTTAACTCGCAGGCGACCTACGACCTATGGATGGGCGACCTAACTCCGAACGAGCTAAAAATGGCCAGAACGACCTAGTAGCAGTTTTTTCACCAAAATCACTAAAATTTGGAATTTTTCGCCAATCCAATCCAAACCAAATGCAACAAACATGCTAAAGTGATGAGGAATCATTCCCAACAGTCCAATGACGATTATAGGCAAGATGTGAGATCAAAAATCTCACCTTTTCCACGAATTTGATGTTGGAGAGCTTAAGAACAAAGCAAGAATCAACCCCTAGCTTGAATCTATGTTCTTCACCTTGAAGTCGGAGTTTGATGCTGAATTCACTAAAGATCTCGAGCTTGGAATTTTAATTTCTCTTTCCCTCCACCATTTTTGAAGAAGCTTGAAGTGTTTGATGAAGTGATGAAGAGAAGAGGGGGTTGGGCTGAGTTAAGAAGGTGCAGTCCCAACCAAAGTCACAAGTGGGAAAAGTGACGAAAATTTCACTATCTCCAAACATATCGAAGTTTACACTCAAAAAGATCGCAAACGTCGTTTTGAACTCAATGGGGGTGGTCTCGAGTCCTAATTTGACCGTATGCAAAAAGTAGCTTTTCGGACTAACATCCGACTAACGATAAAATATTTAAATATAAAATCGATAGATATGCGGGTTGTTACACAATGACTTGAGACGTCTGAAAGACTACTTAAATAGAATATCGAACTAAGCTAATTCAATATCACTTATTTCCCATGAAGGGCTATCCAAGGACGGAAATTAGAAGACCTCACACCCAAATTCACTACCTCAGATGACTACTCGAAGAGTAGCAGAGAACCAACCATAAGATGGAAAATGTACATGGATGGAGCATCCAATGATCAGTGTTATGGCTTGATAATGACTCCTGAGGAATGATCAGTCTGCTATGTCCTAAAACTCGATTTACCTGTAAAAAACAACGATGCTTAGTATGAAGCCTTGACTATCAGCCTCAAACTTGCTAGAGGATTTGAAGTGAAAACTTTACATATCTTTTGTGATTCTTGATTGGTAGTATACAAATTTAAGGATGTTGATCTTGCTAGGGGGCGTTGTCTTGCTCCTTATCTCGGCAAGTCCAAGAGCTACTAACCGACTTCACGTATTACATCATTACACACGTACTCAGCGAACAAAATGAAAAGGTATCATGGTTGACTCCTATTTAAAGACTATCTACAATAAGGAATTCTTACTGAACGGAGGAATGGAAAACGACAGATCCTCCTCAAAGCTTCATGTAACGACCCGCATTTTTGACCGTTCAAGTTGACAAAACATACACACCTACCGACTCAAACAATCCAAAATACAGATAGTTATTGGGGTTAAGTAAGAAAGGAAAAGAAAGAACAGAAACAACTCAGAATCTCGCAGCGGAAGGAACAAGATATAATAATAAAATAACAGTTCATGAAGCTATTAAATAAATATTTTTGATTATTATTATACATCATAAATCAGAGTTACATACATATCAGAGATAATACAACAATGCAGTGGAAAAATAATACAGTAGTAGAATACAAATGATGTAATACCAAACTCCGTCTTCGTCCTCCAGAATATATCTTCAACCAAATATGAAATTCTCAGGCTGACCCGAGCGTAATGAAAAGACAAAACACTCGAGTCAGGACTAAAATATCTCATGTAAGTTAAATCGAATAATAAAAATGAGTGTGACGGCGTCGGAGATGTTTACGGGATTTAGACACCTCATATCCAGTGTTTAACGTGTGTGCATTAACTTAAGAGATGTTCGGGATTTGCATCTCCAAAGGATCCGTTAAACTATCTACTATGTAATAGAATATGCTATATACAATAATGTCTATCATAAAGTAAAATATCAAACTAGCGTTAAGCCATGGCCCATTCCACCCTTAACACATTTTTATTCCCGAGAGTATATACAAGACCGTAGTTTCCCCAAAACCGGAAGTCACCAGAGGGCAATCCATATACTAAAGGTACAAACCAAAACGTAGTGGTCGCGAATAGGATAATCAGTATGACAAGGTACATGAGGCGATACCAACTAGGATACTAGTAGTTGCGTGATCCGGACTGATGTTGGGCATAGCAGCTACTACCCCAACACCGCGAAACAACACTCCCAAAATCGAGGGGTGCACCCAAATCGAATCACAACAGTAATAGACATGGTATCGAAGAAGTGTGTCCGCTAGAGGTGGCGAACCTCAATGGCCCGGCGCGGCTCCTGTTTTAGTCATGTCAGGGGTCATCCAAAATCGTTCTCTTTCTTCAAATCAACACGTTCACCAAAACCATCCACTTCATTCTGGATCAACACTCCGCATGTATTAGTTATTAAAGTGGTTTTCGGTATCGACAGAGAGTATGTCCATATCCGATCCCGGTCTCTTTAATAACTACGTATTATTACACCGGTGGCTCCTTTACATTTTCAAAATCAATTCATAATTGATTATCAAAAATATCATATTCGCTTCAAAGATCAAATCCATTTCAAAATCATCATATCTACTCAAAATATACGATTTCATTTCAAAATCATTTTCGCCTCAATATCTCATTTCAATTTCAAAATCGTATCAATATGATATCACTTTTACTTCAAATAAATCCATTTCCAAAATCATATCACTCAAAATATACGATTTCATTTCAAAAATCATTTTCGCCTCAATATCTCATTTCAATTTCAAAATCGTATCAATACGATATCACTTTTACTTCAAATAAATCCATTTCCAAAATCATATCACTCAAAATATACGATTCCATTTCAAAAATCATTTTCGCCTCAATATCTCATTTCAATTTCAAAATCGATTCAGTTTCTCAATAAACCATTTCAAATTATCAATTTCAAATACATATTTGAACCACAAAATAAGCCATTTCAATTTCAATATATTTCAAAGCTTTCAATATTCACATTTCAGAACAGTTCAGAGTTCGATTAAAAGTCCAATCTTTTAAAGCAAATCAACTTTCGAAAATTTACGCCGTATTTCAATTTTTCTTAAAAATCTAAACTTCGAATAATTAAACAATTTCATTTACCAAGTTTAAATTCCAGCATTTCGAGCTTCAATTCAAAATAATTCAATTTCATAAATTGGATTTTATTCTTAAAATCAATTCATTTAAATAATTTCAAAACAACTTTTAAAATCATTTAATTTAACCAACCCGGTGTCCCTATATAATTTTCTAACCTATGGCCAAGTGGATAATTATTTCAATTTTAATTTCCAGGATGGATAAATATCATTTCAATCCAAATAGATGTCATAGGTATATATCATTTCAACCTATTTCTTAATTTATTCAAAATAATTCAGTTTACAGTTTTATGTGCAATAAACAATATACATGATGATAGCATGATATATCCAAATAAATAAACAACCAATATCGACCAATAGCATCCATCACAACCAAGCAACCATAAAGCCAATAACATTCACAACAATTTCATAATTATCAATATCAGGTAATTCGATCGCAATTAAATCTTAACTTCGATTTGACTGTCAATTTAATTTTCAACAATGGATTCAAATGACAATCTATATGACAATTAAATTTTTATCAAACAACGACAAATAAATTCATATCGCTTCATAATGTCAAATTTAACTACCATAAAGATATTCAGTATGTTGTGAGCGTTATAAACACTCACCTTTGATTTATCGACGATTTAAAATCCAAATAATGGCCCAAATTTGAACAGTCTCGGAATGCAACCAGACTAGCTTCATATTGTCCGGAATTTCAATACGAACGCAACGGAGAAAACCGCGCGTCGATCCGAGCTCGTATGCAAAAGTTATATATATGTTAGAACGATCGAACATTTAAAAATTTAGATAATTAATTAAAAGAAAAAGAACACATACTATTCTTCCTCACGTATGAACAAAACAGCCGAACCCATACTCGACCGTGCTATTCAAACACACGCGCGCCTACAACATCGACCGAACGATGACCAGGATGTTCCTACGCGAGCGTCCCCAGCAGAGCCACCCACGCCAGAAGTTGCGCCGCCCCATTCCACGCCATTTTCTCGAAAAACGCGAAAATACGTGCGACATTCAAAGCCAGATCTGGACCAATCCGTGACGAATTAGCACGAATCAACCTTATGGATTTGAAGAGCTCGTCGAGATCTACACTTTTGCTTTTGGAATTTTTTGATTTCGTTGAACGGATTGAGAGATATTAAGGAAAGAAGATCGGCAATTTTTGGCCATAGAATAGGTGGCGGCCATGGTTTGAAATTAGGGTTTCTGAAATGAAATAATGATAAAACTGTCTCGGTTTACAAGCGTATTTATAAAGGTAGGTCCAAAATCGCCCGAACTCCAATCGAGACGTGCCGCCAGGCGTTTATAAGGTTTTACCCATATTCCGAACGCAATGGAACTAGTCCCAAGGCCTAATTCAATCGTATGTGGAAGATAACTTTTGAAGTCGATTATTTTAATTAAATTCGACGTTAAATTTCTACGCGTTTCAAGCTCGCACGGCCAAACGACAAGTCCGATTGCTACGAAAATTGAAACCTTACAATAATTCGTTGTTACGGATCCGATGAAACTGGTTTCGTCGAAATCCGAGACAGTTGTAAAAATGGCTGTTTCTACTGTTTAATTTCAATATAAAATTCCCAATTTTAAATCATTAACTTTTAAATCAAATTTCAATTGTTCACAAATTTTCATTTTTAATTTCACAGTAATTAACAATCTTTTACAATGCAGTTTTCCATTATAAATCCAGTATAAAAGATTACATTAGATTTAGCATTCAATTATATTGTAATTCAAATTCAAGTTATTTAATTCCAATTGAATTCTTTTATTTCGATTTACACTTTCATTATTGAATCAACCATTTACTTATACATTATTATCAATATTTTATAATTCGTTTATTTTCATTTTCTTCAGCTATTATCTTATTTAAATTCACAGTAATATTAAATTACATTCATTTACGTTGATTCAAATATTATAACTTCAATATTAAATGTAACATTTTATTTATTTCGTTGTTTAAAATCAAATTCAATTCATTATTTACATTCAATACAAGTTAACATCCATATTTAATTTACAAATAAGTTATTTCAGAATTCAGTTTTGTATTTTAACTTGTAATTCACATTTAACAACACAAAATTTTATTTCCTTCGGATTTTTATCCAAATTTTTTTATCTTAATTCGTATTTTTAGAGTGTTAAAAATACGGGTCGTTACATTCTCCCCCACTTAAAACTTTTCGTCCTCGAAAAGGAACGGAGAAGGGGAAACCATCATTTAGATATAATTCATTCAAAATATTCGACTTATTTGCAAATTTTAGGTGTAGGATTTTTAAAATCTCAAAATTTCTAACTCCCGGATTTTTGAAAAATTTCGGCAGCACCTCCTTTGCGCGGCTAGGACCGAAAAATTTCACAGTGGTAATAATTGCATGATATACATCTCATTACAAGAATGAGGCATCCCAAAACATGGGAAACACAATAATATACCACAACATAAACTGTAATCCGAGAACGTACCTTTTATTAAGCGTTTATTAGCATTTTAACTTACATTTTGCATTTAGCGCAGAAGCGAGCTCCACAAGCGAAGCGCAACCCCTTTGCTACCTACTAAAATGGTCAATAACCAAGTTAGAACCATGCATATAAAGATAGATCGATATACTTAGCATAAACAACATATATATAACATGTTTAGCTTCAAAACTGAAATTCCAATTCCAGGACAGTAAATTAATCTTAGTTTTTGGTCACCTAAACGATAAAATTTTTAAATGGAATCTAAATAAAAGTTGTTCCATTCATTTCAGGCTTTCCGGATTGTCCAAAATCATCAAATTCTGACCATCCATTCAAAAGTTACGGTTGTTTTACTAAATGGATACGCCTCAGCCTGGGCAATGAATTGCGCAGGTCAGAGATGTTCACTCACGTTTTCGACCCTCTAAATGACAGAAAAACACAAAACATTTAAAACATAAATTTTAGCTTAAGTTCTAAGCTTTCCAGAAAGGGCAAGATCATCAAAATCCGATAAACCAGTAAAAAGTTATAGTGAAAATACTAAGGGTATATGCTACTGATTTTGCTTCCCTTTTTTTTTTTTACACAGGCCAGCGAGAAGATTCAAATTTTTAACTAAGTAAATGAAGGAATTTCTCAAGACACTCTAAACAAAAGTCAGGCTACAGTTTCTAAGCTTTCCGACAAGTCTAAGATCGTCAAATTTCGTCCACCCATTTAAAAGTTATGGTTGTTTTCGTTTCAGCATATATTGGACAATTTTGGATTTTTCTAAAAATTTGCTTTTATTATTTCAAAGCACAACCATCAAACTTCATATTTTCTAAAGAAACAATTATAAACACAAAGTCATTTATTTTCTTATTTATCCATGAAATAAGTTTACATTCGATTTGTTTCCGATTTATTCAAGTTTGTTTCATTCATAATTTAAATTCAAGTCAATTTGCTTCAATTTAATTTGAATCCAATTATATTTAATTTCACTTTGCTTCAAATTTGAATTTGATTATTTAAAATTTTTATTCCGTTTATTCAATTCCATTTACACTATTGAATTCTATTTAATCAATTACCATCCATCTAATCAACCAATGCATATCAAACATTAACATCCATCCAAAATCTACACTAAATCAATTATACATTTTCAAGTCAAAATTTTAATTTCGTACACTTCCAAGTTTATTGACATTTAGTTTTATTCAAATTAAATTAGTTTCCATTTACTAATTTTATTTTTAACTCATTTTACAACTTAAATTTCCTTTATATTTACAACTATCAATAGATCTTCACATTTTTATTCGCAATCACACTTGTATATTATTCATTTACTTATCCTTATTAGCATTTTAAACTTTTTAAGTATTTGGTAAGTTATAGCTATGCAAATAGAATGTAGTTAAACAATATACAACTTCTTTTCATTCAATTTAAGTGTTATACCTATTAAATAAATTTCCAATTTATTACTTCCCAAATTAAGGGTTACTCCTAAATTTTTTTTCCCACTTAAATTCAATTTCACCTTTTCAATTCATAAGTTTCTAACAATTCAAGATTTACTTTAGTTTAATAATTAAAATCATTCCTTATTAGAGAACTTAAGAATTTCAACACCGGATTCGATTTAAACCATTTTTTTAAAATATATATATATATATACTAATATATTTATATCTCAAATCATACTTTTTAGAAGAATTTTAATCAACATTGAAATATATATATATATATACTTATTTTCATTTCATACTTTAGAAAATTACAATTTTTAATCAAAACAGGGTTTAGGAAAACTATTAAGTGATCTCCCCCACTTGGACTCTCGAAAATAAACGTCGATAATGCGTGCACTCATCCCCGAAATCATTCTCTAGTGTCAAAAGGGGAGTATAACACTTACTTCATTTGAAAATCCTTTGAAAACAATTTCTAATCGAATATACTATCATATAATACTTGTATTATACATTTCAAATTTTTGTTAATAAATTTTCAAAACACCGGAATTTAAATTCTCCATCTTAATTTAAATTCATTTTTATTTTATTTTATTTACCATTTATATTCATTGTCAATCATATTTACAAGTTTCATTTCTTAAAATCATCCAATAGTCAATAGTTAGAAATATTGACTAATCAACAATAAACGATGATAATCTAATATTATCATCTCCTAACAACCAATACAATCAAAATTTATAAATTTTCAATATAATTCTTTTATATATAAAATATAATCTAAAACAATATTATGTCAATCTATCATATTCGAGTGTTTAGAAATTGCTATCGATGCCTTGGCGTCCCAAGTACCAACCAGAATTCATAAATACTCAACGGAACAAATTAACACAATACAAAACCATTTTATATCAAAATTACAAATACGCTCTCTCATATACACTCAAACTCATTCATAAGGTTTAACCCTATTTCAATGAGTTATTCCCCACTAGAGCCAAGGTAATCTAAACCAAAGCTCTGATACCAACTGTAACGACCCGCATTTTTGACCGTTCAAGTCGACAAAACATACACACCTGCCGACTCAAACAATCCAAAATACAGATAGTTATTGGGGTTAAGTAAGAAAGGAAAAGAAAGAACAAAAACAACTCAGAATCTCGCAGCGGAAGGAACAAGATATAATAATAAAATAACAGTTCATGAAGCTGTTAAATAAATATTTTTGATTATTATTATACATCATAAATCAGAGTTACATACATATCAGAGATAATACAACAATGCGGTGGAAAAATAATACAGTAGTAGAATACAAATGATGTAATACCAAACTCCATCTTCGTCCTCCAGAATATATCTTCAACCTAATCTGAAATTCTCATGCTGACCCGAGCGTAATGAAAAGACAAAACACTCGAGTCAGGACTAAAATATCTCATGTAAGTTAAATCGAATAAGTAAAAATGAGTGTGATGGCATCGGAGATGTTTACGGGATTTAGACACCTCCTATCCAGTGTTTAACGTGCGTGCATTAACTTAAGAGATGTTCGGGATTTCCATCTCCTAAGGATCCGTTAAACTAGCTACTATGTAATAGAATACGCTATATACAATAATGTCTATCATAAAGTAAAATATCAAACTAGCGTTAAGCTATGGCCCATTCCACCCTTAACACATTTTTATTCCCAAGAGTATATACAAGACCGTAGTTTCCCCAAAACCGGAAGTCACCAGAGGACAATCCATATACTAAAGGTACAAACCAAAACGTAGTGGTCGCGAATAGGATAATCAGTATGACAAGGTACATGAGGCGATACCAACTAGGATACTAGTAGTTGCGTGATCCGGACTGATGTTGGGCATAGCAGCTACTACCCCAACACTGCGAAACAACACTCCCAAAATCGAGGGGTGCACCCAAATCGAATCACAACAGTAATAGACATGGTATCGAAGAAGTGTATCCGCTAGAGGTGGCGAACCTCAATGGCCCGGCGCGGCTCCTGTTTTAGTCATGTCAGGGGTCATCCAAAATCATTCTCTTTCTTCAAATCAACACGTTCACCAAAACCGTCCACTTCATTCTGGATCAACACTCCGCGTGTCTTAGTTATTAAAGTGGTTTTCGGTATCGACGGAGAGTATGTCCATATCCGATCCCGGTCTCTTTAATAACTACGTATTATTACACCGGTGGCTCCTTTATATTTTCAAAATCAATTCATAATTGATTATCAAAAATATCATATTCGCTTCAAAGATCAAATCCATTTCAAAATCATCATATCTACTCAAAATATACGATTCCATTTCAAAATCATTTTCGCCTCAATATCGCATTTCAATTTCAAAATCGTATCAATACGATATCACTTTCACTTCAAATAAATCCATTTCCAAAATCATATCACTCAAAATATACGATTTCATTTCAAAATCATTTTCGCCTCAATATCTCATTTTAATTTCAAAATCGTATCAATACGATATCACTTTTACTTCAAATAAATCCATTTCCAAAATCATATCACTCAAAATATACGATTTCATTTCAAAAATCATTTTCGCCTCAATATCTCATTTCAATTTCAAAATCGTATCAATACGATATCACTTTTACTTCAAATAAATCCATTTCCAAAATCATATCACTCAAAATATACGATTCCATTTCAAAAATCATTTTCGCCTCAATATCTCATTTCAATTTCAAAATCGATTCAGTTTCTCAATAAACCATTTCAAATTATCAATTTCAAATACATATTTGAACCACAAAATAAGCCATTTCAATTTCAATATATTTCAAAGCTTTCAATATTCACATTTCAGAACAGTTCAGAGTTCGATTAAAAGTCCAATCTTTTAAAGCAAATCAACTTTCGAAAATTTACGCCGTATTTCAATTTTTCTTAAAAACTAAACTTCGAATAATTAAACAATTTCATTTACCAAGTTTAAATTCCAGCATTTCGAGCTTCAATTCAAAATAATTCAATTTCATAAATTGGATTTTATTCTTAAAATCAATTCATTTAAACAATTTCAAAACAACTTTTAAAATCATTTAATTTAACCAACCCGGTGTCCGTATATAATTTTCTAACCTATGGCCAAGTGGATAATTATTTCAATTTTAATTTCCAGGATGGATAAATATCATTTCAATCCAAATAGATGTCATAGGTATATATCATTTCAACCTATTTCTTAATTTATTCAAAATAATTCAGTTTACAGTTTTATGTGCAATAAACAATATACATGATGATAGCATGATATATCCAAATAAATAAACAACCAATATCGACCAATAGCATCCATCACAACCAAGCAACCATAAAGCCAATAACATTCACAACAATTTCATAATTATCAATATCAGGTAATTCGATCGCAATTAAATATTAACTTCGATTTGACTGTCAATTTAATTTTCAACGGTGAATTCAAATGACAATCTATATGACAATTGAATTTTTATCAAACAACGACAAATAAATTCATATCGCTTCATTATGTCAAATTTAACTACCATAAAGATATTCAGTACGTTGTGAGTGTTATAAACACTCACCTTTGATTTATCGACGATTTAAAATCCAAATAATGGCCCAAATTTGAACAGTCTCGGAATGCAACCAGATTAGCTTCATATTGTCCGGAATTTCGATGCGAACGCAAAGGAGAAAACCGCGCGTCGATCCGAGCTCATATGCAAAAGTTATATATATGTTAGAACGATCGAACATTTAAAAATTTAGATAATTAATTAAAAGAAAAAGAACACATACTATTCTTCCTCACGTATGAACAAAACAGCCGAACCCATACTCGACCGTGCTATTCAAACACACGCGCGCCTACAACGTCGACCGATCGATGATCAGGATGTTCCTACGCGAGCGTCCCCAGCAGAGCCACCCACACCAGAAGTTGCGCCGCCCCATTCCACGCCGTTTTCTCGAAAAACTCGAAAATACTCGAGACATTCAAAGCCAGATCTGGACCAATCCGTGACGAATTAGCATGAATCAACCGTATGGATTTGAAGTGCTCGTCGAGATCTACACTTTTGCTTTTGGAATTTTTTGATTTCGTTGAACGGATTGAGAGATATTAAGGAAAGAAGATCGACAATTTCTGGCCATAGAATAGGTGGCGGCCATGGTTTGAAATTAGGGTTTCTGAAATGAAATAATGATAAAACTGTCACATACCGGAATTTTCGACTTTCGAAAATTCGACATCGATACTCACTTTATCGACTGCCGAGCAATCGAGTGCCGGAAACTCCAATAGTGAGGGTTTTAGAAAGAAGAAATAGAAGAAAAAGAGAAGAAGAAGAGAAGGAAGGAACAACTGAACAACATCAGACAGAAAACAATATCAGAATCTTACACATCGCAGCGGAACAATATATAATAGATAAACACTAGTCTTTTAAAACAAAGAACTATATCAGTTTATACATACATCAATCATCAGAGTCAATATACAACAATGGACAGTTATATAAACTCGTCCTCATACAGAATACACAGCGGAATAAAATAATATCATATACAAATACTACGTCTCGAACTCCAGCTTATCTCCAAAGCTCCAGAATATCCGGAATATCCTGATAATCTAACTCTAGACTGCCCGTGTGGAAATTGGTGGGCACCCAGAGTTTAGAAGGGAAACAATAAACTCCGAGTCAGTCATGGTGACTGGTGTGAGATCGTAAAACAGTTATATCTTTAAAATAAACAACAGAAGAATTTTAAAGTCAATTCGCAATGCTTTTGGAAAATGAAACTACCATAAGACCTCCCACCACACACACAATGCAAACGCAGACTTGGAGGAGATTTCTTCTTATGATAGTCAAAGATGCTTACTACGAAAAAATCAAATTCTTTTTGATATTATTATTAGTGCATAGTGGAAAACATTTCGAAAGTAGAATATTAATCTTAGCCAGCATAGGTACCATTATATTATGCCTGCTATAGCTGCCTCCTGAGGAGACAGGTTATACAATTTAAATCGTAAAGGCTCGTATTGTTTCTTTGGATTTCCAACAAATGGTCAGGCTAAGGAACTTCCTTTTCCACGATGGGTACGTCCCTGGAATAGACGACCCGAGAACCTAACCGGATCTCTGCCAACACAAGGCCGGGTTACCTCTGCAAAAATAGGTAACTACTGACACGCGTATGCCATCCCCCGATCGTCACCGATCTTCCCGAGGATCCCCGATTCGCAACAAACCACATAGATAATAATAATGCAGTAACCACAGAGGTTAAGTATCTGGGCTCCATACCATGATACCACCTTTATCCAGAAGGAATGACATACACTAAGGGGCGCTACTCCCTAGAACCTTGCTGCATTCGTCCTGTTTCGACCATTTCCGGGGTGTGAGGCTCGATGAAGTCTCGTCCACAAAGCTACGCTTTCTCAAAAAGCCCTGCTTCGGGTCCAACAAAATGATCAACCTATGATCACAAAGATATAAGATCAAACAAATGATCATATCACAAATGATCAAACACTGATCATTTCACAGCAACACTCAGTATGCCACGTTACCAAATTGGGATATATCGCTGATAAATTTCAACTACATAACCTCTGAGCTCGTACGTCTCAGAGAAGGGTGTTAAGCTAAGAAAATAAATTCTCCGCCACCAACAGAAATGTATTTGAAAGAAATCAGCTTTATATCTCAAATTGTAACGTCAGACACACAATCCATACAAGTCTGTTCCGGGATCGAACAGAACCGAAGGCACTTCTCACGAAGCCCTTGCATTTCCGGATAATTTTCAATCACGTCAGGACTTCCCGTCACTAAGGGTGATAAAACCTCTAAATCGAAGATCAGTCGATGTAGAGTAACTCGACGGTAATCCTTCCGTTTTCAAAAATATCCGGTCTTCAACACCGGTCTTCAAATGCGATTCATAACGACGTATCACATATTCGGAATGGGTTATACGACCCCATGGTCCTTTCCCGGCTAACCCGAATAGTGAGCGATTATTCAAAAATAAGTGTGGCATCCAAATTCATCCAATTCACAACAAATACCTATCTAAAGGTAATTATTGATAGTTGGTTATTTAACTATCAATAAAGATGCGCAACATCATCAGATTCCAAATAATTTTCCAAATTATTTCATCTTCAAAAATATCTTTATTAGATATAAAATTTCCACACTTCCAAAAATAAATCAACGTTTATTTTTAAACAACTTCCCATTTCTTTTTATAAATTCCATAGTGAATTTATATTTCAAAATATCTTCTGATATACGATTTTCAAATCGTTTTCAATATTCAATTTCAATTTATCTTTACAAAGATAAAATCTCAAAACGTTCATTTCATATTGGAAAAGCATTTCCATACTTATTTAAAAATAAGTATTTCACAAATCATTTATTTTCAACATTTGAAAATATTCGATATACTTAAATCAATATTAAGTATACATTTCATTCTTTAAGGAAATCATAAATTTTAACATCTATTTGAGTCAAAAACGAATGTTGCGTAAAACATCGTTACGACGACTCGAAGTCACTAGTATAGGGATTCGGATTTAGATAGATATATAAATCCCAATACTACATAAAAACATTTCCTTTCGGAAATCATCTACTATAACAACAGTGTTATGGTCCACCATTTCCTTAAATTTCTCGAAAACGTCTATTTCAACAAGAACTGTTGAAATCTATGTTTTCGATATTTAACACCTTTTTAAAACATCGTTAAAAACAATTTAACTTCATTTTTAAAATATCACTTCTTCAAAAATGAATCCATTTTTATTCAATAATATATTCACTGTCCAAAATCGTGAATATATCTTCTTTAATAACCTTCTATAATTCACTTATCAAATTTAATCGATTCCGAATTTATAAACACGGTTATAAATTCTATTTCCATTTTAATAACAACTTCGACTTATAAATCTTCTTTTATTAACTTCTATATTCAACTCATCAAAATAAGTGATTCCGGATTTATAAACAACTTTTATAAATTTCAATTCTATTCTTCTAACAACTTCGATTTATAAATTCCTTTTATTAACAAATTCAATTTATAACTCGATATAAATATCACAAGTCCATATTATAAGTTAATAACTTATCATTCATTTTCAACTTCACAATTTATAAATCTATAAATTTCAGCCACTTACGGATTCCATAATATTTCATTTTTCACACTTATAAACTCATTTTATAATTTCACCATTCTTAATTTTGTAGATATCAATTTCATAAATCTTTTATATAAACCGTTTACAGAAATTTAAAAATCTCAATTTAAACCATTTCATAAATCAGTCAACTATTTATTCCAAAAATAACTTTTCGGTTATATTTCCCAAATCTATAAATTTTTGTAACTTTAAAGTTTGAACGTTTATTTATTTAAAATAAATCACTTCAAAAATCCCATAAAACGTATATTTTCAAAAATCACTTTAAAAATCTTTTTAAAGTAACAGTCGTTATTTTTACATTTCAAAACTGAATCCGATGATGCTACAGCACCAATTGGTCAATCACAACAGTCAATATCATATATCAATATGATAACAGAATATATCAAAATATCTGTAAATAATCAATACGGTGAGGAATCCAGTCGGATCCCTCCAACCTGTTTCCCTGCATCCAAAGACGTCAGCACAATACCAATTCCGCTCCAGTACGGAATTATCGCGGTATATAGGTTTTTATAAATCCGCTTACTAACGGCGCAATAGGGTCTCATCCGCTATACGAGGCGGGAAAATCATCAATCCAATATATACATATGCCAATATGTATATATTGCTATATATATAATAGATATATCCTATCATATCTAATAGCACATTCAATAGCAATCAATAACTGCAATCCAAATTTAAATCTGAGTGAGAAGATCTCACCTTAGCTTTTAATTTTGCAAATCCCATTTCCATTTCAATTTGGCTTGATTTCTCGATTTATAGACCTTGTATAAATATTATACAAATTCATCAATATTTGAAATAATCGAATAACAAATTTTCGTTTGGTAATTTTTTTAAATTATCCAATGATTTTATTTTAAACTAATTTTCTTCTTTTAATAATTTGTTCTTAGTAACTCAAAAATAAATTTAGATTTAATTAAACAAATAAATCTTTACCTTCTCAGAATTAAAACCGTATATGCATATATATATAAATCGTTGTTCTTATAAAATCTACTGTTATATTACTATTATCCTCAGTAAATAACAAAACAGTAGTTTTGTTTAGTGTAAAACTTTTTCTTACATCCGTATATCTGTAAAACAGGAATTTTCTTCTTCTGAAAATGTTTACATATATATGTGTTAATAAACTTTTTAATTATACAAAAAGAATCGAATCGAATATACCTCACGAAAAGGTTCGAATCCGAGAGTACCCAAACTCAGGCTTCCCTGCCTCCAGCAAACCCTACACGAGATCGAATCCATCGCCACGCGACCCCACCCTAAATCGCCACTGCCTCCAGTCGAACGCATTGCCTTTCCCAGATTCGTGACCCCATCTGAGGAGCCTCCACTCTCGCGAATCCCCAGACTGCCCTTCCTTGCGCACGCGAGTGGTCGCCCACCTCGATTCGACAACTGCTGCCTGTAGCCGCCGCTGCCTCCTGCGAACACGCCCCATGCTCGCGCTCGAGAACATCGCGAGATTCCAGATGCACGTGCTTGATTTCCATAGTCGCGAATGCTTCTCGAACGCCGCCTCCTACCCGCGACTCCATCGCGACACCCCAAATCGGCGACTCGAACGATAACGCGACCCTCCCTCTGAACGACGTGGCCCCAGTCGCGACTGCAATTTGAACAATGTAGAGGCGATTGATGGATAGAGATAATTTGTGATTGAACAGGGAGGTAGTGATTTCAAACGACCCTTATTTAGATTCTCGAACGAACGTGTTTTGTGATTACAGTGGCCATTTATTTCTTTTCTTCGATTAAACTGAGGAGTGGAGGAGAGGGAACAGACGAGGCTAAGAAAAGAAAAGGTAGCGTGAATTTAGGCGAGATTCACGGAAAAGTATCGTGCCAGCTTTTCTTCTGATGTCGGCAAGAATTTAAATTATAAAAATTTAAATTGAATTTGATGAAATCTTCAATGCGTTTATCTATCGTGTGCACACATAGCAAGTCCGAAAAATACGAAATTCGAAATCCGATATCAGTTAAATATTCCGGATCCAATGGAACTGGTTTCGTCGAATTCCGAGACTGTTTGAAAAATGACTATTTTATAAATATCGGTTCGAACGATCTAATTTCAAACTGAACACTTTACTCCTAAATTCGATTCTGAAGCTTCTGTTATCTTCAGTAATATCAATACGAATTTTAGAAACTTTCGAAATATTTTTCTTCAACTTTAAATTTGAATATTCAAATTTTTATTCACCTTCAATAGATTAAATTTTAAAGTTAAATCGCAAATTTTCAAAGTTAAATCGGGGATTCAAGGTAAATTACCGTTTAAATATTTAAAATAAATTAAATATTTACAATTTAATTTGTTCGAAATTCAGGGTCGTTACATACTTCCCCCCTTAAAAGAATTTCGTCCTCGAAATTACAAGTCAGGAAGAAAGGTCCTTAACTCGTCTACTATTTTCTCAAATTCAAATAGTTTTATCAATTCATCAAAACAAATCTCTCTACTAAAGATTCGTTATCATTTCAACTAATTTTTCAACTTCAATTTCCGATTTCAAACAACATTGTTTTCTTAACAATTCAAATTTAAGTTTAAATTCAAATTTTAAACTTCCAAAATTTCTCAAAAATTTTCTAACGCCCTAAATTTTCGAAAAATTTCGCCAGCGTCTCATTTGCGCGGCTAATATGGTACGACTACAAAACGTCCCTACGGACTCTCAGATTTCAAAAAGAAAAAGAAAAAGCCAAGCGGCTAGACAAGAAATCATCAAAAACTCATATTCGAATGGAAATACTTACCTTTTGTCGAGCAATTCAAATTTATCTTTGCAATTCAATTCCAATTCCTTTTATAACACCTGTATGTCCTACTAGCCATAATATCTAGTTACATATATTCAAACCATTTCGTACATTCAATTACAAAATTTTCAATATAAACTGCTTATACATTTTTACTTCACTATTGAAGTTACATATCTATTCCCATTCAATTTCACATTTCAATTTTATTTGAATTCACTTCACAATTTTAATTCAATTTGGATTCGGTTTATCTCCTGAATATTGAATTTTTTATCAGCTTTCATTCATTCACAACTTCACTCTTTTAAATTAGTTTCAGTTACTAATTCATTTCAATTCTAATTCATTTATTCACATTCGTTTTCAACATTCAGTTCTAATTCCAGTTTTATCTTCATTCAATCATCAACTTAGAATAATTTCAATATTCGAATTTTACTTAAGAATTTCGCTCTTCATTACTTAGGTTCAATATAAATATTCTTATTTTAAATTTACCACTTCGGTTAGATCTATTTACATTTAGACTGAATTTCCAATTCCCATACGAATTTCAATTCATCTTTCATTTTCAATTAATTGATTCACTTATTATACTTGCTTTGATTTAACTTCATTCTTTTAAGTTAAATTTATTCTACCAAAATTCAATTGGTATAAGTTATCAACTTATTTCTTATTTCATACATATTTTGATATAGTATTCCAGAGTCCACCATCATTTCAAAGCCATTTTGAAAACAATTCAAATTATCCTTTGAATTTTCAAAACAAAACCCAAATTTTCCAAACAACTTTCAATTGAAACAATCGACAGCAATTCCTCTTTTGGAAACCCGAAAATGAATTCTAATGATGTGGCCATCATCATCAGGATTATTTTCCAGCGACCGAAAAGAGTTTAGAGCCTTTCATCCCTTCAAAACACTTTTCAAAACCTTTAAAATTTATTTTCAAATCAAAGAGAAATTTAAATTTCCAAATCTCCAAAATTTTCAAATTCCTTTCAAAACATTTCCAAAACTTCTCCGGAATTCCGTTTTAAATTACAATTCACATTTAAAATTTACATTCTCAAATTTCATTTATATGTGAATTAATTTCTTAACTTTGGAGTTATAATTTCCAGTTCGTATTCAATTTCAAATTTAATGATAACATTTCAACATTATCACTTTCCTAACATCCATGCAACCATATACTGTAATAATTTATAGAAAAACATTTCTTTTATATACAAAAATAGACTTGGGTAAAATTATTTCATTTACCCTATTTTAAAATCAATACTGTGTCGGTTTATCTTGTTTAAGAGTTTAGAAACCCCTATCGATTACAGTTAGCTAGACTGCACCGACCAGAATCCATAAACAATCAACCGATAAGTCAACACAATACAAAACAATTTTTATATCCAAATAACAAATACGCGCTCATATTTATTATTACACTCAACTCATTCTAGAGTATTGCTGACTCTATCTCTAATGAGTAACACCCAACAGAGCAGGGTTGTCGCTTAACCATATGCTCTGATACCACTTTGTCACATACCGGAATTTTCGACTTTCGAAAATTCGACATCGATACTCACTTTATCGACTGCCGAGCAATCGAGTGCCGGAAACTCCAATAGTGAGGGTTTTAGAAAGAAGAAATAGAAGAAAAAGAGAAGAAGAAGAGAAGGAAGGAACAACTGAACAACATCAGACAGAAAACAATATCAGAATCTTACACATCGCAGCGGAACAATATATAATAGATAAACACTAGTCTTTTAAAACAAAGAACTATATCAGTTTATACATACATCAATCATCAGAGTCAATATACAACAATGGACAGTTATATAAACTCGTCCTCATACAGAATACACAGCGGAATAAAATAATATCATATACAAATACTACGTCTCGAACTCCAGCTTATCTCCAAAGCTCCAGAATATCCGGAATATCCTGATAATCTAACTCTAGACTGCCCGTGTGGAAATTGGTGGGCACCCAGAGTTTAGAAGGGAAACAATAAACTCCGAGTCAGTCATGGTGACTGGTGTGAGATCGTAAAACAGTTATATCTTTAAAATAAACAACAGAAGAATTTTAAAGTCAATTCGCAATGCTTTTGGAAAATGAAACTACCATAAGACCTCCCACCACACACACAATGCAAACGCAGACTTGGAGGAGATTTCTTCTTATGATAGTCAAAGATGCTTACTACGAAAAAATCAAATTCTTTTTGATATTATTATTAGTGCATAGTGGAAAACATTTCGAAAGTAGAATATTAATCTTAGCCAGCATAGGTACCATTATATTATGCCTGCTATAGCTGCCTCCTGAGGAGACAGGTTATACAATTTAAATCGTAAAGGCTCGTATTGTTTCTTTGGATTTCCAACAAATGGTCAGGCTAAGGAACTTCCTTTTCCACGATGGGTACGTCCCTGGAATAGACGACCCGAGAACCTAACCGGATCTCTGCCAACACAAGGCCGGGTTACCTCTGCAAAAATAGGTAACTACTGACACGCGTATGCCATCCCCCGATCGTCACCGATCTTCCCGAGGATCCCCGATTCGCAACAAACCACATAGATAATAATAATGCAGTAACCACAGAGGTTAAGTATCTGGGCTCCATACCATGATACCACCTTTATCCAGAAGGAATGACATACACTAAGGGGCGCTACTCCCTAGAACCTTGCTGCATTCGTCCTGTTTCGACCATTTCCGGGGTGTGAGGCTCGATGAAGTCTCGTCCACAAAGCTACGCTTTCTCAAAAAGCCCTGCTTCGGGTCCAACAAAATGATCAACCTATGATCACAAAGATATAAGATCAAACAAATGATCATATCACAAATGATCAAACACTGATCATTTCACAGCAACACTCAGTATGCCACGTTACCAAATTGGGATATATCGCTGATAAATTTCAACTACATAACCTCTGAGCTCGTACGTCTCAGAGAAGGGTGTTAAGCTAAGAGAATAAATTCTCCGCCACCAACAGAAATGTATTTGAAAGAAATCAGCTTTATATCTCAAATTGTAACGTCAGACACACAATCCATACAAGTCTGTTCCGGGATCGAACAGAACCGAAGGCACTTCTCACGAAGCCCTTGCATTTCCGGATAATTTTCAATCACGTCAGGACTTCCCGTCACTAAGGGTGATAAAACCTCTAAATCGAAGATCAGTCGATGTAGAGTAACTCGACGGTAATCCTTCCGTTTTCAAAAATATCCGGTCTTCAACACCGGTCTTCAAATGCGATTCATAACGACGTATCACATATTCGGAATGGGTTATACGACCCCATGGTCCTTTCCCGGCTAACCCGAATAGTGAGCGATTATTCAAAAATAAGTGTGGCATCCAAATTCATCCAATTCACAACAAATACCTATCTAAAGGTAATTATTGATAGTTGGTTATTTAACTATCAATAAAGATGCGCAACATCATCAGATTCCAAATAATTTTCCAAATTATTTCATCTTCAAAAATATCTTTATTAGATATAAAATTTCCACACTTCCAAAAATAAATCAACGTTTATTTTTAAACAACTTCCCATTTCTTTTTATAAATTCCATAGTGAATTTATATTTCAAAATATCTTCTGATATACGATTTTCAAATCGTTTTCAATATTCAATTTCAATTTATCTTTACAAAGATAAAATCTCAAAACGTTCATTTCATATTGGAAAAGCATTTCCATACTTATTTAAAAATAAGTATTTCACAAATCATTTATTTTCAACATTTGAAAATATTCGATATACTTAAATCAATATTAAGTATACATTTCATTCTTTAAGGAAATCATAAATTTTAACATCTATTTGAGTCAAAAACGAATGTTGCGTAAAACATCGTTACGACGACTCGAAGTCACTAGTATAGGGATTCGGATTTAGATAGATATATAAATCCCAATACTACATAAAAACATTTCCTTTCGGAAATCATCTACTATAACAACAGTGTTATGGTCCACCATTTCCTTAAATTTCTCGAAAACGTCTATTTCAACAAGAACTGTTGAAATCTATGTTTTCGATATTTAACACCTTTTTAAAACATCGTTAAAAACAATTTAACTTCATTTTTAAAATATCACTTCTTCAAAAATGAATCCATTTTTATTCAATAATATATTCACTGTCCAAAATCGTGAATATATCTTCTTTAATAACCTTCTATAATTCACTTATCAAATTTAATCGATTCCGAATTTATAAACACGGTTATAAATTCTATTTCCATTTTAATAACAACTTCGACTTATAAATCTTCTTTTATTAACTTCTATATTCAACTCATCAAAATAAGTGATTCCGGATTTATAAACAACTTTTATAAATTTCAATTCTATTCTTCTAACAACTTCGATTTATAAATTCCTTTTATTAACAAATTCAATTTATAACTCGATATAAATATCACAAGTCCATATTATAAGTTAATAACTTATCATTCATTTTCAACTTCACAATTTATAAATCTATAAATTTCAGCCACTTACGGATTCCATAATATTTCATTTTTCACACTTATAAACTCATTTTATAATTTCACCATTCTTAATTTTGTAGATATCAATTTCATAAATCTTTTATATAAACCGTTTACAGAAATTTAAAAATCTCAATTTAAACCATTTCATAAATCAGTCAACTATTTATTCCAAAAATAACTTTTCGGTTATATTTCCCAAATCTATAAATTTTTGTAACTTTAAAGTTTGAACGTTTATTTATTTAAAATAAATCACTTCAAAAATCCCATAAAACGTATATTTTCAAAAATCACTTTAAAAATCTTTTTAAAGTAACAGTCGTTATTTTTACATTTCAAAACTGAATCCGATGATGCTACAGCACCAATTGGTCAATCACAACAGTCAATATCATATATCAATATGATAACAGAATATATCAAAATATCTGTAAATAATCAATACGGTGAGGAATCCAGTCGGATCCCTCCAACCTGTTTCCCTGCATCCAAAGACGTCAGCACAATACCAATTCCGCTCCAGTACGGAATTATCGCGGTATATAGGTTTTTATAAATCCGCTTACTAACGGCGCAATAGGGTCTCATCCGCTATACGAGGCGGGAAAATCATCAATCCAATATATACATATGCCAATATGTATATATTGCTATATATATAATAGATATATCCTATCATATCTAATAGCACATTCAATAGCAATCAATAACTGCAATCCAAATTTAAATCTGAGTGAGAAGATCTCACCTTAGCTTTTAATTTTGCAAATCCCATTTCCATTTCAATTTGGCTTGATTTCTCGATTTATAGACCTTGTATAAATATTATACAAATTCATCAATATTTGAAATAATCGAATAACAAATTTTCGTTTGGTAATTTTTTTAAATTATCCAATGATTTTATTTTAAACTAATTTTCTTCTTTTAATAATTTGTTCTTAGTAACTCAAAAATAAATTTAGATTTAATTAAACAAATAAATCTTTACCTTCTCAGAATTAAAACCGTATATGCATATATATATAAATCGTTGTTCTTATAAAATCTACTGTTATATTACTATTATCCTCAGTAAATAACAAAACAGTAGTTTTGTTTAGTGTAAAACTTTTTCTTACATCCGTATATCTGTAAAACAGGAATTTTCTTCTTCTGAAAATGTTTACATATATATGTGTTAATAAACTTTTTAATTATACAAAAAGAATCGAATCGAATATACCTCACGAAAAGGTTCGAATCCGAGAGTACCCAAACTCAGGCTTCCCTGCCTCCAGCAAACCCTACACGAGATCGAATCCATCGCCACGCGACCCCACCCTAAATCGCCACTGCCTCCAGTCGAACGCATTGCCTTTCCCAGATTCGTGACCCCATCTGAGGAGCCTCCACTCTCGCGAATCCCCAGACTGCCCTTCCTTGCGCACGCGAGTGGTCGCCCACCTCGATTCGACAACTGCTGCCTGTAGCCGCCGCTGCCTCCTGCGAACACGCCCCATGCTCGCGCTCGAGAACATCGCGAGATTCCAGATGCACGTGCTTGATTTCCATAGTCGCGAATGCTTCTCGAACGCCGCCTCCTACCCGCGACTCCATCGCGACACCCCAAATCGGCGACTCGAACGATAACGCGACCCTCCCTCTGAACGACGTGGCCCCAGTCGCGACTGCAATTTGAACAATGTAGAGGCGATTGATGGATAGAGATAATTTGTGATTGAACAGGGAGGTAGTGATTTCAAACGACCCTTATTTAGATTCTCGAACGAACGTGTTTTGTGATTACAGTGGCCATTTATTTCTTTTCTTCGATTAAACTGAGGAGTGGAGGAGAGGGAACAGACGAGGCTAAGAAAAGAAAAGGTAGCGTGAATTTAGGCGAGATTCACGGAAAAGTATCGTGCCAGCTTTTCTTCTGATGTCGGCAAGAATTTAAATTATAAAAATTTAAATTGAATTTGATGAAATCTTCAATGCGTTTATCTATCGTGTGCACACATAGCAAGTCCGAAAAATACGAAATTCGAAATCCGATATCAGTTAAATATTCCGGATCCAATGGAACTGGTTTCGTCGAATTCCGAGACTGTTTGAAAAATGACTATTTTATAAATATCGGTTCGAACGATCTAATTTCAAACTGAACACTTTACTCCTAAATTCGATTCTGAAGCTTCTGTTATCTTCAGTAATATCAATACGAATTTTAGAAACTTTCGAAATATTTTTCTTCAACTTTAAATTTGAATATTCAAATTTTTATTCACCTTCAATAGATTAAATTTTAAAGTTAAATCGCAAATTTTCAAAGTTAAATCGGGGATTCAAGGTAAATTACCGTTTAAATATTTAAAATAAATTAAATATTTACAATTTAATTTGTTCGAAATTCAGGGTCGTTACAAAAACTATCTCGGTTTGCAAGCGTATTTATAAAGGTAGGTCCAAAATCGTCCGAACTCCTATCGAGACGTGCCGCCAGGCGTTTATAAGGTTTTACCCATATTCCGAACGCAATGGAACTAGTCCCAAGGCCTAATTCAATTGTATGTGGAAGATAGCTTTTGAAGTCGATTATTTTAATTAAATTCGACGTTAAATTTCTACGCGTTTCAAGCTCGCACGGTAAAACGACAAGTCCGATTGCTACAAAAATTGAAACCTTACAATAATTCGTTGTTATGGATCCGATGAAACTGGTTTCGTCGAAATCCGAGACAGTTGTAAAAATGGCTATTTCTACTGTTTAATTTCAATATAAAATTCCCAATTTTAAATTATTAACTTTTAAATCAAATTTCAATTGTTCACAAATTTTCATTTTTAATTTCACAGTAATTAACAATCTTTTACAATGCAGTTTTCCATTATAAACCCAGTATAAAAGATTACATTAGATTTAGCGTTCAATTATATTGTAATTCAAATTCAAGTTATTTAATTCCAATTGAATTCTTTTATTTCGATATACACTTTCATTATTGAATCAACCATTTACTTATACATTATTATCAATAGTTTATAATTTGTTTATTTTCATTTTCTTCAGCTATTATCTTATTTAAATTCACAGTAATATTAAATTACATTCATTTACGTTGATTCAAATATTATAACTTCAATATTAAATGTAACATTTTATTTATTTCGTTGTTTACAATCAAATTCAATTCATTATTTACATTCAATACAAGTTAACATCCATATTTAATTTACAAATAAGTTATTTCAGAATTCAGTTTTGTATTTTAACTTGTAATTCACATTTAACAACACAAAATTTTATTTCCTTCGGATTTTTATCCAAATTTTTTTATCTTAATTCGTATTTTTAGAGTGTTAAAAATACGGGTCGTTACACTTCACGCCAAATCATCTAAGAATAATTCATGTGTCAAAAGGAGTTTATCCATCCCCATGCTTCAGCATATCGCCCATGATGATATCTTAAGCAAAATCTATGAAGAAGAATGCGATAATAACATCAGCGGGAAAACCATGATAAAGAAGATACTCTGCTACAGGTATTACTGGCCAACTATCAGCCCAGATGCAGTTGATTATGCTAGACAATGTGACGAGTGCAAGATGTTTGCAAAAAATCCGAGAACCCCGCCGATGGAAATTAGTCAAATGGCTAGTTCATAGCCATTTGCCACTTGGGGGCATTGAAATCATCTTCTTGTCGATCCTAAAGGTGGTACGAAATACACCATCATAGCAGTTGATTACGTCACCAAATGGGCAGATGAAGAACTCTTAACCACGACCAAGGTGAAGAAAATAATCAACTTCTTTATCCGTAACGTCATCTGTCCTTATGACCTTTCATGATCCATTATAACTGCAAATGGACAGGTGGAAGCTGTGAACAAAATCATAGAGTCTATACTGAAGAGAGGTTTGGAAAACTCCTCAAGTGGCTGATTGCAACCCTTATTTCAAAGAAAATACAAACAAGGAACCGTGATTGAATTGCAATTAAACTAGACGGAGTTGGTGATGACTTATGAGCATATAAAACGCATCCGAGAGCTAATGGCAAGAAAATGTACCCGAACGTGCATGTGTACATCCGAAAAAGTTCGACTTCTTGAAATCAACAGAAATTGAATTCTCACTAAGGGTTATTAAGAAAAGGCTAGATCAGATAGCCGAAGCTTATTAGCTCTGCAGAATCAGTCACGGATGGCCACTAATGAACTACAACCCTGGATTTATAATATTGGGAATCGACCAAGCATCACGATGACCAAAGAAGGATACAACACCTTGGGAGGATAAATTAGAGAATAATGACTATTCAAGAAACACAGTGGATTTCTTTCTGAAGACAAGGAATACTTGCTGATTCAAAGCGTGTTGTGTTGCTTCACACGACACACTTTGGGGGGGCAAGTGTTAACCGGCATCTTGGCCCGGTTATAAAACGACAATTGAAGAAAATATCATTAGCACTAGACAAGATTCTGATCAAGGAGAGACTGGAGGTGGTAGCAAGTTGTCAGGCCCACAACAAAGCAAGAGCATTCGGCCTGCCTGGCCTGGTGCGAAGTTTCACCTACTATGGGCAGAGGCACCTTGTTCCTAAGCCCATGAGGGAAGTCCAACCCATCTCGTCTATAAATAAAGAGGCAGGGACACAGTGAAATGGATCATTTTTCGAGAACATTGGGGAGACTCTACCGCTCTCAAGACTCATCCTCTTTGCTTAGCAATCGTATTCAAGTGTTTGGTCTACGGATTGTATCTGTAATCAATCATCAAGTAAAGCAATAAAGTTTAACCTCAAAGTGGACGTAGGCAATTACGCTGAACCACTATAAATCTGGTGTTCTTACTTTCTGCATTTAATTTAGTATATTCTTCCTTGTTTAACTTAACATCATCACTTATATCTCTATACAATCTTTCTCAACGAGGTTAGTGACCAATTTTGGTGCTAACACCCCTATTCTCGATGAGTAACTAACGAAGAAGCCAAAAGACTACTAAAAGAAGCACATGATGGTATATGCAAAGATCATTTTGAAGGCCATATGCTAGCCAAAAAGATACTTGAACAAGGATCTATTGGCCTACATTTAACCAAGATGCATTAAAGTATAAAAGCAATATGAAAAATGCCAATTCTATTGTAAGAATCTGAGAGCTCCACCTAGTGAACTAACTCCAATGATGAGCACATAGACATTCGATCTCTGGTGCATTGACCTTATAAACCCTTTTCCAACTACAAAAGGAGGGGCAAGATTTGTGATAACAATCATTGATTACTTCACGAAATGGGTTGGAGCTGAACCCTTATCAACTATAATGACACATCATATCGTTAAATTTGTCATGATGAGCACAGTACAAAATAATAACATATAACAACACACAATTAGAATGCCAAGAATTTACCGAATATTGGCGAGATCATGGCATAATAAAGAGTTTTTCCTTTTTGGCCCATCCACAAGCCAACAGTATTATAGAAGTGCCAATAAAACAATAAAAAATTGCCTAAAGAAATGCTTGAACAAAGGTAAAGTCGACTAGAAGGATGAACTACCATTCCTTTTATAGGCTTATCAAACAAGCCCAAAACTTCAATAGGGCATACCCACTTCTCCTTAGTATATGGTTACAATGCCATGCTTCCAGTGGAACTTGAAATAGCTTCTCACCAAAGAATCTACTATAATGCCCAACAATACGCAGATCTTCAAGAAGAGTTATTAGATTACTTACCCGAACTCTAGGACTAAGCTACCCTAAGAACGAAATAATACATTCAACGAATGACTCGATACTACAACCAGAGGGTTCAAACCTAAGAATTCAAAAGTAGTGATCTTGTCTTTCGCAAAATCATACCAAATATGAAGGATCCAGTAGACGGACTTCTTGGTCCAAATAGGGAAGAACCTCTTATTGTCCATGAGATCTTCCCTCCAGAGGCATATCATTAAAAAGGCTAGATGACAACATAATACCCCAAACATGGAATGTCAATGCTTATTGTAACGACCTGAAATTTTCAACCATTTGCATCCGCACATGTCGGACTTGAATTACTCAAAATATCATATTGTTAATTTAAATTTGGCAAAACTTAGCATATATAGTAAATAATAATCACAGTATCACAGACTCAGAGTAATAACAATAATGCAGCGGAAACAAAAAAATAGTAGTTCATGAAGCTACTATATAAATATATAACAGAGTTAATAAGATACAATAGAGGTCTCGAATACATAGATGTCTCAATACAATAGTCAAATACAAAATCTGAATACATCACTGGAATCAACTGAATAACTGAAAGCTGGACAGATAGCTGGATCCCAAGCGAAGCTCCAAATCCAAAAGTGAGTCTCAAATGCTGTATCACTCAGTCTGACCCGAGCATAAAGCAAAACAGAAAACACTCGAGTCAGGATTAACATTCTTATATCAATAAATCCAACTCAAGTGAAATAACAACTGAAATACAAGTAACTCAAAGGATGTTTGGGATAACCATCCTCTAAGGATCCGTTAAACTATCTACTATGTAGTAATATACACTATTATAATAATGTCTAAAGTAAAGTAAACTATCAAAATAGCGTTAAGGCGTTACCCATATCCCCCTTAACACATTCTATATATTCCCATAGTCTATATAGTACCGTAATCTCCCCCGTAATGGGCGTCGTCAGAGGGCACTCCATAGGTATGGTACAAAACAAACTCGTAGTAAAGCACGCTAGGGTAGGTGACACGACACAACAAGGCAATGCCAGGGTAGATATACCAATTACGCATCCGGACTGGTGGTAACGCATAGCAGCCACTACCGCCCACCTCGAGCCACACTCCCAAAAATCAAAGGGTGCGCACCAAATCAATCACAAAGTAATAGAATGGCATACGATGGAGTGTGTCCGATCAGAGGAGCTACCTCATTGGCCCGGAATCGCTCCTGTTTTAGCCACCTTATGCCGACTCACGGGAGTCGGGTCCACGTATATACCTTATATAGGATCGTCGCCACCATCCTAGTTCATTCTGGAATCTCCACCGCGTACACGGTTGTTAAAGTGATTTTCGGTATCGACAGAGAGTATGCCCATATCCGATCCCGGTCTCTTTAACAACCAATCGTTATTATAACACCATGGTCATTTCAAAATAGTTTATACTTCAAAACCAAAAATATCATTTCCATTTCAAAAACATATCAATACAATATCATTTCCATTTTAAGAATATTCATATCCAAAATCAGAGTACTTTCAAAGATATAACACTTCCGAAACCAAAACAATTTGAAATGACAATACTTTGGAAATCATAATATTTGAAATCGTAACAGTTTAGATATTAATAATAGTATATAAAATAAAATAGTTATAAAATAATTTATATAAAATAGTTATAAGTTAAAAAAATTTATATTAAAATAATTAGTATATTTAAAATAGTTTATATCAAAAATAGTTATTTTAAAAATAATTTATATTAAAAATAGTTTATAAAATAAAATAATATAAAATAGTTTTAAATATAATTTAAAATACCTTATATAATAAAATAGTTTCCTCAAATTTCACAAATCGATTCAAAATCAACTCGGATTCCAAAATTTAAATTTAATCCAATCTCAAATCCTCAAATTTCAATTCAATTCAGTTTCTCAATAAACCATTTCAAATTATAAATTTTCCAATACATATTTGAACCATAAAATAATCCATTCAAATTTCAATATATATCAATGTCAATATATTCAACGTTTCAAAACTAAATTCGATAATTATATATATATATATATCAAATTCACTTTACTATTATTAGTTTTTAAATATTTACTTCATCATTTCAATAATATCTAAATACAGCTTCAATTTACAAATTTAAATAAACAAAATATCCCAATTAAATTTATATAAATTTGAAATATTCATTTAAGTCACTTTTAATCAAATTCAAGTTATAAAATCATAGCTTTAAAATTTCAAATTTAATAAATTTCAGATCAAACTTATTTAAGTATAATTCTTAAATAAATAAAATTTCAAATCAATTTCAAATTTATCTTTCCACCCTGAATCATTATAAACTCTATATTTGAAAATATAAATTTTATATAAATACTTAAACATATTATGTATCAACTTTAATAAATCTTTAAAATCAATATTTATTAAAACCATATACTTCTTTTCAAAACCATAGAAATAATTTTCAAAATATTTATATATATATATAGACCAACGGTGTTTGTATACAATTTTCTACCCTATGTGTAACGACACGATATTTTTCAACCATTCGCATCCGCACATGTCGGACTTGAATTGCTCAAAATACCACGTTGTAAATAAAATTTGGCAAATCTCAGAATATACCGTAAATAAATATAATCACAGATCACAGACATAGAGTAAAATAATGCAGCGGAAGTAAAAGAAATAGTAGTTCCTGAAGCTACTATATAAATATATCAGAGTTACATAAGATATAACAGAAGAAATAAACTACAACAGAAGTCTCAATATGATAACCAAGTACAAGCTGAATAGAACAACAGAACTGAGATAGATAAAACTAGATAAGCATATAATCTCCAGCGATTCCAATCTCCAGAAAGTGGAATCCAAATCTGTAAATACTCAGGCTGACCCGAGCGTAAATAAAAATACAAACACTCGAGTCAGGACATACATACTTATATAATGTAAACCAACTCAAGTGAACTGTAATAAAGGTACAAGTAACTTAAAGAATGCTTGGGAACGCCTATTCTTTAAGGATCCGTTAAACTATCTACTATGTAGTAATATTCGCTATTATAATAATGTCTAATCATAAAATAAACATACTTTTAAATAGCGTTAAGGAGTGACCCAATATTCCCCTTAACACATAATAGTCCCAGTAGTCTATCCAGTATTAGCATACTCCTAAAATGGGGGCTACCCTCGATACTCCACAGGCTACGGGAGAAATCACAAATCGTAGTAAAGCTCGATATGGTAGGTGATATGGCACACAAGGCAATGCCAGGGTAGATATACCAATTACGCATCCGGATTGGTGGTGACGCATAGCAGCCACTACCGCCCACCTCGAACAACACTCCCAAATCAAGGGTGCGCAACAAATCAATCACAAGTAATAGAATGGTATCGAAGAAGTGTGTCCAATCAGAGGTGCTACCTTCTTGGTCCGTCAATCACTCCTGTTTTAGCCACCTTATGCCAACTCATGGGAGTTGGGTCCACGTATATACCTTAGGATCGTCGCCACCATCCTACTTCATTCTAGAAACTCCACCGCGTACACAATTGTCAAAGTGGTTTTCGGTATCGACAGAGAGTATGTCCATATCTGATCCCGGTCTCTTTAACAACCAGTCGTTATTATAACCCGTGGTTATAATTTAAAACAGTTTATACTTCAAAATAGAACATCATTTCAAATCCAAATCTTTATCAAAATAAAGTTAAATCAATTCCAAGCCATTTCAATATATTTAAAATATCATATCATTTCAAAACTTCATTTCAAATCATTTCAATATATCAAAATATCATATCTTTCCAAAACTTCATTTCAAATCATTTTCAATATATCAAAATATCATATCTTTCCAAAACTTCATTTCAAATCATTTTAATATATCAAAATATCATATCCTTTCAAAACTTCATTTCAAATCATTTTAATATATCAAAATATCATTTGAGTTCAAATCTAAATATTCAACTTTAAATACTTTTTAAATTTAAAGATATCATTCATTTACTATCATTTCAAGTCACCTTTTAAATAGTTTATATTTTAATCAAAAAAAAATTCATTTAAACCATTTAAAAGTGAAATCATTATACTTTCAAATCAAGTATTAAAATTTCCAAAGTTTCAATTCAATTCAATCATTTATTTCAATTAAATTTCCATAGACCATTTCAAATCTTATAAGTTTCAAATATAGATTTAATCCACAAAATAACTATTCAAATTATAAAATAAATTCCAAAGCTTTATTATCCTATATTTCATAAGTCCAATATCTTTTAAATAGATTCAAATTACAAGTAAACCAAATATTTTTCATACTAATATAAACTCCAATTATTCATTCCAAGATTTAATATCATTTCAAATTCATTTCAAAATATCAAAATATCATTTCAAAACATCATCTATTTAATTTAAATTTAAATACCATTTAATCACATTTCAAAATAGTTGTATTTCCCAAATCAACTATTCCATTTAAATCATTTAAAGTCAATTCAATTTAATTAATCATTAAATATTTAATTTCCAAAATTTAATCTTTTTCAAAGATCATTTATTCATTTGAATTTATTAAACAAAGAAAATTCAACTTTTGCAGCACTTAGAAAATGCTACGAAATGTTATGTTTAAAAACAGTTCATTAACAAAAGACGGCATTAAAAATGCTGTAATATCTTAATTTAGTTTCAATTAAAATTTTAGTTAAATTTAATAACTATAGCACTAACAAAGTGCTATAATAACCCTTAGTTCAAATTTGCTATTAGGTTCATTTAAAACAACTACAGCATTTTCCAATGCTGTAAAATCTTTACATTACATTTCAAAATGTTGTCCAATCAAATTCAGAGTTTTATTTACAATTTCACACATAATTAAATTTTAATATAAATTATTTTGACTTATAAAATCATATATTTCCACATTTAAAAACAATCATTTAAATACCTTTATTTCTATGATTTTATAAAGTCAAATTCCCATACGAAAATCAAATTAAATGACAATTAAATCTTCATTTCTTTATTTAAAAATTTAACTTAACACTTAAGTTTAAATTTCCAAAATATAACTTATTTCCATTTATTTTACTTAATTAAAAATTCACTTTTAAACAAATTTCACAATTTCCCAATTTAAGTTATATTTCAAAATTTTCAACTTAAACATTCATTTATTCCATATTTTAATTTATACAAAAATCATTAACACTTTTAAAAATTATTATTACTTAATAAAATCATTAAATTCATCTTTTAAATCAGATTTGTCATATTTTCTTCCTTTACATAAATTCCATTTATAAATAAAATCATAAATTCCAAAATTAACTTATATTTCAAATTCTACTTCACCATTTACTTAATTCACTTATTTAATTTGTAGAAAATCACTAATATTTTATAGAACTCATTTTAAATAAAATTTAAATCAAAATATCATAATATTTACATTTTTAAAATATTTTAAAAATTTCAGAAACACACATAAACCATGGGTCTGTATAAAATTTCTAGCCTAGGTCAAGTGATACAGATATGTATCATTTCAATCTGCAGTTTACAAAGAAAAACCAGGTTCTATCATTTCAAACCCGCAATCCCAAGTTGAATAAAATAAATAAAAGTTGCTCAGGCTTATCATTTCAGCCCATAACGATCTTTCCCTATTCTAAAGTCCGTTCGGGTATGTATCATTTCAACCCATAGTTATTACTATACTAACAGGGAACTTGCAGTGTGATAAACATGTATAAATAACAGAATAGCATGAGATAACAGTAACATATGGTATAACAGGTGTAAATACAGGTGTGAACATCTTATGGTTATAATATAGCAGTTATAAACGGATGATATGCATTTACAGATTCAAGTGATGTCAGTTTATCACTATATAAGTACATATTAGTCTGGTGAGATTTACTCACTTGTTTAAGCTGGAGATGACAACCAAAACACACAACACAGAATCTACGAAGGCACGAGAGCACGAATATGATTTGAGTGGGAGAGCCAAAGATTAATCTCCTTACACACATGCAAACAAAACAAGTATATATAACATAAGTTTTCAACTCAAATTATACATAAACAAGGTTAGAAATGAATGCATGAAACAAAGCCAGAGTGTTTGCACTTGCTTTCTACCATCTATGCTTCAGCTTCAGATCTGAAATGGCACGGCTAAAGGCATGGTTTGGATCTGGTTTGGGTTCCTAAAGGTCGGCCTAGCATGTGTTAACAAAGTGGTGAAGATCTAGGTGCACACATATACAACTACAAGGCAAACACACAATGTTCTAGGCCACAAATGGGCTCGGCCAAAGGTAACAAGGCACGGCCAGGTACAGGTGGGGTCAGAGGATGACGTGGCAGTGGTGTCAGGTCAGGTCATAGGTGGTGGTGGTGGTGGAAGTGGCGGCTAAAGGTGGAGAAGGTGATGGAAGGTGATGTTGCAATTCTAGGCTTGGTTTGCGAATAGGTGATGGTTTTTGTGCATTTTGGTGGTGAGGCTTGCCTTGGGGTTGCTCGACCTGATGGGGTGGTGGACTAGAGGGGATGATGATCAGAGAATGAGGTGGTGGAGGTCAGCCTAGATCTGGTTGAGGAGGAGCCAATCATAAGAAGGAAGAAAACAAGTGCAAAACACAAATGAAAAAAAAGAAAAACATAGAAAAGAAGAGAAGTTTTACCAATTTTTCTCTCAAGCAATGCCCGTGAGTTTTTTTTGTAGAGATGAGGAAGATGGTATATGTGAATTATGAGAAAAATAAGCAGCTGAACAAATGAGAAAGTCGGCTAAAGGGAAATGAATGCAAGAGGTGAGAAAATGAAAAGGCGGGAAAACAAAGGGTCTCAAGCAACTAAAGAGTCACAAACTCTTCGAATTTCTCTAATTTATTTTTATAAGTTTAAATATCTGAAAATACATATAATTTCAGATAAAATTCGAAAATATAACAAATATACAAAATATAAATAAATAAATATTAATTATATATGATTAAAATAAGAAAGTAGTACAAAATGAAAACTAGTCTAGAAAATTTGAAAATAAACAGGACAAACTTTGAAAGATTTATATGGACTTAGAAAATATTTATAAATAAAGATAATAACATAAAATAAAAATTCATCCACAAAATGAATTAATAAATTTTAATTAAATATAATTTAATTGAAGAAAATAGCAGAAAAATAGAAACTAGCCTTTAAAAATAGAAAATAAATTCAATAAGCTTTGGAAAATTTATTTTATCACTTTAAAAATATTTGAAGACATAAAATAACATATTAACACATATTAAAAGAAAATATGACAATAAAAATATAATTTATATAATTTAAATTAGACAATGTTGCTAAATAAATCTGTTTACACACAATATTGAAAAATGTATAACTTTCACAATATAACTCCGTTTTCAACGAAACGAAAAGCAGTATTCATGTTATTAAATATATTTTCATAAAAAAAGATAAAATTTAAGAATTTAAATATTTTATTTTAAAATTTAAAAGTCAAAGGTTTACCAGTTTGACCACAAATATACTTTTCAGGAAAATATTCAATTTATACAAGATTGGAATTATATTTCATATGATAATCAAAATTTATATTTAAAATGAAATGTTTGAAATAAAACAAGTTTAAAAATAATTTCAAAATAAAATAAGGTCAAATTTAAAATATATGCAAAAATCTAGGGTTGTTACACTCTCCCCCACTCAAAACTTTTCGTCCCCGAAAAGGAATGAGGTACGGGAAAACACAAGAAAACGATAGAGTGAAATAAGATTAAGACAAGATGACAAGGAGATTGAAATTATACCTGATAACTGTTGTTATAGGTAAGTTTAACAAGGTGGTGGTGATCTTTCCAAGATTCTCCTGAATCAGGAACACAAGCACGAAAAGATCCTCTAAAATCTGATTCACTCTTTCTGCTTGACCGACGGTCTGTGGATGAAAGCTGTGCTCAGATTCAAAATGAGTAGCAAAGATTATTAAAGATTATAGAAAGATTTCTAAACAGAAAGATTATAGGAAGAGGCCTATACCAGTCTGTTTCAAGATAAGGAAAAATAAGAACAACCAAAAGATAGTTTGAAAAACAAAATTAGGTAATAAGTTTGAAAAATAAAATAAGATAATAGGTTTGAAATTTCTATGGTTTCAGCTTAAACTGATAATTAATTTTACACAAGTTAAATAAATCTTAACTACCTCTAATTACATTATCTTATCATCCAATTTTCTTAAACTAACAATTTCAGAAATCATGGATTGGAAAAATCATTATTATACTCATAATGTACTTAATAAAATTTAATTCCTCTTTATTCCTAATTAAAGTTAAATTTATTCCTCTCAATATATTTTATCATCCATGTTAAATATACTTACACTTATTATAACTGTTTTAATTTATTCTTAATTCCTTTAACATCATTTATATTGTAAATTATTCAATTACTCTTTTACTCTATTTACCTCTGTTAATCTTTTTATAACTAAAATTTAAGTGTATAACATTTATTATAACCACTCAAATTTTATTTATAAAAGTCTTTTTATATTGTATATTATCCAATTACATTATTAACTTCTAAAATTAAGGTAAGTTATATTGGAATGCAATTGAGAATTATACAAATAAAACTTTCTAAAATTAATATACACTATAAACATTCTAATTCAATCATTTCAAGTTTGAATATTTATTCAAAATTTTTATTTTATTTTTATACTTGAAGTTATTATTTAAGATAGATTTTAAGAATAAAATTTCCGATTCCTTTCAAACCATTTAGAGATAAATAAATGTGGAAATTAGCCACAAGGGCCTCTTTAACTAGTGCAATTAGTTTCTAGGACGCACAACTGAAATAATTACTTTTAAGGACAAAATGCAAAATAATTAGTTTCTAAGGCCTAAAAACCTATGAAATTATGTCCTTGAAAGTAATTAGACTGCTGAATTTGTCCTTAAAAGTAATTATTCTACTGACTTTGGCCTAGAAATTAATTTCTATGGATGTGTGTCCTAGAAACCAATTGGACTGCAAAGTTTGTCCTTCTAGTGAAATGCCCCTAAATAAATGTATGTACATAATTTGTCAAATCGAATTTAAATCATATATCCATATATATTATAAATCAAATCATATTTTAGAAATTCAAATCAATCAAATTTCCCAAAACAAAGCTGTAGCAAAACTACAGAATGGTTTCTTCACTTCGAAACTCGAAAATGAACGTCGATGATGCCGCGGTCATCCCCGAAATTATTTTCCAGCGACAAAGAGAAGATCACTAAAATTTTAAAACTTTAAAATTCTTTGGAAACAAATTTCTATTCAAAAATACTTTAAATAATATATCCCTTTTAAAACTTTAAACACAAGGTTTGAAACCATCGAAAATTAAATTCTCAAATTCTTGATTTAAATTCATTTCAGTTCCCAAGTCAAATTTATAAAAAACTATTTATAAATTCATTTATAGAATGATAAATCAAGTATTATCATTTCAAATAATCAATTTAAATCAATTTATTAAGTTCCATAATATTTACTTATATCCAAATTTATTTCATTAACCAAATTTTAAAATAATATTGTGTCAGTTTGTTCTGTCAAAGTGTTTTAGAAATCCTATCGATAGCGTTGATCATACGAATCGATCGGAAGCCCAAATCAACATCAACAACTCGAACAACATAATGTATAAAACAAACATAGATTTACAAGTACAATTCAAAATGTTTGGTGATATTTTGGAAACAAAGACAAGATGATTAATTAACAAATTATTAAGATGGATAAGCTTAGATAAATCGCAGGCAACCTTAACCGGGTCAACCGTGACTTAATGAATAAGATCAAATGTGTATTTTTTTTCTGGGGTAAATCTACATCTGATCTCAAGAGATAGAGTTTGGAATAACAAAAGATATTAGCATCTAAACCGAGGATAAATATAAATCTCTGGTGAATCAATGCTAATTTGTAAAGGAGTTTCTGTGACGACCGCCCATGACCCCTGCACCGAATCTAAAGATAGAGCGCTGTAAAGTGTGCCAGGCGACCATGGGAGATTGTCAAGGTAAGATTAAAACAACAGAGTCTATCGTATTACTCACAGCGCATGGACAAAATACAATAGAACATATGTATAGTGAAGCTTTACAGAACAAAATGACATCATATAAAACTCCATAATAGTTGAATACAAACATCCACATAGTCAATACATCAAGCCTCACTACATATTTCTCAGAGAATACAACACAGCGGAATATCCAGTACATATAATAAGAAGATAATATGCAACCCTCCAGCTCGTCTTCGATATCAGCATCGTGAGAAGAGAACAGCACCTGTCACCTGCTACCTAGTCTGCCCGTCCCAAAATGGACGAACAGCCCAAGGCAATAAGAATTAAAACATAAAGCCTTAAGTCAGACAACAGTCTTAGTGAACAGTAAATTAACTAACAACATACCAAAAGAGCATAAAGGAAAAGGAATAGGAATACAACCCTCCCACTCCAACCTCATCCTACAGTGATAGCTCCCAGACACACACTAAGCAGAAGCAAACATAGCAGAGCATACAATTTAAAGTAAAGCTACTATCACTCGAGTCAAGGGCGATGTTTTCCAAGTACCAAGGCCTAAATCAGATAAGCACCCAGAAAATACGCTCTTGAGTCCGAATGACGATACAACCAAACATCCATGACTCTGGCTATCACTGTTATCATTGCTTCGATATCACCGTTAATTGAATGACCGGCACATTCTTTCAGCCGTCCGTCAAGGGCTAATGGAAACCCCGGTTCTAGACATAACTCCCGCACGTCGTCGCAGCCCGTGCCTAGGACTATCGAATCTGCCCAGAGTACTCGACCATCAACAGTTGGCCGTTGGGACTATCGAATCTGCCCAAACGTACTCTTGCTTAGAGCATGCTAGAACCTTCAACAACGATGCTATCCAAGCCTCCTAGTCATCCTCCTCGACGACTATCCTCATATCCATTCATTATCCTCAACTCGAATCATATCACCGAGTTATCAACATGCTTGGAATGATCCCGTCTGGATTAGACCAAGTCTTCATCACAAGATTGCCTCGCTTCATTACATCCTCGCAAAGCCTCATCTCATCATCACATCATCAAATCTATGCATAAGAGCTTCATCATCCCGCTACATATGCCATGAGCAGCTTTCCCAATTCAAGAGCCTTTCCCTTAGCTTTTGAATCGTCTTCGGTCTAAATCTAATCATCAATCATCTAGTTCACAACAATCAATCAAATCAAACATCAATCCAAACAATCAAGCATTCAAATATGATCTAAGTAGATAATTATAACAATAATGGCATTTTCGTAATTAAAGAGTTGAAAGTCCAATAAACATGAAAACATGGATTATATCTCTACAAACTTGATGAATGAACTTGCATAGGTTAACATATGATAAAATGGATGTAACATCATCATGAACAATGGATCTATATGGATCTACACATAGGATGAAGAAAATGCATGGAAATCTCTATTTTAACACCAAATCGAGCCAACAATCCGATATACTCCTTTGGATCCGTGTGAGAGATAATCACCACTCACCAAATCACCTAAACAAACCCAAATCAACACGCTTCAGATCTGGACAGCAAAGGATGAAGCTTGATCTATCACGAATCCGCTTCAACCGATGAAATCTCTCTTGAAAAGATGAAGATCTTCAATCTAAGCTCTTGAATCTTCAATCTTGATCTTCGATTTGGATGGATGGAAGCACTAGACTAGAGTGGAGAGAAAAAGTGTAGAAGTCGAGCTCTCAAAATGGCAGCACTTCGTCGCTCCAAAATCCGGATCCCAAAAATGAAGAGAAGCTCTCCTATTTATAGCTGAAAATACCCTAAGTCGTAACTCGGCTATCTTCTTAAGTCGCTGCCGACTTAACACTATGCCGACCTACGACCTAAAAACCCCCACGACTTAACAAAGCCTCCGACCTAACCCTTCTGCGCATCCAAACACCCAGCGACCTACGACCTAACGCTTGGCGACCTAAAGCAATGCGCTTTCCTTCGACCTACGACTTAGCCTATGCGCGACTTAGCGACTTACGACTTAGCGTGCCTTAGTAACTCAACACGCTGGTCACGCGACCTAAAACTTACGCGACTTAACAATCTCGCGCGACCTACGACATAACGGGGTTACGACTTAATACCTTAGACTCTCACGCGACCTAACACTTGAGCCAGCCTGCGACCTAACAACTTACTAAGCTACGACCTAAGACTTACAAAACCCTACGACCTAACAACTTAGCACCCACGCGACCTAACTACTAAGTCATCTACGACTTAACTATTAAGTCGTTAACTAACTTATTCCTTAGGTCGGTCAATCCCATAGGTCGCTAACTCGAACTGCCGACCTATCACTTAACTCACCCAAACACTTAGGTCGCTCACAACATTTCCTTAGGTCGTTGCCGACCTAACTCTACCCCAGAATACTTAGGTCGCCTACTCCTCTTAAGTCGGTCACGACTCATCACTTAGGTCGGTCACTACCTTAAGTCGGCAACTCGACCCAGACTTATCCCTTAACTTGCCTATCCCCTTAGGTCGCAGATCTACTCTAAGTCGCTCACGACTTATCTCCTAAGTTGCCAACAACATTTAGGTCGCGTACGACCTAGGACTTAGGCAATTTCAACCAAAATCTGAAACAACTAGAAAATGCTGAAAATCCCAGATTTTGACAAACTTTTCGATCCGTAAAATACGGGTCGTTACAGTTTCCCTCTTTTACAAGTCATTAGAATATTGGCGAGACCGCCAATTCACTATAAAGCTCATTCGAAGTAGAGTTATGTGATACTCCAACATCAAAAGAAGATGAATAGTGAGGGACAAGAATGAATTTTGGAACCGCAGGGAATGTTCCAAAAATTCAAAGGAAATTCGAATCAAGAGGAAAAGATTCAAACTCGAACGAAAGTGATTCTGTAAATAAATCTACTCCATATGCTGAGTTTTGCCTCAAAGCCAAAGCTCTGATACCAACTGTAACGACCCGATATTTTTCAACCATTTGCATTCGCACATGTTGGACTTGAATTGCTCAAAATACCGCGTTGTAAATAAAATTTGGCAAATCTCAGAATATACAGTTAATAAATATAATCACAGATCACAGACACAGACACAGAGTAAAATAATGCAAAGGAAGTAAAAGAAATAGTAGTTCATGAAGCTACTATATAAATATATCAGAGTTACATAAGATATAACAGAAGAAATAAAGTACAACAGAAGTCCCAATATGATAACCAAGTACAAGCTGAATAGAACAACATAACTAAGATAGATAAAACTAGATAAGCAGATAATCTCCAGCGATTCCAATCTCCAGAAAGTGGAATCCAAATCTGTAAATACTCAGGCTGACCCGAGCGTAAATAAAAATACAAACACTCGAGTCAGGACATACATACTTATATAATGTAAACCAACTCAAGTGGACTGTAATAAAGGTACAAGTAACTTAAAGAATGCTTGGGATCGCCCATTTTTTAAGGATCCGTTAAACTATCTACTATGTAGTAATATTCGCTATTATAATAATGTCTAATCATAAAATAAACATACTTTTAAATAGCGTTAAGGAGTGACCCAATATTCCCCTTAACACGTAATAGTCCCAGTAGTCTATCCAGTATTAGCATACTCCCAAAATGGGGGCTACCCTCAATACTCCACAGGCTACGGGAGAAATCACAAATCGTAGTAAAGCTCGATATGGTAGGTGATATGGCACACAAGGCAATGCCAGGGTAGATATACCAATTACGCATCCGGATTGTCAAAGTGGTTTTCGGTATCGACAGAGAGTATGTCCATATCTGATCCCGGTCTCTTTAACAACCAGTCGTTATTATAACCCGTGGTTATAATTTAAAACAGTTTATACTTCAAAATAGAACATCATTTCAAATCCAAATCTTTATCAAAATAAAGTTAAATCAATTCCAAGCCATTTCAATATATTTAAAATATCATATCATTTCAAAACTTCATTTCAAATCATTTCAATATATCAAAATATCATATCTTTCCAAAACTTCATTTCAAATCATTTTCAATATATCAAAATATCATATCTTTCCAAAACTTCATTTCAAATCATTTTAATATATCAAAATATCATATCCTTTCAAAACTTCATTTCAAATCATTTTAATATATCAAAATATCATTTGAGTTCAAATCTAAATATTCAACTTTAAATACTTTTTAAATTTAAAGATATCATTCATTTACTATCATTTCAAGTCACCTTTTAAATAGTTTATATTTTAATCAAAAAAAATTCATTTAAACCATTTAAAAGTGAAATCATTATACTTTCAAATCAAATATTAAAATTTCCAAAGTTTCAATTCAATTCAATCATTTATTTCAATTAAATTTCCATAGACCATTTCAAATCTTATAAGTTTCAAATATAGATTTAATCCACAAAATAACTATTCAAATTATAAAATAAATTCCAAAGCTTTATTATCCTATATTTCATAAGTCCAATATCTTTTAAATAGATTCAAATTACAAGTAAACCAAATATTTTTCATACTAATATAAACTTCAATTATTCATTCCAAGATTTAATATCATTTCAAATTCATTTCAAAATATCAAAATATCATTTCAAAACATCATCTATTTAATTTAAATTTAAATACCATTTAATCACATTTCAAAATAGTTGTATTTCCCAAATCAACTATTCCATTTAAATCATTTAAAGTCAATTCATTTTAATTAATAATTAAATATTTAATTTCCAAAATTTAATCTTTTTCAAAGATCATTTATTCATTTGAATTTATTAAACAAAGAAAATTCAACTTTCGCAGCACTTAGAAAATGCTACGAAATGTTATGTTTAAAAATAGTTCATTAACAAAAGACGGCATTGAATATGCTGTAATATCTTAATTTAGTTTCAATTAAAATTTTAGTTAAATTTAATAACTATAGCACTAACAAAGTGCTATAATAACCCTTAGTTCAAATTTGCTATTAGGTTCATTTAAAACAACTACAACATTTTCCAATGCTGTAAAATCTTTACATTACATTTCAAAATGTTTTCCAATCAAATTTAGAGTTTTATTTTACAATTTCACACATAATTAAATTTTAATATAAATTATTTTGACTTATAAAATCATATATTTCCACATTTAAAAACAATCATTTAAATACCTTTATTTCTATGATTTTATAAAGTCAAATTCCCATACGAAAATCAAATTAAATGACAATTAAATCTTCATTTCTTTATTTAAAAATTTAACTTAACACTTAAGTTTAAATTTCCAAAATATAACTTATTTCCATTTATTTTACTTAATTAAAAATTCACTTTTAAACAAATTTCCCAATTTCCCAATTTAAGTTATATTTCAAAATTTTCAACTTAAACATTCATTTATTCCATATTTTAATTTATACAAAAATCATTAACACTTTTAAAAATTATTATTACTTAATAAAATCGTTAAATTCATCTTTTAAATCAGATTTGTCATATTTTCTTCCTTTACATAAATTCCATTTATAAACAAAATCATAAATTCCAAAATTAACTTATATTTCAAATTCTACTTCACCATTTACTTAATTCACTTATTTAATTTGTAGAAAATCACTAATATTTTATAGAAATCATTTTAAATAAAATTTAAATCAAAATATCATAATATTTACATTTTTAAAATATTTTAAAAATTTCAGAAAAACACATAAACCATGGGTCTGTATAAAATTTCTAGCCTAGGTCAAGTGATACAGATATGTATCATTTCAATCTGCAGTTTACAAAGAAAAACTAGGTTCTATCATTTCAAACCCGCAATCCCAAGTTAAATAAAATAAATAAAAGTTGCTCAGGCTTATCATTTCAGCCCATAACGATCTTTCCCTATTCTAAAGTCCGTTCGGGTATGTATCATTTCAACCCATAGTGATTACTATACTAACAGGGAACTTGCAGTGTGATAAACATGTATAAATAACAGAATAGCATGAGATAACAGTAACATATGGTATAACAGGTGTAAATACAGGTGTGAACATCATATGATTATAATATAGCAGTTATAACAGGATGATATGCATTTACAGATTCAAGTGATGTCAGTTTATCACTATATAAGTACATATTAGTCTGGTGAGATTTACTCACTTGTTTAAGCTGGAGATGACAACCAAAACACACAACACAGAATCTACGAAGGCACGAGAGCACGAATATGATTTGAGTGGGAGAGCCAAAGATTAATCTCCTTACACACAAGCAAACAAAACAAGTATATATAACATAAGTTTTCAACTCAAATTATACATAAACAAGGTTAGAAATGAATGCATGAAACAAAGCCAGAGTGTTTGCACTTGCTTTCTACCATCTATGCTTCAGCTTCAGATCTGAAATGGCACGGCTAAAGGCATGGTTTGGATCTGGTTTGGGTTCCTAAAGGTCGGCCTAGCATGTGTTAACAAAGTGGTGAAGATCTAGGTGCACACTTATACAACTACAAGGCAAACACACAATGTTCTAGGCCACAAATGGGCTCGGCTAAAGGCAACAAGGCACGGCCAAGTATAGGTGGGGTCAGGGGATGATGTGGCAGTGTTGTCAGGTCAGGTCAGAGGTGGTGGTGGTGGAAGTGGCGGCTAAAGGTGGTAGAAGGTGATGGAAGGTGATGTTGCAATTCTAGGCTTGGTTTGCGAATAGGTGATGGTTTTTGTGCATTTTGGTGGTGAGGCTTGCCTTGGGGTTGCTCGACCTGATGGGGTGGTGGACTAGAGGGGATGATGATCAGAGAATGAGGTGGTGGAGGTCAGCCTAGATCTGGTTGAGGAGGAGCCAATCATAAGAAGGAAGAAAACAAGTGCAAAACACAAATGAAAAAAAAGAAAAACATAGAAAAGAAGCGAAGTTTTACCAATTTTTCTCTCAAGCAATGCCCGTGAGTTTTTTTTGTAGAGATGAGGAAGATGGTATATGTGAATTATGAGAAAAATAAGCAGCTGAACAAATGAGAAAGTCGGCTAAAGGGAAATGAATGCAAGAGGTGAGAAAATGAAAAGGCGGGAAAACAAAGGGTCTCAAGCAACTAAAGAGTCACAAACTCTTCGAATTTCTCTAATTTCTTTTTATAAGTTTTAATATCGGAAAATACATATAATTTCAGATAAAATTCGAAAATATAACAAATATACAAAATATAAATAAATAAATATTAATTATATATGATTAAAATAAGAAAGTAGTACAAAATGAAAACTAGTCTAGAAAATTTGAAAATAAACAGGACAAACTTTGAAAGATTTATATGAACTTCAAAAATATTTATAAATAAAGATAATAACATAAAATAAAAATGCATTCACAAAATGAATAAATAAATTTTAATTAAATATAATTTAATTGAAGAAAATAGGAGAAAAATAGAAACTAGCCTTTAAAAATAGAAAATAAATTCAATAAGCTTTGGAAAATTTATTTTATCAGTTTAAAAATATTTGAAGACATAAAATAACATATTAACACATGTTAAAACAAAATATGACAATAAAAATATAATTTATATAATTTAAATTAGACAATGTTGCTAAATAAATCAGTTTACACACAATATTGAAAAATGTATAACTTTCACAATATAACTCCGTTTTCAACGAAACGAAAAAGCAGTATTCATGTTATTAAATATATTTTCATAACAAAAGATAAAATTTAAGAATTAAAATATTTTATTTTAAAATTTAAAAGTCAAAGTTTGACCAGTTTGACCACAAATATACTTTTCAGGAAAATATTCAATTTATACAAGTTTGGAATTATATTTCATATGATAATAAAAATTTATATTTAAAATGAAATGTTTGAAATAAAACAAATTTAAAAATAATTTCAAAATAAAATAAAGTCAAATTTAAAATATATGCAAAAATCTAGGGTTGTTACACTATGGTCAAGTGATACGAATATTTATCATTTCAATCCGCAATTTAAATATATACGGGTATATATCATTTCAACCCGCAATCCCAAATTCAATTCAAATGAAAATCGCTTGGGTTTATCATTTCAACCCATAACGATTTTCTCCTATTCTACAGATCATTCGGGTATGTATCATTTCAACCCATAGTGAATCCAATACTAACAGGGAACTTGCAGAGTGATAACAGATATTATAGATATGATAATAATATAACAATCAGTAATATGCATATATCGTCAGTGATAAATAACAGATAATGGTGTCAGATGTCATAGGTGAACAGATACAGATAATAGCATATATATAGCTATGTAAATAACTGGCAGGAGCATATTTCAATTGTCATTTCAATTGAAATCAAATTTAATAAATATAAGAACGTTAATCGTGAGTGATTGCTCACCTTTCGAGGCTATAGATGAACGAGAATGAGATGAGTTACGAATCCAAGCACGAATTCCAAATCAAAGCTAGATTGGCATGAATTCGACGAACAGAGCTGATAACAGGAATTGATAGAACGAATCAGAACCATCCAGATATAACTGAAACAATTATACGTTATAAATTTTCCCTTAAAACTAAATTTTTAAAAGACACATTTAAAATAAGATATATATATATATATAATTTCAAATCAATATTTTAACTCATCACCAAATTCATGTATAAATTGTATAAATATAGCATTTACAAACAATACATATGAATGCAAAATATATATATCTAATTAAATGCAGACCCATAAATACAAGCTACCAAATCATATACAGATATATATATTTTAAACAACTTATTTTATATTAAAATAACTTACACATACTCATAGAAAACTAACAGTAATATTAATATAAACTTTTATAGCCTTACACATAAAAGCTAAACGGTCAAAATTGATAATAGGTTATATAAAATAAAGTGTAATACAATATATATAAAACATTCATAGAAACTATAAACTTACTTTATCCATATCAATTTATGACATAGCTTTTTATGAAATATATATATATATACATATATATATATCTATATTCCAATAAAACACTTATAAAACCAATATATATATATATACAGGCTTATATCAATATCTATCCATACTGTAACATTTGTACACAAAATATATATACACGAGAAACCAGTATACAGAATATGTATTCAAATCCAAACAACATTTTATACATACTTTATATGAGATCACTAATATAATATATATTATAAACATGAACTCACCTGTGTAAACGTACATACTGTTGTATAAGTATACTACTTATATAAAATTAATATATACCTATATATATTTAAAATCCAAACATCAATGTCTCTGTTGTGTACAAAAACACGTGATATATTTATATGTGTTAATTTTTTTATAAATTATATATATACAATAATAACAGTTCATGCAAAAATAGTCTTCATGATATTATACTTTATAAATTATATATACAATATACTAACAGTTGTATATATATATAAACCCACTTACATATATATTATAACAAAATATTACACAAATATATATGTACTTACAATATAAACAACTTGATATATATATATATATAACAAATCTTATAGTATATATGTCTTTATATATATATAACACAGAACTTATATCAATACATCAATTTTCTAAACTAATATATATATATAACTGATATATACATAAACTCTAACAGATCATAGAACTATAAATATAAATACAGACCAAATATATATACAAACCTATATATATAAGTATCTATATATACCAACCGAGTATATAGTGTAGACATGTGTGTATATATATATATACATAGTTGCTATAATTCATACTATTATAAGCTAATATATATAAAACTTTATAACTAAAACATATATGTTTAACTTATACATAATAACATGCTCAACAGCCTACAATTATATATGATTCAAAATCGGTTTACCTGCAGATAAAATAAAGGGAAAGGGAAGAGCCGTGAGTCTCGGCTACAGCTGTGTGTTGTGCTCGGGTGGATGACAAGGTGAGAAGCACGGTAGGCAAGGTGATGGATGGCCGATGGCTGAGTCGGCTCTGGCGATGGGCGGTGGGAAGGCATGGTCGGCTGGCACTCAAGTTTGTTGGAGGGAGGAGGCCGCGTGGGTTTGGGTTTTAGGCGTGGTGAAGAGGAGCTGAAGGAAGGGGAGATGTGGTGCCGAAGTCAGAGGACAACAGCTACAAGCCCAAAATACAAAAGCTTTAAATATAATACAACTTCTCAAAACAATGAACCGACTCAAATTTTACGGGAAGAGAGGGGGACCACAGCTATAGGTTATAAGAAACGTTAGCAGTAAATTGGATATAAGGAACCGTGAAAGTAGCACTAGAATTTATGAAATAGTAAAAGCAAGTGACCGTTGAATTTTCAACGGTTGAAAATTGAAAGGTCACAAAACGAAAGGCACGGATCCGGTACCAGAAATGCTGCTAAAATGTCAGGAATAAGGTAACGGAGCAATAGCAGTCAAAATTTGGATAAATGAAAGACGACGTCTCACTCAAAGGATGATTTGCAAATTTATTGCGTAAGAATATTTAAGTTTGGAAATTTTTTTATTATCATTGATATTAACTGATTTAAATTTAAATAGAATTACACAAGAAAAATAAACTTTCATATTATTCGATGAAAATTTACCAGTTACTATGTTTAAAAAGACGTATTCCAAATATTAAATTTTTATTTCAAAATATTATTGTTTAAAATTTTCACAAAATTTCAATTAAATATATTATTAAAACAAATAAAATTATTAAAAATTTACGGGTTGTTACACTCTCCCGCACTCAAAACTTTTCGTCCCCGAAAAGGAACGAGGTAGGAGAATAGAAACAACCAGAAAGAAAATAGATTGAAATACAAATAAAACAATTAATTTAAACCATATAGATTTCAATTTAAATTAATTAATATTTAACAATTTGGTTTAATACACTTGGTTTCTCTTAAGTTAAATCAATCTATCCATTTCCAAATTCATTATCTTATTGTCTAGTCATCCTCAATTAACAATTTCTAAATCATCAATTTGAATAATCATTTATTATACTCATATTTTATTCAACAAATTTAATTCTTTTATTCCAAATTATTATTAACTTTATTCCACTTAATATATCTTATCACATTTATTTAAACCATATAAATTAATTTAAACCATATAAATTTCAATTTAAATTAATTTATATTCAATAATTGATTTTAAATCCAAGATATTTCTATAAGTTAATCTAATTTCAATTTATTAATTCCTTCAAAACAAATTTATTTGTCTCATCTATTATTCAATTAACTTATTATTCTATTTATCTCTATTAACATCTTTACAATAAATTTTAAGTGTATAACATTTATTATAACACTCAAATCTTTCCTTATAAAGTCATTTTATATTGTATATTATCCAATTACATTTTTAACTTCTGAATAATTTAGGTAAGTTATATTGAAATGTAATTGAGTATTATACAAGTAAAATTTTCTCACTCAACTTATTTCAAGTTTAAATATTTATTCAAAATCTTAGCTTTATTTTATACTTGAAATCACCTTATCAAAATTTAAGAATAAAATTTCCGGTTTCAATTCAAACCATTTAGAGATAAATATATATACTGTATATATATCAAATCAAATCTATGATCATATACCAATATATATTATAAATCAAGTCATATTTCGGAAATTCAAATCAAATTAATTTTCCAAACAAAAATGTAGCAAAGCTACAGAATGGTCTCTCTACTTCGAAACTCGAAAATGAATGTCGATGATGCTGCAGTCATCACCGAAATTATTTTTCAGCGACAAAAGAGGAGAGTACTGATTTGATCTTTAAAATTCTTTGGAAACTATTTCAATTCTAAAATACCTTTAAATAATATGCATTTTAAAACTTTTAAACCAAGGTTTGGAATCACCGAAAATTTAAATTCTCAAATTCTTAATTTAAATTCATTTTAAATTCCCAAATCAATTTATAAACCATGTTTATAAATTGGTTTAGAACAATAAATGAAAAATCAAATATTATCATTTCAAACACCCAATTTACTTAATTTTTAAATTCCAGAAAATTTTTCTTATATATATATAATACAATCATATAAATTTACTTCATTTACCAAATTTGAAAACATTATTGTGTCAGTTTGCTCTGTCCAAGTATTTTGGAAATCCTATCGATAGCGTTGATCAGACGAATCGATCAAAAACCCAAATCAACATCAACAACTCAAACAACACAATATGTAAAACATTTATATATATTAATTACAAATACATTCCCTCACTCAATGATTTCATAAAATGGATTTCAAAATAAGGATAGAGATTCAAATTAGAGAGATTCTAATCAAAAGGATTCAACTAGAAGATAGACTTGATAGGGAGATAAGATGATTGAATTTCAAACAAGAAAGATGAATATACTTATAAAAATCGCGGGCAACCTTAACCGGGTCAACCGTGACTTCAAAATAAGATCGAGGTAGAATTCTGTAACAAATCGACATTCAATCGCCAAAGATATAATTTGGGTATAGCAAAAGATTGCAGTATCATAAACCGAGGATACAGAAATCTCCGGTGAATCAATATTGATTGTAAAGGAGTTTCACTCTTTTACAAATCATCCAGTGGAGCTATGGGATGCTACGGAATCAAGAAAACACGAATAGGAAGAGACAAGAATGGATTTTGGAACCGAGGGAACGTTCCAAATTCAAAGGAAACCGAGTCAAAAGGAAGAAATTCAAGAACGAACGAAAGTGATCCCATAATTAAATTTACTCTATATGCTAAGTTTTGCCTAAAACCCGAGCTCTGATACCAACTGTAACGACCTGAAATTTTCAACCATTCGCATCTGCACATGTCGGACTTGAATTTCTCAAAATATCAGATTGTTAATTTAAATTTGGCAAAACTCAGCATATACAGTAAATAATAATCACAGAATCACAGACTCAGAGTAATAACAATAATGCAGCGGAAACAAAAAAATAGTAGTTCATGAAGCTACTATATAAATATATAACAGAGTTAATAAGATACAATAGAGGTCTCGAATACATAGATGTCTCAATACAATAGTCAAATACAAAATCTGAATACATCACTGGAATCAACTGAATAACTGAAAGCTGGACAGATAGCTGGATCCCAAGCGAAGCTCCAAATCCAAAGGTGAGTCTCAAATGCTGTATCACTCAGTCTGACCCGAGCATAAAGCAAAACAGAAAACACTCGAGTCAGGATTAACATTCTTATATCAATAAATCCAACTCAAGTGAAATAACAACTGAAATACAAGTAACTCAAAGGATGTTTGGGATAACCATCCTCTAAGGATCCGTTAAACTATCTACTATATAGTAATATACGCTATTATAATAATGTCTAAAGTAAAGTAAACTATCAAAATAGCGTCAAGGCGTTACCCATATCCCCCTTAACGCATTTTATATATTCCCATAGTCTATACAGTACCGTAATCTCCCCCGTAATGGGCGTCGTCAGAGGGCACTCCATAGGTATGGTATAAAACAAACTCGTAGTAAAGCACGCTAGGGTAGGTGACACGGCACAACAAGGCAATTCTAGGGTAGATATACCAATTACGCATCCGGACTGGTGGTAACACATAGCAGCCACTACCACCCACCTCGAGCCACACTCCCAAAAATCAAAGGGTGTGCACCAAATCAATCACAAAGTAACAAAATGGCATACGATGGAGTGTGTCTGATTAGAGGAGCTACCTCATTGGCCCGAAATCGCTCCTGTTTTAGCCACCTTATGCTGACTCACGGGAGTCGGGTCCACGTATATACCTCATATAGGATCGTCGCCACCATCCTACTTCATTCTGGAATCTCCACCGCGTACACAGTTGTTAAAGTGGTTTTCAGTATCGACAGAGAGTATGCCCATATCTGATCCCGGTCTCTTTAACAACCAATCGTTATTATAACACCGTGGTCAGTTCAAAATAGTTTATACTTCAAAACCAAAAATATCATTTCCATTTCAAAAACATATCAATAAGATATCATTTCCATTTTAAGAATATTCACATCCAAAATCAGAGTACTTTCAAAAGATATAATATTTCGAAACCAAAACAATTTGAAATGACAATACTTCGGAAATCATAATATTTTGAAATCATAGCAGTTTAGATATTAATAATAGTATATAAAATAAAATAGTTATAAAATAATTTATATAAAATAGTTATAAGTTAAAACAGTTTATATTAAAATAATTAGTATATTAAAAATAGTTTATATTAAAAATAGTTATTTTAAAAATAGTTTATATTAAAAATAGTTTATAAAATAAAATAATATAAAATAGTTTTAAATATAATTTAAAATACCTTATATAATAAAATAGTTTCCTCAAATCGATTCAAAATCAACTCGGATTCCAAAATTTAAATTTAATCCAATCTCAAATACTCAAATTTCAATTCAATTCAGTTTCTTAATAAACCATTTCAAATTATCGATTTTCAAATACATATTTGAACCATAAAATAATCCATTCAAATTTCAATATATATCAAAGTCAATATATTCAACATTTCAAAACTAAATTCGATAATTATATATATATATATATATATATATATATATATATATATCAAATTCACTTTAATATTATTAGTTTTGAAATATTTACTTAATCATTTCAATAATATCAAAACTATAACGACCCACTATTTTGGACCATTCAAATCGACAATAATCCACACATGTCAGACTTGAATAATGAAAAATAACATATTGTAATAAAATTTGGAGCAAATAAAATAATTCACAGAATCACAGACACAGAAATATTAGAATAACTCGCAGCGGAAAATAAAATACCATAGTAGTTCATGAAGCTACTATAACAAAGTCTCAAAACAACTACATAATATCAGTCTGAAAACAAGTACAATAGAAATCCCAAATACTTAGAAGTCCACTAATACAAGAGCTGAACTGGAACAACTGAAATAGATAGATAACTAGATAAGCAGAATCTCCAGCGATTCCTAGCTCCAGAAAGTGAAATCCAAAGCTGTGAATACTCAAGCTGACCCAAGTGTAAATAAAACACAAACACTCGAGTCAGGACATACATACTTATACAATGTAAACCAACTCAAGTGAACTGTAATAAAGGTACAAGTAACTTAAAGGATGCTTGGGACTGCCCATCCTCTAAGGATCCGTTAAACAGTCTACTATGTAGTAATATTCGTTATTATAATAATGTCTAACAGTAAAATAAACATACTTTTTAATAGCATTAAGGGGTTACCCATATAGCCCTTAACACATAATAGTCCCAGTAGTCCATCCAGTATCAGCATACCTCCAGATCGGGAGGCTACCCTAAATACTCCATGGGCTACGGGAGAAAACCAAACTCGTAGTAAAGCTCACTATGGTAGGTGACACGGCACACAAGGCAATGCTAGGGTAGATATACCAATTACGCACACGGGCTGGTGGAAACGCGTAGCAGCCACTACCGCCCACCTCGGACACACTCCCCAAATCAAAAATTGAAGATGGCCATCAAATCAATCACAAGGTAAGAGTATAATATCGAAGGAAGGTGCCCGATCGGAGGAATGACCTCACTTGGCCCGAGATCGCTCCTGTTTTAGCCACCTTATGCCAACTCACGGGAGTCGGGTCCACGTTCATACCACAATAGGATCGTCGCCACCATCCTACTTCATTCTGGAATCTCCACCGCGTACACAGTTGTTAAAGTGGTTTTCGGTATCGACAGAGAATATGTCCATATCCGATCCCGATCTCTTTAACAACCAATCGTTATTATAACCCATGGTTATAAATTTCAAAAATAGTTTATATTTCAAATCAAAATACTTCATTTAAACCATTTAAAAATGAAGTCATTATACTTACAAATCAAATATTTAATTCCCAAAAATTTAGCCCTTTCTGAGCTCATTTATTCACTTAAATACTTTAAAACATTATAATTTCAGCTTTCGCAGCACATAGAAAATGCTGCAGTAAGTTATATTTGAAAACAATTCATTTCAGCAAAGACAACATTTATAAACTGCTGCGGTAGTTCAATTACATTTGAAAACAAGTTTAATTCAGAAAAGACAGCATTTACAAAACTGCTGTAGTAGTTCAGGGTTCAATTTCATTTGAAAATCTCATTTCAGCAAACTACAGCACTTATCTAGTGCTACTGTAGCTCTTTTATTAGCTTCAGTTCTTAGTTTTAAATTCAGCAACCACAGCACTTACCAAGTGCTGCAGTAGCCCTTAGTTAATTTAGCCTTTAGTTCATTTGCATCAACCATAGCACTTACAATGTGCTGCAGTATCATTTACTTCGGATTTCAAGTTAATTCCAGAAACGATAGCATTTCTGAAGTGCTACTAAAAGAATTTCCAGATTTTTACCAAAAATTCCAAAAACAATTAAACTTCAATTTTAACCATTTTAACTTATAGAAATCATATTTTTCCACTTCAAAAATGTACATTTAAATACCCTTTAACTTATAATTTTATAAAGGAAAATTTTACAATAAAATCACATTTTTCAACAATTTCACTTATTAAATTCAAGTGTACAATTTCCCATGCTATGCATTTTTTTAACAATTTACTTTAACACTTAAATTCACATTTCCATTTCAAAATAAAACTTATTTCTATTTTTTCTTTACTTAAAATTTCATTTTAAACCAAATCACAAATTTCCAATTTAAGTTATATTTCAAATTATAACCATTTATTTATTTAACCCTTTTTAATTCATAGAAAAATCATTATCACTTTATTAAATCATTTAAAATTCAATTTAAATCAAATTATCATATTTTTACATTTTAAAATACTTAAAATTTTCCAGAAACATATATAAAATAACCACGGGTCTGTATAATATTTTCTAACCTAAGTCAAGTGATACGGATAATATATCATTTCAATCCGTAATTTACAAAGAAAAATCAGGGTTCTATCATTTCAAACCCGCAATCCCAAGTTAATAAAAATAAATAAAAATCGCTCAGGCTTATCATTTCAGCCCATAATGATTTTTCCCTATTCTAAAGTCTGTTCGAGTATGTACCATTTCAGCCCATAGTGATTCTATTTACAGGGAACTTGCAGTGTGATTAACAGAAATAAATAAACAGTAATAAAAAAATATAACATAGCAGATAATGTGACAAGTTTATAACAGAGTTTAACATCATATAATTTACATCACAGGCAGGTATAACATGATACAATAGTTTCTACACATTCACTTGTTGTCATTTCACAAATTATATGAGTATAAATGTCATGTGTGAATACTCACCTTTTTAAGCTAGAGTTCGCAAATCAAAACACATAGATAAATGCAGAAAGCACGATATAGCACGACTTTTGATTCAAGTGGAGAGAGATCCAAGATGTTAATCTTGTATACACAAATAAAACAAAGAAATTATAAATATATTTTTACAACAAATGGAACTTAGAATAGACAAATGAATAGATGGCTTAACCATGCTTTTAAATCACAAGTGTTTGACCTTGACTCAACATGGGCTCGACCACACATGTTTTATGGATGGTAAGGCTCGGGTTTGGCAACACAAAGGCACGGCTACACAAGAATGTGGAGGAGTTTGGAGTTACAAATGCATGGAAGGTCAAAAGGCAAGGCTAAAAGAGGGGTTTTGTTCACCATTTAGGCTCGGCCAAAGGCAATATGGGCTCGGTCATGGCTCACTACAGGTCAGGTCAGATCTGAAACAAGGCTATTGGTGATGGCACTTACTGGTGGTTGAGGTTCTATGGTGGTGGCCGAAGCTAGAAATGAAGGCTATGGTGAACAAGTGGCTCGGCTATGCATTGTTTTCAAGGTTTTAGCAAAGTTTTGTGGTGATAGCCTACCTAGGTGGTCATGCCTAGATCTGGACAAAGGGGGTGGTGATGTTGCCGTGGATGATGTGGGGAAGGAAGTGGTGGTGGTTGGTGGAGGAGATGGTGGAGGGTATAGGCCGAGCACATGAAGAGAAAAGCAAGGCAAAAACATTGGAAAAATTAAGAGAAAAGGTAGAAAAGAGGAGGCCATTGCTTACCAATTTTTTTTTCAGAAATGATGGTCGAAAAAATGAAGTGATGAGAAGTTTTTTTTTCACGTGAAAAGAAAATAAAACTCACGGCTAAACAATAGAAAGGAACGGCCAAAGCAAGTGAAAGGACTAGGCAATGAAAAGTCAAGCAAATGAAAAGCCACAAGAAAATGAAAAGATTTTGCCTCTTTGAATTTCCAATTCTTTTTTTAATTCAATATAAACAAATAAAAATCAGTAAATAAAATAAAAGACAAACAAAAATAAAGTGAAAATGAAAATAAATAATTATTCATAGGAAAAATAAAAAGAAAATAAAAGTAAATAAAGAAAATAGCTTATTATATTGCAACTAGAATTAAAAATTGCAAACAAAATACAATTAACTTTGGAAAATTATAACTTTACTTCTAAAATGTTTTAAAAATAAAAATATTTGAAATAAAATTTAATTAAAAATAATTGCAAAAATATTGGGTTGTTACACTCTCCCCCACTCATACCTTTTCGTCCTCGAAAAGAACGAAACAAGGGAAAATAAGGAAAAACAAGATAGAAAAGCAAATAGTACCTGAAACAAACAATTCTGGATTCGAAGCACGAATGCTCTCCTCCGACTCCCAGGTACAATCTCGATCATCAGTACTCCACTATACTTTGACCAGACTAATAGATTTCCTTCTTAGCTGCTTCGTACCTCTGTCGACAATACAAAGTGGCTTCCTCTCGACAGTCGGATTATGCTCAATATCCAAACTATCAAGCGCAGAAGACTGAACAATAAGAGATGGGTCATGCAGATAGCGACGAAGATGTGAAACGTGGAATACATTATGCACTCCAGAAAGCTTCACGGGCAAATCTAGACGATAAGCCAAAGAACCAACTCTTTCCACAATGCGGAAAGGACCAATGAACCTAGGAGAAAGCTTCCCTCTACAACCAAAGCGAATGACATTCCTTAAGGGAGAGACCTTAAGGAAAACCTGATCACCAACAGCAAACTCTAAACTCTGCCTATGCCTATCAGCGTACTTTTTCTACCTATCCTGCGCAATCCTCATCTTCCTCCTAATCTCCTCAACTCTCTCAGAAGCCTCTAAAATCATCGCAGGACCAAGAACCAAACGATTATCGGATTCAATCCAGCAAGATGGAGATCTACAAGGTCGTCCGTAAAAATCAGCAAACAGAGATGTCTTAATACTGGCCTGAATTCGAAGATAGAAATGAGATAGATAAAAGATTAGGATAAGATTAAAACAAAAGATAGAAATTATACCTGATAACTATTGTTATAGGTAAATTCGACAAGATGGAGATGATCTTCCCAAGATCCTCCATAATCAAGCACACAGGCACGAAGAAGATCTTCGAGAATTTGATTCACTCTTTCCGTCTGACCGTCGGTCTATGGATGGTAAGCAGGGCTCAGATTCAGATGAGTACCCAAAGATTCCTGAAAAGCCTTCCAAAACTGACTAGTAAAGATAGGATCATGATCACAAACAATACTGAGAGGAACACCATGGAGACGAACAATCTCCCTCATGTAGATCTCAGACAAACTAGAAGCAGAATGGGTAGACTTGACCGGAATGAAATGAGCGGACTTGGTCAATCTATCCACTATAACACAGATACTCTCATTACCCCTCCTAGTCCTTGGTAAACCATCAATGAAATCCATAGAAACCTGCTCCCACTTCCAATTGGGAATCTCAAAGGGCTGTAACAAACCAGGGGTCTTCTGATGATCGGCCTTGACTTGCTGACAGTCGCACACCTACTAACAAAGATAGAGATATCTCGCTTCATACCCTTCCACCAATAAAGCCTCTTCATATCCTGATACATCTTCGTCACACCAGGATGAATAGAAAGTCTGGATCGATGATTCTGCCGAAGTAACTCTTGCCTCAATCCATCAACATTCGGGACACAAATCCTACCATTAATCCTCAAAATCCCTCTATCATCGATCTGAGCTCCACTACTACCACGACTACTACTACCAACTCTGCTACGAACACTCTCCTTCATCAATCTAAGCATCTCATCCTCATCCTGCTTAGCCATGATACGATCCAAAAGAGAAGAAGAAACAACCAGCTGACACAACATAGCCTTCTTCTGACTCAAAGCATCTGCTAAAACATTAGCTTTCCCAAGGGTATAGTTGATGTCGAGGTTATAAGAAGTAAGAAACTCTAACCACCTAACTTGCCTCTGATTCAAATCCTTCTGAGTGAAAATATATCTCAAAGACTGATGATCGGTGAAAAGCTCAAACTTAATTCCAAGAAGATGATGCCTCCAAAGCTTCAAAGCAAAGACAACGGCAAGCGACTCTAAATCATGGGCAGTATAATTAACCTCATGGGTTTTCAACTGATGGCTGGCATAGGCAATGACCCTACCATCCTGCATGAGAACAGCACCCAATCCCTCATGACTAGCATCAGTATATACTGTCAATTCCTCACTTCCATTCGGAACGGTAAGAACTGGTGTGGAAGTAAGCTTGCTCCTTAACTCATTGAATGCAGATTTACACTCATCACTCCCGATAAACTTTGCATTCTTTCGAGTCAAAGCGGTGAGAGGTGCAGCAATTCGAGCAAAATTCTCAATGAATCTTCGATAATAACCGGCAAGGCCCAGAAAACTATGAATATCAGAAGGAGTCCTAGGAGTTTCTCAATCCTGTAACAGAATAGGGAAGAATAAGAACCACAAAAGAGATGGAATAAATAAGTGATAAATGAAAAAGAGAAAGAAAGAGAGACTTACATTGATCGTAGCGATCTTGACTGGATCAACAGAAACTCCATTACTAGAAACAATATGTCCAAGGAATCAGACTTCATCTTTCCGGAAATGGCATTTAGAAAATTTAGCCTTCAACCGATGATTTCTAAGAGTCTCCATAACAGATTTCAAATGTGACTCATGCTCTTCCTTGGTCTTAGAGAAGACAAGGATATCATCAACAAAGACTAGAACAAATTTATTAAGCACATCACGAAAAACACGATTCATCAAATCAACAAAGAAAGCAGGAGCATTAGTCAAACCAAAAGGCATGACTAACCATTCAAAGAATCCATGCTCAGTACGGAAAGCAGTCTTAGGAATACTTTCCTCAGCAACTTTGAGCTGGTGGAAATCTGTGGCAAGATCAAGTTGAGAGAAAACAGTAGCACCATAAAGATGATCAAACATATCATTGCTGCGAGGCATTGGATATCTGTTTTTCATAGTGAGCTTGTTTAGCTCCTTATAATCAACACACATCCGGAGAGAACCATCAGACTTAGTGACGAAAACCACCGATGCTCCCTATTCGGAATGGCTAGGTCTGATCAGACCCTTGGAGAACAAGTCCTTAATTTTCTTTCCCAACTCAACCTTCTCGCGGGGTTCCATACTTCTAGGAGGAAGAACTACAGGTCGAGCACCAGGAATAAGATCAATACGGAAATCAATTTCCCGCTTAGGAGGTAAAGAAGTGACTTCACTAAATACATTGGGATAGAGGCTGACTACAGGAGTTGAATGAAGATCACCAGGAGAAGAATCCAGAGAATAAATGAAACTGCCAGCAAAATCCTGAGGCATACGACACTGAATAATCAAGGAATTACCCCGATCATCAACAAGATAAACAGACCAGGCTTTACAAGAGATATGGGCATCATGCCTATTCAGCCAATCACTTCCAAGCAATAGACCAAAAGCATCGAAGCCCAGAACATAGAAATCATCACTAAAGCGATGATCCAAATAGAGAAGTTTCACTTGCTTAAAAATCCTATCAAGGTTGGCGGGACCACCAATAGTGTTAGAAACACATAAAGGAATAGAAGCATACTCAGGAGAAAGGAGATGCTCAAACTTATCACACAAATCAACAGAGATAAAACTATGGGAAGCTCCAGTATCAAATAAAACACGAACAAGATGCTGAAATAAAGAAAAGGTGCCCTAAAGAGTACCCTGGTCATCACTAGGAGCAGGAGCAGGTGAAGATGTAGAGGTGACAGCAAATATACCAGAAGTCTTACCCTTCTACTGAGTAGGACAATCCTTCCTGAGATGGCCAGGCTGAAGACAAATATGGCATAGATCACGCCTATTCAACTGAGCAGGAGGAGGAACAGTAGCACCAACTGAAATAGGGCAACTATTTGCATAGTGTCCCTTCTGATCACACTTGAAACAGGTAATGTTAGAAAGGTCAATAGGCTGCCTCTGAGAAGGAGAAGATGATGAAGATCCCAAACCTGGATGCTTGAGCCAATTCTTCTTCTGCTGACGGAAATTAGACTTTCTCTTCTTAGAGTTGGTAGAGGAAGACTAAGATGAAGTAGCACCAACAACAGAAGGACCCTTAGAAGTAGGGTTCTCATAACAGATAGCCATATCCATAAGCTTGGTAAAAGTGCCATGAACATGGGAAATTAGACGATCATAGAACTCTGGGCAAGCTCCAGCTATGAACTTCTCATTCTTCTTAAGAGGAGTGTCTATCAGGCCAGGACCGAACTTCGAAAGTTCATTGAACTTCTGCTCATACTCAGAAAAGGACATGGTACCCTGCTTGAGATCCACGAATTCACGATAAAGCTGAGATTTACCGGCTTCTAGCATCCACTTTGCCACAAAAGCCTCCCTGGAAAAAGATACAGAAACAAAACTTAAGATAGATTCAAAAGAAAGGAGAATATGGAAACAAAATTCAAGGTAACACAAAGGATACCTAAACTACTCCCAGGAAATATCACCCTCGTCAGTGTGAGCTGTAACAGTCTCCCACCAATCTAAGGCTGACTCTTGCAGCTACCAAGCTGCTAACTGACGCTTCTGGGCATCAGTAATCTCGGGACCAGAAAAGATCCTCTCTAAACTCCGTAACCATTGCTGGGCTTCAATAATGCTCTCTAAACCGGTAAACTTGGTTCCTCCAAGTTGAGAGAATTCCTTACAGAGAACAGTAAACCTAACAGGTGTAGCAGGCTGAGGAGCTTGGGCGATACCACGTCCCCTACCTCTGGCATTTCCACAATTCATCCTGAAAATATCAAGAATGAATTTTAGGACAAAGGTACAGGGAAGAAAAAGATAAGATAAGATATGATAAGACAAGATAAATTCACTTGGATGAATATCCTAACGAAATAAAATAATACCAAGGTAGATACGAAAGGAAGGAAGTTTAGAAAAATTGCTTTTTAATACAAGAAAAATTTATATCAAAATAATCTTTGAAAAATCCTTTGAAAAATCATTTTAAAATCATTTTATACTTTGAAAATACGTTCTCTCATAAAGAAATGATTATGAGGTTGATTTCACTCATTCTAGGGTATTTCGACCCTATCTCTAATGAGTTTTTGCTCCGCAGGCTAAGGTTTGCCAAAAAAAACCTGGGTCTGATACCAACTATAACGACCCACTATTTTGGACCATTCAAATCGACAATAATCCATACATGTCAGACTTGAATAATGCAAAATAACAGATTGTAATAAAATTTGGAGCAAATAAAATCATTCACAGAATCACAGACACAGAAATATCAGAATAACTCGCAGTGGAAAATAAAATACCATAGTAGTTCATGAAGTTACTATAACAAAGTCTCAAAACAACTACATAATATCAGTATGGAAACAAATACAATAGAAATCCAAAATACATAGAAGTCCACTAATACAAGAGTTCAACTGGAACAACTAAAACCGAAATAGATAGATAACTAGATAAGCAGAATCTCCAGCGATTCCTAGCTCCAGAAAGTGAAATCCAAAGCTGTGAATACTCAGGTTGACCCGAGCGTAAATAAAACACAAACACTCGATTCAGGACATACATACTTATACAATGTAAACCAACTCAAGTGAACTGTAATAAAGGTACAAGTAACTTAAAGGATGCTTGGGACCGTCCATCCTCTAAGGATCCGTTAAACTATCTACTATGTAGTAATATTTGCTATTATAATAATGTCTAAAAGTAAAATAAACATACTTTTTAATAGCATTAAGGGGTTACCCATATAGCCCTTAACACGCCCAGTAGTCCATCCAATATCAGCATACCTCCAGGTCGGGAAGCTACCCTAAATACTCCATGGGCTACGGGAGAAAACCAAACTCGTAGTAAAGCTCGCTATGGTAGGTGACACGGCACACAACGCAATGTTAGGGTAGATATACCAATTACGCACACAGGTTGGTGGAAATGCGTAGCAGCCACTACCACCCACCTCAGACACACTCCCAAATCAAAAATCGAAGATGGCCATCAAATCAATCACAAGGTAAGAGTATAATATCGAAGGAAGGTGCCTGATCGGAGGAATGACCTCACTTGGCCCGAAATCGCTCCTGTTTTAGCCACCTTATGCTAACTCACGGGAGTCAGGTCCACGTTCATACCACAATAGGATCGTCGCCACCATCCTACTTCATTCTGGAATCTCCACCACGTACATAGTTGTTAAAGTGGTTTTCGGTATCGACAGAGAGTATCTCCATATCTGATCCCGGTCTCTTTAATAACCAATCGTTATTATAACCCGTGGTTATAAATTTCAAAAATAGTTTATATTTCAAATCAAAATACTTTATTTAAACCATTTAAAAATAAAGCCATTATACTTACAAATCAAATATTTAATTCCCAAAAATTTAGCCCTTTCTGAGCTCATTTAAATACTTTAAAACATTATAATTTCAGCTTTCGCAGCACATAGAAAATGCTGCGGTAAGTTATATTTGAAAACAATTCATTTCAGCAAAGACAGCATTTATAAATTGCTGCAGTAGTTCAATTACATTTGAAAACAAGTTCAATTCAGAAAATACAGCATTTACAAAACTGCTGTAGTAGTTCAGGGTTCAATTACATTTGAAAATCTCATTTCAGCAAACTGTAGCACTTATCAAGTGCTACTGTAGCTCTTTTATTAGTTTTGGGTCTTAGTTTTAAATTCAGCAACCACAGCACTTACCAAGTGCTGCAGTAGCCCTTAGTTAATTTACCCTTTAGTTCATTTGCATCAACCACATCACTTACAAAGTGTTGTAGTATCATTTACTTCATATTTCAAGTTAATTTCAGAAACAATAGCATTTCTGAAGTGCTACTAAAAGAATTTCCAGATTTTTACCAAAAATTCCAGAAACAATTAAACTTCAATTTTAACCATTTTAACTTATAAAAATCATATTTTTCCACTTCAAAAATGTACATTTAAATACCCTTTAATTTATAATTTTATAAAGGAAAATTTTACAATAAAATCACATTTTCCAATAATTTCACTTATTAAATTCAAGTGTACAATTTCCCATTCTTTGCATTTTTTATTTAACAATTTACTTTAACACTTAAATTTACATTTCCATTTCAAAATAAAACTTAATTTCCATTTTTTTCTTTACTTCAAATTTAATTTTAAACCAAATCACAAATTTCCAATTTAAGTTATATTTCAAATTACAATTTAACCATTTATTTATTTAACCCCTTTTAATTCATAGAAAAAATCACTATCACTTTATTAAATCATTTAAAATTCAATTTAAATCAAATTATCATATTTTTACATTTTAAAATACTTAAAATTTTCCAGAAACATATATAAAATAACCACGGTTCTGTATAATATTTTCTAACCTAAGTCAAGTGATACGGATAATATATCATTTCAATCCGTAATTTACAAAGAAAAATCAGGGTTCTATCATTTCAAACCCGCAATCCCAAGTTAATAAAAATAAATAAAAATCGCTCAGGCTTATCATTTCAGCCCATAACGATTTTTCCCTATTCTAAAGTCCGTTCGGGTATGTATCATTTCAACCCATAGTGATTCTATTCTACAGGGAACTTGCAGTGTGATTAACAGAAATAAATAAACAGTAATAATAAAATATAACATAGCAGATGATGTGACAAGTTTATAACAGAGTTTAACATCATATAATTTACATCACAGGCTGGTATAACATGATACAATAGTTTCTACACATTCACTTGTTGTCATTTCACACATTATATAAGTATAAATGTCATGTGTGAATACTCACCTTTTTAAGCTGGAGTTCGCAAATCAAAACACATAGATAAATGCAGAAAGCACGATATAGCATGACTTTTGATTCAAGTGGAGAGAGAGCCAAGATGTTAATCTTGTATACACAAATAAAACAAAGAAATTATAAATATATTTTTAACACAAAGATTATATTAAAACAAATGGAACTTAGAATAGACAAATGAATAGATGGCTTAACCATGCTTTTAAATCACAAGTGTTTGACATTGACTCAACATGGGCTCGGCCACACATGTTTTAACGGATGGTAAGGCTCGGGTTTGGCAATACAAAGGCACGGCTACACAAGAATGTGGAGGAGTTTGGAGTTACAAATGCATGGAAGGTCAAAAGGCAAGGCTAAAAGAATCACTATTGGTGATGGCACTTGCTGGTGGTGGAGGTTCTATGGTGGTGGCCGAAGCTAGAAATGAAGGCTATGGTGAACAAGTGGCTCGGCTATGCATTGTTTTCAAGGTTTTAGCAAAGTTTTGTGGTGATAGCCTACCTAGGTGGTCACGGGCAGATCTGGACAGAGGGGGTGGTGATGTTGTAGTGGATGATGCGGGGAAGGAAGTGGTGGTGGTCAGTGGAGGAGATGGTGGAGGGTATAGGCCGAGCACATGAAGTGAAAAGCAAGGTAAAAACATTGGAAAAATGAAGAGAAAAAGTAGAAAAGAGGAGGCCATTGCTTACCAAAAAAAATTTCAGAAATGATGGCCGAAAAAATGAAGTGATGAGAAGTTTTTTTTTCATTTGAAAAGAAAATAAAACTCACGGCTAAACAATAGAAAGGAACGGCCAAAGCAAGTGAAAGGACTAGGCAATGAAAAGTCAAGCAAATGAAAAGTCATAAGCAAATGAAAAGACTTTGCCTCTTTGAATTTCCAATTCTTTTTTTAATTCAATATAAACAAATAAAAATCAGTAAATAAAATAAAAGACAAACAAAAATAAAGTGAAAATGAAAATAAATAATTATTCATAGGAAAAATAAAAAGAAAATAAAAGAAAATAAAGAAAATAGCATATTATATTGCAACTAGAATTAAAAATTGCAAACAAAATACAATTAACTTTGGAAAATTATAACTTTACTTCTAAAATGTTTTAAAAATAAAAATATTTGAAATAAAATTTAGTTAAAAATAATTGCAAAAATATTGGGTTGTTACATACAGCTTCAATTTACAAATTTAAATAAACAAAATATCCCAATTAAATTTATATAAATTTGAAATATTCATTTAAGTCACTTTTAATCAAATTCAAGTTATAAAATCATAGCTTTAAAATTTCAAATCAATTTCAAATTTATCTTTCCACCCTGAATCATTATAAACTCTATATTTGAAAATATAAATTTTATATAAATACTTAAAAATATTATATATCAACTTTAATAAATCTTTAAAATCAATATTTATTAAAACCATATATTTCTTTTCAAAACCATAGAAATCATTTTCAAAATATTTATATATATATATAGACCAACGGCATCTGTATATATTTTTCTAACCTATGGTCAAGTGATACGGATATTTATCATTTTAATCCGCAATTTAAATATATACGGGTATATATCATTTCAACTCGCAATCCCAAATTCAATTCAAATGAAAATCGCTTGGGTTTAACATTTCAACCCAAAACGATTTTCTCTTATTCTACAGATCGTTCAGGTATGTATCATTTCAACCCATAGTGAATCCTATACTAACAGGGAACTTGCAGAGTGATAACAGATATGATAGATATGATAATAATATAACAACCAGTAACATGCATATATCATCAGTGATAAATAACAGATAATGGTGTCAGATGTCATAGGTGAACAGATACAGATAATAACATATATATAGCAATGTAAATAACTAGCAGCAGCATATTTCAATTGTCATTTCAATTGAAATCAAATTTAATAAATATAAGAACGTTAATCGTGAGTGATTGCTCAACTTTCGAGGCTATATATGAACGAGAATGAAATGAGTTACGAATCCAAGCACGAATTCCAAATCAAAGCTAGATTGGCACGAATTCGACGAACAGAGCTGATAACAGGAATTGATAAAATGAATCAGAACCATCCAGATATAATTGAAACAATTATACGTTATAAATTTTCCCTTAAAACTAAATTTTTAAAACACACATTTAAAATAAGATATATATATAATTTCAAATCAATATTTGAACTCATCACCAAATTCATGTATAAATTGTATAAATATAGCATTTACAAACAATACATATAAATGCAAAATATATATAGCCAATTAAATGCATACCCATAAATACAAGCTACCAAATCATATACAGATATATATATTTTAAACAACTTATTTTAAATTAAAATAACTTACACATACTCATAGAAAGCTAATAGTAATACTAATATAAACTTTTATAGCCTTACACATAAAAGCTCAAGAGACAAAATTTATAATAGGTTATATAAAATAAAGTGTAATACAATATATAAAAAACATTCATAGAAACTATAAACTTACTTTATCCATATCAATTTATGCCGTAGCTTTTTATGAAATATATATATATATATTCAAACAAAACACTTATAAAACTAATATATATATACAGGCTTATATCAATATCTATCCATACTGTAACATTTGTACACAAAATATATATACACGAGAAACCAGTATACATAATATGTATTCAAATCCAAACAACATTTTATACATACTTTATATGAGATCACTAATATAATATATATTATAAACATGAACTCACCTGTGTAAACATACATATTGTTGTACAAGTATACTGCTTATATAAAATTAATATATACCCATATATATTTAAAATCCAAACATCAATGTCTCTGTTATGTACAAAAACACGTGATATTTATATGTGTTAATTTTTTTTATAAATTATATATATACAATACTAACAGTTCATGCGAAAATAGTCTTCATGTGACATATATTATACTTTATAAATTATATATACAATATACTAATAGTTATATATATATATATAAATCCACTTACATATATATTATAACAAACTGTTACACAAATATATATATACTTACAATATAAACAACTTGATATATATATAACAAATCTTATAGTATATATGTCTTTATATATATAACGCAGAACTTATATCAATACATCAACTTTCTAAACTAATTTATATATAACTGATATATACATAAACTCTAACAAATCATAGAACTATAAATATAAATATAGACCAAATATATATACAAACCTATATATATAAGTATCTGTATATACCAACCGAGTATATAGTGTAGATATGTGTGTGTGTATATATATATATACACACATAGTTGCTATAATTCATACTATTATAAGCTAATATATATAAAACTTTATAACTAAAACATATATGTTTAACTTATACATAATAACATGCTCAACAGCCTACAATTATATATGAATCAAAATCGGTTTACCTGTAGATAAAATAAAGGAAAGGGGAAGAGCCGTGAGTCTCCGCTACAGCTGTGTGTTGTGCTCGGGTGGATGACGAGGTGAGAAGCACGGTAGGCAAGGTGATGGGTGGCCGATGGTTGAGTCGGCTCCGGCAATGGGCGGTGGGAAGGCATGGTCGGCTGACACTCGAGTTTGTTGGAGAGAGGAGGCCGCGTGGGTTTGGGTTTTGGGTGTGGTGAAGTGGAGCTGAAGGAATGGGAGATGTGGTGCCAAAATCAGGGGACAGCAGCTACAAGCCCAAAATACAAAAGCTTAAATATAATACAACTTCTCAAAACAATGAACCGACTCAATTTTATGGAAAGAGAGGGGGACCACAGCTATAGGTTATAAGAAACGTTAGCAGTAAATTGGATATAAGGAATCATGAAAGTAGCACTAGAATTTATGAAATAGTAAAAGCAAGTGACCGTTGAATTTTCAACGGTTGAAAATTGAAAGGTCACAAAACGAAAGACACGGTTCAGGTACCAGAAATGCTGCTAAAATGTCAGGAATAAGGTAACAAAGCAATAGCAATCAAAATTTAGAGAAACGAAAGATGACGTCTCACTTAGAAGATGATTTACAAATTTATTGTGTAAAACTATTTAAGTTTGGAAAACATTTTATTATCATCAATTTTAACTGATTTAAATTTAAATAGAATTACACAAGAAAAATAAACTTTCATATTATCCGATGAAAATTTACCAGTTGCTATGTTTAAAAAGACGTATTCCAAATATTAAATTTTTATTTCAAAATATTATTGTTTAAAATTTTAACAAAATTTCAATTAAATATATTATTAAAACAAATAAAATTATTAAAAATTTACGGGTCGTTACACTTAAACATTACCATGGCACAAGGCTGCCCCAAGTATGAATTTTAGCATTGGTTAGCCATGGTCATGTAAAACCATACAACTAGTTTCAACTGTATCAATGTTATAAGTATTTTCGAATATATAAAGTATTTTAAACATGATCAAGTAGAATCATGCAACAAAATTACTTTCATGTATATCAAATTATTTAGCCATGGCTAAAGTAGTGCCATGTAAGAGTGAGAAATGGCCACGTAGTGCTATGTAAGAGTGAGCCATGTTGAATAGTACCATGTAATTATAGACACAAAGCAATTTTCTTCTTCAACTTTTGAATAAAATCAACTCCGAAAAAAATATTAAAGGCTACGTGGTTCATCCAATTCCTACAAAGTTGGGTTTTGATTCATGAATCCAAAGAGGGATTTCAAATTAAAGTTTTACTTTTTGGCTAGTTCTGTAAAGTATGATCTAAATTTAATTTATTTTCTTGGATGCAATATACTTATCTTAATTTATATGTCCATATTATTGCCTCACATTTATTTAGAATTAGTAATGCAATTTAAAAAACCTGTTAATGAAATGATCTATTTTAGCTTGATAAATTAAAACCAAAATTTATATATGCATAAAATTATGTTGTGAGTTATGAATTTATGTTTCAATATTACCTATAATAATATTCTAAATATATTATACAATTTAATGATTTGAATGTATTTGCTTGAATTTTTAGTTAATCCAAAAATATAGAGGCTGTTGATATCTATTTAATTCGATGTATGCAATTTTGGTTTTATAATATTTTTTATCATTTAAAAAAACTAATTTTTATCTTTGGGTTGAAAACTTATTTATCTACAAACATACATACATACATACATACATATATACTTATATATGTATATATATATATATATATGCAAATACATCTGAAAAGTTTAATGTACTATGAATGTATGTTTTGAATCAATTGGAAATTGTTTTGGTTTGACCATTATATATTTTTATATATCTCTGTGTATGTGTGTTTATATATATATATATAATTTTTTATATTATTGAGGTATGTATTTTAGAAACAATTTTATCCATAAATTTATTTTACATTGAATAATTTAAAATTGAGGCAACAACACACACACATACACACACTCTAAATATATACATGGTAGCTATAAATACCAATATTTACACATGTATATAGACTATGCTATTGTTTGTTGTTTTTGTCATATTAAACTTATTGTTATCACACATCATCTCTTGAACAAACATTAGATGTAGTAACAACTGAATGTTTGCAAAAGAGGAAGGTGGGCCAACTAGTGATGCTACCTTTATCTCTTTTCTTTAGATCTTGATTTGATTATATCTTGATCAAATTTCATGTTTGTTCCTATCTTTAAATACTAAGCAATTATATTCACTATATGTTTCATGTGTATGTCACACTATTTAGAAATATGGATATATTTGATATATTCATACTTAATATCATACTTATTCACATAACATGCTTAATTAACATATATTTAATTAATCGTAAATAAGAAAATCTTTAATAAAATATGATTTTATTAAAATAACTAGATTTGATCTAGTATTAGACATTTAGGGTCAATTAGGATTTTTATTAAATCTACCTATTTTACCCACTATGAAACAGGCCAGTTCCTTCAATGGTATTAGAGCTCATATAGTCTACACAGTCTAATTAGCGAACATTTAGGGTTAATTAATTAAATTTATCTATCACATGGGTGTTTAGAAAAGTAGCATCTAGGGTTTAATAATCAAGTGTTACCCCTCGTTGGCTACTAGGCTGATCCAATGGGTGGAGTAAGTCCAAAAGGTTGGTCTAAAAGTAAGACCCAAAGTTATATAGGCCTTGAGCTAATTTTCAAAATTATATTTGCAAATTTAATTTTTTTTTAAATTTAAAAGCTAGGTTTAAAATATAAAATGAAATTTTATAAAATTTATAAAATATTTTTCAAAATGGTTTTGAAAGTAAATTTATGTTTTCAAAAATTATTTAATATTATATTAATTATATTAATTAAATAATTAATCAATTGAAGGTTAATTAAATAAAATCAACATATATAATGGTATATGTATAAATATTTATCTTAAATTATTTAAGGTAAATACAAATACAATATTTGGTTTTATTAAAATATTTAATTAATATTTTTTAATTAAACGAATAATTTATTTGATAAATATATTAATTATGTTAATTGATGTTAACATATACATTTATGTGATATATATAAGTAACTATAATTATTATAGCCATATATTTATCTTAAATTGTTTAAGTTGAATAATATAAAATTTCCGATTTAATTTAAAATTTTACTTAAATTATTTAATTTAATAAAGAATTTATCAGATAAATTAATTAATTAAAACTTAATTAATTGACACACATACATACATAGATATATATATATATATATGTATGTATGTGTATATAAATAAACTATAAATATTATAATGGATATTTATCTTGGATAGTTTAAGGTAAATGATATGTAACTTATGAAATTTTAATAAAATTTAACTAAATTAGTTAATTAAATAAAATTGAAAATTAATTCAATATGATTTAACTAATTAAAATTAAAATTAATTATATATAATTTAATTAATAAAATTACAATATGTATTTATGTAAATTAATTATATTATAACAGTTATGAATAAATTAAACTTATATAACTAAATCCGTATAAATATAACGAAAGTGGAACTAAAATAAACCCAAAATAGATTTTTAGAGTAAATGTGTACGTATGGTACATAAACCATGATTTCAAATACGTCTAACATCTAAATCACGTGGGTATTTCATAAGAAATACAATATTCCTTAAGTCGATATCACTCACAATATATTAAAGACTATGAATCTCTGAATCAAGTTGTCCTTTACCTTTTATATATACATAGATTACTTGCATACTCATTCGTCATTGAGCATACTCAACCTAGGGACATTATGTATAGTACTATCAATATATTGCGAGACAAAGTAAGGTACATATATGTATTTGTTGAGCAAACGGAGGTATGTGCATTATACTTATGCATTCATAAAATGGTTGGGGCAAGCGATAATCTCTTTTGATTTGCTAAGCAAACTCAAACTCGAGATTGAGAATAGGACAAACACCACGGTTAGGAGTTATATATGGTACAACCGATAAAGGTTATCCATCATTTGCAGGCCTATGATTTATTGAGTGAACTCTGGTCAAAATTCCAAGGCAAGCGAGTCCTAACACCCACCAGAGGAATCAAAAGATTTCAATGTTTCTCCTAGGGTTTTGAGGAATATAAAAATCCATGGGAGCCTTATTAGAAAAATGAAATGTCAAGCTTAACCTTTCTAGTAGAGTGCATGTTATATAAATTAAAATGATCTACATTGATAAATTTGTGCAAATAAATTGATAAAATTGTTTATCAATAAGAATATACTAATGAACCGAATTAAGATTGACCAAGAAATATAGAAGATACTTACTTATAATTTTTGGCATGTTGTTGCATTCGTAACTTGTCATTTAACTATTTATCTGCATAAAACTTTGTGTTGTCTTCTTTGGGTTTTGAACTTGATAGCGATACAAAGGATATGGATAATCGATCCATATTAGATCATATACAAAAGTTGTACAGCGAATGATCATGTTCATAACATATGAAATCTCAGCGAGATTGATTCACTTAAGATGAGCAAGTAGACAATAGTGCAAAATCATATGTTCAATATAATTGAATACAATAAGAATTTTTTTGCATGGAAAAGAATAAAAGATCGACCAAGGAATTCGATAACTAAAATTTCGGCTTCAATCAGTTTAAGTGCAACCTGTTCAATATTTTTAAAATGTTATGAATATCCAAATGCAATTTTGTAAAGAATTCGGCGCAGTCTTGTTATATAGTCACCTTTTGAATGGTTCAACAATTTGAGAAGAAAGTTTGTGTTCGACAGTGGATGTAAAATAGGCACATTTGGGATGAAGAGAGTGAATGGTCACTTCTCCTTTATAATAGACATTGGAAATGAGATTGTATGAAATTTAGTAAGATACTTTTATGTAACAAGAAATGTGATCTTTGTTTCAAATATGTTATATTATAGAAAATTATTTTCTATAAAAGTAATTTGTGTAAGTTTAAGATATTTAATCGATAACTCTCGACTATTGTAACACCCCATAAAAGTAACGGTAATTAATAAATAATTAATAAGGCTCTAAAAATGGAATTTGAGAAAACTATGGAATTGGGCCACGAAAGTTACACCATTTCGTTATTGACAATTTTCTAAGCAACTTTCATATTTGGAGTTTCGCGATCGAAGCTCAACAAAGAAGTTGTTAACGTCTGAAGTTTTTGAAATGAAAATAATTAAAAAAAGAAAATAGGAAATAAATTATATTAAATATGGACCCCACCAGTCGACCCCTCTTTGGACTGGTCGACTACTAGTAGTCAATCGCCTATAAAGGAGCGGTCAACCGGTCCTATTGTGACGACCCAGCCTTTCGACCCTAAGAAATTGACACTAATACATCCTTGGTATTCACGTGCCGCAAAACCAAGTGTTGGAAGGATGGATAGTAAAAGGTAAAAAGAAAATAAAGACATAACAGAATTTTACGCGAATGGAATAACATATATTATTTTAATATATATGATCTTTATAGTGGAAATTTTAAATACATTTATCAAAGTCTATTTTATAAATCATCCTGGATAGTTATAAATCTCTATCCTTATAAATGTTGAATACAATAAGTAAACTAATGCAGCAGAAATGGAAATGGAGAACTACCTACAGGAACATCTTCAGCTTTAGACTTCAAGCTCCATCACAATTCTCCAAGTTAAACCTAACTACTTAGCTGCCCGAAAAAATAGGGCACCCAGAGTTTAAGGGAAAAGAAAATAAACTTTGGGTCAATCATGGGGCTGGTATGAAAAACTAAAAATACAGATATTTGAATTCAAAGGGTATCTCATAAGACCACGCCGCACATAAACACGGAATGATTTTTTACCTTATGATAACCAAAATCTTTACTATGCAAAACCTGGTAATATTATTTTTAATAACTTTCTTTTGAAAACAACTTTCAGGTAAATATACATATTCTTAGCCGGAATTGTTACATTATTAAATTCCAGCATACTAGGCTCTACAATCAAGTTCAAAGGCACTTATTGGAGGATGAATTCTATACAATAACAAGGTAAGGGACTACCTTCCGACAGTGCATCTCTAGAAAAATGCACCGAGGAACCAACAAATGGTCCTCTATCAACACAGAACCGGCCTACCTTTACCGTAGTAGTACCGAATATGACACCACCCCGGTCATTCATGACCTATCCGAGAGCTCTCATAGCATACAAAACATACCCGATATATAGAGGGTAATCTAGAAAGGTGATGACCATATCCTAATGGGTGCGACCCACATAGCCCTGCCGCATCTACCCTATTTTTGTCATTCCCAGGTAATGAGGCTCGAGGTAACGATTACATTTCTCATAGCACATATTTCACTTGAATGCCACATTGCCAGTTCCACCACACACTATTGATTTATAAAAATGTACAACCTTCGAGCTCGTGCTTCTTAGAGAAGGGTGTTAAGTATAGGAGAGTTACCTCCTACACCACCAAACAGATGTACGTTTGTAAAAATCAATGTACATGCATTTTAGAAATGCAGTGTCAGACATTCGTCTATACATTTTGACCTTATCTATTCCTTACGTAGGAAAAAGACCAAGTAAGCAAGGGCACTGGTTGTTCCTGAACATCTCCTTAGTTTAAGAACCTCACATTCGGATCTCATGAATCGAAAAATCCATTATACTCATCGGCTTTTAAAGCTAAGATTAAATCACCTATTTGTAATAGCTTTTCTTCTAATCATTTATTTAAACTCCTTTAAAAGTAATTATAAAACTTCCAAATCTTCTTGAAAATACTTAATTATTTATTTGAAAACATTTATAAAAGATTTGGGAAAGAATAATTAAGTTTAAATCTATATTTCAAAATTTATTAAGAACCGTCACAAAAAATGCTGCGAATAGTGCTTTAAAGGCTTATTTGATCAAAACAACTTTTCTATTATTTAGAAATCTATTTTTATCACTCAAATCTCTTTTAAAGCATTTTAATATATTTATAAAATTTATTTCATATTTTTAAAGAATTAAATATATCCATTTTAAAAAAATTATCGCTTTGGTTTCCGAACTGCAAAAGTGCCACTATTTTGAAAACTTGGTTTGCTCATATTTCAAAATCTACTAAATGAAATCTCGATCATTTTCTATTGTTTGAAAACTATGATTATAAGAGTTCAAAAAATTCTTATTCCAAAGAATTCTGACTCTGATTTCATTCTATAAATGGGTTTAATTTTCTGCGGTGCGAAATCGCGAACACCGTTACATGACGCGTCCATTTTAACTAATTTTCCATATCCTTTCCAAACTTTTTTGAAACACTTAAATGTTTATAAAACATTTCTAAATCATTTTAAACCATTTTAAAGAGGTTTAACAATCTCATATACACCATTTCATTTATTAAGGGAAAGTGATTTTCTTTGCGATATCCGACGTGTATTAAACGTGAATTGTTAACACATCCAAACAAACTTATTATCATATCCAAACATGGTTCGCAATCATCATAACCAAGCATAGCCAAACATATATATCATCCAAAATACCATAATATAAATAGAGTTTCTCACCTTCATTGGATATTAGGCTTATGAAAATGGACTATAGATTTGCTACGATCGAATCCAAGCTTATGGAACCGAGCCTAGGACCTTTGGATAGCCATGGCCTAAGCTTGCAAGTGAAGGTGGGCTCGGCCAATGGTGATAGAGATGGTGGCCGTGAGTTTGGAAGGATGAGAGGAGTGGATTTCACTTGATTTTGAAGTGGATTGCGAATGTATATATACTTATATAAATTTATTTTCTTTTTTTGCTAATTTTTCTTCATAAATTTCCTAAGTAGATAAGAAATTAAAATAGCTTGAAAAAAAGGAAAAATAAGATGAAGAATGGTGTTAAAATTATGAAAGAATGGATGGGTACTTATAGGAAATTTTTGGAAATAAATATCAAAATGTGCATGGACCAAAATGCTCTTGCCTACACCCTCCCCTTCCCATCAAGCCACATGGCTAAGTCTTCCCCTCTTGAGCCTTCATGTGTGTAAGAGTGAAGTGAAGTTTACTTTTTAAGTATGAAAATATCTTAGTTATTTATAACGTTTACTATTTGTAAATTTAAAAGTAAATGGTAAATATGTATATGTGTGTATATATATATATATATATATGTTATTTTTTATGTATATGTATATGTAATTATATGTATATGCATGTCGTATGTGTGTACAAGTTATATAAACAATGTTGCATAACTTCTCTACGTTAAACCGCTATGAATTCCGATTCCAATTCCCAATCATATTTTCACTTATAAATAAAATTACATATAAACTTAAACAAAATTTGAAAACTAATTTCTTATCATTTTTAACTCATTAAAATGATCCCATTTGAATTATAAAACCATATAACTCAATATTAAACAATTGTTTATAGAAAGTGTTATTATATCAATAAAGCGATATCAATTTTCCTTATAATTTCAAGTTAAATATATATTTTCATAAAACTATCATAAACGATTTATTATCACTTCATGACTAATTAAAATGAATTATTACCATTTTAAAACAATTATTTAAATAATTAAAAAAATATTAAATCATTAAATCTCAATTTAAATTCATAAGCCAATTATTAAATATGATGCCATTATTGATGATGTCATAAATACTTTTATTTCCAAAAAAATTATTTCATATTCTTGTTTAAATGGATAAATAAGTGTATGTATCTAGCTCTGTGCACGACTTCTGATGATTATAGAGCTGTTTATTGATAAAACAATTTTTGACCATTTTATCGATACTCTTTCAAAGTTTATATTTTTGTAAATACTTATTCAAAATAAGATTACCATCATTTTTGTTCAAAACATCATAATCTATGTTTTAAAAAGCTTATATTTGAATGTTTAAAAATAAATATAATTTATCAAATTGATAAATTTGCAGGTCGTTACAAACTTCCCTCCTTAAAAGAATTTCATTTTCGAAATTACAACGCAAAACGTAAAGATGTTTGCCCAAAATATTTATTTTTAAACTTACACTTATATAATGTATATAGATTATACGTACGCGATAGTTGTTTCGATCTCTTTTTTGAATATACAATTTTACATCCAAACTAGTATCGATCCTTCGATTCACTAGTGCGGAACTTTGATCAGGCTCGGAAGCTTTTATTTTCCTTGCATAGCTCTCAACTATGGTAGAAAATCTATGCATCTGACTACAAACCCTTATTAATGTTTGCCTTCGAGCATCGAGTGATAATTTTTTTTTGAATATAAAAGTCTTATATCCAAATCTTAGGTTAAGTTATGTTGCGAAATAATAATTGGTAATGCATTTATACTTTGACTTTCCAAAATATTTAGTAAAATTTTGTTTTAAGTTTTTAAACATTTCATAACATACCTTTTTTTCTTACAAAGAAAAATCTCCATTTAAATTTTCATTGCTTTATCAAGAATTCTTATTAATGTACTTGAGTGATTTGTGTAATTGCAAATGAACGAAGTAAAAATGAAAGCTCATAGTTATATTATACCACTTCATATCTTACATCCATCATTCTTACCATACTTGGATCATCCTTAAGTCATCCCAATCTTACTGGGTGCATAATAGAAGTACATAATACAAATACATGACTAGCCACAACATCACCTTATCACAAACCATACATATAGGCTACTATTAAATGCTTAATACTAGATAGATAGTCACAAATCTTTAATCACAATCTCAATCATCACTCAGAATCCATTGCCGATGGTGCACTCCAATATTGTAACGACCCAGAATTTTTAATATTTGAAATTGGAATATTTAATTGATTTTAAATATTTAAAAGTTAATTTTTAACTTGAATTTCAAATATAACTATTTATTGGATAATTTAATTTTTGAATTAAATAATTGGAAATTGAGAAAATTATTGAATCTTGAGTTTTAATCTCGTTAAAAATAATTTAAAGGCTTGTAAAATTTATATTAATAATGCTGATGAAAATAAAAGTTTTAAATTTGAATTTAAAAGTGATTTGTTCAGTTCTAAAAATTTATCGTTTAAATTGATATTTAAAAATAGCCTTCCGGGGCACAGTCTCGGATTTCAACGAAACCAGTTCCATTGGATCTATAATAGTGTATTATTATCGGATTTCAAATTTCTTAGCATTTGGAGTTATTGTTTGGCCATACGGGATATAAACGCGCTGAAATTTATATCGAAAATTCAATATAATAATTGGGTCCAAAAAGCTATCTTCTCCATACGATCGAATTAGGACTCGAAACCATTTCCATTATGTTCAGAATAGGAGTATAACATTATGAATGCCTAACAGCATGCCTCGATAGGAGATCGAAATTGTAAGCTGCTTTTGAAATGAGATAATTTGAATTTAGAATAATATATTATTTTCAATACTTCAAATCACTATACCAATACTTCAAATCACTGTACACAAACCTCATCCAGCACGCAAACATCAATTCCCTCCTCCTTTCTATATTTAACAGACGTAACTGTACAGTTCGAAAGATAAAAAAATGGCTAACTTAAAAATTTATCTTCTCCTACTCAATTTAAAATTCTCAGATTTGTTTTAAAAATCATGTTTTTGCATTCTCTTTGATTTGGTGTACATGTTAAAGGGTGCGACCATGGGTTGGTTTGCTCGACTGATCGTAGAGGGCTTAGCCTAGAGCTAGGGTTTCGATTCCTAATCAATTTAGGAGATTTTTGTTGAAGTGGATGATGGTAATGGTCTCGTCATCGAATATGGCAGTTGCCGGAGGGGTTTCTGCGTGGTCCGATCAACTAGGGGAGATCACGATTTAGGGCGGGTCGAGGGGGAGCCGGGCTGTCGAAATTTCATATGGGGCATCAGAGTATAGGGGATGCTGATGAAGGGGTGGAGATCAGTGAGGTGGTCGTGGGTGGTCGCAAATCGAAGGATGGTCAAGTGGTTGATCGTATCAGTGATACGCACGCACGTTGGGGCATGGGTAGGAGCAGTAGGCAAATAAGGGGAAGAAGGAGATAGTTTGAGCAGGTATGGGTTAATGGGCTTCGGCCGTTTGAAAAAAAAAAAATTTAAAAGAAAAAAAAAGGAATTTGGGGAAGATGAGTTGCGGTTAGTCTTTGATTTGGGCCGGTGACATCTTGGGTGTGGGCCGTGTAAATAAATAGTAAGCTATTTTTATATTTATACAAATTGTTTAATTTAAATTCAATTACTTATAAATATCATAACACGTCGTTATAGGTCGGATTCGAATGCAACTTTTTGCATTACGTTGCGTTCGTAATAGCATATTCTTCGAAATGAATTAATTTGTCGACAATTGGAGCTAGCGGGAATTTTGGTTAGAATTAAGCATCTGTTTCATTTTAAACTAAATAGAATGCTTCGGCAACAAATGAAATTAAAGTTAGTTAATCTCACTCAAATTTGGAATTTCCGCAATTAATTTTAGTAGTTAAAATTAAATATTGAGTGTTGGTTGAATTGATATATTTTTATCAGTTGATGTGATATTATATATATAGTAGTATATATATATATATATTGGAGTGATTGATATTCCCACATTTATATAGCGGATGAGACCCTATGCGCCCCGCATAATAGAGGATGACCCTATATACCGCGATATCCGCCTCGAAGTGGGATTGGTATTTTTTATATTGTACTAACATCTGTGGATGCAGGAAAACAGGTTGGAGGGATCCAACTGGATTCCTCAAAAATGTTGAAATTATTTTCATATTTAGTGATATGATTTATTTGAATAGTCTGTGGTAGATTATATTGGAGATTGAAATTTATTGGATGTTATGGTATTGCTGGATATATTTTTGGCATTTTAAAATATCAAAAATATGAATATTGAATTTTTAAAGGAAAATGAAAAGGGGAATTTTAAAGTAAAACATTTATAGTAAAGTTAGATAAATAAAAAGTAATGAATTTGGGAAAAGTAAATAGTTTGACTTTAAAATCCTATTTAATAATTCCGGAATATGGAAAATAGAGATTTTTGGATAAATGTGAATTAAAGGGTTTTTTAAAAAAAATAGAACTTAAGCGACATTGTTTTAAGTATAAAAGAATGTATTTTTAAAATTTAAGTTTTAAATAGTTTGGGAAATAAAAGGGAAAAATTAGAAATAAAATAGGAAATTGATGTTCATATTTAAATAAGATTTTAAATCATAAAAAGGAAGTGAATATGAAATTAGTGAGTTTTGGAATAAATTTGGGTTAACTAAGAAATTAATTTTTAAAATGGAATTTAATTTAGAGAATCAATTTAAAATCGATTAAGTGCTGAAAAACAGTGATAAACGGGAGATGAGATTATGGGGATTATAAACGAATTTTATAAAATATAGTGAAGAAATTATCAATGGATAATTTGAAAAATTATAAATTCACGATGGGGATTTATAAGGAAATGGGTAAATCGTTTTAAAAATAAATAGTAGTTTTATTTTTAAAAATGTGAAAAAGGAAATTTACGGAATTGGAACGTAAATTAAGCTGGAAATAAATCGAGAGGGATTTATAAAATAATTGGACTGGCTATATTTTGGTTGGAAATATATTTTTCGGAAAAGTTAAGTATATTTTAAAAGAAAGATTTTTAAGTATTAATTAGAAAATTTAAAAGTGTTTAAAAGAATGTTTTAGAAAAATTTATCATTTAATTGTTTTAAAATTGTTAAAGTAAATATTAATTAAGTTAGTTATAGTAGTTAATTATTATTAAAGGTTAAACCAGTATTATTATTTTAAAAGGATAATTATTCAATATTAATATTTTATACAATAGCTTTTATTTAAAAGTAGTTTTTGTCTAAAGTTAACTTGGAAAATTATTATAGAAATTTCATTAGTATTACTTTGAAAATTATTAAATAGAGTTTTCGGGAAGTAATGGTATACTCGCGTAAATCGGAGGCAGCGAGTGCCTGTAGTTAAGTCTTGAATTTCCCTAGGATAGAGACGTAACCATTGAGCTGTGATCCATGGTTTGAAACTGCATTGGTACTTTCCACATTATTTTTAAAGGGTTTGCAAATATTTTTGAAAGACAGTTTGTAAATTTACTAAATTCAGTAAGATAAGTATGTATAATTTGGATAAGGAGATTTAAATTAAATTAAAAAGAGATTTAATGTTTCATTGGAAATATGGAATATCTGGTTGAATTGATTATTATTTGATAGTTAAATAACCGACTATCAAAATCTGGACTTAAATACAACTTTGGAATATCTAGAAGAAGAACTATTGGAATTATATGGTACAGTTTCCGTTCGAGGTGCTATACTGTACGTATAAACTCGTTCCGTTCTCCTATGACATTTATAAGGAAATCCGTCCACTAATGGTTAGGAGGTGATCTCCGATCTTAGTTTCGTCTGTGTATTTCCTAAAGAACCGGGGTTGAGTTTACCGGAAATATCAAACGTTGTTTCGAAGAGACCGGGATCAGATTTGTTATTCGAAAACCACTTTGATCCAATGAGTACGTTTTTCCAAATGAAGACAAGAGTAGGGAGTCGAAGATGGAGCAGTGAAGTGCAAGGGCTAATCGTTACTAATCCCGAGGGTGATTCCAAAATGGATGTAGTAGGCGTAGTGCCTTCGGTTCCGTTCGGACTCGGAGCGGACTTGTATGGATGAATGCTATCAGAACATTGTCATCGGAGGACAATGAGCATTCTAAGTGAAAAATTCCTTAAATAGGTAATCGTAGCCTCTAGCCTCATCAACCAGGAATGATTGAAAATCAGGGGAAATGCAGCAAGGCTAAGTGGGTCGCACCCAAGTAGGGTATGTTTATCACCTTTCTAGATAACCTCGGATATTATTTTATTACTACGATGTATGGAAGGAGCTCGAAAGAGGGTGGGATCACCCAGTGTGATAGCATATTCGGTCTATCCAGGTCAGGGATAGTCCGGTCTTGTGTAGCAGGGGATCCCGACGTGGCCCTCGGTACAGTGTTTCTAGACATGTACCGTGACAGGTGGTACCCCGGTGCCTAGTCATTCAGATGGAATCCATTCTCAAATAAGCGCCGTACGGTTTTGATTGTGCCCAACTATGCTGAAACGTGAGATGCATGCATTTCACCTATTTGAATAAGTATTTGTACTTGGACACTATTATAATATCAGAGGATTTGATATGAAATGTTTTGGTTATCGTAAGGTAAAAACCCGTCCTGTTTATTTGTGGCGTGGTCTTACGAGATACCTTTGATTTTCAAAAGATTTTGATAACTTTAATAATTCAATTTGAGTGTGTTTTCTCACACTGGTTTTCCAAACTGACTCGGGTGTTATTTTATTATAATGCTCGGGTCAGACCGAGTATTATAGATACAGGATAGGAAGCTATGGAGCTCAGGAGACGAGCTGGATGACGAAGACGTATTACACGTATCTGATTTATATTTTTCTGTATATTGTAGGGTGTATATTCAACTTTTGTGAGGGCAAGTTATTATAACTGTCCAGTGTTGTGTTATTGATGTAGTGTACTCTAATGATGTAATGTATAATAATGGATATAGTTTTATTTTTGCATAGAGACATGTTATTATCTATTATATATTGTTCCGCTGCGATTATGAGATTCTGTGTTGTTGTTTCTATCTCTTCTTCTACCTCTTTCTTCTTTTCCCTAACGACCTGGTATTTCCGGCATTCGATTGCTCGGTTATATAGTGAACGTATTGATGGCTATTTTCGGGTGTCGAAAATCCGGACCGTGACAAATATCCAAACTCTAAAGAAACTTCCCCAACATCCTCATCCTCACTTTCTTGTTCATCGTCGGCTTCATTTCCATCTTCATTTTGTTGTATCTCATCCTCCACGTATGGTAGCCAAGGCTAATTCCATGGAACAAGTTCAAGTCCGACTGGTACTCCCTGTAACATTTACCCTTCCTCTAATTCCTCGGCTTCTTCTTCATTATCTTATGTATCATCCCAATGAATGTATGAACTCGATGACTCCTCATGCCAAATAACATGATCCCCATCCATCTCCCATACGATATTGTTGTCCTACGACTGTTGTTCGATCCATTTGATATTATATCATTCGAGTTCTCCTCTGGTTCAGACTCTTCCTCCACGGGTTCTTCTTTAGGTTCGAATTCTGAACTGGCAGGGTCAGTGATCCCCCTTCCTTTTGAAGCTGGAACGGCCTCAGTTTCACTAGATATTATGACCAGATCTAGAGTTAGGGAAGGTATAAGCATTCCCACTATTGGGTAACCATCTCTGTCTCTACGAGTATACAGATCATATTCTTCTTCTATGGGTTGTTCCTCATCACTAGAAAGAATGATTAGATCATCTTTCTCACCTCAATTTTCTCTTGAGGTTTCTCCTTTTGAATACTTTCCTCCATAAGGATTTTAGAAATATAAACACAAATGCTTAGAAGCAGACACTAAGTATTTATCCTAACTTAACAAGTATAGTGCTTTTCAAAACCAAGGTTTGATTAATACTTAGGAAGCAAATCGAGATATTTATCAAAATGTTTTTGTCTTTCAAAATCCTCTCTATAAAAAAACCTTTTAGATAAAAGTTCTCATTATCCAAATCTTAGGTTTTCCTTCTTATTCTTAATCTCCTCAATAACATTATTAAACATCCTATAGTCAAATTGTGAAATTCTAATCACAAGAAGTTTATTTTTGATTTAACTAACTTGTTTTTAAAACAATTATCCAATTTATGACTTTAATATCATAACTAACTATGGTTTGCAAATTATATTCTTTATATTTAAAATATGACCTTAGGTAAAATTATTTCATTTAACATATTTTCAAAACAGATCATTTTTATATATTATTAACAAATACCGCCCATATATAATATGAAAAAATCATTCTAGAGTGTCTCTTACCCTATCTCTAATGAGTTACTCATCCTAAGGCATTACTAACCCTATCTCTGATGAGACTTTACCCCTATCAGGCTCGGGTGTTCGTTCAACCTAAGCTCTGATACCAAATGTGATGACCCACCCTTTCGACCATCAAAAATTGACACTAATACGTCCTTGGTATTCACATGTCGCAAAATCAAGTGGCGGAAGGACGAATAGTAAAGGGTAAAAAGATAATAAAGACAGAATATAATCTTACACGAATGGAATAAAATATATTATTTTAATATGTATGATATTTATAGTGGAAATTTTAAATATATTTATCAGAGTCTATCTTATAAATCAGTCTGGACAGTTATAAATCTTTGTCCTTATAAATGCTGAATACAATAAGTAAACTAATGCAGTGTAAATGGAAATGGAGAACTATCCATAGGAACATCTTCAGCTCCAGACTTCAAGCTCCATAACAATGCTCAAAGTTAAACCCGACTACTTGGCTGCCTGAAAAAGTAGGGCACCCATATTTTAAGGGGAAAGAAAATAAACTTCGGGCCTGTCATGGGACTGGTGTGAGAAACTCAAAATACGGATATTTGAAAACAAAGGGTATCTCATAAGATCGGGCCACACATAAACATGGAATAGGTTTTTACCTTATGATAACCAAAATCTTTACAACGCAAAACCTGGTAATATTATTTTAATGACATTCTTTTGAAAACAACTTTCAGGTAAATATACATAATCTTAGCCGAAATTGTTACATTATTAAATCCCCAGCATACTAGGCTCTACAATCAAGTTCGAAGGCACTTATTGGAGGATGGATTCCATAAAATGACAATGTAAGAGACTACCTTCTGATAGTACATCTCTAGAAATATGCACCGAGGCACCGAGAGATGGTCCTCTATCAACATAGAACCGACCTACCTTTACCGAAGATAGTACCAAATATGACATCACCCCGAACGTTCCCAACCTATCTGAGAGCCCTAATAGCATACACAACATACACAATATCTAGAGGGTAATCTAGAAAGGTAATGGCCATATCCTAATGGGTGCGACCTACGTAGCCCTGCCACATCTACCTTGTTTTTGTCATTCTCAGGTGATGAGGCTCGAGTTAACGATTACCTTTCTCATAGCACACATTTCACTTGAATGCCACATTGCCAATTCTATCACACACCATTGATTTCCACAAATGTACAACCTCTAAGCTCATATGTCTCAAAGAAGGGTGTTAAATATAAGAGAGTTACCTCCTATACTACGAAATAGATGCACGTTTGTAAAAATCAATGTACGTGCATTTTAGAAATGCAATGTCAGACACTCGTCCATACAAGTTGTCCAGGAAGAGGATAAACCGAAGGCATTCTCCTACTACATCCTGTTTTGGGAATCACCCATAGGATTAGTAGCGAGAATTCCTTGCATCGAAGATCAAATGACGATACTATTGCCACATATATATATGATATGGGAAATTCCCCCTGAGGGTCAGTGACAAGCAACCCTACAGTCCACCATCTAATTTATTATCATTCCATGTCTTCTCTTCCGAATGTACATTGGTTCGAAGTGGTTTTCGAATAGGAATAACCCAAATTTGATCCTGGTTCCTTCAAACCAATCATCAATAAAAGATGTTCAGTTTGAGGATGATTATCATTTCATTTATCAATATCTTTTATCAAATAAAATATCTCTTTTAGAGATAAATCTTTAAATTATATTCTTTTCCAGTATATACGAAATCATTAAACCTCTCTTTAACTTTGAAAATACCAAATCAAAATCATCTCTCATAAATCACATTGCAAAATCTTATTGAGCAAAATGGGTCGATAGAAATTATATTAATTCCACTCAATATCAATTTCTATATTCAACCTTTACTATCCATCGAATAACGGTGGAATCACCTTTTAAATTCACATGGATAGTTTGGGTTCCCGCCTCGGAAATTAATACCAAGTATAAGAAGATTATTTCTAATAGTCCAAGTTGCATTAAATTTGTAAATTTTGAAACTTTTATACTTGCCTCATTTCCGACATTTCGACCTTATCTTTTCCTCGCCTAGGAAAGAGGCCAGGTGAGCTAGGGCGTTGGTTGCTCCTTAACATCTCCTTAGTTTAAGAACCACACATCTGGATCTCATGAATAGAAAAATTCAGTCTATTCGTCGGCTTTTAGAGCCAAGATTAAATCACTTATTTATAACAGCTTTTCTTCTAATCATTTATTTAAACTCATTTAAAAGTAATTTTAAAACTTCCAAATAATATTTAAAATACTTAGTTATTTATTTGAATTTTTTTATAAAAGATACTGGAATGAATAATTAAGTTTAAATCTATATTTCAAAAGCTATAAAAAAACCCCTGCATAAAAGTGCTGCGATAGTGCTTTTAAGACTTATTTGATCAAAACAACTTTTCTATCATTTAGAAATTCATTTTTATAACTTAAATCTCTTTTAAAACGTTTTAAAATATTTATAGAATTTACTCCACATTTTAGAGAATTAAAAATATCCATCTTAAAGAATTTATCACTTTGGTTTTCGAACTATCAAAGCGCGACTATTTTGAAAACTTGATTTGCTCATATTTCAAAATCTACTAAATGACATCTCAATTATTTTCTTTTGTTTGAAAACTATGATTATAAGAGTTTGGAAAATTCTTGTTCCAAAGAATTCCGACTCCGATTCCTTTCTATAAATGGGTTGAACTTTCTATGGCGCGAAAGAGCGAACTACCATTACGCGACGTGTCTATTTTAACTAATTTTCCATATCCTTTCCAAACGTTGTTGAAACACTTTTAAATGTTTACAAAACATTTCTAAATCTTTTTAAACCATTTTAAAGAGGTTTAAGAATCTCATATACACCATTTCATTTATTAAAGGAGTGTGATTTCCCTTGTGATATTCGACGTGTATTAAACGAATTGTTTACACATCCAAACAAACATATTATCATATCCAAAAATGGTTCAAAATCATCATAACCAAGCATAGACAAACATGTATATCATCCAAAAATCATAATATAAATAGAGTTTCTCACCTTCATTAGATATTGGGCGTACGAAAACGGACAATAGCTTCGCTACGATCGAATCAAAGCTTATGACCTTTGGATAGCCATGGCCTAAGCTTGCAAGTGGAGGTGGGCTCGGCCAATGTTATGGAGGTGGTGGCCGTGATTTTGGAAGGAGGAGAGGAGTGGATTTCACTTGATTTTGAAGTGGATTGTTGATGTATATATACTTATATAAATTTGTTTTATTTTTTTGCTTATTTTTCTTCATAAATTTCCTAAGTAGAAAAGCCATTAAAATAGCTTGAGAAAGAGGAAAAAGAAGATGAAAAATGATGTTAAAATTATGAAAGAATGGGTGGGTATTTATAGGAAAATTTTGAAAATAAATATCCAAATATGCATGGACCAAAATGCCCTTGCCCACACCCTTCCCTTCCCAGCATAGCACACGGCTAAGCCTTCCCCCCTTGTGCCTCCATGTTTGTGAGTTGATGTGTATAAGAGTTAAGTGAAGTTTGCTTTTTAAGTGTGAAAATATCTTAAATATTTTTAACTTTTACTATTTGTAAATTTAAATGTAAATGGTAAATATGTATATATATTTATATATGTTATTTTTTATGTATATGTATATGTAATTGTATGTATGTGCATGTCATATGTGTGTACAAGTTATATAAAAACGTTGCACAACTTATCTAGGTTAAACCGTTACGAATTCCGATTCCGATTCCCGATCATATTTTCACTTATAAATAAAATTACATATAAATGTAAAAAAAATTGAAAACTAATTTTTTAGCATTGTTAACTCATTAAAATGATCCCATTTGAATTATAAAACCATATAAATCAATATTAAACAATTGTTTACAGAAAGTGCTATTATATCGATAAATCGATACAGTTTTCCTTATAATTTCAAGTTAAATATATATCTTCATAAAACTATTATAAACGATTTGTTATCATTTCATGACTAATAAAAAAGAATTATTATCATTTTAAAACAATTATTTTAATAATTAAATAATTATTAAATCATTAAATATCAATTTAAAATTATAGGTCAATTATTAAATATGATGCCATTATTGATGATTTCATAAATGCATTTTATTTCCAAACATAAAAGTTATATTTCATATTCTTTTTTAAATGGATAAATAAGTGTATGTATCCAGCTACATGCATGACTTCTGATAATTATAGAGTTGTTTATTGATAAAACGATTTTCGACCATTTTATCGATACTCCTTCAAAGTTTATATTTTTGTAAATACTTATTCAAAATAAGATTACCATCATTTTTGTTCAAAATATCATAATCTATGTTTTATAAAGCTTATATTTGAATATGTAAAAAATAAATATAATTTATCAAATTGATAAATTTACGGGTTGTTATAGACTTCCCTGCTTAAAAGAATTTCATCCTCGAAATTACAAGGCAAAACCTAAAGGTGTTTGCCCAAAATATTTATTTTGAAACTTACACTTGTATGATGTATATAGATTATACGTACGAGATAGTTGTTTCGATCTGTTTTTTGAATATACAATTGTACGTCCGAACTAGTATTGATCCTTCGATTCTCTAGTGCGAAACTTTAATCGGGCTCAAAAGCTTTTAATTTTTTTGCATAGTTCTCGACTATGATAGAAAATGTAAGTATCTGATTACAAACCCTTATCAATGTTTATCATCGAGCATCGAGTGATAAATTGTTTTTTTGATATCATAGTCTTATATCCAAATCTTAGGTTAAGTTATTGCGATGACCCACCTTTTTGACCCCTAGGAACGACACTTAACACATCCTCGGTGTTCGTGTGTCGTTGCCCAAGCATCAAAAAGATGAATGGTCGTGGGGTAAAAATAAAGAACAGAATAGAACACTTCACAACAAAAATGCTAAATAAAACATAACAGTCAATAGTACATCAGGTTACTCCTTAACAGGAAGTTATCAATGTTACATAAAGCAATGCAAATTAGCCTAGGCAGTTATAACATCCTGCCTTTATATATGCTGAAACAAAATATACTTACACAAACAAGATAATACAATGGAATAGATAACTAAGAAGATGAAAGCCTCCTGCTCGGACGCTATCTTCAAAAGAGCCCAACAAGAAACTTGCTACTCTCGGACTACTCAAATAAAATGAGTGCCCGAGAGCTTAGGGAAAATAAACAACTCGGGTGTGACGATATGTCTAGTATGAGTAAAAACTTTTTAAAAAATAGGTGTGAAATTAAACATAAACATGCGAGACCATGCAGTTGAACACGGAATGGGTTCCTCCCATATAAATCAACATCCAAACGTAAATAATGGATAAATAATTAAACGCCACGAAGAGTGATTGACTCTTCCCAATGCAAATAAGAAAATACATTTGAAGTGTGATGGCCCACCTCTATACTCACACTAGCCAAGGACACTACGGGGTAATGTCGTCGACTAGCACGAAGAATAAGGCTGTTGAGGAGCGACCATCTGTGTAGTTACTTTGTGCGAGTACCGATATGTCAGATAATATGACTTGCATTTCATTTCAAGAGGAAATCCGACATATCAAATACAAACTCAAAGCTACTACGCAGTGGCTATGTAGGCTTCGGAAACAAATATAGAAATAAGCATAACACAAATCAGTCATAGATATTCATATGACAAAGGTGGAAACAGATATGAATATAACACATAAAAGTGTACATCAAAATAGTGGTCATACAAGGTCCACTATATCACAAAAGAATAGGTACAAGTGCTAAGCAAAAGAATATGTATACATCAAGGAGTTTCTATCTCGAATGTATAAAAACAAAAACTACTAAGCTAAATTAGTTAGCCAAAAGTCAGAAGCTAGTCCCTGCTAAGAAGTCAAGTGGAAGCACCTGAAACACCTCAGTCTGACCGGAGTATTATTTAAGAAGAAAAATAATAAACGGATCAGTCTAGCTATAAATATCATATAAGATGAGAAAGGATAAGAGATACCACAAAACTGTATGATAACAATAATGCCATACTGTGACAAGTATACATTCGATAACAATAAAAATCATATAATATCTCAAATCTCACCAAATTTCAAAAGAAAAAAGAATATCATATTCTTTAGCTTATTCACCAAACCCTAAATATTGACAAAACAGATCAATGTCAATCGCAAAAATTGGTGAAACACAAATTCTAGAAATCAACAATTAGAAATCCAGAAAACACAAAAAGGGAGGCCTATCACAAATGGGAGTATGAAAAATCACCAACACGTGTATCACAAACGGGTCGCTATCCCATGGTCACTAACCATAGAGCCAGTACAATGGCGCAATACAATGGTACGCCCGAGGAACCTGAAACTCAAATAATTCGGAACAATGACGTAGTACAATATCGGTACGCCCGATGAACCTAAAACTCAAATAATTCGGAACAACGACGTAGTACAATATCGGTACGCCCGATGAACCTGAAACTCAAATAATTCGAAACAACGACGTAGTACAATATCGGTACGCCCGATAAACCTGAACTCAAATAATTCAGAACAATGACGTAGTACAATAACGGTACGCCCGATGAACCGAACTCTATAAAGCCCATAGGTCGCTAGCCTATAAAAATAAATGAGATGAAGCTCCACAAAATGGGGTACAGTCCCCCACGCAGATAAAGAGACATCGCATATCGCTAGTCTAAACCTCAAAAATGATCGTCATAGGTCAATAAAAGTGTAAATTACACCAAGCTAGTAAATAAATGAGTTTACCTTTATGTCCCATAACCACTGGCTTAACTTAAATATTTATGAACAAATTGTAGATTTCCACTCAAAAATTGTCACAAGATTTCAATCGAACAAGTCTAAGAATTAACCGATGAAGTAAACGCAAGCGTTTCATACCACTTGTTTTTCTAAGTCGTTTAATAGGATTTCTCGTACGAATGAGGTAAAGGTTTGTATATACTAATAGATTGGAAAATAGTTTTAATACAAGCTTTGTACTAAAAGAAATGTTGAAATCATTTATATGAAAGAGTTTGAGTATTTACTACTAGTATAGAAACCTTTCTATTTTAAAGTGACAAATCACAAAAACGATTGTAAAAACAATCTATCACCAAAAATTCACATATTACGACGTGAATCAAAACCATAGAAATCGATATCAAATCCATCAAATGGATATTCCCAAAAATCCAGAAAAGAAGTCATCAAAGTCGATAATAAGTGACTACAACCAACCAGATCAACAAAAATCGATTAAAACGAAAACCCATCTAAAAACAGGCAAGTTGGCTGGAATTGTCAGCTCCAGACGTCTGGTGGTTCTCCCAGACGTCTGAGCTGAAGCGTTGGAAATTTTATTCCAAATCACTCAGACATCTAGGAAGTAAGCTCGGACGTCTGAGCTGAAAGACTGGAACTTTTATTCCGTAGCTCCAGACGTCTGAGCTTCTTACCAGACGTTTGAGCTGAAGCTCAGGGCACATTTTGCCAAGGCCAATAATGGCCAAATCAACTTCGAAGTGATTGGACGAGCGACGATGACTAGGGATTTATGCCAAGCGACAACCCAGCCCTATAAGCTCTTCGATACACTTCAAACAATAAGTCCAAACATCCATATAAGGATTTTCATATATTTTGACTTCAAAATACCAAAAATTGAAAATTCGCCAAACCAATTCAAATCAAAAGCAAATGGACATGAATTAGATGTTAGGAATTCATACCTAAAAACTATCAAAGGTATAGACATAGATGTGAGTTTAAGAACTCACCTTTAAACCGAAAAACACGAATGAGAAGCTCTAAAACAAAGGAAAGGCCAATTCCTCCTCAAATTCAACTCAAGAAGCTCCAATCTAAGCTCATAAGCAAATATTTCCTAAGTTAGGGTTTAGGAATTTCTAAAAATTAAAGAGAGATTGAGATGGAGAAGATGAAGAGGATGCTTACCTAAGCTTCTCTTTGATTTTTAGAACTTGAATCTTGAATTTCCTAATAATTTAGGGTTTAGGAATTTTGATTTCTTTTCTCTTCCCCCATTTTCCTTCTAGCTTTAGAGTGTTAGGAAATGAAAATGAATGAAGAGGATTTGGAGGAGGTGTTAGGGTATTCTGTTAGGTTAGTGGGCTGAAACCCAAACCCAAAGCCCAATAGAAAAATAGCAAAATTCTACTCAACTCCAAACATATCGATGTTTATACTGAAAAAGGTCGCAAATGCCATTTTGGACTCAATGGAAGTAGTCTCGAATCCGGATTCGACCGTTTACGAAAAGTCATGTTTTGGACTTTCAAATTCAACTAACGATGTTATATTTAAATAAAATGTAACAACCCGCATATTTTACGATTGTATATTTAAATGTTTTATTTAAATATAGCATCGTTAATCGGATTAAGGTCAGAAATGTTACTTTTTGTAAACAGTCAAATTGGGACTCGAGACCATTTCCATTGAGTCCAAAATGGCGTTTAATACTTTTTTGAATATAAACATCGATATGTTTGGAGTTGAGTAGAATTTTGTTATTTTTCTATTTAGGCTTTGGGTTTGGGTTTCAGCCCACTAACCCAACATAATACCCTAACTCCTCTACTCTTCATTCAATCACTCATTCTATTTCCTAACATTCAAGCTAAAGAAAAATGGGGGAAATAATGGGAAATGGAAATTCCTAAACCCTAGTTTTACTAGGAAATTCAAGTTCTTGCTCTAAAATCAAAGAGAAGCTTAAGTAAGCATCCTCTTCATCTTCTCCATCTCTATCTCTCTTCAATTTACAGAAATTCCTATAACCTAACTTAGGAAAAACTTCACCTTTGATAATAGATTGAAGATTCTAGAGGTATATTGAAGAGGAATTGGTCTTGCTTTGTTTTAAAGCTTCTCATTCGTTGTCTTTGAGTTTTAAAGGTGAGTTTTTGAACTCACATCTACATCTATAACTCTCATTGTTGTTAGGTATGAATTCTTAACATTTATTCATGTTCATTTGCTTTTGATTTGAATTGATTTGGTGAATTTTCCAAATTTTGGTGTTTTGGTCCAATTTTATGAAAATCTTACTATGGATGTTTAGACGTGATATTTGTGGTGTATCGAAGAGCCTATAAGGCTGGGTTGTCGCTTGGCATAAATCCCTAGTCTTCGTTGCTCGTCCGATCGCTCCCGAATTGTTTTGGCCATTATGGCCTAGGCAAATTGTTGCCCGGACCAGGTAACCAGACGTCTGGTTATCAAGTCCAGACGTTTGGTTATAAACCTGGAGAAAAAAATTATAAGAACGTAGAAGAAAAAAAGACAAAAGCTGGAACCAGACGTCTGGTCCAAACCAACCAGACGTTTGGAAGGTCTATCAGACGTCTGGGAAAGTCTACCAGATGTCTGGAAGGTTTCTGAAAATTTCCAGAACATAAATCCAGACATTTGGATTCTAAACCGGACGTTTGAAACTATTCATTTTGCCTATTTTGGCTGTTTTTTTAGTGGATTTCCAATTTTAATCGATTTTTGTTGATCCGGTTAGTTGTTATCACTTATTATCGACTTTGATGACTTCTTTCTATAGATTTTTGGGAATATCCATTTGATGGGTTTGGTATCAATTTCTATGGTTTTGATTCACGTCTTCGAATGTGAATTTTTGGTGATTAGTTGTTTCTACAATCATTTATGTGATTTGTCACTTTAAAATACAAAGGTTTTTATACTAGTAGTAAATACTCAAACTCTTTCAATAAAATGATTTCAACGTTATTTTTAATATAAAGCTCGCTTTTAAAACGTTTTCCTATCTATTAGTATATACAAACCTTTACCTCATTCGTATGAGAAATCTAATTAAACGGCTTAGCAAAACAAGTGGTATGAAACGCTTGCATTTACTTCGTCAGTTAATTCTTGGACTTGTTTGATTGAACTCTCATGACAATTTTCGAGTGGAAATCTACAATCTGTTCATAAATATTTAAGTTAAGATAGTGGTTATGGGACATGAAGCTAAACTCATTTATTTACTAGCTTAGTGTAATTTACACTTATCGATCAATGATGATCCTTTGGTGATTTAGACTAGCGATATGCGATGTCTCTTTGTCCGCGTAGAGGACTGTACCCCGTTCTATTGAGCTTCGTCTAATTTTTATAGTCTAGCGACCTATGGGATTTATGGAGTTCGGTTCATCGGGCGTAACGTTGTACTACGTCGTTATTCCGGCTTATTGGTGTTCGGTTCATCGGGCGTAACGCTGTACTACGTCATTGTTCCGGCTTATTGGAGTTCGGCTCATCGGGCGTAATGCTGTACTACGTCGTTGATCGCTTATTGGAGTTTTAGGTTCATCGGGCGTAACGCTGTACTACGTCGTTGTTCCAGATTATTTGACCTTCAAGTTCCTCGGGAGTTTCGCTATACTACGTCGTGGCACCGGCTCTATGGTTAGCGACCATGGGATAGCGACCCGTTTGTGATACACGTGTTGGTGAGTTTTCATGCCCCCATTTGTGAAAGGCCTCCCCCTTTTGTGATTTCTGGATTTCTAGTTGATGATTTTTGGAACTTGTGTTTCACCGATTTTTGCGATTGGCATTGATATGTTTTTTCAATATTTGTGTTTTGGTGAATAATTTAAAGAATATGACATTCTTTTTAGTGTTCGAGAATATTTGAGATATTATATGATTTTTGTTTTTACCTGATGTATACTTGTCACCGTATGGCATTATTGTTATCATACGTTTTTGTCGTATCCCTTATCCTACCTCATTTTATATGATATTTATAGCTAGACTGATCCGTTTATTATTTTCTTCTTAAATAATACTCGGGTCAGAATGAGGTGTTACAAGTGCTTCCACTTGACTATTTAGCAGGGACTAGCTTCTGACTTTTGGTTAACTACTATAGATTAGTAGTTTTTGCTTTTATACGTTTGAGATAGAGACTCCTTGATGTATACATATTCTTTTGTCTAGCACTTGTATTTATTCTTTTGTGATGTAGTGGATCTAGTTTGACCACTATTTTGATGTACACTTTTATGTGTTATATTCATATCTGTTTCCGCCTTTGTGATATGAATATCTATGACTGATTTGTGTTATGTTTATTTCTATATTTGTTTCCGAAGGCCACATAGCCACTGTGAGTAGCTTTGAGTTTGTATTTGATATGTCGGATTTCCTCTTGAAACGAAATGCAAGTCATACTATACTCGCACAAAGCAATTACACAGATGGTCGCTCCTCAACATCCTTATTCTTCGTGCTAGTCGATGGCATTACCACGTAGTGTCCTTGGCTAGTGTGAGTATAGAGGTAGGGCGTCACATAAAACATATAAATATATAATCGTAAAATATGCGGGTTGTTACAGACTCCCCTCCTTAAAGAAATTGTGTCCTCACAATACTTAAGAAGAAAATAAAATTTAACAACCATACTAAGGCATAAAAACACAAAAGAAGAAATTTTGAAATGAGAAGTTCACCTTAAGGAGCATGAGAGAGTAAGTCCGGATGTGTTCGCTCGATGAATTCTCTGGATTCTCAAGAGCAATCCTTAGGATTTGAGGACCATCAAACTTTAATAAGAGGAACATCTTTATTTCGAAGGCGTTTAACCTTCCTAGCAATGATACGAATAGGATGTTGCTCATAAGTCAAATTAGGCGAAACTTCAATTTCTTCAATAACACCGGGCTCAAGAATAGAATTGGAATCTCTAAGGCATTTCCGTAGTTGAGAGACGTGGAATACGTCATGAATAGCACAAAATTGAGCTGGTAAAAAAAGGCGATAAGTCATGGAACCAATGCTTTCGATGATGGGAAATGGACCAATATATCGAGGTGCTAACTTTCCCGATCGACTGAAATGCACAACACCCCTCATAGGTGAAACACGAATACCAAATCTCCCACAGAAAATTATAATTTTCTTCTTCGATTATCGGCATAGGATTTTTGTCTACTTTGAGCTTCTTTCATCCTATGACGAATAAGGTCAATCTTTTATGTGGCATCATAAATAAAATATGGACCTAAAACCAGCTTCTCACCGGCTTCAAGCCAACAAGAAGGAGATCGGCATGGCCTTCCGTAGAGTGCCTCGAAAGGTGCCATACCAATACTAGATTGGAAGCTATTTTTATAGGAAAACTCAACAAGAGAAATATGATCTTCCCAACTTCCACCAAAATCAAGAACACATACACGAAGAAGATCTTCAAGTGTTTGATTCACACGCTCCGTTTGTCCATCGGACTGAGGATGATAAGCGGTGCTAAAATTATGCTTCATTCCCAAAGCTTTTTGAAGACCCTTCCAAAATCCACTAGTAAATAATGGATCACGATCGCTAACAATAGAAGTAGGAACTCCATGCAATTTTACAATTTCTTTTAAATAGAGTTTAGCCAAAAGAGGTACGATCCGATTGGACCAAACGGGAAGAAAATCGGCGGATTTTGTAAGTCTATCTACTATCACCCATAGGCTATCATGACCCGAACGAGAACGGGGAAGACCGTCAATAAAGTCCATAGACTTGATCTCACTTCCAAACGGGAATGTCTAAAGGTTGCAATAACCCACCGGGCCTGATGCTCGGCCTTTATGAGTTGGCAAGTCATGCAATGCTTAATAAAGTTAGCAATATCAGATTTCATTCCATCCCAATAATAAAGTCGCTTTATGTCCGCGTACATTTTACTACAACCGGGATGAATGGTAAATTTAGAACGATGAGAATCTTCTAAAATGTCTTTACGAAGATCACAAATGTTTTGCACAATAAGTCTACCAAACTTTCGAATGCCTCCGCGAGCATCAATATCAAAGTCTTTCAAACCATCAACCTTATTTTGATCCCTAAAACTTTGGCTAAGAAGAGCCAATTCGGGATCTTGCTTTTGAGCTTCAAGGATGCGGTCCAAAAGAGAAGGATGAGTCTCAAGGCTACATAAAACAAGAGATGAACATGAATTGGATTCACGATCTCGAATCTCACAAGTGGATAAAGTCTCGAGATCATTCCATTCGGATATCATCATGGAAACAACCGCTTGTTGCTTACGACTAAGGGCATCGGCAACATGATTGCCCTTTCCAGGAGTATAGAGAATATCAAGATCATAAGATGCAAGGAACTCGAGCCAACGTTGTTGACGCAAATTAAGTTCCTTTTGAGAAAATAAATACTTCAAAGATTTATGATCGGTGTAGAGAACAAATTTCTCTCCCAAAAGATAATGACGCCAAATTCTAAGGGAGAAAACAATGGCCGCGAGCTCTAAATCATGAGTGGCATATCTAGTCTCGTCAGGCTTTAATTGCCTAGAAGCATAAGCGATAACACGTTCCCTTTGCATAAGAACGGCTCCCAAACCAACACGACTGGCATCGGTATAAACAATCAAGTCTTGGTTCCCTTCGGGAATCACAAGAATAAGAGCATCGGAAAGGAGTTCTTTTAATTTTTGAAAAGTAGCTTCACATTTGTCTGACCAAATGTATTTAACTCCCTTCTTTGTCAAACTAGTAAGAGGCACGGAAATTTTAGAAAAGCCTTTTATGAAATGATGGTAATAGCCCGCCAATCCAAGAAAACTATGGATTTCCGTCACACTCTCCGATCTCTTCCAATTTTGAAACGCTTCAATCTTTGAAGGATCCACGGAAATTCCAGATTTAGAAATAATATGCCCCAAATATTTCACACGAGATTGCCAAAAGTGGCACTTAGAAAATTTTGCTTTCAATTGGTTGCTCCTAAGAGTTTCCAACACAATCCGAAGATGTTTTTCATGCTCTTCCTCGTTTTTAGAATAAAAAAGAATATCATCGATAAAGATGAGAACAAATCAATCGAGGAAGTCTTTGAAAACTCGATTCATAAGGTCAATGAAATAAGCTGGAGCATTCGTTAAACCAAATGGCATAACAAGCCATTCATAAGATCCATAACGAGTACAGAACGACGTCAAAGGAATGCTATCCTCTGCAATACGAAGTTGATGAAAACCGGTTGCTAAGTTTAACTGCTAAAAGACTCTAGCACAGCTAAGTTGATCGAATAGATCATCAATCCGAGGTAAGGGTTATTTATTCTAGATGGTGAGATCATTAAGCTTGCGGTAGTCAATGCACAGCCTAAGTGTACCATCAGATTTCTTCACAAAAATAGCCGAAGCTCCCCATGGAGAGGAACTAGAACGAATAAACTGTTTTCCTTCCAATTCGGATAATTGTTTACGCATCTCCTCATTTTCCTTATTGGACATACGATAAGGAGGACGAGTAATAGGTAGAGCTCAAGGGATTAGATTAATTCTGAACTCAATTGCTCGCTTAGGTGGTAATCCTAAAACGGGCTCAAATATGTCGGGAAATTCACGAACAATGTGAATGAGGGAAATGACTTCTTTCTCATCATCATTATCATCATCATGCGGATTTAAATAATATAAGGATGCTACCAAATTGGAATCTAAATCTTTAAGAACAATAGAAATCTGCTTGACAGATTGAGGATGTCGAAGATAGATAGTCCTCTTGGGACATAGGATGTGGGCTTCATAACGATTAATAAAATCCATTCCCAAAATCATTCCGAAACCTAAGTAACACATAACATGCAAATTGGCTCGGAAAGCATAATCACATAAAATAATCTCAACATCTTTACAAAGTAAACTGAGTGTTGCGGATCCACCAACCGGATTCGCAATTCTCAATGAAGTCATCAAACCCATAACATTTAGAGACAAAGCATCAACAAGTTCTTTTGATATAAAAGAGTGAGATGCACCCGTATCAAAAAGAACTCGAATAGGAATATCACGAAATATAATAATGCCATCAAGGATAGAATGAGAAATACCTTGACCAAGAGAAGCGTTACTAGAGGCTTGAACAACATTTAGCTTTCCCTCTTTCTTGTTAGGAAGTTTGGAGCATGAAGATAAAAGATGACCTGAACTTTTGCAATAACGACAAAAAAGAGGTTTTGGGCACCTATTTGCATAATGGTCCTTAGAACCACAATTGTAGCATTGCCCACGACTAGAGGTAGGAGTCTTTGCTACCGAAGTTACTTGTTTCCCTTTCTTGTTGGAATTAGGTTTGAACTTAATAGGCCTCTTCTTGTTGTTATTGAAGTTCTGTTTGGCACCCACAACTTCAACATCACTTTCCTTATTGGCCTCTTCAAGTCGAAGAGCGATATCAACAAGCTGATCAAAAGAAACTTCCAGTTTCAGAATTAAAAGCTTTTTGAGGTTCTTATTCAACCCATAGACAAACCTCTAATTTTTCTTCAATGGGATATTAATATACTCAACCCCATATTTAGAGAGAGATTCAAAAGATGCGACATAGTCTGTCACAGAAGATTCACCTTGAACAAGGTCAATAAAGCACCGACCTAAAGTTACTTTTTCAGCTTCCGGCACAAACTTTAACTCGAACCTTTCCCGGAATTGCTCCCAAGTAAGATCCGCTTCAATAATTTCTGAAATCAAAAATTCATACCAATCTAATGCTCTTTCTTGGAGTATGCTAGAAGCCACTTGGACTCGATGTAGATCAACAAAATTCATGCGAGAAAAGATGCGGTCGCATGATCTAAGCCAAGCTTGAACCTCTATAACGCTTTCGGAACCTTTGAATGGCCTTCCACCCTAATTGGTATATTCACTTCACAAGCGTGCAAACCCAGATTTAGGATGAGTAGGCTCTAGAATGGGTCCGATAGCTTGAGCATTCTTCACAAGATCTAAAAGCTGTTGGGTAAACATAAATACTCCATCCTGAGGAGTAGCACTGGATTGACCGGTGCTGGGACGGCCAGGTCTAACCATTTCTCTTTTTAAGAAAGAAAGAAAGAAGAGGAAAATGGTTATTCTCAGAATGAATATCAAACAAACTTGATTGATAAAACAAGGCATCACAAAAGAAAATAGAATAGAACGGGTCCAATGACTCGAATTAAATCCTAAGGCACGATTCCTAAGAGAGACTTAGGACAATGATCCTTGTTGGATTATTCTATACTGTTCCGAAGTTTGGCTCTGATATCAAGCTGTGACGCCCCACCTCTATAATCACACTAGCCAAGGATACTATGAGGTAATGTTGTCGACTAGCACGAAGAGTAAGGCTGTTGAGGAGCGACCATTTGTGTAATTACTTTGTGCGAGTACCGATATGTCAGATAATATGACTTGCATTTCATTTCAAGAGGAAATCCGACATATCAAATACAAACTCAAAGCTACTACACAGTGGCTGTGTAGGCTTCGGAAAAAAATATAGAAATAAGCATAACACAAATCAGTCATAGATATTCATATCACAAAGGCGGAAATAGATATGAATATAACACATAAAAGTGTACATCAAAATAGTGGTCATACAAGATCCACTATATCATAAAAGAATAGGTACAAGTGATAAGAAAAAGAATATGTATACATCATGGAGTCTCTATCTTGAATATATAAAAACAAAAACTACTAAGCTAAAGTAGTTAGCCAAAATTCAGAAGCTAGTCTCTGCTAAGAAGTCAAGTGGAAGCACCTGAAACACCTCGGTCTGACCCGAGTATTATTTAAGAAGAAAAACAATAAACGGATCAGTCTAGCTATAAATATCATATAAGATGAGAAAGGATAAGGGATACCACAAAAGCGTATGATAACAATAACGCCATACTGTGACAAGTATACATTCGATAACAATAAAAATAATACAATATTTCAAATCTCATCAAATTTCAAAAAAAGAAAAGAATATCATATTCTTTAGCTTATTCACCAAACCCCAAATATTGACAAAACAGATTAATGTCAATCGCAAAAATTGGTGAAACACAAATTCCAGAAATCAACAATTAGAAATCCAGAAAACACAAAGGGGAGGCCTATAACAAACGGGAGCATGAAAACTCACCAACACGTGTATCACAAACGGGTCGCTATCCCATGGTCGCTAACCATACAGCCGGTACAATGGCGCAGTACAATAACGGTACGCCCGAGGAACCTGAAACTCAAATAATTCAGAACAACGACGTAGTACAATATCGGTACGCCCGATTAACCTGAAACTCAAATAATTCGGAACAACGACGTAGTACAATATCGGTACACCCGATGAACCTGAAACTCAAATAATTCGGAACAACGACGTAGTATAATAACGGTACGCCCGATGAACCGAACTCCATAAAACCCATAGGTCGCTAACCTATAAAAATAAATGAGACGAAGCTCCACAAAACGGGGTACAGTCCCCCACGCGGACAAAGAGACATCGCATATCGCTAGTCTAAACCTCAAAAATGATCGTCATAGATCAATAAAAGTGTAAATTACACCAAGCTAGTAAATAAATGAGTTTAGCTTCATGTCCCATAACCACTGACTTAACTTAAATATTTACGAAAAATTGTTGATTTCCATTCGAAAATTGTCACAAGATTTCAATCGGACAAGTCTAAGAATTAACCGACGAAGTAAACACAAGCGTTTCATACCACTTGTTTTGCTAAGTCGTTTAATAGGATTTCTCGTACGAATGAGGTAAAGGTTTGTATATACTAATAGATTGGAAAATGGTTTTAAAACAAGCTTTGTACTAAAAGAAATGTTGAAATCATTTATATGAAAGAGTTTGAGTATTTACTACTAGTATAGAAACCTTTCTATTTTAAAGTGACAAATCACATAAACGATTTTAAAAGCACTCTATCACCAAAAATTCACATACGACGACGTGAATCAAAACCATAGAAATCGATATCAAATCCATCAAATGGATATTCCCAAAAATCCAGAAAAGAAGTCATCAAAGTCGATAATAAGTGACTACAACCAACCGGATCAACAAAAATCGATTAAAACAGAAACCCATCTAAAAACAGGCAAGTTGGCTAGAATTGTCAACTCCAGACGTCTGGTGGTTCTCCCAGATGTCTGAGCTGAAGCGCTAGAAATTTTATTCCAGATCGCCCAGATGTCTGGGAAGTAAGCTCAGACGTCTGAGCTGAAAGACTGGAATTTTTATTCCATAGCTCTAAACGTCTGAGCTTCTTAGCAGACGTCTGAGCTAAAGCTCAGGGCATATTTTTCCAAGGCCAATAATGGCAAAATCAACTTCGAAGCGATCGGATGAGCGACGATGGCTAGGGATTTATGCTAAGTGACAACCCAGCCCTATAGGCTCTTCGATACACTTCAAGCAACAAGTCCAAACATCCTGTTGAATATGCGAGTATATGATTATTGTTTGATGATAATAAACATATATATATATATATATTCAAATGTATTTGTTAATGTACTATTTTATTTTTCACATAATTAATAAATATTTTTTGAATAAAATAAATAACACGGAATTTAAATTCAAACGTATATTTTATTCAAACAAAAATTTATTACATTTTTGAATAGTACAAATTCAAGCTATCACTATATATATACAATTTCAATTATAATACAATTTTGATTACATCACAATTTTCCATTTACATTTGCACCTCACTACATTTCACTCATTCACTCGTATTAATCTTCAACTCTATTCCAGATTGAGTCCAGCATCTGAGCGATCTGCAAAATAAACACTAACGTAGTAAAATTGAAAAGAAAATATTTGGCAGTATAAAATAGAATATGATTTTCAAAATATTATTTGCCTCAGTTATTTGAGTTGTTCGTCATCATTTAATTTTTAGTTTATCAAACACGAACAACTTGTGACATGCACAATGTATAACTGTACATGCCACAAGGCTGTGCACACCGATATACACTTGATAAAATTGCAGGGATAGGTGAGCACAAGGTCAAACCCAATTAAAAGCCGGGTTCAACTTAAGTGAAATAAATATAAAGTCATGATACGAGCACAAGGTCAAACCCGAGCTACAAGCTGGATTCAACACAAGTGCAAATCAAAATGAACAAGTACAAAAGACTAAAACAAAGTGCACTGTGCAGTCGAATGAAATGTCGAAGACCAGACAACACAATACAACATAGCACCTATGGTCAGGAACTAGTCAAGGCAGCAAAGAAATGCAGTAGTGACAAATAGAATATGTGTACAAGCACATATCAGTTCATATGGAAGTGCTACAGTCTCAAGTCCAAACAGACTCTAGACATGTACTTGATGCAAAACAAAACTGCAAATACCAAAGTGAAGCAAGAATACTTCAATATGCAACAGAGAGATGTACACATGATAGTAATGGCATGCAACTAGACTAGTGAACCAAACATACCAAACTCATGTACATGACAACAACTCATCACACATGAAAAGGCAATGTCGAAGACAAAGCAATGCAAAACTTCCAGTAAAACTACACCAGACTACAAGATGAACCAGACAAGGCACATACCACATTCAATACCACATGAAGTATGCAAATAATGAACCAGTACAATGTGAACTAGCTCGAAACAACGTGGAAACAAAGTGCAGATCATACATATATAAGAGCTAATACATGAACATGTTCACAAAGCCGTGATAACCAAGGAAAAGTTCAACCAAGTCAATGATCTCAAAAATAAAGAAATCGATTCCAACAGACATAAGCAAGTAGTTTCAAAATTACCAAGTGCAGTTTATCATAAACAAGATAAAGTGGCCGAAGTCAAAAAAAATCATCGTCACAGTCAAGTCAGAGCCGTGGCGATCAAGGCAACAAAAGAACGGAACCAAGTCAAACAAGCCGTGGTGGCCAAGAAATTGAACAAAGCCGTGGGAATCAAGCAACATAAAATTATACGAAATTGAAGAAGTCGGTAATCATCTCAAGCATTCAATCATAATCAAGTGGGCGAGAAGAATTCAAGCAAAATTATCAAATGAAGTCAAATAATTTATTCGAACGAAAATAAAGGAATTCGAACCCTATATAAACCCTAAACATCATCGGCAAAAAATTCATTCGAGTTCAAGTAATATCACAGTGCATAGAATTAATTAGGAACTTGAATCAAAGTCGAGGGTAATATAAATCGAAAAGGAGACAAACATACCAAATTCAAAGCATCATTCAACCTCGACGAATTGAAGCAGCCGAGTGCTACTCGAGGAGACGATCGATTGCCGAAGCAAATCAAAAGAACAGCAATTGTAATCGATCAATAAAAGTCAGCAAAGCCCTAACATTTCAGAACAAAAAGGAACGAAGAGGAACAAAGAAAAGCAACCATTTTTACTGAGCAAAGCGGGCCGATAGCATAAAAGAGTAAAAGGGAAAAATTTCTTATCACTTGACATATTTGGGCTAGCTTTGATAATTACCTTTCGGGTTCTATTTTTAAATATTAGGGTTTTGTTTTTAATTGCTTTTAATTTTGTAATTTACTTTTAAACAGTTGTAATTTTTAGTCGTGTGACTAGGGGACAAACTACGTGGCGAAGTTTGAGAATTCGCAACTCAGTGGCTGAGTTGTGGCAGGGTTTTGAGCGTAGAGTTAGGTTAGTCGATAGCGGGTGTCGTAAGTTTACGTGTGTAAGCATCTGACTATCTAATTTCTAGTAGAAACCTTGGGGGCAACACGTAGGCAGGGTTTTGTCGAAGCTGGGTAAATCTGTGTGTTCTATTTTCTGCATTTACTATTCTGCTATTATCTGTGTTGATATTATTCTGCTGTGATCTATGTTGAAATTATTTTATATACTTTCGCAATAATTTTTATAATTGATAGTATCACCCTATTCACCCCCCCTCTAGGGTGAAATCGATCCTACAAATGGTATCGGAGCTAGGAACAGAAGCCATTTTCTATTTTAAAATTTTGATTTTTCAAAAGCAAATTTTTGTTTTAAAAATTTGAATTTTTAAAATGGCTTCTTTTAATAATGTTTTTGTAGATGGTCAGTCCATAGTTAGACCACCAATGTTCAATCGTGAATATGCTTACTGGAAAAATAGGATGAAATTTTTTCTAAAAACCATTGATGCTTGGAATATAGTTGAGACAGGTTATAGAGCACTAACTATAGTTGTAGATGATTAGGAAATAGATAAACCGATAGTTCAATGGACATATTTAGAAAATAGACTACAGAATGCTAATGCTAAAGCTATGAATTCTATTATTTGTTCATTGGATCAAATTGAATTTAATCGTGTCTCACATTGTCTAACTGCACAGGAAATATGGCACACACTCGAAGTGACTCACGAAGGAACATCTCAAGTCAAAGAATCTCGCCTTGCCATGCTGAATAGCGAATACGAGAATTTCACAATGGCCAAGGAGGAAAATGTCAAGGAGATGTATGGATGACTTTCCAATATCGTATACAAATTAGAAGCTCTTGGAAAATCATACACCGAATTGGAAATAGTCCGAAAAATCCTCAGAGTCCTTCCATGGAATTTTGAAGCCAAAGTCACTGCCATTCAAGAATCAAAAGATTTGAAACAATCAAGTTGAAGAACTCATCGGAAATCTCACCACTTCTGAGCTAGAAATGAAATTCAAGGAAGAGCGTGAAGGAGGTGATACTCGAAAGAAATCGATAGCTCTCAAAGGAACAACAGAAAGTGATGGTGATGATGATGATGATGGAGCAGCTGAGCTGGCACTATTAATGAAGAAATTCAAAAAGTGGAATCGTAGATATGGAAATCCAGCTCTAAATCAAAAACTGAAAAGAAGAATAGTTAAAGTTCTAGAAAACCTAGAAGAACGGGAGATCATTTGTCACAAGTGCAATAAACCTGGCCACATCAAGCCCAATTGTCCTCAGAATCGACACGGCCAAGAAAGAGATCAAAAGGAAGAAGTTTGGCAGCCACGTTGAATACAAGTGATGAAGATAATAAAAGCACTAGCAGTGAGAGTGAAAATGCAGATCTGTGCCTTCGAGGTAATATAATTGATAGAGATGATGATGATGAGCCAAGCGAGGTATCAAAACTCACTCACTCAGAATTACTTATATATTTCCACGAAGTAAATGGCTGTTTTGAATGACTTAGGGAGAAATATACAAAAATCGAATCACAAAGAGATACTTTGATAGATTTAAATAAAAAGCTTGATCAATTAGTTAAAAACTATCAAAGTAAAACCCCTAAGTGTGATAAGTGTCCAACATTCGAAAAAGAGATTAAAAAATCAGAAATTTAAATTAAATCGCTTGAAAATGATATTCTGATTTTGAAAGAGAGTGAAAACACTAGAAGAGAAATTCTATTAAAAGGTGCACTCAATTATTGAACGAAAACGAATCACTCAAAACACAAGTCCAACAGCTGTCGACGACTTTAGGAAAATTTTCAAAAAGTGAAAGATCGTTGAATATGCTGTTAGGGAAACAAACTGTTAATACAGTTAGACAAGGACTTGGATATAAACAATCTGAACCTGTTAAAAGCAAAATTAATAAAGTCAAATCCGAGTGCACAGTTTGTAGAAAAATTGGACACAATCAAAATATTTGATGGTATAGACCCAAACACGTGAAAACCATTCCAATTTGGGTTCCAAAAGGCACGAATATAAAATCCCTCAAAGTCAAACAAATCTGGGTGCCGAAAGGAACATATATAAATAGTTTTGGGTCTCCATAAAATTATATTTCAAAATCTGTTGCCACTAACAAACATGTACCTATAAAAACAAATAGGTCACAAAAATCTTTTATCGTGTAGGTGTGGTGGCAGGCTAAGGAACAACATCAGTGTTATCTGGATTCTGGCTGTTCCAGACACACAACGGGCAACAAATCAAAGTTCCTTAGCCTAGTATAAAGGTGACAGAATCACAATAGGCAACAACGAAAAATTATCGTAAAGGTAAAATAGGTAATGGGATATTTATTTTGAACGATTATATTAAATGTGATAATCTGCACCATAATCTGAGTTAAATCAGCCAGTAATGTGATAATGAAATGAATGATTCTGACTTTTTCAAAATTGTTGGCCAATTATATTCCTACGTCAAGAACACTTTAAAAATCTCTTGAGTCTTTGAACTATTTCATATAGATTAGTTTGGATTAATGATGGTGTTCTATTGGTTGATGATACATTTGGCTGACTCTATTTTCACGGTTTTTTTTTGTTTATTGGCACGGCTTCAATTAAAATCCAAAAGAATTTCATTTAAAAGTTGTAAAAAGGATTTCAAGAAATTGTTGCAACTTCACAGTTTGGTTTATAACATTCAATTAATGATAATCTTGAGTTGAAGGAAAATTCAGATGCAGATTACACTTGTAATCTAGTTGATAGAAAAATTACTAGTGGAACGTGATTTATATTGAGATATTCAGTAGCTGCATCGTTTTTCAAAGAAAATATCTGCATATTTTTCACTTGAAATAATTTTCAAAAAGCAGACATTTTTTCTTATAAAACCCCTTCTAGAAAATCATTTTTGTTGACCTTGTTTCAGATTAGTCATTTTGAAAATTTTGATAATTATTTTTGGATTGATTTTAAATGACTGCATTAACTAATCTGACTCCCTATTGATTATCAAAAAGATAAATAGTGATGAGTGTTAATATTAATCATATATTATAACTTGAGACAGTATAATTAGTGAATTTCTTTAGAAATTTAAACAAGAGTTATGAAAACTTTTGTTTGGTAAAAATTCCATGACCATTTCTATTTCTATCATATTTTTATCGACCATCACTCATCAAAATTCAATATAGTATGTCAATATATGGTATTTTAAACGGGAATTCATTCGTTTTTCAATTGATTATATTTTTAAGAAATAAAAACATCCAAAGTATCCACTCTCATTTAAAAGTCCTCATGGTTATGCATGAGTGAATTACTTGGAATTTTTGATTATGTTCTTCCATGCTCATTTAAAAGTCCTTACGGTTATGCATGTATGGAACGCATATCAAAATTGATTAATTAAATATCCAAGTTGATTCTAATCCCATTTAAAAGTCCTCACGGTTATGTGTGGTTAGAAGATACTTGAATTCATTTTTTTTAAAATAAAAATTTGGAATACTACTAATCTCATTTAAAAGTCCTAACGGTTATGCATGAAAGTGTATATGGATCGATAATATATAGTAGGACTAGTTTAGCAAGTGCGGAATTATAAATAATAATAAATAGCAGTAATAAAAAAAGACACCAGGGATTTTTATACTGGTTTGAACTTCTCATTCTACGTCCAGTCCCAGACTCCTTCTGGAATTCCTCGAATAACCCTCACTTAACCCGGAGGAACAGGTATTACACCGCCTGAGCAACCGAACAGGACTTTTCCGCCTAAGAAATTGAATAGGACTTCAGATACAATTTATAGATTGTTTCTTGACTTGTGTGTTCTTGAGTAACACGAATATAGTCAATATAGTACACCCTTCCTATAATCTTCTTAATATGATGATTTGAATGTTCAATTGTAGGAAGTAGAAATTTGAAAATCACTTGAGATCATAACAATATAAAGCAAGAATAGATAGAAAGAATTGGTAATTGAAATAGTGGATTTTCATCTCTATTTATAGTATTGAATAGTTTTAATTTAATAGTTGAAACCATTAGAAGGAGTGCAACTGTTAGTGAAGAAGACAACTCTTCAAAATTTGAATTTTCGTGAAGAGATGCTTCAGTTCGTCAAGTTCAGATGTCTGAGAAAAATAGTCAGATGGCTAAGTAAGTTTAAAAAGTCAAATAGGCAGAAGAAACAAATTTCAGTGAATACAGACGTCTGTTATTTAATTTAGACGTTTGTCATTTATGACAGATATCTGTATTAAAGTATTTAGACGTCTGTGTTAAGTTAAAATAGAAAATAGCAATACAGGGAGTACAGACGTCTGTCATTGACAACAGACGGCTAGATAAAAGTTCAGACGTCTGAATTTGTACTGATTTGTTCCTCTTCCTTATTTTAGTGATTCTGAACTTGAGATATTTATAATTTTTGAAAATACTTTTATGTCTATAAAAACATGTTTTCCAAAAACTATTTGTGTGTGTGTTATCATCATACCAGAGATTGTACAAAAATATCTAACCGGAAATAATAATCAGTATACTAGAAAGCTTGAGCTTAGTTTGTTGACGATATGATAATAGTTTTTCTTTGTAGATTCCTGCAAGAATATTTGACATCATAGTATATAGTTTGAAATATATAGTTGTCACATTAAAATCGAAGAAGGAAGGTTCCAACAATGCATGGTTAGTAGATATTCAAATTCCTGATATAAATATACCACAAATAGACACAACTATATGGTTTTATATGATGACATTATCTCTATCATTCTAAAGTGGAATATACGTCAAACAGAGTATTTATGATTTTTTTTTGAATTTTTTATTGAAATTTAATATTTATACTCGATTGAGTTTTAATGTTGTATTAATGTATATCAATTTATCTCTATTTTTCTAACACTATTACTCTTTTGCTGATAATAAAAGGGGGAGAGAAAAGTTAAGATTTTGGAAAATAAAGGTCAAATATTTTTTATTTGCATCAAGACCCATTTGCATATTTTATTTACATGTATACATGAAGGGGGAGCTTTGTGTAGAGAGGGAGCATTCGAATAGGGGGAGCAAATTGAATGACCAAATACATTTAATAAATTCAAAATCTTAAATATATGTTTGTTATCATCAAAAGGGGGAGATTGTTGAATATGCGAATATATGATTTTTGTTTGATGATAATAAACATATATAAATATATTCATTCAAATGTATTTGTTAATGTACTATTTTATTTTTCACATAATTAATAAATATTTGCTGAATAAAATAAATAACACGGAATTTAAATTCAAACGGATATTTTATTCAAACAAATATTTATTACTTTTTTGAATAGTACAAATTCAAGCTCTCACTATATATATATATACAATTTCAATTAAAATATAATTTCGATACATCACAATTTTCCATTTACATCTGCACCTCACTACATTTGACTCATTCACTCGTATTAATCTTCAACTCTATTCCAAATTGAGTCCAGCATCTGAGCGATCTGCAAAATAAACACTAATGCAGTAAAATTGAAAATAAAATATTTGGCAGTATAAAATAGAATGTGATTTTGAAAATATTATTTGCCTCGGTTATTTGGGTTGTTCGTCATCATTTAATTTTGAGTTTATCAAACACGAACAACTTGTGACATGCACAGTGTATCACTGTACATGCCACAAGGCTGTGCACACCGATATACACTTGATAAAATTGCAGGGACAGGTGAGCACAAGGTCAAACCAAATTAAAAGCCGGGTTCAACTCAAGTGAAATAAATATAAAGTCACGACACTAGCACAAGGTCAAACCTGAGCTGCAAGCTGGATTCAACACAGGTGCAAATCAAAATGAACAAGTACAAAAGACTAAAACAAAGTGCACTATGTAGTCGAATGAAATGTCGAAGACCAGACAACACAATACAACATAGCACCTATGGTCAGGAACCAGTCAAGGCAGCAAAGAAATGCAGTAGTGACAAATAGAATATGTGTACAAGCACATATCAGTTCATATAGAAGTGCTACAGTCTCAAGTCGAACCAGACTCTAGACATGTACTTGATGCAAAACAAAACTGCAAATACCAAAGTGAAGCAAGAAGACTTCAATATGCAATAGAGAGATGTACACATGACAGTAATGGCATGCAACCAGACTAGTGAAACAAACATACCAAACTCATGTACATGACAACAACTCATCACACATGAAAAGGCAATGTCGAAGACAAAGCAATGCAAAACTTCCAGTGAAACTACACCAGACTACAAGATGAACCAGATAAAGCACATACCAAATTCAAGACCACATGAAGTATGCAAACAATGAACCAGTACAATTTGAACTAGCTCGAAACAACGAGGAAACAAAGTGCAGATCATACATATATAAGAGCTAATACATGAACATGTTCACAAAGCCGTGATAACCAAGGCAAAGTTCAACCAAGTCAATGGTCTCAAAAATAAAGAAATCGATTCCAACAGACATAAGCAAGCAGTTTCAAAATTATCAAGTGCAGTTTATCATAAACAAGATAAAGTGGCCGAAGTCAAAAAGAAATCATCATCACAGTCAAGTCAGAGCCGTGGCGATCAAGGCAACAAAAGAACGGAACCAAGTCAAACAAGCCGTGGTGGCCAAGAAATTGAACAAAGCCGTGGGAATCAAGCAACATAAAATTATACGAAATTGAAGAAGTCAGTAATCATCTCAAGCATTCAATCATAATCAAGTGGGCGAGAAGAATTCAAGAAAAATTATCAGACGAAGTCAAATAATTTATTCGAAAGAAAATAAAGGGATTCGAACCCTATATAAACCCTAAACATCATCGGCAAAAAATTCATTCGAGTTCAAGTAATATCACAGTGCATAGAATCAATTATGAACTCGAATCAAAGTCGAGGTTAATATAAATCGAAAAGGAGACAAACATACCAAATTCAAAGCATCATTCAACCTTGACGAATTAAAGCAGCCGAGTGCAACTCGAGGAGACGATCGATTGTCGAAGCAAATCAGAAGAACAACAATTGTAATCAATCAATAAAGTTGGCTTCTTTAATTCAGCAAAGCCCTAAATTTTTAGAACAAAAAGGAACGAAGAGGAACAAAGAAAAGCGACCATTTTTACTGAGCAAAGCGGGCTGATAGCATAAAAAATAAAAGGGAAAAATTCCTTATCACTTGACATATTCGGGCTAGCTTTGATAATTACCTTTGGGCTTCTATTTTTAAATATTAGGGTTCTGTTTTTAATTGCTTTTAATTTTGTACTTTACTTTTAAACAGTTGTAATTTTTAGTCGTGTGCCTAGGGGACAAACTACATGGCGTAGTTTGTGAATTCGCAACTCAGTGGCTGAGTTATGGCAGGGTTTTGAGTGTAGAGTTAGGTTAGTCGATAGCGGGTGTCGCAATTTTATGTGTGTAAGCGTCTGACTATCTAATTTCTAGTAGAAACCTTGGGGGCAGCACGTAGGCAGCGTTTTGCCGAAGCTGGGTAAATCTATGTGTTCTATTTTCTGCATTTACTATTCTGCTATTATTTGTGCTGATATTATTCTACTGTGATCTGTGTTGAAATTATTTTATATACTTCCGCAATAAATTTTTATAATTGATAGTATCACCCTATTCACCCCCCTCTAGGGTGAAATCGATCCTACACATCCATATAAGGATTTTCATATATTTTGACTTCAAAATACCAAAAATTGGAAAATTCGCCAAACCAATTCAAATCAAAAGCAAATGGACATGAATTAGATGTTAGGAATTCATACCTAACAACTATCAAAGGTATAGACATAGATGTGAGTTCAAGAACTCACCTTTAAACCCAAAACACGAATGAGAAGCTCTAAAACCAAGGAAAGGCCAATTCCTCCTCAACTTCAACTCAAGAAGCTCCAATCTAAGCTCATAAGCAAATATTTCCTAAGTTAGGGTTTAGGAATTTCTGAAAAATGAAGAGAGATTGAGATGGAGAAGATGAAGAGGATGCTTACCTAAGCTTCTCTTTGATTTCTAGAACTTGAATCTTGAATTTCCTAATAATCTAGGGTTTAGGAATTTTGATTTCTTTTCTCTTCCCCCATTTTCCTTTTAGCTTTTGAGTGTTAGGAAATGAAAATGAATGAAGAGGAGTTGGAGGAGGTGTTAGGGTATTATGTTGGGTTAGTGGGCTGAAACCCAAACCCAAAGCCTAATAGAAAAATAGCAAAATTCTACTCAACTCCAAACATATCGATGTTTATACACAAAAATGTCGCAAACGCCATTTTGGACTCAATGGAAGTAGTCTCGAGTCCAGATTCGACCGTTTACGAAAAGTCACATTTTGGACTTTCAAATTTAACTAATGATGCTATATTTAAATAAAACATTTAAATATATAATCGTAAAATATGCGGGTTTTTACATGAAGGTTCGAATCAAATAAGAAAAGGAAAATCTCCTACAAATGACTAGGAAGGTGCACCACCCTTGAAGTACCCTCTAGTAATATACTTTTGAGAAGCTTATATACTTCATGACACTTCTCGAAAATGTACCAGTCGGACCCCGCTAAACCTTACCGAGATCCGAATATTTCAAATCTAAATGCGCAAATGATTCCAATCTAGATGAGATTTGAAAATACCCTGATGGGAGCAACCCCACGTAGCTGGACATCCATTCGCGTTTTGGGTTCAGTCATTTACCGACAAAGGATAATGAAGCTCAACGAAGCAACAAGTCATCTTAGAATGACAATAATAAAGAAGCTGAAGTAACGAATAGCTAAGAAACCAACCATCAAGGATATAAAATGATCGTATATGGAAATTAAGTCTAATATACTTACCACCACTCATCGAATTCAAACTTATACTATCTCTTGGTTAACAATAATACCAAACAAGTCAAGGTAGCGTTACCTCAAAGTCATGTCCCACGATTATTCTTAACTTTCAAAATAGTGACAAGTCTACTTCTTCGATGTTTAGAGCTAATTATACAAATAAATCATTTCCATACAAGTGAATCGCTTTTAAGGAAATTAATTCATTTCCATAAATGATTTAATTTTTTAAAAAACTCGAATTCGTACTTGGCTTCACATTACAAGTATTAGCTTTAAAACACTTTGTTAAAGAGTTTACTCACTTTGAAACATCATTAAAAAGGATTTAACAACTTAAAGCATTCTTATTACGTTTATTAATTAACTTTAAAACTTTGTTAACTAGTTAATTAATTTACTTCAATAACCCTTAATTAAAAGAGTAAATCTCCATTAAAACATCATTAATTAAATTAGTTAATAATATAATTAATTAATTAAATTAGATAATAATTAAATATAATTATTTCAAATGATTATTTAATTTAAAACTTCATTTAAGGAAGGATTAATTAAGGTTAAACAGATTTATTAATCGGTAAAAGTCATTATAAAAAGGATTAATTAATTTTAAAAACATCATTAATTAATAAATTAATTTATATTAATCCATCATTATCAAAATATTAATTAGCCTTAAGCATCATTAAATAAAATGGTTAGTTAAATTGAAAACATCATTAACTAAGAAATTAGTTAAATTCAAAACACATTGTTAATAACTTAATTAGTTAATTTTAATCCTTATTAATTAAATAATTAATTAAATTAAGCAATCATTATTAAAATAATTAATTATTTTTGAAAACATCATTAATTAAAAACTTGCTTAACTTGTAAAATAATTTCAAGCACGATAATGAAACCAAACGGTTTTGATAAAAGGTGATTTTCCGAAAGTGCCGATATAGCGACTATCGCTATACGGGCAGTTCAGAATTCAAGCTTAGGTCATTTGCAATACAACCAAACATCACATAGCAAGGGAATGAGCATACATACAAATGATTTACAATAATACAACATATATCAAGCATTTATTTACAACGGAATCAGTTTAACTACTAGATTTTCATATAACTTAAGATTCGCTTACTAACTTTCCGAAGCGACTAATTTTCAAAGCAACAAACCAACCCAATAACCAAACCATTATTACAACTATACAATAAGCATTCAATAGCTACAAATATGAGCATGAATATAGTTTAAACTTTATGGTTCAAAGGTGGAAGCTTTAATCACCAAAGCGCTTACTAACTTTACTGAACTTGCCTAAACTCTTAGAAACTTGCCTAACTCCAAAATAGGACCTAGTGTAGGCTTGTAGGGTGTAACATAGCTTGGCCAAGGACATAGATGGGCTTGGCCTTGGAGTTTTGAAGTGGAGATGGCCTTTGTTTTGGTAGAGGGGTGTTTGTAGATGAATATTTGGAATTTAACTTGATTTTTGGAAGTGTATTCACTAGTTTTTGGCTTGGGAATTTCTCTTGTATGCCATGGAAGCATTCATGTATATGAAGAGATAAGAAAATGAAGATAGAAATGAATATGTAAAGTGGAAAACGTGTGGATATGGTGGGTATTTATAGGAAAAGAGGTGGAGTATTATTTTTTTTTTGGCAAGGCCGACGAGGTTGAATGTACCCCTACCATTTTATTGATCCACCATGGAAAAACTAACAAAATACAAATTCAAACAAACACAACAACAGAAGACAAGGTCTTCAGACAAAGAAATGCAGGAAGGCGGATCATAAACAAGGAAGGCACAAAAATAAAAAGGAGAAAAAAAGGGAACAATACAAGACAACATGGCTAACATGTCAATGCAGCCTAGCTCCATCACCAGGATCATAGGGGATATTTACATCCTGAGTTCCTTTCCTAACCTCATATATGAGATAGTCTGAAAGTTGCGTGTAGTTTTTTCTTTTCGGTTCATTGAAAATCTTAGTGTTTCGCTCAATCCAAACTAGCCTAACAATTTTTTTGAAAATAATACCATATCTTTTAGAAAGCACATCGTTTTTGGATGACACCCTTAGGAGTTTCTCCCACTCATCTAAGCTGTTCATTCCCTCTATTTTGATACCTAAAGCATTTTTCACTATGAGCCAGAGCCATCGAGTGATAGGGAAATCAAAATATAGGTGTTTGATTGTTTCAAGAAGATCATTATAGAAGATTCATTTAACACTCATATTCATTCCTCTACTAACAAGCTTAACTCTAGTAAACAGAGTATTGTTTATAACCCTCTAAAGCATGAGGTTATCTTTGGCAGAGCTTTCTCTTCTCCACACTATTGAGTGCCATTTTCATCCTGCATGAGTGTCTTTACACGTCAGAAAGTTGTAGATAGCCTTAGAGCTAAATCTTGCCTTAGTAGGGCCCTATGTTATGTTATCATTGATAGGAGTATCAATAACCATTGCCAGCAAAGAATTCCAGAGTGAAGTGATCTTTTGATTCGAATTATTGGGAAGGATAAAGCTTCCATTCTGAATGAAGTGTTAACTTTAGCATTTTCTCCAACTCATGATTGAATTATTTCTTGATGAGTTATTAGCCTATTAAGAATATAGCCCTGCATGCACCATGGATCTTCCCAAAAGCTTACTTTATTTTGAGGAGCAATAACGTACTTTACAAGAGGCAAAACTTGTTCCCTTAACTTGAATATATTACACCATGACCAACTGATATTTTGTGGTGGTTGCATTTTCCGTACATTTCTTCCTTTAGTAACATATTTATTAGACCATTTAATCCATAAGTTCTCTTTTTTATTTATGAAGTTATCAAAATACTTGGAAACTACTGCTTTGTTCCACAGAGATAGGTTATGAATGGCCAATCTTCATTTCTCCAATGGTTTTTCAATATGTTTGAATGATATCGGAGCCATATAATTGTAACACCCCGCATTAAATTACAACTATATATACAAATAATTTAATTAAGTTATATACATTTGAAATTTTAAAACAAAGAAATGTTTGTAAATGGGGCAACTAATTTATATTATTTGGAATACATATATATTTGTGTAACAAATAAATTAGAGAGAGAAATTATATAAAATCAATTAATAAGGAAGATTAATTGACGGTGTTTGTTTAAAAGGGAAATTAATATTCAATTAATTAGTAGAGGTGATTAATTGACAGAACTGACAAGAAAGGGAACATATATTTTAGCAACTAATTGACATTATTAGAAACATATATGTTAGTGCAAGAGAATAAAGTGGAGGAAGAGTAATTTATGCAAGTAATCAATTGTCAACTAATAAACATAGACACTTATGGTAACGTATATAATTAAGATTGTTATTCAAAATTCAATTGTAGAATATATGCATGCAATAATTATGGGAATAAAATAAATTAATATGCATATATGTGACGAATTAATATGGTGTTGATTGGCATATTAATTTGGTAAGAAATCACAGTGCAGGCGGGGATTAATTGGATAGTAAATAAATTCTAGGTATATATGAAATCTATTAATTAGGTGATTAATAGGGGAATCTTATTTAAAAGAAACGTCATATTTAAAAATATATGTTTCCATAGATTGCGAGACAGAAGGGGAAAGTGATTGATGAAAAGATTATTGGAGAATCAATTTGAAATAAAAACAAACGCAGAAGAAAACATATTAATTTAATGTCCATAAACTGAGTGTACGCATTATATTTTAGGGTTTTATATCAATGGTTAGCACTGATGTGAACCACTATAAATATAGGTGCAGAGCCTCATTTTTATTCTCATTATTTTTCCCTTGCCTACAGAAGCTCTAACATTTTTCTATCTCTTCCACACTTTCTTAATAACAAAATTTTAGATCTAATTCACACGAATTTAGATCTAAATAGAAAGAGAATATAATTAATTAGAGAATTAGGAATTGGTTCAAATCATAAGGCTATATCAAAGGTAAAACCCTAGATCTGAGTTTTAATTCCTATTTCTAATCCAAATCTCTTCCTTTTCTCCTTCAAAAATTATAGATATGTAAATATATAGTTTGTAATTCCAAATAGGGATTACAAGGGAGGTGAATATAGGTGTTAGGGACAGATCTAAAATAAAAACAGGGAGATTTGGAAAGCTAACAATGTGAGTGGATTTAATTATACCTTTAACGTTTATACCTTTAACGTTTATGATATATTATCGTTAAATTCCCGTTAAATAATTTTATTCAGTATTTCAGTAATTAATTCTATTAATTAGTTATGCTGAACTATAAGAAATTTACAGTTGTTTACATCTAATTTGAAGTTATAATTTAGCCTAAATGCTAGTTTCTTTTATTCTCTTTGTACGCGAATAATATAGTTAAAAAGAAAATTCGCGATTTTGGATTAAAATGGGAAAATACTAGATTAGATGTAAAATAAGAAAAGTTGGAATAAAGCTAGAAAAATGGAATTCTACAGTAAATTACACTAAAACGGGAATAATAAATTAATCTAATAACTTGATTTGGAAGTAAGTAATAGACAAATTGGTTGGTTTAGAAAATATGATACATTTCTATAATTTAATATTTAAAAGATAACGATAAACGTAATTGCAAGAATAAAAGAAAGAAAAAGGGAACTAGTGTAAAATAGAGAAACCAAGGTATTTTACACTATTCCAAAATAATAAAAGAAATACCTTACAGTTACGAATTATTGTTTATAGTATTATTTAGTATTAAAATATGGAAATGGATTTTTAGTATAGTTTTCATACCCAACCAAATAAAATAGAATTACTTCCTAGAATAGAAGAAAATAAAGTAAAGTATGAAAGGAATCAAGTAATTTATTAGAAAAGAATTTGAAGCTGTAAACGATAATGAACCTAGATCAACATTTACTACGCAGACTATACAATAAGACAATTATTATGATAAGTGAATTATATAATATAAGAGAATTAAAGAGAATTCTATATCATAATAAAAGAAGACAACCTAGAACAGAAGAGAGACACATGTAATAATATACAGATTATTAAAGAAGATAAAAGTGACAATTACAAAAAAGTAGAAAGAACAGAAAGGCTTATTTAAGATTTAAATTAAGTTAATAAGAAAATAGAACAGAGATAATAGAAGATGCTTATTTAATAAATTTAAGACTTAAATTGAGTTAAATAAGCAAGGTAATAGAAGTGGCAGTACCAACAACATTCCCTATTAGATCAATGGTGGTCTCACAATAGCCAGAAGTGAGATGAGGGCAAGAACATGCTAATTAGGGTAATAAGTAGCCAGTGGAATAAGAAAAGTAAACTAAACGCAAATTAAAAGATTAGACTTAGGGTCTAATAAAAGAGTGAGGTGCGTTTGGAGTAGCACAAAGGATGAAGAGCCTAACAAAGCAGTTCATCATAGATTTCAGCAAAGGAGAAGCACGTCCAACATAGTTATATTGGCCTAGAAGGAACTTCAACAAGACGTGAGGATACTCTAGGATGGCCCTCTGGGTAGGCCTAACGAAGATGCATCCCCGGAGGCAGCTCTGTAGGTGTTCAAGAGAGTATGCTTTGACTGCTTTTTGCATGGCAGGACCATTGTAGGCAGTCAGAAGGGGTTGGTGTTCGGAGTAGGATATTTGTATGTCCCAGTACTTGCATGTAAATTTAGTGGGCAAGACCCAAAAGGATAGTCGCATGCGGATATCGCCAGCATCAAAACCAAGAGCGAGTTCGAGAAGGATTAGAGTTAAAACCAAAAGTCTAATGATTCTTTCACTAACAAGACATTGGATAAGGGGCACCGCCAATTGGATGTTAGATTGTTTGCCGTAGGGCATGGCCACTTAACTCTTTAGAGGTCTTTCGATTAGTTGAGGGGTGGCTGCTTGGGGCCATAGCCACGATGATAAAAGGACATACCAACTAGAATATCTGTATTGTAGGCCTAACGAAGATGTCCTTTACAGATATAGAATTCCCCGATTGAGTTCCGTACAAGGTAGACCTTGTTGGCAGGATTCAGAGAGTAGACAGAACGATTATGTATAGTCCTCAATGTACGCACTGGGTAGTACTTTGCGGATGTCCGAGCATTAGTATAGACTAGTGCGGACGTAGTTTTACGTTTTCATAGTAGACGATAGAACATCCTTATTGTAGGCCTCACGAAGCCGTCCTTTACAGATGTAGTCACAGAATGCTATAGGAGCAAGACGATGGAGTCCTTTGCGAGGAGGATACGGAAGGTACTATGGGTAGTACCTAGGACCAATATGGTCATTGAGCATATAGCTATATATATATCAGTTATTAGGTTTTCATCTACTAAGGAGTAGATGGGTATGATTCACGCACAAAGGCGAGAGTATGATATACCTAATGAACCTAATATAACAGTAAATGGAAATAAAATGGTATATGTAGAATTAAGCTTACAAGTGTATACTTTATCCATTCACCAAAACTTTAGTTCTAACCCCCTCCTCATAACATCCTACAGGTTAGGTAGATTGCAGAGACTTCCCAGCTTTAAGACGCTTGTTTAGAAAGTGTTATTATATTGGTGAGTATTTACTTACTATTATATTTTTGTCAATTCCGCTATGAGATATTTAATTGAGCTTTGATATATTTGTCTTTGCCTATTTGCAGGATACCAGATTCCCAACTCGGGTTTCAATAGGCTTTGGTTTTACCATTTTTGCGAAAAATCTGAACCTATTGGAATTTGGGTTGTTACATTTGGTATCAGAGCAAGGTTTAGGATTCCTAGGTAGATAGGGAGTGAACATATTTGTATTTTTGAATAAAATATAAATATTATATACTAAAATCCAAATAGTCCCCAACCATAGATTTTAACATATGGAAAGTTTTTAGAAGTATATTTATGCATAGTTTGCTAGTTGGGTTTGGGATGACCTAAGTATGTAGAGCCCTATGTTATTATCGATTTATAGCATACAAATAAGCCTTGTTTTGAGAGAAAATTTGGATCCATATGTTTTAGGAAGTAAGGAAGTTCCTTAGGGATAGTAGGGAGAGTGTTTTTATTTCGGGAAGAATAGGAGGTTTTAGTATGAAGAAAATCCACTTTATGTCTAACCTAATAAAAATGAAACTTTTGAATTAAAAAAGTTGAAAAATATAATTGTTAATATATTTAAGGAAGTAAATATTGGGTTTTTGAAAAAATAAGTGGTATGAAATTTAAATTGGTTTTTATATAATGTAAATTTTGTTAAAAGTGAAATTCTTTTTGAAGAATTATAGAGCATGTATAGCTCGCTAGTTTTTTTGTAGGTAAACAATGATTTTAAATATAAAAACCTAGAGTGTGTTAAGTATCGAAAACGTAGGTTACAACATTTATTGTTGTAATAAATGTTCTCAGTAAAAATAAAGGAAGCATAGACTATGACACTGTTGTTATAGTAGGTGACTCCCAAAGTAAATGTTCTTACATAGCATACAAGATTTATTAATATTTATTTTAATTGAATCCATATATCAGTATTTTTGGGTTGTAGTAACGGTGTTTTACGCAACATCTGTTTTGACCCAAATGAGTTTTGGAGATAATTTCTAAAGTGGTTTGTATGTACACTTATTATTTAAATAAGCACATGAAAATATTTTCTAGTTATAAAGAAGTTTTAAAAATGAGTTCTTTTGAAAAATAATGTACGATAAATTAATGAATTTAATAGGAAATATCTTATGTAAGTAAATATAGAGTAAACATACCTTAATCTATTGGAATGAAATGAATAATGATATAATTTTCTATGAATCACAAATAAAGATATTTTGTGCAAGTTATAAGGAATACGTGAAAGAGATGTACAAGGTATGGAAAGCATCATATTTTGTATAGCCAATTTCGATAAAATATAAAATAAATTCATTATAATTTCACATAAACATGAAATCCTCCTTTAAAGGATTCATAGAAGGTTTTAGCGTTAATGGTTTCTCATAAGAGAAAGTAATTCGAATACATTAAGGTATAAAACCATTAAGTGTTGTAAGTTAGTGACTCCTTCAAGGCTAAGTAATTGGAAGAGTAGGAAAGTTAAGAGATTTTTGATAAAATAATTGTTCTTATTTACCCTAGTTTTAGTGAATTTGAAAATCTATAAAAAAAGGAGGATATTTTGAAAACATGTGAGGATATTTTTTTAAAGTCAAGAAAAAAGAAAAATGTTTTAAGAACAAGCAAGACATGTTTTAAAAAAAGATGGTTTGGTCGAAAAGTAAATAAGTTTTTGAAAAGATAAAATTTAGAAGTTTTAATATTTGAAGAAAATTTGATAAATACCAAACCAAATCAGACTTTTAAATATGGAGTAGATAGGAATCATTTCCTAGGTGTAACGGGAAAAGTATAAGGTTATAGTAGTAATTACTCGTAGTAATAATAAAAGTTCCCATAAGGTGTATAAGACACTAGTGAAAACCTAGAAATGCTGCTTCATGTGTGTAGACTATAGAAGAATAGTGAAATGATATTAGTAAGATGATAAGACACACGTGGTTGGGATAGGTAGACTTAGTTGGGGAAAATGAAAGGTAAAGAGAAAATTTCCCCAAGCTTAGTTGTCTTTTTAGATAGATACTACATAGATTGAAACCCTTATCCATTACAGTAAATGAGACTTAGTTATTCCTTTTTGAGCATGGAATAGAAGAGATGGATAGATCTTATTCGTCATGAGTAATACAGCGTAAGTTGGTAACAAGTAATACGCGGCAGGAGGAGCATATGAGTTACTTGGATTCCTAGAGTAGGACCTTTCTGTGTCAAAGTGGACATGATCCTAGACCTCCTTGCCCTAGATGATAGCTGTGTTTAGTTGCTGTATAAAAAAAAGAGTAAAAGCGGAATAAGATAACTAAAAGGAAAATAACAAATTTAAAGAAAGCGACAGAAACGTCAACGGAAAAATTTAAAAGGAGATATTTTCTTATATAAACTATGCTTGGGGAAGTAAATAATTTTTTTTAGAATAGTAGCCTAAATCCCAAGTACGGAGGAAGATGTGTGCAAAAGAAAATCGGAGAAATATGAAGTTTTTCCATTTTCCACCTTCTTTATAACATAAGAAATCGATTTTGGAAAATTAAAATTTTCTAAAATTCGAAAATTAAAAGTTGAGTGGTAGGTTTGGACAAAAAATTTTGTTGAACTATGCTCCTATTCAGTAGGAGTGTGGGAAAATTGAATGAAAAATGTTTTGAGTTTCAAAAGATTGCATTCATATAGAAATTGCAAGTATATTTAGGATGTGTGCATCATGTTTTAAAAGGAATTTCTAAAAGAAAAAGCATTCATATAGGAGGTATCGCATAGAAATTCTTGTACATGCATAAATTTTATGATGTATTGCACTTTGCACTATGCACGGATTATTGCAAAATTGGATGTACACAAAATGGATGTGATTAATATGAGAAATTACATAATTGAACCCTTATCAAATTTCGAGGACGAAATTTCCTAAGGAGGGAGAATGTAACACCCCGCGTTAAATTACAATTATATATGCAAATAATTTAATTAAGTTATATACGTTTGACATTTTAAAACAAACAAATGTTTATAAATGGGGCAACTAATTAATATTATTTGGAATACATATGTATATTTGTGTAACAAATAAATTAGAGAGAGAAATTATATAAAATCAATTAATAGGGAAGATTAATTGACGGTGTTTGTTTAAAAGGGAAATTAATATTCAATTAATTAGTAGAGGTGATTAATTGACAGGAACTGACAAGAAAGGGAACATATATTGTAACAACTAATTGATATGATTAGAAACATATATGTTAGTGCAAGAGAATAAAATGGAGGAAGAGTAATTTATGCAAGTAATCAATTGTCAATTAATAAACATGGAGACTTATGGTAACATATATAATTAAGATTGTGATTCAAAATTCAATTGTAGAATATATGCATGCAATAATTATGGGAATAAAATAAATTAATATGCATATATGTGATGAATTAATATGGTGTTGATTAGCATATTAATTTGGTAATAAATCACAGTGCAGGCAGAGATTAATTGGATAGTAAATTAATTCTAGATATATATGAAATCTATTAATTAGGTGACTAAAAAGGGAATCTTATTTAAAAGAAACGTCACATTTAAAAATATATGTTTCCATAGATTGCGAGAGAGAAGGGGAAAGTGATGAAAAGATTGTTGGAGAATCAATTTGGAATAAAAACAAACGCAGAAGAAAACATATTAATTTAATGTCCATAGACTGAGTGTACGCTTTAGATTTCAGGGTTTTATATCTAATGGATAGCACTGATTTGAACCACTATAAATATAGGTGCAGAGCCTCATTTTTATTCTCATTATTTTTCCCTTGCCTAGAGAAGCTCTGCCATTTTTCTATCTCTTCTACACTTTCTTAATAACAAAATTTTAGATCTAATTCACACGAATTTAGATCTAAATAGAAAGAGAATAGAATTAATTAGGGAATTAGGAATTGCTTCAAATCAGAAGGCTTTGTCAAAGGTAAAACCCTAGATCTGAGTTTTAATTGCTATTTCTAATCCAAATCTCTTCCTTTTCCCTTTCAAATATTATAGATCTGTAAATATATCATTTGTAATTCCAAATGGGGATTACAAGGGAGGTGAATATAGATGTTAGGGACAGACCTGAAATAAAAACAGGGAGATTTGGAAAGCTAGCAATGTGAGTGGATTTAATTATATCTTTTACGTTTATGATATATTATCATTAAATTCTCGTTAAATAATTTTATTCAGTATTTCAGTAATTAATTTTGTTAATTAGTTATGCTAAACTATAAGAAATTTACAGCAATTTACATCTATTTTGAAGTTATAATTTAGCCTAAATGCTAGTTTCTTTTTATTCTCTTTGTACGCGAATATTATAGTTAAAAAGAAAATTCGTGATTATGGATTAAAATGGGAAAATACTAGATTAGATGTAAAATAAGAAAAGTTGGAATAAAGCTAGAAAAATAGAATTCTGCAATAAATTATGCTAAAATGGGAATAATAAATTAATCTAATAACTTGATTTGGAAGTAAGTAATAGATTAATTGGTTGGTTTAGAAAATATGATACATTTCTATAATTTAATATTTAAAAGATAACGGTAAACGTAACTGCCAAAATAAAAGAAAGAAAAAGGGAACTAGTGTAAAATAGAGAAACCACTGTATTTTACACTATTCCAAAATAATAAAAGAAATACCTTGCAGTTACGAATTATTGTTTATAGTATTATTTAGTATTAAAATATAAAAATGAATTTTTAGTATAGTTTTCATACCCAACCAAATAAAATAGAATTACTATAGAAGAAAATAAAGTAAAGTATAAAAGGAATCAAGTAAATTATTAGAAAAGAATTTGAAGCTGTAAACGATAATGAACCTAGATCTGCATTTACTGCGCAGACTATACAATAAGACAATTATTATGATAAGTGAATTATATAATATAAGAGAATTAAAGAGAATTCTATATCATAATAAAAGAAGACAGCCTAGAACAGAAGAGAGACACTTGTAATCATATACAGGTTATAAAAGAAGATAAAAGTGACAATTACAAGTAAAATTATAACATAGGTTTTAATTAAAGTAGAAAGAGGCTTATTTAAAATTTAAATTAAGTTAATAAGCAAATAGAACAGAGATAATAGAAGATGCTTATTTAATAAACTTAAGACTTAAATTGAGTTAAATAAGCAAGGTAATAGAATTGGCAGTACAACCAGCATTCCCTATTAGATCAATGGTGGTCTCACAATAGCCAAAAGTGAGAGGAGGGCAAGTATATGCTAATTATGGTAAATAAGTAGCCAACAGAATAATAAAAGTAAACTAAACATAAATTAAATGATTAGACTTAGGGTCTAATAAAAGGGTGAGATGCGTTTGGAGTAGCCCAAATGTGATATCCCGGGGTTTTGGGCAATATAAATCTAATAATCTGTATTGATAATTTAATTGATTTGATAATTTTCTTTAAAATTTTAATTTAAATTGGTTAATTTAATATTTTAAAAGTTAATAAATATATAATCTGGCATTATTGATAAGATTTATTTTCAAAGCTAATAAAGTTTTAATCTATTTATAATATATATATATTGTTATATATTGTGAATAGGATATCTTTTGTTTTAAATAAAAGACTGTATTTTCAAATTGTAATATATATAGTATGTATATGTTATAATTTGATATTGCTTGAAATTTATTTTAATCTATTGATAATTTATATATGTATGAATTGTAATTTAAAGCTTTGTTTTAAAATTAATATTTTTCAAAGGTTAGTTTAGATTAATTCAATTATTTCAAAATATAAGATAATTGTTTATTTTAAATGGAATTGTTTAAAAAGGATTTAAACAAGCTTTGTTTTGTCTTCTTTTAAAATGCTCAAATCAAAATGGTTATAAATGTATAAAGTTAAATGTTTAAAATTTTAAAATACATGTATAAGAAATATATTTGTATTATAATTTGTTTTAGGATATTTTCTTTAAAAGGTAAATTTATATTTACATATGTAAGTATTAATTAATTTAGTAAATTTAAAGTTGTAAGTTTATATTTACATTTAATAAGTAAGTTATATTCACATCTAAATTAAGTAAAAATTAATTAAATATTTGCTAAGACACTTGTAAACATGTTAGGACATTTCATAAACACTTGTAAATCAATTAAACAATTTAATGACAAATGTTGGCAAAATGACCATGTGGCAATATATTTTATTTTTGATTTTTAATAACTATTTTGAAAAAGAAAACTAGTTTCACAAACATCTTTCATTTCCTTAGTCTTCTTTTACTCAAACCTGAGATTTAAAATCAAGAACAAATCAAAAATGAAACCTGCAACTTTAAGCTGAAATGCAATTATCAACTATAACCTTCAACCTGCATTTCGATTGAGGGCAACAGCAAGATTAAAACAAACAAATTCAATGATGAAGCTTCAGATCTTTTCAAATGTCAAGTACCAGAAATCTAAAATTCAAATCTTCAATCTGGGATCTAGTAACTAAATCAAACAACTTCATCAGTTTTTCAATCTTCAAAGCAAGAAGCAACTCAACAAGTAAATCAACAGCAATTTAAAAATCAGAGATCAAGCATGCAAAGAATTCAAAATGAAAACAAGCCTGGAACATGCTCTGCCTTGTTCTCTGCTTATAAAACATGTGAGTAAACCTTTCTTAAAAACAGTTTTTTTCTATGTTCATATTTATGCATGTGATGAATATGGATAGAAATATTGAAATATGGTTTGCATGATTGTTTCATTTGGAATATATATTTTTAAACTGCTCTGTTGATATGAGTATATGCCTGAGTTTATGAATATTGGTCTCTGCTATGATCACAGACTTAAAGACAAAGCAAAAGAATTAAAATTCTTCTTATATATCCAAATTTAGGTTATGATTTCAAAAGAAGATATGATGGTATGAATGTAATAGAAATTTTTAAATAAACCCAAGTGTTTATATTACATATTTATTTAGCAACTGGTAATTACAGTAAAAATCAAAAAAAGAAGTCGAAAATCAATGAATTCGATTTCATGTTTGGATTGCATAAATGGAATTGTAATAGGAAATCATGATTTTTAATATATGTTTCATGATTTTTAATTTGATGGATCGTGGGAATGTGGGGTTTTTACGAAATTGGGACTTTAGTGGATTGTAGGTTATCCACGCTATAATTTGTTTTGAAACTTGGATCGAAGTTTGTTTGTGGATTGTAGAATAAGGGAAAAATGCAGTAGAATTTTTCTAATGACAGAATTGTTTGAATTCGAGTGGAATAGGGTTTTAGCTATCGTTGTTGAAGCCGAGGTTCATCGGGAATTCTCGTCATCGATAGGTGACCGGAATCGTGCGCATATGGGGGAAATTGTAGCTTGTGATGTGGAGGTTCTATGGTGAGGACGGCGAGGTGTAGCAAGGTCGAGTTCGTCGGCAATGGGGAATTTTGGAGGTTGGGTTTCTGCAGTTTTTGGTTCGATCGTTCGAATTTTGATTCAAACAAGTTTTGTTTAATCTGAGTGTTTGGGGAGGCTCGCACGCGATCGTGTGATGGTGGTCGATGGTCGCGACGACCTAGGTTGGCCGGAGTTGGTGGGAGACGTGCACGTGCACGATTTTGTACACTGGGGAATTTGAAGTTGGGGAAGAAGCATGGACTTAGGGTCGTTCTCGGGTAGTTGCCGTGTGTAACTCGAAGCCGAAGACGTTCGTGAGTTTCCTCGCGTGGATTCAGGGAAGGTCTCGAGTGTTTGAGTGTGGGGCTCGGGTGAGTGTGCGAGTCTAGTTTCAGTTTAAAAATTAAATAAAACCAAGTTTAAATGTTTAAAAGCATTTGACTTATTTAAACAATTTGTTTTCAAAGGAAAATGTTTAAACAAGTTTAAATGTATATTGGAAATAATTTAGTTTAAATAAATGATTAACTAAGTTTTAAGCTGAATTTAAAGTGAGATGTTTTAAAAAGGAATGTTTAAATTGATTTTAAAATAGATTTAAATGAATAAAGAATATGAAATTTGGGATTTCAAAGTTACATAATTATTTTATTTAATTTAAATCAAACATGTTTGAAAGGATATTCAAAGATTTTAAGTGTATTAAATTAAGTTGTTTGAATTGTTTTGTTTAAAAGTAAAATCATATTTCAAAATTGATTTTTAAATGGGTTTTAATAAAGTAAATAATTTGAGTTTAATTAAGGAGAATTAATAAATAAATTAAATTAAAGCTTAATTACTATTTGTAATTAAGGATAATTACTTAATGAAGTAATTAGTGGATGGATAATTAAAGATTTAGGGACGATTTATTGATTAATTAATTAATGTAATTAATGTTAGGTTAATTAATTAGTATAATTAATTAAAGATAAATCATTTATGATTAATTAAGTATAATTACTTAGTAAAGTAATTAAATGATAATTATTGAATATAATTAAGAAAAGAGAAATTACTTATGGAAGTAAATTCAATGAAAATAATTAAATAAGAAGTGATTAAGGTTAATTACTTAGTGTTATTAATTAAATAAATTATTTAATTAAGTTAATTAAAGGATTAAGATTAATTATAAGGTAATTAATTATTTGTTAAGGTAATTAATTAAAAATAATTAATTAAGGAAGATAATTAATTAGAGTTAATTACTGGTTAAGTTTAATCAAAGGTGATTAATAAATTATGGTTTAATTAAAGGTTAATTACTTAATGTAATTAATAATTAATTAAAGGTGTAATTAGGGATCATTAGTTTATAATTAATGATGTGATTAAGAGTTGATTAATTAAGATTAATTAATCAAATGATAAGTGATTAATTATAATTAATTAAAGATTAAAGTAATTGATTATAATTAATTAATTAATGAAGTAATTAAAGGTTAATTACTGTATTTGGTTAAGAATAATTAATTTGTGAAATTAATTAAGGATAATTACTTAAATGTAATTAAAGTATAATTAATCAAGGTAATTAATTAAGTGGATAATTAGAGAAAGATTAATTAATTTATTTGTAATTAATTAATGATTATATAAGTAAGATTTATAATGAAGTAATTAATTTAATTAATTTTAAATTAATTAAGAGATGAAGTAATTAATTTAATTCACTTTAAATTAATTAAAGATAGAGATAGTTAATTTAATTCATTTTAAATTAATTATGTTGTGATTAAGTAAATCATTGCTTATATAAGAATGGATGACATTGATTGTCTTGAATGGATGTAATCTCAGAAATGAGATAAGGGATGTTGTGTGGTATGAATGCTTGGTTGCATTATGATGGTAATATAGATTAACTATTGTGATGTTGATATGGATTACCTATTTGGTTATGAATCATCTGTTTAATTGATAATGTGATTATCAGTTGTGAATTGTGAATTATCTATCTGTATGAATATAGATAAGTTAAATTGTTTAAACCTTTAAACAACTTGGCCTTAAAAGATACGTTTTGGATTTCGATGAGACCGGGATCGGGTTTCCGTATACCGGTATTCCAGGTCTGGAGACCCGAATACCACATCGATCCAAATTAATGATAGGTCGTGAATCTCAAGTGAAGATGAAGATTCAGAGTGCAAGGGTTATTGTCGTTAACTCTGAGGGTGATTCCAAAACGAGTGTAACGAGATAATGCCTTCGGTTTCGTTCGAACCCGGAACGAACTTGTATGGATTGAATGCTTTCAGCACATCGTCAGGCGGACGATGAGCATTCTAAGTGATATGTTCTTATTAAAGGTAATCGTAACCTCAAGCCTCATCAACCGGGAATGGCTAAAACAGGGGAGGTGCAGCAAGGCTTCGTGGGTAGCACCCACTGAGAGCAAGATAGATCCCTGTCTAGAGGTCCCTTTTCTTTTATTCGGCTTAGTGTGTGGTTGGTCGCGCCAACTACGGGATTGTCTTGTTCGGAATTATCCAGTAAGGGATGGTTCCGGCTTTGTGTTGCAGGGGAGCGGGCGTACTCCTCGGTACGGTGATCTAGGCCACGTACTGTGACGGGCGGTACCCCAGTAGCCCTGCCATTGTATGGAATCCAAACTCCAATAAGTGCCGTACGAATTAGTTGTGCCCAACTATGTTGGAATGTGAGATGTAAGCATTTCAGCTATTTCTGTATTTTACTTGAAAACCCTAGACCCTATTATAATACAATCAGATTTCCTATCAAACGTTTTAGTTAGCGTAAGGTAAAAACTTACCCATGTTTATTTGTGGGGAGTCTTACGTGATACTTTTGTTTTCAAAAGTTTTCAAAATTAAGCAATCTAACCGTTTACTCACACCAGACCCATGTCTGACCCAAGTGTTTATTTTCTGTTTTATTAAACTCTTGGGTACTCAATATTGTATTGAGTAGTCGAGGGATTCAGGTTAGCTTTGACGAATTCTGGAGGAGATTTGGAGCAGGAGGCTTCACCGTGTAGATATATGATGATTCCGCTGTGTATATGTTGTGTCTGTATCTGTGATACTTGAGTTGTATGAATTAGACAGATGTTTATAACTGTCTAATATGTGTTGTATAAGTTGTGTAACTCTGATGTATATGATACTAATAATATTTTATATGATATAGTATATTTCATTCGTTCCGCTGTAAGTTTCTGATGTTGTTGTTCTTTCTTCTTTTCTTTCTTTTCTTCTTCTATCCCTTTCTTTCTTAATTCACGATACGTCTTTCTGGGCATAGAAAGTCGGGTCGTGACACCAAAGGATGAAGAGCCTAACTAAGCAGTTCATCATAGATTTCAGCAAAGGAGAAGTATGTCCAACTTAGTTATCTGGGCTAGAAGGAAGTACGAGTCTTTAACAGGACGTGAGGATACTCTACGATGGCCCTCTGGGTAGGCCTAACGAAGCTGAATCCACGGAGGTAGGTTTGTAGGTGTTCCATCAAGAGAGTATGCCTTGACTGCTTTTTGCGTGGCAAGACCATTGTAGGCAGTCAGAAGGGGTTGGTGTTCGGAGTAGGATATTCGTATGTCCCAGTAATTGCAAGTTAGTTTAGTGGGCAGGACCCAAAAGGATAGTCGCATGCGAATATCGGCCAACATCAAAACCAAGAGCGAGTTCGGGAAGGACTATAGTTAAAACCAAAAGTCCAATGATTCTTTCACTATCGAGACATTGGATGAGAGGCACCGCCAATTGGATGTTAGATTGTTTGCCGTAGGGCACGGCCACTTATCTCTTTAGAGGTCTTTCGATTAGTTGAGGGGTGGCTGCGTGGGGCCATAGCCACGATGATAAAAGGACATACCAACTAGAATATCTGTATTGTAGGCCTAACGAAGCTGTCCTTTACAGATATAGAATTCCCCGATTGAGTTCCGTACAAGGTAGACCTTGTTGGCAGGATTCAGAGAGTAGACAAAACGATTATGTATAGTCCTCAATGTACGCACTGGGTAGTACTTTGCGGATGTCCGAGCATTAGTATAGACTAGTGCGGACGTAGTTTTACGTTTTCATAGTACGGAACATCTGTATTGTAGGCCTCACGAAGCCGTCCTTTACAGATGTAGTCATAGAATGCTATAGGAGCAAGACGATGGAGTCCTTTGCGAGGAGGATACGGAAGGTACTATGGGTAGTACCTAGGACCAATATGGTCATTGGGCATATAGCTATATATATATATCAGTTATTAGGTTTTAATCTACTAAAGAGTAGATGGGTACGATTCACGCACAGAGGCAAGAGTATGATAAACCTAGTGAACCTAATATAACAGTAAATGGAAATAAAACGGTATATGTAGAGTTATGCTTAAAAGTGTATAATTTATCCATTCACTAGAACTTTAGTTCTGACCCCCTCCTCATAACATCCTACATGTTAGGTAGATGGTAGAGACTTCCCAGCTTTAAGACGCTTGTTTAGAAAGTGTTATTATATTGATGAGTATTTACTTATTATTATATTTTTGTCAATTTCGCTGTGAGATACTTAATTGAGCTCTGATATATTTGTCTTTGCCTATTTGCAGGATACCAGATTCCCAACTCGGGTTTCAGCGGGCTTGGGTTTTAGCATTGTTGCAAAAAATCCAGACCCATTGGAATCTGGGTTGTTACAATAATGACCTAGATTACTCCCCTTCCAAAAGAATTTCATCACAGCACTTTTAAACATTTTAATAAGCCTTCTCGGTAAAACAAAGGACCTAACCTAATATACACTCATTGAAAATGCAACTGACTTTATTAATGTCAGTCTGCCTGCTTGACTAAGCAGTCTGTTAGACCAACACTCCAGTCTTGCCGTGATCTTTTCATACAACGACAGGCATTGATTGGTTGTAATTCGAGAGGTAGCTAGTGGAACCCCAAGGTAGGAGACAGTCTCCTCTCTCGGCCTTAGTCTAGTGGAGCTTAAAATAGCTTCCATTTGTTCCTGCTCTAGCCAAGCCAACATGATGCCTGATTTATCTAAGTTCACCTTAAGACCTGTTATATTGTAAAATAGGTTTAGTCCCCCAAATATGGAATTGATGGATTCAAGAGTAGGTTTGCAGAAGATAACTAAATCATCTGCAAACATAAGGGAAGTTATTTGTGGTTCTTTGCAACGAGGGTGAAGTTGGAAGAGCTTTTGTCTGACTAGGTCATCAAGAATTCTTGTAAGTAGTTCCATGACAATAACAAAGATGTTAGCCGATATGGGGTCTCATTGTCTAATGCTATGTTTGCTTCCAAAGAATCCAACATTAGTACCATTTAACTTGATAGAAAAGTTGACAGTTGAAATGCAAGCATAAATCCAGGTGATGAAATGTTTGGGAAAATTCATGTATCCCATTATTCAAACAATAGCATCCCAATGGAGAGAGTTAAATGCTTTTCGTATATCGATTTTCAATAAACCTCTAGGAGAAGCTGTAGCATTTTTATAGCCATGCAGAAGTTCATGTGAAACAAGAACATTGTCTAGAATATTTCTGTCAAGTAAGAAAGCAGCCTGATTATGAGAGATGATATTAGGCAGAACAGTTTTCATACGAGAAGCTATGACTTTGGTTATGCATTAGTATATAATGTAGGATTGCAATAGTTAGGTTTAGACCACACCATCTCAATTAAACTGAGAAATTCAGGTTTGAGAACCCAAGATTTAAAAATTTAAAACCTAATTTTCTTTTCATGACATAGGTATCCAATTAGGGAATCCGCGAGGAATGGTCAGATAACATGGGACAAGGGAGGTGGTTGAACATGGATAGCCACTTGGAAAGTGAGATTTGGTTACAAAAGGCAAAGTCAATCTTAGAGTAGGTTCTACAACCAACCCTTCTTTTATTGTTCCAAGAATATGTTGCACCAGTGGTTTTAATTTCAATAAGATTGGAATGTTGGATTTCCATGTTTAATGGTTTTATTTCGTTTAAGGACGAAGGGTTGCCTCCTACTCTATCAGATAATCTTAGAGAGCAGTTGAAGTCTCCACCTATTATCCAAGGATGGTAATCTTGACGATGGAAAGGAATATATGGAGGAGGGGGGATCTTGCATTGACCAAGCTTTCAACATATACAAAGGCGAGATATATAGAGGAGGAGGTTAGGTTGAGGAGGGCATGGCAGTGGATCATTTGCTTAGAAGAAATAATGGGGGGGAGGTTAAGGATGGTAGGGTCAAAAAGTATCATTATTCTACCATATTTTGCATGGTCATGGTTGTGGATCATCTTCCAGTTAGGTCTTATGTACTTTGCAGCTTGGATAGAGAGCTCCAAACTTAGCTTAGTTTCAAGTAAGGCTAAAACGCATAGACTGTGTTGTTGAATAAGTTCTTTGCACTGGTCTAACTTAATATGACTGTGCGCTCCTCTTATGTTCCAATACCCTATATTATGTATCATTGATTAAACTTTGAGGCATTGAGCAGTTCTTCTTTCATACTCCTTGTTAGGGGGTTGGTTAACTCCTTATAGACAGGAACAGTAGTAGATAGTGGAGAATCAGAGAAAAGCGTTGAAGTATCTGTATTTCTTGTGCTACTCACTTTGTTAGGAGTGAAGTTGTTGGGTAATTCTTTTTCATCTTTGTTAAAAGCTGCTGAGTTGGATGTCATAGAGGAGTTTAATTGAGTTTTCTTGGACGAGAGGGAGGGAGAAATGGAGTTGGGAATATCTGTTACAAGACATTGGGAGGGTTTCCAAGCTACTAGGGGATTGAGGTGGGCATAAGGTTGGAATTGTTTGGCTTGAGAAGGCATGGGAGACAAGGCTATGGGGTTAGCATTTAAGGTGGCAACAGAAGGCCTGGGTGATTTGCATGAAGTAGAGTGCACCTGTTCACTTGGAGAAGAGTTTATGATTGAAAGAGGTGGATCTATATAAACCTCAGGATATTTAGGTGTGAAATGAGGAAGATTGGGTTTGGAAGAAGGTTGGGTAGATGTAGGGGAGGAGGGAGTGCACTGAGCTTTGTGCATGTGCATGTGCACGTATTCAGTAACACATGGTTCTTTGCTTGCATGTTTATCATTTAATAAAGCATGCTGAACTGGGAGGTTGGGTGTTGTAATTTGGGTTGGTGAGTCATTAATGAACAAGTCATTAAGTTCGGGCTGAGCACTAAATTTGCCTATCTCAGGTGGTATTATTTTTTCTTGGTATATGGTTGGACCATCCAACACCCCAAGCTCATTTATTTCTTCGCTTCTTACATTGACAAACTCGCTTGTTTCTTGATGCTTACTTCGAGTCTCACCTGACTCTTTCATTGATTGGTCTAATTTGATTGGTCTAATAACGATTTCGGCCTAGGGTCATTATTTATGTCAGGAACATCAATAAATGCAATCTCCCCATCATCATTTTCATGCATGTTCGCCAGGGTATTAAATGGAGCCTTGGTAAGGAAATTACCACCTCCTACTTCACGTTTATTACTTGCATGGTCCATACATGCCGATCTCTCTCTTTCTTCTATATCTGGAGGACTAACACTTTGTATTCCACTTTTAACTTTATTTAAAATTTCATCCTTGCTTTCCTCAACTTGTTTTCCTAGTTGACCTAAATCAGCCACTATTGTAGCATCACACAATCCCTTGTTCTCCTTCTTCTTTGTTTGCTCTTCATTCATAACACTTTTAACACTGTGCTCCACACTAACACCTTGAGTTGTATTATCACTCTGCCTTTTAGTATTATAAGAAGAATTTGTACTATGATTTTTTTTCCTCCCTCTAATTACTAATTACTATTTTTGAACCTTTTTAGTTTTACCTATTCCACTTGGAGCTTTTTCATTCACCTTCTATTTTGTCCAATTCACATCTCTCTTTTTAGTATTTTCAACTACATCAGCCTTCTCATTTATTTTGTCGCAGTTCATTGTTGTATGACCGAATGCTTTGCAAGAACAACATATGTCTGGTCGCCACAAGTACTTCACCATTATTTTTTGTGTTCCACCTTCAACTAGTTGCACCATGAAGTCATTTACAAGTTCACTGTCTGGTCTAACTTCTATTAGGCACCTAGCATATTCTAACTTCTCCATTCTTTCTGTCACCAGTTAAGCTCAAGGGAAGACCATGCAAATAAGGGGATATTGTAGAATTGCACCCATACTGGTACTGAAGTGACAGAGCCACAAACATTACTTACTGAAGGATCATAATGCTTGATAATAAAAAGTTTATTTTTCATTATGATAGGGTCTCCTTGAAGAATAAGGTGTCTATCTTCTTTACAAGAGAGAAGAAACATGAAAATAACCCCATCAGATCTCACTTTTATTGATCCCTTAAGCTTCCAGATGGTTTTGAGTCTTTGTATTACTACTATGTAGGACAATGGTTTGTCTAGAAAGAAGCCTACAAGGTAGTCTTTCCAAACTAGGGAGCCCACCGTCACAACTTCATCAGAGTGAAGCATGGCGTCACAGTTGAATGAGGGAGCCATGTCAACCGGTATGTACTTCCCCGCATTGCGCATCTTGTTTTCGAATAGAGAAGTCCATACCGGTTAACTAAGAGAAGGAGAAAAACTGACCTGAGTAGGTGGAACAGCTACGTCAGAGGAAGAAGGAGATGTTGAGTTAACTGGAGAAGGGACGGAGGTCTTCGGAGGAGGGTCGGGTGGTGCGGTAGGGGATTTGGTCGATGGAATACGACAGGGGATGCAATCGGGGGGGCTCGATGCACAGGAAGGTTTAGAGGGAAGGGACGGGTGGTGGGTAAGGAGAGGCTGCTTCTGCCATGAAAGTACGGGTGATGGGGGGATGTGGAGTATTAATTTAATTTAACTTAAACATTTAAATAATATAAATGTTGTCATGTTGCATGCTACCATACCTCCCCCCTCACTTTAGAACACACGCACCCTCCCTAGGTCCACCCTACACCATGCTTTAGGTACTTGTTTAGGTTATGGTTAGGGTATTTAATTAGTTTCCTAAGGTTATTTAATGTATTTTTGTGCATTTAATGTCAAATCAAGTTCTATATTTAAACTAAGCGTGATTATTAACTTTAACGCATTGATTATCTTATCAAATAACATATGTGCATGTGTGTGCATGTTTATATGAGTGATACAAAAATATGCACAATGTATACGACGACTTTTTGAGGTCGAAAAGTCGAAATTTCGGAAAATGTTTTTTGGTCACATTTTCTATTTTTATTTGAACTATTTATTTTGGTAAAAAAATTTAAAAAATGATTTTAATATCATTAATTAATGTTTAAAATAAGTTCATTTGGTTATTAAAATCCATTATTTAAATATCTAAAAATGATTTAAATATTCAAATATAAAGCGATTAATTTATGGGTCGTTACAGTTATGTTGCGAAATAATTAATGGATAATGCATTTATACTTTATCTTTTTCAAAATATTTAGTAAATTTTTTTTAAGTTTATAAGAATTTTATAAGGTACCTTTTTTCTTACAAAGAAAATTGTCAATTTAAATTTTGTTTCCTTTATTAAGGATCCTTATTAATGTACTTGAGTAATTTATGTAATTGCAAATGAACGAAGTTAAAACAAAAGCTCATAGTTATATTATACCACTTCATATCTTACATCCATCATTTCTACCATACTTGGGTCATCCATAAGTCATCCAATCTTACTTGGGTACATAATAGAAGTAAATAATACAAATACAAATACAAATACATGACTAACCACAACATCACCTTATCACAAGCCATACATATAGGCTACTACTTAATACTAGATAGATAGTCTCAAATCTTCAATCACAATCTCAATCATCACCCATAATCCGTTGTCAATGGTGCACTCCAATATCCAAACTCCAACGAAACTTCCCCAATATTCTCATCCTCACTTTCTTGTTCGTCCTCAGCTTCATTTCTGTTTTTATTTTGTTACATCTCATCCTCGACATATGGTAGCCAAGGTTGATTCCATGGAACATGTCCAAGTCCGACTAGTACTCCCTGTAACATTTCCCCTTCCTCAAATTCCTCCAATCCTTGCACTCCCATCTCCCCAAGATTCTCAAATTCCTCTGCAGCTTCTTCTTCAGCTTCCTCTTCATTATCTTCCATATCGTCCCAATGAATATATAAACTTAATGTCTCCACATGCAAAATAACATGATCCCCATCTATCTCCCATAGGATATTGTTGTCCCTATTACCGTTGTTTGATCCATTTGATATTATATCATTCGAGTTCTCCTCTAGTTCAGACTCTTTCTCTATCGGTTCTGCTTTAGGTTCGAATTCTGAACTAGCAGGGTCAATAATCCCCCTTCCTTTGGAGGTAGGAGCGACCTTAGCATCACTAGATATTATGAGCAGATCTGGAGTTAGGGGAGGTATAAGCATTCCCGATATTGGGTAACCATCTCTATCTCTACAAGTTATGGATCATATTCTTCTTTTTTGGGTTCTCTATCATCACTTGAAAGAATGATTAGATCATCTTTCTCACCCCAATTTTCTATTGAGGTTTCTCCTTTTGAATACTTCCCTCCATAAGGATTCTATAAATATAAATACTTAGAAGCAGACACTAAGTATTTATCCTAACTTAACAAGTATACTGCTTTTCAAACCAAGGTTTGATCAATACTTAGGAAGCAAATCAAGATCTTTATCAAAGTGTTTTATCGACTTTCAAAATTCTTTCTCAAAAAAAACTTTTAGATAAATGTTCTCATTATCCAAATCTTAGGTTTTCCTCCCTATTCTTAATCCTTTCAATACCATTATTAAACATCTTATAGTCAAATAGTGAAATTCTAATCACAGGAAGTTTATTCTTGATTTAACTAACTTGTTTTTAAAATAATTATCCAATTTATGACTTTAATATCATAACTAACTATATTTTCCAAAATATATTCTTTATATTTAAAATATGACCTTAGGTAAAATAATTTCATTTACCATATTTTCAAAACAAATCATTTTTATATATCATTAATAAATACGTGCTCATATATAATATGCTTAATTCATTCTAGAGTGTCGCTTGCCCTATCTCTAATGATTTACCTATCCTAGGGCATTACGAACCCTATCTTTAATGAGTCTTTACCCCTATCTGGTTCAAGTGTTCGCTCAACCAAAGCTCTGATACCAAATGTAACGACATGTGTGTTAGACCCTCAAAAATTGACACTAATACATCCTTAGTATTCACGTGCCGCAAAACCAAGTGCTAGAAGGACGGATCGTAAAGGGTAAATGGAAATAAAGACATAACAGGATCTTACTCGAACAGAATAACATATATTATTTTAATATGTTTGATATTTACATCAGAAATTTTAAATACATTTATCGGAGTCTATCTTATAAATCAGCCCAGACAATTATAAATTTCCGTCCTTATAAATGCTGAATACAATCAGTAAATTAATGCAATGGAAATTGAAATGGAGAACTATCTACATGAACATCTTCAGCTCCAGACTTCAAGCTCCATCATAATGTTCCAAGTTCAATCTGACTACTAGGCTGCTCACAAAAGTAGGGCACCCAGAGTTTAAGGGGAAAGAAAATAAACTCCGGGTCAATCATGGGACTGGTGTGAGAAACTCAAAATATAGATATTTGAAAACAAAGGGCATCCCATAAGACCACGCCAACATAAACACAAAATAGGTTTTTACCTTTTGATAACCAAAATCTTTACTATGCAAAACCTGGTAATATTATTTTTAATGACATTCTTTTGAAAACAACTTTCAGGTAAATATACATAATCTTAGCCGGAATTATTACATTATTAAATTCCAGCATACTAGGCTCTACAATCAAGTCCAAAGGCACTTATTAGAGGAGGGATTCCATGTAATGACAAAGTAATGGACTACCTTCCGATGGTACATTTCTAGAGAGATGAACCGAGGCACCAATAGATGGTCCTCTATCAATACAAAACCGGCCTACCTTTACCGTAGATAGTAACGAATACGACATCATCCCAGTCATTCCTGACCTATCCGAGAGCTCTTATAGCATACACAACATACCCAATATATAGAGGGTAATCTTAAAAGGTGATGACCATATCCTAATGGGTGCGACCTACATAGCCCTGTTGCATCTACCATGTTTTTGTCATTCCCGGGTGATAAGGCTCGAGGTAACTATTACCTTTCTCATAGCACACATTTCACTTGAATGCCATATTGCCAGTTCCATCACACACTATTGATTTCAAAAAATGTACAACCTCTGAGCTCGTACGTCTCAGAGAAGGGTGTTAAGTATTGGAGAGTTACCTCCTACACCACCAAACAGATGTATGTTTGTCAAAATCAATGTACATGCATTTTAGAAATGCAATGTCAGACATTCGTCCATACAAGTTGTCCAGGATCAGGACAAACCAAAGGCACTCCCCTACTACATCTTGTTTTGGGAATCACCCCTAGGATCAGTAGCGAGAAGTCCTTGCATCAAAGATCAAATGAAGATACTACTGCCACATATATATGATATGGAAAATTTCCCCTGAGGTTCAGTGACAAGCAATCCAACATTCCATCTTCTAATTTATTATCATTAAATGTCTTCTCTTTCGAACGTATATCGGTTTAAAGTAGTTTTTAAACAGGAATCGCCCAAATTCGATCCCGGTTCCTTCGAATCACTCATCAATAAAAGGTGTTCGATTTGAGGGTGATTGTCATTTCATTTATCAATATCTTTTATCAATAAAATATCTCATTTAGAGATATAAATCTTTAAATCATATTCTTTTCCAGTATATACAGAATCATTAAACCTATCTTTAACTTTGGAAATACCAAATCAAAATCATCTCTCATAAATCACATTGCAAAATCTTATTGAGTAAAAAGGGTCGATAGAAATTGTACTAATTTTACTCAATATCAATTTTTGTATTCAACCTTTACTATCCATCGAATAATAGTGGAATCACCTTTTAAAGTCATATGGATAGTATGGGTTCCCTCCTTAGAATTTAATACCAAGTATAAGAATATTATTTCTACACAATTCAAGTTGTATTAAGTTTGTAAATTTGAATCTTTTATACTTTCCTCGTTTCCGACATTTCAACCTTATCTATTCCTCGCCCAGGAAAGAGACTAGGTGAGACAGGGCGCTGGTTGCTCCTAAAAATCTCCTTAGTTTATGCACCTCTCATCTGGATCTCACGAATAGAAAAATCCAATCTACTTATCGGCTTTTAGATCTTATTTAAAACAGCTTTTCTTCTAATCATTTATTTAAAATCCTTTAAAGGTAACTTTAAAACTTCTAAATCTTCTTTAAATTAATTAATTATTTATTTGAAAATATTTAAAAAATATTTGAGAAAGAATAATTAAGTTTAAATCTATATTTCAAAAGTTATTAAAAACCACTGCAAAAGGTGCTGCAAATAGTGCTTTTAAGACTTATTTGACCAAAACAACATTTCTATCATTTAGAAATCCATTTTTTTTTAACTCAAATCTCTTTTGAAACATTTTAATGTAATAGAGTTTAGTCCATATTTTTAAAGAATTAAAAATATCTATTTTAAAGAATTTATCGCTTTGGTTTCCGAACTACCAAAGCACGACTATTTGAAAACTTGATTTTCTCATATTTTATAATTTACTAAACAAAATCTCGATTATTTTCTTTTGTTTTAAAACTATTATTATAAGAGTTCAAAAAATTCTTATTCCAAAGAATTCCAACTTCGATTCCATTTTATAAATGGGTTAAACTTTCTATGGAGCCCATTACGGCGCACCTATTTTAACTAATTTTTCATGTTCTTTCCAAAGTTTGTCGAAACACTTTTAAATGTTTATAAAAAAATTTAAATCATTTTAAAGAAGTTTAAGAATCTCATATACACCATTTCATTTATTAAAGGAAGGTGATTTCCTTTATGATATTCGACGTGTATTAAACGTGAATTGTTTACACATCCAAACAAACATATTATCATATCCAAATATTGTTCACAATCATCACAACCAAGCATGGCCAAACATATATATCATCCAAAATATCATAATATAAATAGAGATTCTAACCTTCATTGGATATTGGGCTTATGAAACGGACTATAGCTTCGCTACAATCGAATCAAAGTTTATGGAATCGAGACCGGGACCTTTGGATAGTCATGGCCTAAGCTTGCAAGTGGAGGTGGGCTCGGCCAATGGTGATGGAGATGGTGGCCGTGAGTTTGGAAGGAGGAGAGGAGTAGATTTCACTTAATTTTGAAGTGGATTGCCAATGTATATATATTTATATAAATTTATTTTCTTTTTTTGCTAATTTTTCTTCATAAAATTTCTAAGTAGAGAAGCCAATAAAATAGCTTGAGAAAGGGGAAAAAGAAGATGAAGAATGGTGTTAAAATTATGAAAAAATGGTGGGTATTTATAGGAAAATTTTAGAAATAAATATCCAATGTGCATGGACCAAAATGCCTTTACCTACACTCTCCCCTGCCCATCAAGGCACATGGCTAAGCCTTTCTCCCTTTTGCCTCTATGTATGTGAGTTGATGTGTGTAAGAGTGAAGTGAAGTTTGCTTTTTAAGTGTGAAAATATCTTATATATTTATAACTTTTATTATTTGTAAATTTAAATGTAAATGGTAAATATGTGTGTGTGTGTGTATATATTTATATATGTTATTTGTTATGTATATGTATATGTAATTGAATGTATGTGCATGTCATATGTGTGTACAAGTTATATAAACAACGTTGCACAACTTCTCTATGCTAAACCATTACGAATTCCAATTCCGATTACCGGTCATATTTTCACTTATAAATAAAATTACATATAAATGTAAAAAAAATTTGAAAACTACTTTATTTTCATTTTTAACTCATTAAAACGATCCCATGCGAATTATAAATCCATATAAATCAATATTAAACAATTGTTTACAAAAAGTGTTATTATATCGACAAAGCGATATCAATTTTCCTTATAATTTCAAGTTAAATATATTTCTTCATAAAACTATTATAAAGGATTTGTTATCACTTCATGACTAATTAAAATGAATTATTATCATTTTAAAATAATTATTTGAATAATTAAGTAATTATTAAATCATTAAATCTCAATTTAAATTCATAAGTCGATTATTAAATATGATGTCATTATTAATGATGTCATAAATACATTTTATTTACAAAAATAAAATAATTTTTTTATTTCATATTCTTGTTTAAATGGATAAATAAGTATATATATCCAACTTCATGCTCGATTGCTAATAATTATAGAGTTGTTTATTGATAAAATGATATTCCACTATTTTATCGATACTCCTTTAAAGTTTATATTTTTGTAAATACTTATTTAAAATAAGATTACCATCATTTTTGTTCAAAACATCATAGTCTATGTTTGCTTATATTTGAGTATTTATAAATAACTATAATTTATCAAATTTATAAATTTACGGGTCGTTACACCTATAGTTGCGACCAGGGTTTGAACCTCAGTCGAACGGCCCGGATTTAATTATTTTAATATAACATATACGATTGATTCAAGCACCTATAAATACAGGCCTAATCCGTCACTTCTCTTCTCATAATTTCTAATCAAAGCAGCGAAGCTCTGCCATTTTCCCTTCTCTACTATTTTTAAAAATTATAAAACATTATATATATATAATTAGAGAAGGGCAAAAAATAAAAGAGAAGATGGGAATCAATACTGTGGAAAAAGGTAAATTTCATTATTATAAATCTTTATTCACCTCAACCCCAAATATCTTGTCAGATCTATAATTCTAATAGTATGTATATACTTTGTTATACATATTCTTTTTAATTAGAATGGGAAAAGTATCATGTAAAGAGATGAATTCAGATTTGAGAGATTTGGGAAGCTAGAAAGATGTGTGAGAAATTATATAATTATTTATAATAATGAAATTTATATCGTTGAGTTTTATTTAAATATTCTGCTTGTGCAAGATCTATGGAGTTGTAGACATAGGAAGATGAAATATTATATACATTTCTGTAAAATCGATAATTGGAATAAGAATGTTATTTACACCCTAATCTAGAAATTCGAAAATCAATCCCTAAATTTGTTAAAGTTGAATGATGATAAAATTGTTAGGTTTTTTCCAAATTTATAGTTGATTTGTAAAATGTTAGCATTAGTTTAGATTACCCTAATTTGATCTTGAATGTGAATTTCTATGTTTTAATTTATTGGAAGGGGCATAATTTAATTGTATCTATTTCCGCGTAATTTCCATAAATTATCTGATTCCAAAAAATGTATAAAAAGTGCGTCATTTGAATTAACAAGGAATTTAGCAAAAAGGAAGGAGATGTTTAATGTATGGAAATTCTTATCCGTAGTTCACACTGTCTATTTCAATAAAAGAAAAAGATAATTCCTTGTAATTTCAAATGAAGCAAAAGTCTCATTTTTGGGTTATTTATGGAAAGCTATAATGGTATCCTTTCAGGAAGGATAGCTCTGATAAATTAAAACATGGAAAGGAATGTTCTAATTTAGGAATTAATAGTTAGAAATAGGAATACACACACACACACACACATATATATATAGACATACATACATAATCGTGCTTATCGATTAAAAATAAAAATATATGTAGCGTAATTTACGATGATATTTGCATTAGTTATTAATAGCGTGTTAAATTATTAGATTTGGAGGTGTAGATGGAAAAGATATAGTAACTCCAAAATTATAGGTAATAAATGTGCAGTTAATATGGAGTTACGAGAATTAAATGGGAACATAAGTGTGTTAATGGATTAGTTAAAGAATTTATTAGGGCATTTATAGAGAAATGAATAAGCATATTAGGTTGAATTAGGATGAATAAACAAATATTATTAGAAATTGTCCAATTAGAATAATAATGGCCATTTATTACAAAGAATTAACATTTATGGAATATGATAAATAAGCGTATAAGGTAGGAATTTAATGCTAGAAGGCAGTATAATTTTCATAGCAGGAAATTATATAGCCTTAATTATATGATTAGAAAAAGTCTGAATTAGTGGGCCTAGCCTAACATTTATTGTTAGGATGGTTGGTTTGGTTTAGTGGGTTGGGATTCGAGGTCAGTAGAGTTGCACAATAAAAGTTTACCCTTCACTTAGAGGCTACAAGCAATTATGTATACTTGCTTCTAATATGGGACATCTCCAACCGTAGGACCCGTGGGGAAGGAATATGCATTGCGGATAAGTAGGGGAAAATATATCAAGTGTTCGCCTCAAATTTGAAGTATTAAATGACTTAGTACTTTTTAAGGAAATGGGGTCTGGTTCATTTCTAATAAGTGGTATTAAATAACTAAAAGGGGCATTTTCCTTGGCTTACATTAGGTTAGTCCAAACGGAATGTTAGCTGAGGAAGGGCCGTTGGCTATGTCAGTATTTTTGTTGGGTCGGTATTTTGCACTAGGGTTGGCATATAGGCTATGACCACCAATAGCCCCGAGCGGTCAATAACAAAGGCTCAGGTTATGCCTTGATGATTTTGCTTCCTACTAGTGCAGAAACCGTATGGGATATGCACAGACCACAAAGTTAGTTGGTTAGATGTTTTTTAGTTGAAGGTGGGCTAGTTAACCCTTAGATGAGTCATTAAGATGCTTTGGTAGTAAAATAAAATTATAAAGCCATATATAGGAGTCATCGTCTCTGTAGCTAAGACCAATTGACTAGCATTTACGTTGCGAAGGGCACACTTTGGGGTAAATGACCATTGGGTCTACCTTCTCCTTATTTAAGAAGTATTAACTGGCCAGGGTTTTTGGGTTGTCCATTGTTTAGATATATATATATATATATATATATATATGTTGTAGGCATATATATATATAGTTGTACCTCGAAGGATGTTAGGCATATCATAAGCGCACGTAGGGTTAAAAGGATTAGCTGTAGACATAACACTTAAATGGAAATCAATCGGCATAATTAGTATTATGGGAAAAGTATGTAATATTTCAAGTTACCAGAACATTATTCTGACTCCCTCCCCATTACAAACCATATAATAGATTTAGAGGGACGTGATATTGGTGCAAGACAGGAATAGTAGATGATGAAGTCTTCTTATTCATGCTCGTCGCTGACATGGCAATTAGATATCCAAGGAATACTATTGATTCCAAGGTAGCAACCTCGGTTAGTATTTATGTTCTATTATATTTTTCTATTCCACCGTGAGTTTATATTGAACACATTCTAATATACTTGTGGTTATTTCAGGTTGATAAAACCTACAATTCATGCTCTAATTGATTCGTGTTTTGATTTAGTCGAAATTCAGGCCCATTAAAGTGAAGGTTGTTACATTGATATCAGAGCTTAGGTTAATCGATCATAGGAATTAGGATACATTAAGAGAACGTATTTTTATTTTTACCTATAATTATATATATTATACAATAAATTCTATAAATTATGACTATAAAAGTAGTTGCAACCAAATTCTGAAAGGATGGATGAGGCAACTATGAGTTCAGCCAATAAATGTAGTTAAATTTATACACCTACCCCAATTACCCCATGAAGCATTGGCTATACTGTAAGGCGTGGACCAAGAAGAACATAAGCATGACATATAGAAGAATCCCGGAGGCTGGATGGTACTTGTCTCCTTTGTTGGGTCGAGGCTGCCTTATTATTGTGGATTTCGATGAATTTTTGATTGAAGAATTATATTTCATCTAGACAGTTGGAAAACAAGAACTATATGTTGCAAAACATCCGGAAGCAAAATGTGAAGAAGAAGTGGAGCAAGTTCCCATAAGAAGTATGTACACTAATCACCGCAAGATGGCAAACCGGATTTTTATGATGGAGAGTAGAAAGGATGTCCAATAAAAAGGACAAACGAAGTCCATTTCTGAGTCCGACCCCATGAGAAATAATTTGACAAAAAGATTTTCAAAAGTTACTAGAAACATTTTGAATGAGTTTTCAAAGGATTTGTTGTTTTGAAAAAGCAAGGAAATTTGAAAATTCTTAACTTAAAATTTGTTGGTTCAAAAATTTTCCAATTTAAAAGTTTTGGTAAAAGGGTTTTTGGTTTTTGAAATGAAGGAAAATAGAACATAGGTTTGGCTCGATGATTTTTTCTATTTTTGTAAGTTTGAAGGTTTTTAAAATTCCTTCTCTAATAACTGAATAATTTGAAATGGTACTTGATTAAAATGGGATAACGATAATAGAAGGGTAAGAATGCCTAAATTTGAAGATAGGAGGAATATTCCCGTATAAGGAAAATACGGAGAAAAACAGTTGAAATGGATTTATATACATCTCTTTTTATGTTAATAAGGGAAATCCCAATGACAAACACACTGCACTAAGTTAATAAGGGAAAACAATAAAAAAGGAAAAGTGTTATGTAAGAAGAAACCACTTGAAGACAATTTAGCTTGGAGAAATTTTATTAGTAGTAGTATTAGGAAATTTGAATAGATATAACATTAGGAATTCATATAAAAGTAAGATTAGTAATCTAGTTAGAAATAGTATATGAGAAAAACAAAAGGAATATGATAGGAAGAATGGATAAATTCCATAGATATGTGTAGTAATTGCACATATATTTTAGATAGGCGCTTAGGTAGCTGTTGTAATTGCATATATCTTTTAGAAGTCTCCCTCATGTGCTATTAGAATCTCCACCGAAGGTGAAAGTAGAAATAGCATGAGTAGTAGAAAATTAATAGGACGGAAGTTATCCTTTTCCACTCCAATTTTCATTTTTTTTGAAAGTTACAAAGATGTATTTAAAAAGTGGTTTCGTATGGCAATTGAGAGTTCGAATGTTTTGAGTTAAAACTTCTACCTTTAAAGAAGTAAATATTTGTTGTAGGAAGTTTTTGAAAGGGGAAATTCTTCATGGCTCCTTTTTGGAAACCAAGAAAATTTTGAATTTGATAAAAAAAGGTTTCAAAGTTTATATTTTCAAAGATAAAGGTTTTGCATTAAGTACTTCATGACTGTATAGTTTTATTTTTAAAAAGTTGTGGAAAACTAAACCAATTTTCTGATATGGAGTAGATAGGGATCACTGTTTAGATAAGATGGGGTAAAAGTTTAGGCTATGAATAAAAACGCTACGGATGCTTATAAGATAGCAATAAGGAATCCTTTAAACATAAGGAATATTGGAAGAGGCCAAAGAAAGTTTGATTAGGTATGTGTGGAAGCCATATGAAGAACCCTTATAAGAATGAGGAATGGTATCAAAGTACAATTTTACGAGGCCTACGGTATACTCGTATAAAAGATCAAGGATAAAGGAAGTGAATGCCAAAGTTTGAGTATACTACCAAAGCGATTTTGATTGAAAGAAGATAGTAGTATGATTGGAGAAGAAAGTATTAAGATGGCAAACACACATAAAGGATGTTGGTTTACTCAATGTTAAAGAAGGAAAGATAGGTGGTAGGAAAGTTATTCCGCCAAACCAGTTTTCCGATGAGTTATCCTAAATATGCAAGTTTATATTCCTCATCCACTGCAGTGTGGGAATGTACAATTTATCCCATAATCGGGTGTTATGGTTAAAGTAATGGATGTACCTTATTTTTTACAAGCCAAGGAAGTAAGTGAGGACATGTGGGTAATAGAGGAATGGCATACTAGTAATGTACATCTTAATTGAGTGAGGAGTGTTAGGGCCACAACATCGTTAACATCAGTTGATGATGAAGAGCAGCTTCCAACAATCGTTTTCTTTTAGGTTTTTGGGTTGTGATCGCTAGTTGTCTCCCTTTGGATATTGAAAAATCGTATGATATGATATGAGGTATGTTTCTATTTTTATTACTATGTTGATGGTTTGGATGAGCTTTGACCGCCATATATATATATATATATAATATCCTTATTTACATTGTTTCACAATATACATATACATATACATATATATATTTGTATATGTATATGTATATTGTGAAACAGTGTAAATAAGGAGATCTCATAAAGACACTTAACTAGCGGTAAATGTTTTTAAAGCTGGAAGTTAATTAATAAATTAGGTTAACAATTAGAAATAAGAAAGCTTAGATCCTAAACTGTAGGATTTTGGGAAAAATAAAATTTAGCAAACAGAGGATAGGGAAAGGTTGCTGCAAAATCATGGATCACTGTCCTTAGCCTTAATAGCTAAAATTTATAAATAGGCTTGTGTTTCATTATTTAGGAGTAAAAGGAAAGGTTCCTCATATTTTAGATTAACTGCACAATAATAGGGTCATCATATGCATTAACTCATTGATTGAGTCCCGATTACGTTAGAATGTGGCTTGATTTATTTTGAGGATGAAGCGATAAATTTTTTGAAACTTTTTGTTTAAATGCTTTTGAGAAGTTGGGTTCACAAGCTTTAGGAAAATTTTGTTTAAGTACTTTTGAAAAAGAAGACGGTGTTTTAATCGATTTTTCAAACTGTTTTGCAAGTTTGCTTGAAGTGGGGAGTTTTCTTTGAAATAATAAAATTTCTGATTTTCAAGTGCCACATGCCTAGCGTAAGGAGTGTCGATGTGTTAGTGAGTATGAGTTTTACTATTTAACAAGGGTGACCGTATACAAAACAACGATAATAACAAGGGAAATGGCTGTTTTCGCTTTGGAATTTGTATTTTCATACCTTATTGATAATGAAACGGAACTTGCGCTTAGGATAATTACATTTTAACATCCAAAAATAAACCTCCTTATGCATATTGTACTTGGAAAAATTAGATAAGAATTGGGGGAAAGAGAGAAAGTTCCAAGGTACAACATAATATGTATCTAAAGGAGAGTGGAAATGTAACATTTTCCATCTAAATTCCTTTTTCGGCATAGGAGTATAGATTTAGAAATCTAATTTTTCAAAATTTTTGAATGTTAGAAATTATGTGTTAGGTTTTGGATGGTAGGGATTGGATGTAAAATTGGTTGAACCATACTCCTACTTGTATGAGTGTGGAATTTGTTGTGTGAAAAAGGATTTTATTTTTATTTTTATTTTTAAAAACATGCAAACATATAGAACTACCAGTATATCTAGGTTGTTTGCATCATATTTTCAAAATGATTTTAAAAGAATGCATTCATATAGGAGGCACTGATTTAGAATCATTCTGCATGCATGTCTTATATATTGTGATACATCATGTACTTGTACATGTTTGGGTTCAAAATTAGTTGTATACTGATTGGTTGGATAGCTTAGACTGGTTGCGTGTTATGTTACATGATTTAACCCTTGGGGAATTTCAGGGATGAAATTCTTTTAAGAATGGGAGAATGTAACACCCCGTTAAATTAACGGTAATTAATAAATAATTAATAAGGCTTCAAAAATGGATTTTGAGAAAATAATGGAATTTGGCTACGAAACGTGCACCATTGCGTTCATGGCGATTTTCTGAGCAGCTATCATATTTGGAGTTCCGCGATCGGAGCTCAAACGAAGAAGTTATTAGCATCTGAAGTCGACATAATGAAAATAATTAAAAAACAATAATAGGAAATAAATTATATTAAATCCAGATACCATTGGTCGACACCTTCCTTGGTCCGGTCGACCGCCTATAGGGGAGCGGTCGGTCGGTCATATAGTGGCGGTTAGGGTTTGAACCTTAGCCGAATAGTTAGGATTTAATTATTTTAATCTAACAGGTACAACTGGTTCGAGCGCCTATAAATACAAGCCTAACTCTTCACTTTTCTTCTCATATTTTCTCAAAGCAGCGAAGCTCTGCTATTTTCCCTTCTCCAGTATTTCTAAAATTATAAAATATTATAGATGTGTGTGTGTGTAAAATATGAGAAGGGCAAATAATAAAAGAGAAGAAGCGAATAAATATTGCGAAAAAAGGTAAATTTCATTATTATACATCTATATTCCCCTTAACCCCAAGTCTCTTCTCGGATCTGTAATTCTAAAAGTATTTATATACCTTGTTATACAAATTTTTTTGAATTAAAATGGGAAAGGAGTCCAGTACAGATATGAATTCATATTTGGGGGATTTGGAAAGCTAGAAAGGTGAGTGGAAAATTATGTAATATATTTATAACACTGAAATCTATAATGTTTATTTTTATTTAAATATTATTCTTATGAAAGATCTATAGAGTTGTAGGCTTAGGATGATGAAATATAGCCTACATATTCTGTAAAATAGGTATTGAAATAGGAATGTTATCTACACTCTAATCTGGGAATTTGAAAATTAGTCCCTATATTTGTTAAAGTTGAATGATGATCAAATTGTAAAGCTTATTCCAGATTTATAATTGGGTTGTAAAATGTTATTAGTTTAAATTGCCTTAATTTGACTTAGGTGAATTTCTATGTTTTAATTTATTGGGAGCGGGGTATAATTTAATTGTATCTATTTCCGTGTAATTTCCATAAATTATCCGATTCCAAAAATATGTATAAAAAGTGTGCCGTTTGAATTAATAAAGAATATAACAAAAAGGAAAGAGATGTGTAAAGTATGGAAATTCTTCTGTGTTGTATGGAAATGTGGGACATCTCCAACTGTATGACCCATGAGGAAAGGATATGCGTCGTGAATATGTGACGCCCCACCTCAAGATCTACACTAACAAAGGATATTACTAAGAAATACTGTCTGCACAGCGGCTGGTTAGGAGGACAATCCATGAATTTTGCTTTAAGCGAGTATCGATACGTCGAATAAGTGTAAGTTATTTTTCCAATTGGTCAAAGTGGATTCGATGTATCCGATCTAGATTCAAAGAAAAACTACGGTGGCTTATAATAATTGCTCAGAACAAAATAAGGTATTTCAGTTCACACAATCACAAGGTATACAGAAGAATATACATATCATACAGCTGAAAAGATCGACAAAATATATGTATAAGTAATTATCTACAAGAGATGGATACATAAATAAAATATGACATATACAATGGATATAATCCAACACAAAAGTATACATAAACAAGGTCACTATCCCAACACATATATAAGGTACATAGCCAAAGTCTAACAAAATGATACAACAAAAGCATAGATATAAGCATGAGTGATGGACTTCAAGCTAAGTTGGCCTAAGATCAACAGATACCTGAAATTACTCGGTCTGACCCGAGTATTATTATGAAATAATAAACGGGTCAGCCTCATACTAATTCTAAATAGTGAGATGGTGTAATACATGAAATAGAGTTTAACTTGGAAAAGATGGCATATATGCATAAGAATCGTGTAACTAAATTTGGTAACTTATAAGATAGTGCCATAATGAAAATAAATTGCCTCTTGAAATTGAAATCACCAAACCTAAATCATTTAAATCCCATAATAGAAATGAATAGCATCCTCAAATCGAAATCCCCAAACTCAAATCAATAAAACTCCATAATAGGGATGAATAACATCCGCAAATTGAAATCACCAAACGCGATAACTCGAAAATTTCCTAGAATAGGTGAAAATCGAAAACTATGGTGAAATCCCAAACCTTCAAGCTAAAGCTCAAAGTTCAAAATTAATAAACAAAAAGTGTCACAAAAAAAGCAAGCATAAGACGATACCTAATGATTGATCGTATCCCCAAAGACGAGCTCGAAGACTACGTCTGACGACCATGAAGGATCGCCTTCCCCAAAGATGAGCTTGAAAGCAATGCCTGAAGACCACAAAGGATCACCTCCCCAAAGACGATCACAAAGGCTACGACATCCCCAAAAATGTCACTTACTCTCAATTAGTAACCAAGTGAATTTTGCCAAAGCATCCTGTACATCTCGGTGAAACTTGAATGTTTACAAATAAATAGTAAACTCCACTGAATCAATGATAATATATATATATATATAATATAAAAAAATTCACTCGGGTGAGTTCATTAATTAACCGGTAAAGTAAACACAACCGTTCCATACCACTTGTTCTACTAAACCGTTTAATTAAATTTCTCATCCGAACGAAATAATTATTTTTATTGTTGAAAACCAGATTTTATAAATTCTTTTCTATTATTTGTTAGGAATAAGAATTGATATTTTGAAAGCATCATTATATATTTTTATATAATAAATAAATATCATTTAAAAAATTTACTTGAAATTATGTCTTTAAAATCGAATTGGTTTGAAATATGATTTGAAAACTTTAGCTTTTAAACTATATTTCATAAAATCATTGTAAACAAATGTATAGATGTGTATATATGTAAGAAACAAGTATTATGAAACCATAAAACATTTCAAACCAAAATTCAAATTAGAGAATCAAAATATCAAAATCTAGGAAGCATTTGGAATCATCAAAATCATCATAACAATGAAATGAAATATAACTAAGGAAGCAAACAAGATGGCGGCAAGGTCAGAGCGAACAACGAACACCTGGAGCATGCTCCAAGTCTATTTCTAGTCGACTAAACTGGATGTTCAGTCGACTAGATACACGACCTGGAACTATACACTCCAAATGGTTTAGCCAGTCGACTAAACATGCAATTCAGTTGATTGGTCGCAAGATCCTAGAGCTGTATGCTCCAGGTCTCATTTCCAGTAAACGCCAATGCAATTTTCGGTGATGTTTCTTGGTTCCAATGACGATAATTGACATTTAACAACCAGAAACTTGCATGAAATTCAAGGTATAATGATATGAAAATAATTCATAGCAAACAAAGATGATTTCATTAAGTGCAAGAAGCAATTCAATTAGCAGTGAGCAGCAGTTTTTCATGTTTTGCAATAGAAGTCATATAGCTATCCAAATCTGAAATCATCAACCATCAAACAACTGAAACCGCATATAGCACGAGAGGTGAGATAAACTCACCTACATTACAATAATTTACAACTGGTGAAGAGAGATTATAGACTATTTCTCTCAGCTGCTACCACTAAAAGCTCATGTAAGAGGAAATAACATGCTAGATTTAATTTACAGCAATCACAAGTAAAGCAAAGCCATGATAGGGGTTTGAGATAAATTACTTAAGAATATTAGATTTAAAAATTCAATATTTAACTTTCTAAATCCTTAAAGAAATTTGGGATTTTTTTCTTGCTTAGGGTTAGAGAATGATGAGGAAGAAGACTATGTTTTCTTTCCTGAGATGAGAAGCCAGAAAAATGAATGTATAGTTCATTTTGTTTTGTGCTATTACCCTTTTTACTTGTTTATGGGCCATTTAACCCATTATCTTTAAGTTGCAAATCAAAAGTGATTTTATCAAGTTATAAAGCTAATTGCTCAATGTTCTTTTATTTCTAATTACAGTGAAAAGCTTAGTAATAATAAGAATTTACTTAATAATACAACTTTAACCACTCATCTTTTACAGTGAAAAACAAAGTCATTTATCTTATTAAATTTTGCAATAATTAACTGAAAGTTATTAATTTAAACTTTTAACTAAGAAACTTATTATCATTAATTTTAATTACGATAAATGACTTTTTATGACCAAATTTAATTTAAGGCAACCACAATTCCACTTACCAACTTAAATTTTATTCAATTACCATATAAACGAATCCATTAGTCATATTAATTTATAATAATTTACCCTAATTTATTCAATTCAAATTCCAAACCTAAAGATTTTGTCCTTAATAACTTAAAATTAATTTACTATAAATGGTCATAAGTGATTAGTTTTACTTATGCCTTTATTTAATCCAATTAATTCCATTTCCTAAGATTTAAGCAAGAATTAGCATAACCTTAAATATATAAATGGCTTTCATAAATTTATTCTTCTATTTATTTTATTTTCAAGTTTATTGTTATACTCATAATTTGAATTATTGACGATAATAATTCACTTTTGATAATTTAAATATTCTATAATCTTATATTTATTTATTTCTCCCGTCACAATTGAATCCAAAGATTCCATATTAATCTAGAAGGAGAATTAAAATAAAATCCCATAGTCTCAGTCAAATAATTATTAGCGTTTACATTATATTAAATCTCATTTTGGATTCATCCCATACCGTGTTGTTATAGAATAGGTAGGGGAAAATATACCAAGGTTTCGCCTCAGATTTGAAGTATTAAATAGCCTAGTACTTTTTAAGGAAATAAGATATGCTTCATTTCTAATCAGAGGTATTAGGTAAATAAAAGGGACATTTTTCTTGACTTGCATTATGTTAGTCTAAACGAGATGTCTGCTAAGGAAGGTTAGCGACTATGTCGGTATTTTTGTTGAATCGGTATTTTCTAGTAGGGTTGGCATATAGGTTATGACCACTAGTGGTCCCGATTGGTTGATAGCAAAGGCTCGGGTTATACCCTGACAGATTTCGCTTCCTACTAGTGTAGAATCTATATGGGATACACCTCAAAGTTAGTTGGTTAGATGTTTGTTTGGAGGAGGTAGCCTAGTTAACCTTTAGATGAGTCTTTGAGATGCATTAGTAGTATGGCAATCAAATTACAAATTATAAAGCTGTATATTAGGGTCACCGGGCTTTGTAGCTAAGACCGATTGACTAACGTTTATGTTGCGGAGGGCCCACTTTGAGGATTGGAGTATTAAATGGCCATTGGGTCTGCCTCCTTGCCATTTAAGAAGTATTAGTGGTCAGGATTTTTTAGGTAGTACATCATTTGGATATATATGTTATAGGCATATATATATATGTATGTATGTATGTATGTATGTATGTATGTATGTATATATATATACACCTCGAAGGAGGTTAGGCATATCATACGAGCAATTAGGATTAAATGGATTAGCCGTAAATAATAGACATAACACTTAAATGGAAATCAATGGCATAAATTAATGTTATGTGTAAAGTATGTAATATTTTCCGCCACTAGAACGTTGTTCTGACCCCCTCCTCATTACAACCCACAGGATAGATTTAAAGGGACGGGCTATTGGTGCAAGATGGGAACGGTAGATGGTGAAGTATTCTTATTCATCTTTGGCGCTGACAAGGAAGTTAGATATCAAAGGATTACTATTGATTCCAAGGTAGTAGCCTCTATCGGTATGTATGTTCTATTATATTTTTCTATTTTGCTATGAGTTTATTGATCACACTCCGATATACTTATGTTTAATATAGATCACCATTAAGGTGCAAGTTGTTACAACTGTAGTAAAAGAAATATATAGCCCATAATAAGTAGTTGCATGGAGCTTCATATCTCATGGCTCTTATATAATGGCAGAAATAGTAGGAGAATAAAATATAAAACTTTTAAATGGATGCACCAAGATACAAAAGATTATTTTCGTATATGTACCAAACATTATTTACTAAATAATAAATGTTTCAATATCGACTGAGTGTATATATATACACACATACACACACGAAATAATAAATGTTTCAGTATCGACTGAATATATATATATATATTGAATGTTCATTGTAAAATAAATCTAGAGTAGTGATGTTTGTTGCATTAGCTATGTAATACAAAAGTACCTAAAATTCTAAAAATTATTTTTGGGGATTATAGACTAAGCCATATCTTGGAGGAATAATTCTTTAAATCATATGATTACAAATCACATAACACTGATGAATTGTACCTTAAGGATTAAGTGCTAGGCACCCATTCAATAGGAGCGACAAATGAGTTAACGAACTCTTCAAATTAATACATGTAAATATAGAGACTCGAAGGTCAAATTATACCAAAACGAATCCACGTACTTTGTTCAAATCATCCAATGAATCATTATAGACACAAACATTTATATTTGATACACAAGTAGTATATCTTTGATAATTTCATAAAATATAAATAAAGTAGAAAAATACCATGCTGTGAAAATAAAATAATTCGATTTGATCGGATATGTGAGTATATTGGAATAGGTTCCAAAGTGCTTAAAAACGAATAAAATTTAATCTCAAAGTCACTCCTCCCTATGATACATAACGATGTATCGATAAGGATTAATCAGTTTCTATTTCACAATGTACGATAGATGATGAGTGATGTTGAATTAACTTCATTCCAGAAGGATATATATTTAACGGTAAGTACATATGTTAAATTTAATTTCATCTAAAGCACTATTTACAAAAACATATAAGATATTAATTAACATGAAATCACTACATGTCCTAGGTCAATGAGTATATAGGTTATGTGAGTTAAGAAGCTTCATGAAAAAATTTGTTTGTGATGGATCTTGTATGCACCACCCAAAAGGAGTTTGGGGCAGACCAATAATGGTTGACTAATTTATCCTGTGAACATAAATTTCATAAACTAAAAATAAAATCAGTTTCATGTCAAGTATTGGATACGATCCAAACGCTCTAACGTGAAAACTGATTGTATGTAAGATGAGAAGAAATTAAGCAAGCCTAAAAAAGATACGACTTATTAAAATGTCTAAAAGAGTTCTCGCACATTAAAAAGAAACTGTGAAATTCATATCAATGTCAAGAAAATGAATTGTTAGCAGTAATAGTTTGCCAAAAAGCCGTAAAGAATATGAACTCTAACATACGGCAAGATGCTTAAATTCATAATAGACTCCAAATACATTGTCTTTTTTCTTGAAATTGGGTACTTAGATGGTAGTATATAGTTGTACTACAAGTCTAAGATAGTATATAATATACTACAAGTGAACATATGTCTAGTGGTTCAAATCACATGTTACGTAGGATTCAAACCTATGACCTCATGGATCAATGCCAGAGCACTTAACTGCTGGCACGTTATTAAAATACAATTTTGATAATTGTACCTAAAAGGATATGATCCGCCAACCATGAGTGTCTATGAAAGGAAGACTGTAATGACCCACTACCTTTAACATCTAAAAATGATTATAAATACCAACAAAATATGCTTACAACTGATTACAAACTTTAAAGATAGTAGGCTGTGGGTACATAAATTAAAAATTCTAAAACAATGAATAAAAAAGGGAAACCTCATAGTGAAATTTAAACATCAACGTATACATACATATCATTTTAAAAATTAAACATTACACAAACCTTATAGAATACATAATATACACATTTTAATACATATATTATTAAAATGATAATTGTATAACTACGATTCAAAGATACATCGATCTATCATGTGGATTCGACTCCTTCCAAACCCTTTGCTCTCGTCTTTGCTTTCACCTTCAAACTTACAAATACACATATACATAGAATAAAAGGAAAAGGGTGCCTACTACGTTAGGGGTTGTGCCAATTTTTATATACCCCATCCACAACGGAACATGTGGCTATTTCATAGAAAAAGACTACTTACTTACCTCTTTTGGGTGATCAAGCCCACATAGTTCTGTTACATATTCTTTTTCTGCGTCCAAATACGTGTTAATACATAACAAACATAGCATCTTTGCAACCATCACAACCAATGCAAATAGCAAAAGCATAAAATATTATTCCTACCCATTTATCACAACAAATCATTATATAAGAAATAACAACAATAACACACGTAACCATTAAACACACATACATTTGACAATAGTCAATGTTAATCCTAATCATTAAATAAGAAAGTAACAATAATACAAACATACTTACATACATATTAATCATTCATTAGAGTAATGCATCACCAATGTAAGTATAAATCATCAAATGTGTACTAATCACCTCACAATAGTAGCATAACATCATTCATCGATTAACTATAATAAACTATACATTGTCTATAGTAAAAATGGTCACATCTGCATCCCAATGCAGTTCCATTGTCCTAAAAAACATATGTTATAACTTAAATGGAAAATTAACTACATATTACATCCATTCAAAACATTATTTCTACGACCATTTTCTCTCTTATGTATAAAATCATCTTATTATTGTTTATTATACAATCCCCTTTATTTATATACATATACCAAAACAATAAATCTTTCCAAAAATGACAATATACTTCGGAAATCCTTATATGCTTTTTTTAAACACTTCTAAATATCATAATTTAAAAAATAGTAATCTTCATCAAATATCTTTTTAAAATGATAATATTATTATTTTACATCATAAGATAATAATATATATTAAAATCTATTTAACGCTTTCCGTAACCAATTCATTACTATTTATTTCAAAATAATAATATTTTATTTTAAATCACCGAAACTCTTTTTTATTTCTATTTATCTCAAATGGTAACTATTTTACCCGAAAACACTTTTGAAATAAATTTCTTTACTACTATTATTATCTAGAAAAATGCCTTTTTTATTTAATAAATCAAGCACTAATAATAATATTTCTCACTATAAATACCGTAAAATTGATCTTTCGTCATTTACACAAAATAATATTATTTTTACTAAAATTCATATTATTATTATTTAAAGTCTCATTCTATTTTAAAAACAATAAGCTTCCCAAATATCAAATATAATATAATCTTAGTTATTATTTATGAATTTCCCCAGAAATTCATAATTAACAACCTTATTTAATCTCATTCTTTAATTTCAATAAAGTTTTGTTAAATCATTGTTATTTACAAATACCAAAATCTCTAAATAACCTTATTACCATTTATTTATCTAATTTTCTCATTATTATACTTTTTATTCCAATCAATTATTTTCGAACTCAAATCAAATATTTCAATTACATACCTAAACATACTACAATCAATAATGGTTATTAAATCAAGGCACAATACATTTAAAATATTATAATAACCAAACAGTCATCTATATAACGCAACATATATCGATAAATATGATGTTTCATCAATAGATATGTATTTAATTAATTAAATTAAAAGAACCATACTAACATGCTTTTGCTAACAGCCTCCAAACTCAGTTAACCTCGCACTGTTTTCCTTATAATTAAATTAAAAGAACCATACTAATATACAAACATATATCAGAATTTCTCCACAAGTCAAATGGAAGAAACCACGCATGAATAGGAGTTCGTATGTGAAAGATATGGAGGTAAGAAGTACCAGGTCTAATTGCAATTAATGAAAATATAGGGACTAAAATAAAACTATGTTCACTTTGCTCACTTTGCTACAGAGCCAGTTCTAACCCAGCCCCTCCACCACAAATTTTGACCACCACCAACCACCACCACAGACCTTCGTTTTCCACACCACCACTGGCATCAGTCTCTACAGCTGCTGCCCCAACAACTCCACCAGAACGACACCCTTTAGAGCCACCACCTCTTATTCCAACACCATCGAGACTTTCAAGGCAAGTTTGGACCTCCTCACTGCTTCATTCATTAAATAGAAAAAAGATCTAGACTTCTCTCATCGAGCACTATGATTTACACCTTCAATTGCATCAAATGGTCACCGAGTCAAAAATCCCCAAATCGATGCCAAGGGTTTCGCGGCTAGCCCCTTTGACCATGATTTCTAGTGTATTCAGGCACTTTTTGACAAACGGACACCATCATCTACTTCATTTGTCGAGAGCTTTGCAATGATATGTAATTTGATATGGTTTGGACGCTCTGAATTTCAAATCAATCTGTAATTAGCAAAAATATCTGGCATAGAAATGTGATTAAGAAGAATTCTAGGATTAAGAAAGATAAATTGACATGATGATTGCCTCATAGGGTTTCTAAGCATTACTTGTATAGGCAATGAGGTTAGTTTGGTTATATGTTACTGTTTGGTCCAAAAGTGGCTACATACTATATTTAAACACTATAATGCCTCTATTTCGCAAACCGTATATCCAAATTCATTAAATTATATATTAAAATAATCAGCTCGAAAAGGCATTTACAATGGTTATAAATACGACATCCAATTTAGCCTTTTATTAAAATTTGTTTATAATTACTTTAATAATAACGGTGTCGGATTTACGGGTCGTTACATCCTCCCAGTTTAAAGAATTGCATCCTTGCAATTCCCTAAATACAACCTTTAACAGAATTAGTAAATTATAATCATTGGTCTAATAACAAAATATGGGAAAATACATCAATTACAAGTTAATTACTTATAAAGTAAAATATAACGACCATATAACATTAACCATGATACAATCAAATTCACCCATAAAATAAATTTAATTTTTACACACACGCACACACACGCACACTATAGTAACACATACACTTCCTCAATCATGCAATCCAAACTACAGTATATAAAATAACACTCCATTGATAAGGGTGAATGTAACAACTTTATTGTTAATTACATAATTAATTAAGTTCAATTGGGGATAATTAATTCTAATTTCTGGTTTGTGAAGTTAAATTATGAATAAATCTAGTTTTGAGATTTATTGATTTAATTTATTTAAGAAATGAGTTTAATTTCATAAAGAAGATTTCAATTTAAATTTGAATATTATTAAGTCAATTATTTAAATTTGGCATTTTGGATAAAATATTAATATTGAGATTTATTGTTTAAAATGAGAATTTGCAATTAATTGTTTATTTTTATATAAAAAATATATGAGAATAACTTTTATTTCCAAAGTTAAATTTAATTTTATAAAATATCTCAATAATAATATAAATAAGGATTTTAAATTGTGATTAGTTTTGATAAATTTACAGAAATTATAGTATGATTAACAAAACATTAATTGGTGTAAATTGGTGTTTTATAAGTGATAAAGCAAAATAAAATTCGCAACACTTCTTTTATGAATTAGCAACACCTTGCTTTTGGATCCAAATCAAACCCTCTTGGCCCAAATAGGAGAGATAAGAATTGAGAAATTAGTACGTACAGTTCTCATTCTCATTTTCTTTTTTCCATAAGCTAAAAACACAAAAACATCCTCTAACACAAAATCCTAGTTCCAATAATCATCAAATTCAAGTGCAAATCATAGGGCTTTTATCAATAAATATAGAAATCAATCTCGGATAATTTTCTTAATTTTCTAATAGGTTTAATTCATTGATTAATTTCAGTTTTGGTATAGGGTTATGATCTTTTCACTTTCAACTCCTGAAATTCGCTTTAGATTGTAGTTGAAAGTAATTGACCTAGGCAAATCCGAGTTTTAAAAACCAACTATCTCCAAATTCCTATGTATGCGATTGTTAGTTGTTGTTTAGTTGAACTGGACGAATATTAGCTGTATTGTTTGTGGTCATTTGTTCAATTTCTAAAACTAGTGAAACCCTAGTCATATGACCTCATTTAGTTGACAATTTGAGTTGTTTTTATGGATAAATGCACATTAAAATTTCCTTAGAACAATAACTCAAGTCATAGGATCAAACTGTGATCACCAAAGCTTGGTCGGGAAGTTTTCTGGAGCTGAAACAACTCTAGTAAACGTCACGATCGGTGGACCTACGGGTGCCACCGGTGCACCGATGGCATGTTTTCCTGGAGCTATTTCAGCTCCAGGTTAATGCCCCAATCACTCCGTTCAACCATTTGTTTGTCGATTGTTTCTTGGATTGTTATTGCATTGTTAGGTGATTTATTCCATGATTGATTTCAATGCTATTTCAGGATTTTGAGTTATGAATATATGGACTTTGTTTTCATGAAAGTTTGCTTTGAGATGATGTAGAGTATATCTCTATGGATCAAATTTACCAATACGGTTTTGTGATAAAACTGGGACTTTTGAAATAACTAAATTTCTTGTGTTTTATCGGCTTTGGTTTATTATAATATATATAGACTACAAACTAAATTTTTATAACAATCTAATTTCCTTTGTATAAGTGATTTTATAAGTAATTATATGTAGTAGTATTTTGAAATGGTTTTGGAAGTAAAAATCTTAATCGCTTTCAAGCAAATGTTTAATACCTGTATGGGTTTTGAAAAATGAGTACTTATGGTTCTATAAAATAATGGCTACTTATATATATATATATAGACTTTGGGATATAATTTGTGAACTATGGAACTTTGAAATAAGAATTTTGAATAATTATATACAAGAACATTTTAGTATTAAAAGTGGAATTATGATGTATTTTATCAAAGGATATATATATATATATAGTGGAGAAATAAATATGTTTATGGATTTTTAAGAAGAAGTTTGAAAATAGGTCCATAAATAAAGTATTTTAGAAATAATTTCTTTTATAATAAAATGAGATTATCCATTTTCAAATTATAAATTCTTATTGGATTTTATTGAATTTAACGGTTGGTTACTTATATGCTATTTTAGCATTTTCATGTGACTTTTGGATTTAATGAAGATTTTAAAAATAAAATATTTTGAGAACCTTAATTCTATAATTTGAGGAGTACTAATAATCTACTTAGTGTTATTGATTGGTATAAATTCTTTCAAGTAACGCTTCTTCAAATATTGTACAACTCAATAAATAGAATGTTTGAGTGGTACTTACTAGCCCATCAGCAAATACTTGAATTTCACTGGGTGGTATGGGATGCCTTGATTAAATTCATGCGATTGCCATAGGGAAGTATTTAATACTTTAAAGTTGTATTCTCTTTTGGTGTTCGGTGGGATTGATAGATCCTTAAGGGAATATAGTTCAGGTTTTCCTATGGTATCCGTAATGAGTAAGATTTACTAGCTTCTTGTAAATGCTTAAATTTCACCAGGTGGTATGGAATGTTTTGGTTAAGTTCTCATGATTACTAAAGGTGATAGTATTTGGTACTTTAGAGTTTACTCTCTTTTGGTGTGCGGCATGGGGCTGCTAGATCCTTAAGAAATAAACTCATGGATTTTTATACGATCCTTGTGATCGGTTGAGATTTTGTTTTCTTGGATTTGAGATTTGTTTTCACGGTATGGACGATCATTGGTATTGATCGGTATAAGTGATACCACCTTTTATTTTCTACGGTATGTGTAGATCGATATTACTTTGTTTTCTTTGAGTTTTGGAGGTCAATGTTTTTATGCTATAATTTATTGATTTTTATTAGTTATTCCATCTATTGCGATTGAAATATTTATATATCTTGAAATAGATTCTAAATTAAACTATTTTAGTGCTTTGTTTATATTTATGGCATTCGTTTTATTTTACTGTCATATACTCTTATGTTATATCATGTTCTCACATTTTGAATATTTAGAGATAGTCTGACCCGTTTATTTAAATACTCAGGTCATGCCGAGACTTTTCAGGTTTTAAGGACGCTCATGCTTTTAGGTAGGTATGCTAGCAGATGATAGACATTTTGACATTTTAGTTTATCTTCTATAGTATATTCACATGTTGTATTATAGGATGTATTATTGGGATAGTGACTTATTTTGGGTTGTATATTATGTGAGTCTAGTATCACATTTTGTAGACTCATAGTATGTATTGTATATGATGTATATTATTGTTTCATATGATAAACTGTTCGTCTTTTATAAAACCGATGTGTTTACTTCTTTAAACTAAGACCGCATACGTCAAAATTTTATTCCAGATATTTATTAAAAATAGTAAGTATGACGTGTCAGTATTAGTTTAAAGTTATGTTCACATTTGGTCACCCTTAACAAGCTGTATTCTCTGTATTATTAGACGACATTATTTATAATGTTTTTTAATAATATGGGTATAATGGTAGGATCATTACAGTTGGTATCGAAGTAGAGTTGGAACACTATAAGATATAATATCATGGATCCAAGACTTAGATGACTTAGAGTCATGTCCCTTGGGGTGTGTCGTAGATAGTTAAATTAATTATCTAATTAAGGATAGGGATATAAAATGATTATGGGATAATCATTTGGGGCATACTTCTATTTTTACTTGTTATATTAAAAATAACATTAGAGTTTGGATTGTGCAGAATAGGATTATGGCTGGAGATAGACTTAGAGTTATGCCGGGATCAACTAGTAATCCTAGTATGGGAGGGATGTTTTTGACTCCCGACAGATTGTACAGATTTTCCTTACTGTTTGGACCATTATTCCTGATGATCGTTTGGTTTGAGCAGATTTTGCCCGTTTATGTAGTAACTTCAGGTTGATTGGAAGGAAGACCATTAATGGGAACAGAAAAGCTTATAGAGATTCAAGCTTGGATAAAGACGTGCAAGAGGATATTTACTCGTATGGATCTCATGGATGCCCAAAGAGTTCAAGTGGCATTTAGCCAATTGCAAGAAAAGGGCTCTCGATTGGTATGATTTTTAAGTGGCAGAAGTGAAGGAGGCTCAACTTACCTAGGCAAAAATTCGAGTAGAAGTTTAAGCCGAGAAGGAAGCTATGACTCGGAAATTCATTGACCTTAGGTAAGATCAATCTTTCGTTATGGAGTATGTAGCAAAATTTAAGGCATTATCTAAGTATGGGTTAGATTTTATTAATACCCCAAGGAAGAAAAATCAAAATTTTATTTATGTATTATGTAAACCATTGAAAAAGGCTTTATTATTTTCAGTTGGATGCATCTTTTGAGGCATTAGTTGATGCAACACTTCGTCTCGAGGAGGCGGAGAAGGATTTTGAGAATGAGATAGCTCCTAAGAAGCATAATTAAGAGTTTAACTAGAAAAGAAAGCAACCTATTAAGCAAGGTAATTCCGAGTCTATAGATAAGAAGAGGAAGCAGAACAAGTCTATTTCTACAACCCCACCTAAGAGTCAAGTAGCATGTTTTAACTGTGGAACCATGGGCCATTATTTGAATGAGTGTAGTAAACCTCGAACTATGGGTATTTGCTTTTATTGCAAGAAAGATGGGCACTTGATAGCAACTTGCCCATATATGGAAAAGAAGGAAGGAAAGGGGAAGACCGTTGGAACTTCTGGTAGATCGTCTTAGCTAGGTATTTTTCTTTTCATTTTATTTTTAGAAAGTGTTCTTTCTTTTACTAGGTTGTGTTAAATTTGGTCTTTGAAATAAGTGAAATACCTTTTTGTGAGCTTTTGCATTTTATGGATAGGATTTAGCATAAAAGTTGTTTGCTTTTGGTTGAATGGTTGTTAGAAATTGATTGTTTAATTATATTCATTCAACTTGGATGCATGGATGCTATTAATAATAAAATAGTCATAACTAAGGGGAAAAATTATAATTAATTATTGTGTTGACTTGTCCGGTAAATGATAAAGGATTTTGATCGATATATGAGATGCCATGTTATCTTTACCTAAAGATTGATCGAGACATTTTGACATGAGAATCAAAAATAATTGTTTTAGGAAAAAATATCTTTGAGTTAAAAATAAATTGAAATAATATTCTCACCATAAAATAATTATGTGAAAAAGAAGGACTTGGTGAGGCATTGTTGATAGCGTATGTGATCAACTTTGTAAGTAACGAAGTGGATCATGATAATTTCATGGCTTAGTATTATTTTATATAATGACATAATTTAATTCGTAACTTATGAATTGGTTGGAAAACTTTTAAGGGTTCCTTGTGAAGTAAAAGGATATAATATCTTAATTATCCTTAAGATAAATTTGAAAATTAATTTATATATTTATTTTGTTAAGGAAATTGCGGGAACGCGATTTTCTTAAGGGGGGAAATCTGTAACAACCCTGTTGTTAATTACCAAATTAATTTAATTTAATTAGGGATAATTAATTCTAATTTGTGGTTTGTGAAATTAGATTGTGAAATTAAATCTAGTTTTGAGATCTATTGATTTAATTTATTTAAGAAATGAGTTTCATTTCTTAAAGAAGATATAAATTTAAATTTGGAATATTATTAAATCAATTATTTAAATTTGGCATTCTGAATAAAATGTTAATATTGAGATTTATTATTTAAAATGAGAAATTTGCAATTAATTGTTTATTTTTATAAAAATATATATATGAGAATAACTTTTATTTCAAAACTTAAACTTAATTTTATAAAATATCTCAATATTAATATATACAAGGATTTTTTAACTTATGATTAATTTTGGTAGATTTAGAGAAATTAGAGTATGATTAATAAAACATTAGTTAGTGTAAATTGGTGTTTTATAAGTGATAAAGCAAAATAAAAATTTGCAACACTTCTTTTATGAATTAGCAACACCTTGCTTTTGGATCCAAATCAAACCCTCTTGTCCCAAATAGGAGAAATAAGAGTTGGTAAACTAGTGCGTACAATTCTCATTCTCATTTTCTTCTTCCCGTAAGTTATAAACAAAAAACATCCTCTAACACAAAACCCTAGTTCCAATAATCACCAAATTCAAGTGCATATCTTAGGGCTTTTGTCAATAAAAAAAGAAATCGGTATCAGGTAATTTTCTTTATCTTCTAATGGGTTTAATTCATTGATCAATTTCATTTTTGTTCTAGGGTTGTGGTCTTTTCTCTTTCAATTTTTGAAATTTGCTTTAGGTTGTAATTGAAAGTAATTCGCCTAGGCGAAACCAAGTTTTAAAACATCAATTTAAGTTATAAATGTGAGTTTACCACATCAACTATCTCTAAATTCCTGTGTATACGATTGTTAGTTGCTGTTTGATTAAATTGAATGAATATTGGTTGTATTGTTCATGGTTATTTGTTCACTTTCTATAACTGCTGAAACCCTAGGTCATATGATCTCATTTAGTTGACAATTTGAGTTTTTTTTATGGATGCATGCACATTAAAATTTCCTTAGAACAATAACTCAAGTCATAGGATCAAACTGCCATCACCAGAGCTCAATCGAGAAGTTTTCTAGAGTTGAAACAGCTCTAGAAAACGTCACGACCGATGGACCGGTGGATCGGCAGGCACCATCTATGCACTAGTGACGTGTTTTCTTGGAGTTATTTCAGCTCCAAGTTGATGCCCCATTTGCCTCGTTCGACCATTTGTTTGTCGGTTGTTTCTTGAATTGTTATTGCATTGTTTTGTGATTTATTCCATGATTGATTTAATGCTATTTTGTGATTTTGAGTTATGAATATATGGACTTTGTTTTCATGATGGTTTGCTTTAAGATGATGTAGAGTATATCTCTATGGATCAAATTTATCGATACGGTTTTGTGATAAAATTGGGACTTTTGAAATAACCAAATTTCTTGAGTTTTATCGACTTTGGTTTATTATAATATATAGACTGCAAACCAATTTTTTTATAACAATCTAATTTCCTTTGTATATGTGATTTTATAAGTAATTATATATATAGTAATATTTTGAAATGGTTTTGGAAGTAAAAATCTAAAGCGCTTTTAAACAAATGCTTAATACCTATATGGGTTTTGAAAAATAAGTACTTATTGTTTTATAAAATAATGGCTACTTATATATATATATATAGACTTTGGGATATAATTTGTGAACTATGGAACTTTCAAATAATAACTTTGAATAATTATATATATAAGCATGTTAGTATTAAAAGTGGAATTATGGTTTATTTTATCAAAGGACAAATGTATGTATTTGTGTATAGTTGAGAAATAAACGTGTTTATGGATTTTTAAGAAGAAGTTTGAAATAGGTCCATAAATAAAGTATTTTAGAAATAATTTCTTTTATAATAAAATGAGATTATCCATTTTCAAATTATAAATTCTTATTGGATTTTATTGAATTTAATGGTTGGTTATTTATATGTTATTTTAGCATTTTCATGTGACTTTTGGATTTAAAGAAGATTTTAAAAATAAATATTTTGAGAACCTTAATTCTATAATTTGAGGAATTGTAACGTTCAGACTTTTCAACGCTCGAAAGTCGACATTAATACGTCCATTGTATCAAATGTCGCGCAATCGAATGCCGAAAAACCGAACCATTAGGGTTAAAAAGAAGAGGTAGAAGAAGATAGAAGAAAAACAAAGAAGAAGAAACAGAAACAGAAACAATATCAGAATCTCACATTCGCAGCGGAACAATATATAATAGATAATCACTAGTCTTTTAAACAAAGAACTATATCAGTTTTATACAATACATCAATCAGAGTCAATATACAACTCAATACAACACTTGACAGTTATATAAACTTGTCCTCACACAGAATACACAGCGGAATAAATAAACAAGTACGGTAGTACGCCTCGCCATCCAGCTCATCTCCAAAGCTCCAGAATATCCAGAATATCCTGATAACATAACTCTAGGCTGCCCGTGTGGAAAATTATGGGCACCCAGAGTTTAGAAAGGGAACAATAAACTCCGAGTCAGTCATGGTGACTGGTGTGAGATCGTAAAACAGTTATTTTCACAAAGAAAATAAAACAGATTCGCAATGCTTTTGGAAAATGAAACTACCATAAGGCCTCCCGCCATACACACAATGCAAACACATAATTGGAGGAGATTTCTCCTTATGATAGTCAAACATACTTACTATGCAAAATCATTGGATATTATTATTAATGTCTAGTGTGGAAAAGATTTCGAAAGTATAATATTAATCTTAGCCAGCATAGACATTCCGAACTATGCCTACTATAGCTACCATCTAAACAGTGGTGACCACCATAAGTAAAATGGCAGGTTCTACAACTAAAACCGTACAGGGCGCGTATTGTTTCTTTGGATTTCCAACAAATGGTCAGGCAAAGGAACTTCCTTACACCGAAATGGAAACGCCTCTGGAAAGACGCCCCGAGAACCTAACCGGATCTCTACAAACACAAGGCCGACGCTACCTCACGCTGTACAGCTGTAACTAGGTAACCAACACACTAACGCTACCTCACGCTGTACAGCTGTAACTAGGTAACTAAAACACAAGTATGCCAGCCCCTGGTGGTTATCGACCTTTATCCGAGGATCCTCAACCACAAAGCAACAACCACAAAGTATAATAAATTTGCAGCATCAACATAGGTAAAATATCTGGGCTCCATACCATGATATCACCTTTTATCCAGAAGGAAATGACATACCCTAGGGGCGCGACCCTTAAAAACCTTGCCGCAACATTCCTGTTTCGACCATTACCGGGTTGTGAGGCTCGACGAAGTCTCGTCCACAAAGCTACGCTTTTTCACAAAGCCATGCTTTGATTAACAAATGATCAACAGCACTTCGTATGCCACATTACCAAATTGGGAATGTATCACTAGTAACCATCAACTACATAACCTCTGAGCTCGTACGTCTCAGAGAAGGGTGTTAAGCTAAGAGAATAAATCCTCTGCCACCAATAGAAATGTATTTAATAGAAACCAGCTTTACATCTCAAAGTGTAACGTCAGTCACACATCCATACAAGTCCGTTCTGAGATCGAACGGAACCGAAGGCACTTCCAAAGAAGCCCTTGCAATCCGGGTATTCACTAATCACGTCCGGACTTCCCATCACAAGAAGAGTGATATAAATCTCTATACCGGAGCAACTCGGTGCAGAGACATTCGAAAGGTTGTCCTTTCATTTTCGAAAATACCCGGTCTTCACATCGGTCTTCAAATGTTATCCATTCACGACGTAACACTATTCGGAATGGGTTATATGACACAAAGTCCTCTCCCGGCTTAACCGAATAATGAGCGTTTTTTTTAAAAACAAATCAAGTGCCATTTCAAAGGCAAATATTGATAGTCGGTTATTTAACTATCAACAACATTCACAACAATCAACCAATTTAAATAATTTTTCCCAAATTATTTATTTTCAACATATCTTTGCAAGATAATATTTTTCCACACTTCATCACTTTGAAAAACAATTTCAAATCACATTTTCACACTCGGAATAAAATTCCCCATATTATTTATTTCCCTTTTTCTTTATAAATTCCATTATGAATTTAAATTTCAAAATATTCACTTATACACAATTTTCAAATCGTTTTCCAAATATTCACTTTCAAACACCAAATCAATTACAAATTGATTTCTAAATTTATTTCAACCCCAAATCATTTTACAAATTGATTTCTAAGTTTATTTCCAAATCCCAAATTATTTGCAAATCGATTTCTAAATTTATTTTCAATTACCAAATCATTTTACAAATCGATTTCCAATTTATTTCAACACAAAATCCATTTTTATTCAACACCAAATCAATTTTCATATCGATTTCCCAAAGATCTATTTTCAAATACCAAATCAATTATTAATTGGATTTCAATCAAATTTATCACTTTTTAAAATAAATTCCTTTATCACTTCCAAACCATTAAAATTCCATTTTTACTAAATTTTCCAACTTTCTAATAATACCATTCAAAATCCATTTATAAAAATCTTTTCCCATATTTTGGAAATGATTCGATAAGATTTCAAAAATCAACTTTACACTTTTAAATTCCTTCTTTTAAATTAATTCAATTCTTCAAAAAGAAATTTACTAAAAATTCCAACTTTAATTTCAAAAACCCAACTTTATTTATTTCTGGTATCCAACGATACCAAAAATACATTCGGCTAAATTATAGCCTTTAACAAATTCAATCACAAATATAATCATTCACAGATTATAAATAATTAATCACACAGCATATGAAACAAATTCATATAACATATGAAACAAATTCATATAATTTGAGGAATCCAGTTGGATCCCTCCAACCTATTTCCCTGCATCCACAGACGTTAGCACAATACCAATTCCACTTCGAGGTGGAATATCGCGGTATATGGGATTTATAAAATATCATCCGCTATTATGCGGCGCATAGGGTCTCATCTGCTATATAATGCGGAAAATCAACAACTCCAATATATACATATTCCAATATATATATATATATATATATATATTGCTATATACTACTATATATACTATATCACATCCAAACAGCAATCAATCAATAACTTCAAATCCAACTTTCAATTTGAGTGAGAAGATCTCACCTTTGCTTTTAAATTTGCAAACCATTTCCAATCCCGATTTTGTTTTCACAGAATTAAACCTTGTATAAACAATTATACAATTTATTAATATTCGAATTAAATTGAATAAGCAATTTTTCATTTGGTAATCTTAATTATTCAATGATTTTAAAATTAAAATTTGACTTTTAAACTAATTTCTTTTTTTTTACAAAATATTTTCTTTTAAATATATTTAATTTTAACTGATAATTTTCCTTTCAACTTGTATATATATATATCTGCTTTACCTATACATATATTTTTAAATACGTATTTATATTGATATATACTTATTTTTTTATGTTATTATCATTTAATATATAAACTGTATATATAAAATTAAAACTGAAATAGGTTTTACATATTTTTACTTCTTAGACAAAAATTTCTACTTTAAGCTTTACATATATAAATAAATAAAATATTTAAAAACAGGGTTACTTCTCTTACTGTAATATATTTTTGTGAAAAATCTGGATTTAAACTTCATATTTACATATATAAATGTACCCTACAGAATATAACTATTGTTATTAAGCAATAATAGCTCGAGTTAAGAGATTACCAGAAAATCGACTCGACCTCACCAACGTGCACGCCCTAGCCTATCGCCGAGCTTCTGGTCGATGTCCAAATCGAGCCTTTACCGAGTTCATCCTCACTACATCATAGCCTCCATCACAAAGCCCTACTCCTTGATGTTGCCGACGAATAGGTGAGGCCGCACCCACTCCCTCACTCCACTATCGCACCACGTCGCGATAACGCACGATCAATGCTGACCCCTTTCGCGTGCGCGAGCTCCCATCAGGTCACGGCTAACGAATTTGATTTGTTTGAGAAGGCGACAGACGGGTGTGGTCTTGAAATGAGGGGTAGGGTTTCGATTTTGAATAGAGAGGAAAGGAGCTAGGTATACGAGATTGCCCTTTTTTTCGGCCATTTTCGATCTTGCTTCCCTCTGAAAATCGAATGGGAAAGGAAGATAAAAGAAAGCAGAAGTGGGTAGTTCGATTTATTTCCCTTTATTCTTTTCGTTGAATCCAATTGAAGGAAATGGGGACAAGATAAAATGTTACCGTGTTTCACTCAACATGCTACAGTAGCCTGAAGTGATGAGAAAACGGCTGATGTGAAATTTTTGACTAGCCAAAGCAATTATATTATTTATTTAAAAATTCAAATTCAAATTTAAATCATCTCGAATTTTGCAACTCAAAATCTCGATATCCTATTGAGGCATGCCGCTAGGAGTTCATAATGTTATATGCCTATTCCGAACACAATGGAAAAGGTTTCGACTCCAAATTCGATCGTATGGAGAAGATAGCTTTTTGGGCCAGTTATAATATTGAATTTTCGATTTGATTTCAGCGCGTTTGCTTATTGTACGACCAAACGATCACTCCAAACACTACAAAAATTGAAATCCGATAATAATACACTATTACGGATCCAATGGAACTAGTTTCGTCGAATTCCGAGACTGTGCCTCGGAAAGCTATTTTTCAAATATCGATTTAAACGATAAAATTTCAAAACTGAACAAAACAGTTTCAAATTCAATTCTGAAGCTTTCATTATCTTCAGTATTATCAATATGAATTTTCAAAGCCTTGAAAATATTTTTAATCGGCTTAAAACTGAAGATTCAAATTTTTACCCAACTTCAGTAAATTAAATTCAATAATTTAATTGCCCAATTCATTCTGATATCTCGAATTTCAAATTAAACTATCATTTGAATATTTAAACTCAATTAAATATTCACATTTCAAATGTCAAAAATTCAGGGTCGTTACAAGAATACTAATAATCTACTTAGTGTTATTGATTGGTATAAATGCTTTCAAGTAACGCTTCGTCAAATATTGTACAACTCAATGAATAGAATGTTTGAGTGGTACTTACTAGCCCATCGGCAAATACTTGAATTTCACTAGGTGGTATGGGATGCCTTGATTAAATTCATGTGATTGCCATAGGGAAGTATTTAATACTTTAGAGTTGTATTCTCTTTTGGTGTTCGGTGGGATTGATAGATCCTTAAGGGAATATAGTTCAGGTTTTCCTATTGTATCCGTAATGAGTAAGATTTACTAGCTTCTAGTAAATGCTTGAATTTCACCAGGCGGTATGGAATGTTTTGGTTAAGTTCTCGTGATTACTAAAGGTGATAGTATTTGTTACTTTAGAGTTTACTCTCTTTTGGTGTGCGGCATGGGGCTGCTAGATCCTTAAGAAATAAATTCATGGATTTTTATACGACCCTTGTGATCGGTTGAGATTTTGTTTTCTTGGATTTGAGATTTTTTTTCATGGTATAGGCTATCATTGATATCAGATCGGTATGAGTGATACCACCTTTTTTTTTTGTGGTACATATACGATCATTGAAATTGATATGACTTTGTTTTCTTGGAGTTTTGGAGATTATTGTTTTCATGTTGGAATTTATGGATTTTCATGAGTTATTCCATCTTTTGTGATTAAAATATTTATATATTTTTAAATGGATTCTAAATTAAACTATTTCAGTGTTTTATTTATATTTATGGCATTCGTATTTATTTTAATGTCATATACTCTTATGTTATATCCTGTTCTCACATTCTAGATATTTAGAGATAGTCTGACCCGTTTATTTAAATACTCGGGTCAGACCGAGACTTTTTAGGTTTTCAAGATGCTTAGGCTTTTGGGTAGGTGTGCTGGCGGATGATAAATATTTTGACATCTTTGTTTATCTTTTGTAGTATATTCACATTTTTATTATGGGATGTATTATTGAGATAGTGACTTATTTTGGATTGTATATTACGTGAGTCTAGTATCACTTTTTGCAGACTCACGGTATGTATTGTGTATGATGTATGTTATTCTGCTGTGATCTGTGATTATTGTTTCATATGATATATTGTTCTGATTTTAAGAAACCGATGTGTTTATTTCTTTAGACTGAGACTGCATATGTCAAAATTCTATTCCAAATATTTTTTAAAAATAGTAAGTATGACGTGTTAGTGTCAGTTTAAATTTATGTTCGCATTTAGTCACCCTCAACAAGCTGTATTCTCCGTATTAATAGACGACATTATTTATAATGTTTTTCAATAATATGGGTATAACGGTAGGGTCATTACAGTGAAACAATATTAATTATGGATTAATGCATATCATGCATCTCAATAATTCAACCACAATTGACTTTAACAAAGGCCCACGACAAATCTTAGATTAGTCAAAACACGCATGTATAAGTAAACGAATATACATAAATTAAATATTAGTGTAGCTTCATCAAAATAAACACATATACTCCAAATAATGTGGTATCCTTACCATATTAACCTATCAACCAATAACATGTGTATGTTAATTTCTGTGCTAACTACACATTCATTATACTATATGTACCCTCAAAACTATTGATGAACTTCCTCATAGTCTCACCCTCAAGATAACTAATGTACCATATCATACCTATACCATCCAAAATATCTCATTCGCCTACATATGGTCACATCCACAAAAATAGTATGTGTCTAGTCATGGTCGCATTCTTCAAATAACTTTGTCATCCACTTATGCTATAACTAATCGATCCTTCATTACTTGCATGTATTGGATACATGATAACTCATGTGGTTATTCCTTTGCCAAATATTAATGGAAAAATCTTGGTTTCTAGGTGCTCGAACTCAGGCTACACAAGTGCTTAGAAAGTAGATCCTTTCCTCGTTCCAGTGTACACAGATCCCTTCCTCGATTCGAGGTACACGTCCTAATGCTTAAGCGAGTTTCCATATATATCCTTGCTTTACGTGCACTGTAACAACCCATATTTTTAACAAATATTTTAAATAGAATTTATTTGAAACTTTGAGTTTGAATCATTTTTAAATTTTGAATTTTGGGATTTAACAATGTAAAATTTTGGATTTTGTTTATAATTTATTTTCCCAAATATGATCAATTAATGATTTTCTGGAAATTTTATATTTTGGTCAACTTTGGTCAAACTTTGACTTTCAGTTGAAATTTTTAATTTTGAATTTAAATTTCTTATCCTTTTCTTTTAAATTGTATTTGTTTCTGATATTCATCCTGCTTTTCGTTTTATCAAGTTCTGTTTTATACGTTTTAAATTGAATGAAATTCAGCGTTTAACACGGAATTATTTTTCAGTATTTTATTTGTTATTTTCTATGTCTATTTTCTATTTTCATTTCTCCATTTTTATTTTTGTTTGGGCTTTGATATTATTTGTTGTTTTGAATTGTGTTGATATTGGGCTTTGGAAATTCAAGAGACTTAAGTGATATTTTTATTTTTCCTTTACATTTTCCTAACTTTTCATTTCGTAGTCGTCCCTTCTTTTTGGCCGTACAAACTCCACTTCCTCATATTCATTTTCTCACGTACAAAGATTTGGTTCAGCTCCTCATTTCATTTTTCACCTAAGAATCAAAATTTGTTGTAAGTTTTTCCATGGCTTCTCTTCTTTATTCTCTTTTCTTTTTCTTCTTTTATTCACAAGCATGCTCGGTCTCCCCATCATCCAACCCCTTGCCGACCACCATCACCTCCTCCTCCACCACCTGATCGGCCAGCAACCATCTTATCTCCACACCCAGGCCGTGACCACCATGATCCAAACCATCACCATCCATGCAAGAAACCTAACCGGCCTTCACACATGATAACACCTTCACCTTGTTGCCTCGGCGTCCACCACTAGCTCCACTGCCAACAGCCATGACGGCCTGACTTGACCACTGCCGCACCACCTAATGACCACCTGACCCTTGCTGAACCATAGGCCGAACCATGATTGCCTAGGTCGAACCCAAAGTGGTTGCATCCCCTTGACCTTTTTCCTTCACTTGATTGTAACTTGCCATCCCTTCACATCTCTTCACAATCTATCATAGCCGTGCATTTGCTTGACTCGAACAACCCATAGCCGAGCATACTTGCATCAAATTAAGTCATTGCCGAGCCATGTGTTGATGGTCAAGCCCATTGTAACCATGGTCGAGCCCACTTGATGTTTAAAGCAAAGGTTATGTCATTTTCTTTCATATCTTTGCATTGTTTTGATTTATAATCTTGTATTGAATCATATACTTATGTTTGTGTATTTGTTTATGTACAAAGTTTGTATCTTGGCTCTCCATCTACTCGAATTTGAATCGTGCTTTGTCGTGCTTTTTAGTGTGTTCGTGTGTCTTAAATTTATCATCTTTAGCTTTAAAAGGTGAATTTATCACTCTCGACAAATCGTACTTATATATTTTGTGAAACGATGACAAGTGGATGTGTAGTATTGTTATGATATGTTGCTATAAATTCATATATGCTTGTGAAATGATTATATGATGTTATAACCTGATTATATACCTGTTGCATCACCTGACATCATATGATATGTTTTGCGGTTTATTTATTTCTGTTTTCTCACACTGCAAGTTCCCTGTTAGCATGGAATCACTATGGGTTGAAATGATACATACCCGAACGGATATTAGAATAGGGAAAAATTGTTATGAGCTGAAATGATAGGATCGAGCGATTTTTATTTTATTTGACTTGGGATTGCGGGTTTGAAATGATAGAACCCGGATTTTTCGTTTTAAATTACAGATTGAAATGATACATATCTGTATCACTTTACCTAGGCTAGAAAATATTATACAGACCCATGGTTTACTTTAAATAATAGCTTTCTGAAATTTTTAAGTATTTTGAAATATTAAATATATGTGATTTTGAACTTAAGTTTGATATCATAATTTTCTGAAATTTTTTAAGTATTTGGAATTTAAATCATCTGAGAATTTTACTTAAATTGGATTTAAATGATTTAAATAAATTCTATAGAGATTTTCTATAAGTTAAAGTGTATAAGAAAATTAATGATTGAAATGTAAATTTTGATTTGACTTAATAATTGAAAATTTTGTGTTAAATGGAATTTTAAGCTTAACTTAGTGATATGAATATTTTATTTATGAAATGGGTATTTTAAATAAAGCATTAAGTTATTTGTTAAAATAAAAGTTAAGTAAATTAATGTATATGGACTTGATAAATGAATTATAATTTAAATTGGATATTGGTTAAATAAATGTTATTTTATTAAAAATTTATAAGTTAAGTAATATCGAAATAATAATTTTGAAAAGTGAAATAAGTTTGATAAGTTAAAAATGATAAAAGCTGAAGATATATTATTTTAAAGTGTTATAATTAACTTATAACAGAAATTGTAGCGTTTCAGAAATGCTGTGATTTTAATGTATTGTTTTCCAATCTACCACTATACTTACTGTAACACTTCAGAAGTGCTGCTGTTTCTGAAATTGAACTGTTTTTGAAATAATAATATAGCTACTGTAACACTTTATAAGTGCTGCTGTTTCTGAAATTACAATGTTTTTGAAATTGTTATAATTGAATGAATGAACTTAGAAATGCTACAATTTTGGAAATTGAATAATTGATTTGAAAGTATATTGACTTCATATTTAAATGGTTTAAATGAATATGTTATGATTTCAAAGTGTTATGAAATTTCAAGATTTGGTTCCCAAGGCGTTTTGATTTTTAAGACTTATGATTTTGAAAACATTATAACTTTGGAAAATGATATGATTCTTGAAATGGATATGATTGAAGAGAAAATGGTATTGTTTTGATATGGTTTAAATGAATATGTTTTGATTTGAAATATAAACCGTTTTGAAGTTTATAACCATGGGTTATAATAACGTTTGGTTGTTAAAGAGACCGGGATCGGATGTGGACATACTCTCTATCGATACTGAAAACCACTTTAACAACTATGTACGTGGTGGAGATTCTAGAATGAAGTAGGATGGTGGCGACGATTCCTATTGATGTATATACGTGGACCTAACTCCCGTGAGTTAGCGTAAGGTGGTCAAAACAGGAGCGATTCCGGGCCAATGAGGTAGCTCCTCTGATCGGACACATTCCATCATATACCATTTTATTGCTTTGTGATTGATTTGATGGCCATCCTCGATTTTGATTTGGGAGTGTGTTCCGATGTGGGCGGTAGTGGCTGCTATGCGTTACCACCAGTCCGGATGCGTAATTGGTATATCTACCCTAGCATTGCCTCGTTGTGCCGTGTCACCTACCATAGCGAGCTTTACTACGAGTTTGGTTTTGTGCCGTAGCCTGTGGAGTATTTAGGGTAGCCTCCCGATCTGGAGGTACGCTGATACTGGATAGACTACTGGGACTATTTATGTGTTAAGGGGGGTATGGGTAACTCCTTAACGCTATTTTAAAGTAAGTTTATTTTACTATTAGACATTATTATAATAGCATATATTACTACATAGTAGATAGTTTAACGGATCCTTAAAGGATGGGCGATCCCAAGCATCCTTTAAGTTACTTGTGCATTTCTATTACAGTTCACTTGAGTTGGTTTACATTGTATAAGTATGTATGTCCTGACTCGAGTGTTTTGTGTTTTGCTTTACGCTCGGGTCAAACTGAGTTGTACCAGTATTCGAGACTCACCTTTGGAGTTGGAGCTTCGCTTGGATCCATCTATTGATTCTGCTATCAGTCATTCAGTTGATTCTAGTGATGTATTCAGATCTTGTATTTGACTATTGTATTGAGACATCTTTGTATTCGTGGTTTCTGTTGTATCTTGTTGAACTCTTTTATATTATATATAGTAGCTTCATGAACTACTATGCTTTTGTTTCCGCTGCATTATTGTTATATTACTCTATGTTTGTGATTCTATGATTATTTATTTACTATATATATTGAGTTTTGCCAAATTTTAAATTAACAATCTGATATTTTGAGCAATTCAAATCCGACATGTATGGATGCGAATGGTTGAAAATTTCAGGTCGTTACATGCACACTTCGAAACATTCCAGGTATCAATGTTCCCTTTGCACACATCTCTGAGCCCTTCCTTGCTTCATTTGTTTCCATTTCCCATAATAGAACTCTTCCTTGTTATATTTTCCACAATAGATGTAACGACTCGAAATTTTTCGATAATTAAATAAGATATTATAATTTTATACTATAAGAAATTAAAAATTTATAATTTATTTATGAGAAAACCAATTAGAATGTAATTTGATGATGTTAATTTAAGGTAACTGATAACTACTCTAATGCAATTTCAATTAATTGAAATGATTGTAAATGTAAAAATTGGTTATAAATTGTAAAAAGGTAAATAAACCAAATGTGGTATTAAGCAGTGAAATTATGTATACTTAATTGAAATTGGTTAATGTAGAATAATCAACCAATATTTGAATTTATTAGCTTTTGTTTGTTAACAATAAACATAGAAATGTGTTTGAATTGGTAAGTTATAACAATGGTTTAATTATAAATTCACTATTTAATTCATTGAAAATCAATTGGAAATCAATTGCAATTAATGTAATTAATTATTGCAGTTAATGTGAGTTAAGATGATAACTGTAAATGTGAATGTAATAAAAGGTAAAGTAATGTCAATTATATTCATAAGGTAATAATTGATTAAATAACAAAAGCGAAATCAAAATAAATGAATTTAATGGAATTTTAAATTATCTCTACTACTAATAAAGAAAATTCGTTGAACTAATTTACTCGTCGTCTTTTTAAAATTACAAGAATGCCCTTTCCTTTCGTTAACAATAATACAAACAGCCCGTGTGTGAAGCTCGGGCCCAAACTAGTAATTAATAAATTTATTACAGTTGAAACTGAACGCTGTAATTAGTGTAATATTTAACATTGAATTGATATGGAAATTTGTTTTAAAAGATTATAAATTACTTAGTAATCAAAAATGATAAAAATTGTTAGTTATTAAATTTGAATTAAAAAAGTGATTTAATTGATTTAATAATAATTTATTTAATTAACGTGAAAATAACCATTTTGGCCACTTTCTTAGATTTCGATGAAATCAGTTTCATCGGATCCATAACTGTAAATTATTGTAAGATTTCAAGTTTCATAGCGATCAGACTTGTCGTTTGATCGTACGGGCTTGAAATGTGTAGAAATCAATTTATTGAATTCAATTTGAAATAAGCTGATTTTAAAGCTAACTTCTTCATACAGTGGAATTAGGACTTAAAACCTGTTCCATTGAATTTAAAAATATCAAAAACATTTATTTTGGTATATGGGATGACCCACTTTCGTTTCTGAAGCGGAATGGGCTTTTTCGGGTCGCTATTGTCGTTTTGAACAAATTCGATGTGTTATTCATTTTATTGGGCCTTGTCTATACAAATAGTTTTCTTTCTAACCCTAGCAGCCTTTTTTTCTATCCGTACACTATTTCCACCTGTCCCTCCTCCTCAAGAGTCAGAACGTAAAAACAAAAATCTCCCAATTTTCAATTTCAAATAAAATTAATTCCTAATTTTGGCAAACCCTAATAATATTAGGCCATCGTTCTCTTCCTCGTTCATACCAACGGCTCACGTCACACGTGCAGATCGAGGCACTTATAGGCAAAACGTCAAACAGTAAAAGTGTGTGCCCCGACCAGAGGAGTGCATCGATGCCAATAGTTTGAAGTATGGTAGGCTTGAGTGGCGTGAATCTCTTCCTGAACGCGCGGCAGTTTCGGGCCTTTCCAGATGAATGATGAGGTTAGAGAGCTCGGGACTGGTGCTAGCACAAAGATCAAGGGTAGGCGCATGCAAGGCTGAGAAGCGATGATCTGTGGCTATCTGAGGTGGCGTGGATGAGTTAGGAAGCGGAGCGACGTGGTGGGTTCAACTATTAGGGTATTTGCGATCTGCACTTATTTGGTAGTGGGTGACGTGTTGATTTGGGAGATAATAAGGGTAATTAACTTAAGTAAATTATTTAATTAATTATCAAAATTTCAAGTGTTAATAAAACCATATCTCTTTCGTACGAGGTCGGATTAGAGCGCAATCAGTTGCTTTGGATTCCTATCGACATCATCTACGACAAGGAATTGAATTCATTGTCATTTGACCAACTGAAATTTTTTAGATTCAAAGAATGTGAGTGTTTTAACCCACTCACAAACACTAAATTATCTTAGTTAAATTAAGTTTATGATGTGATTAGAAGTTGATTGATTGTTGTTTGGTGGATTTAAATTATCATTCCAGTTAAATCTGAATTTTATTGAATTTAATTACCATTTAATTTAATATTGAATTTAAATTGTCAGTAAATACCTATTATGATAATTAGTCAATTGTTATTATTTATTGGTTGATTTGAATGGTGATTGTGAAAGATGTTTAACTGTTGATATTGGATGACTAGATGTTATATTTATATATTGTTATCACACTGCAAGTTCCCTTAGTTATTACTTGGAAAATTACTATGGGTTGAAATGATACATACCCGAACGATCTTATAGATTAGAGAAAAATCATTATAGGTTGAAATGATAAACCCGAGCGATTTTATGGATTTTGAATGCTAATTCGGGATTGCGGGTTGAAATGATATATACCCGTAATTTAAATTCATTACGGATTGAAATGATATATGTCTGTATCGCTTGACCATAGGATAGAAAATTATATACGGATACCGGATTAGTTAAATTAAATGATTTTAAATCCTTAAAATTTTGAATTTAGTTAAATGATATTTTGAAGAAAATTTGATTTATATAAACTGAATTATTTTTGAAAATCCAAGTCTTAAATGTTGAAATGGGAATTGGATTAAAGGAATTGTTTAAAAAAATTAAATTGAAATTTTAAAGTGAATTTGAAGTATAAATGAAATTTATCGGAATTGAGTTATTCAAAACGTTTGAAAATGTAACTTTGAAATCTACTAAATTTGAAATAGTTTGGATTTATTGTTTGAACACGGATTTGAAATTGATATTGGTTAAATGGTTTTAAATGAGAATTTGAATTGAAAGATGAAATTAAGGTTGTTGATTTGAAAGCTAGACATGGTCCAGATGTGTTGAAATGAAATAGTTTATTTTGATATTAATTTCAAATTTATTATTTTAATATAAACTGTTTAAAATATATTATTCTATCTTGAATATTAATTAAGATATTCAAACTATTAAACTAATTTAATCTATTTTAAACTATTTTAAACTATTTTAAACGGTCTAAACTATTTCTAAATTTAGAACTGTGTAAAGTTGAAGTGGTTATATTTAAATCTTGATTTAAAAGCGGAAATGGTAAAATGATGTTATAACCTAAGTTGGGATTTAAATGACATATTTGAGGAATATGATGATTTTAAATTAAGGGTTTAACCTATTTTGGAAATATGATTTCGAAAGTAAATATGATTTCGGAAGTGATATGATTTCAAATGTGATATGATTTCGAAAGTGATATGGTTTGAATTTAATATGATATTTTGATATCAGTTATGAATAGGTTTTGGAAATGTAAAAGAACTATCCCATATGAAATAAGTGTTTGGTTGTTAAAGAGACCGGGATAGGATATTGACATACTCTCTACCAATACCGAAAATCACTTTAAAAACTGTGTACGTGGTGGAGATTCCAGAATGAAGTTGGAAGGTTTGGCGAATGATTCTGCATGAGGTATTATCGTAGCCCTGACTCCCGCGAGTCAGCTTGATGTGACTAAAGCAGGAGCCATGCCAGGCCAAGTGAGGTCGCTCCTCCTATCGGGCACATTTCTTCAATACCATATTATGACTTTGTGATTGATTTGGTGGCCACCCCTCGATTTGATTATGGGAGCGTGTTCCGAGGTGGGCGATAGTAGCTGTTATGCGTTACCACCAGTCCGGATCCGCAAAATGGTAGTATCCTACCCTGGGCATTGCCTCGCGTGCCTTATCACATACCCTATCGCGCCTTCTACGAGTTTGGTTTGTGTCATACCTATGGAGTGCTCCCTGATGGCCCACCAGTTTACGGTGGAGTTTACAATACTGTATAGACTAATACATTATATAAAATGTGTTAAAAGGGATATGGGTAACGCCTTAACGCTATTTTAATACTTTACTTTACTGTAGAAGCTATTATAATAGCGTATTGTACTATGTATGTAGATAGTTTAACGGATCCTTAGAAGATGGAATCCCGAAGATCTCTTAAGTTATTGCACTCACGTTTGACACTGGACAAGAGATGTCAAATCCCGTAAACATCTCCGACGCCATTACACTCACATTTATTTAATGTTGATTTAACTTACATAAGATCTTTTAGTTCTGACTCGAGTGTTTTGTCTTTTTCAATTCGCTCGGGTCAATCTGAGCTTTTCAGTGTATTGAAGACCTTATTTCTGGAGGATGAAGACGAAGATTTAGTACTACTATTATTTATTATATTTCCCGCTACATCATGTTGTTCCGCTGCATTGTTATATATTTCTGTCGTATGTACTCTGATTCTGTATTGTAAAAGTGTAATCAAATGTTATTTGTAAAACAGCTTCATGAACTGTTTATTTGATTATTATATTTTGTCATTTCATTGTGAGATTCTGTGTTTGTTTTCTTTCTTTCTCTGCTTTTCTTATTTACCCCATAACAATCCTCCATTTGATGGTTTGAGTCTGACGTGTGTGGTTTATCGTCGATTTAAACCATCTAAAAAGGTGGGTCGTTAAAGTTGGTATTAGAGCTTTGGTTTAGCGATAACCTAAGCTTTGTGGGGTCTGACTCATTAGAAATAGGGTAGTAATACCCTAGAATGAGTCATTGGGTGTGTATATATGAGAGAGCGTATTTGTTAGTGTTAAAAAAAGTTTTGTATTGTGTTAATTTGTTCTATTTAGTATTTATAAATTCTGATCGATATATAGGATGCTATGGCATCGATAGGGAATTCTAAACACTAATAGGGCAGACCGACACAATATTGTTTTGAAATATAGGTAAATGAAATAATTTTACAAAATATTATATTTTGTATATAAAATAATAACTTTATAAATGGATATAGTTGTGTGTGATATGTTTGTTTGTTAGGTAATGAAATTTATATTGTAAAATAGGGTTTACAAATGAAATGAATATAAATTGAAACTTTGAGGACTTAAGTTCTGGGATTTTGAAAATTGTTTCCAAAGGATTTTGGAATAAAATATTAATATTATTTGGAAGTATTTTCTGATATAAATATTTCAATGTAATTTGAAAGAAAGTTTTAAAGAATTTTTAAAGGAAATAAGTTCTGTTCTCCCCTCTCTGTCGTTGGAAAATAATTTCGGTGATAAGTGCACGCATCATCGACGTTCATTTTCGAGTTTCATAGTGGGAAGGTTGCTGTAGTAGTTTTACTACACATTTGTTTTGATAACAAATCTTAAACTTTTATTTCTAAATATGATTGGATATATAAGTTATGAGTGTGTGTGTATATATATATATATATTTTAAATGATTTGAAATGTAACCGGGAGTTAGTTTTTAAAACTTTCTGATAATTAGTAGTTTTCAATTATTGTAATGAATGAAATCTTAACTATTTTAATAATTGGAAACTTCTAAAAAGAGAAAATAAGTAACTAGAAGCTAAGTGATTAATGAAAATATAAGAAATTGAAAAATTAATAAACTGTAAATCAAAAGGATATGAAAATAAAAAATTGTAACTATTGAACATTATGTTAACTAAAGATGAATAAGATAAACTTGGATAACATTCAATTACATTCTAAAAAACATGTATATAACTTACCAAAATGTTAAAAGTTGAAATGTTAGTAGAAACATGTAATAGAATATTATACAAGAAAATTTTAAATAATGGAAGTGTTCAATGGAATTATGTTTATAAATGAAGAATTAAGATGTATAAGAATGTTATAAACTTAAGTTAATAATTTGTGATGCCGGTAATTAAATGTAATAGAAAAAAACAATGAATAGTGAAAGTAAATGGTTATAAACTTAAGTAATGTTTGAAGCCAATTATAATTAAAGTAAGTAGTAAAAGTGAATACTATATATGAAAGAGATAAATTTGAAGAGAAAAAGAATTAAAATTTAAGTATGAGTTGCTTCCCAAATGAATGTTTATGTAAAAAGGGAAATCAAAGTAAATAATAAATGTGAAGGATTACATACATTATATGAATGAATGAATTTTGTAAGTAATAAAGTTAAATTAATAAAATAATCATTGTATGAATGAATGAAACTAAAGAACAGTAAATAATTTGAAAGGAGATTTATAAGAATAAACCTAAACGATATTTGAATTTATTGTTTGTTTTGGCTTATGAGATGGTTGGGAAAGGATACTTCTAACTGTATAAAAGTGTATAAATAATGTATTAAGTTTTATCTAAGATTGTTGAGTGTATGGTATACTTAGTGGTTTATTTATCATTTTATAGGATTAAAAGTCTCTGAACCCGAACAAACCATTTGTTTGGTTGTATGGATGGATGGCTGATTTCTTTGATTACATGTAATGATTGTATTATTTTGTTTGCAAGTGATTATTGTTATGTTGTGTTGATTATTTTGTTATTAATTGAAACAACCTAAATATCTCCCTTATACATAATTCTCACTATTATGGATTTTATAAGTGAAATACAGGTTTCTGGAAGCAATTGCTACTGCTTTTGGTTCCATAAATAAAGCGTAGTTTGCTCCACAAATAGGTACGTTTTCGGATTACGGTTTTCTAGCGATATTATATTGTTGTTTCCATGGTTTGTGATATTTTATTTTGAAATATGACATATATATGTTATTATTGATATTATTATTTCTCCCGGACCTCTCCGTACAAAGGAGACTCTACCGAAATTTTCCGTGAATTTTGGACTTAGAAATTTTTTGGCAAAGCGGAAATGTTTTTTTTCAAACTTATATTGAACTGGAATATAAAAGGAATTAATTGTTATAAATTGGTATATTTTATTTAAATTATTTAATTATGTAAATAAATTGTTTATAAATTGAATACTTTGAATAAGATATATTAATTCCATAATTCCTTCTTTTCGCTTTTCGAGGATGAAAAGTTTTGAGTGGGGGAGAGTGTAACGACCCAAAATTTTCTGATAATTAAATATTGAATTAAATAAGATTTAATAATTTAATATTAGAAGAAATTAAAAATTTATAATTTATTTATAAGAAAAACAATTACAATGTAATTTAATGATGTTATTTTAAGGTAATTGATAACTACTCTAATGCAACTTCAATTAATTGAAATGATTGTAAATGTAAAAATTGGTTATAAATTGTAAGTAAGAAAATAAACCAAATGTGGTATTAAACGGTGAAATTGTGTGTACTTAATTGAAATTGGTTAATGTAGAATAATCAACCAATATATGAATTTATTAGCTTTTGTTTGTTAACAAAAAAAATAGAAATGCGTTTGAATTGGTAAGTTATAACCATGGTTTAACTATAAATCCACTATTTAATTCGTTGATAATCAATTGGAAATCAATTACAATTAATGTAATTAATTATTGCAGTTAATGTGAGTTAAGATGATAACGGTAAATGTGACTGTAATAAAAGGTAAAGTAATATCAATTATATTCATAAGGTAATAGTTGATTAAATTAGAAAAGCGAAATCAAAATAAATGAATTTAATGGAATTTTAAATTATAATTAATAAATTTATTACAGTTGAAACTGAACAATATAATTAGTGTAATATTTAACATTAAATTGATATGGAAATTTGTTTTAAAGGATTATAAATTACTTAGTAATCAAAAACGATAAAAATTGTTAGTTATTAAATTTGAATTAAAAATGTGATTTAATTGATTTAATAATAATTTATTTAATTAACGTGAAAATAAGCATTTTGGCCACTGTCTCGGATTTCAAAGAAATCAGTTTCATCGGATCTGTAACGGTAAATTATTATAAGATTTCAAGTTTCATAGCGATCGGACTTGTCGTTTGATTGTACGGGCTTGAAATGCGTAGAAATCAGTTTATTGAATTCAATTAGCTGATTTTAAAAGCTAACTTCTTCATATAGTGGAATTACGACTTGAAACCTGTTCCATTGAATTTAAAAATATCAAAAACATTTATTTTGATATATGGGATGACCCACTTTTGTTTCTGAAGCGGAATGGGCTTTTCGGGTCGCTATTGTCGTTTCGAACAAATTCGACGTGTTATTCATTTCATCGGTCCTTGTCTATATAAATAGTTTTCTTTCTAACCTTAACAGCCTTTTTTTTCTATCGTACTCTATTTACACCTGTCCCTCATCCTCTAGAGTCAGAATGTAAAAACAAAAATTTTCCAATTTTCAATTTCAAATAAAATCAATTCCTAATTTTGGCAAACCCTAATAATATTAGGCTGCCGTTCTCTTCCTCGTTCATACCAACGGCTCACGTCACACATGCAGATCGAGGCACTTCCAGGCAAAACGTCAAATAGAAAAAGTGTGCGCCCTGACCAGAGGAGTGCATTGATGCCAATAGTTCGAAGTATGGTAGGCTCGAGTGGCGTGGCTCTTCCTGAACGCGCGGTAGTTCTGGGACGTTCCAGATGAATGACGAGGTTAGAGAGCTCAGGACTGGTGCTGGCATGAAGAGCAATGGTAGGCGCATCCAAGGCTGAGAAGCGGCGATCTGTGGCTAGCTGAGGTGGCGTGGATGATTGAGGAAGCGGAGCGACGTGGTGGGTTCAACTGTTAGGGTATTTGCGATCTGCACTTATTTGGTAGTGGGTAACGTGTTGATTTGGGAGATAATAAGGGTAATTAACTTAAATGAATTATTTAATTAATTATCAAAATTTCAAGTGTTAATAAAACCATATCTCTTTCGTACGAGGTTGGATTGGAGCTCGTTCAGTTGCATTGGATTCCTATCGACATCGTCTACGACATGGAATTGAATTCATTGTCATTTGACCAATTGAAATTTTTTAGATTCAAAGAATGTGAGTGTTTTAACCCACTCACAACTACTAAATTTTCTTATGCTAGTTAAATTAAGTTTATGATGTGATCAGAAGTTGATTGATTGTTGTTTGGTGGATTTAAATTGTCATTCCGATTAAATCTGAATTTTATTGAATTTAATTGCCATTTAATTTAATATTGAATTTAAATTGTCAGTAAATACCTATTATGATAATAAGTCAATTGTTGTTATTTATTTGTTGATTTGAATTGTGATTGTGATAGATGTTTAACTGTAGATATTGGATGATTGGATGTTATATTTATATATTATTATCACACTGCAAGTTCCATTAGTTATTATTAGGAAAATCACTATGGGTTGAAATGATACATACCCGAACGATCTTATAGATTAAGGAAAAATCATTTTAGGTTGAAATGATAAACCCGAGATTTTGAATGTTAATTCGGTATTGCGGGTTGAAATGATATATACCCGTAAATTTAAATTCATTGTGGATTGAAAGGATATATGTCCGTATCACTTGACCATAGGATAGAAAATTATATACGGACACCGGATTAGTTAAATTATATGATTTTAAACCCTTAAAATTTTGAATTTAGTTAAAAGATATTTTGAAGAAAACTTGATTTATATAAACTGAATTATTTTTGAAAATACAAGTTTTAAATGTTGAAATGGGAATTGGTTTAAAGGAATTGTTTACAAAAATTAAATTGAAATTTTAAAGTGAATTTGAAGTATAAATGAAATTTACCGGAATTGAGTTATTGAAAACGTTTGAAAATGTAACTTTGAATCTACTAAATTTGAAATAGTTTGGATTTATTGTTTGAACACGGATTTGAAATCGATATTGATTAAATGGTTTTAAATGAGAATTTGAATTGAAAGACGAAATTTAGTTTGTTGATTTGAAAGCTAGACATGGTCCAGATATGTTGAAATGAAATAGTTTATTTTGATATTAATTTCAAATTTATTATTTTAATATAAACTGTTTAAAATATATTATTTTATCCTGATTATTAATTAAGATTTTCAAACTATTAAACTAATTTAATCTATTTTAAACTGTTTGAACTATTTTAAACTATCTGAACTATTTTAAACTATCTAAACTATTTCTAAATTTAGGACTGTGTGAAGTTGAAGTGGTTATATTTAAATCTTGATTTAAAAGCGAAAATGGTAAAATGATGTTATAACCTAAGTTGGAATTTAAATGACATATTTGAGGAATATGATGATTTTAAATTAAGGGTTTAACCAATTTTGGAAATATGATTTCGAAAGTTAATATGATTCTGGAAGTGATATGATTTTAAATGTGATATGATTTCGAAAGTGATATGGTTTGAATTGAATATGATATTATGATATCAGTTATGAATCGGTTTTGGAAATGTAAAAGAACCATCCGGTGTGAAATAAGCATTTGGTTGTTAAATAGACCGGGATTGAATATTGTCATACTCTCTACCAATACCAAAAATCACTTTAACAACTGTGTACGTGATGGAGATTCCAGAATGAAGTAGGATGGTTTGGCAAACGATTCTGTATGAGGTATTATCGTAGCCCTGACTCCCGCAAGTCAGCTTGATGTGACTAAAGCAGGAGCCATGCCAGGCCAAGTGACGTCGCTCCTCCTATCGGGCACATTTCTTCGATACCATATTATGACTTTGTGATTGATTTGGTGGTCACCCCTCGATTTGATAATGGGAGTGTGTTCCGAGGTGGGCGGTAGAAGCTACTATGCGTTACCACCAGTCCGGATCCGCAAAACGGTAGCATCCTACCCTGGGCATTGCTTCGTGTGCCTTGTCACATGCCCTATCGCGCCTTCTACGAGTTTGGTTTGTGTCATACCTATGGAGTGCTCCCTGATGGACCACCAGTTTACGGTGGAGTTTACAGTACTGTATAGACTACGGCATTATATAAAATGTGTTAAGGGGGATATGGGTAACGCCTTAACGCTTTTTTAATACTTTACTTTACTGTAGACACTATTATAATAGCATATTGTACTATGTATGTATATAGTTTAACGGATCCTTAGGAGATGGAATCCCGAACATCTCTTAAGTTATTGCACTCACGTTTGACACTGGACAGGAGATGTCAAATCCCGTAAACATCTCCGATGCCGTTACACTCATATTTATTTACTGTTGATTTAACTTACATAAGATCTTTTAGTTCTAACTCGAGTGTTTTATCTTTTCAATTCGCTCGGGTCAGTCTGAGCTTTTCAGTGTATTGAAGACCTAATTTCTGGAGGATGAAGACGAAGATTTAGTACTACTATTATTTATTATATTTATCCCAGTTCATCATGTTGTTCCCTTGCATTGTTATTTATTTCTGTTGTATGTACTCTGATTTGTATTGTAAAAGTGTAATCAAATGTTATTTGTAAAACAGCTTCATGAATTGTTTATTTGATTATTATATTTTGTCATTCCACTGTGAGATTCTGTGTTTGTTTTCTTTCTTTCTCTGCTTTTCTTATTTACCCCATAACAATCCTCCCTTTTGAATGGTTTGAGTCTGACGTGTGTTGTTTATCGTCGATTTAAACCGTCCAAAAAGGTAGGTCGTTACAGTTGGTATTAGAGATTTGGTTTAGCAATAACCTTAGCTTTGTGGGGTCTGACTCATTAGAAATAGGGTAGTAATACCCTAGAATGAGTCGTTGAGTTTGTATATATGAGAGAGCGTATTTTTTATTGTTAAAAAAGGTTTTGTATTGTGTTAATTTGTTCTGTTTAGTATTTATAAATTCTGGTCGGTACATAGGACGCTATGACATCGATATGGAATTCTAAACACTTAATAAGGCAGACCGACACAATATTGTTTTGAAATATAGGTAAATGAAATAATTTTACCTAGTATTATATTTTGTATATAAAAGAATAACTTTATAAATGGATATAGTCGTGTGTGATATGTTTGTTTGTTAGGTAATGAAATTTTATATTGTAAAATAGGGTTTACAAATGAAATGAATATAAATTGAAATTTTAAGGAATAAATTCTAGGATTTTGGAATATAATATTAGTATTATTTGGAAGTTTTTTCTGATGTAAATATTTCAATGTGATTTGAATGAAAGTTTAAAGAATTTTTAAAGTAAATAAGTTCTGTTCCTTCCTCTTTGTCACTGGTAAATAATTTCGGTGATGAGTACACGCATCATCGACGTTCATTTTCAAGTTTCAAAGTGGGAAGGCTGTTGTAGTAGTTTTACTACACATTTGTTTTGGTAACAAATCTTAAACTTTAATTTCTAAATATGATTGGATATATAAGTTATGAGTGTGTGTGTGTGTGTATATATATATATATTAAATGATTTGAAATGTAACCCGGAGTTAGTTTTTAAAACTTTTTGATAATTAGTAGTTTTCAATTATTATAATGAATGAAATCTTAACTATTTTAATAATTGGAAACTTCTAAAAAGAGAAAATAAGTAACTAGAAGCTAAGTGATTAATGAAAATATAAGAAATTGAAAAATTAATAAACTGTAAATCAAAAGGATATGAAAATAAAAAATTGTAACTATTGAACATTATGTTAACTAAAGATGAGTAAGATAAACTTGGATAACATTCAATTACATTCTTAAAAACATGTATATAACTTACCAAAATGTTAAAAGTTGAAATGTTAATAGAAACATGTAATAGAATATTATACAAGAAAATTTTAAATAATGGAAGTGTTCAATGGAATTATGTTTATAAATGAAGAATTAAGCTGTATAAGAATGTTATAAACTTAAGTTAATAATTTGTGATGCCGGTAATTAAATGTAATAGAAAAAAAAGTGAATAGTGAAAGTAAATGGTTATAAACTTAAGTAATGTTTGAAGCCAATTATAATTAAAGTAAGTAGTAAAAGTGAATACTATATATGAAAGAGATAAATGTGAAGGGAAAAAGAATTAAAATTTAAGTATGAGTTGCTTCCCAAATGAATGTTTATGTAAAAAGGGAAATCAAAGTAAATAATAAATGTGAAGGATTACATACATTATATGAATGAATGAAATTTGTAAGTAATAAAGTTAAATTAATAAAATAATCATTGTATGAATGAATGAAACTTAAGAACAGTAAATAATGTGAAAGGAGATTTATAAGAATAAACCTAAACGATATTTGAATTTATTGTTTGTTTTGGCTTAAGGGATGGTTAGGAAAGGATACTTCTAACTGTATAAAAGTGTATAAATAATCTGTTAAGTTTTATCTAAGACTGTTGAGTGTATGGTGTACTTAGTGGTTTATTTATCATTTTATAGGATTAAAAGTCTCTGAACCCGAACAAACCATATGTTTGGTTGTATGGATGGATGGCTGATTTCTTTAATTACATGTAATGATTGTATTGTTTTTTTGCAAGTGATTATTGTTATGTTGTGTTGATTGTTTTGTTATTAATTGAAACAACCTAAATATCTCCCTTATACATAATTCTCACTATTCTGGATTTTATAAGTGAAATACAGGTTTATGGAAGCAATTGCTACTGCTTTTGGTTCCATAAATAAAGCGTTGTTTGTTCGACAAATAGGTACGTTTTCAGATTACTGTTTTCTAGCGATATTATACTGTTTTTCTCGTGGTTTGTGATATTTTATTTTGAAATATGATATATATATATGTTATTATTGATATTATTATTTCTCTCGGACCTCTCCGTACAAAGGAGACTCTACCGAAATTTTCCATGAATTTTGGACTTTGAAATTTTTTGGGAAAGTGGAAATGTTTTTTTCAACTTATATTGAACTTGAATATAAAAGGAATTAATTGTTATAAATTGGTATATTTTATTTAAATTATTTAATTATGTAAATAAATTATTTATAAATTGAATACTTTGAATAAGATATATTAATTCCTTAATTCCTTCTTTTTCCTTTTCGAGGACGAAAAGTTTTGAGTGGGGGAGAGTGTAACGACCTGAAATTTTCCGATAATTAAATATTTAATTAAATAAGATTTAATAATTTAATATTTGAAGATATTAAAAATTTATAATTTATTTATAAGAAAACCAATTACAATGTAATTTAATGATGATAATTTAAGGTAATTGATAACTACTCTAATGCAACTTCAATTAATTGAAATGATTGTAAATGTAAAAATTGGTTATAAATTGTAAATAAGTAAATAAACCAAATGTGGTATTAAACGGTGAAATTGTGTGTACTTAATTGAAATTGGTTAATGTAGAATATTCAACCAATATATGAATTTATTAGCTTTTGTTTGTTAACAATAAAAATAGAAATGTGTTTGAATTTGTAAGTTATAATAATGGTTTAATTATAAATTCACTATTTAATTCGTTAAAAATCAATTGGAAATCAATTGCATTAATGTAATTAATTATTCCAGTTAATGTGAGTTAAGATGATAACTGTAAATGTGAATGTAAGAAAAGGTAACGTCAATTATATTCATAAGGTAATCATTGATTAAATAATAAAAGCGAAATCAAAATAAATGAATTTAATGGAATTTTAAATTATAATTAATAAATTTATTACAGTTGAAATTGAACACTATAATTAGTGTAATATTTAACATTGAATTGATATGGAAATTTGTTTTAAAGGATTATAAATTGCTTAGTAATCAAAAATGATAAAAATTGTTAGTTATTAAATTTGAATTAAAAAGGTGATTTAATTAATTTAATAATAATTTATTTAATTAACGTGAAAATAACCATTTTGGCCACTGTCTCGGATTTTGATGAAATCAGTTTCATCGGATCCGTAATGGTAAATTATTATAAGATTTCAAGTTTCATAGTGATCGGACTTGTCATTTGATTGTACGGGCTTGAAATGCGTAGAAATCAGTTTATTGAATTCAATTTGAAATAAGCTGATTTTAAAAGCTAACTTCTTCATACAGTGGAATTAGAAATTGAAACCTGTTCCATTGAATTTAAAATTTTCAAAAACATTTGTTTGATATATGGGATGACCCATTTTCGTTTCTGAAGCGGAATGGGCTTTTTTGGTCGTTATTGTCGTTTTGAACAAATTCGATGTGTTATTCATTCTATCGGGCCTTGTCTATATAAATAGTTTTCTTTCTTACCCTAGTAGCCTTTTTTTTCTATCCGTACTCTATTTTCACCTGTCCCTCCTCCTCAAGAGTCAGAACGTAAAAACAAAATTTTCCTAATTTTTAATTTCAAATAAAATCAATTCCTAATTTTGGCAAACCCTAATAATATTGGGCCGCCGTTCTCTTCCTCGTTCATACTAGCGACTCACGTCACACGTGCAGATCGAGGCACTTCCAGGAAAAATGTCAAATAGCAAAAGTGTGCGCCTTGACCAAAGGAGTGCATCGATGCCAATAGTTCGATATTGATTAAATGGTTTTAAATGAGAATTTGAATTGAAAGATGAAATTTAGTTTGTTGATTTGAAAGCTGGACATGGTCAAGATGTGTTGAAATGAAATAGTTTATTTTGATATTAATTTCAAATTTATTATTTTAGTATAAACTATTTAAAAATATATTATTTTATCCTGATTATTAATTAAGATTTTCAAACTATTAAACTAATTTAATCTATTTTAAACTATTTTAATCAATTTAAACTATTTTAATATATTTAATCCAATTTAATCTATTTTAACCTATTTCAAACTAATTAACCCATTTTAATCTATTTTAAATCTATTTAATCTATTTTAAATCCATGTAATCTATTTTAAATATATTTTAAAACTATTTAATCTATTTAAACTATTAAAACCATTTAAAAACTATATATAAAGTATTTTAACTATTTAAAAGCTATTATAAACTATTTAAACTATTTTAAACTATCTAAACTATTTATAAATTTAAGACTGTGTAAAGTTGAAGTGATTATATTTAAATCTTGATTTAAAAGTGGAAATGGTAAAATGATGTTATAACCTAAGTTGGGATTTAAATGACATATTTGAGGAATATGATGATTTTAAATTAAGGGTTTAACCTATTTTGGAAATATAATTTCTAAAGTAAATATGATTTCGGAAGTGATATGATTTCGAAAGTGATATGGTTTGAATTGAATATGATATTTTTATATCAATTATCAATCGGTTTTGGAAATGTAAAAGAACCACCCGGTGTGAAATAAGCGTTTGGTAGTTAAAGAGACCGGGATCAGATATTGTCATACTCTCTGCCAATATCGAAAACCACTTTAACTGTAACGTCCCAGATTTTCGCGCTTGAAAATCAACATTCATACTTTTCATCGTACTCGAATGCCGTAGATTCGACCGTTCAAATCCGAGTCGCCGGAGCTTATAACAACAATTAAGTAAACAACACAGCGGAAGAAAAGAATAATACATTGATATACAATATCTGATACAATATCTGATACAACAGAGTGATACAATGAATATCAATATACATCAGAGATATGATACAACAAATAGCAGCGGAAAAGAAAACGATAACATCAGCAACGGATAATCTCCATCTTCATAACAGCAATCCAGATATAGCTCGAACTCCCAATAACGATGCACGAAGATAAGCAAGTGTAGTCCATATCCAAGGACTGAACTAACTCCAGATAATCTACTAAATCTGAATATCTGAAAAACCCAACTCTAGACTGCTCGTGTAGAAAATTATGAGCACCCAGAGTTTAGGAAAGGAACAATAAACTCCGAGTCAGTCGTGGGACTGGTGTGAGCAACCAAAAACAGTTTATCTTTAAAACAAACAAGCAAAAGAATTTAAAGTAAATTCGCAATGCTTTTGGAAAATGAAACTACCATAAGGCCTCCCGCCACACACACAATGCAAACGCAGAATTGGAGGAGATTTCTCCTTATGATAGTCAAAGATGCTTACTACGCAAAATCAAATCATTTGATATTATTACTAGTGCATAGTGCAGAAAACATTTTCGAAAGTAGAATATCAATCTTAGCCAACATAGACATTTCGAACTATGCCTACTATAGCTACCATCCAAACAGTGGGGCGCCACCATAAGTAGATGGCAGGTTCTACAACTAAAACCGTACAAGGCTCGTATTTGGAAGATGGATTTCCAACAAATGGTCAGGCTAAGGAACTTCCTATTCCACGAAAGAAACGCCTCTGGCGGGACGCTTCGAGAACCAAACCATTCTCTGCCAAACAAGGCAGGCTACCCCCCTTCCCGGGGAATATTACAAAACCAGAGATATGCCACCCTCGGTCCTTTGGGACCTTTAACCGAGGCGCCTCGAAACCAACATCACACATAATAAAAAAGTGTATCCACATGAGTAAGTATCTGGGCTCCATACCATGATACTACCCTTTTCCAGAAGGAATGGTCATACCCTACGGGAGCTACCCCTGAAACCTTGCCGCAACATTCCTGTTTCGACCATTACCGGGTTGTGAGACTCGACGAAGTCTCGTCCACAAAGCTACGCTTTTTCAAAAAGCCACGCTTTGGGTCAACAGATGATCAACCTATGATCACAAAGATAAATGATCAAACAAATGATCATATCATAAATGATCAAACACTGATCATCACACAGCAACACTCAGCATGTCACATTACCAGATTGGGATATATCGCTGATAAATTTCAACTACATAGCCTCTGAGCTCGTACGTCTCAGAGAAGGGTGTTAAGCTAAGAGAATAAATTCTCCGCCACCAACAGAAATGTATTTGAAAGAAATCGGCTTTATATCTCAAAGTGTAATGTCAGACATACAATCCATACAAGTCTGTTCCGGGTTCGAACAGAACCGAAGGCACTTCTCACGAAGCCCTTGCAATTCCGGATAATTTTCAATCACGTCCGGACTTCCCGTCACTAAGGGTGATAAAACCTCTATACTGGAGATCAGCCGATGTAGAGTAACTCGACGGTAATCCTTCCGTTTTCAAAAATATCCGGTCTTCAACACCGGTCATCAAATGCCATCCATATATGTCGTATCATTATTCGGAATGAGTTATATGACCCAAAGGTCCTTTCCCGGCTAACCCGAATAGTGACCGCAATTAAAAATCATATGGATATGGGATTTCAATTAAGTCACAACTTATTACCCAAAACCTTTATTTTAAATGGTTAAACAAATTACCATTTTAAATCTTTAAACAAAAAGATTCAATTCACAAAGTTAACCCCATTCACAAAGATTCATTTATGGATTTCAAAACAATTTCCATTACGAATTTAATTAATTCGTTAAATCTTTAAATCAAAGATTTAACTCATAGCTTTCAAAACAATTTCATTTCGAATGGGTTAAACAAAACATCATTCTAAATCTTTTAAAAATAAATAGATTCAATTCATAGCTTTCAAAAAAGAATTCATTCATAGCCTTTTAAAACATTTCAATTTCATTTTAAATTTGAAACCTTTCAACACAAATTGGAAGTTCACTTCTTATATGAAAGCTATTATTATTTGAAAAAAAATAGTTTTCGTTTAAGAAAAATCCAATTATATTTACACGAGTTAAAACCCTTTAATTTTATTCACATTCCAAAATCAATACTTTTTAAAATGGTTTAACTCATATATAACAGGTATAAAATCTCTAATCCCTATTTTCAAATCATAGAGTTCAATTTCAAATCTTGAATTTAAGTTTAAATCAAATTATTTAAACTTCAAAACTTAATCAAGTTATTCGAAAATAAGTTTCATCTTTGAAATTCCATTTCAAAAGCTTTTCACATTTAAACCGAAATTTCTAATTTCAAAATCAATTGAAATTAAAATTTTCAATTTCAAAACATCAAATTTAAATTATCTGTGACTTAACCGATTTCAACGTGAAATCCATATTTGTGTGTGTATGGTGTAGTCCAGGGGTTTCACACACAATAGTGCACATCATACAATCATCACAGATCAGAATACAGAATATAGTTGATAAGCGATATAAACTATAACGCCTATCATATAGATCACAGATATATATCATAGATAAGTAAATTACAGATCACAACATAAATCAGGATGTATCACAAAGCATCATATATCAGGGATATCAAACAATTCACATTCAATAGAATTCAAACATTCATAAGTAAGATCTGTTAATATCTGATTTTAATTAATTTATACCAGGTTAATCACTTACGAATAAACTACAAATTTTTGTTAATTAACATCAATAAATTACAAATCGTTTTGATTAATTATTCTTTAATCATTTATTAATTAACCATTAATAATTAATTAACCTTTAATTATAATTTATCAACCTTTAATTATTAAATAATTACTCTTTAATTATTTAATTCACCATTTAATTAATTATCTTTAATTAATTATTTTGATTAATTATTCCTCAATTAATTATCATTCTTTAATCACCTTCATTAATTAATTAACCTTAAATTTTCATAATTAATAAATTCCCAATTCATTTATCTCTAATTTATTAGTTAATCAATTATAACCATTAATTAATTAAATTACTTAATTATTCTTACATAAATCACTTAATTAACCTTTATCTTTAATTAATTAAATTAACTAATTATACTTAATTTCCTAATTAACTTAAGTAATTTCCAAGATAATAAAACTCCTTTTAACTTAATATACATTATCTTGTAAATACACTAATTACCATTTACATTTTAAAACCCTTTTTAAATCTTTAAAATTAACTTAAACAAATTTTAGATTAAATAAATTTTAAAACTCTTCAACAAATGTTAAGAAGCCATTTTGACATTTAAAAAGGAATGCTATCAAGAAGTTTTAACAAAATTTATTTAAATTCCAAAAAATTCTATTTTTAAAACTTTTGTAAAACTGGCTTCATCCTCACTTCGGGTCATATCCGAATGATACTCGGGACCATCCCTGAGTTTCTCTACTTCTTTCCCTTATCTTCAAAACTTAGTTAAACTACTGTTTTAAAAACTGAAGCTCTAACACCTTCAAATCACTCGAGTTCGTACTCGCGTTATACCCCAAAACCCCCGAGTCCATCTTCGAGTCGAACATCCATCTCCTCATTCTCAAACACGAGAACAAAAACTTCCAGATACACTGATCCTAGTGTGCACGTACACACCATATCGGAGCCACTCCGATCAACTTCGACGCCTCGTACCCATCGTATATCCCCTCGACATTGAACCCTCGATCGCCTAAAACTCGAACAAGTCCACTATCGAAATCGAGCTGTTTTGAACAAAAACCTGGAACACGCAACCGCAGTCCCATCTCAAACCTGTCAACGCCTCGCGCACACGTCACCGACCACCGGAACTCATGCCATACATACCAGAGGTGCATCATGGCCTCCTCGCCACATTCCCCCACCCGCGATCGCTCAAATCACAGTATCGAAGACGAGAGAAATCCTCGACCATCACGTATAAAACACAGGGGTTAAACCCTAAATCAATTTAAATCTCCAACCTTAATGGATAAAAAAAATTACCTCGCATTTCTCCTATGGTCTATGATGTTAATACTAGCTTCAATTTAATTTTCATCAATTTACATTCAATCGATCATTGGCAAAAAGAAAAAGAACAAAATGTGTTCAAAAGGGAACTACTCTTGAAATATTTAAATAAATCATCATATTAATTTTAAAAATCATGTCTTTACATGCTTATTCAAATTTTATAACCGAATTAATGATTTAACATAATTGAATTTAACACCTGATTTTGCTTGTACTGTAAAACAAGTATACAGAGTCCAGTGTTTCATTCTTTAGCTTAAAACAAAAAAAAATTCTTTTTCTGTGAGTCAAGTTGAAACAACTTATTTTGATTAAGAATCCTCAGTTAAATACATTTGTATGAAGGTTTATTTGATTTCTTTCAAACTCACTTTACTCTGAAACCAAAACAGGAAGAACAAGTTCAATCCTATGATGTTCATAGAGCTAAAAACTGGAAAACAAATACTTCAGCATAACAAACATTCCATTCCTCTTAGATCTTGAAATGATTAGTTTACTCACTAGAATCTATCAGGCGACCATATAGAAATACACTTAAGCATTTTAAAAATGAAGTTACTCAAACATCAAGAAACCAAAACAAGTTAGGCTTTTTAAAAAGAAAATAGGAGTTGTTCACCATGGTTAAAAGAAAGAACAGAGCACTTGAATTGACTCAGGCTTGAGAAGATATAAGCTGAAGCCTTAACTTTGAAAACTATTTTGAAAACTTGAAACTGAATTGCCAATCTTCTTTGTTTTGATAAAACTCGAGTTGCTTTGTTGTTTAGATTTTGCATGCAGTAACAATTCCAGATTGAAGAAAATGATGTTGTTCTAGTTGTAGCTTTGGGTGATATTGTAATACCCCAAAATTTTGTGAAAAATCATTTTTGTAAAATGATTTAATTTTTGAGATATTTAGATTTAAATATGGTGAAATTTTTGGAATAAATAGTGTGCAAGTATATGTGTGCACGTGCACACTGAAATGGCACAAGGAAGAACTCCAGATTTCTTGGATTTAAAACAAGAATTAAAAAGCAATACAAACATGATTTTGCAACATGGATATTTGATTTATGGAATTATATGGATCATCTTAGAAAATAAGAAAAGTAAGTTTTACTTTAAATCAGTAAACAGATTTTATTTAATACCCAGAAAAGAAAATTATACATATATATGTTATAAGGATTTGTAAACCTGTATACATATAGGTGCATATGTTTCTGAAATTAAAGAGGAATTAAATAAGCCTAGATAAGATATGTATACAAATATACATTTTTAAGTACTGAAAAGTATATATATATATATAAGCAAGTGAAACTATAACATTAAAATGACATGAAATGTGATACAAGTCAATATGCTTGTGTAGGCAAAAATAGCAAAGGGGATTCTCAGGAATAATTAAAATATAAGATAGGATAGTCACACTTTTAACATGACTAGGTGAGTGGCCATTTTCTGAAAAGTAAAAGAAAGAAAATGCAGCCTTTAAATTGGTTAATATGGCCGGGGTATTAAGGAGGAAAATGAATGAAAAATGCATGAAGATGGTTAGGTCAGAAATGGAATTTTGTTTTAACAAAACCCTAGTGGAAAAATGCATATAAATAGGCAGTTTCAGCCAGTAAAATTATCTTTACCCCGAGCTGCACAAAAATAAGAAAGGAAGAAAAATAATATTGAAAGGAAGGAGAAAACACTCATACAAGGATTTTCTGGATTAATAAGAAGAAATATTTAGGTGAGTAACCTCACTGAGTTCATGGCATTAAGACCTGAGATGAGGCAACCACTTTTTATTGCCATATATATATATTTTTGGTTTTGATATATATGGTTTCATCAATGCTTTTTGGATGTCTTATTTTAAAATCTGATATGATTTAATATGGATGATTTTGGTGATCTTTGATTGGTTGAGACATTTGTCTTTGGATGTGTATCATACTGTTTTATTTTTACTCAAAAATATTAAAGTCCAGAATCTTAAAATTATATAGAGAATACTCTCAACTGTTATAGATCTATGGCATGGAAACTTTACAAAAAAAAATGTTGGGAGCTGCATTATACTTGGTATAAGTGCTGAGGCTTGAAAAGAAAAATGTTAAGGGTGCAATAGAAATTTTCTAAGTGCTGAGCCCTTAATCAAATCAAAAAAAAAAGAAGAAATTCACAAGCTAAAATTATGATTGAACCAGATCCTGAATCTGAATCAATCATAAAGGCTTGCAGATCAATATAATAAGAACATGCCATGCCTCTTTTACAGTTGAAAATATTCTTATATCTTACTGAGATCAAGACATATTGACCCCATTTAGGAAATAACTGTCTGCTTATTTCTGAGGAGAATTATGCTAGGAAAGATTATGGATGTTTCCATGTTTGCAGTGACATGTTCACTTAGCATATTTGATGATAGGATTTAAGACAATACACTAGTAAATAAACTAGGGAAGGGAAGGCCAAGAAGGCTGCTGGAATGCTTGTCATATTTGAAGTATGCAAGTTGGCACATGGTTTGTTTAAGCCCTGAGATCTTTGTGCAATGATGTGAATTAGTTCATTGCAATGTGTCCCTGTGATTCCTTAATAGCAGATGAGGCAGGAATTTAAATTGAATTATGCAACCTGTAAATGAAGAAATAGGAATATGAATATTTCTTAGGATTGGTTGGTATGGAACCATGATGGTTCCAGTGAATGCAAATGCTGCAAATAGATAATTATGTTTGCATGGTTATGTATGCAAGTGTAAAATGATAGATGAATATATATCATACCAGAATCAACTTATTTATACCATGTTAAAGTAATTGGATGCAGAAATTTGCTTAAATAACTAGTTGGTACTCTTACATTCTTTGTTGCTTAATATCATGTATGTATTGATGTTACTCATACCAGATCTTAGATCTGACCCTTGTTTGCTCATGGCATATGGGGTGTCTCATTTTAAAATGAGGCAGCCACTTATGCTCTTTCAGGGAACGTAGGCACTAAGTAAAAATGAAGTTATGGCTATTATGGAGGAGTGAATGAACATGCTAGCTAGTTTCAATGAGAGCTTAAATTGATTATATCTGCATGTATTCAGGAAAATTTTTATGTTTCTAAGATTTCCAGTCATGTAATGAATTCTATTATGGTTAGATGGACTAGTTGTATCATGTTAAATATATTGTTATGCACTAAGGTTTAAAATCTAAAAGAAATATCTGAGTGGGAAACAAGGAAATGATCTTAAGTATTGATATGGATGCTTGGAAAAGAAATATGCATATGTAGGTGAGCTACTGTTTTGCATAATTTATATTATGTATTAGTTAATCTTGAGACATAACAGAGCACTGAGTTTTAGAATAAAATCTGGATTTAGCTAGAAGTAAACTTATAAGGATTTTAGTTTCCTTTTTACTGAAATGCTTTGTAAATAAGTTTGAATTCATTTCTGAATCGTATTGAGAAAAGTAAAATGTTTTTAAAAGCTTCAGACAGAATGCAATGAATGGTATCTCCATTGCTTGAACTAGTATGTAGCAGATACAGGATACATGAGTTAACCAGCTTCAAATAAATGATGTATTGGTTGATCATGATAGATTGTATTTTGAAAATAAAAATGCATTTCAAAAGCTTAGTACATTTAGCAATTGTTTCACCACAATCATCTTTAAAAGATTAAGACAGATAAGCAATGTAAACTGGTTTGAACAAACAAAACCTGGCAACACTCCATATACTCTGAAGTTCAGGTAGATTCTGGTTTGTAAAATGCAAATAAAAGAATGGTCAGATTAACCACATGGTTAGACCATAGGTCAGGCAAATTGTTCACTTCAAATCAATGAAGCAAGGAACCATTTGAACCCAGTTTTCTGGAAAATGAGCAAAGATATTGACATGTGCATGTATATCTGTGTACATGTTGATATTTGGGCAAAAATATAAATATAAATTCCTAGAACAGTTGTAGGAATGGGTTTCAAAAATAATAAAGTAAGAAATATTGTTTTGTATGTTAGATTATAGGCAAAAATTAAATATATATGTGCAGATATAGGTAGATATCAGATTTCAAACCATACAGGAGAAAAATAAAACGAAAAACAAAAATTGTGTTTGAACCGACCAGCATAGCACTCGAACTCGTGACCTCTCATGTGTAAGTTAGGCGCGTTTCCATTACGCCTAGATGTTGCTTGTGTTCACTTATGATCCACTTTCTTTTAGCCTGAGTTTGATACTATCCAGACTTTAACACAATCATCCATATTAAAAGCTTGCTTTCCACTGATTATTACTTGATCATTTCTTAATTAGAATAACAGACTAAAGTACATGTTTCCAGTGGATTCTATGGTCAAAAATCAGGATACAATAATTAATCTTTTAAAAGGGAATTATCACATTTTAATAGATTTAAAAGGATTTCTACTTACATATTATCATGCTCTGATTCTAGTAGAATATAACATAGATATCTTCATATATGTATGTTAGGAATGATTTAGATTTAAAACAATATTTTTATATTGTGAAAGATCCTGGATATATTTTGTTATTGGAGAAAGAAAATGACCCTGGGAAATATATTTGTAATAAATGATATATCTATATATCATCTCTTAAAAAAAAATCCTTATGAAATTAGGGTGGAAATAGGAGGGTCATTTCAGTTGGTATCAGAGCACTTGGTTGCATTGATTGTTAAGTATTATAGAAATGTATTATGTCTGTTTGTTTTGGATGAAATAATTTAGATAAGAAAATAGAAATTATAGAAGTACTCATAATATACTAATACCATTTGCCCAGAATTTAGTTAGCAGACCATGGTAGGAAGAGGATCTCGTCACAATGTAGGACCCAGTGCACCTCAAATGCTTGATATGCAAGAATTTGTGAGGGTTTTAAGAGATGGAATTGGGCATAGGCCTGAGAACCCACATGAAGAGCTTTCAAAACTACTGAAGACTTATTCCAATTTGGGAGGCAGGAGTTTTGAAGGAACTGAGAGTGTGATGGAAATTCAAGCATGGTTGAGAACACTTGATAGGATTTTCAATGACATGCAGTTGGATGACCAAAGGAAGAGGCAAGTAGCTTCTAGACAATTGAAAGGGGTAGCTTTAAGCTGGTGGGAGGTGATCATAGCTGGAAGAAATGAAAATGAAATCACTTGGAATCAGTTCAAGGAGATGTTGGAGGCAAGATTTGTACCAGCATCAGCCAAGACCACTTTGCTTGAAGAATTTATCAAACTTAGGCAGGGAACTTTGAATGTCACTGAATACACTCAAAAGTTTGAGGGGCTATCTAATTATGGAGCAATGCTAGTGGCAGATGAAGCATCCAAAAATGATAGGTATATAAAAGGACTAAACCCAGGACTTAGCAGAGCTATGCTACCATATGCAGATAGAACATTTGATCAAGTAATTGATCTGGCCTTGAAACTGGAACAACATGACAAAGAAAGAGAGAAATATAGGAATTTTAAGAGCAACAACAAGAAGGATAAGGGAAGATATCACCCTTATGATAAAAAGAAGGAGGAGGCAGACAACAGGAAGAGTAAAGACACAAAAGCCAATGATACTAAGAAGAAATTGGTTTGCCATCATTGTGGAAAAGAAGGACACATCAAACCAAGGTGCCCAGAGTTAAAAGGAGGAGCCTTCAAATGCTACCTATGTGAGAAAGAGGGGCATATGAAGAGGAACTGTCCTGAGAATAAACAGCAAGGGAAATTGGCAACTTTGGAAGGTAAAGGCAAATCTGCAGTGAAAATTGATGCTGAAAATCATGGCCAAGTGGAAGGTACATTACTCATTTGTGCCATACCCATACCAGTAGTATATGATACTGGAGCAACACACTCTTTGATTTCCTATGAAGTAGTTAAAGTATTAAAATTAAACTGCATATTGGTTGAAACCCCATTGCTTGTACAAAGTCCCCTAGGGAGTTCTAGTGTTTTGAACATGAATTGTGTGGATGTGGAGTTAAACATAGGAGGAAATATTTTTATTTCCAATTTATATGTTTTAAATTACCCAAATATAGGAGTTATATTGGGGGTAGATTGGTTAAGGCAATTTAAAGCCATAATTAATTTAGACTCATCCACCATATCATTGCAAAATTCTAGAGGCCAGAGGATCACAGTTCTATGTGAAGTAGCTAAGGAAGGGAAATTGTATCATTTAGTTGACTTAGAAAAAGATCTGAGTAAACTAACCATTGAAGAAATTCCCATAGTTAATGAATACTTGGATGTGTTTGGGGAAGTTAAGGGTGTTCCACACCACAGACCAGTTGAGTTCCAAATTAATCTCATTCCAGGAGCAAGTCCAATAATCAAGAAACCTTATAGAATGGGGCCAAGTGAACTGAAAGAATTGAAAAATCAGTTGGAAGAATTAGAAGGCAAGGGATTTATAAGGCCAAGCAATTCCTGCTGGGGTTCTCCAGTAGTGTTTGTAAGAAAACATGATGGTACCTTGAGAATGTGCATAGATTACAGGGAACTAAATAAAGTAACCATCAAGAATAAATACCCATTGCCTAGAATAGATGATCTCTTTGACCAACTCAGTGAAGCTAAAATATTTTCTAGGCTAGACTTAGCATCAGGATTCCATCAAATGAAGGTTGAAGACTCAAGTGTTAAGTATACTGCATTTAACACAAGATATGGCTTATATGAATTTTTGGTTATGCCATTTGGTTTGACAAATGCTCCTTCATATTTTGTTGATTTAATGAATAGAATATTTAGAGATTATTTAGACAAGTTTGTACTGATTTTTATTGATGACATTTTGATTTATTCTAAGACAGTGGAAGAGCATAAAAATCATTTGCATTTAGTTTTGTCAAGACTAAGGGAAAATGATTTAAAGGCAAAATTTTCAAAATGTGCATTTTGGAAAGAAGAAGTGCATTTTCTTGGGCATGTTATCTCTGCCAAAGGAATATCAGTAAACCCTAATAAGGTAGTGGCAATCCAAGCATGGAAAAGGCCTAGCACCATCAGTGAATTAGATCATTTATGGGGATGGCAGGATATTATAGGAGATTTATAAAAGATTTCTCAAAAATATCATCACCACTTACCAATTTAACTAGAAAGAACCAAGCCTTTGTATGGACAGAAAAATGTGAGCAAGCTTTTATCAAAATAAAGGAAGCTCTGATTAATGCACCAGTATTGAGAGTGCCAGAAGGAAATGAAAATTTGGTTGTGTACACTGATGCAAGTGGCTCTGGGTTGGGGGCTATGTTGATGCAGCAAGACCAGGTGGTAGCCTATGCATCTAGGCAATTAAAGCCACATGAAACCAGATATGCAACCCATGATCTTGAACTAGCAGCAGTTGTGTATGCTTTGAAACTTTGGAGACATTATTTGTTAGGTGCCAAATTCATTTTGTACACTGATCATAAGGCACTGAAATATTTATTCTCACAAAAAGATTTGAATATGAGGCAACATAGATGGGTAGAGTTCCTAGCTGCCTATGATCTAGATATACTGTATACACCAGGCAAGGCAAATAAAGTTGCAGATGCCTTGAGTAGACAACATGCCAAAGTAGCCATGTTGATGATGGAAGAGTTTAGGGATTTGTCTATACTTACTGATTTGGAAATTGAGGAAAACAGTAAGGTACAAATGATGCCCATTGAAGAAGGTGAAGGTAAAGGGAAATTAAGTATGATATCTCTGCAATCAGATTTACTTCTTAAGATTGGGAAAATGCAGGAACAAGACCTAAACATGGTGGAAAAGAAAATGCTCATATCAAAAGGGGAGGAAGTAATAAATTATCAAGTTGATAAAAATGGTTATTTAAGGAATGAAAATAGGATATGTGTTCCAGAAAATATAGAATTGAAGGAGGAAATATTAAATGAGTACCATAGGAGTAAGTACTCCATACACCCAGGTAGCACCAAGATGTATCAAAATTTGAAAAGAAATCTTTGGTGGAAGGGGATGAAGTCAGATGTGGCCAGATATGTTGCAAGGTGCATGACTTGCCAACAAGTCAAGGCAGAGACACAAAGGCCATCAGGACTATTGCAACCCCTTAGTATACCACAGTGGAAGTGGGAGGATATATCTATGGATTTCATAGATGGTCTGCCTAGATCTAAGAAGGGAAACACAAGTATATGGGTAATAGTGGATAGGCTAACTAAGGTAGCACATTTTATCCCAGTTAAAACAGAAAGAAATGCTCCAAAATTGGCTCAAATATTCATGAAAGAGGTAGTAAGGTTGCATGGCATACCCAAAACCATTGTGAGTGATAGGGATACCATCTTCACCTCAAGATTTTGGAAAAGTTTTCAAGAGGCCATGGGGAGTGAATTGTGCTTAAGCACTGCCTACCATCCACAATCAGATGGTCAAACTGAGGTGGTGAACAAAGTCTTAGAGGATTTGTTGAGAGCATGTACACTGGACTTTGGAGGCAACTGGGAAGACCACCTCCATCTAGCTGAATTCACATACAATAACAGTTACCAAAGCACCATAGGGATGGCACCATTTGAAGCCTTATATGGCAAGCCATGTTTATCACCTATATGCTGGGTAGAGACTGGAGAAAGGGCTGTTCTTGGACCTGAATATGTTAAAGAAACTACAGAGAAAATTGGGTTAATAAGAAAAAGAATAGCAGCAGCTCAAGATAGGCAAAAGAAATTTGCAGATAGGAAGAGAAAGCAAGTGGAATATGAAGTGGGAGACTTTGTTTTCGTCAAGATTTCACCTATGAAGAAAGTCTTGAGATTTGGCAAGCAAGGTAAGCTCACACCAAGGTATGTTGGACCCTATAAAATTCTGGAAAGAATTGGTTCATTGGCTTACAAATTAGAACTACCAGAGGAAATGAAAGCAATGCATAATGTTTTTCATGTGTCCCAACTTAGAAGATGGGTACATGATAAAGAAGACATTTTGGAAGAGCCTACCAAAATTCAAATAAATCCTGACTTGGTTTATGAAAAAGAACCAGTGGGGATTATAGCCAAGGAAGAAAAGAAATTAAGGAGCAAAACCTTGAAACTAGTTAAGATCCAGTGGAGTAGTGATCCTAATGACTGCACATGGGAGTTAGAGGATAAGATTAGAATGGATTATCCTAAGCTTTTTGCAAATTAAAAGGTAATTTTTTTTTTCTGGAAATTTTTTTTTTGTTATGCATGGTTGATATGGTTGAATTTGTTTGCTTATGCATATGTTTGATAAGTTTTCAGAAAAGAAAATGATGCTTGTTATAAATGTTAGAAAAATTGTGAGGACACAATTCCTAAAAGGAGGGGTGAATGTAATACCCCAAAATTTTGTGAAAAATCATTTTTGTAAAATGATTTAATTTTTGAGATATTTAGATTTAAATATGGTGAAATTTTTGGAATAAATAGTGTGCAAGTATATGTGTGCACGTGCACACTGAAATGGCACAAGGAAGAACTCCAGATTTCTTGGATTTAAAACAAGAATTAAAAAGCAATACAAACATGATTTTGCAACATGGATATTTGATTTCTGGAATTATATGGATCATCCTAGAAAATAAGAAAAGTAAGTTTTACTTTAAATCAGTAAACAGATTTTATTTAAAACCCAGAAAAGAAAATTATACATATATATGTTATAAGGATTTGTAAACCTGTATACATATAGGTGCATATGTTTCTGAAATTAAAGAGGAATTAAATAAGCCTAGATAAGATATGTATACAAATATACATTTTTAAGTACTGAAAAGTATATATATATATATAAGCAAGTGAAACTATAACATTAAAATGACATGAAATGTGATACAAGTCAATATGCTTTTGTGGCAAAAATAGCAAAGGGGATTCTCAGGAATAATTAAAATATAAGATAGGATAGTCACACTTTTAACATGACTAGGTGAGTGGCCATTTTCTGAAAAGTAAAAGAAAGAAAATGCAGCCTTTAAATTGGTTAATATGGCCGGGGTATTAAGGAGGAAAATGAATGAAAAATGCATGAAGATGGTTAGGTCAGAAATGGAATTTTGTTTTAACAAAACCCTAGTGGAAAAATGCATATAAATAGGCAGTTTCAGCCAGTAAAATTATCTTTACCCTGAGCTGCACAAAAATAAGAAAGGAAGAAAAATAATATTGAAAGGAAGGAGAAAACACTCATACAAGGATTTTCTGGATTAATAAGAAGAAATATTTAGGTGAGTAACCTCACTGAGTTCATGGCATTAAGACCTGAGATGAGGCAGCCACTTTTTAATGCCATATATATATATTTTTGGTTTTGATATATATGGTTTCATCAATGCTTTTTGGATGTCTTATTTTAAAATCTGATATGATTTAATATGGATGATTTTGGTGATCTTTGATTGGTTGAGACATTTGTCTTTGGATGTGTATCATACTGTTTTATTTTTACTCAAAAATATTAAAGTCCAGAATCTTAAAATTATATAGAGAATACTCTCAACTGTTATAGATCTATGGCATGGAAACTTTACAAAAAAAAATGTTGGGAGCTGCATTATACTTGGTATAAGTGCTGAGGCTTGAAAAGAAAAATGTTAAGGGTGCAATAGAAATTTTCTAAGTGCTGAGCCCTTAATCAAATCAAAAAAAAAAGAAATTCACAAGCTAAAATTATGATTGAACCAGATCCTGAATCTGAATCAATCATAAAGGCTTGCAGATCAATATAATAAGAACATGCCATGCCTCTTTTACAGTTGAAAATATTCTTATATCTTACTGAGATCAAGACATATTGACCCCATTTAGGAAATAACTGTCTGCTTATTTCTGAGGAGAATTATGCTAGGAAAGATTATGGATGTTTCCATGTTTGCAGTGACATGTTCACTTAGCATATTTGATGATAGGATTTAAGACAATACACTAGTAAATAAACTAGGGAAGGGAAGGCCAAGAAGGCTGCTGGAATGCTTGTCATATTTGAAGTATGCAAGTTGGCACATGGTTTGTTTAAGCCCTGAGATCTTTGTGCAATGATGTGAATTAGTTCATTGCAATGTGTCCCTGTGATTCCTTAATAGCAGATGAGGCAGGAATTTAAATTGAATTATGCAACCTGTAAATGAAGAAATAGGAATATGAATATTTCTTAGGATTGGTTGGTATGGAACCATGATGGTTCCAGTGAATGCAAATGCTGCAAATAGATAATTATGTTTGCATGGTTATGTATGCAAGTGTAAAATGATAGATGAATATATATCATACCAGAATCAACTTATTTATACCATGTTAAAGTAATTGGATGCAGAAATTTGCTTAAATAACTAGTTGGTACTCTTACATTCTTTGTTGCTTAATATCATGTATGTATTGATGTTACTCATACCAGATCTTAGATCTGACCCTTGTTTGCTCATGGCATATGGGGTGTCTCATTTTAAATTGAGGCAGCCACTTATGCTCTTTCAGGGAACGCAGGCACTAAGTAAAAATGAAGTTATGGCTATTATGGAGGAGTGAATGAACATGCTAGCTAGTTTCAATAAGAGCTTAAATTGATTATATCTGCATGTATTCAGGAAAATTTTTATGTTTCTAAGATTTCCAGTCATGTAATGAATTCTATTATGGTTAGATGGACTAGTTGTATCATGTTAAATATATTGTTATGCACTAAGGTTTAAAATCTAAAAGAAATATCTGAGTGGGAAACAAGGAAATGATCTTAAGTATTGATATGGATGCTTGGAAAAGAAATATGCATATGTAGGTGAGCTACTGTTTTGCATAATTTATATTATGTATTAGTTAATCTTGAGACATAACAGAGCACTGAGTTTTAGAATAAAATCTGGATTTAGCTAGAAGTAAACTTATAAGGATTTTAGTTTCCTTTTTACTGAAATGCTTTGTAAATAAGTTTGAATTCATTTCTGAATCGTATTGAGAAAAGTAAAATGTTTTTAAAAGCTTCAGACAGAATGCAATGAATGGTATCTCCATTGCTTGAACTAGTATGTAGCAGATACAGGATACATGAGTTAACCAGCTTCAAATAAATGATGTATTGGTTGATCATGATAGATTGTATTTTGAAAATAAAAATGCATTTCAAAAGCTTAGTACATTTAGCAATTGTTTCACCACAATCATCTTTAAAAGATTAAGACAGATAAGCAATGTAAACTGGTTTGAACAAACAAAACCTGGCAACACTCCATATACTCTGAAGTTCAGGTAGATTCTGGTTTGTAAAATGCAAATAAAAGAATGGTCAGATTAACCACATGGTTAGACCATAGGTTAGGCAAATTGTTCACTTCAAATCAATGAAGCAAGGAACCATTTGAACCCAGTTTTCTGGAAAATGAGCAAAGATATTGACATGTGCATGTATATCTGTGTACATGTTGATATTTGGGCAAAAATATAAATATAAATTCCTAGAACAGTTGTAGGAATGGGTTTCAAAAATAATAAAGTAAGAAATATTGTTTTGTATGTTAGATTATAGGCAAAAATTAAATATATATGTGCAGATATAGGTAGATATCAGATTTCAAACCATACAGGAGAAAAATAAAAAGAAAAACAAAAATTGTGTTTGAACCGACCAGCATAGCACTCGAACTCGTGACCTCTCATGTGTAAGTTAGGCGCGTTTCCATTACGCCTAGATGTTGCTTGTGTTCACTTATGATCCACTTTCTTTTAGCCTGAGTTAGATACTATCCAGACTTTAACACAATCATCCATATTAAAAGCTTGCTTTCCACTGATTATTACTTGATCATTTCTTAATTAGAATAACAGACTAAAGTACATGTTTCCAGTGGATTCTATGGTCAAAAATCAGGATACAATAATTAATCTTTTAAAAGGGAATTATCACATTTTAATAGATTTAAAAGGATTTCTACTTACATATTATCATGCTCTGATTCTAGTAGAATATAACATAGATATCTTCATATATGTATGTTAGGAATGATTTAGATTTAAAACAATATTTTTATATTGTGAAAGATCCTGGATATATTTTGTTATTGGAGAAAGAAAATGACCCTGGGAAATATATTTGTAATAAATGATATATCTATATATCATCTCTTAAAAAAAAATCCTTATGAAATTAGGGTGGAAATAGGAGGGTCATTTCAGATATTTACTTTAGTTTCTTTTTTTTCTTTTTTCCAGTTTAGAATGGAACGAATACTGAAGTGGGGATTGATAAATGGAAGATAGTTTACAGGGTATCATATTTTCTTTGTACTATACTAAGCATGGCTGATGCATAAGGGATGTATATAGGGTATAAGGCATGGTATAGGGTATTGTTTCTTTGTACTTTATGTTTCATATGTTTACTTGTTTTGCTCGGCTGATACCTTCTCTTGTATGCTAGGGGTAGTAGCATTAATGACTTGTACAAAGTATATATATATTTTAATTTGTTTGTTCATACTTTATCTTTGACAAAGCTCACTTTGTGGTGGCTGCAGCTATGTTTTGGTGGGAGGGAATGATTTGTATATGTACTTTTTTATTTTTGTTTTGTTTTTATACTTTGTTTTGTTATTTTTCTTAATTTTTATTTCGGCTGAGAATATATTGAGAAGATTTTGTTTCATACTTTTGTTACTTGAAGATTAAGTTTTTGTTTTGTTTGTTTTATGCTTTGTACTTTATATGTAAACTTTTTATTTGTATACACTTTGTTTTCTTTTTCTTGTTTATATGTGTATTTGTTTGTATGCATACATTTGTTTTACTTAGTTTTATACTTGAATGTATATTTATTTTATTTTACTTTATTTTTTCTTTGTTGCTTTACAATATAAATAAGCTTCTATCCTAATATGTTGTTAAATTTTTATCTATTTATTACTTTATATCTATTATGTTGTATTTAATTTATAAGTTCAAATTATTATTATTTATTTATTACTAAACCATTTATTTGCGATTTAAATTCAAATCAAATATGTATATTATTTCAAATTTACTCATCTAAGCTCAAATACATATCTATTCACAAATATACATATTTTCAAATCCTTATAACTTAATATAGATTCCATTTGAATCGGGGAAACTCGCTTCACTCTATCGATTAAATAAACAATTTTTATTCAAAAAGTCATTTAATTATTAATTTAAATAAATTTAAAATCTAGGGTCGTTACAAACTTCCCCCCTTAAAAGAATTTCGTCCTCGAAATTCGCAGGCACGAAAAAAAAACACAGAGATTGACAGATTCGATCTCCTATCATTCCTCAAACTTACGATATGAATTCCAAACTCAAGTCGGAATATCTCAGAATACATACCAATTTGTCCCTCTTCAGACTTTGATATTCACAAGAAATTTCACTTTCAAAATTGGGTTTCAAACGAAATCGTTTTATTGATTCAATTCAATTTTAACTTCATATTCTATTAATCAGTTTTACTCAAATTAAAATTTCCAATTTCAAATTCATTAAGGTTTAAATCAAAAAGCTGATAAGAAACTGATGGAAATAAGAAGTAAGGATTTTCTACAACGATTCGTAAAGCCATCATTACACCGAAACTTCTTTCTAGAGCTGCCACGAAGAAATGAAAAGAATTTTGAAACGAATCAAAGAAGATTGATAGAGAAAGATGTTTTCACTGTTGCAGGGTATTGACCATTTATAGTCGTATTTCCTGTCCCCTATCTCGTCATCTTCTTGCACTCATACTCACTATCAGTGGATAGTAAGAGAATTTACTGAGACGCTTAAACGGATATCTTAGGGATATACTCATTCTATAATTTACTTCACTCTATCTCTAATGAGCTACTTAACGTGTTATACTCCTGAGCTAAAGTTCAACCTTAGCTCTGATACCAAATGTAACGTCCTAGATTTTCGCACTCGAAAATCGACATCCATACTTTTCATCGTACTCGAATGCCGTAGATTCGACCGTTCAAATCCGAGTCGCCGGAGCTTATAACAACAATTAAGTAAACAACACAGCGGAAGAAAAGAATAATACATTGATATACAATATCTGATACAATATCTGATACAACAGAGTGATACAATGAATATCAATATACATCAGAGATATGATACAACAAATAGCAGCGGAAAAGAAAACGATAACATCAGCAGCGGATAATCTCCATCTTCATAACAGCAATCCAGATATAGCTCGAACTCCCAATAACGATGCACAAAGATAAGCAAGTGTAGTCCATATCCAAGGACTGAACTAACTCCAGATAATCTACTAAATCTGAATATCTGAAAAACCCAACTCTAGACTGCTCGTGTAGAAAATTATGAGCACCCAGAGTTTAGAAAAGGAACAATAAACTCCGAGTCAGTCGTGGGACTGGTGTGAGCAACCAAAAACAGTTTATCTTTAAAACGAACAAGCAAAAGAATTTAAAGTAAATTCGCAATGCTTTTGGAAAATGAAACTACCATAAGGCCTCCCGCCACACACACAATGCAAACGCAGAATTGGAGGAGATTTCTCCTTATGATAGTCAAAGATGCTTACTACGCAAAATCAAATCATTTGATATTATTACTAGTGCATAGTGCAGAAAACATTTTCGAAAGTAGAATATCAATCTTAGCCAACATAGACATTTCGATCTATGCCTACTATAGCTACCATCCAAACAGTGGGGCGCCACCATAAGTAGATGGCAGGTTCTACAACTAAAACCGTACAAGGCTCGTATTTGGAAGATGGATTTCCAACAAATGGTCAGGCTAAGGAACTTCCTATTCCACGAAAGAAACGCCTCTGGCGGGACGCTTCGAGAACTAAACCGTTCTCTGCAAAACAAGGCAGGCTACCCCCCTTCCCGGGGAATATTACAAAACCTGAGATATGCCACCCTCAGTCCTTTGGGACCTTTAACCGAGGCGCCTCGAAACCAACATCACACATAATCAATAAGTGTATCCACATGAGTAAGTATCTGGGCTCCATACCATGATACTACCCTTTTCCAGAAGGAATGGTCATACCCTACGGGAGCTACCCCTGAAACCTTGCCGCAACATTCCTGTTTCGACCATTACCGGGTTGTGAGGCTCGACGAAGTCTCGTCCACAAAGCTACGCTTTTTCAAAAAGCCACGCTTTGGGTCAACAGATGATCAACCTATGATCACAAAGATAAATGATCAAACAAATGATCATATCATAAATGATCAAACACTGATCATCACACAGCAACACTCAGCATGTCACATTACCAGATTGGGATATATCGCTGATAAATTTCAACTACATAGCCTCTGAGCTCGTACGTCTCAGAGAAGGGTGTTAAGCTAAGAGAATAAATTCTCCGCCACCAACAGAAATGTATTTGAAAGAAATCGGCTTTATATCTCAAAGTGTAATGTCAGACATACAATCCATACAAGTCTGTTCCGGGTTCGAACAGAACCGAAGGCACTTCTCACGAAGCCCTTGCAATTCCGGATAATTTTCAATCACGTCCGGACTTCCCGTCACTAAGGGTGATAAAACCTCTATACCGGAGATCAGCCGATGTAGAGTAACTCGACGGTAATCCTTATGTTTTCAAAAATATCCGGTCTTCAACACCGGTCATCAAATGCCATCCATATACGTCGTATCATTATTCGGAATGAGTTATACGACCCAAAGGTCCTTTCCCGGCTAACCCGAATAGTGACCGCAATTAAAAATCATATGGATATGGGATTTCAATTAAGTCACAACTTATTACCCAAAACCTTTATTTTAAATGGTTAAACAAATTACCATTTTAAATCTTTAAACAAAAAGATTCAATTCACAAAGTTAACCCCATTCACAAAGATTCATTTATGGATTTCAAAACAATTTCCATTACGAATTTAATTAATTCGTTAAATCTTTAAATCAAAGATTTAACTCATAGCTTTCAAAACAATTTCATTTCGAATGGGTTAAACAAAACATCATTCTAAATCTTTTAAAAATAAACAGATTCAATTCATAGCTTTCAAAAAAGAATTCATTCATAGCCTTTTAAAACATTTCAATTTCATTTTAAATTTGAAACCTTTCAACACAAATTGGAAGTTCACTTCTTATATGAAAGCTGTTATTATTTGAAAACAAATAGTTTCCGTTTAAGAAAAATCCAATTATATTTACACGAGTTAAAACCCTTTAATTTTATTCACATTCCAAAATCAATACTTTTTAAAATGGTTTAACTCATATATAACAGGTATAAAATCTCTAATCCCTATTTTCAAATCATTGAGTTCAATTTCAAATCTTGAATTTAAGTTTAAATCAAATTATTTAAACTTCAAAACTTAATCAAGTTATTCGAAAATAAGTTTCATCTTTGAAATTCAATTTCAAAAGCTTTTCACATTTAAACCGAAATTTCTAATTTCAAAATCAATTGAAATTAAAATTTTCAATTTCAAAACATCAAATTTAAATTATCTGTGACTTAACCGATTTCCACGTGAAATCCATATTTGTGTGTGTATGGTGTAGTCCAGGGGTTTCACACACAATAGTGCACATCATACAATCATCACAGATCAGAATACGGAATATAGTTGATAAGCGATATAAACTATAACGCCTATCATATAGATCACAGATATATATCACAGATAAGTAAATTACAGATCACAACATAAATCAGGATGTATCACAAAGCATCATATATCAGGGATATCAAACAATTCACATTCAATAGAATTCAAACATTCATAAGTAAGATCTGTTAATATCTGATTTTAATTAATTTATACCAGGTTAATCACTTACGAATAAACTACAAATTTTTGTTAATTAACATCAATAAATTACAAATCGTTTTGATTAATTATTCTTTAATCATTTATTAATTAACCATTAATAATTAATTAACCTTTAATTATAATTTATCAACCTTTAATTATTAAATAATTACTCTTTAATAATTTAATTCACCATTTAATTAATTATCTTTAATTAATTATTTTGATTAATTATTCCTCAATTAATTATCATTCTTTAATCACCTTCATTAATTAATTAACCTTAAATTTTCATAATTAATAAATTCCCAATTCATTTATCTCTAATTTATTAGTTAATCAATTATAACCATTAATTAATTAAATTACTTAATTATTCTTACATAAATCACTTAATTAACCTTTATCTTTAATTAATTAAATTAACTAATTATACTTAATTTCCTAATTAACTTAAGTAATTTCCAAGATAATAAAACTCCTTTTAACTTAATATACATTATCTTGTAAATACACTAATTACCATTTACATTTTAAAACCCTTTTTAAATCTTTAAAATTAACTTAAACAAATTTTAGATTAAATAAATTTTAAAACTCTTCAACAAATGTTAAGAAGCCATTTTGACATTTAAAAAGGAATGCTATCAAGAAGTTTTAACAAAATTTATTTAAATTCCAAAAAATTCTATTTTTAAAACTTTTGTAAAACTGGCTTCATCCTCACTTCGGGTCATATCCGAATGATACTCGGGACCATCCCTGAGTTTCTCTACTTCTTTCCCTTATCTTCAAAACTTAGTTAAACTACTGTTTTAAAAACTGAAGCTCTAACACCTTCAAATCACTCGAGTTCGTACTCGCGTTATACCCCAAAACCCCCGAGTCCATCTTCGAGTCGAACATCCATCTCCTCGTTCTCAAACACGAGAACAAAAACTTCCAGATACACTGATCCTAATGTGCACGTACACACCATATCGGAGCCACTCCGATCAACTTCGACGCCTCCTACCCATCGAATATCCCCTCGACATTGAACCCTCGATCGCCTAAAACTCGAACAAGTCCACTATCGAAATCGAGCTGTTTTGAACAAAAACCTGGAACACGCAACCGCAGTCCCATCTCAAACCTGTCAACGCCTCGCGCACACGTCACCGACCACCGGAACTCACGCCATACATACCAGAGGTGCATCACGGCCTCCTTGCCACATTCCCCCACCCGCGATCGCTCAAATCACAGTATCGAAGACGAGAGAAATTCTCGACCATCACGTATAAAACCCAGGGGTTAAACCCTAAATCAATTTAAATCTCCAACCTCAATGGATAAAAAAAATTACCTCGCATTTCTCCTATGGTCTATGATGTTAATACTAGCTTCAATTCAATTTTCATCAATTTACATTCAATCGATCATTGGCAAAAAGAAAAAGAACAAAATGTGTTCAAAAGGGAACTGCTCTTGAAATATTTAAATAAATCATCATATTAATTTTAAAAATCATGTCTTTACATGCTTATTCAAATTTTATAACCGAATTAATGATTTAACATAATTGAATTTAACACCTGATTTTGCTTGTACTGTAAAACAAGTATACAGAGTCCAGTGTTTCATTCTTTAGCTTAAAACAAAAAAAAAATTCTTTTTCTGTGAGTCAAGTTGAAACAACTTATTTTGATTAAGAATCCTCAGTTAAATACATTTGTATGAAGGTTTATTTGATTTCTTTCAAACTCACTTTACTCTGAAACCAAAACAGGAAGAACAAGTTCAATCCTATGATGTTCACAGAGCTAAAAACTGGAAAACAAATACTTCAGCATAACAAACATTCCATTCCTCTTAGATCTTGAAATGATTAGTTTACTCACTAGAATCTATCAGGCGACCATATAGAAATACACATAAGCATTTTAAAAATGAAGTTACTCAAACATCAAGAAACCAAAACAAGTTAGGCTTTTTTTTTTAAAAAGGAGTTGCTCACCGTGGTTAAAAGAAAGAACAGAGCACTTGAATTGACTCAGGCTTGAGAAGATATAAGCTGAAGCCTTAACTTTGAAAACTGTTTTGAAAACTTGAAACTGAATTGCCAATCTTCTTTGTTTTGATAAAACTCGAGTTGCTTTGTTGTTTAGATTTTGCATGTAGTAACAATTCCAGATTGAAGAAAATGATGTTGTTCAAGTTGTAGCTTTGGGTGATATTTACTTTAGTTTCTTTTTTTTCTTTTTTCCAGTTTAGAATGGAACGAATACTGAAGTGGGGATTGATAAATGGAAGATAGTTTACAGGGTATCATATTTTCTTTGTACTATACTAAGCATGGCTGATGCATAAGGGATGTATATAGGGTATAAGGCATGGTACAGGGTATTGTTTCTTTGTACTTTATGTTTCATATGTTTACTTGTTTTGCTCGGCTGATACCTTCTCTTGTATGCTAGAGGTAGTAGCATTAATGACTTGTACAAAGTATATATATATTTTTTAATTTGTTTGTTCATACTTTATCTTTGACAAAGCTCACTTTGTGGTGGTTGTAGCTATGTTTTGGTGGGAGGGAATGATTTGTATATGTACTTTTTTATATTTTGTTTTGTTTTTATACTTTGTTTTGTTATTTTTCTTACTTTTTGTTTCGGCTGAGAATATATTGAGAAGATTTTGTTTCATACTTTTGTTACTTGAAGATTAAGTTTTTGTTTTGTTTGTTTTATGCTTTGTACTTTATTTTATATGTAAACTTTTTATTTGTATACACTTTGTTTTCTTTTTCTTGTTTATATGTGTATTTGTTTGTATGCATACATTTGTTTTACTTAGTTTTATACTTGAATGTATATTTATTTTATTTTACTTTATTTTTTCCTTGTTGCTTTACAATATAAATAAGCTTCTATCCTAATATGTTGTTAAATTTTTATCTATTTATTACTTTATATCTATTATGTTGTATTTAATTTATAAGTTCAAATTATTATTATTTATTTATTACTAAACCATTTATTTGCGATTTAAATTCAAATCAAATATGTATATTATTTCAAATTTACTCATCTAAGCTTAAATACATATCTATTCACAAATATACATATTTTCAAATCCTTATAACTTAATATAGATTCCATTTGAATCGGGGAAACTCGCTTCACTCTATCGATTAAATAAACAATTTTTATTCAAAAAGTCATTTAATTATTAATTTAAATAAATTTAAAATCTAGGGTCGTTACAAACTTCCCCCTTAAAAGAATTTCGTCCTCGAAATTCGCAGGCACGAAAAAAAAACACAGAGATTGACAGATTCGATCTCCTATCATTCCTCAAACTTACGATATGAATTCCAAACTCAAGTTGGAATATCTCAGAATACATACCAATTTGTCCCTCTTTAGACTTTGATATTCATAAGAAATTTCACTTTCAAAATTGGGTTTCAAACGAAATCGTTTTATTGATTCAATTCAATTTTAACTTCATATTCTATTAATCAGTTTAACTCAAATTAAAATTTCCAATTTCAAATTCATTAAGGTTTAAATCAAAAAGCTGATAAGAAACCGATGGAAATACGAAGTAAGGATTTTCTACAACGATTCGTAAAGCCATCATTACACCGAATCTTCTTTCTAGAGCTGTCACGAAGAAATGAAAAGAATTTTGAAACGAATCAAAGAAGATTGATAGAGAAAGATGTTTTCACTGTTGCAGGGTATTGACCATTTATAGTCGTATTTCCTATCCCCTATCTCGTCATCTTCTTGCACTCATACTCACTATCAGTGGATAGTAAGAGAATTTACTGAGACGCTTAAACGGATATCTTAGGGATATACTCATTCTAGAGTTTACTTCACTCTATCTCTAATGAGCTACTTAACGTGTTATACTCCTGAGCTAAAGTTCAACCTTAGCTCTGATACCAAATGTAACGTCCCAGATTTTCGCGCTCGAAAATCGACATCCATACTTTTCATCGTACTCGAATGCCGTAGATTGGACCGTTCAAATCCAAGTCGCCGGAGCTTATAACAACAATTAAGTAAACATGTAACGACCCGAAATTTTCGATCCTGAAAATTCCAGATAGTTAGGAAAAGAAGAAAAGAGATAGAAGAAGAACAGAAAACAAAACACAGAATCTCACATTCGCAGCGGATCAAAATATAATATCAAATAATAACAGTTATACAAAAGAATACTATATCTGTTAATTTATATCATTACATCAGAGTTACAACATTTATACATACACTGGACAGTTAAAATCAACATGTCTCAAATAAACTGTAATATATTACAGCGGAAACACTCCATACGTCTCTGCCATCCAGCTCATCTCCTGAGCTCCAGAACGTCCTTACCTGGAAATCTGTAATACTCGGTCTGACCCGAGCATTACCAAAAGTAACATCCGGGTCAGGCTGGAAACCAGCGTGAGTAAACCCATCTAACATGAAATACCAATGCATAAAACTTATTTAAAACCCGGGGTAACTCGAATCGGTTTACGAATTCACTAAGCCACACTTTCATTATAGATATCACTTATTCCACACATCCATTTTCTAAGTACCAAGATTTAGATTTAAACAGTCCAATTCCTTTAAATCACTTCATTTCAACCAGTTTATTCCACATATCATTTTATAAAGGAATCGAAGTGGTTTCGGGTATTTACTAATACCCGACCCCGGTCTCTTCGAATCCAATGTCATCTTATCCCAAGTTATTCAAGTGATTAAATTTTAAATATTGGATGTCATTTTTTTACACAGTAATTCATCATAGATAACCACATTATCTCTATCCAACCCAACATTTCATTTCACAAAGCATCACAATCACATATTATGGGTAACAATAACCCAATGGATTCAAATATCATTCAATCATTCATAAGCAAGGTAAATTAGCCATACCACTCTAATTAATAGATTAAATTAATTACTCCCATCACCTATAAATCCTGCTTACTCAATATTAATTAATTACAAATCAGTTGATTAATCATCCTCTAGTTCCCACCTTAATTCATCATCCTTGATTTATTACCCTTTATTTACAATAAGTAATTCTCTCTTAATTAATTATTCAAAGTAATAAATCCTTAATTACTTCCCTTAAGTATTTATCATTAATTAAATCACTTTAGTAATTTTCCACTAATTACTTCCCTTAATCAATGACATTCAGTTATTGTTCTTTAATTACTTTCATTATCATCACTAATTATTTTCATTAAGTGATTAATCCTAAATTAATCACATGAATGAATAAATCCATTAAATTGATTTCTCAAATTAATTCTCCTTTATTAATTATTATAAAAATAATTAATTATTTCCTTAATTGATTACATTAATCAATTAGCGATCCTTTAATACATTAGATAATCCGTATGTTATTTAAATCACTTTTGAAACATTATACAACTTCTTTAAGCAATAATTTCAAAGTATTTTACAACTTGAAATCTCATTTTAAATCTTGCTAATACTTTGTTTCTGAACTTGGTTTGTATTTTCTTTTGAAATGTTTTTATATTTAAACAAATCTAAAAACTTGAATTAAACACTTCTATGACTTATATGATTATTAACTTCCAATCTGATCACTCAACTTGCTTACTTTAATCTAGATCATAATTAAATTAAACCTGGATATTGAATACAATCCAAAATCTAAGCCTAACACACAACTTTCCCCGAGTCATCTTGCAAATATCTCGAACAACCTCTAACGCCCCTTTTTTTCGAGTCAGCACGCAAATGCCCCGAGTTCAACTCGTGAAATCTTCATCTTCCCCAAACCTATAGTTACCCAGGTGCACGAACCACACACCATCGATCGCGTGTACATGCACACGTAACTGCCGCCGTTACGATCACCTCCGACGATACCCACAAGTCGCCAACGGCCCTTACCAACGTCCCGACCACCCAGCTTCGTCGAACTCGCCGTGTGACTAAATCGAGCAGATTCGAGCATAACAGAAACTAAAGCATCGTCGGAAAATTCCCAATCGCCGACCAACCTGACCTCGAGAACCCCTTCCCTTCACATCCGAGCTTCGCCTCGAACCCAGCATTGCTTCCTCCCAACGCGATTGCACTCGATCCTACTATGACATCGCAAAAACCCTCATAAACAACATCGCTAGAACGGGTTTGAAACCCTACTTCACCGTTTTGCCACCGCCTCGGTGAACGTTGAACTCTCCGGTTATTTTTCTGACGATCACCATCATACCAGCTCCCTTCACCAACAATCACGTCATCTAATTCGTCGCCAATCGACGAGAATCAACCAAAACAAGTTTTTCGTTCAACCCTTAAATCCTACCTCAAATCAAAACTAAAAATCATGGGTTTATTATTAAAATTCATCACTTTCGAATACGATTCCAATTATATAATCATATCGTAAGAATTTGAAAATCAAATTTCCTGACCTTGTTTTATTTTTCTCTGAAATTCATTGTTTTTAATTAATTTCTTAATATAAACACATGAAACCAATTTTAAAAATAAACTAGCATCAATATAATCTAATTTTCTTTTAGGAATCATAGATTTAACAGATTAGACAAAAAGATATGAATTTTTCTTTGGTGGTTCTTGGTCTGGAGACACAACAAAATATATGCATATGTACCCAGACATGCATGCTTCAATCCACACACAAGCGTATATATACATACAGAGATATTTACACTCATTTTTACTTTAAATTTAGGATTAATCAAACATATTTTATTTAAATCCTAAGTCAAAATAGTGACTTAATGGAAAGATACTGAATTTTTGTTTTGAATCCCAAACCTGGAACTCATGGAAACAGAGAAGTCTAACATGCACAGATCAACATGAACAACCATACAATACACATGTATTAACATATGCAAGCCTCACTTATCTCAGATATTTTCACAAGTAATTAGACTAAAATTAACTTAGCTTTTATAAAATAGTTTACTCACTTTATTGATGTTCGAACAGAGAGCCAGAAATCTTGCTTTTGAAATGGATTTTGGTCTGGACTTGATTTATAAACTTGATTTTGATTTGAATTTCTTGCAGGCTTTGAAAAATGCAGGCAAGTTTGATTGTTGTTTAAGTTTTGTAAAAGAAAAGAAAGGAGAAGCTTGCTATAAAATTTTCTGGTTTGCTATGTTTGAAAATGAACGAGTTAAACTAGGATGATATATATAAATAGAGGTAACTTCAAACAGCTGTAGGTTACAGCTAGTACAACTCACCCTGTTTTTGCTCAGTTTTGCGTTTCATATACTGCGATTTGAAATGATATTGTGAATCTCGGCTGAAAGAATTTTCTTACAACAAAATGTCATGCTAAATAAATGCATGTCTTCATATTTGTTTACATATACTTAATATTTGCTGGTCTTTGTACTTATGTATAAAGATATTTTGAATATGTGAGTAGCTTTCCTTCTTATGCATTGGTTATGCATATATTATACAGTAATATATTTTGATAGATTTAATCTGTTTCTTTGTTTCTTTGCATTGTTCATAAGTATATATATAGGTTATTCTTTTTAATCCTTCTGATGTGTTTGGGTAAAAGTTATTATAGTTATTGTTAGCATATTAGTTGCATTCTATTTGCAATATAATTTTCAAGCATTTGAGTTATAACATTGTATTTGTAAATTTTATATTTCTATTTATATCTTATATTTTATACTTATGTTTTTATATTCATATTTAAATATTGGTAGGATGTCTTATGTTAAACATTAGTATTTAGATTACCCTTTTATATGTATTATATTAAATATTGAAAATATACAACTTTGGGTTTTATTGAACAATACAGGATTTATTTTAGATTTGCAAATCAAAATTTCCTTTACAAACACATATATAACGGATAAATATCCAAAGATCTTATCAGCATATAAAATGAAAAGCTTGTATTTTAATTTAAATTAGATTAAATTCCTATTAAAATAATATTGCCAAAATACCGGGTCGTCACATTCCTCCCCCCTTTGAATCTTTTCGTCCTCGAAAAGGAACGAAGTCAGATTTATTAAAATGTTTAAAATCAGATAAATTTTTATTTTATTTTTTATTTTTTTTTTTATTTTTATTTTAAACTACTTTAAAAATCTATATAATATTTCTAAAATAGTTTTTTTTTTATTTTATAAAAATACCTTATACTCGATGTTTCGACAAGTCCATCCTTGTCCTTACAGAAATTCGATCATACGTTGATCAGACGTACGACTGAAAATCTATAAGTGCTTGGCAGACCCGTTTCCAACATCTAGTGAAAATATTTTGAAAAATAATTTTATTGAAAATATAGGAAACAGTTTTTGAAAATAGAGGAATATCTTGGTGAGAATGCTCTGGAAATCATCACACCCATCCATGGTCACAGTTACATCCTGGGTTACGTTGCCATCGCAGCAAAAGTCCATGTAACTGATTACACCTTGGAACCCACAACAGATCGCAGTTACATCTAGGGTTACGTTGTCATCACAGCAAAAGTCCATGTAACTGTTGGCTCTCAACGGCATACACGATTTCGCTGTCAAAATGAAACTTCTCCACTCTAACATAGGTCGCAGTCTACCGATGTAAAATCAAACGCAGACTGTTGGCTCTCAACGGCTCATGCGACTTTCGCTATGTTACCATAGTGTCACAGTCTACCGATATAAAATCAAACGTAGACGGTTGGCTCTCAGCGGCACACATGACTTTCGCTATGGTCTGCAGTAGATCGTAGTGACATTGAGTTACACTGTCGTCACAGCATAACCCAAATGCCTCTGTGGGCACCAGCCCCTCGACTTTCGCTACACAATAATCCTCAGGAACTAGTTTTGTCCAGACTCCTCACAGGATCAACTTTAGAACCTCCCCCTTTGAGGCTCAAGGAAGTACCATCCTGTGGCACTCCTGAGAAGTTCATTTTAAGGGAGCGCCTTTTTCCTCAGAGCCAATCTCAAAACACTTTATACTATACACATATAGTATTTTCCAAATCATACACCTAGTATGAATTCCATATAAGCTCCTTTACACAAAATCGATTCCCAAAATCGATAATTCTCAAATTAGCCTTTTCCAAATTCCAAATTTGATTTTCCTCAAAAATCAAAAGCCTTTCCAAAATTCAAAGGTTCCAAAAACCTTTTCTCAAAATCATTTTCACAAATCCTTTTTATAAATACATATATATAATAATCTTGGAAAATCTTGGTTCAATTCATACTTATATAAATTCATTTTTATACTTCAAATATTTCCAAAACCCTTCTCTTCTGGCAATAGATTCAATTAGGAGAGTTTTCCATATATAACAATGATATATAACTTTGTTTATTCCAAATCGAATATTCAAATTAGATTACTTATAAAATCATTTGCCAAATTATTCACTTTGATAAAGTAAATTTTTTTTTCCATAAAGATATTCCATTTTCAATTTATTTATTGTATATTTCTCAAAATTTACTTCCATTTCAAAAATCAGATTACAGTCCTTATCTCTAATTCAATAACAATTTCATTCAAACTCGTACGATGTCCACATATCATCCGTACGCAATATCAATCTGATCGCTTACTCGATCACACAATTTCACTTCCGAACTAGTATTGTCCACTCGACTTCCTAGTGCGGACTCAGATCTGGTTTCTTGATCAAAAACCGTCATTCTCCTTGCATAGTCACAACTATGATAGAGAATATCCAGAACCAATCAAAAATCCATATCTAGGTTCGCCGTCGAAAATCGAGCGAAAAATCCCAACTCGGATCGATAATACTATCTCGAAATTCTGTGCTCGAATCTGGATCAAATCACTATGCGAATAGAATAATATACGTACATCCTACGTATTTATCTTCATTGATTATTAGCTAAATCAATTTCTCCTTTCTATTCACATTCACTTTGATTTTATTCACTTATTCACATTTGCCTTAATCCCCATTTGGATTATCACTTCAATCCTTATCTCAGTTGGGTATTTAATCATAAACAGTTTGAACTCCGACCAGTTTATATTTAGAAAATAGCTAGAAAATTTTGAAAAAATAGATAAGTAGTTGAAAAATAATTATTAGTTGAAAAATAGATGGTAAAATAGTTAAGTAGTAGTAAGATAGTTGAAAAATAGTAATTAAAAAAACAGTTGAAAAACAGTTATCAGTTTATAAATCAGTTGTAAAATTGTTAAATAGTTTCAATAGTTGCTAAATAAATATAAGATAGTCTTGAAATTTAAAAAGAAAAGTTGCATAGTAAATAGTTAGGAAAATAGATTTAAAATAGGGTATATCAACATAATTTATTTAAAATAGTCCAGAGCCAACTGTTCAACTTCCCAATCTCCATTTCAATCAATTTCCCAATAAATTGATCCAGTCCCAATTCAAGTTGAATTATCCACAATTCAAATCAAATTCCATTTTAATTTATCTTTACTTTTACATAAACTTATTTCTAGGTTCAAATAATAATTCAAACTCCTTTTTAAACAATTTAATCTTCGAAATTCAATTTATTACCCAAATCCAATCTTAGAACCAATCCTTTATCATTTCAGTTTACATGTTCATTTTAAACATTCAAATCTTAATGTTCAAAGTGATCCCATTTTCTCAAGTTTAAATTTTATCATTAAAATCAAAATTACTTAAGTAATTTCAAATTAAAGTTTTAATTCCATTTAGTTCCAATAATGAATTAGATATTACCTCAATCTACTTCTTAATTCATTTAAACAATCAAATTCACAATTTCATGGATTATTAATAACAAAAGGATGATATCGGGATAAGCCAAAGTAAATAAACATCCAGATTATTTAAAACAGCATCCATCAATAACACACATTTCCCATTTCCAGATCTCAAACCTATTTGAGATCACATATAGCTCCCTACCAAATCAACCCATTTAACTTTCCTAAGTTAAATCTCAGTTTCATCTTGAAATTTCCAATTCAGGTTGTTTATTCCAACTTATTTAACTTCCTTTAAGTTAAATTCAATTTAATATCGTCAAACTTACTCAAATTTGAATTCCCACTTCAAATTTCAACTTCACATTAATAATCTTATAAGTTCAAAAACTTATCACCTTGGATATCACGTCTTATTTCTCAAATTTAAAACTCAACATTTAGAGTTTATTTCAAACCATCTTTGTATCTATATATACATATTTATTTCTTAGCCCACCAGGCTGTACTTTAAAATTTAAACCACCTTTGGTTTTAATTTAAGACAGATCTCTTTTTAAGTTTTCAAACAACTAATTTTAAAATAAGATCACATTCAAGTATATTCTAACAATGTTATTTATTCTTTTCTTTTAACACTTTGAAACAATTCAAATGTTTCTAAACTTAGGGTTAAACTTCACAATTTAAATCTATTCTAATTTACAAGTTATACTCATCTAAGTTTATATCCTTAACACATTTTATTTTGCTTACTCATTAACACACATTCCACTATTAAATACAACAACCATTTATGATAATAACCAAGATTATCATATCTGGAAACCAATTCATTATCATCTTTATTCTGAAAACATTTTTACAAATTCAGGATTTTAATTTCAGTTTGGATCCATTTCAAATTATCTTTATTCAATTACAATTTGGTTGTATTACTATTAACTCTTAATTCTCATTATTCTATTTGATTCCAATGATTTAACAACCAATTACCTTAATATTTATTAAAAGGAATATTGCTTTATATATCAAATATAATCTTATATAAAAATCATTTGAAATCTTTATATATGAAAATAACAAGTACGCTCTCATATATATATATACACTCAACTCATTCTAGGGTACTATTGACCCTATCCTTATGAGTATACCCACTAGAGCCAAGGTTCTTGCTTAACCTTCCAGCTCTGATACCAACTGTAACGACCCGAAATTTTCGATCCCGAAAATTCCAGATAGTTAGGAAAAGAAGAAAAGAGATAGAAGAAGAAAAGAAAACAAAATACAGAATCTCACATTCGCAGCGGATCAAAATATAATATCAAATAATAATAGTTATACGAAAGAATACTATATCTGTTAATTTATATCATTACATCAGAGTTACAACATTTATACATACACTGGACAGTTAAAATCAACATGTCTCAAATAAACTATAATATATTACAGCGGAAACACTCCATACGTCTCTGCCATCCAGCTCGTCTCCTGAGCTCCAGAACGTCCTTACCTGGAAATCTGTAATACTCGGTCTGACCCGAGCATTACCAAAAGTAACACCCGGGTCAGGCTGGAAACCAGCGTGAGTAAACCCATCTAACATGAAATACCAATGCATAAAACTTATTTAAAACCCGGGGTAACTCGAATCGGTTTACGAATTCACTAAGCCACACTTTCATTATAGATATCACTTATTCCACACATCCATTTTCTAAGTACCAAGATTTAGATTTAAACAGTCCAATTCCTTTAAATCACTTCATTTCAACCAGTTTATTCCACATATCATTTTATAAAGGAATCGAAGTGGTTTCGGGTATTTACTAATACCCGACCCCGGTCTCTTCGAATCCAATGTCATCTTATCCCAAGTTATTCAAGTGATTAAATTTTAAATATTGGATGTCATTTTTTTACACAGTAATTCATCATAGATAACCACATTATCTCTATCCAACCCAACATTTCATTTCACAAAGCATCACAATCACATATTATGGGTAACAATAACCCAATGGATTCAAATATCATTCAATCATTCATAAGCAAGGTAAATTAGCCATACCACTCTAATTAATAGATTAAATTAATTACTCCCATCACCTATAAATCCTGCTTACTCAATATTAATTAATTACAAATCAGTTGATTAATCATCCTCTAGTTCCCACCTTAATTCATCATCCTTGATTTATTACCCTTTATTTACAATAAGTAATTCTCTCTTAATTAATTATTCAAAGTAATAAATCCTTAATTACTTCCCTTAAGTATTTATCATTAATTAAATCACTTTAGTAATTTTCCACTAATTACTTCCCTTAATCAATGACATTCAGTTATTGTTCTTTAATTACTTTCATTATCATCACTAATTATTTTCATTAAGTGATTAATCCTAAATTAATCACATGAATGAATAAATCCATTAAATTGATTTCTCAAATTAATTCTCCTTTATTAATTATTATAAAAATAATTAATTATTTCCTTAATTGATTACATTAATCAATTAGCGATCCTTTAATACATTAGATAATCCGTATGTTATTTAAATCACTTTTGAAACATTATACAACTTCTTTAAGCAATAATTTCAAAGTATTTTACAACTTGAAATCTCATTTTAAATCTTGCTAATACTTTGTTTCTGAACTTGGTTTGTATTTTCTTTTGAAATGTTTTTATATTTAAACAAATCTAAAAACTTGAATTAAACACTTCTATGACTTATATGATTATTAACTTCCAATCTGATCACTCAACTTGCTTACTTTAATCTAGATCATAATTAAATTAAACCTGGATATTGAATACAATCCAAAATCTAAGCCTAACACACAACTTTCCCCGAGTCATCTTGCAAATATCTCGAACAACCTCTAACGCCCCTTTTTTTCGAGTCAGCACGCAAATGCCCCGAGTTCAACTCGTGAAATCTTCATCTTCCCCAAACCTATAGTTACCCAGGTGCACGAACCACACACCATCGATCGCGTGTACATGCACACGTAACTGCCGCCGTTACGATCACCTCCGACGATACCCACAAGTCGCCAACGGCCCTTACCAACGTCCCGACCACCCAGCTTCGTCGAACTCGCCGTGTGACTAAATCGAGCAGATTCGAGCATAACAGAAACTAAAGCATCGTCGGAAAATTCCCAATCGCCGACCAACCTGACCTCGAGAACCCCTTCCCTTCACATCCGAGCTTCGCCTCGAACCCAGCATTGCTTCCTCCCAACGCGATTGCACTCGATCCTACTATGACATCGCAAAAACCCTCATAAACAACATCGCTAGAACGGGTTTGAAACCCTACTTCACCGTTTTGCCACCGCCTCGGTGAACGTTGAACTCTCCGGTTATTTTTCTGACGATCACCATCATACCAGCTCCCTTCACCAACAATCACGTCATCTAATTCGTCGCCAATCGACGAGAATCAACCAAAACAAGTTTTTCGTTCAACCCTTAAATCCTACCTCAAATCAAAACTAAAAATCATGGGTTTATTATTAAAATTCATCACTTTCGAATACGATTCCAATTATATAATCATATCGTAAGAATTTGAAAATCAAATTTCCTGACCTTGTTTTATTTTTCTCTGAAATTCATTGTTTTTAATTAATTTCTTAATATAAACACATGAAACCAATTTTAAAAATAAACTAGCATCAATATAATCTAATTTTCTTTTAGGAATCATAGATTTAACAGATTAGACAAAAAGATATGAATTTTTCTTTGGTGGTTCTTGGTCTGGAGACACAACAAAATATATGCATATGTACCCAGACATGCATGCTTCAATCCACACACAAGCGTATATATACATACAGAGATATTTACACTCATTTTTACTTTAAATTTAGGATTAATCAAACATATTTTATTTAAATCCTAAGTCAAAATAGTGACTTAATGGAAAGATACTGAATTTTTGTTTTGAATCCCAAACCTGGAACTCATGGAAACAGAGAAGTCTAACATGCACAGATCAACATGAACAACCATACAATACACATGTATTAACATATGCAAGCCTCACTTATCTCAGATATTTTCACAAGTAATTAGACTAAAATTAACTTAGCTTTTATAAAATAGTTTACTCACTTTATTGATGTTCGAACAGAGAGCCAGAAATCTTGCTTTTGAAATGGATTTTGGTCTGGACTTGATTTATAAACTTGATTTTGATTTGAATTTCTTGCAGGCTTTGAAAAATGCAGGCAAGTTTGATTGTTGTTTAAGTTTTGTAAAAGAAAAGAAAGGAGAAGCTTGCTATAAAATTTTCTGGTTTGCTATGTTTGAAAATGAACGAGTTAAACTAGGATGATATATATAAATAGAGGTAACTTCAAACAGCTGTAGGTTACAGCTAGTACAACTCACCCTGTTTTTGCTCAGTTTTGCGTTTCATATACTGCGATTTGAAATGATATTGTGAATCTCGGCTGAAAGAATTTTCTTACAACAAAATGTCATGCTAAATAAATGCATGTCTTCATATTTGTTTACATATACTTAATATTTGCTGGTCTTTGTACTTATGTATAAAGATATTTTGAATATGTGAGTAGCTTTCCTTCTTATGCATTGGTTATGCATATATTATACAGTAATATATTTTGATAGATTTAATCTGTTTCTTTGTTTCTTTGCATTGTTCATAAGTATATATATAGGTTATTCTTTTTAATCCTTCTGATGTGTTTGGGTAAAAGTTATTATAGTTATTGTTAGCATATTAGTTGCATTCTATTTGCAATATAATTTTCAAGCATTTGAGTTATAACATTGTATTTGTAAATTTTATATTTCTATTTATATCTTATATTTTATACATGTTTTTATATTCATATTTAAATATTGGTAGGATGTCTTATGTTAAACATTAGTATTTAGATTACCCTTTTATATGTATTATATTAAATATTGAAAATATACAACTTTGGGTTTTATTGAACAATACAGGATTTATTTTAGATTTTCAAATCAAAATTTCCTTTACAAACACATATATAACGGATAAATATCCAAAGATCTTATCAGCATATAAAATGAAAAGCTTGTATTTTAATTTAAATTAGATTAAATTCCTATTAAAATAATATTGCCAAAATACCGGGTCGTCACAAAACAACACAGCGGAAGAAAAGAATAATACATTGATATACAATATCTGATACAATATCTGATACAACAGAGTGATACAATGAATATCAATATACATCAGAGATATGATACAACAAATAGTAGCGGAAAAGAAAACGATAACATCAGCAGCGGATAATCTCCATCTTCATAACAGCAATCCAAATATAGCTCGAACTCCTAATAACGATGCACAAAGATAAGCAAGTGTAGTCCATATCCAAGGACTGAACTAACTCCAGATAATCTACTAAATCTGAATGTCTGAAAAACCCAACTCTAGACTGCTTGTGTAGAAAATTATGAGCACCCAGGGTTTAGAAAAGGAACAATAAACTCCAAGTCAATCGTGGAACTGGTGTGAGCAACCAAAAACAGTTTATCTTTAAAACGAACAAGCAAAAGAATTTAAAGTAAATTCGCAATGCTTTTGGAAAATGAAACTACCATAAGGCCTCCTGCCACACACATAATGCAAACGCAGAATTGGAGGAGATTTCTCCTTATGATTGTCAAAGATGCTTACTACGCAAAATCAAATCATTTGATATTATTACTAGTGCATAGTGCAGAAAACATTTTCGAAAGTAGAATATCAATCTTAGCCAACATAGACATTTCGAACTATGCATCCTATAGCTACCATCCAAACAGTGGGGCGCCACCATAAGTAGATGGCAGGTTCTACAACTAAAACCGTACAAGGCTCGTATTTGGAAGATGGATTTCCAACAAATGGTCAGGCTAAGGAACTTCCTATTCCACGAAAGAAACGCCTCTGGCTGGACGCTTCGAGGACCAAACCATTCTCTGCCAAACAAGGCCGGCTACCCCCCTTCCCAGGGAATATTACAAAACCTGAGATATGCCACCCCCGGTCCTTTGGGACCTTTAACCGAGGCGCCTCGAAACCAACATCACACATAATAAATAAGTGTATCCACATGAGTAAGTATCTGGGCTCCATACCATGATACTACCCTTTTCCAGAAGGAATGGTCATACCCTAGGGGAGCTACCCCTGAAACCTTGCCGCAACATTCCTGTTTCGACCATTACCGGGTTGTGAGACTCGACGAAGTCTCGTCCACAAAGCTACGCTTTTTCAAAAAGCCACGCTTTGGGTCAACAGATGATCAACCTATGATCACAAAGATAAATGATCAAACAAATGATCATATCATAAATGATCAAACACTGATCATCACACAGCAACACTCAGCATGTCACATTACCAGATTGGGATATATCGCTGATAAATTTCAACTACATAGCCTCTGAGCTCGTACGTCTCAGAGAAGGGTGTTAAGCTAAGAGAATAAATTCTCCGCCACCAACTGAAATGTATTTGAAAGAAATCAGCTTTATATCTCAAAGTGTAATGTCAGACATACAATCCATACAAGTCTGTTCCGGGTTCGAACAGAACCGAAGGCACTTCTCACGAAGCCCTTACAATTCCGAATAATTTTCAATCACGTCCGGACTTCCCGTCACTAAGGGTGATAAAACCTCTATACCGAAGATCAGCCGATGTAGAGTAACTCGACGGTAATCCTTCCATTTTCAAAAATATCCGGTCTTCAACACCGGTCATCAAATGCCATCCATATACGTCGTAGGACACCGAGAGAGATACATGCAACTTTTGACATGAGTGTCACTATTGGCATTCAATACGGTTATTAGCCATGTCATAAGGTACATTGCATTCAATACAATCAAATCATTAGCTTAACCTCATAAATTAATATGATTCAAGAATATCATTTTAGAGCATGTACCAAAAACTTATATACTAATTTTTGAGGCAGCACCATCTTTTATCTGATAATGTTTGTAGTATGCCTATATACTACTAAGGATAAACTTTGTCAATACTAAAACATCTTGGACTTCTTCAATCTGATGATGTCAAAATTAAGAATAATGTTTTCAAACTCAGTTTTTCATCAGTCAGCTCAACCTACCTGTAACACTAAAGAAGTTTTATGATCAAACAAAAGTTTATTGCAACCTGATACAATATTCACCAACTGAAAACATAATCGTTTGAAAAAATAGTTGAAGATTAGTATTAATAAAATCAAAATTTTATTATACTAAGCTCATAAACCATGGGAAAAGTTTCAAAGCCTCCATCCAAACTTTTTATGGGTTCAACTTTTGCTATGCAAAAAAGTAGAATTAGATTGCTCACTTTCTAAAGATTAGTTTGTCCACTAGCATAAGAAGGTAGTGCATATGGTCTCACCAAATATTTAGTTACGGTACTTCACACTAATATATTAATATACAAATATATTTCTCCTGGTATGTTGGTAAATGTTAAACCATTGAATTCAAGAGTTTGGATAAAGTACAAAAAGTAAAATCAATTTGCTAAGAGTCCTTAAACGTTAATTTCAACTAATCTAAGTTTGTAATTGTAACTAAAGAAAAATGTAGATTTAACAATAAAGAGAACCAAAAGAATTATATTATCACCTACAATTATATAAATTTAGAGATTAATGATCTAGTTTCCCAAAATCGGTGTAAATGGACTAGTAAGAAGTTTAACCAACAAGCACATTGTAAAATGTATTATTTATGTACCTCTATGTAATTAAAGGGTTCCAAATTCTTTATTCTGGGTTGATAACACCATTTCATTCATAATTTGTCAATTGATTTGCAACCAGTTATATGTTATTGAATCATATGCAATTCAATAATTTCCTAATTCCAAAATTTTAACCACTGCCAAAAATATATAAAAATGAATGGGATGCATCGCATGCATACTAAAATATCGGTATAAATAAAACATGCCATATAAATGGAGATTTCATATGCAAATTTAGTTTGTAAAATACAATGAATATCAATTTATTTTATATTGAAGACTAATATACAATTTTTGAAAATAATATAATCTTGATTTCAAGTCCTAAGTGGCCATGCCGTTAGTTTCAAGAATCTAATATAACTACAAATTTAACGTTAAATGAATTATAAGTTTATGTATTATAAATACTATATCCCAATAAAGTTAAAATTACTAGAAGGTCATAGACTAAATAAAACCTTAATCCCAAATAAAATGAGTACAAAAAGTCCAACCCATTCATATTTGCATGACAACATTCGATGGTGCATATCCAATAGATATTGTACCTGCTCCATTTATGCTTGCCTCGAACGATAACACACCTTCGTTTATTACTCCAATCACCCTACATATAAATAAGAGCAAACAGGTTTTCAACTATTCAGGTTATAGTAGTTTAAGATACACCCTCATTTGATGTCATGTATGATCAATGCTTAAGGACATGTTAAATATAAGGATAATGCATGAAAATAGGCAAAAGAAATCTATTTATACAAATTAACCACTTAACATTCATTGTCCACTACCACATCATTATTAGTTTTGAATGCTATGACAATAAATTAAGTTGCATATAACTTTGTAGGAATTTATTTATTGGTATTTCTATACTTTTTAGTGGAGAATTTGAAACTTGAAACCTCTCGTGAAATAAGAATACTTAAAAAAATGATAAAAAAAACTATAGAGAATGTGATTGTTGGATTATGACTTTATTTACAATAGTAAAATAATAAAAATCAAAGTAATTAGTTTATACATGATATTATGATTTAATCTGGTTCGATCAAATTTTATATCAAGACAGTTAGATGACATGAGGACATCAAAGTAATCAAAAAATCAAAATTCAAAAATATAAATTTTGCATTAAAATAGTAAAAGAATTAATTTCATCATTTTTTTAATAAATCATGATAGTGCACAAATTTATCATTAAAGTTGATGTAACGATTTATTAGGTCTTTGAGTTGTAAATTGATGAAACAAATATAGTATTAATAGTTTATACCGATATGATAATGAAATATTCATATGGTTAGCTATTAATTTACATAATCAATTAAAATAATTATAGCTAGTGGAATATAATGGTGGTCACCTTTACAGTATTATGGAGTAATTACATTTAGTTTAAATTTAGGAAAAAGTAATGCATAGAATTTACGATTCTTTACTCCACAAATTAATAAAATATATGCAGTGTTAATAGTTAATGTCACTATAATTATTGATTTCATATATGGTTAGCTTTCAAAGAACATAATCATTGAAAAATTTATTGTTAATTGAATATGATAGTGGTCTATGTTATATGAGCATGGAATAATAATATTTCACATGATTATAGCCATATTTCTATAAAGATGCAGTTTCCATAACAACGCTTCTATGTAATTATAATTGTTATACAATTTCATAGTAGGCTATTTATTGAAAAACATCTTGTAATAATATTTATTGAAAGAACCAACATATTTTTAATAGTTTATAGCAAAGATAACATACTAACACATATTTAACATATATAAATTATTCAAACAAGAAGAAATAATTCATATTAATTATAAATAAATCTCCAAGTCTTTCTTAATAATACGTCTAGATGTTACTACCACTGATTTTATCGCATCAGGAGAAACCAAAACATAATTGCAACTTTAAGTTGTGCTAATAACCTTTAGAAAATTATATTGTTTAGTAATCTTTAAAATAGGTTTAGAAAAAATGAAATGGGCATTTAATGAATGCACTGATGATTGCAAGTTAATAGCAGGGAAGTAAATTAAACACAAATGATCTGATAGCTATGTCTATTAAAAATAGTATTCCATTGTGTATTTAATGTAATAATACATTTATCAATAGCTAATACTAAAATAGACAGAAATCATTTAGTGACACTGTCCTTTTATGTTATTTAACAAATAATGTCTCATTGGGTTACTTAATGAAATAACATTTATTATCAGTTTCTTGACACCCAATATCTTTTTATGAAAAAAAAATTACAATGAACTCAACTAATAATAGGCGAACCCAATATCTCTATATAAACTATAACCAAACTAAATAGTAGCTTGAAAGTGACACTAATGCAAATATAGTAATATCCATTTCTACTCATTGAAGCATGTTTTAGGAGAAGTGTTATTCATGGTTATTTTATTTACATTACTGTAGAGCATAGTTAATATGTTAAAACTTGAGAGTCTCATATCAGGATAAAGCACCGGTTATTTTAGAACATGTCTATTATGCATTTTTCTAGTTGTATATACATGACTGGACTCCTGCTCATTACTATGGGAACTGTTATAGAATTCCTTCCTAAATATAATTACATAAATTCTCCTAATGGTAAACATGAGAGTTTACAACAAAATGGAGATGAGAATGACAATCAAGTGCTTCCACAAAAGATGGCTTTGGTTTTAAGTTATCATGTATTATGTCTCAGTTTTCTTTTCTTTTCCCGTGCAATACAATAGCTTGTTGATTGAATCTAATAACGTAATGCTTAAATTTTAACATCGTAAAAAAAATCTATATAAACAAATATTTCTAATCGGCTAAATTGCATTATATAATATATAAAGGACCCATGAAACAAAAAATCAAAAAATAGCCTAAGATAAATCATAAACGTAGTACTTACATACAAAATCGTACCTTATCATTAACTTATTATCCCTTCTATGCATATACAGAATTACAAAATAAACTGAAACAAATCAGCATTGTGATATTCTAAATCAAAAGGTTTTTGCATCATTCCTATGACTCTTTAAAACAGTGGAAAAAATCATAAACCAAAGCCAACAGAAATGAAGAAGGTTGTTATATTCACCCAAAAAAGTTGGAATAAAAACAGAAAAACCAAGAAAAAAATTGGTAGTAGTAAGGGAAAAAGGCTCAACCTGATAGTAGTAAGTATATACACCAGAAAGCATGCAAATACCGAAGAATGGAACAGTTACATTAAGTTCCAAAGCTGCAAGATGAATACCGAAATTCGATATACAACAATATAATTATTTTATGAGAAAACAGTGATGAAGAAACCTACTCAATTTCCCATCTCAGTTCGGCTAAAAAGAGAAACATCCTTATATGAATATATGGTTACTAAGGTAGTTGATACTTTAAAAATCACAAAGCTTATTAATCAATTTTCTTCTTATTATCTATATAGAGTATAGATTATAGCAAACATATAAATCCCTAACAATTACGTATCAGCGGTAAATATGGATTACTTCTTCCCATTCTCCTATCGATACACTTGAGTTGAACCAAGCTTTTGATTGATGTCTAATAGTACATTTATAAAAACAAAGTGAAATATCATTACATTATCATATATTGTGCATCATTTTATTATCGTCCAAGTAACATAGAGAGCATAAATAAATACGGAACTGTTAAAACATCCCATGTACAATATTGGTAGTGTGCACTCTTTTTTTGAAAATGCATTCATTGGATTATAACAGTTAAAAAATGCATAAATGATAATTTTTAATAAAACAAAAAAACAATATTATAGAAATTGCTAATGGATAGTACTTCTATTTATAAAAATATGACCAATGATATAGTGCAAGGAAGAATGCATGGAAATTTATAGTGACATGTTGGAAAACTATGGCATATCCATCAAATTTAAATCAATTTTAATATGATCATCTATTAAACATAAGGTAAAAATTAGTTTTACAATGTCAGGTGCTAAAATAAAATTAACTAATAATATTCTTAGTCATAATTATATACTAAAATAAAATGCAATATAAAATAAGTTGTCTTTAATAGTTTTAATAATGCATGACTTAATAAAAGAAATCTTTAACTTTGACATGTAACTATGACTTCAAAGTACATCAATAAAATTTCTAATTATGGGGAAATTGTTACTGCTTTCCTTTAATGTTTCTTACAGTTGTTTTATTTCGCTACACAACTCTATATATTCATTTTAATTTCATATTTATAAGCTCGTAGTTGTAAAGATATTATTGTTATTCGAATGATGTTTAAATAGGGAGTTGGCAATGAACGATTCCATTTTGTACTATAAAAAAGCCTATTTTTACTTCAGCTACACATGCACCTGCCTTACTTGATATAGCAGCAGTCACACAATAAGTGCCAAAAAAGGTTATTTGTGTGGGTATAAATAAATACATATTAATTTTGAATAACTAAAGCTATCTTAAAATGGTATGGTCAAGAACTTGAAGGTAAATAGTGCTACTCAAAACAAAATTATAGTACATTCTTTAGAACGCCTCGTATTATAATGTCTTATAGTTATAGTGTGCATCCATAATATTACTTGGTGGCACTTATTCAAATAATTTTGTCCATTTAGATGTTTAACGTAATCTAACAAAACAAAACATAAATCATACATTAGTACAAACAAAATTGCTGTATTTTTATTGTTAAATCAGCAAATCACAAAAGAATGCACTCAAAAACACCTAATATCTTACAAATTCTTTTTTCTTAAGAAAATGTAAATCTCTATGTCGATTCTTATCATTCTTAGATTAGTTATAACTTCAGAACTTCCACAATTGTTATTCAACACACTTATATGAAGATAGCTACTTTTTTCTTTATTCGTTACATAAAGCTATATCATATAATCACAGTAAGAAGACATTAAAATAAACCTTACTTGTTATGTAGCGGCTGGCCTTAAAATGCACTTTGTTATAGGTTTTCTATTTTATTGTTAAGGTTTCCCATTTTTTTGAAATTATAATTAAAAATAAATTCAAAGAACATGTCCCAAATCGTTCGCTTTGTCTTCCAATTAACCATGCAAATAATATATTAATAATCTATATAGTTACTTGTAAAAAAAACAATGAAGTAACCTTAATTAGAGCAACCTCAAATCATCTAACGGATCTGACTGTTCTAGCCAAATCTCAAATCATCATGCTCTAAATATTAAACTAATCCAAATTATCATCAAATCCTAAATAGGGATAACATAATAATTAAAAGAATAGTATGGAAGGATAACGATACCTGAAATATAGACGAAGAAAACCGATGAAGCACTATGTTTGCTCCAAAGATTAAGAAGGTAAAGCAAACAATGAAGACATAAGCAAATTGAACAAATCAAGGAGTTAATCAGGTTTGAAAATCGAAAACAACATATCCAAAGAATTGAAAATTACTTGAATAATTAGGGGATTGGAAGAGAAATACGCAAACAGGAAAATTAAAGTGGAAATTTTCATATTGACAAAGAAGGAGAGAAACAACCGTTGATTTCCACATCGGTCGATATTCACCTTCATTATTTTGTGAGTAAGGGTTTTATGGAATGGGCAAGAAGCAATTTACGTTTTTTTAATTAAACGTGAGTAGGTTTGGGCACAAATAGAAAGAATAAAAAATAAAAAACGTGACTGTTCATTTCACAAAATACTTAAGGGGCTTGTAAGCTTTTGAAATCTAACTCAGTAATAATAGTATAGTATAGATTCTAATCCAACCCAAGGTATAAATTAAACTACTATAATTGATTAAACCGACCCAAGTATGAGAGAATTGCTAAACATAAGCCTTGATACTAAATGTGACGACCCACTACTCTTAACATCTAAAATAATTATAAATGCCAACAAAATACGATTACAACTAATTTCAAACGTTAAAGATAGTGGACCGTAGGTATAAAAATTAAAAATTCTAAAATAATGGACAAAAAAGGGGTACCTCGCACCGGAATTTAAAAATCAATGTATACATGTACATACTTATCATTTTAACAATTAAATATTACTCAAACCTCATAAATACATAATATACCTATTTCAATACATCAATGATTAAAATAACAAATATGTTACTATGATGAAAGAGATATACCGATCTATCCCGTGGATATGACTCCTTCTATACCCTTTTCTCCCTTCTTTGCTTTCATCTACAAACTTACAAATACACATATACATCAAATAAAGGGAAACATGTGCCAACTATTTTGGTGCTACGCCAATTTCTATACACCCTGGCATAAGGGAACCAATAGTTACTACACAGAAAAGGACTGCCTACATACCCCTTTTGGGGGATCAAGCACACGTTGTTCTATTTACTACTTTTTTTCATGTGTCCAAATACCGGTTAGTACATAACAACCATAACATCCATGCAGCCATTGTAGCCATTACAGCCAATGCAAATAGTAGAAGTAGAAAACAATATTCCTACTTATCCATCATGGCAAATCATCATATAAGAAATAATAAAAATAAAACACTTAACCATTAAACATTACATATATTTGACAACACTTAATGTCAAACCCAATCATTAAATAAGAAAGTAACAACAATGCAAATATACTTATATACATACTAATCATCCATTATAGTAACCCATCAACAACGTAACTATAAATTATTAAATTTGTACTAATCACCTCATAATAGTAACACAACATCAATCATTAATTAACCATAATCAACTCTATCATCGGGTATAAAAAAGATAAAATATCGCATTCGCATTTTAATGCGATTTCATTATCCTAAAAGAAACATATGTGGTAACTTAAATGAAAAATTAACTACATACTACATCCATCCAAAACATTATTTTACGACCATTATTTTTCTCTTATGTATAAAGTCATCTTATTATTGTTTATTATAAAGTTTCCTTTATTTACATATATCGAAACAATAATAATCTTCTCAAAAATGGTAATATACTATAGAAACTCTTTATATACTTCTATTTCTTTAAATACCTCTAAAAATTGTAATTTAAATCAAAAATAGTAATCTTCATCAAATCACTTTTTTAAACGACAAAACTATTATTTTACATCATAAGATAATTGTATATATTAAAATCTATTGAATGCTTTCCAAAACAATTTTGTTACTATTTATTCCAGAATAACAATATTTTATTTTAAATCATGAAACACCTTTTTATTTCTTTTTATCTCAAAATAGCTGCTATTTTACCCAAAAACACTTTTGAAAAACATTTCTTTATTACTACTACTACTATTATTATTATAACAACCCACACCTTAGTGGGCCCGATTTTTGACTAAATCGAAACCCAAGTCCATTGGGGTATAATTAGCTGGTTTTGGTAACCTATAATAAATATAAATATATTAGATAGCCATCTATACAAAGTCATAGCAGAATAGTAAAATGTAATAAAAACATATATACCGACTAAGGCTAATACCTTGGAACCAATATCATTCCTTGGATACCTAGTCACCTTTGTCAACACAGAGCATGAATGAGAAGACCTGTCCACCTATTGTTCCCGTCTTATACCAATATCATGTCCCTCTAAATCTATCACGTGGATTGTAATGAGGAGAGGGTTAGAACAACATTCTGGTGATTGATAAATTATGTACGTTATCCATTACATTAGTTAATGTCGTTCGATCTCCATTTAAGTGTAATGTTTATTACTTATGGACTCGAGATTTAATTTCAACTACGCGTACGACAACCTAGTCCAAGGTATAAGTGTATATATATACGTATACACACACACATATGTATATGTGTGTGTATTTGAAAATCGGTTCCTTCTATTGCTTTTAACAGAACACATGTAACGACCCGGAAATTTATAAATATGAACAAGAGATATAATTGAATAGAATATTTAATTATTGAATTTATTGGAATATATTAATCAGTTAATTTCATAGTGAATTAAATAAATGTTTAATTAATATAAAATAATGGAAAAATTATTTATAAACTTCGATTACATAATTATATTAAGTAAAATATAATAAGAAATATGACTGATTTATGAAATTTAAATACACTACAGAATATCGTGTAGAAGTTGTTGAACGTCATCAGAACGTTGTGTGTAACCGGTATACATACATGAGACATATGTATGTAATCACACACAAATAAACAAATTATAAAACATGTATATATGTGTGTATAATGTAGAGTATAGATGCAAATGAATACACACACACACACACAGATATATATATATATATATATATATATATATATATATATATATGCACACACACATAAGAAACACTACACCAGAAAGGCGAATTAGGCAGTGCTTAAGGCCGTATCTAATGCCATTAGGCACGACCATAAGCCGTATCAATAAAAAGCGTGTTTATTAATTAATATATCAATAAAAAGCTAATTTCATCCTATTTTACAAAATCTTGCTACTTCCAAGACAACAATAATACATGAGAACTAATAAGCAACTGCAGTAAATTGCAACTTTTTTTTGGAGAATCTTTGTTGCACATAGCTGAAATCTATGCATGCTGCATGATCTTATCAAAGGAGCATGTTCTCTCAGTAAGCAAACATCAGTGAGCTATTTTTCCTCAAATGTGCTGCTCATAAATCTACATAACATGCAAACGTACATTATTAGTGATTCAGAATATAAATTACTGGGTCAATGAGAAAGTAGACAATTGTACGTAAAAACATGCAAGTCTACATATATTGGCAAATTTGAGGCCAAACAATCAATACTCGATTTTGGGATTTGGAACCTAAAAAGACAGTGACACATTCATCAACTACTGCAAAACCTACCGCGGATGCTGATGTGTTTCACATGAATTAGGTGAGATTGCTTAATCTTGTCCAGATATTATATTAGGTGTTAGAGAGTTTGTTACAGCCCATAGAAATCCAATGTTTATACTTCAGACGAGTGTGATTTGGGTAGGCACAACAATGTCCAATTTTTGGTGCCTGATGATTTCCAGTTTAATTTCTGGCATACAGAATCATGGTTGTAGTTGTAATATGTTTGACGAAGAAGTGTAGTAGATTACAACGAGGTGTTGAGGAAAATATAGGTGGAAATTTTGGAGTTTCAATCCAGAAATTCATTAAAAGACTAAGTATCTCCCACGTCAATTTTATTTCAAACAGTTTTATTGATATTAAATGTTACAAAATGTGGATATTCCATTCACCATGATATTCCCTCCATTGAGTTATCTTTAGCAACAGCAACATATGCAAATTTAGTGCTTCATTTTTATATATGCCATTGCTTTGTTAGCGTTAACTTTTGCTCTTTTTGAAAAATAAGAACGTACATGAAAAAAACATACGGCATAAAAAACCAAGTGGACGGATGTTCTATATATGAGGTGAGTTCTGAAGTAAATAACAAACCACAAATATTTGTTATTTGTTGTTACAACCGCATAAGTTTGGGGCTTGATATTAGTCCTAGTTTGCACTGATCAGAGCAGAATGTAATGCACGGTTATAAATTAATTTTCCCACTTGTATTTATCCTTTTGCTATTTCTAGGATAATCAAGTGAGAATCCTACTAATAACATAAAAGTTGGGATCACTACCCACAAATTCGCAATACCCATAAATTAGATTCTTGTCTTTTAAAGCATGTATAACCAATGTCACTTTCAATGTTATATTGTTTATTTTATCTGTTTGATTAGTTAGTTAAATTATTGTTTAAATTATGATTTTTTTTAAAGACTATAAACAGTAATTAATTATTAGTTAATAGTAGCGATTAGGTTGTGTTAGCATTTTTTAGTTTAGAGAACTACTTAGTCATTAATGAAACCAATTGATCAATATGAGTACAACTTCGAATAGCATTTTTGATTGTTTGGCCTCAATTCGCGAATCAAGCATGATCAAACCTGTTTGATATTTCGAAAGAAACAATTCACTGATCAAAAATTACATAGATTCAAATGTTGTGGGTTTTAGTCCCGCCAAATGTACAATCTTATTAATTCAATGCCTAAATATATGGCTAAGTTGAAGGTCACAAGTTAAAGCATGACCAAATGCACAATCATTTAATGTTAACGTGGGGATATCGATGCTCTCGGTTCATTCTTTAATATATTATCCAAATAATCTACAAATTTTCACATATTTCAATATTGAATCTCTAGACAATTTCCATATTAACAATTTTATTTACGGAAATAAATATATTTTTGCATATTACAACTCTAGCAAATGACTAGTCTAAAATTAGAAGAAAATTTGGTATTTCTTTCAAAATGCTCAAAAGGACGAGAAAATTAGCGATATGCAAAATTTCACATATTCAAAATAATAGCTTGAATAGTTATTATCTTTGCGGCTCATTGTTCATCATTATACAATTATAATTCTAATAGCTTGAATTCAAATAGTTTTCAAGGATATCAACACAATAATGTACTATGTTATTCTTCTTAAACGATTATCAAAAACAACATTCTAGTTTTGTTTGCAAAACTGACTCAGAAATGTAATGTATTTACCATTTCTATAAAACCACCAAATTTCAAAAAACAATACCGTAAAAAGGAATGGCATGTTAAAGATAAATAATTTGTGGAACATATAATTTAACATATAATTTGAATCTATAAAATTTAACCGGACTGACATTATTGGAACAGTTCTAGATTATAATCAGATTAAACGTCGAACTTTGAAAATGGGTTTTTATAACTATAGTATATCTAGGTGAGTGTAGGCATTGGCTACTTCATGAGGTCAACATGCATAATGATTAAATTTTTATAGTAATTCATTTAACTGCAATCGAACCATTAATGCAAAATTGGATAAAATTATTATACATTTAGTGTTTTCTTTGACATAAAACTTTTTAGCTGTTAATAACTTCGAAGGTAGTAACAAAGGTACGTATAATTGGTTAGCGTAGGTTGAGCAGTGCCAAATTTAAACACAATATCAGATGATATACAAAATTCCACAGGTAAGTGTATTTTTGATTGACAGATCTTTAATGTTAGACACAACGGGAAAACGCTGATTCAACAGTTTTTTGTACAGTGGAAAAGAAAAGGTGAAAGTGCTTGGAATAAAACACATGGTCTGTATAGTGTAAAAATGAATAAAACTATTTGCATTTTGTGAAATTTATTATACCAAGTCGGTTACACGTGGTTATTATCATATGTATGAACAATGTTGCTATGTTTTGGAACTTGCTCAATCTGTGTTAGGTTTTATGAATATATACATAAACTACAGAACGGTGCATATAATCAAAAAACAATACCGTAAAAAGGAATGGCATGTTAAAGATAAATAATTTTTGGATGGCATATAATCAAAAACCAGATAAATAATTTTTGGATGAGATCACATACCTGCTAAAGATATCGAATCATAATCTTCGGATGGCACACATACCCACCCACTCCAACATCAACAAAGGTCTCTGCAAATTGATGATTTATTTTGTTGGTTCTCTCATCTGGTAGCAGTATATTGTCCAAAACCAATTTTTTATGTGTGGATGGTACAGATTTCACATGGATTTTGGACGATGTAGAATCTCTACATACAGTACCTATTGCAATAAAATATATTGTCTAGATCTATCCAACAAAATAACTGCATCGAAAACAAGTAAGAATAAAAAGCAACTAATAAATACCTGTTGCTATTATGTCTAGATCAGAGTTGAGGATTTCACATTTTTGATTGTTCACCACATTGGTCGTATCCTGGGATTGAGAAACAACGAATTTAGAAGCATTGAGTTTTGTGTTGCGTTCTCCTTGTTCTATGTTTCCCACCATGTTGATCAGAAGCTCCATTTGCCCAGACAAATTTCCTACTGTACTCTCCAAACTTCCCACCGTACCCTCCAAACTTCCCATCCTCATTTTCAACTCAGCATTGTCTCCACAAACATGTTTCAATTGTTTATGTGCAATAGTAGAAGCCTTAATATTAGTCTTTGGTATGACGGTCCCAACACCGTGGCTCCTACCCCTTGTATCCTTTCCCATCACTTGTGATACGATATCTTCATCCACTGTCAATTTTTCTTCATCACTATCGGTGATCTTTTCCTTCAATTTCGCAATTTGATCCTGAGATTGCATAATACTTATATATGAATAATGAAAATATATGTATGTATACATGTTTTGAAAACTTAAGTTCCAAAACTGTTGCTGGCCATCTGAGGTGAAATGACTCGGTTATAAATGACCCTAGCGTGTATGTGTCTATATGCATATATACGTAAGTTGGTGGTGAGATGACTCAGTTATAAATGACATGGCACCAGTAAGAGAATTTGATAATCATCCATCGTATTAAGCCGAAGAAAATAGTGTTTCTTCAGGCTACACACGCTGACATTTGAGCAGGTAATAATTGATATAAAATAACGTATTGATTGATATAAAATAGAAGTGATGATAAAACAACGTATTGATTGATATAAAATATACCTAGCTGCCAGGAAATCAGTTTACAGGCACACAGTCAATTGCCTCCAAGAATGATTTGTGATCCACCTACGAGCAATCTATATTATGAATAGAGAACAAATCCAAGCTTACATAATCAGAACTACTAGAATTTGAGATCGTGTCTTTTGTTAGCACAATCTAGATGGTCATTACCCTGATCATAGTTGCATTCCTATTTACATTGATAAATAAACACGAATGCCCACCTAGTCTGCTAGCCCTTCCTTTAAAGTCATTGCTAATAGCCTAATAGCATCAGAGAGCCACACCATCACACACTGAAAACAATTCCTATAGTACATTCTAATCGATCTTCTTATATTATTTTAAAATATGTTATTTTTAATTAAGAAATTTATAATTTCAAAGATAAAAGAAAGAAAATTCATCATCAATGATCCATGCATATTTCAGTAATTACAAAAAATAAGGTTGTATTGGTAGTTGAATCAAAATGAAATGAGTGATTTATCGTATATCATATGTATTACACCTAAATTTGAATCTTTGGTGAAAATATTCTGAATTAAGAAATGAGTTTAATCTAAAATATAGGTTTCTAATAATGTGTGTAATAATTTATTGTGTTAAGATTGATTATTGTTACTCATTGTGCTCAAAATGACGAGCTGGTTGTGCTCAATCATGTATCAACAATGACACCATCGGACCTGGAACTACCACTCACTGTGGCATAGTGATTGGGGTAATGATCTAATTAAGATTCCCTCTGATAACCTATATACATATGGACTTATATCTTAATCTAATTTTCAGGTTGATGCAAAAAATGCTGCTAGTAAGTAAAAGATCTGTGGAAGAACTTCAGAAAAGAAAGAAAGGAGTACGCATGTATATTTGTTTTTGTACCATCCTTTGTCCATGTAACGTTCACTTTGTAAACATATTACCATGTTACCATTTCAAAATCTATCCATTTGATTCAACCTCTATTTAGTTCACGGTTCTATCTATACTTCTTACAGTGAAGCATTTTTCACCTCAATGCGTATGCTGTTATTGCTGTGTGTATTAATATAAGGTTATACTTATGTTAATGCTTATGTTAATGAATACAAGACTGTTAATTCATGTACACACAGAACTAAAATTGTACTTGTATGAATATATACCGGACTGTAGATATTCCTATGCTTATTCCTATATATATACCTGAAATTGTACTTGTGTAAAGATGGTACACACAGAACTGAAATTTTAACTTACGAAGTACGAAGGATTGGCATCTGATATGCTACCATCTTTTTTCGTGTGTGTCTTCTCCCATACATGACGACGGTTGATATTTGCAGATGGATTTGCAATGATCTGCAATATATAAAATATGTTAGTTGTAACTTTTACCATTTTTGAAAAAAAAATGAATATAACTTACCATTTCGTGTTCTATTCTAGCGTGACTTTTACGGCCTGCATGGTGAGCATAACTGAGCAATGATCTATTTTTTTTGGCTAACTCCCTTCTTCCGCTCGCTTTAGGCGTTGCTTCATTTTTTATGAACTCGTTCCAATCTTCTTGAGCAATTGTAGGTGGACAATTTTTCATCCGTTCTTCGTCATTGTCGAAAGTGTCATAAAAACTTGCTCTCAAGTTTTTTTTGTGTCTCCTAAAATCCTCGGACATTCTTTTTAAAAAAAATTCCTTTGAAAGCAGTTCGAGCGCATACATTTTCTGCAAAAAGTAAAATACATAAACAAGTTAATCAATTCTATCAGACTTAAAACGGGTTTCAGAAACCGACTGTAACAGGTAGTGCATATACATTGCAAAATAGAGTGACTGACCATAAATATTTTTTAAATATCGTCGGAAATGAATCAAAGTAAAAACTTACCACCAATTGGTTCCAAACATTGTCCTTATATGTACCGGGTACTTTGTTCCAACTTATGTATGATATCGGCACATGAGCTCTTACTAGTTTACCCAGCATAGTGGCGATTTTTCCAGCGTTTTCTGAGACTGGAATACCAAATAAGTTTTGATCAACTATTTGTTCTTCTGAACATGATGAATGTGATGATGCTGGATTTTGTGACATAGTTTCCTGCACACGGTTAAATAACCATTATTGATTTGTAATTGTATCACAGATTACAAAAAGAAAAGAAAAAACAAATAATCTACGAATATATCAACTCAACTGTCCTGAAATAAAAATGAAATCAACATCACTGTAAAATTTGTTGTTTAGCCAATAAAAGCGGTCTCATCAACCATCAATTCATGGCAATAACAAAAGTAAAAAAGCAATAACAACAGAAGAACTATTTGGATTTCAAATTTGATTACAATCAACTAATGAAAATGGTTTAAATTTGTAATTTTGATTCCACGTTTAGTTTTAAAAATAAATCCCCTTTTATCTACAAGTCTATAAAAAAACATACTATCATGAAAATTTTCAATATAACAGAAACCAACAACAATATAGACATTTTAAGAAACCTTCTCTTTATGCGAATTTTTGTTTGGTTCAATGATATCTCACACTCCTAGTACCCCCAAGGACTAGAAATTCAAATGAGAAATGAAGCATTTAACAATTCATCAGTTAACAAATGGTTTTGGTAAGGTCTTCTAATTTTTCATTGTCTTCAAAAGCTGATTGATAGACGATAGGAAACTCAATGTCATCCACATTTGTAGTCAACCGTTTTGGTGTATGCAAAACCATAGACCAACCGTTATTTTTTAAATCTGTTGAGTAGAACACTTGACTCGCTTCTGATGCAAGAATAAATGGCTCATCATTCACGCTATCTTTGCTCTTCAATTTCCCTAAATTAACCATGATCAAGTTTGAAACAGGATCTATTTTGCAACCATTGATCTTATCCTCGACCTTTACCCAATCACAATAAAAAACAGTTTGTTTGAAGTCAGCGTAATCCAACTCAAGTATCTGCTGAATGACTCCGTAATACGTTGTTTCTGCTTCCTTATAATTTTTATCTTTACCACTCGCTCTAAATTTTGTAATTGCTTTCATGCATACACCGCTATCTTGTGTTACCATACGATCTTCGTACATTTTCGTGGAAAATAAAAAACCATTCACTTGGTACTTAGTATAACTAAGCGCCGTGAACTTCGGCCCATGCACTAGCCGCCAGAGAGTTGGATCAACATCGATGCACTTCAACAACTACATAAAATACAATAAGTAAAACAAAACATGGTCACGAAGGTGTATTGCCAACTTATAAACACGTGAAATACTTAAGATGCTGTAATACCTCGTTGCATAACCATAGAGTAAAACTTTGAACGACTTCGACAGTTGTACCCCTGCCTCGTGATTGAAATCTAGTACTTTTCGCATAGGAGTTATACCTCCTACGGAAAACACATATCAAAACTAATACATAAATTGAATTAAAAAATGGAAATTCAAAACAAAGGTGTGAACTTACTTCTTCCATTCATCCAATCCATCATACTTATTAAGGTCCCATCTACGCACTTGTTCAAACTGCACTTGGGTTAATGTTATATCTTTACCATTATCTAAAGGCATCTCACTAGCAAACTCATCGTCCTTGTCTAAAAATGCTTCGCGGGTATGTTTATGATTGCCATCACCTCCGTTTGGCATATATTCCATGCAGTAAAGACTAGCTTCTTGTACGATATATCCTTCTGCAATACAACCTTCAATGTATCTTTTGTTGCGCACATATCCTTTATATGTTTTCATCAACCTGTGAATGTGATCAATTATATATTGTACATAATAGCTATTTCTATCGAATAATAATGTACATAACTGAAATTAATTATTCACCGTTCAAAGGGATACATCCATCTATATCTGACAGGACCACAAATTAATGCTTCATCGGCTAAATGAACCATAAGATGGATATTGATATCAAAAAATGCAGGTGGAAAATGTTTTTCAAAAACACACATTGCTTCTACCAAACTAGCCTTTGCTTTTATAAGGTGTTCCCTATTGATCACCTTTGAGCACAAAATGTTAAAGAATATACTAATACGATGAATAGCATTTCGCAGATCCTTATGTTGTGGATAAGAATGTTGAAGCAATACCGGAAGCAAATGTTGCATTATGACGTGGTAATCATGTGACTTCATATTTCTTAGTTCGGGAGGATTGATGCTCACATTATTGTGGAAGTGTGAAGAGAATTTGTTGGGCACTTTCAGGTTTTTCAAAACGGTGCAAAACCGTATCTTTTCTTCTTTGCTCAAAGTGAAAGTTGCCTTTGGTATGATTATTTTATTTGTTTCAGGATCTTCCATCACCCACAACTTTTGTTTTATACCCATGATTTTCAAATCCTTGCGTGCATTGATGCCATCTTTTGACTTATCTTTATGGTCCATAATGGTGCTGATGAGATGCTCTGTGACATTTTTCTCCGTATGCATAACATCAATATTATGGCGAATCATATTTTCTTTCCAATATGGTAAATCAAAAAAGATAGACCTCCTGTACCATGCAGAAACATTGTCAACTTCTTCATTAATTGACTTTTTCCGTTTTCGACTAATTTCTTCTTTGTGTTTACCAACTTTCATTTTGATATTCGCTACTTTCTTTTCAACTTCAAAACCATTCAATGTCCGTTTAGGATGATGAAGTTCTTGTTCATTGTTGAAATTTGTCTTGTCGTATCGAAACTTGTGTTCTTTAGGAAGAAACATTCGATGTCCCATGTAACACATCTTCTTACTTTCAGGAAGATGATAAGAACAAGTGTTTTCCCCACAAACCGGACATGCAAAATAACCGTGAGTTGTACATCCCGATAAAGTCCCAAGAGCAGGGTGATCATGGATTGCCCACAACACCCTAGCTCTCATTGTGAATTCGGATTTATTTAATGAATCATATGTAACGACTCCTTCCCATAACTGCTTTAACTCGTCTATCAACGGCTGTAAATAAACATCAATATCCTTCCCTGGTTGTTTTGGCCCAGAAATCAACAGTGTTAACATTGAAAACTCTCGTTTCATGCACATAGACGGAGGAAGATTATATGGTACTACAATTACTGGCCAACAACTGTAAGGGTTAGATAGAGAAGCATGTGGACAGAAACCATCTGTTGCTATTCCAAGTGTGACATTTCGTGGCTCGACAGCAAACGTTTGGTCAAAATAATCCGCGGCTTTCCATTGAGAAGTGTCACGTGGATGACGCATTACGGTTGGATCAGACTTAGCACTACCATGCTAGGTCATCGCATCTGCTATCCATGGTACAGTATACAACCTCTTCAATCTAGAAATTAAAGGAAAATGTCTTAATGTCTTTCGAGGTACTTTGATGCCTTTTCTTTCTTCGTTGAATGATGTCATATATCTTGGTTCGTTGCAATTTGTACACGAAACTCTATTCGCATCATCTTTCCAGTATAATATGCAATCATTGATGCATGCATCATAAGTTTTGTAATTCATCCCAACTTGCTTAATTAACTTCTTCATGTCGGAGTACTTTGTCGGCAGCGTGTTACCTTCGGGGAGTAACTCCTTTATTAGTTCGAGGAGTGCAGTCACACCATTATCTGAAAAGCCGTATTGGGTTTTCAAGCTATTCAGTTTCACAATGGCATACAGCTTCGTCAACCCTTTTGAACATGAAGGATACAGTGGCTCTTTTGCGCTACCAAAAAGTGATTTATACTTCTTACTTTCATTGGCCTGCCAATTGCCATCAACCGTAGACGTCTCTCCAACATTAGCATGATCAGACAACGTATTTTCAGGTTGAAAATGATGAAATCTATCTGCATCATTGACTAGATCTTCCATCATAATATGTTCAGACTTGTCGGTACTTGTGGCATGACTAACTGGTTGTTGTTTTTCCTTCTCTGCCCTTTTTCCCCATGAAAATACCATACGGTATATGATTGGATAAAACCCCATCTAAGCAAATGAAAATGAATGTCATCTAATTTGATCGTCTTTATATTTTTGCACTGAGTGCAAGGGCATAAATACACTCCTTTCTTACCACCATTTTCATCAACAAAACTAATAAACTTCTTCACCCCGTCTATATAGTATGTAGATCTTTGATCAGATTCATTTATCCACTTTTTTTCTATACTGAAAGACATATTCCCCTCCTATATCATATATATTAGAACATTAGACGTAAATATAATATATTTGCGATGTAATCAACTTATAAGAAGATGGTATGTAGGTCATGCCGCAGCATATAAGAGTACTATGAAATGGTATATGACCTACTCTAGACTAGCATCCTAGTCTCTCTCTGCCCCTACTCTGGGACCACATCTACAGGTCATGCACCTCATTGGTATAGTGGATTCTGTGCACCAACGGTAGCCCTAAGTCGGACATACCAAAACTATATATAAACACTTTAAACTGCATATCAATAAATATGTATATAATATTCCATGCATCTCCTAGTAGACCTTAGTCGGACATACTAGAACTATATTTATACATATAAACATGTATAAATCACATACTATATATAATACACACACACATACACACTCATATGTATATATATATATATGAGTGTATATATATACAAGATTTTCAATTCACATGGAGACGTAGAGGTATTGCTACTCACATTGACAAAGTGCTTATAAACAATACTTTTCTACAACACTTTCAAGATTTTATTGCCACTGCCAGAACCTCGGTTTTGAGTGATCACAACCCTATATCATCAAACTACATACACAAACTACTCAACAAAAGGGAAAAGCTTTTGAATACAAAAGTTGGCATTTGGCTAATGGATATGAAGAGTAGGTACTACCAGTTTTATTATAAATGTATGAGGCATTGAAATTCAGAAATTCATAATCAAACTAAGAAGGATAAAACATATCTAAAAAACCAGAACAAGTTAAGAGCAAAGGATGCAAACACTTTATCAGCTTTGGAATCAGAATATAATGATAAGCTATTGGCTACAGATAACAACCCAGATAATGTACTACTATATGAAGATTAATTACATGCAGGCAATGCTCTTAAAAAGACAATGCATGGAAAATATGTAGAAGCAGTTCAAAAGTCTAAGATTTCATGGCTTATATAGGGAGACTCAAGCTCAAAAAATCTCTACGCTAAAATGTCAATGAGGAAGTATAAAAATAATATCAAGCTTTGTATAATGACAAAGGTGAGCTGGTCTATAATGCATAACAGATACAATCCCAGGCTATCACCCACTACACTCACCTTTTTAATGGAGAACAACCAAAAAATCAAACTTTTGAAGGCATACAATGTAGAACAGTAGTTAATGAACTGGGCAATCATTAGTTACTACAACCAATTTCAGATAAAGAAGTACATCAGGCAATCTTTTCAGTTAAAGATGAAAAATCGCCATGGCCTGATGGTCTCTCTTCTTAATTAATCATACAATCAAAAATTTGTATACAACACCTCACTTCTGTCTAAAAAAAATTAAAGCCATTTTGGGACTAAATGCTTTAATTTCGACAGCACTTCACTTCTTTCTCTTCTACGCATAACTTTGCATCCAAGGGGTATGTTGTTGTATTTTCTAAAATAAATTAAAGCCTTTTGGGACTAAAGGCTTTAACTTGTTGTTTCGCCACAAGACACTCCGCAAATTCTTTTTGGAGCAAGAGAGTTGCATTTCGGAAAGAGTGTTCAGCCTCAAAGAAAAGCTTTGCTATGATTGGCGAAGATATTCCATAAGGAATATTAGCTACACAGAGATCGAATTTGGGTAGTTTTGTCTTCAAAACATCTGCAGTAATTATCTGAGAGTACAACAAATTCATAGGTTTAGAGCCTATTTGGTTTGAAAACAGCTTATTTTAGACCTTGTTAAAAGAAGGTTTGAACTGTAAATTTTAAGTGATTTTGAGTGAATAAAAAAATAAATAAATAAATTGGATACATAAGTTGAAAATGTGTTGAAATTCAGTTGTGAAATAGAAAAAAAAATTATAAGAAAGTATTGGTTGTTTATGACTTATCAACATATTTGCTACTTTTAACTCAAAAATATTAAGTACCTTTTTAACACTAAAAGCTAGAAAAGATGGTATATATCTGTAATCTCCAACCTAGTATTGAACATTATATTCTCTATGGAGTCGGAAAGATATAAAGATGGTAAGTATCTCTAATCCTGGGTAAATGAATTGGATACAATTGCATGAGTGGTGTGCTTGGTCAAGAATGTTGGCTTCCTTCGTTTCTGCTGTTTGTTTGCGCCTGTACTAAGATACAATTGTATTACAAACATACATTTAGACAACCTAGGATAATAGATGGTTAAAAAAATCATTTTCTAGACGTTGGTGTCAAAATACAAAATCAGTGGACAAATGATTTGGATTTAATACCAACAATTTATCTACGTTTCCAAATACACTGTAACATTTCGTAACATAAATCACAACTCAAAATTTTTTTAATCTTCATATCTTTTTATATAGCTAATATTATAATAAAACATACTAGTGTAACCAACTGTATAATGCTATAGATCCGTCATTCAATTACCTAATTTTGAAAAACAAAAATTAATCTTATTTTTTATTAACTTTAGTTAAATATTAAATAATAATAATATACTCTAAAAAAATCGAAAAGATTTAATGAAATATTTAAGGAGAGGTAAAGTAAGTATTATAAGAGATATTAAAAAAGAGATGTTGAAGACAAATCTCTTTCATGGCTCTTTTGAATTTATTTGGTCCAAATAAGACCCTAATATGAAACGAATTTGTTTTGCTTTGATAAATACAAAATAATTTTTCTAAACGTCTAACCAGTTTATAATAATAAACGAGCTATGAAAAAAATCACACAAAATCCATCAAGCTTGAAAACAACTATCATTTTCTTATAGTCCCCAATTTATTTCTCGTCAAGTTGCGTACAACCCTCTATAAACTATCCACAGGGACAAGTCATAACTCTTCATCAGTAAATCAGTTGAAATCTATTCAGATTTTTAATTTCTTTTTTTAGTTAGCAGACGATACTTAATGATCTATGTCCCCACGTAAGGCAACACATTTAGCGTAATAATCTCAATCATTTTGTTATAGCAACTTAGCAGTGCAATAATACTTCATTGCAATCATTTTGTAATAAAAATATAACATGAAATTTCATAATACAAGTGTAGAATACAAATATACAATGCAGCCATATCCTATGGCAACAGATTATGTGGTAATATAAATAGAATGGTTTAATTTATTTATAGCCTCGTGGTCTAATTACTAAACAAATTACACACAAACCCAGCTGCTACTTCTATGTAAATTCCTAACGCCAAATCCAAAAACAAAAGGACTTCCACGCTATTGATCAATACTTACCACCTCTTTTATTATTTTTTTGCTTTTTCTTTTTAATGTGCTTCGCTCTCTTTCTTGGAAATGATTGAAACAGTAGTTGATTAACATACAATACTTAGCAATAATGACATGTTTTATATGCATGTCGTGTGTTACTAACTAAAATCACATTTGTTGCATACAAAATTAGTAAACAACACATGTTTTCGTTAAATATATTTATTATCATAGCAATAAAATGAATTTCCTAACTGTTTAAACATCAAAGACACCTTTATAAAATATTGATTTCATACAGAGCTAGTTTTCACCACAATCTCGCACGTACCGCAGCATAATACAAAAAAGACATTCTGCACTATGTTCTCTGCCTATTATAATTTTCCTATTACGACAACAACTAGTCAAAAGAATATATGATTATGGACAATATTTAACAAACATCTTGTTTTAAACCCAACTCAATGCATTGTTGCAATATATTAACATACAACTTAAGAGGTATAACACATTAGGCCTAAATCAACTTAAGAGGTAAAACATAAACATAAAAAGATCTGTAGCTACTAATTTGACCCCTAATAGAACGTACAAAAACTACTCACATCCTTAATTAACTGCATGGACCAAAGTTTGTATGGAAACATTCACCACCAAAATTCTCTCCAACAAAGGCAAAACTCAGTGCAGAGCAATAATAAGATTCTTAATCAGCTTCAAATGTCTACAAGACACAGAAGATATCATAATAATTATATGCATGATATATAAAGCAAAAGAGCATCATGGGCATGTTACATAAAGCAAAAGCTAGAAAGATGAACTGAATGGATTAAAATGAGAACACAACACACTGATGTAGAAAAGTCCTCTTCTTTTTTCTTAACTAATTGATCCATGTCTAACATTTGCCTCACTTGTGACAATGCAAGTGCACATGCTTATTAGATACATATCATCAATCCACGTGCTAGTTAGATTAACATTTATAATACAAATCATGAACTCTTTATCATTATCTCCACTTTATTTTGAATCATATTTCGTGCACTGTTGGCTTTATGATTACTAACACTGAATACTGTGTTGGCTTTTTGATCATTAACACTCCTAAGTATAGTATATATATAAAAAAGACAAGTGTGCACAATTTATATCAGAAATGAAAAACGAGATCTTGTTAAAACCCAAAAGAGGGTGGAGGCATTGCACAAATCAAAGCAAAGAGATAAGAGGACAACTGAATGTGGTCATTTTTTATCTTTGAGATGATATCAAAGTCAACTTGAAAGCAGATATATCTCCATCATAGGTGGTGTTTCACATAGTTATTTTCTCAAAACATGCACTGAATTCATCATAATCAAGTGATAAAATCCTCACGTTGAAAAATATTGTTCATATGTAACTTTCATGATTATACAATAGATTCAAAGCAAGAATGGAGTGAAAACATAGAATTAGAAAGTAGCTTTTGGTATATCTTACTGGAAAGCTAAAACAAAATTCAATACACATTGAAGAACTAATACCCAGTTAATAACTAAGCTCTGCATAAAATATTTTGACTAGTCCTTCCTTGCTCTGAACCTATTGAGCCAATAAGATCTTAAGAAAATAAAGGTTTATGAGATATGTTGCCGAGAAAAAATCATGTTATTAACAAAGATGTTTTGCTTCTGTATGGTACATGTATTCCAAAGTCATAAATCAACATTATTTAATAAATTTTACTCAAAAAATATTATTTCAGTAGAATAACAATGATAAAAAGAATATTGTGATAATTTACATCAAGTGAAGTAGTGCAAAAGAGGTAGTACATCTAAAGATGGTTCGCTGTGTATATACTGTTTTCATGGCTACTTCCAGAACTAATCATCAAAAAATTATATAAAATAAACGAAAAAAATCATATCAACAGATACCAAATACAAATCAGTGATTATCAAAAGCTCGAATTCCAGCGATCAAATCCACGAGTTTGTTTAAATTCTCTAAAACAACAATAAATATTAATTCGATCAGCCAAAACCCAGATTATCCACATGCATTCTCGTTTTATTCAGTTTTTCAAAAAATTCTTCACAGAACAACTAGGATTAAATAAATAAATAAATGTTCAAATACGTGAAAATCAACTTACAAAGAAAACCTCAATCGTTAGTTACTCAGCTCCGAACTCGAGAAAATTAGGGATTTGGAGATTTGGGATGTTAACGGACGTGAATTTGGGGGAAAGAAAACGTTTTGGAGGGAGAACAAAAAAAACGAGCGAAGGAATGAATTTGGGGGAGACCGTGCTTTCCAGGGTGTATGATTTTCCAACCAAAATAGGCACGAATTTGATACGGCTCAAAGCCGTATCAAATTTGATACGGCTAAAAACCATATCTAAACGTTTAGATACGGTTTTTAGCCGTATCAAATTTGATACGGCTTTGAGCCGTATCAAATAAGGCGGATAGGGGTGTGGCTAAAACAGCTTTGTGGTGTAGTGAAAAGAATAAACAAAAGAGTATGGAAAACATCACATCAACTCACCCTCTCATTTAATGCAAGCATGGAAAGGACAAGGAGGGGGTACACACGCATGGAAAGGTGGGTGGGGGAGGCTACACGTACGGCAAAGGGGGGTGTAGGCGGGTACATGAGGGTATGGAGTGAAGTGATGTGGTATAGTGTTGATTTGATGATAAGAAGTGACATATACCTATAGTTTATTCCTAAGACTAATCCTATATATACCCTCCCTCTCATTCTCTTCTCTCCTTTATCATTTTTCATCTTCTTCTTCATAAATCCTCACAAGCTCAAGAAACCATTAATGGCTTCCATGGTGAGATACCATAGCTAAACAACTCAAAACTCTTCGATATATACATCAATCTTTCTCCTCTCTTAATTCTAAGAACAACCATCCAAGAATCATCCACTCAAACTCACTCTAGTTCCAAATACCACCCTGGGCCGAACCATTTGGGAGTTAGGAAGGTCATTTCACTTGCTTCGAGACATCGGACGGCGGAGCTTTGACCGTAGGAACATATGGTGAAAGTTAGGAAAGCTTTTGGTGAGAAAACACTACAAAATCTAACTTTAAATAGCTTTGTATGCTAATGAATGCTAGACATGTTTTATTAAGTTAAAAACATGTTTGGATGGTTAAGTATGATGATTGGTTAATGATTTGGATAGTTAATCAACATACATGAAAAGTTAGTTAAGAAAAAGTTAGTAAACAAGTATATATAAGTTCATATTCATTTACAAGTTAATTAATGATGGTTAGTGATATATGATATGATTGAATGACTTGTTTAGATGTGATGATGTGTTATAAAAGTATATTGAGAAGTCACGACACACTTACCCTTACATGTATATATGGAAAAGTTAAGTCTCGTATAAAAGAAATCGGTAGGAAAATAGTAACTAAAAGTTATGAAAATTTTGATAAGTGTTTATAATAACTTGTATTCACTTATAAGTGTTTTGGAAGTGTTCCGAGGAAAGTCCGGAACAATTTACCAAATGGTCAAATCTGGGCATTTTCCCGAGTGACAGTTCGCGGTTATGCGACTTGTAATTTTGAACGGAAGTGTAAAATGTGTTTCAAGTCGGAATGACTAGAAACGGGAAAAATTTGTCCGTAAAATTAATAGCTTTCAAATGGATCTGAAAAGTTAAGTTTTCGATTTGAAAATCTCAAGTTATGAGTAAAATAGTTTTCAAAAAGATCGTTGTAAGAGCGGTTAAATCCATATTTTTATAAGTAGAGTTTTATAATTCTGGAAATTATCAAATAAATTTATAAATTCATTAATGATATAATATTGAGGTTTTGGAATATCAAAATGAGTTTATACTTAATCAAATTATGGAAAATGACCTAGTTAATCACTATTCACTAGCGATTAAGGAATTGGATTTTGAAATTAAGGAACCGGAAGGAGTTTTTGACCCAAATCTTTTATGAATGATTTCATAATAATTAATTATGATTTTTAAGATTTATTTAGGAATTTTCTAAAGATTTGAAAAAGGTCAAATTCTATAGCCAAATGATTGTTTAAATAATAAACAATATTTGGAAATAAGCTCGGAAGTGGCATTAGACTTCGAGGTATGGAAGCGACTGTTATTTAAAGGATAAAGAATGTGATCGAACCAAGGTCTGAGAGGAAATAATTCTCCAACTTGGAAGGCCTCATTGTTTGCTGATAAATAACTGAGTTTCAAATTGAAGACTTAAGTTATGAATAAGGTATTATCTCTGAATGAGAATTAAAGTAAATAATAGAAAAGGTTATGCGGTAATACCTAAGAGTACATCTTGTCCCGCCTGTGAGATCTGAGAAAGCAAACAAGGTGGTTAACAGGATGGGAAATCCATCTGATCTTGTTTATTTCTTAGACGAGGGGTGGAATGGATCGAAAAGTATATCTGGGTACTTATCAAAGATCACACAAAAGTTTTGACAAGATAAAGAAAAGGGAACTGGATAAGCGAAAAGGAATTGTAACTCGATTGTTGTGATGTTAAGTTGGGTAGTTTTCTGGGTGTCGATCTGATGTTGGTTTAGGCCTTCGGGGTTTGCACTTGGGAAATTATTCTCTTAATGTTTTACAATCAGGAACTGATTCTAATTTGGAAAAAGGGGTTAAGTAATTAAATTAAATGAGGCTTAACAATTTTGTATACACATATACACATTTTATTTCGATAACTGATATCGAAGGAACCTGGGTCGGATTTAGGGTAAAGTCCCGATCCAAAGACCACTTCGAATCAATGAAAGGCATTTCAGAAATGGATAAATGATTGAAGAAACCGAGAAGGAAAATCTCTATAACTTTGAAGACCGGAGATCTTCTATGGCAAGTGGGTTGCATGTTGATAACCTCGGAGTTGCTCCCGAGGTAAATGAATAGCAGTGATTCCTTATTGTAGGATATGCGATGATGCAAGGGCTGTGGCTACTGTGATTAGGGATGCAGTAGGGTGGTGCCTTCGGTTCATCCTTTACCTAGATGACTTGCATGGGAGAATGTCTGACAAAGCATTTCCAATGATTACGAACGTTGACTTTTACAAACGTACATCTGTTTGGTGGCGGAGAAGGCAACTTCTCTTAGCTTAACACCCTTCTCTGAGATGTACGAGCTCAGAGGTTGTATTTTTGTGGGAGTCAATTAGTAATTGGTGGATCTGACAATATGGCATTCATAGTGAATGAGCTGGAATGAAAAGGTAATGCGTTACCTCGAGCCTCATCAAATGGGGTGTGACTGAAACATGGCGTGCGGCATGATGAGTCATGTTTTAGCATCCATGAGAATGCCCACATTTTCCTTTTTGGATATAACTGATCTCCCGCTATATTTTGGGTCTGAAGGTTATGATGAGAGCGCTCTTGGATGGTCGGAAACGATCGGGGGAAATGGTGTATTCGGTCTATCGGTTTGTTAGACAGTCTTGTTTAGGCATTGGGTGGGGAACTCACACCCAGGTGCATCCCTCTAGAGGTGTACTGTACGGAAGGTAGTCCCTTACCTTGGTTGCTAGTATGGAATCTAATATCCAATAAGAACCCATAAGAGTTTGATTATAGACCAAAATGCTGGAATTTAATGAATGTAACAATTTTGGCTAAGATTCATAATTTTACTTGAAAAGCATTTTCAAAAAGCACAATGTCATTAAAAACAATATGCCATTATTTTGGCGTAATCACTTTTGGTTAGCATAAGGTAAAAACCTGTTCCGTGTTTTTATTCGGTGTGGTCTTATGAGATACCCTTTGTTTTCAAAAGCGTATTTTGATTTTCTCATAGCAGTCCCATGACTGACCCGGAGTGTTTTCCCTTTCCTTAAACTCTGGGTGCCCTATTTTTCCGGGCAGCCTAGTATTTAGATTAGTATGGAACATTTTGGAAGCTGGAGATATGAAGCCGAAGCCATGGAAAATGGAGGTTGGAGGTGGATCGTTAGAAGATATTATCTACTGTTATATCCGCTGCAATGTTTATGTGTTATTGATTTATGTATTTTGTATAGACACATGTGGGGGCAGGTAGTTATAACTGTCCCTGGCTGGGTTAGTATCTATCTTATTTCATGTGGAACACTATTTAAGTTAACTCTGATGTATAATTATATTTGATCCATGCGTATGTGAGAATCTGTTATTTCTATTGTCTATCTTTATTTCGTTAAACCATGATTATTCAAATTTATGGCACTCGAATTTGTGACATGGTTGTGTTAATGTCAATTCTCGGATGTCGGAATTTTGGGCTTCACAGCTTGGTATCGGAGCTTAGGTTAGAGAATACCTAAAAGCCTATTTGGGTTAAACTCATCAGAGATAGGATCAGTAATATCCTAGGATGAGTATCTCGTTAGAGATAGGGTTAGTAACACTCTAGAATGAGTATGAGTGTATATATGAGTGCATATTTGTAAATTTTATTTAAATAATAATAATAATACTCGAATTAAATCCTGCTTATTGTTTGCCCAAAGGTAATCTCGCTTCTATGTATTCTAAACAGATCTTGCTATAATCGGGTGGTAGGTATGGATACTAGAAGAACCCAACGAACCATGGCAGGCAGTGGCAGTGATCGGACAAATGAGGGAATCCGAAATGAAAACGTTCGAGCTCCGAATGCAAATGTGGGGGCACCGAATGTTAATGATCAAGTTCAAGAAGAATCAGTTGTACAAGAGGTAGTGGCTGTAATTCAGTCGATAGTCGACTTTGCTATGCTTTACAAGAAGTATACCAGACTAGGGGGTAAACCTTTCCAAGGGATGTCCGAAGTTTCTTTGGTTTGGCAGGATATTATAGGAGATTCATACAAGACTTCTCAAAGATTGCCTCACACCTAACAAAGCTGACCAGAAAGGATGTGAAATTCGAGTGGACAACGGAGTGCGAGGAAGCATTCAAGACACTGAAAGAAAAGTTGATAACAGCTCCGGTATTGACGATAGCAGGTAATGACGGCGGCATGACAATATACACCGATGCTTGTATAGAATGCGTAAGTGTGGTACTTATGCAACATGGTAAGGTAATCGCCTATGCAAGCAGGCAATTGAAGACCCACGAGAGGAATTATGCAACCCATGACTTGGAACTACTAGCCGTGATGTTCGCATTGAAGATGTGGAGATACTATCTCTTAGGAGAAAAAATTGACCTATACACGGATCATAAATCTTTGAAATATCTTTTTACTCAAAGAGATCTGAACATGAGGCAACAGCGTTGGCTGGAATTTTTGGCATCATATGATCTGGAAATTTTATATACACCAGGAAAGGCCAATGTAGTGACAGATGCGTTGAGCAGGAAGCACGCTGTAATCGCATGCTTGGTTATAACTCTGACTCTCTTAGAGGAGCAGAATAATGATCCATTTTTGTTAAGACTCGCTAAAGGGGTAGAAAATGGAGAAAATAAAAGCTTCAGGGTAGACAAGCATGGAATATTGAGGATGAACGGAAGAATATGTGTTCCGGAAGTGGATGACTTGAGATGGGAAGTGTTGATCGAATGCCATCAAGCTAAGCTTACTACCCATCCCGGAATCCACAAGATGTACAAGGACATGAAACGCACGTGGTGGAAAGGTATGAAATGAGACGTATCTATTTTTGTAAGCAGATGCGCTAATTGTCAATAGGTTAAAAGCGATCAATAGGAGGTTGTTGGATTACTTAGGCCACTAGAAATTCCATGTTGGAAATGGGATCAGGTATCCATGGACTTCATAGATGGACTACCAATATCAAGGAGAGATAATGAAGGGATATGGGTTGTTATAGACCACTTAACCAAAATCGCGCATTTGATCCCAGTTAAACCCACAAGAACAGCTGACAACTCTGGAAGAAATTTATATGAAGGAAATTGTCATACTGCATGGAGTCCCAACTAGCATCGTAAATCGAGACCCATTTTTTACCAGTCATTTCTGGGTAGCTTTGCAAGAAACTTTGGGAACAAAGCTGAACATAAGCACTACATATCATCCTTAAACAGATGAGCAGACAGAAAGAGTGAACCGAGTACTAGAGGATCTTTTAAGAGCTTGTGTTTTAGACTTCAGAGGATCTTGGGAAGACTATTTGCACCTAGTTGAGTTTCATACAATAACCGTTATCAGGAAAGTATAGGGATGGCACCATACGAAGCACTATATGGTTGCCCGTGTAGATCTCCAACGTGTTGGATAGAAACTGGTAATTGATCGATACTTGGCCCTGACATGGTAAGAGAAGCAACAGAGAAAGTTGATATGATCCGAAAAAAATTAAAAGTAGCGTAGAGAAGACAAAAGAGCTATGTGGATCAAAGACGAAGGAATTTGGAATATGCTATGGGGGATCACGTATTCCTGAAAATATCTCCTGTGAGGGGAGTAGTCCGATTTGGTAAAATCGGTAAGTTGGTGCCAAGATATATTGGACCTTTTCCTGTTCTCCGAAGAATTGGCCCATTGGCATACAAAGTTAAGTTGCCAGAACGATTGGCGGGTGTGCATGATATATTCCATGTATCTCAGTTGAGGAAGTATGTACATGACCCAGGATCTGTGATTGAAGTAACGACACAAGAAGATTTAGAGGTAGAGCCAAACTTGACGGTTGTTAGAGAACCTCTTCGAATCATCGATAAAGATGAGAAACGGTTAAGAAGGAAGGTTGTGAAACTGGTTTTGGTTCAGTGGAGTGGAGATCTTGCAGATTGCACATGGGAAACTGAAGACCGGGTGCGGAAGGCATATCCGGAATTTAGACTAGAAGGGTAATAGATCCTTGAGTAATGGAACGATTGTAAGTGTACTCACCGCATGTGGTGTAGTCACTAGTTATGTATCCTTTTGTATTCAAACCAATATAAATATATATCTCTTTATTTGAAGTTATCTTCGTGTGGAAATTTCGAGTACGAAATTCTTTTAAGGAGGGGAGAATGTAACGACCCGGAAATTTATAAATATGAACTAGAGATATAATTGAATAGAATATTCAATTATTGAATTTATTGGAATATGTTAATCTGTTAATTTCATAGTGAATTAAATAAATGTTTAATTAATATAAAATAATGGAAATATTATTTATAAACTTGGGCTACATAATTATATTTACAAAAATATAATAAGAAATATGACTGATTTATGAAATTTAGATACACTACAGAATATCGTGCAGAAGTTGTTGAACGTCATCGGAACATTATGTGTAACCGGTATACATACATGAGACATATGTATGTAACCACACACAAATAAAAAAATAAAAAAACATGTATATATGTGTGTATAATATAGAGTATAGATGCATATGAATACACACACACACACACACACACACACATATATATATATAATATTCATAAGAAAAGAATAAAAAAAAGAGTATGCAAAACATCACATCAACTCACCCTCTCATTTAATGCAAGCATGGCAAGGACAAGGAGGGGGTACACACGCATGGAAAGGTGGTTGGGGGAGGCTACACGCACGACAAAAGGGGGGTGTAAGCGGATACATAAGAGTATGGAGTGAAGTGATGTGGTATAGTGTTGATTTGATGATAAGAAGTGACATATACCTATAGTTTATTCCTAAGACTAATCCTATATAAACCCTCACTCTCATTCTCTTCTCTCCTTTATCATTTTTTCATCTTCTTCTTCATAAATCCTCTCAAGCTCAAGAAACCATTAATGGCTTCCATGGTGAGATACCATAGCTAAACAACTCAAAACTCTTCGATATATACATCAATCTTTCTCCTCTCTTCATTCTAAGAACAACCATCCAAGAATCATCCACTCAAACTCACTCTAGCTCCAAATACCACCCTGGGCCGAACCATTTGGGAGTTAGGAAGGTCATTTCACTTGCTTCGAGACATCGGACGGTGGAGCTTTGACCGTAGGAACATCCGGTGAAAGTTAGGAAAGCTTTTGGTGAGAAAACTCCGCAAAATCTAACTTTAAATAGCTTTGTATGCTAATGAATGTTAGACATGTATTATTAAGTTAAAAACATGTTTGGATGGTTGAGTATGATGATTGGTTAATGATTTGGATAGTTAATTAACATACATGAAAAGTTAGTAAATAAGTGTATATATAAGTTCATATTCATTTACAAGTTAGTTAACGATGGTTAATGATATATGATATGCTTGAATGACTTGTTTGGATGTGATTATGTGTTATAAAAGTATATTGAGAAGTCACGATGCACTTACCCTTACATGTGTATACGGAAAAGTTAAGTCTCGTATAAAAGAAATTGGTGGGGAAATAGTAACTAAAAGTTATGAAAATTTTGATAAGTGTTTATAATAACTTGTATTCACTTATAAGTGTTTTGGAAGTGTTCCGGGGAAAGTCCGGAACAATTTACCAAATGGTCAAATCTGGGCATTTTCCCGAGTGACAGTTCGCGGTTATGCGACTTGTAATTTTGAACGGAAGTGTAAAATGTGTTTCAAGTCGGAATGACTAGAAACGGGAAAAATTTTGTCCGTAAAATTAATAGCTTTCAAATGGATCTGAAAAGTTAAGTTTTCGATTTGAAAATCTCAAGTTATGAGTAAAATAGTTTTCAAAAAGATCCCCGTAAGAGCGGTTAAATCCATATTTTTATAAGTAGAGTTTTATAATTCTGGAAATTATCAAATAAATTTATAAATTCATTAATGATATAATAATGAGGTTTTGAAAGATAAAAATGAGTTTATACTTAATCAAAAGTATAATTATGGAAAATGACCTAGTTAATCACTATTCACTAGTGATTAAGGAATTGGATTTTGAAATTAAGGAACCCAAAGGAGTTTTTGACCCCAAATCTTTTATGAATAATTTCATAATAATTAATTATTGTTTTTAAAATTTATTTGGGAATTTTCTAAAGACTTAGAAAAATGGTCAAATTCTATAGTCAAATGAATTGCTTAAATAATAAACAATATTTGGTAATAAGCTCGGAAGTAGCATTAGACTTCGAGGTATGGTAGTGACTGTTATTTAAAGGATAAAGAATGTGATCGAACCAAGGTATGAGAGGAAATAGTTCCCCAACTCGGGAGGCCTCATTGTTTGCTGATAAATAACTGAGTTTCAAATCGAAGACTTTAGTTATGAATGAGGTATTATCACTGAATGATAATTGAATTAAATAACAGAAAGGGGTATGCGGTAAAAGCTACGAGTACATCTTGTCCCGCCTGTGAGATCTGAGAAAGCAAACAAGGTAGTTAACAGGTTGGGAAATCCATCTGACCTTGTTTATTTCTTAGACGAGGGGTGGAACGGATCGAAAGGTATATCCGGGAACTTGTCAAATATCACATGAAAGTTTTGACAAGATAAAGAAAAGGGAACTGGATAAGCAAAAAGGAATTGGAACTCGATTGTTGTGATGTTAAGTTGTGTAGTTTTCTAGGTGTCGATCTGATGTTGGTTTAGGCCTTCGGGGTTTGCACTTGGGAAATTATTCTCTTAATGTTTTATAATCAGGAACTGATTCTAATTAGGAAAAAGGGGTTAAGCAATTAAATTAAACGAGGCTTAACGATTCTGTATACACATATACACATTTTATTTCGATAATTGATATCTAAGGAACCGGGGTCAGATTTAGGGTAAAGTCTCGATCCGTAGACCACTTCGAATCAATGAACGTTGTTACAGAAATGGAAAAATGATTGAAGAAACCTATTTGGAAAATCTCTATGACATTGAAGACTGGAGATCTTCTACGGCAAGTGGGTTGCTTGTTGATAACCTCAGAGTTGCTCCCGAGGTAAATGAATAGCAGTGATTCCTTGTTGTAGGATCTGCGATGATGCAAGGGTTGCGGCTACTGCGATTAGGGATGCAGTAGGGTGGTGCCTTTGGTTCATCCTTTACCTGGATGACTTGCATGGAAGAATATCTGACCAAGCATTTCCAATGATTACGGACGTTGACTTTTACAAACGGACATCTGTTTGGTGGTGGAGAAGGTAACTTCTCTTAGCTTAACATCCTTCTCTGAGTCATACGAGCTTGGAGGTTGTATTTTTGTGGGAGTCAATTAGTAATTGGTGGATCTGGCAATGTGGCATTCAGAGTGAATGAGCTGGAATGAAAAGGTGATGCGTTACCTCGAGCCTCATCAAATGGGGGATGACTAAAACAGGGTGTGCGACAAGATGAGTCATGGTTTAGCACCCATGAGAATGCCCGCATTTTCCTTTCTGGATATAACTGATCTCCCGCTATTTTCGGGTCTGAAGGTTGTGATGAGAGCACTCTCGGAAGGTCAGAAATGACCGGGGGAAATGGCATATTCGGTCTATCGGTTCGGTAGACAGTCTTGTTTAGGCATTAGGTGGGAAACTCACACCCCGATGCATCCCTCTAGTGGTGTATTGTACGGAAGGTAGTCCCTTACCTTGGTTGCTAGTATGGAATCCAATATCCAATAAGAACGCGTAAGAGTTTGATTGTAGACCAAGATGCTAGAATTTAATGAATATAACAATTTCGACTAAGATTCATAATTTTACTTGAAAAGCATTTTCAAAAAGCACAATGTCGTTAAAAATAATATCCCGTTATTTTGGCGTAATCACTTTTGGTTATCATAAGGTAAAAACTCGTTCCGTGTATTTATCCGGCGTGGTCTTATGAGATACCCTTTGTTTTCAAAAGCATATTTTGAGTTTCTCACACCAGTCTCATGACTGACCCGTAGTGTTTTCCCTTTCCTTAAACTCTAGGTGCCCTATTTTTCTGGGTATCCTAGTATTTAGATTAGTATGGAGCATTTTGGAAGCTGGAGCTATGAAGCCGAAGCCATGGCAAATGGAGGTTGGAGCTGGATCGTTAGAAGATATTATCTACCGTTATTTCTACTGCAGCGTTTATGTGTTATTTATTTATGTATTTTGTACTGGCACATGTGGGGGCTGGTAGTTATAACTGTCCCTGGCTGGGTTAGTATCTATCTTATTTCATGTGGAACACTATTTAAGTTAACTTTGATGCATAATTATATTTGATCCATGCGTATGTGAGAATCTTTTATTTCTATTATTTATCTTTATTTCTTTAAACCATGATTATTCAATTTTCTGGCACTCGAATTTGTGACATGGTTGTATTAATTTCAATTCTCGAAAGTCAGAATTTTGGGTCGTTACAACACAAGATTACAAAGTGCATTACAAACAGTAGACTAAGCAATAACAAGGCTACATAATCTTCTAAAACCACATAGATACATCTGAATTAAACAAATAAACTTATTCCCCTTATATTTTCTCCTTATATGTTTCCAAATATCAAACAAGAGTTTTCTCAGCAAGCCCAAAAACTCGAAACCACAACCCACTAGATAAGTAAAAACATGTTTAGCAGCCCTCATATGATAATCTTCTACTAAAACGTCTAACAAAAACATGTGAAAGAAAATGGCTTGAAATGTCCTTCATGTGATTCTTCATATGTGATATTGGTTAGCAAACGGTTATCATGACCGTAAACCCCACACCATGCACGTTGTTTGCGCCAAAGTTGGTCACAAACCCCGAATGTTGTGAAAGCACCAGTGTATGAATATAAATCAACAATATTCACACACAAATCTCAAATCTAAGCAAACAGAGTATCACAATTCAGAAATAATGAACATAAACACAAGATTTATAGTGGTTCGGCGATCTTGCCTACGTCCACTCTGAAGTTGATGATTTTATTGATGTTCACTTGATGATTACAATTTCTTCTGATGTAGAACAACTGATTATATGATTATAATATGAATCTAAGGAAGCAGTGGTGATTCTGAGTAAATCTGGCAGAGTGTGGGCGCTCTTTAGCTCCTAAAATTGTCCGACCTCTTTTCTGAATGACCAGGGGCTCTATTTATAGGTGTAGGAGGCTGATATTTCGCCTAAATTGAGGGGAGACCAGTTCTAGAACGTGAGGGGGCCCACATGCCCGCTCTCAGGAAATCCGGGCCCACTTTGGGATAGATTCGACCCTTGGTTCGAATCGATTAAGAAATCGTCCAATCGAGATGAAATTTGGCATGAACATTCTTCTATGCATATGCAAGCTCTTGTGAAAATTTCATAGCATTTGGACTTGTAGATCTCGAGTTATGATCGATTCAAGATCGTGTTCTTCGTCCTATGGATTCGTTCGAATCGATATGGTTCGAATCCATGCTTCTGCACGTGAGGATGGTGACGTGGTGCATGTGCTTCGGGTCAATCCCCCTTTTTCTCCGAGTTTACTGGGTCTAATCCTTGGTTTTAGCTGTGTGGACTTTGTGGATTCGAGGTGATCGATTCGAAGACGCGCTTCCTTCGAATCGATTGGACCAGCGTTCGTTCGAATCGATCAGGGTATGCCACCATTGATCGATTCGAATTTGCTTCAACAGGGTGGATTCGAAGACAGTTATCAGATGGAGTCGAAGTCCCTACAACTGCATGGATTCGAAGGGTTTCTCCTTGATGGACTCGAAGGTGGGAATACTCTGATGGATTCGAATTAGGGGAGGCTTTGGATGGATTCGAACGTTGAGGCTGCTTTGATGGAGTCGAAGCAATGGTACTTCTCGTGGATTCGAAGTAATGTAGGGACGATAGATTCGAACCTAGGGCTTGGCTCTGATCGATTCGAACCATAGCATATCTCTTCCATTATATACCGGCGATAACTTGAGCATATGAACTCGGATTGTCTCGAAATTTGGAACGTTGGTTCCCACGGCTTTGCTCGACCTGTCTTATCAATTGTAGCCCGATCCGGACTCGAGAAAATTTTATCGATATCCATGGTGAACTTGTGATGTGACAGATCTCCAAGGTGGACTTTCATTGATTTCTAGTCAATTTTTTGGTGTTACAGCCTTGCCAAAAGGCGGGATAACACATGTATCCCCTCACATGAGTTATTTCTTCTCAAACTTGCGCATGTGATTGTGATGAACGTCCGAATCCTGGTTTCACATCCCGCTCTCAATTTATGTTCATGAAAACTGTATAAAGATCAAGTTTTACAAAATGGGCATGTAAAACCCAATCTCACATCTCGTTCGAGATTTGAACATGTTCCATTTCTTGATTGGTCAGAATGCTAGATCTAAAGTCTAAATGCCACCACATTCACTCATATGAATTAGATTTGAAACTTTATTCGCCACCCACGCCTACTCCTGCTATTGTAATTTTGTGAAATTAGTCAAAGCTAATTTTGGGATTCGAACTCATATGAGTGAACCTCCATCAGTCTAAAGGTGGATGACTTTGATTTCTAGATTTCTGCTTTTGTCGTCGACGTTGTATGACTATTTCTCCAATTCTGTAAATCTTGATCTGAAAACCGGAGATGATTAGCATAAGATCTTAGAAATATATAACATGATATCGCCTATTGAACGCATCCTCCACATCTGAAACTTGCTTTGAACTGGAGAACACATCGCCTGGATTAGAGATGGAACGGCTTAGGATATGAAATTATAAATACGGTTTCCCCTTTCATAAATAACCAAAGGGAACGGTGAAATTAAACTTAGATTTGCAAATCCCTAAAATTGAATTGAAACACAAAATCGCCTGTTAGTTTCTCTCCCCATGAGAGAAGAAAAGCAATTAGTTGGCTATGTGTGTGTGTTTATATATATCAGAGCGTCGATGTATTCCCCCAAAAAGGAAACTGCTTCGCAAAAAAAATTCGATGGTTAACCAGCCCCAACTACTAAGGTTGATGACTCTTAGATATGGCTTTATAATATAGCCAGCCGTATTACTACCACACCTCAAAGACCTATCTAAGGGTTAACTAGCAAACCTTCAACTAAATAAACAAACAAGAAAACTTAAGACCGGTGTAGGTCCCATACGAACTCAATACATGTAGGAAGTGTAATTCATACAGGCTTAACCCAAGTCATTGCTAACAGCTGCTCAAGACTGATGGTGGCCTCGTCCTATGCCCAACCCTACTCCATAAATACTGGTTTACTAAACAATGCTCGTATGGCTTCGACTACCATCAAAAATCTCATTTAGATTTGCCTAATGCAAATTAAGGAAAATGTCTATTATCGGTTACCTAATACCTTTAGTTTGGAAATGAAGTTGACCCTACTTTCCCAATTAGGCACTGTCGTAGGTTATTTAAGGGTTCGTAAATAGAGCAGAGGCAAACCTAATAGTTGTTATCCGGGTTTTTAACCCAGCAGGACCCACTAGAAAGCAGAACAATCTCATAATATTAGGATGGCTTAGAACCTAACCAGAAAGGCTAAGGCAAGGAGTGAACGATAGTCAAGCTATATTACTGAGACAACAACCAAGATAGATTAAACCAAGGGACCAGCCTTCATATAGCCCAATCAGCAGTTGAGTGCAAACAGCTAGTGAACTACCATCAAAACGGAACAATGTGCAACGAGGCTGCGCAAGCAACAACGATACAAGACCATGGAAACATCTCCAATTCCAAACTCTAGAAAAATCCTAAGTGCTTGGATCATCAGAAACTCATACCTCTCCACAAACCTTCCAACAAGACAGCCAATGAATACTACGAAAGGAGGCCAAGACAACTAAAGAATACTAGGAAAGGAGGCCAAGACCTTGGCTTGCAAAATGAGCCAAGTCTATGGGTTGCCAGCGACCCATGGCTTTGCCTCGTTTTGCGAGCCAAACTCCCCTTGGGCCATTTAATACCTACCTACGAGCTGATGAAGACATGGCCTAGCCCAGAAGCTCTCCGTCTCATATAAATACCATCCTACCTGCAACATAAATTGGGTCCTCTCCGGACTGGTTGCTGAAGCCCTGCTGGAATTATTCTTCACTCTCTACCTTCCTCACAACAATCTTCAAAGGAATTCACTGTGATTCTCCTGTGGATTCTAACTCTGGGGATTCAATCTAGATAAAGATAATCAAAGCCTTATAATCAAACATCTCTTGTAACAGCAATCAGTCTATAGTAAAACTATAAAGTGGGTGTAGGCTTCATTAACAGCCGAACCACTATAAAAATTATCTGTCTTCTTTCTTTTACTGCTCTTTTTCTATATCTGTTATCTGTGATATTGCTCTGTCAGAACAGGGCTGGTGCTTTCAAATCCAAACCAGGGTGTTGGTCCATTTTTTGGGTCAACAATAGCCATTTAATACTTTCGCCCCGAATTAAACCCTTTGACAACCCTAAAGGTACTTAGCCATTTAATATTTCAAATCCAGGTGGACCCCTTGGTATATTTTCCAGACCTATATGCAAACGTATACACACCTATAGTTGGAGATGTCCCACATCAGTAACATGTATACACAACTCCCGATAGCCCCTTGCGGAGGGCAGACTTCCATTATGTAACATTACTTACCTTGCATCCCAACCCATACCAAACCAAGACATTTGTAATTAATCTAAATATTGGGTTAGGCCTAATAATCCACACTCATTGCAAATGTACTATTGAGGTATAATTTCAATTATGGAAATTATTACACCTCTTAAGTTTGTTATCTATTCATATTTATCTATTTACTTGCTATGACTTCTTCTTATTCTATACATTACTGCCTTTATTTCTCCTTTCCAAAAATGTTGTTAATGACATTTATTTATCATGCCTCTTTAATTTTCCTTTACCCGTGCCATATTTTGTCTTTGTAATTAAATTCATTTAATGGTTTGATGCCAATTTTTACTAGATTACAACATCTTCCCATTTACTCCTTAATTCATTACCTTATTCATACTTAGCATTTTATTTATAATTAATATGATAACATACAATTAATTGCACATTATCACACCTAAATGTATTTATGATATATTTGATGTTTGTTTGTTTATTTCTTAAACTTATACTTTACTTTAGATATATATATTTATTTAATTGGCAGACGAGATTATTTATATTTCTATAACTTTTTAGTTTCTACATTTAGGTATTTCGGATATACACTTATATGTAACTTCCACAAAAATATATATTTCCATATTTTAATACAATGAAATCGTATTTTCCAAAGAAGGAAATGTTTTCGTTGCAATTTTCCATAAACTACCCAAATGTAGGATTGTGTTGTGTTTGAAATTTCAAGGAATTATCTTTTTCTATTTTTATTGAAATAAACTATGCAAAATACGAAAAGATGTTCCTACTTTTCACATCTCTTTCAATTGGACATATTTCTTGTTATTCAAACGATGCACTTTTCATATAAAATTATGAGGTTGGACAATTTATGGGAATTGCTATGGAGATTCTACAATTCCAATGAATTAAAATATAGAAATTTAAATCTCAAATAAAATTAAAGCATCTCCAATTGATGATTATCAAGTCTGACAATTTACGACCCAATTAATCAAAAATCTAGAATTAGCTATGCAATTCTATAAATATTATATTTCATAAACTTTAGGGACTATTCTTCCTAACTTTCAAATCTTGGGTGTGTATATATATCATTTCGTCAAAGTTAAACAATTTCTGAATATGTATGCAAGGTTTTCAAGTTAAATTTATTTATTTAAGGCTATAATTCAATGGTTTCCATATAGGCATAAAAAATTGGATTCCAATAATATAAATTTAGTATTATGTAAAATACAAAATTTTCCACTCACCTTTTTGCTTTTAAATCTCTAGATCCAAATCCATTCCTCTCACTTGACTCCTTTTCTTTACAACCAAAAATATGTATATAAAAGTGCATATGTACCCATTAGAATTACAGAACTGATAGGAGATTTGAGATAAGTGGAGTCTACATTTATAAATCCATAATTTACCTTTTCCACGGAATTGATTCACTCCTTCTCTTCTTCTCTTTTATTTTCTATCCTTCTTCAAAATATATATATATAATATTTTTATAATTTCTATAAATAGTGGAGAAGGAAGCATGATAGAGCTTTGCTCGATATCGGAAGAAAATTGAGGGGCTAGGCCAGTATTTATAGGCTTTGGAATAAATTCTGTTTGTTAGATTATTATTTATTAAATTCAGGCCATTACACCGAGGTTCAGATAGGCATCGGCCTTAATCGATCGGTCGATATGAGCGATCGACCACTTGCGGTGACTGGCTCTACATAGTTATCGAGCGATGGTCCTGGTGATTTTATTTCTTAACGATGTTATTATTTTTATTAGCAGTGTTTATTTTCCATTAATTATTGATATTTATTTTCTTAATCCTTTTTAAATTATTTTCGATCCGAAATCTTCAAACGTCGATAACTTCTTCACTTATGTAGGAAATGTGGATTACGGATCTTAAGGCAGAATTAACACTAGCAGGGGGTGAATAGTGTTTAATTAATTTTATGAATCTTTTTGAAATCTTTTCAAATTAAACCAAAACGATGCAATTCACAAAAACGGAGACAATCATAGAACCAGGATGCAAATAGTAAATAAAAGCAGTAAAGGAAAGAACACACCGGAATTTATACTGGTTCAAAGTTACCCTACATCCAGTCCCACACAATTTCTTGTGCAGATTTCTTTTCAAATATAATGTCGATATTATAACCTTGATTTCAAGGCCACGAGATACACCCTCCTGTCTCCGAGTCCAATGCAAAATCTCTTGATTTAACCAGGGAGCATATGATATGAGGGGTAAGCTGCAACTGCATTTATAGTGTTCCACTACGAAGCAGCAAGGGAAAATAAGGGTCGATAAGGATAAGGAGTGGAGTGGGAGGCTGATAAGGATGTTGAAGTAAATCTTTGCAACTAACTACCACGTCCCTATGGCAATAAACTTCCTTTCTTGGAGGAGGGTGACGAGGTGCAATAGGAAGTGCCATAGGAGATGGTGGCGGATGATAGGACTCCTCTGATTATCTCGACTCCTGGGAAGATTACCACCTTGACGACAGATCCTAGTGAATCGACCACCAATGACATTTTGGTATACAAGCAATTGATTTTTGATAATGATTTCCAAATCATTGGGACCTCCTGCCCCTATGAGTTATGGAGTAGTAGTTGATCTGTTTACCTTTTTTATTTGGATGATGCCCATTGATGGAACTTCTTTTGTTGAATATCATTGATTGTTTCTTTTATAATGAAATCCGTTGTTATAGGCATGTTGGTTTGTTTTAATACTCTATGTGTGCCTCTTACTTTTCTGCTAGCATTGTTCATGTATGTATATCTATACTTGTTTTCCATTCTTGCTTTTTATATGTTCCTAAGCCAGGCGGTTCAAGCATCCCCGACGCTGTTCAAGTAACCATGTAGATAGCCTTTTTGTGCATAATATAACAAATAAGTAAATGCAAGGAAAACGAAGAGTATCCAAACCAAACAAACTTATTACCACTAAGGCAGCATGCCCATAGGTTTGCAAAGAGGATGTGAGCTGGTGACTGGGTGCCCTTAGGTGGTCGCTTAGTGCTTAACTAGAGCTGCCTTGGTTGTACTTGTGGGTCATTGATGGGCTTGGTTTTACTCGAAAAGGCCACTTTAAGTGTTGAAGTTATCCGACACTACAGATGCCATCTTTGAGGTTAGAACATGGGTAACAACGCTACAATGACATTGGTGCCCCAACTTGGTGGAGGGATGAACAACATCACGTGTACACGAATCGGGACCATGCCGTGTGTGACCGCGCCATCGGTTCGTCGATGCCTTTGCATGAAATGGAGCATTGAGTAACTAGTGCATCCTCATGGAGCAGCATTATGGACACCATGTTTGAGGTTACAACATGGGTAACCGTGTCGCCATGGCACTAGTGCCCACCTCGCTAGAGGACATGAAACATCACAGGAGAATAAGTTGGGACCATGGCATGGATGGTCGCATCACTGGTCCGTCGATGCCTCATGCATAGATGGGAGCACTGAGTGGCTCGCACATCCTCTCGTAGTAATTTTGGGCATTCTCGGGTTACAATAGTGGGCCTCCATGGCCTGCCCTCTCCGAATAGCTATGGCCAAGGCTATACTTGGCAAGGAAAAAATAGTTGATTGGCTTGTTTTAGCCGGATTGCCTTGCTGATACTTGAATGAAAAATGTTTAGGGAACGCACTATTTACATTCCATACTTAGAATAGTTAATAAAAAAATTCTTTTGCCTTATAATTGTGGAAAAATCACATAGCCTTATACTGCAACATTACACAATTTCATACATAATATGCCCAAAGGCACTCTGAATTCCAAGTGTGGAACATATGGGTGCCATCGGGGTTGTAACACCCCGTAAAAATTAAAAGGAAAATAACTAATTAGAATAAGGCTAAAAATGGATATTTTGTAAACAATGGAATTTGGCTAGGAAAGTTATACAATTGCATTTATAGTGATTTTCTGATCAACTTTCATATGTAAAGTTTTATGATCGGTGCTTAAACGGAAAATTTATCAACGTTTGAAGTTTTCGAATTTGAAATAATTCAAACGGATTTAAATTTGAAAACTTAGTTAATGTTAATGTTTGAAATTAAAGACATTAATAAATATTTTTAACATTGATAGAAATATTAGGATTTAAGGAAACGTTAAATAAACCTTAACATTATTATAAAAATAGGAAATAAATAAAATAAATCGGCAGCAATTAATCCACATTCCATATAAGAAACCGGTCGACCGCCTCTACGAGGGCCGATCGACCGCCTAAGGAGGAGCGGTCGACCGATGAAGGTATGGCGGTTAAGGTTTCGTTAAGCATGAACAGCCCAGATTTTATTATTTTTAACCAACTTAAATCATAAGGTCTGGGCACCCTCTAACCATTATAAATAATAGGCTAGCCCCTAACGAAACCCCGTCAGTCTTCTTCCTTGATTGGATTCAAGAGTTCAAATCAATGAGGAAAAGGTAATAGGTTTATATAGATATACATTTTTCTATTTGTATTCTTCCCTAATCTCTGAATTCTAAATCTAATTTATATACAATTGAATTATTGTACATTTCAAAGAAAGGAAATCTGAATGAGCAGTTAGGAAAAGGCGTGTATTGAATTCAAAGTGAAGCCGGATACGATATATGAGTGGAAATCTTAGTTTTTCACATTTTTAGTATTTGAATTGTAGAAGTTTGGATTTTTTTATGCCCTGGGATAATTTATACATGAAAACCCTAAAACAAAAACCCCAAAATTCCCCCAAATTAAATGTCAATTCTTAGGTTTATTGGAATCTCGATTGTTTTGTATTAAAATAGTAGAATTTGTTTTCCTATTACAATTTGAATATTTTATATTCTATTCCACTTCTTACTTTTCTCTATTATTGTGTTAGAGGGTTCTAAAAAGAAAATAAATTAGGAAGTGGTGTGTAAAGTTTGAATTCTCCTATTCATAGTTTAAACTGCCTATTTCCGTAATTCAAATATGAATCCTTTTTTCATTGTATATGTAAAAGTAGAATATAATATAAAGGGTTTAAATTGTAAGTTTTATTCCTTGAAATAGAGGCGCTAATTCTACTATATTATATAAAATAAATTTGGTATTTGATTCTATTTTTTAATGCAAGTTTAATGATTGGCTAAGGATATTAACTATTTTGTAAGTTATTGTATGGAGTTAGACTTGTATGAATTTGGAAGTTTTTACATTTAAACGTTTAATATGGGAAGCGAAAAATTTCGCATGCTTAGGAATATTTATTTAGCCTAACTTACGTATGTATAAATATATTAGCATATAAATATATTAATAACGTATAACTAATAACTTATTAATCGTGTAATATAGAATAATTAGGTTAGTAAATAACATTAAAAGCTTAGAAGAAAGTTAAGGATAATTATGGAAATTAGTCCATAATTAAAGGTGAAATAAGAAGTTTTCCTTATATGGCCTTAGCTTGTAAATGCGGATGAGGTATATTATATACATTAGTATCTATTTACGGTAGTATGTTAGGAGGGCGGGAAAATGGCTAAGTTACAGGGATGCGAGGTCAGTCAAAGCATATAGAAGTCTTCCCAGCTAATCTCGCTACCAACAATATGATTTTAGGACTGATGTGAGATATTGCCTACAATAAGTACCCATGGTAGACGCGAGGTTAGTCCCAATTCTATATGATAAATCTATTCAGCTAATCTGGCTACCAGTATCAACGAATAGGCGAACTAATGTGAGACGTCACGGCTCGGGTATGAGCTATAATATGGATATCTATTAGGCGCGGTAGTGGGAAATCTCAAAAGGGACCCTCTTCGGGGTCGAGGTATTAAGTGGATATTGTAGGGTCCGCCTCTTCCAATAAATAAAGTTTGAAGTGATGGGATTTCTTACGATGTCAGTTAGGAAGTAACAGAGAGGGGTCCACCCTGGGTTAGGTATTGAATGATGGGGATCTATCTACGATATAGGTATTAAATGGCCAGAGTTTGCCTAATTCCCATTAAAGAGGTATTAAGTGGCTTGAGTACTTTCTCTCACATTGTTAGGACATGATTAATAGTAGTTGCGTTGGACTGGAATGGGCCTTTAGTTACAATTGAAGGTACGTTATGGATTTGGACTAGAAGAGCCTTTGAGCTTACATTTGGAGGTATTTTTGATAGGTTATAGTATAGGATGCGTAAGACCTTTTACTTATCTAAATGATACTACCCAAATAATATTATGGTAAGACTTGAGATTTTTTTTCACTAGACATTATTGTTCTGACCCCCTCCTTATTACAATACACAGGTTAGGGGTAACAATGTTGATAGATTAGACAAAAGCAGCTGCGAAGGCTTGTGGCAGGTTATATATCTATTTATGTTTTTGATATATTTTGATGTACCCAGTTTTAGACATGTTGATGTGGTTTTTGGGATATTGTATTTTTTATATTTGAGATGATATGTTGTATTTCTGAGATTTGATTTTTCCTGAAATGGGTACTTATTTCTGTTATTATATTTTATCCTTTCTTCTATGAGATTCTAATAGCATAGATAGATAGCTTTATATATTGTTTATTGTATCAATTTTACCAACCAACATGCAGCTTTGGAATGGGCCTAAGGTTCAATGAGCTTTTATTGGATCGAAAAATAGGATAGTTTCAGAGAGTGTTGTTACATTTGGTATTAGAGCTTAGGTTACTCGATCAACTTGATTAGGTATATGTAAGAATGCATATTTGTTATTTTTGAAAGAATTTCTCAAAACCCTACTATACATATACATACTTATATTTATACTTTTATGAGCATACACACACATATTAGGCAAATTTTTATTTTAGCAAATAATATTATCTTAGAAAGTTGTAACTAAAAGTTCAAAACTACAGATAGTTGATTATGGCTGAAAACCGTTCCTCTTAGGCTAGGAACCCCTCCACTAAAGAAATACCCACAATTAGGAGGGCACCGAAATGGTTCAAGCAATACCTAAGGCATGTAGGGCAAGTTCCCATTCCTCAACAAGCTGCATCCTCAGCACTCGCTGCTCCACCTATTAAAGCAGCAACTTGCCCACTAGACTTCCTCGAATTGTGTAAAGACTTCCTGAATATGGAAGGATGAGTATATACAGGAGTTGAATGTTTTATGGAAACAGTGGCTTAAATTAATGACCGTGAACATATATTTTGGGAGATAGGATGGTAAGATCGGATCAAAAGGAGGATGGCTTCATGCCATCTAAAAGGGGAGGCGCAAGATTGGTCAACTGTAGTGGCTAAGGAGAATGTCGAGGAGGGAATCACTTCGGCTAAATTCAGAACTCACTTTGAGTCGCGATTTATGTCCAGAGCTAAAGTAAGTTTGCAATTGGAAAAGTTTATACAACTTAGGCAGGAAGATTCCACGTTGAAGGAGTATATCGATAAGTTCATGGAGCTAGCTAAGTTCAAATTGAGTCTGATTGATACCCCCGTAAAGAAGGATATGTAGTTCATTAACAGACTGAATTCTCAACTTAGAGAGCTGCTTTTGACCCAAGTATCCACGGGCGCCACTTATGAGATGATGGTTGAAATGGCCCTGCTGCAGACTACTAGTATATAGGAGAAGGAGAAGGTGGAACCGGCGTAAAATCAAGGTAGAACTAAGAAAGGAGGGCTTTAGACGGACAAAGAAGGCCAAATAAAAAATCAAGAAGGGAAGTGTAACATGCCGTAGATGTCAGAAGAAGGTACATGTTGCTAAGGACTGCAAGGTATGCTAGATGAGAGAGGAGTTCAAAGGAAGATGTTATCACCACCATGAGGAGGGACACTGCAAGAATCAGTATCTAAAGTTAGCAAAGGAGGGGCAAAGTAGGCAAGCTTATGCCATTGAGGTTGTACATATCTCAAGTAGACTTTCTCCTAGAGATCAAGGAAAAGCCACAATGGAAGGTACAATTTTTTATTTTTGGGAATACTATTCGTACGTTATTTGACTCGGGAGCATCACATTCATTCATAGCTAGAAATGTAGTTAACTCCTTGCATCTAAAACCCAAGTTGTCACCAACCCAATGGTCATGTAAAATCCTATTGGGGGGTCGACACACCTTTCTTTGATTGGTAAAGACCTAGTTGTGGATATATTTAACAACGATTTTATATGTGATGCGTATGTTCTTGGTTTTGAGGGGTATGGACTTATTTCAAGGATGGATTGGTTATCTTACTACGAGGCTGTTTTAGATTGTGATAAGAGGATTGTATGGTTGAGGAGTTGTAAGGGTGAGATATAGATGTTCGTTGTACACTCCCAAAACTCAGTTGAGTTATGCTATTTATATTCGCTGAGCCTATTACAAAATGACTCTCGTCTGTGCCCGTAGTTCGAGAATTTTCCGACGTTTTTGGATAAGTCTCGGGTCTCCTACTCCATAGTGAGGTAGAGTTCATAATTGATTTAGAAAAGGACGTTAGACCCGTTGCGCTGCCATTAAGACATATGGCCTCCAAAGAAAGGCGAGAGTTAGATAAGCAGAACTCGGAGCTATTGCAGAAAGAATTTATTCCTCGAAGTACTTCTGAATAGGGAGGACTTTTTGTCTTCACCACTAAGGCAGATGGTTATTTAAGGCTATATGTTGATTATAGAGAGCTCAATAAGATGACCAAGAAAAATTGGAATTCCTTATCTAGAATTGATGATTTATCTGACCGGATTATTGGAGCCAAAATCTTTTCTCGGTTGGACTTAGCCATTGGATTCCATCAATTGAGGATAACTGAGGATAACTAGTCGAAGACCACTTTTCGCACTCCTAAAAGACTATATGAATGGGAAGTAATGTCTTTCTGATTAACAAATGCCCCTACGTAATTTGTAAATTTGATGAGTAGAGTCTTTTATGGGGTAACTAAACAAATTCATCGTAGTGTTCATGGACGATATTCTAGCATACTCTAAAAGTGTAGGTGAGCATGAAAATCACTTAAGGAAGGTACTAGAGACTATGAGAAGGCACCAACTAAAATCCAAATTATCAAAGTCTCATAGGTAAGATTTATTGGTAATATTGTCTCTAACAAGGGATTGTCCGTGGACCCCGCGAATGTAGAAGCTATTTAAGACTGGAAGATCCCCAAGAACGCCACAGAAGTTAGGAGTTTTCTTGGGTTGGCAGGCTACTATAGGAAATTCATCAAGGACTTTACAAAGATAGCAGTGACACTAACTTACTTAACTAAGAAAAATCTAGTTTTTGCGTGGAATGAGAGATGCATCGAAGCATTCAAGAAGGTGAAGGAGCTATTTACTAGTGCGCCGGTACTTACTATTCCAAATGGGATGAAGCATTTCGCTGTTTATACCGACGCATGTGGTACGAAATTAAAAGTTGTTCTTATGCAAGAGGGCAAGGTAATAGCCTATGCAAGTAGGCATTTGAAGGACCATGAGAAGAGGTACCCAACTCACGACTTGGAGTTAGCGACTATCGTCTTTGCTTTGAAGATGTGGAGGCACCATCTTTTGGGAGAAAGATTTGAGTTATTCATTAATCACAAATCCCTTAAATACTTATTTTTCCAAAAAGATTTGAATCTTAGGCAATAGAGGTGGATAAAGTTTATAGCATTATATGACTTTGAGATATAGTACACCCTTAAAAAAGGGAATTTTGTTGTTGACGTCCTTAGCTAGAGGGATGCTACTCTAGTTGCTATATTTGAGTGGAGGAAGTTGGACTTCCTCTCGAATTTCAATTTCCAACTACCATCGAAACCCACTCTAGGCTATCTGGCAGCATTGGAGGTGATGCCAGCACTAATGGACCGCACCGGGCACGAGTAGAAGGAAGATGCGACGATAGTAGGTATTTTTGACAATCTAAGAAGAGGATAGCATTTCCCCTATAGCGGTAGGTATGCAATTGACGAAAGTGGATGTTTGAGAAGAGATGGACGCCTTCATGTTCCTACGGTGGAGTACATTTTAGAGGAAGTTCTAGCTGGGTGTCACCGTTCTCGGATGACCATTCACACAGGTGGAGATAAAATATATAAGTATATGAAGTGGATTTTCTATTGTCCAGGAATGAATAAGAGGGTAGCGGAGTATGTTTCTAAATGCTTAACGTACCAAAAGATAAAGGTGGAACAAGGGAAGCTCGAAGGAATGTGTTGTCGTTAGAGATAGGACTTGGAAATGGGAACACATATTGATGGACTTTATAGATGGGTTTCTTAGAAGTCAAAGAGGCAATGAAGCTATGTGGGTTATAGTGGATAGGCTCACTAAAAGCATCCACTTTATTCTCAGTAGGAGTAAAAGGACTGCAGTATCTCTAGAAAAAATCTATATCAAGGAAGTAACTTGACTACATGGAGTTTATGTCAACATTGTGAGTTATAGAGATCCCTTATTCACTAGTGAATTTTGGAGGAGTTTGTAGTCGGCTTTAGGAACGACGTTGAATCTTAGCACTGCTTACCACCCATAGGCTGATGGTCAGACTGAAAAGGTGAACACGATTTTGGAAGATTTACTGAGAGCTTGCATTATGGATTTTGGAGGATATTGGGAGAACCACATATACTTAGTAGAGTATGTGTACAATAATAGTTACCAAGCGACAATTGGCATGGAACCCTTTGAAGTGTTATACGGGAGGCCATGCAAATTGCCTAATTATTGGTGGGAAACCACTGACAAAATTCTACTTCGACCAGATTTGATCACGAGACCTTGAAAAAAGATAGAGATAATTAGATGGCGAATAAAGGCCGCACAAGGCCGCCAGAAGCTCTATGCTTATAAGTGAATGAAGGAATTGGAGTTTGAGGTAGGAGATATGGTGTTCATTAAGGTTTCCCCTTTAGGAAGGTTACGAGGTTTAGTACATTAGGAAAGTTGACGTCGAGGTTTGTTGGGCCTTTTTCGATTTTAAAAAGGGTGGGGAAACATGCATATCGAGTAGAGCTTCTGGATAAGTTAGCAGGAGTCCATGACATCTTTCATGTTTCGCACTTAAGTAAATGCCTTCACCACAACACCACCATCGTAGAGCCTGATTAGTTAACAAATATTGAGACGGAGCCGATAGCGCCCCATGCCACCATAGGCATAATGGAGCACATAACTAAGAGGCTTTATAACAAAGAAATTAGACTGGTCCAAGTATAATAGGGAGATAATCCAGCAGAAAGAACGTGGGAAACCGAAGTGAAGATGAAGGCTTTATATCCTAAGCTTTTCTATGGTGAACTTTCTCTCTCCAAATTTTAGGTTTTGGATGCATCGTGGTTCCTATATTGGATGGTAGGGGATGGTTGCCACATTTTTTACTATTATTTTAGCACTCATGATCTTATGCATATTTAAGATGCTTGCATATATACCTATATATCACGATCGTACATCACGCTAAGATTGAGCTCACCTATAGTATGTTGCATACATAATCATATTGCACTTTTGGCTGAGTAGATGGTTGTGTAGATAACTTGGTTGTATAAGATGATTGTTGAATGCGTGTTACGCTATCTGTCCCTTAAGGATTTCGGAGATGAAATCTTTTTAAGGGGGGAGAATGTAACATGCCAAAAAAATTAATAAGAAAATAACCAATTAAAATAAGGCTTGTAAGTACTATGACATTGGTTTTAATGACAAAAACCATATGATGTTATATAAAATATAGGTACTACTGTTTTTATCAAGTTATATATAGTATATAGTGTAGAATATTAGACATGTGTTAATTTTGAAGACTGTACACTATCAAAAGAAGATTATTTTATTTAATGTATTGTGTGCCATTAGTATTTTTTGAGAGCCAATAGTAATTAATTAGGTGAATATATAAAAGTTTTATGTACGAATCAATATTCAATATCGACATGCATTTAAATTAGATTTAAATATGATTAATTGCAACTGGATTTGGAATAATATAAGACTCATATAGCCTTAGCTAGGGTTGGTTATAAGAGAGCAAGAGAGGGATGAAGACTCAAAAAGTTGGATCTAGATTTGGTAATAGGGATGGAGTAGACCAAGGAGGGAATATCTCCTTTAGCCTCTTTATAAAAGGCCATACCACCCCTCATTGTTGAGATTACAAACCTTTTGCTCTCCTTCTCCTCTATGATAACCGCTATTTCCAGCCCCTTTAAGCCAAAAATGTTAGATCTGAACATCAAATAGAAATCAAAAGTGATTCTCCAAGCAGTTGCAAAGCTAGGAGCTCAGATCAGGATCGAATCTAGAAAAGTCTGCCAATCGAAGTGCAAATCTAAGACAACGTATTTAGAGTAACATCCTATAATCTATGATTGATTAGTCACCATGTTAATATAGTTAATTAATATATATTTAAATGAATTTATATGAACAATCATTGTCCTATTTAATTGTATTATTACATATCTATATAACAAAACAGATCAGGTTTAACGGAAGAAGTTAACCGAAGACAAACAAAAGATAAAGAACGCATCTGATTTAAAGCTTGAAAGACATCAGACGGTAGTACACTAATCCACGTATCAGCTTACATACCTCCGTTAGCCCAGTTCACAGTAGTGCTCTAGCCCACGTTTACAAGGTAGACACACGTCACTCCACTTCCCATGCAAATCTCTACCTGCCCACTTCCCTTCAGCCCTTCTCCATCTATATGTATACTGCAGCAGTTTCAAGACATATACCCATCATAGCTTCTCCTCCTCCTTCATCGCAAATTCTCGGGTACTGATTCGTCTTCCTTTCTTCCTTCTACCATCCTTCTTCCACCCTTAAATTTTTTGCAGTGGTAGCTTCTGTTTTTCTCACTTTCGTTTTCTGCACATGAATTATTTGAGTAAATGCATATATAAAATAGTAAACTGATTGCTAACTCTATTTGTTTTTATTTCTTCAGCTTCTTGATAGTTCAAACAAAAGTTTCACTATGAAGCGGGTAGTTTCATACTTTTACTTACTTTCCTCACTGTTTACTCTTCTAATATGGCATAAAGAAGCTCCTGAAAAGAACTTAGTCGAATATGTGCCGCTGCCTCTTCATCCTTTTCCATTCAGGTTAGTCTCTGTTTATTTACAATCTGAGTATATATACGTATGCATGCATGTATGTTATTGTTTGAAACATGCTTATATTTGTCTACATAGCAAAAGTTGTTTGATCTCATTTATTACTCTTTGTTATACTTGCTATTTGAGTCGAATATGTGTTGCTGCCTCTTCATCCTTTTCCGTTCAGGTTAGTCTCTGTTCGTTTACAATCTGAGTATATATACGTATGCATGCATGTATGTTATTGTTTGAAACATGCTTATATTTGTCTACATAGAAAAAGTTGTTTGATTTCACTTATTACTCTTTGTTATATTTGCTATTTGAGTCGAATATGTGCTGCTGCCTCTTCATCCTTTTCCGTTCAGGTTAGTCTCTGTTCGTTTACAATCTGAGTATATATACGTATGTATGCATGTATGTTATTGTTTGAAACATGCTTATATTTGTCTACATAGCAAAAGTTGTTTGATCTCACTTATTACTCTTTGTTATATTTACTATTTGGGATTTGATTTTTTTTGTCACAATCGTTATTTCAAACCGAGGTGAATATGTAGTTTAAAATTTGTCACACTCAAGTTAGATAACATCAACGAATATGGGCAATCATATTTTGATATTGGCTATACTGATGCATCCTCTATACTTGATAATTTAGCACATAACATAGTCTATTGTATTCCGTTTTGAGCCATTATTTTGCATTTGAGTCTAGATGCCTATGCATTTTAATCTATAGCCTTTTGTACTTTTTTAAAAGTATAATATCACGTTTCAAAAAATTCTTGGTAATAATAAAAACTTGAAATAGTATGTGTTAAAAATGTATAGTTGATTCCTTTTCAGTTGAAATAGTATGTGTTAAAAGCAGGACAACATGTTTCATGCATAGGTGTATTGATAGTTGAACAGATATTGCAATGGGCCTGTTTAATACAAAGTTGTATTGATGACACAACCAGCATTTGCAGTTTCAAGTTCCATGATGATGAGATTTGCATAATCAGGGAGAACGATGGTTTGGAGAAGGAAGGAGAAGGAGCAGCCACAATTGAACAATGCTGAGAAAAAAGAAAATCAGTTGGATTCCTATACTGAATGGTAAAAGCTGGAAGAACTAAGAAGAAGAGATAATTGTTGTTTCTATGCAAAATGAATTTGTTTCTTTTGATATTGCTTCATATGGTTTCATTGAGAAAAGTTGTAATGATATTGTTGTGGAAGTATTAAAAAATGATAAAAATATAATGATGAGATTAGATTTTTATTATTAATAGACCTTGCTTGGTTTTAGTGGCATGTATTATTTTTGCTTTACTGTGGAAGCTACAATAATGCTACATGATATTTTTGTATGTTATATTTCGTGGACTTTTGATTTGAAAGTCTCAAATTTAAAGCCTGTGTCAAATTAAGTTTCTGCAAGTTGTATTAGTAATAACAATATCAGTATTTTCTTATAAGGAAAAACCTACTGTCAAATTAAGTTTCAATGCAATGGATGGAAGATAAATAACATATATTGTTATTTGTCATGAATCCGGTGTAGGAGCGTGGTAACAACAAACTATGTGAGTAAAATAAAATTTTGGTCTGTCATGCCCGTATTGTACTACATTTTAATCTCCTAACTCCTCAATTAATAACTAAATATTAGAATGATATAAACTATAGTGATCACCCTTAAATGAACATGACACTAATATATAAATAAGATAACATAACCATAAGATTGCGCATTGTGTTCAATGGGATAGGAAAAGGTCAAATTATAGATCAAAACAAAAGTTCATTTCATTTTATAATTCGATTCATTAGCCAACAGTACAGTCCTTCGTCTAATAGAAGGTCCTCTAAGAGCTTATTTGCTCATAATTATTCTGAAGAGTAATGTGATCAACAAATATTAAATTCCATGCATCACTTGATCAGTTATATTTTTCAAATACATTACACAAACAAAACTATATTTTTTTACATTTTTTTATAAAACATTGTGTACAATGTTCAAAATTTGCATCACTACAATGTATAGTGCCATAAACCGTATGTACGATTTAATGGATATCGCATAGTTGAAAAGCATTATAAAACATATAACTACTCCATACTTATATGCATAAACACACACAAAACTTTTGCTCCATAAAACAAATAACATCCAAGTTTATATACAAATTAAAATTTGCATCCGTGCCATTGGCACGGGCTCCATACTAGTACATATATACATACACACACAAGCGCGCGCACACACACACACATACATACATACATACATATATAAGTATAAATCGACAAGTAGAATTTATGGATAGCGAAATCTGTAGATTTATACTTATATGTGTGTGTGTGTGTGTGTGTATTATAGTAACGAAATTTTAATACAATTTTAACAATTTTTAAAACATTAAAAACTATTTTAAATTGATTTTAACATTATCTTAACTACAAATATAAAAAAAACAAATCAATATGTGCATTTATATGTCCAAAATTATTTTATTATGTATCATAAAATATTGCTACAGTAAAAAAATCGAAATTATTATATTTTTTTAGTATAAAGTTTATACACACACACACACACATATATATATATTAATGTTTAATATAACATGTATTAAATAATATTTTACTAATATACATATTAATATTTTTATTTTATAAAATTATACTTTATTTTTTAAAGAATTTGAAATATATATATATAATTTTATTTTTAGTTTTGGCTATAAGGCATTTTATTTAAATAATTTTTTAATTACTTTAACGTATTATTAGATATATAAAGTATTTTCAAAATTATATGATATAGATATATTTATGATATTTTTTATTTAATTATATATAATATATATATATTTTTAATTTAAATCCATAGTTCCAGATTTGTTTTTTAAACTGTTTTACTTATTGAACAAATTAGATATTCTGAAAATAAATTTTGAATTTCAAATTTTTTGACTAATTGAAAATAACTTATTTTATTTATATTTGTGATATTTTTATTTAATTTCATATAATATATATATATATATGTACATATTTATTTATTTATTTATTTAAATCTATAAATCCTAAGATGTTTTTAAACTATTTTACTATTAACAAATTAGATTAGATATTTAAAAAATGAATTTTGAATTTCAGAATTATTGTCCTATTCAAAATAACTTATTTTATTATAAAAATATTCAAAACTTAATTATTATTATTATTATATAAATAAATATAACTTAAATCGTTTTGGATAACAGTGTGCATATAAATGGGCAATGTATCCGTTGCGGCGTAAATCCCAATATTTATATACAAGCACATTAAACCATGCACACATTTATATGTTGCACGTACAGTTACAAGTATGTGTATATTTAATACACATGCACACTTTATATATTACATATATATGTGCACAAATTCAAACCTTTATGTAAATTAATTAAATAAAATAATTTTTTTATTTAAAATCATTTAGATTGGATCTAAACCAATTAGACATCATAGGCCCAATAAGATTAAAATGATTTTTTTTAAATTCACCCATTTAACTCACTGCATGCTGGCCCAGTTCCATCAGTGGTCTTGTATTTGGACCCTTGAACATATCCAGATAATTGTTTCGCCGGTTTTGTATCCACTCATTTAGCCTCCAAATCGTGTTATAAATTATAATATAGGCATACACAATTTTGAAAAGAACTCGTGTATCGTGGAATCGGGTAGGATTTCATTGAATTGAAATCTTTCTTACAAAACCCTAAAAGTACGTTCAATATCCTTTCTACAACTCGCCACTTTCTCTGTGAAATACCCTTCCTTGTCAATCCTTAGAACTCTAAACCCTATATTCCATCCACAATGTAGTATCTTATTCGATGCACTACATCACCAATCTTATACTCAACATCCGATGACAATCCATTTAAAGTTTCCGAGAACAAGTAAGATTTTATTAAAACATTAATATCGTTCAACGAACTTGGCACTTCGAAAAATGCATGCCAAATCCACAAGCCATCTGATGCAACAACTTCTAAAATCATAGTCGGTACCTTTTTATGTTAGGTGAACATTGCTTTCCAACCGGTTGGATAGTTTTTCCAAGCCCAGTGCATGTAGTCAAATGTTCCTAACATACTGGAAAATCTTCTTGCTTCTTTACTAGTGTAACGGCCTAGAATTTTAGTCGTTCGAAATTCGGATATTTAATTGATTTTAAATATTCACAAGTTAATTTTATAAGTTGAATAACTTATAATTCAAATATAATAATTTATTTGGATAATTAAATTGTTAATTTAATATTTGAAATTGCAGAAATAATTGGAATGTGAATTTAATATGAATGAAAATGATTTATAAAGTTGAATTAAATTCTATTTGCATTAGAATGAAGTTAGTAAACTTTTAAATTTGATTTAAAAGCGATTTAATAGAAATTGGAAATTTATCGATTTAATTAACGTGTAAAAATAGTTAATTTTGATACAGTCTCTGATTTCTACGAAACTAGTTTCATTGGATCCGTAATGTTATATTATTATAGGATTTCAAATTTCGTGTCAATTGGACTTACGGTTTGGTCGTACGAAGCTGAAACGCGTAGAAATTTATTTAAGTAAATTTAATTAAAATAATTCAATGCGAAAACCTATCTTCCAAATACGATGGAATTGGCTCCCGATGTATATTCCATTGTGTTCGGAATAGGAGTAAAACATTATAAACGCCTGGCGGCACACTTCGTTTGGAGTTCAGAAATATTTTGCATGAATAGTGTTTTAATATTTTTCTATAAAAGGACCTAACTTTGTCTATTTGCAAACCCTTTCCCTCTAAGAAACCCTAGCCACCATTAATTTCAATGCCTAGAATGTTCCAATCTTTCCCCCTCAAAATCTCTCAATCCGTAAAGAACTAGCTTTCGAGTTCTAAAGCAAAAACGTAGAGGGCATCAAGTTTTATCAATCCATCAGTGGATTTTCGTTACCGTCGTTGACTGGAGCCAGAAAATCGCCGCGTTCATTCGTTGTTTGGAGGCATTTTATGTGGAGGAGGTGGAGCCGAGCTCGACAAGGCTCTGGTTGATGGTGTGTCTCGCGATGGCCTTTGGATTGGTGGTCCTTGATCATGCTCCGGTGGCTTGAAGGGAGGAGTGGCATTCAATTTTTGTGCGTGTGTACATGGGTTTAAAGCGTGACTTTCACCTGGAAGGAACGTGGAAGAGAAGGGGCATGCGGCTCTGATCTGGAGTTGATGGAATGGACGGCCACGTTTAAGTTAGGGTTTAAAAAAACAAAGTTTATAAATTTTATTATATAAAATCGTGTAATCTTATAAATGTCATAACTTGTTCATACGAGGTCGAAATCGGACGAAACAAGTTGTGTTAGGTTCATATTTGCGAACACTATGAGATGGAGCTAATTTGGAGCTGCTAGGAATTTTGGATAAAATTAAATGCTCGTTTAATTTTATTCCAAATAAAACGCTGCAACGACTATTGCAACCAAAGTGAGTACAACTCACTCTTTCTGACCCGCTTATATTTATATATATATATAAGTGAGAATAAATTTATTTATGACGATTGATGGTTGTTTGGGTGATATAAGATATATTATATATATATTAGTTGGTTTGGATATATTCCAGCATATTTTAGCGGATGAGACCCTATTTGTTCCCGTGTATGAGCGGATGACCATTGGCGAGCGCGTCTGCCTCAAAGCGGGCGTTGTACATATTTTCTCATATATATTTGTTACAGGTGAAAGGTTCGAGGGATCCGACTGAATTCCTCACCAGTGTGATTTTTATTTACAGATATTGTTATATATGTTGTTATCATGTGATATATGATATTGGGATGCCAGGATTGATATAATTATGTGAATCACCTTATTTAGTGCTGTTGTAGCATTGGGCCATATTTTGGAAATTTAAAAATATTAAAACGGTGATTTCAATTTAAAAAGGATTTCAAAGTGATTTTGAAAATATATATGTGTTAATAATTTTTGAATTGTTAAGGAAATGGATTTATTTTAATAAATAAAAAAGTTCTAATTTTTATGTTATAAAAATTATGTCTTTGTAAAATATACTTAAATATGATTTTTGAAATATGGAGATAACTATTTTGTAAATTAAGTTAAATTGAGATTTTGAACTTATTACAAATGGTTGATATATATAAGATTTATAAAATTGATATTTTATAAATAAAAGAAATGGGATTATAAACGAGCTTTGTAAATGTTTAAAATGAAGTTGTAAGTGAATCTTATAAGTAAATAAGATGATTTATAAATTTATGAAGTTATAAAAAGAATGAACTTGTAAATAAGAGATTTATAAGAAATTAACTTATAATTGGATCTTGACATATAAATGAGATATAAATGGAATTTCTTAGTAAAGGAATTTTGTATATGGATGTAAATAAAATAGAATGTGAATTATAAACACTGTTTTATAAATGTGGAATCAATTCAATTTGATAAGTTAAATATAGAAGTTATTAAAGGAAATATATTCACGATTTTGGACAGTGAATAATCCTTTAAATTAAATGTGTAGAAGTAATGAATTTGGTAAAGGAATTTCATTCACGATTTTGGACAGTGAATAATCCTTTAATTAAATAAATGTTTTGGGAAGTGATATTTTAAAATGAAGTTTGAATGGTTTGAAAATAAAGTAAATTATGATTTCACTTATTATTAAAATAAGTATATGAAAAGGTTTTCCAAATATCCAATAAGTGAAATGGTTTTGAATATTATCTTTTTTAAAGATATTTTGAAGTAAATGATTTGGAAAAGTGATTTAATTAATAAAAGATTAATTAAAAGGGCCTAGTGATTGCTTATGGTGCTAGATAATTGTTGTTGCTTTGATAGTTAAATAACCGACTAATAAATTTGGCCATTTTAGTTTCTCGACTTGATGTAGAAACTAACTAGTCGTACACTTAGTACGTAACTGACTGTGTAGGCTTGATTATCGTTTGTGTTGAGAATGTTGATTCGTGTTGTGCGGAGTGATTACTCCAATATATTGAGCTTCCTTCTTGGCCCAAGGATAGCAAGTTGAAAGTTGGAGACGTGATAAGTCTATAAGACTTAGTTTCTGTGTGAGGTTGAGAAATGCTTTTGCGTTGTTGGTGCGAAGAGACCGGGATCAAATTTATCTGAAAACCACTTCAGACCAACGTATATGCGTTCGATTATGCAGGTTATTGAAGATATTGATATTTAGGATTTCCATAGTGAAGGACTGCTTGTTGATCGTTTGAGGTTAAAATCCCAAAATACATCTAGTAGCAGTAGTCTCTTCGTTATGAAATATCCAATGCAAGGACTATTCTCTACTAATCATAGGGATTTCCCGATAGGATGTGGTAGGAAAGTACCTTCGGTTTTTCCTGTTCCTGGACAACCTATATGGACGAGTGTCTGACATTGCATTTCTAAGATTACGTACTTTGGTTTTTACAAATGTACATCAGTTTAGTGGCGGAGAAGGCAACTTCTCTTAGCTTAACACCATTCTTGATACATACGAGCTCAAGGGTTGTATTTTTATGAAAGGCAATTAGTATTCAACGGAAATGGTAATGTGGCATTCAAAGTGATGTGATATGTAATATGTGAAAGGTAATTGTTACCTTAGGCCTCATCAACTGGAAATGACCAAAACAGGGTTAGATGCGGCAAGGCTAAGTGGGTCATTCCCAATTAGGATATGATCATCCCCTTCTAGATATATTTCTTCTCGCTATGAAGTTTGTGATGTAAATTAATGTGGTTTGTATGCTAGTGGGCTCTCGGAACGGTCGATAACGACTGGGGGATGACATATTCGGTACTACCTAGTTATAGAGGTACGCTGGTCTTGTGTTGGTAGAGGAACTTTGTGATGGTTCCTCGATACATTCCTCTAGAGATGTACTGCCGGAAGGTAGTCCCTTCACCTGGTCATTTGTATGGAAATCCAAACTCCACTACGTGCCTGCCATTTTGTTTGTAGAGCCTAGTATGCTGCAATTTAATAATGGTGACAATTTTGGCTATTTTAATTACTATTTGTATACTAGACACTAGTATAATATAACATGATTTGATATGAAATGTTTTGGTTATGTAAGGTAAAAACATGTCTGTGTTTATGTGTGGGTATGTCTTACGAGATACTTTAGTTTTGAAAAGAAAAGTTTTGATAAAATTAAAATAAATTCAGTTGAGTGTATTTTCGCACGCTAGTTTACCAGATTGATCCGGGCGTTCTTCCCTTTCAATGCTCAAGTTAGACCGAGTATATTTACAGGTTCAGATTTAGTGCTTTTGGAGCTTCAGCAGGCAAGCTGGAGATCTTCATGTCGTATACATGTATCTATCTATTTTCCGCTGCTTTATTATTTAAATTATCAGCAATTGTAAGGACAGGTTATTATAACTGTCCAGGCCGATGATTAGTGATTGATTTTTGTACTCTGATTGATGTATGTATATATAGTTTCTATTTTGTAAAGGTCATTGATATGATATTATATGTTTTCCGCTGTGATGTGAGATCCTGTATTGTTCTGTTTGGTTTTCTTCTTCTCTCTTTCTTCTCTTCTCTTCTTCTATCTTCTTTTCTTTCTCTTGACTTTTCGTCATTCTATGCTTTTTAGGTCGGACGTGTGTGGTTTATTGTCGATTCAAAGGGTATGGATTTGTGGGTCGTCACACGTGGTATCAGAGCTTAGGTTTAGTATATTCTTAGCTTTGATGTGTACTCGGTATAGATAGGGTCAGTAGCACCCTAGATTGAGTTTTAGTGTATTATATATATGAGCGCGTATTTGTTAGTGATTATAAAAATGTTTTATATTGTGTTTACTTATCCGTTGAGTTGTTTATGAATTCGGGTCGGTGCGTGGGACGCCATGTTATCGATAGGGGTTTTTAAACACTTTAACGAGGCAAGTCGACATAGTATTGTTTTTAAATTGGGTAAATGAAATAATTTTACCTCGATTATATTTTATTTATAAAGGAATAATTTTTCAAAAATTATTATAGTATATATAAATTGATTGTTTGGTTATTTGAAAATGTAAGTATATATAAGTTAATAAAAGCTGTTTGAATAATCTAAATAAAAACAACAATTGTAAAAGAATAAATTATATAAGCTAATGAATTATAAAGTATGAGATTATAATAAATATGAATTACAATTATGAAATAATCTTATATATAAGAAATGAGACTAAATGGGTATATTTATAAATATGAGTTATAAATGAAAATGGACTTAAATTAAGAATTTGAGAATTTGAATCCCATTGATTTTGACAGTTGTTTTTCAAAGTTTGAAGAGGTTATACTATTATAAATATAAATAAGATAAGTAAAGTTGGAATGAATCTTATATAAGTGAAGTAAAATAGTGAAATTATATAAGTAAAAATTTATAAATGTGATTTATAAATATAAAAAGGGATTTTAAAAGAATATAAAGCACTGAATTCATTACCGTTGCTGGAAAATAATAAGGGTGATGACTGCAACATCATCAGTACCATTTTCGAGTTTCTATGTGATTGATTTGCTACCATTAGAAAATTTGAAATTGAAGTTTTGTTATGGCAAACAAATTTGAATTTAAAATCCAGTTTGAAATTGATGAATATAAGTAAAATGAGTTTTGGACTTATAATATGAAATAAAAATTTTAACTTTAGTAAAGTTAAATAAATTTGAGTTAGCATAATAAAATATATGATTTGAAATTAACTAAAGAAAAGTTAAATTAAATGAACGGGATTTGAACTGGATTAGATAAGTTATTGAAATGAAAATTAAACTTAAGTGGTAAGTGATTACATAATATGAATTTGGAAGTTTAAATAACTAAGTTGTATAACTTATACATTTAGTTTAACGGGTTAAAAACAAGAGTTTTTGAACTTGTAATTAGAAAATATTAAATTGGAATATGAAATTAGAATTAATTTCGGTAAGGTTAAATAAAATGGAGTTAGTGAATTAAATTACGTGTATTGATGAATCAAATAAAAGTGAATATAAACTTAAGTTATAAAGTGATCTTGTAACTCTGAATTGTAAATATAGTATGTGAATAAACTTAAGTCAAATAAATATTCATGGAAGTCGAAGTGAATAAGTATAACTTATGATCTTTGTAATAATAAGTTGGAAACAAAAATTTAGATTTATTAATTATGAAATGTTAAGAAATAAAAATCTGAATTTGAATAGTGATATGAAATTGACTTAATTAAAAGTTAAATAAAGTGACTTTAGAAATGAAATCTAAGTTAAGTTAAAAGGAAATGATCTTTGAAAATGAAATTTAACTCAAGTAAAGAAAAAGAAATGAGCTAATGAAATGAGTTAAATAAAGTAGAATTTGAATTAAATTAGAAGTGAACCTAAGTTGTATAGTGGAAGTAAATGTAAGTGAGAATGAAATGAAACATAACTTAAGTAATGTCAAATGAAGTTGAATTTGATATCAAAATGAATTAATAAAGTGAATAATGAAATGAAGTAATTAAAGCATATGAACTTGAGTTATATAATGAAATTCAACTTTAATTGTAAAGGTGAATTATTGAATAAACATGGTTTAGAAATGTTGTTATTAAGAATTGAATAAAACTTAAGTTAAGAAGTGATGATAAAATTAGCATTGGAAGTGTTGTATAAAAATGTGACTATAGTGAATACTAGAATTCAATCTAAATTGAATATTAAACCAATTAGAATTAAAGTGTTAACCAAACTTAATGTAAACGAAGTAATTATGAATGTTTGAGTGTAAATTAAATTAATTTGGTTATGTTGGATATGCGTTGTGTGAGAAATGCGGATTACGGATCTTAAGGCTAGTATAAACACTAGAGAGGGGGTGAATAGTGTTTTAAGGAATTACTAATTCTTTTTGAGTTTATATTAATTTGAACACAAATATATGCAATATTCATACACAGATATGATCACAGATTCAAACACAGATGCAAATATAAAGTAAAAGCAGTAAATGAAAGAACACACCAGATTTTATATTAGTTCGGAGTTACCCTACATCCAGTCCCGCACATAAGTATGGATTTCCTTTCAAAAGCAATCATTATAATTACAACCCTCGATTTCAAGGCCACGAGGTACACCACTCCAGATTCACAATCCTCTGGGTAGAGATACTTGATTTCCCGGGCAACAAGTTCACCCATATGATTTCCTAAGCTACAATCACACCTTTTCTCACTTGATTGATTTCCAAGGCTACAATCACACCTTTTCTCACTTGATTGATCACAAAGAAGCCTATAACTCTGAATAGCACTGGGATCTTGTTGAGATAGTGATAGAGAATCAAACCAGAAATGATCTAGTAAAATTCAATGGTGATTTTGGCAGAGTAATGGTAAGAATATATATAAAGAAATGTGGAAGAAGAAGAGGAGTGAAAACCAAAAAAATATTGTTAAAAATTCGTTGAAAACATCCCCTATTTATAGAAGAACAACAACCATGTCTATTCGTGAAAGGTTATGGCGAATAGACACTTTTTTGAAATTCAAATTTTTGAAACCAACTGCCACTATGTCGACATGAGTATCTTGGGTATGTCGACATCCCAAAGGAAATTTTGGTGATTTGTTTTTCTTTGAAAATTACTTCTATGTTATATTAAAACTATTTTAAACTTTATAAATATACTTAACTATAGTTAAAATACATAAGTAAATATAGAGAATAATATATAAAATTTTACTATAATTTTTTATTTAAATCTAAGTATAAATATATTATATTTAAAAGATAGTTTAAAACAAGAGTTTATTTAAAAAACAAAATCAAAGAATATTTTAAGGCTAAAACATCTTTTTGAAAATCATTTGAAAAGATAATTTTTAAGGCTAAATCATTGTGAAAAACAGTTTTGAAAATCATTTTGAAGTAGTTTTGCAAGCTTCTTCCTACAGAATATCTCATCACATCAGGACTCGAGAACTTGTACAAAACCAGGATGTTCGTGGGTTTGTAAGCCACTTGTCGTAGGTTTGTAAGCTACTTGTCGTGGGTTTGTAAGCCACTAAAAAGGTAGAAATGGGTTCCATCCCAAATGAAATATGGAGTGAAGATTTCAGTGCTATTATGAAGTTTTAACATAATTCTAGACTCAATACTTATCTTCTACTATTTGATAATCTTGCTATTCTTGATATTCTTGATACTCATGAGTCTTCAATCTTGATATCTTGAATCTCTATACTGTACGGTCTTCATTCTTGATACCTGCATGGTTAAATCCTGCATATACATATATATCTAAACTATAATGTTAGTATTTATATTTTATAATCTTATTCTAAGGTTGTTGTCATCAAAACCATCATCTCAAGGACTAACACGTTGGTTGTATAGAAATTCATATGGAATTAAATTAATGAAATTGAAGCTAAAATAATTGAATTCAAATTGGTAGTAATTGAATCTAAAAAGGACTGAATTTGATTTGATTTGAAAGTGAGCTAACTTGAATGTAAATTAGTGAATGTAAACTAATTGAATTTGAATAAATGAATGTTAGTAAAATCCAATGTTAATGAATCAAATGTGAATATATTGAAAACCAATTCAATGAATATTAATGAGAAATGAATGTATATTGATTTGGTTATGGATTGATTGGATAGATATTGGTTTGTTGGATGTTAGTTGGATGATAGTTGTTTGATGGTTGAATTTGTTGCTTTTGATTGCATTAGCTATATTGGCATATATAGTTGTTGTATTGGTATATGTTGTATATTGATATTACTTTCCATATATACATGTACTTACTATTTGTTGAGTGTTTAGTAGGTGCGGATGGCGTATGCTTCGCATTTAGAGCTCGCTTTCGCGCTATATTAGCCGTATATGCTCGCTAATAATATATAAGGTACATATCTCGGATTACATATCGTACTTTTATATTTTATTCCCTACGGGATGCCTCATCCTCGAAGATGAGATGTATATTTGTGATATATATATATATATATATATATATATATATATATATTATGATTTTTTTTTGATCGAACCTCGCAAAGGAGGCCATGGCGAAATATTTTGAAAATTTAAGGCGCTAGAAATTTTTTAAGATTTTTGGAAAAAAAAATTGATAACTAAAAATTTGATTTTGAGTTAAAAGTTAAACAATATTAGTTGGTTTTGAAAAGATAACTATGAATGGATTCGAAAACTTAGAAAAGTTTTTAAAAGAAGTTTAACTAATGGATTTTGGAAAAAACTAAAAGGTTTAAATGATTTCGGTAATCTAATTTGAACTAATGGTTGTGAAAAGTTAATCGATTTTGTGGCTTTTTCTTACTTGGTAATTTCGAGGACGAATTTCTTTTAAGTAGAGGATAATGTAACGACCTAGAATTTCAGTCATTCGAATATTTAATTGATTTTAAATATTCACAAGTTAATTTTATAAGTTGAATAACTTATAATTCAAATATAATAATTTATTTGGATAATTAAATTGTTAATTTAATATTTGAAATTACAGAAATAATTGGAATGTGAATTTAATATGAATGAAAATGATTTATAAAGTTGAATTAAATTCTATTTGCATTAGAATGAAGTTAGTAAACTTTTAAATTTGATTTAAAAGCGATTTAATAGAAATTGGAAATTTATCGATTTAATTAACGTGTAAAAATAGTCAATTTTGACACAGTCTCTGATTTCTACGAAACTAGTTTCATTGGATCCGTAATGTTATATTATTATAGGATTTCAAATTTTGTGTCAATCGGACTTACGGTTTGATCGTACGAAGCTGAAACGCGTAGAAATTTATTTAAGTAAATTTAATTAAAATAATTCGATGTGAAAACCTATCTTCCAAATACGATGGAATTGGCTCCCGATGTATATTCCATTGTGTTCGGAATATGAGTAAAACATTATAAACGCCTGGCGGCACACTTCGTTTAGAGTTTGGAAATATTTTGCATGAATAGTGTTTTAATATTTTTCTATAAAAGGACCTAACTTTGTCTATTTGCAAACCCTCTCCTTCTAAGAAACCCTAGCCGCCATTAATTTCAATGCCTAGAAAGTTCCAATCTTTCCCCCTCAAAATCTCTCAATCCGTAAAGAATTAGCTTTCGAGTTCTAAAGCAAAAACGTGGAGGGCATCAAGTTTTATCAATCCATCGGTGGATTTTCGTTATCGTCGTCGAATGAAGCTAGAAAATCACCGCTTTCGTTAGTTGTTTGGAGGCGTTTTATGTGGAGGAGGTTGAGCCGAGCTCGAAAAGGCTTTGGTCAATAGTGTGTCTCGCGATGGCCTTTGGATTGGTGGTCCTTGATCATGCTCCGGTCGCTTGAAGGGAGGAGCGGCATTCAATTTTTGTGCGTGCGTACATGGGTTTAAAGCGTGACTTTCACCTAGAAGGAACGTGGAAGAGAAGGGAATGCGGCTCTGATCTAGAGTTGATGGAATGGACGGCCATGATTTAAGTTAGGGTTTAAAAAAAAAGTTTATAAATTTTATTATATAAAATCGTGTAATCTTATAAATGTCATAACTTGTTCATACGAGGTCGAAATCGGATGAACAAGTTGTGTTGGGTTCGTATTCGTGAACACTACGCGATGGAGCTGATTTGGATTGATTTGGAGCTGCTAGGAATTTTGGATAAAATTAAACGCTAGTTTAATTTTATTCCAAATAAAACGTTGCAACGACTATTGTAACTAAAGTGAGTACAACTCACTCTTTTTGACTCGCTTATATTTATATATATAAGTGAGAATAAATTTATTTATGACGATTGATGGTTGTTTGGGTGATATATGATATTATATATATATATTAGTTGGTTTGGATATATTTTCGCATATTTTAGCGGACGAGATCCTATACGTTCCCGTGTATGAGCGGATGACCCTTGGTACGCGCGTCTGCCTTGAAGCGGACATTATACATATTTTCTCATATGTATATTTGTTGCAGGTGACAGGTTGGAGAGATCCAACTGGATTCCTTACCAGTGTGATTTTTATTTACAGATATTGTTATATATGTTGTTATCATGTGATATATGATATTGGGATGCCAGGATTGATATGATTGATGTGAATCGCCTTATTTAGTGCTGTTGTAGCATTGGACCATATTTTGGAAATTTAAAAATATTAAAATGATTATTTCAATTTAAAAAGGATTTCAAAGTGATTTTGAAAATATATATGTGTTAATAATTTTTGAATTGTTAAGGAAATGGATTTATTTTAATAAATTAAAAAGTTATAATTTTTATGTTATAAAAATTATGGCTTTGTAAAATATACTTAAATATGATTTTTGAAATAAGGAGATAACTATTTTGTAAATTAAGTTAAATTGAGATTTTGAACTTATTGTAAATGGTTGATATATATAAGATTTATAAAATTGATATTTTATAAATAAAAAGAAATGGGATTATAAACGAGCTTTGTAAATGTTTAAAATGAAGTTGTAAGTGAATCTTATAAGTAAATAAGATGAATTATAAATTTATGAAGTTATAAAAAGAATGAACTTGTAAATAAGAGATTTATAAGTAAATTAACTTATAATTGGATTTTGACATATAAATGAGATATAAATGGAATTTGTTAGTAAAGGAATTTTGTACATGGAAGTAAATAAAATAGAAATGTGAATTATAAACATTGTTTTATAAATGTGGAATCAATTCAATTTGATAAGTTAAATATAAAAGTTATTAAAGGAAATATATTCACGATTTTGGACAGTGAATAATCTTTTAAATTAAATGTGCAGAAGTAATGAATTTGGTAAAGGAATTTCATTCATGATTTTGGATAGTGAATAATCCTTTAATTAAATAAATGTTTTGGGAAGTGATATTTTAAAATGATGTTTGAATGGTTTGAAAATAAAGTAAATTGTGAATTCACTTATTATTAAAATAAGTATATGAAAAGGTTTTCCAAATATCCAATAAGTGAAATGGTTTTGAATATCATCCTTTTTAAAGATATTTTGAAGTAAATGATTTGGAAAAGTGATTTAATTAATAAAGATTAATTAAAAGGGCCTAGTGATTACTTATGGTGCTAGATAATTGTTGTTGCTTTGATAGTTAAATAACCGACTATCAAATTTGGCCATTTTAGTTTCTAGACTTGATGTAGAAACTAATTAGTCGTACACTTAGTACATAACTAAATGTGTAGGCTTGATTATCGTTTGTATTGAGAATGTTGATTCGTGTAGTGCGGAGTGATTACTCTAATCTATCGAGCTTCCTTCTTAGCCAAAGGATAGCAAGTTGAAAGTTGGATACGTGATAAGTCTATGAGACTTAGTTTCTGTGTGAGGTTAAGAAACGCTTTTGCATTGTTGGTGCGAAGAGACCGGAATCAGATTTATCTAAAAACCACTTCGGACCAATGTATATGCGTTCGATTGTGCAGGTTATTGAAGGTATTGATATTTAGGATTTTCATAGTGAAGGACTGCTTGTTGATCGTTTAGGGTTAAAATCCCAATATACATCTAGTAGCAGTAGTCTCTTCGTTATGAAATGTCAAATACTAGGACTATTCGCTATTAATCCTAGGGATTTCCCGGCAGGATGTGGTAGTAAAGTACCTTCGGTTTCTCTTGTTCCTGGGCAACTTGTATGGACACTACTAGAAAATGGCTAAGTAGCGACGTGGGGGGGGGGGCGACGGCTTCCGACGGCCAATTTCCAACGGCTTCCGACGGACCGTCGGCGGCCGTCGAAAGCTGTAACGACCCAGAATTTTTAACAAATTAAATTGAGAATATTTAATTTATTTTAAATATTTGAATGATGATTTAATTTGAATCCCGATTATAACTTTGAAATTTGCGATTAAACTTTAAAATTTAATCTATTGAATGCTGAATAAAAATTTGAATCTTCAATTTTAAGTTGAAGAAAAATATTTCAAAAGCTTTTAAAATTCGTAATGGTAATTCTGAAAATAATAGAACTTTCAGAATTGAATTTAAAACTGTTTTGTTCAGTTTTGAATTTATATCGTTCAATCGATATTTAAAAATAGCCATCCGAGGCACAGTCTCGGAATTCGACGAAACCAGTTCCACTAGGTCCGTAATATTGTATTATTATCGGATTTCAAATTTCGTAGCATTTGGAGTTGTTATGTGGCCATACGGCGAATAAACGCATAGAAATTAAATTGAATTCAATTTAGATTTTTAAATTTAAAACCTTGCCGACACACACACGTTCATCTCCTTCAATCACGCAAAGAATCACGTAAAGCAATCGTGCCAGCCATACTTTGTTCAATTTTACAATTCCCCTCCCTCTTCATAAAAAATCAAACGAAAATCTTCGTTCAACAAAATCGTTCAAACAATAATGGCCGCGTGAACCATTCTTCCTCCCCTTAAAATCGAATTCGTTATTCTCTCGTTCTCCCTCAGTTAAAAATCGAATGGTCGGCCACCAAAACTTTTCCCCCCTTTTCAGTTTTGATTCCCAAGCAAGTCATTAAATCGTGAATTCGTTCCAGGAAGGAGAGAGCTTTTCGAATCAAACTAAGGGACGTTAGGATCTCGAGCCGATCCTTGAACTTGAAGTTGCGGCCGAGCATCATCAGTTAGGGGTTCGATCGTTTCAAATCAGAAGGGAATCGCGACCTAGGGTGTGATGTCGAGGAGGCGTTCGTTGATCGATCAATGACGACCTTGGTTCTTTGAGTTGCTCACGCGAGTTCGATGGTGGCTCTACCGAGCGCAGATGAGAGGAGGTGGAGTACGTGTTCGTACACGTGGATGTTAACTCGAGTTTTTGTGGTCGCGAGATTTTGGCATTGTCGATACTGGCATCGAGATGGACTCGAGGAGGATAGCATCGCGATGGGATTTTGGGCAGTCGCGATGGAGGTGCCGCGTCTTGGGTGCGAACTGGGGCTCGATTTCGAGCAGCGTGGTGGCACTCGCGTAAGGGGACGGCAAGGAGGGGATTTCGCGAGTTGATGCTAGAGGCAGCGCGTGGTTCTCGATGATGGGGGAGACGCTGGTGGGTAGTGGTGGTCTTGGGCAGTAAAGGTATTACTGTATTTTTTGATTTACAGTTATAAAATTTTGGCCAGTAAAGGATTATTAAAGAAAATTGGTTTGAAATATAATTATTCATTAAGAATTAATCATCAGTTAAGATTAAATCATTTTCTAACTAAAATTATTATCATAGGAAATTTGATTTGAAATTTAATTATCAGTTAAAATAATTGTTAGTTAAATTAAATTAATAAATGGTAATTAATTGATCGATTAATTCAAATATTGATGAATTGTATAAAATATTTATACAAGGTTAAAAATGGAGAAAACAAACTGGAATGGAAATGGGATTGCAAATTAAAGCGAAGGTGAGATCTTCTCACTCAGATTTAAATTTGGATTGCAGTTATTGATTGCTATTGGATGTGATATTAGATATAGTAGGATATATCTATATATATGTAGCAATATATACATATTGGCATATGTATATATTGGATTGATTGATTTCCCGCCTTGTATAGCGGATGAGACCCTATTGCGCCGTTAGTAAGCGGATGATTTTTATAAAACCCATATACCGCGATATTCCACCTCGAAGTGGAATTGGTATTGTGCTAACGTCTGTGGATGCAGGGAAACAGGTTGGAGGGATCCAACTGGATTCCTCACCAGTATTTATTTATTTACAGATATTGATGTATATTCTGTTATCATATGTTGATATATGATGTTGTTGTTGTGATTGACTAATTGGTGCTGTTGCATCATCGGATTCAGTTTTTGAAGCTTAAAAATAACGACTTTTACTATAAAAGGATTTTTAAAGTGATTTTTGAAAATAGACGTTTTATTGAATTTCTGAATTGATTTATTTCAAATAAATAAACGTCTAAAATTTTAAAGTTATAAAAGTTAAGATTTGTGAATTATAACCAAAAGGTAATTTCTTTTGAAATAAATAGTTAAGAAATTTAAAAAATGGTTTTAAATGGGAATTTTTGAATTATTAAAAACGATGTATGTAAAAGATGTACAAGATTGATATTTTAAACTTTAAAATGTTGGTATTATAAAACAAGTTTTTATAAGCGTTAAAATGAATTTTTAAGAATTTATAAATAAATGAAATTTATAAATTGTGAACTTATAAATGGAAATGATTTTGTAAGATAAAGGAATTATAAGTATTTAACTTATAATATGGATTGTTGGTATAAGATTTGAGTTATGAATTGAATTGTTAATAAAGGAGATTTATTAAATTGAAGTTGTTAGACAATAGAAATAGAATTTATAAACGTTGTTTTATAAATTCGAAATCAATTGGATTTGATAAATTAAATATAGAAGGTTGTTAAAGGAGATATATTCGCGATTTTGGATAGCGAATTATTATTGAAATAAAATGTGTAGAAAATATTGAAATGTGGTTAGTGAAGTATATTCACGATTTTGGACAGTGAATATATTGTTAAGTAAAATGGATTTATTTTTGAAGAAGTGATATTAAAAATAAAGTTAAACGTTTTAAAGATGTTTTAGAATGTATTATGAATCGAAATCATAGATTTCAACATTCATTGTTGAAATAGACGTTTTCGAGAAATTTAAGGAAATGGTGGACTATAACACTGTTGTTATAGTAAATGATTTCCGAAAGGAAATGTTTTATAGAGTATTGGGATTTACATATCTATCTTAATTTTCGAATCCCTATACTAGTGATTTTGAGTCGTCGTAACGATGTTTTACGTAACATTCGTTTTGACTCAAATAGATGTTATTATAATAAATGTTTTCCTTAAAGAATGAATGTATACTTAATATCGTTTTTAAGTATATCGAATATTTTCAAATGTTGAAAATAAATAGACTTGTGAAATTCTTATTATTAATAAGAATGGAAATGCATTTCAAAAATGAAATGAAATGTTTTTGAGAATTTATCTTCTTAAAGATAAACTGAAATTGAATATTTGAAATCGATTTGAGAATCGTATATCAGTAGATATTTTGAAAATATAAATTCACTATGGAATTTATAAAGGAAAGGGAATCTGTTTAAAAAAATAAACGTTGGTTTATTTTTGAAGTGTGGAAATTTTATATCTAGTAAAGATATTTTTGAAGATGAAATAATTTGGAAAATTATTTGGAATCTGATGATGTCGCGCATCTTTATTGATAGTTAAATAACCGACTATCAATAATTACCTTGAATGGATATTTGTTGTGAATTGGATGAATTTGAATGCCACACTTATTTTTGAATAATCGCTCACTATTCGGGTTAGCCGGGAAAGGACCATGGGGTCGTATAACCCATTTCGAATATGTGATACGTCGTTATGAATTGCATTCGAAGACCGGTGTTGAAGACCGAATATTTTTGAAAACGGAAGGATTACCGTCGAGTTACTCTACATCGGCTGATCTCCGATTTAGAGGTTTTATCACCCTTAGTGACGGGAAGTCTGGACGTGATTAGAAAATTATCCGGATATGCAAGGGCTTCGTGAGAAGTGCCTTCGGTTCTGTTCGATCCCGGAACAGACTTGTATGGATTGTGTGTCTGACGTTACAATTTGAGATATAAAGCTGATTTCTTTTAAATACATTTCTGTTGGTGGCGGAGAATTTATTCTCTTAGCTTAACACCCTTCTCTGAGACGTACGAGCTCAGAGGTTATGTAGTTGAAATTTATCAGCAATATACTCCCAATTTGGTAACGTGGCATACTGAGTGTTGCTGTGAAATGATCAGTGTTTGATCATTTGCGATATGATCATTTGTTTGATCTTATATCTTTGTGATCATAGGTTGATCATTTGTTTGACCCGAAGCATGGCTTTGTAGAAAGCGTAGCTTTGTGGACGAGACTTCGTCGAGCCTCACACCCCGGAAATGGTCAAAACAGGAAGGATGCGGCAAGGTTCTAGGGAGTAGCGCCCCTTAGTGTATGTCATTCCTTCTGGATAGAGGTGGTATCATGGTATGGAGCCCAGATACTTAACCTATGTGGTTGCTGCATTATTATTTATGTGGTTTGTTGGAAATCGGGGATCCTCGGGAAGATCGGTTACGATCGGGGGATGACATATGCGTGTCAGTAGTTACCTACTTTTGCAGAGGTAACCCGGCCTTGTGTTGGCAGAGATCTAACCGTAACGTTAGGTTCTCGGGTCGTCTATTCCAGGGACGTACCCATCGTGGCATAGGAAGTTCCTTAGCCTGACCATTTGTTGGAAATCCAAAGAAACAATACGAGCCTTTACGATTTCAATTGTATAACTTGTCTCCTCAGGAGGCAGCTATAGCAGGCATAATATAATGGTACCTATGCTGGCTAAGATTTATATTCTACTTTCGAAATGATTTTCCACTATGCACTAATAATAATATCCAAAATGATTTGATTTTGCGTAGTAAGCATCTTTGACTAACATAAGAAGAAATCTCCTCCAATTCTGCGTTTGCATTGTGTGTGTGGCGGGAGGTCTTATGGTAGTTTCATTTTCCAAAAGCATTGCGAATTTGTTTTATTTTCTTTGTGAAAAATAACTGTTACGATCTCACACCAGTCACCATGACTGACTCGGAGTTTATTGTTTCCCTTCTAAACTCTGGGTGCCCACAAATTTCCACACGGGCAGTCTAGAGTTAGATTATCAGGATATTCTGGATATTCTGGAGCTTTGGAGATAAACTGGATGGCGAGACGTAGTATCGACAAGTTTATATAACTGTCCATTGTTGTATGTTGACTCTGATGATTGATGTATGTATAAACTGATATAGCTCTTTGTTTTAAAAGACTAGTGTTTATTTATTATATATTGTTCCGCTGCGATGTGTAAGATTCTGATATTGTTTCTGTTTCTGATGTGGTTCTGTTGTTCTTCTCTTCTTTCTTCTTCCTTCTTCTGTCTTCTCTTTTCTTCTCCTTCTACCTTTTTCTTCTTTTTTAAAACCATAACTTTTCGGGTTTCCGGCATTCGATGGCTCGGTAGTCGATAAAGTGAGTATCGATGTCGAATTTTCGAAAGTCGAAAATCTGGGATGTTACATTTGGTATCAGAGCATATGGTTAAGCGACAACCCTGCTCTATTGGGTGTTACTCATTAGAGATAGAGTCAGCAGTACTCTAGAATGAGTTTGAGTGTAATAATAGATATGAGCGCGTATTTGTTATTGAATATAAAATTGTTTTGTATTGTGTTGACTTATCGGTTGATTGTTTATAGATTCTGGTCGGTGCAGTCTAGCTAACTGAAATCGATAGGGGTTTCTAAACTCTTAAACAAGATAAACCGACACAGTATTGTTTTAAAATAGGGTAAATGAGATAATTTTGCCCAAAACTATTTTTGTATAGAAAAAAAATGATTTTTCTATGAATTATCATAGTATATGGTTGCATGGTTGTTAGGAAAGTGATAATATTGAAATGTAATCATTATTATATGAAATTAAATGAGAAATTGGAATTATAAACTCCAAAGTTGAGAAATAAAATTCATATACGAATGAAATTTAAGAATACGAATTATAAAGGTGATTTGTAATTTGAAACGGAATTCCAGAGAAGTATTTGGAAATGCCTTGAAAAGAATTTGAAAATTTTGGAGATTTGGAAAGTTTAAATCATTTTTGATTTGAAAATGAATTTCAAAGGTTTTGAAAAATGTTTTGAAGAGATGAAAAGCTCTAAACTCTTTTCGGTCGCTGGAAAATAACTTCGATGATGACCGCGGCATCATTGGTGTTCATTTTCGGGTTTCCAAAAGAGGAATTGCTGCCAAATTGTTTTAAATGAAAGTTGTTTGAAAATTTGGGTTTTGTTTTAGAAATTCAAAGAATGATTTGAATTGTTTTCAAAATGGTTTTGAAAAGGTTGAAAAGACTCTGGAATCCTATTTAGAATATTTATGGGAATAAATGAGTTGATAACTTATACAATTTGAATTTTGATAGAATAAATTTAACTTAAAAGATAGAGTTAAATTAAAGAAGTATAAGTGAATAAATTTAAATAAATGAAAGTTAAATTGAAAGTTGAGAATTCATTTTGAATTTGTAAGCGAATAAAAATGGAATTGAATTTGATTGTGAAGTATTAAACTAAAATTAGTAAGTGAAGCTAATTGAATATTGACCAAATGAATAAGGTTTGAAACAAATTAAATTCAATGATTATAGAAGAAAGGTAAATTGAATTCGAATGTGAAATCCAGTTTAACATAAGTGGTTATAAACCAAAATAGTGAATTGAAAATAAATTTTGGAAATGAACAAAAGAATAAAACTGGAATTGAAACTGAATGTTGAAAACGAATTTGAATAAAGTGAATTATAAATTGTAATGAATTAGTAATTGTAACTAATTTAAAATAGTGCAGTTATGAATGAAAGATAATTGATAAATTCAATATTCAGAAGTAAACTGAATCCAAATTGAATTAAATGTTGGAATTGAATTCAAATGAATTTGGAATGTAAAATTGAATGAAAATAGATATATAACTTCAACAGTGAAGTAAAAATGATATAAGAAGTATATATTGAAAAATTTGGTAATAAAATGTGCAAAATAATTGAATGTTATAACTAGATATTATGGCTAGTAGGATATACAGGTGTAAAGGAATTGGATTTGATTTCAAAGATAAGTTTGAATTGCTCGACAAAAGGTAAGTATTTGAATTATAATATGAGTTTTTGATGATTTCTTATCTAGCCGCTTGGCTTTTTCTTTTTTCTTTTTGAAATATGAGAGTCCGTAGGGACGTTTTGTAGTCGTGCCGTATTAGCCGCGCAAAGGAGACGCTGGCGAAATTTTTCGGGAATTTCGAGTGTTAGAAGAATTTTTGAGAAAATTTGAAAGTTTAAATTTGAATTTGAATTTAAATTTGAAGTGTTAAATAAACAATGTTGTTTGAAAAACTATGAAAGTGTTTGGAAAGTTAGTTGAATTAATAACGAATCTTTAATAGAAAGATTTGTTTTGAAAATTTGATAAAACTATTGAATTGTGAAAAATAGTAGACGAGTTAAGGACTTTTTTTCCTAAATTGTAATTTCGAGGACGAAATTCTTTTAAGGAGGGAAGTCTGTAACGACCCAGAATTTTTAACAAATTAAATTGAGAATATTTAATTTATTTTAAATATTTGAATGATGATTTAATTTGAATCCCGATTATAACTTTGAAATTTGCGATTAAACTTTAAAATTTAATCTATTGAATGCTGAATAAAAATTTGAATCTTCAATTTTAAGTTGAAGAAAAATATTACAAAAGCTTTTAAAATTCGTAATGGTAATTCTGAAAATAATAGAACTTTCAGAATTGAATTTAAAACTGTTTTGTTCAGTTTTGAATTTATATCGTTCAATCGATATTTAAAAATAGCCATCCGAGGCACAGTCTCGGAATTCGACGAAACCAGTTCCATTGGGTCCGTAATATTGTATTATTATCGGATTTCAAATTTCGTAGCATTTGGAGTTGTTATGTGGCCATACGGCGAATAAACGCATAGAAATTAAATTGAATTCAATTTAGATTTTTAAATTTAAAACCTTGCCGACACACACACGTTCATCTCCTTCAATCACGCAAAGAATCACGTAAAGCAATCGTGCCAGCCATACTTTGTTCAATTTTACAATTCCCCTCCCTCTTCATAAAAAATCAAACGAAAATCTTCGTTCAACAAAATCGTTCAAACAATAATGGCCGCGTGAACCATTCTTCCTCCCCTTAAAATCGAATTCGTTATTCTCTCGTTCTCCCTCAGTTAAAAATCGAATGGCCGGCCACCAAAACTTTTCCCCCCTTTTCAGTTTTGATTCCCAAGCAAGTCATTAAATCGTGAATTCGTTCCAGGAAGGAGAGAGCTTTTCGAATCAAACTAAGGGACGTTAGGATCTCGAGCCGATCCTTGAACTTGAAGTTGCGGCCGAGCATCATCAGTTAGGGGTTCGATCGTTTCAAATCAGAAGGGAATCGCGACCTAGGGTGTGATGTCGAGGAGGTGTTCGTCGATCGATCAATGACGACCTTGGTTCTTTGAGTTGCTCACGCAAGTTCGATGGTGGCTCTACCGAGCGCAGATGAGAGGAGGTGGAGTACGTGTTCGTACACGTGGATGTTAACTCGAGTTTTTGTGGTCGCGAGATTTTGGCATTGTCGATACTGGCATCGAGATGGACTCGAGGAGGATAGCGTCGCGATGGGATTTTGGGCAGTCGCGATGGAGGTGCCGCGTCTTGGGTGCGAACTGGAGCTCGATTTCGAGCAGCGTGGTGGCACTCGCGTAAGGGGACGGCAAGGAGGGGATTTCGCGAGTTGATGCCAGAGGCAGCGCGTGGTTCTCGATGATGGGGGAGACGCTGGTGGGTAGTGGTGGTCTTGGGCAGTAAAGGTATTACTGTATTTTTTGATTTACAGTTATAAAATTTTGGCCAGTAAAGGATTATTAAAGAAAATTGGTTTGAAATATAATTATTCATTAAGAATTAATCATTAGTTAAGATTAAATCATTTTCTAACTAAAATTATTATCATAGGAAATTTGATTTGAAATTTAATTATCAGTTAAAATAATTGTTAGTTAAATTAAATTAATAAATGGTAATTAATTGATCGATTAATTCAAATATTGATGAATTGTATAAAATATTTATACAAGGTTAAAAATGGAGAAAACAAACTGGAATGGAAATGGGATTGCAAATTAAAGCGAAGGTGAGATCTTCTCACTCAGATTTAAATTTGGATTGCAGTTATTGATTGCTATTGGATGTGATATTAGATATAGTAGGATATATCTATATATATGTAGCAATATATACATATTGGCATATGTATATATTTGATTGATTGATTTCTCGCCTTGTATAGCGGATGAGACCCTATTGCGCCGTTAGTAAGCAGATGATTTTTATAAAACCCATATACCGCGATATTCCACCTCGAAGTGGAATTGGTATTGTGCTAACGTCTGTGGATGCAGGGAAACAGGTTGGAGGGATCCAACTGGATTCCTCACCAGTATTTATTTATTTACAAATATTGATGTATATTCTATTATCATATGTTGATATATGATGTTGTTGTTGTGATTGACTAATTGGTGCTGTTGCATCATCGGATTCAGTTTTTGAAGCTTAAAAATAACGACTTTTACTATAAAAGGATTTTTAAAGTGATTTTTGAAAATAGACGTTTTATTGAATTTCTGAATTGATTTATTTCAAATAAATAAACGTCTAAAATTTTAAAGTTATAAAAGTTAAGATTTGTGAATTATAACCAAAAGGTAATTTCTTTTGAAATAAATAGTTAAGAAATTTAAAAAATGGTTTTAAATGGGAATTTTTGAATTATTAAAAACGATGTATGTAAAAGATGTACAAGATTGATATTTTAAACTTTAAAATGTTGGTATTATAAAACAAGTTTTTATAAGCGTTAAAATGAATTTTTAAGAATTTATAAATAAATGAAATTTATAAATTGTGAACTTATAAATGGAAATGATTTTGTAAGATAAAGGAATTATAAGTATTTAACTTATAATATGGATTGTTGGTATAAGATTTGAGTTATGAATCGAATTGTTAATAAAGGAGATTTATTAAATTGAAGTTGTTAGACAATAGAAATAGAATTTATAAACGTTGTTTTATAAATTCGAAATCAATTGGATTTGATAAATTAAATATAGAAGGTTGTTAAAGGAGATATATTCGCGATTTTGGATAGCGAATTATTATTGAAATAAAATGTGTAGAAAATATTGAAATGTGGTTAGTGAAGTATATTCACGATTTTGGACAGTGAATATATTGTTAAGTAAAATGGATTTATTTTTGAAGAAGTGATATTAAAAATAAAGTTAAACGTTTTAAAGATGTTTTAGAATGTATTATGAATCGAAATCATAGATTTCAACATTCATTGTTGAAATAGACGTTTTCGAGAAATTTAAGGAAATGGTGGACTATAACACTGTTGTTATAGTAAATGATTTCCGAAAGGAAATGTTTTATAGAGTATTGGGATTTACATATCTATCTTAATTTTCGAATCCCTATACTAGTGATTTTGAGTCGTCGTAACGATGTTTTACGTAACATTCGTTTTGACTCAAATAGATGTTATTATAATAAATGTTTTCCTTAAAGAATGAATGTATACTTAATATCGTTTTTAAGTATATCGAATATTTTCAAATGTTGAAAATAAATAGACTTGTGAAATTCTTATTATTAATAAGAATGGAAATGCATTCCAAAAATGAAATGAAATGTTTTTGAGAATTTATCTTCTTAAAGATAAACTGAAATTGAATATTTGAAATCGATTTGAGAATCGTATATCAGTAGATATTTTGAAAATATAAATTCACTATGGAATTTATAAAGGAAAGGGAATCTGTTTAAAAAAGTAAACGTTGGTTTATTTTTGAAGTGTGGAAATTTTATATCTAGTAAAGATATTTTTGAAGATGAAATAATTTGGAAAATTATTTGGAATCTGATGATGTCGCGCATCTTTATTGATAGTTAAATAACCGACTATCAATAATTACCTTGAATGGATATTTGTTGTGAATTGGATGAATTTGAATGCCACACTTATTTTTGAATAATCGCTCACTATTCGGGTTAGCCGGGAAAGGACCATGGGGTCGTATAACCCATTCCGAATATGTGATACGTCGTTATGAATTGCATTCGAAGACCGGTGTTGAAGACCGGATATTTTTGAAAACGGAAGGATTACCGTCGAGTTACTCTACATCGGCTGATCTCCGATTTAGAGGTTTTATCACCCTTAGTGACGGGAAGTCTGGACGTGATTAGAAAATTATCCGGATATGCAAGGGCTTCGTGAGAAGTGCCTTCGGTTCTGTTCGATCCCGGAACAGACTTGTATGGATTGTGTGTCTGACGTTACAATTTGAGATATAAAGCTGATTTCTTTCAAATACATTTCTGTTGGTGGCGGAGAATTTATTCTCTTAGCTTAACACCCTTCTCTGAGACGTACGAGCTCAGAGGTTATGTAGTTGAAATTTATCAGCAATATACTCCCAATTTGGTAACGTGGCATACTGAGTGTTGCTGTGAAATGATCAGTGTTTGATCATTTGCGATATGATCATTTGTTTGATCTTATATCTTTGTAATCATAGGTTGATCATTTGTTTGACCCGAAGCATGGCTTTGTAGAAAGCGTAGCTTTGTGGACGAGACTTCGTCGAGCCTCACACCCCGGAAATGGTCAAAACAGGAAGGATGCGGCAAGGTTCTAGGGAGTAGCGCCCCTTAGTGTATGTCATTCCTTCTAGATAGAGGTGGTATCATGGTATGGAGCCCAGATACTTAACCTATGTGGTTGCTGCATTATTATTTATGTGGTTTGTTGGAAATCGGGGATCCTCGGGAAGATCGGTTACGATCGGGGGATGACATACGCGTGTCAGTAGTTACCTACTTTTGCAGAGGTAACCCGGCCTTGTGTTGGCAGAGATCTAACCGTAACGTTAGGTTCTCGGGTCGTCTATTCTAGGGACGTACCCATCGTGGCATAGGAAGTTCCTTAGCCTGACCATTTGTTGGAAATCCAAAGAAACAATACGAGCCTTTACGATTTCAATTGTATAACTTGTCTCCTCAGGAGGCAGCTATAGCAGGCATAATATAATGGTACCTATGCTGGCTAAGATTTATATTCTACTTTCGAAATGATTTTCCACTATGCACTAATAATAATATCCAAAATGATTTGATTTTGCGTATTAAGCATCTTTGACTAACATAAGAAGAAATCTCCTCCAATTCTGCGTTTGCATTGTGTGTGTGGCGGGAGGTCTTATGGTAGTTTCATTTTCCAAAAGCATTGCGAATTTGTTTTATTTTCTTTGTGGAAAATAACTGTTTTACGATCTCACACCAGTCACCATGACTGACTCGGAGTTTATTGTTTCCCTTCTAAACTCTGGGTGCCCACAAACTTCCACACGGGCAGTCTAGAGTTAGATTATCAGGATATTCTGGATATTCTGGAGCTTTGGAGATAAGCTGGATGGCGAGACGTAGTATTTGTATCTGATATTATTTATTCCGCTGTGTATTCTGTATGAGGACAAGTTTATATAACTGTCCATTGTTGTATGTTGACTCTGATGATTGATGTATGTATAAACTGATATAGCTCTTTGTTTTAAAAGACTAGTGTTTATTTATTATATATTGTTCCGCTGCGATGTGTAAGATTCTGATATTGTTTCTGTTTCTGATGTGGTTCTGTTGTTCTTCTCTTCTTTCTTCTTCCTTCTTCTGTCTTCTCTTTTCTTCTCCTTCTACCTTTTTCTTCTTTTTTAAAACCATAACTTTTCGGGTTTCCGGCATTCGATGGCTCGGTAGTCGATAAAGTGAGTATCGATGTCGAATTTTCGAAAGTCGAAAATCTGCGATGTTACAAAAGCCGTCGGAAAATCGCGAATTACAGAGCTCAGCCGAGCCTTCTTCTTACTCATTTCCATACGAAAATTTTTAACCCAAAATCCCCAAATCTCTTCCCCAAGCTTCCAATCATCAATTTCGAGCTTTCGGATCCTCCCCAGCTGCGTAATCAACGTCTATTGCTCTCTAGCTCAGGTATAATCTCTTATTTTCGCCAAAAATCTAATTTTTACCCTAAACCCAGATTTGCATAAGTTGTTAAATTAGAGCTAATTGGTGATTGAAATTGTTTCCGATAATATTATATTAGTTTCTAGCATTCCATGGTATTCCTATTTAATCTTTTATCGTGAAATTGTGAAAAACATGTAATTTGTGGTTGTTCATGTATATGTAAATCGTTGTGTATGCTTTGATTCTACGATTGTATATGTGTGTAGCGCTGCTATCATTGTATTGTGTTAGTTGGAATAAAATAAAATTAATGCACGAGCTAGAAATATTATATTGTGCACGTATTGACTTATGCAACAAAAAAAATGTGTCGAACGAGCCTTAAGTTGATGTAATACGTCGAATAAATGTGTTAAATTAAAATATTTTTTTTTAAATGTGAACAGTTAGTAAAACTGTATTTTTTCGTAAAATGCGCACATCTAATTGACAAATATCCCTTAGAGGGTTTTTGGCCCCGTCTGACGAGCGTTGTACATGGTCGTTGTATAAATAGTCGTTTTTTTCGAAAAACGACCATTTATATTCATCTGGTACAATGTTTGTTGGATTTGTCCCTGTATTGGACAAGTTATGAACACAGTAAGCATTTACATTTTGTATACTACTTCGTCTCAAACGGTTCATAAAATTTCGGCCTAACTTTTCTTTTTTGTTTCCTACGTACACGCATTGTGTACAATGCAGGGAACAAAAGGGAAATGCTGTCGAAATTTTATTGAATCGTTTGAGACGAAGTAATATACGAAATGTAAATGCTTACTGTGTTTGTAATGGGAAGTAGGATGCCTGACCATGGAAAAAAATATGTTTGTATAATTTTTTGTATCGATACGTTAAAAAATAAAATGTGCCCTATTTGAAAATATTTTTAAATTTGTGAAGTAGTTCTTTAAATTCAAATATTATACGACCATGAAAATAATCTTTTTCGAATTTGTATTCCTGAAAATAAATATTAAATTTTGAACTTCTCATTTTCTCAAATAGGAAAAATGATTGATTATTTTGTTGATCGGAGGAGATGGATGTACCAAAGAATAGGACTGAGGGGCTTAATAAAAGAAGATTTTTATAATGGTATAAACGTATTTGTTGAATTCGCTTTAAATAATAATGGAAACGATCCAGAAATTCGTTGTCCGTGTAGTAGGTGTAGACATTTGAAGTATTTGTTACCAAATATTGTGAAAGTTCATTTGTGCCAAAACGGTTTCGTACCCGAGTATTATGTTTGGGATCGACATGGAGAAGTTGCAGCAAATACTTCTGTAAGTCTGAAAGTGTCGTTAACAAAATAGTTACGACGACCCGTATAGAAAATATGGTCGAAGATGCAGCACGATCAATGTTTCATATGGTTGAAGTTGACGACGATAATGGAAATGTTGAAGAACCAAATATTGAAGCAAATGTTTTTTATGATTTATTGGATGCTGCTAAGAAACTTATTTGGGATGGTTGTAAAAGCGACACTCAGCTGTTAGTAATCGTAGAATACATTGCGATGAAGTCAAAATTCAACATCACTGAAGCTGGGTTTACGGCTGTTGTTGAAGCTGCAAAAAGACATATGCCGCCCGATAATCTAATGTGTGAAAATCACTATGAAGTTAAAAAAACTTATCTCAGCTTTTGGTTTACCTTATCAGAAAATAGATACATGTTTAAAAGGATGCATGTTGTTTTGGAAAGAAGACGCAAACCTTAGAAATTGTAAAATTTGTAATCAGGAGAGATACAAACCAAGAAAAAAGAAGGGGAAGGAAGTTCCGTACAAGCGTATGCATTACTTACCCATAACTCCAAGGCTTCAAAGATTATATGCATCTTCTGTAACTGCATCTAATATGAGATGACATAGTGTGAGAATGGAGGAAGATGGTATGTTGACACATCCGACCGATGGAGAAGCATGGAAGCATTTCGATAAAACGTATCCAAATTTTACAGCGGAGAGTCGAAATGTTAGATTAGGATTATGTACAGACGGTTTTTCTCCATTTTCTCAATTTGGTTCTAAATATTCATCCTGGTCCATTATCGTCACACTGTATAATTTACCTCCGTGGATGTGTATGAAAACGCAATATATGTTTCTTACCGTTGTCGTTCCTGGTCCCGACGATCCGACACAAGGAATCGATGTATATTTACAATCGTTGATTGAGGAGTTAAAAATACTGTGGAACGAAGGAGTAGAAACATACGAAGTGGTAAATAATTTATTTTACTGCTAATTTGATATTTAAGTCATAATTAATTAAATCGTAGGGATTTATACAAGCATCTTGTGCCCAAAACCCTACGCCTCTCCCAATAAATGTTTAATTTACTAGTTTTAAGTCATTTGACTTTCATTAGGACAGTTATTCCCGTAATGTCACTATGGCCCATCAATAGGCCATATGATTGTGTGTTTAGAATTACAGTTAAAATTCGCAGTTTATATAGTAGAAGCATTTATAAAACACGACATCGAATATTAATACATAAGCTAAATTAGATTTAATAAGTTGCAATAATGGATTATTAAATTATCAGCCTCATTCAGTCTACACTTACATAAACATGCATAAACTAAATTAAATAACATTATCACACAGCTAATCATTCACATACCTACAAATACACTTACAGAGATCACACAACTAAATTAAATATTTATTGCAGGCTAGTAGTCAGAGACGGGGTCGGCAGACTAGAGCTCAGGTCGATCTAGCAGAGATCGAAGATTTGCGGGCTAGAGTGGCCCAACTGGAGGAGCAGAACCGCCGACAGGCCATACAGACCACACAGTTGCTAGACCAGCGTATCGCCGAGTACATGCAGCAGTATGGTGGCCGCTTCCCTTCCTCTGCTGGCTCCGGATCTAGAGGAGAGTGATTGATTGCTTGCTTTTTCAGGTATGTTTTTTTAGTTTTGTATGATTTGGTAGACGGTGGAGGTAGTTGTTGATTTTTGTATGATTATGTTTGATACACTTGGTTATGTGGTTGTATGATGACGTGGATGTTGATGATTTTGTGTTATGTTGTGTATGTATGACATGGTAGAACACTTGTTGTTGGGGTTGTTGTAAATGTTGGAATGGTTATGTATATTATGTATTTTATTTTGATGTAATTTGATGTATTTGTGTGTTTGATGAATTTTGTGTAGTTTGGATTTTGATATTTGGTTGGAATATTGTATACTGGATTCTGCAGTATTTGTGTAATAGTGTTTGGATAGAAAATGTGGATGGAAGACTATATTGCAGCAGGAATTAAAAAAAATACTGTAGATTTCCGACGGCTTTCAGGTAATAGGCTTCCGAAGGCTTCTGACAGCCTATAGGCCATTTTTTCCAACGGCTTCCGACAGGTGTCGGAATCCGTCGGAAGCCGTCGGAGGCCGTCGGAAAAATGTCCGGCGCCCTGTGTCGGAAGCCATTGGAAACACTGCGCCCCGACGCCTTATTTTCCGACGGCCGCCGACGGTTTTCAACCGTCGGAAAATGTTGTTTTCCTTGTAGTGGGACGAGTGCTTGACATTGCATTTCTAAGATTACGTAGATTATTTTTTTACAAACGTACATCAGTTTGGTGGCAGAGAAGACAACTTCTCTTAGCTTAACACCCTCCTTGAGACATACGAGCTCAAGGGTTGTATTTTTGTGTAAGGCAATTAGTAGTCAACGAAAATGACAATGTGGCATTCAAAGCGATGTGATATATGATATGTGAAAGGTAATCATTACTCAGGCCTCATCAACCGGAATTGACCAAAACAGGGTTAGATGCAGCAAGGCAAAGTGGGTCATTTCCAATTATGATATGATCATCCCCTTCTATATATATTTCTTCCCGCTATGAAGTTCGGGATGTAAATTAATGTGGTTGTATGCCAGAGGGCCCTCGAAAAGGTCGGTAACGACTGGGGGATGACATATTCAGTACTACCTAGTTATAGAGGTATGCCAGTCTTGTGTTGGTAGAGGAACTTTTTGATGGTTCCTTGGTACATTCCTCTAGAGATGTACTGCCGGAAGGTAGTTCCTTCACCTGATCATTTGTATGGAAATCCAAACTCCACTACGTGCCTGCCATTTTGTTTGTAGAGTCTAGTATGCTGGAATTTAATAATGGTAACAATTTCGGCTATTTTGTTTACTATTTGTATACTAGACACTAGTATAATATAACATGATTTGATATGAAATGTTTTGGTTATGTAAGGTAAAAACATGTCCATGTTTATGTGTGAGCGTGTCTTACGAGATACTTTTGTTTTGAAAAGAAAAGTTTTGATAAAATTAAAATAAATTCAGATGAGTGTATTTTCTCATGCTGGTTTACCAGACTGATCCGGGCGTTCTTTCCTTTAAATGCTCGGGTCAGACCGAGTATATTTACAGGTTCAGATTTGGTGCTTTTGGAGTTTCAACAGGCGAGTTGGAGATCTTCATGTCGTATACACGTATCTGTTTATTTTCCGCTGCTTTGTTATTTAAATTATTAGCAATTGTAAGGACATGTTACTATAACTGTCCAGGTTGATGATTAGTGATTGATTGTTGAACTTTGGTTGATGTATGTATATATAGTTTCTGTTTTGTAAAGATCATTGATATGATATTATATGTTTTCCACTGCGATGTGAGATTCTGTATTGTTCTGTTTGGTTTTCTTCTTCTCTTCTCTTCTCTTCTTTTATCTTCTTTTCTTTATCTTGACTTTTCGTAATTCGGTGCTTTTTGGGTCGGACGTGTGTGGTTTATTGTCGATTTAAAGGGTACGGATTTGTGGGTTGTCACAACTAGCTAGCAACATAGCAATATTATTTGGCCCTGATGTGCGTAAGTATTCAGTACTGAACTCTGCAAATTTTTTACATATTTCCTTCATGCACTTTATTGTCGTTGATGATGCAAGCCTGAAATATTTGAAAGTGTATATGGATCGATAATATATAGTAAGACTAGTCTAGCAAGTGCGGAATTATAAATAATAGTAAATAGCAGTAATAAAAAATGACACCAGGGATTTTTATACTGGTTCGAACTTCCCGTTCTACGTCCAGTCCCAGACTCCTTCTGGAATTTCTCGAATAACCCTCACTTAACCCGGAGGAACAGGTATTACACCGCCTGAGCAACCGAACAGGACTTTTCCGCCTAAGCAACCGAATAGGACTTTAAATACAATTTGGTAAATTGTTTCTTGACTTGTGTGTTCTTTGAATAACACGAATATAGTCAATGTAGTACACCCTTCCTATAATCTTCTTGATATGATGATTTGAACGTGCAATTTGTAGGAAGTAGAGATTGAAAAATCGCTTGTGATTATGATAATACAAAGCAAGTATAGATAGAAAGAATTGGTATTTGAAATAGTGGATTTTCATCTCTATTTATAGTATTGAATAGTTTTAATCTAATAGTTGCAACTATTAGAAGAAGTGCAACTCTTGGTGAAGAAGACAACTCTTCAGAATTTGATATTTCATGAAGAGATGCTTCAGTTCGTCAAGTTCAGATGTCTGAGAGAAAAGTGATAGATGTCTGAATAAAGTTTAAAATTCAAAAAATAGAAGAAACAAAAAACCAGTCATTTTAGACGTCTGCCATTTAATTCAGACGTCTGTTATTTAATTTACAGACGTCTATTTCATATGGAAATAGAAGCACTTTATACTGAGGGTTCAGACGTCTGTTATTTTATCTTTAGACGTCTGACATTGATGTCAAACGTCTGAATTAAGATACAGACGTCTAAACCTATACTGTTTTGTTCCTTCCTTTGTTTTAGCATTTTTGAACTTGAGATATTATATAATTTTGAAAATACCTTTTTATATCTTTAAAGATATTTATTATTTTAAAACATGATTTTCAAAAGTATATTTGTGTGTGTGTGTGTTTTATCATCATATCAGAGATTGTACAAGAATATTTAACTTAGAAATAATAAAATTTGAAAACTTGATCTTTGTTGATGATACGATAATAGCTGCTCTTGTAGATTCCTGCAAGAATATTTGATATTATAGTATATAGGTTGAGATATATAGTTGTCGCACTAAAATCAGAGAAGGCAGGTTCCAACATTCTCCCCCTTTTTGATGATGACAACTATATAATTCAACGGTTAGTATAACCATACCTTTTGCTCCCCCTGTCAGTATGACCAATTTATATAGCAGAAATGTTATTATTTCTCCCCCTTTGTCATTAACAAAAAGAGTTGTAGGGGGTGTTAGATATAAAGAGATGACAAAACTGTGAATAACAAAATAGATAAGAAGTGTAGACAATACATAGTTGATCAACCAAGCATGTACCAAGATGATAAAAACAAATCAAATTTTAGGACAGAGCATTTGTTTAAGCAAAACACAATGAACCAAATGTTTCAGAGAGACATAGAAATATTATACAAATAACAACATATAAGTTTTAAACACCACAAAAAGATACAGAATTTTATGAAACTGAAGTTTTTGGACCAAAAGACAAACCAAAAGAAATCATCTTCTTTCACCATTCTCCCCAAGTTGGAGAAGAAGGAGGAGAAGATCCATGAGAATGTTTCCATAATTGACGAAGAATTGTCTTGACATTTTTCAATTCTCGTGCATTCTCTTCGACTTTGGCATCTAAATGATCGAATCTAGAGTTGATGGAAGAAAAGCCTTGTGCAATTTGTTGAGAGATTTTCTTTTGATTTTTAGAGATGGTGATGTCAGATTTGAGCTTTTCATTTTTTGTATATGTGCGTGAAGTTTCAGAAATTAGTTCAATCTCGTAATTTTCCGGGATTGAACTTTGGATAAAAGTTTGCTCAAAAGCTTCGTCTTCTCCAATATTCGCTTAGAATAGATAATTTTAAGTTAGAATAGATGATATTCCAGAAGAAGCGATCAATTGTCTATGCCCCTTATATTACTCGAATACTAACTGACTTATCTATTCAAAGTCCGGCAATTGAGTTTGAAAAGATTAAGGTATCCAATATTCGCTTTTTTAGTTTGATGGGATTACCGGAATCTCCTCCGTCGTTTCCAACATATCCTGATTATAAAGCAGAACAACTAGCTTTACAAAAAGAAAAAGGAAAAACAAAGGTAGGCAGTTCCGGACACGATGGAGATGAAGGAGATACTGAAAAAGAAGGGGATGATAGAGATGAAGGGGAAGATGAAGAAGGAGAAGACGAAGCTTTTGAGCAAACTTTTATCCAAAGTTCAATCCCGGAAAATTACGAGATTGAACTAATTTCTGGAACTTCACGCACATATACAAAAAATGAAAAGCTCAAATCTGACATCACCATCTCTAAAAATCAAAAGAAAATCTCTCAACAAATTGCACAAGGCTTTTCTTCCATCAACTCTAGATTCGATCATTTAGATGCCAAAGTCGAAGAGAATGCACGAGAATTGAAAAATGTCAAGACAATTCTTCGTCAATTATGGAAACATTCTCATGGATCTTCTCCTCCTTCTTCTCCAACTTGGGGAGAATGGTGAAAGAAGATGATTTCTTTTGGTTTGTCTTTTGGTCCAAAAACTTCAGTTTCATAAAATTCTGTATCTTTTTGTGGTGTTTAAAACTTATATGTTGTTATTTGTATAATATTTCTATGTCTCTCTGAAACATTTGGTTCATTGTGTTTTGCTTAAACAAATGCTCTGTCCTAAAATTTGATTTGTTTTTATCATCTTGGTACACGCTTGGTTGATCAACTATGTATTGTCTACACTTCTTATCTATTTTGTTATTCACAGTTTTGTCATCTCTTTATATCTAACACCGCCTACAACTCTTTTTGTTAATGACAAAGGGGGAGAAATAATAACATTTCTGCTATATAAATTGGTCATACTGACAGGGGGAGCAAAAGGTATGGTTATACTAACCGTTGAATTATATAGTTGTCATCATCAAAAAGGGGGAGAATGTTGGAACCTGCCTTCTCTGATTTTAATGCGACAACTATATATCTCAACCTATATACTATAATGTCAAATATTCTTGCAGGAATCTATAAGAGCAGCTATTATCATATCATCAAAAAAGATCAAGTTTTCAAATTTTATTATTTCTAAGTTAAATATTCTTGTACAATCTCTGATATGATGATAAAACACACACACACAAATATACTTTTGAAAATCATGTTTTAAAATAATAAATATCTTTAAAGATATAAAAAGGTATTTTCAAAATTATATAATATCTCAAGTTCAAAAGTGCTAAAACAAAGGAAGGAACAAAACAGTACAGGTTTAGACGTCTGTATCTTAATTCAGACGTCTGACATCAATGTCAGACGTCTAAAGATAAAATAACAGACGTCTGAACCCTCAGTATAAAGTGCTTCTATTTCCATATGAAATAGACGTCTGTAAATTAAATAACAGACGTCTGTCATCATAGACAGACGTCTGAATTAAATGGCAGACGTCTAAAATGACTGGTTTTTTGTTTCTTCTATTTTTTGAATTTTAAACTTTATTCAGACATCTGTCACTTTTCTCTCAGACATCCGAACTTGACGAACTGAAGCATCTCTTCATGAAAATTCAAATTCTGAAGAGTTGTCTTCTTCATCAAGAGTTGCACTCCTTCTAATGGTTGCAACTATTAAATTAAAACTATTCAATACTATAAATAGAGATGAAAATCCACTATTTCAACAACCAATTCTTTCTATCTATACTTGCGTTGTATTATCATAATCACAAGCGATTTTTCAATCTCTACTTCCTACAAATTGCACATTCAAATCATCATATCAAGAAGATTATAGGAAGGGTGTACTACATTGACTATATTCGTGTTATTCAAAGAACACACAAGTCAAGAAACAATTTACCAAATTGTATTTGTAGTCCTATTTGGTTGCTTAGGCGGAAAAGTCCTGTTCGGTTGCTCAGGCGGTGTAATACCTGTTCCTCCGGGTTAAGTGAGGGTTATTCGAGAAATTCCAGAAGGAGTCTGGGACTGGACGTAGAACGGGAAGTTCGAACCAGTATAAAAATCCCTGGTGTCATTTTTTATTACTGCTATTTACTGTTATTTATAATTCCGCACTTGCTAGACTAGTCTTACTATATATTATCGATCCATATACACTTTCATTCTGTTGGAACCTGCCTTCTTTGATTTTAATGCGACAACTATATATCTCATCCTATATACTATAATGTCAAATATTCTTGCAGGAATCTACAAGAGCAGCTATTATCATATCATCAACAAAGATCAAGTTTTCAAAATTTATTATTTCTAAGTTAAATATTCTTGTACAATCTCTGATATGATGATAAAACACACACACACACAAATATACTTTTGAAAATCATGTTTTAAAATAATAAATATCTTTAAAGATATAAAAAGGTATTTTCAAAATTATATAATATCTCAAGTTCAAAAGTGCTAAAACAAAGGAAGGAACAAAACAGTATAGGTTTAGACATCTGTATCTTAATTCAGACGTCTGACATCAATGTCAGACGTCTAAAGATAAAATAACAGACGTTTGAACCCTTAGTATAAAGTGCTTCTATTTCCAAATGAAATAGACGTCTGTAAATTAAATAACAGACGTCTGTCATCATAGACAGAGGTGTGAATTAAATGGCAGACGTCTAAAATGACTGGTTTTTTGTTTCTTCTATTTTTTGAATTTTAAACTTTATTCAGACATCTGTCACTTTTCTCTCAGACATCTGAACTTGACGAACTGAAGTATCTCTTCATGAAAATTCAAATTCTGAAGAGTTGTCTTCTTCATCAAGAGTTGCACTCCTTCTAATGGTTGCAACTATTAAATTAAAACTATTCAATACTATAAATAGAGATGAAAATCCACTATTTCAACAACCAATTCTTTCTATCTATTCTGATCTTATATTGTTATAATATCAAGTGATTTTCAACTCTCTACTTCCTATCTTTGCACATTCAAATCATCATATCAAGAAGATTATAGGAAGGGTGTACTACATTGACTATATTCGTGTTATTCAAAGAACACACAAGTCAAGAAACAATTTACCAAATTGTATTTGAAGTCCTATTCGGTTGCTTAGGCGGAAAAGTCCTGTTCGGTTGCTCAGGCGGTGTAATACCTGTTCCTCCGGGTTAAGTGAGGGTTATTCGAGAAATTCCAGAAGGAGTCTAGGACTGGACGTAGAACGGGAAGTTCGAACCAGTATAAAAATCCCTGGTGTCATTTTTTATTACTGCTATTTACTATTATTTATAATTCCGCACTTGCTAGACTAGTCTTACTATATATTATCGATCCATATACACTTTGAATAGATGATTTTAAGTTAGAAGATGAGGATCTTAAACACATAGAATATCATCTTTTTGAACCAGGAAAGTCTACAGATAGATCAAATCATCTTCGTCCCCGACCTCGATTATTGCTTAGAATGCTAATAAAAACAATATTTCCCCGGCAAGGAAGCCATGAGATCATTTATGATGATGAAGATAAGGTGCTTCAAGCAATATTATCAAATTCACAAATCAATTAGGCATAATATTTTTTCGATTCATTTTGTACTTATCACGACTCGAAGAAGCGATCAATTGTCTATGCCCCTTATATTACTCGAATACTAACAGACTTATCTATTCAAAGTCCGGCAATTGAGTTTGAAAAGATTAAGGTATCCAATATTCGTTTTTTTAGTTTGATGGGATTACCGGAATCTCCTCCGTCGTTTCCAACATATCCTGATTATAAAGCGGAACAACTAGCTTTACAAAAAGAAAGAGGAAAAACAAAGGTAGGCAGTTCCGGACACGATGGAGATGAAGGAGATACTGAAAAAGAAGGGGATGATAGAGATGAAGGGGAAGATGAAGAAGGAGAAGACGAAGCTTTTGAGCAAACTTTTATCCAAAGTTCAATCCCGGAAAATTACGAGATTGAACTAATTTCTGGAACTTCATGCACATATACAAAAAATGAAAAGCTCAAATCTGACATCACCATCTCTAAAAATCAAAAGAAAATCTCTCAACAAATTGCACAAGGCTTTTCTTCCATCAACTCTAGATTCGATCATTTAGATGCCAAAGTCGAAGAGAATGCACGAGAATTGAAAAATGTCAAGACAATTCTTCGTCAATTATGGAAACATTCTCATGGATCTTCTCCTCCTTCTTCTCCAACTTGGGGAGAATGGTGAAAGAAGATGATTTCTTTTGATTTGTCTTTTGGTCCAAAAACTTCAGTTTCATAAAATTCTGTATCTTTTTGTGGTGTTTAAAACTTATATGTTGTTATTTGTATAATATTTCTATGTCTCTCTGAAACATTTGGTTCATTGTGTTTTGCTTAAACAAATGCTCTGTCCTAAAATTTGATTTGTTTTTATCATCTTGGTACACGCTTGGTTGATCAACTATGTATTGTCTACACTTCTTATCTATTTTGTTATTCACAGTTTTGTCATCTCTTTATATCTAACACCCCCTACAACTCTTTTTGTTAATGACAAAGGGGGAGAAATAATAACATTTCTGCTATATAAATTGGTCATACTGACAGGGGGAGCAAAAGGTATGGTTATACTAACCGTTGAATTATATAGTTGTCATCATCAAAAAGGGGGAGAATGTTGGAACCTGCCTTCTCTGATTTTAATGCGACAACTATATATCTCAACCTATATACTATAATGTCAAATATTCTTGCAGGAATCTACAAGAGCAGCTATTATCATATCATAAAAAAAGATCAAGTTTTCAAATTTTATTATTTCTAAGTTAAATATTCTTGTACAATCTCTGATATGATGATAAAACACACACACACAAATATACTTTTGAAAATCATGTTTTAAAATAATAAATATCTTTAAAGATATAAAAAGGTATTTTCAAAATTATATAATATCTCAAGTTCAAAAGTGCTAAAACAAAGGAAGGAACAAAACAGTACAGGTTTAGACGTCTGTATCTTAATTCAGACGTCTGACATCAATGTCAGACGTCTAAAGATAAAATAACAGACGTCTGAACCCTCAGTATAAAGTGCTTCTATTTCCATATGAAATAGACGTCTGTAAATTAAATAACAGACGTCTGTCATCATAGACAGACGTCTGAATTAAATGGCAGACGTCTAAAATGACTGGTTTTTTGCTTCTTCTATTTTTTGAATTTTAAACTTTATTCAGACATCTGTCACTTTTCTCTCAGACATCTGAACTTGACGAACTGAAGCATCTCTTCATGAAAATTCAAATTCTGAAGAGTTGTCTTCTTCATCAAGAGTTTCACTCCTTCTAATGGTTGCAACTATTAGATTAAAACTATTCAATACTATAAATAGAGATGAAAATCCACTATTTCAAATACCAATTCTTTCTCTCTATACTTGCTTTGTATTATCATAATCACAAGCGATTTTTCAATCTCTACTTCCTACAAATTGCACGTTCAAATCATCATATCAAGAAGATTATAGGAAGGGTGTACTACATTGACTATATTCGTGTTATTCAAAGAACACACAAGTCAAGAAACATTTTACCAAATTGTATTTGAAGTCCTATTCGGTTGCTTAGGCGGAAAAGTCATGTTCGGTTGCTCAGGCGGTGTAATACCTGTTCCTCCGGGTTAAGTGAGGGTTATTCGAGGAATTCCAGAAGGAGTCTGGGACTAGACGTAGAACAGGAAGTTCGAACCAGTATAAAAATCCCTGGTGTCATTTTTATTACTGCTATTTACTATTATTTATAATTCCGCACTTGCTAGACTAGTCCTACTATATATTATCGATCCATATATACACTTTCATTTGGTATCAGAGCCTGGAATTCTATCGATCATCACAACATCATAGAATAATGGCTAGAAAACGATCCAGTCGAAATACAACATGCAAAATCCCTGTCAAAGCCACCAGTAAGGACTACAAAAAGGTACTTTCTGATTTACAAATTTCGGTAAAAGATAATAATGAATTAGTTAGTGTAAGCAATAAGATTTCAAAGCTTAACTTTATTATCTTAGAAAAGATGAAATCTGTTGAACTTGAAAATGAGAAATTGAAAAATGAGAAGTTAGATTTAGAAAATCAACTTGGTGTTTTAACAGATTTTCTAGATGAACAAAACACCATATTTGAGAAAGAGAGAGAAAAATTTTCAAAAGAAATTTTTGATTTGAAAAGACAAAATGATTTATTACAATCCTCTTTAGATAATTCAGAATCTCAAAATTTCCTTCTCAAAAATGAAAACTGTACGTTAAAAAACGAGAATACTGAATTAAATGAGAAAATTGATATTTTAAATAATAGTAATATTTCTTTTGAAAATAATAATTATGACTTTAAAGCTAAATTTGATAAACTTAACACTGAAGTCACAAAATTTAATAAAGGTCAAAATGATTTAAACATGATTTTATCCAGTTCTAGACCGTTACATGATAAAAGTGGTTTAGGATATAATAAAATTGATCGTAGAAATAGCATTAGATATGCTTTCATGTATAGTAAAAATGTTAGTGCTAGTACTAAATTTCGAGTAAAGTCTAAATCCAATTTTTATAGAAATTCGAATACTGCTATGACCAATAATGTTTATAATTTCCCTAGAAGTACAAAATCATTGACCAGAAATATGAATAAAAATTATCTAAGTATTTGGGTTCCTATTAATTGGAAAAATAGAGAAAAATACATTGATGATTATTTTGATATGGTAGTTAATAATAAAAATTATATTTATAAAGAATCAACCACACCCAAATGGGTATGGTTTTCTAAGACCTAACACCCCGGACCCTAACATAATAAGTGGGTACCAAAAATGATTATTATTTTTTTGCAGGTACTCGGAGAAATACATATACATATTGAATCATAAAACATAACTTAAAAAGGTTGAAATACAAAAAATCAGCCTAACAAACGTCTGATAATTTTTAACAGACGTCTGTATACCTATTTTTTGTTTGAGCCATCTGAACATTTTTTCCACAGACGTCTGTCTTCAAATATAGACATCTGCAACAAAAATTTAGACGTCTGACTTTAGTTCATTATGTTTTTTACTCTCTGTTTAAAATTAAGACCTCTGAGACGTCTGAACAAAATCTTTTAGACGTCTGTCATCATACTTAGCCGTCTAATATAATTTTTAGACGTCTAAATCTATTAATTTTTTCAATCTTTTTATTTTCTATAGAACATCAAACGTCTGTTATGTGACTTGTTCTATAAGTAATTTATTCTTATGTTCTGTATCTTTTTATAAATATGTATTTCTGTCCTATATCACTGTTTCTCTTTGTTTAGTATATTAAGATGTGGAACCTGTTCAAACATATGTTCAAATCTGTTTTTATACTCCAAATATTCTGACTCTTCCACAACAAAATTTAATCATTGGTATGTTCTGAACAAAGTTCATATTGCTATTCAACAATGTGTTTTATCATCACATTTCTAACAAAACCCCTTACAAATTCCTTTTTGTTAATGACAAAGGGGGAGAAATATTAATCATTCTGCTATATAATATGGTCATGTTGAGCAAAAGGTATGGTTTATACTAACCGTTGAATTATATAGTTGTCATCATTAAAAAGGGGGAGAATGTTGGAACATGCCTTCTTCGATTTTAATGTGACAACTATATATTTCAAACTATATACTATGATGGCAAATATTCTTGCAGGAATCTACAAAGAAAATCTATTATCATATCGTCAACAAACAAAGCTTAAAGCTCTCAAGTATATTGATTATTATTTCCGGTTAGATATTTTTGTACAATCTCTAATATGATGATAACAACACACACACACACACAAATTGTTTTTGAAAAACATATTCTACAAATATAAAATATCTTTAACTATTTAAAGATATAAAAGTATTTTCAAAAATTATAGATATCTCAAGTTCAGAATCACTAAAATAAGAAAGAGGAACAAAACAGTACAAATTCAAACGTCTGAATTTTTATTTAGCCATCTGTAATCAATGACAGACGTCTGATAATTTAATACAGACATCTGTCATAAACGACAGACGTTTGAAATAAAAGGACAGACGTCTATATTCACTGAATTCTGTTTCATCTGCCTATTTTGACTTTTTAAACTTAGTAAGCCATCTGTCTATTTTTCTCAGACATTTGAACTTGACGAACTGAAGCATCTCTTCATGAAAATTCAAATTTTGAAGAGTTGTCTTCTTCACCAACAGTTGCACTCCTTCTAATAGTTGCAACTATTGAATTAAAATTATTCAATACTATAAATAGAGATGAAAATCCGCTATTTCAATAACCAATTCTTTCTATCTATTCTGATCTTATATTGTTATAATATCAAGTGATTTTCAATTCTCTACTTCCTATCTTTGCACATTCAAATCATCATATCAAGAAGATTATAGGAAGAGTGTACTACTTTGACTATATTCGTGTTATTCAAAGAACACACAAGTCAAGAAACATTTTACCAAATTGTATTTGAAGTCCTATTCGATTGCTTAGGCAGAAAAGTCCTGTTCGGTTGCTCAAGCGGTGTAATACCTGTTCCTCCGGGTTAAGTGAGGGTTATTCGAGAAATTCCAGAAGGAGTCTGGGACTGGACGTAGAACGGGAAGTTCGAACCAGTATAAAAATCCCTGGTGTCATTTTTATTACTGCTATTTACTATTATTTATAATTCCGCACTTGCTAGACTAGTCTTACTATATATTATCGATCCATATACACTTTCATTTGGTATCAGAGCCAGGAATTCTATCGATCATCACAACATCATAGAATAATGGCTAGAAAACGATCCAGTCGAAATACAACAGGCAAAATCCCTGTCAAAGCCACCAGTAAGGACTACAAAAAGGTACTTTCTGATTTACAAATTTCGGTAAAAGATAATAATGAATTAGTTAGTGTAAGCAATAAGATTTCAAAGCTTAACTTTATTATCTTAGAAAAGATGAAATCTGTTGAGCTTGAAAATGAGAAATTGAAAAATGAGAAGTTAGATTTAGAAAATCAACTTGGTGTTTTAACAGATTTTCTAGATGAACAAAACACCATATTTGAGAAAGAGAGAGAAAAATTTTCAAAAGAAATTTTTGATTTGGAAAGACAAAATGATTTATTACAATCCTCTTTAGATAATTCAGAATCTCAAAATTTCCTTCTCAAAAATGAAAACTGTACGTTAAAAAACGAGAATACTGAATTAAATGAGAAAATTGATATTTTAAATAATAGTAATATTTCTTTTGAAAATAATAATTGTGACTTTAAAGCTAAATTTGATAAACTTAACACTGAAGTCACAAAATTTAATAAAGGTCAAAATGATTTAAACATGATTTTATCCAGTTCTAGACCGTTACATGATAAAAGTGGTTTAGGATATAATAAAATTGATCGTAGAAATAGCACTATATATGCTTTCATGTATAGTAAAAATGTTAGTGCTAGTACTAAATTTCGAGTAAAGTCTAAATCCAATTTTTATAGAAATTTGAATACTGCTATGACCAATAATGTTTATAATTTCCCTAGAAGTACAAAATCATTGACCAGAAATATGAATAAAAATTATCTAAGTATTTGGGTTCCTATTAATTGGAAAAATAGAGAAAAATACATTGATGATTATTTTGATATGGTAGTTAATAATAAAAATTATATTTATAAAGGATCAACCGCACCCAAATGGGTATGGTTTTCTAAGACCTAACACCTCGGACCCTAACATAATAAGTGGGTACCGAAAATGATTATTATTTTTTGCAGGTACTCGGAGAAATTCATATACATATTGAATCATAAAACATAACTTAAAAAGGTTGAAATACAAAAAATTAGCCTAACAAACGTCTAATAGTTTTTAACAGACGTCTGTATACCTATTTTTTGTTTGAGCCATCTGAACATTTTTTTCACAGACGTCTGTCTTCAAATATAGACGTCTGCAACAAAAATGTAAACGTCTGAATTTAGTTCAAAATGTTTTTTACTCTCTGTTTAAAATTAAGACCTCTAAGACGTCTGAACAAAGTCTTTTAGACGTCTGTCATCATACTTAGCCGTCTAATATAATTTTTAGACGTCTAAATCTATTAATTTTTTCAATCTTTTTATTTTCTATAGAACATCAGACGTCTGTTATGTGACTTGTTCTATAAGTAATTTATTCTTATGTTCTGTATCTTTTTATAAATATGTATTTCTGTCCTATATCACTGTTTCTCTTTGTTTAGTATATTAAGATGTGGAACCTGTTCAAACATATGTTCAAATCTATTTTTATACTCCAAATATTCTGACTCTTCCACAACAAAATTTTATCATTGGTATGTTCTGAACAAAGTTCATATTACTATTCAACAATGTGTTTTATCATCACATTTCTAACAAAACCCCTTACAAATACCTTTTTGTTAATGACTAACCCACAGGTCCCACAAATGAAATTATATATGGATCAATAATATAGTTAAACTAGTCTAGCAAGTGCGGAATTATAAATAGCAGTAAATAGCAGTAATAAAAAATGACACCAGGGATTTTTATACTGGTTCGAACTTCCCGTTCTACGTCCAGTCCCAGACTCCTTCTGGAATTTCTCGAATAACCCTCACTTAACCCGGAGGAACAGGTATTACACCGCCTGAGCAACCGAACAGGACTTTTCTGCCTAAGCAACCGAATAGGACTTCAAATACAATTTGGTAAATTGTTTCTTGACTTGTGTGTTCTTTGAATAACACAAATATAGTCAATGTAGTACACCCTTCCTATAATCTTCTTGATATGATGATTTGAATGTGCAAAGATAGGAAGTAGAGAGTTGAAAATCACTTGATATTATAACAATATAAGATCAGAATAGATAGAAAGAATTGGTTGTTGAAATAGTGGATTTTCATCTCTATTTATAGTATTGAATAGTTTTAATTTAATAGTTGCAACCATTAGAAGGAGTGCAACTCTTGATGAAGAAGACAACTATTCAGAATTTGAATTTTCATGAAGAGATGCTTCAGTTCGTCAAGTTCAGATGTCTGAGAAAAATATTCAGATGGCTAACTAAGTTTAAAAAGTCAAAATAGGCAGAGGAAACAAATTTCAGTGAAACAGACGTCTGTTTTTTTAATTTAGACGTCTGTCGTTTATGACAGATGTCTGTATTAAATTATCAGACGTCTGTCATTGATGACAGATGGCTAAATAAAAGTTCAGACGTCTGAATTTGTACTGATTTGTTCCTCTTCTTTATTTTAGTGATTCTGAACTTGAGAAATTTTTTAAAATACTTTTATGTCTATAAAAAGATATTTTATATTTGTAGAACATGTTTTCCAAAAACTATTTGTGTGTGTGTGTGTTATCATCATATCAGAGATTGTACAAAAATATCTAACCGGAAATAATAATCAGTATACTAGAGAGCTTGAGCTTAGTTTGTTGACGATATGATAATAGTTTTTCTTTGTAAATTCCTGCAAGAATATTTGGCATCATAGTATATAGTTTGAAACATATAGTTGTCACATTAAAATCGAAGAAGGCAGGTTCCAACATTCTCCCCCTTTTAGATGATGATAACTATATAATTCAACGGCTAGTATAAACCATACCTTTTTCTCCCCCTGTCAACATGACCATATTATATAGCAGAATGATTAATATTTCTCGCCCTTTGTCATTAACAAAAAGGAATTTGTAAAGGGTTTTGTTAGAAATGTGATGATAAAACACATTGTTGAATAGCAATATGAACTTTGTTCAGAACATACCAATGATAAAATTTTGTTGTGGAAGAGTCAGAATATTTGGAGTATAAAAACAGATTTGAACATATGTTTGAACAGGTTCCACATCTTAATATACTAAACAAAGAGAAACAGTGATATAGGACAGAAATACATATTTATAAAAAGATACAGAACATAAGAATAAATTACTTATAGAACAAGTCACATAACAGACGTCTGATGTTCTGTAGAAAATAAAAAGATTGAAAAAATTAATAGATTTAGACCTCTAAAAAATATAATAGACGGCTAAGTATGATGACAGACGTCTAAAAGATTTTGTTCAGACGTCTCAGAGGTCTTAATTTTAAACAGAGAGTAAAAAACATTTTGTACTAAATTCAGACGTCTAAATTTTTTGTTGCAGACGTCTATATATGAAGACAGACGTCTGTGACAAAATGTTCAGACGGCTCAAACAAAAAATAGGTATACAGACGTCTGTTAAAAACTATCAGACGTTTGTTAGGCATATTTATTGTATTTCAATCTTTTTAAGTTATGTTTTATGATTCAATATGTATATGAATTTCTCCCCCCTTATGTCATTATAAAAAAGAATGAGGTAATATAATAAATTATATAAAATATTTTATAAATAACAAGATAAACTCATTATTAATTATGAAGGAAAAATAAAATAGATTTTACCATATTTGCTGAAGTCCATATTTCATTGTAAGCACGTAATTCTATTAAACGTATGGAACATTCTTTAAAATTCCAAAATCTATCCTTTTCCTTTTGTTTCTTCGAGTACCTGCAAAAAATAATAATCATTTTCGGTACCCACTTATTATGTTAGGGTTCGGGGTGTTATGTCTTAGAAAACCATACCCATTTGGGTGTGGTTGATCCTTTATAAATATAATTTTCATTATTAACTACCATATCAAAATAATCATCAATGTATTTTTCTCTATTTTTTCAATTAATAGGAACCCAAATACTTAGATAATTTTTATTCATATTTTTGGTCAATGATTTTGTACTTCTAGAGAAATTATAAACATTATTGGTCATAGCAGTATTCGAATTTCTATAAAAATTGGATTTAGACTTTACTCGAAATTTAGTACTAGCACTAATATTTTTACTATACATGAAAGCATATCTAGTGCTATTTCTACGATCAATTTTATTATATCCTAAACCACTTTTATCATGTAACGGTCTAGAACTGGATAAAATCATGTTTAAATCATTTTGACCTTTATTAAATTTTGTGACTTCAGTGTTAAGTTTATCAAATTTAGCTTTAAAGTCACAATTATTATTTTCAAAAGAAATATTACTATTATTTAAAATATCAATTTTCTCTTTTAATTCAGTATTCTCGTTTTTTAACGTACAGTTTTCATTTTTGAGAAGGAAATTTTGAGATTCTGAATTATCTAAAGAGGATTGTACTAAATCATTTTGTCTTTTTAAATCAAAATTCTCTTTTGAAAATTTTTCTCTCTCTTTCTCAAATATGGTGTTTTGTTCATCTAGAAAATCTGTAAGAGCCTCAAAATTATCCTTTAAAACACCAAGTTGATTTTCTAAATCTAACTTCTCATTTTTCAATTTCTCATTTTCAAGTTCAATAGATTTCATCTTTTCTAAAATAATAAAATTAAGCTTTGAAATCTTATTGCTTACACTAACTAATTCATTATTATCTTTTACCGAAATTTGTAAATCAGAAAGTACCTTTTTGTAGTCTTCACTGGTGGCTTTGACAGGGATTTTGTCTGTTGTATTTCGACTGGATCGTTTTCTGGCCATTATTCTATGATGTTGTGACGATCGATAGAATTCCAGGCTCTGATACCAAATGAAAGTGTATATGGATCGATAATATATAGTAAGACTAGTCTAGCAAGTGCAGAATTATAAATAATAGTAAATAGCAGTAATAAAAATGACATCAGAGATTTTTATACTGGTTCGAACTTCCCATTCTACGTCCAGTCCCAGACTCCTTATGGAATTTCTCGAATAACCCTCACTTAACCCGGAGGAACAGGTATTACACCGCCTGAGCAACCGAACAAGACTTTTCCGCCTAAGCAACCGAATAGGACTTCTAATACAATTTGGTAAAAAGTTTCTTGACTTGTGTGTTCTTTGAATAACACGAATATAGTCAATGTAGTACAACATTCCTATAATCTTCTTGATATGATGATTTGAATGTGCAAAGATAGGAAGTAGAGAGTTGAAAATCACTTGATATTATAACAATATAAGATCAGAATAGATAGAAAGAATTGGTTCTTGAAATAGTGGATTTTCATCTCTATTTATAGTATTGAATAGTTTTAATTCAATAGTTGCAATTATTAGAAGGAGTGCAACTGTTGGTGAAGAAGACAACTCTTCAAAATTTGAATTTTCATGAAGAGATGCTTCAGTTCGTCAAGTTCAGATGTCTGAGAAAAATATTCAGATGGCTAACTAAGTTTAAAAGGTCAAAATAGGCAGAGGAAACAAATTTCAGTGAAACAGACGTCTGTTTTTTTAATTTAGACGTCTGTCGTTTATGACAGATGTCTGTATTAAATTATCAGACGTCTGTCATTGATGACAAATGGCTAAATAAAAGTTCAGATGTCTGAATTTGTACCGATTTGTTCCTCTTCTTTATTTTAGTGATTCTGAACTTGAGAAATTTTTGAAAATACTTTTATGTCTATAAAAAGATATTTTATATTTGTAGAACATGTTTTCCAAAAACTATTTGTGTGTGTGTGTGTTATCATCATATCAAAGATTGTACAAAAATATCTAACCGGAAATAATAATCAGTATACTAGAGAGCTTGAGCTTAGTTTGTTGACGATATGATAATAGCTTTTCTTTGTAGATTCTTGCAAGAATATTTGACATCATAGTATATAGTTTGAAATATATAGTTGTCACATTAAAATCGAAGAAGGCAGGTTCCAACAATATTCATCCAGTTCGTCACTTGCCGTGCCGCAGCTCCACATTCGCAAAGCAAATGAAATTTTGATTTATGGTGAAATTCTAGGTTTTAGCGCCCCCATTTAATCTATAGGTAAAATATGAGTTCTTCTCATAGAGTTTTAAATAAATTCTGCTAGAAATTTTTTGGCTCATGCAAAACCGGCGACGAAACAATGTAATTCGTAGGTATGATTTTCGATGAAGTAGTCACTCATCGGTCTTTCATGTATGTCTTTGTAGTCTCTCTTGTATCGACGATCAATTCTTCCATGGACGTTATGTAACGACCCGCTATTTTGGACCATTCAAATCGACAATAAATCCACACATGTCTGACTTGAATAATTCAAAATAACAGATTGTAATAAAAAAAATTTTAGAGGAGGAGGAGCAGGCGTGAATAAAGATGAATCGTTCAAAAAGAAAATTTTGAATACAAACGTGAATAATTTACGGTTTGATTTTCAAAGAAAACGGATATGGGATGGCAACCGTGGATTGAGCTGAATAATTAAAGCAATTAATTATGATGTTTGTATAGCACGCTTCAAAGTCTGGAACCGAAGGAAAGCGAAAAGTTAAAAGTGGTACCGTTACAACGGATCGTTATCAACGTTTCCGTTGTGTATCGGACTTCAAAATACGGAAATAAATATACCGTAGAGATCAGCACGACGAGACGATCAAAACGATATACAGATATCAGTGGCACGATCATCCGATCAAAAGTCGATAATCGGTACCGAAAAATGCTGCTATTTTGCTAGAATTAAGATAAACGGAGCAATAGAAATCCAAATTTGACAAAACGAAGAATGACGTTTCACTCAGAAGATGATTTAGAAATTTACTGTATAAAATATTCAAGTTTGGAAAATATTTATTTTCATCAAAAATTAACTGACTTAAATTGAAATAGAATTTCACAAGAAAATAAACTTCAATATTATCAGATGAAAATTTACCAGTTGTTATGTTTAAATAGACGTATTCCAAATATCAAATTTTTATTTTAAAATTTTATTGTTTAAAATTTCACAAATTTCCAGTTAAAAATACTTTTAAAACCATTAAATTTTTCGGGTCGTTACACTCTCCCCCACTCAAAACTTTTCGTCCCCGAAAAGGAAGGTGGTAGGAGAATAGAACAACCAGAAATAAAAATAGATTGAAAATCAAGATTAAACAATTAATTTAAAACTATACAAATTTTACTTGAAATATTAATTTGAAAACAATTATTTACATTATTACTTATTTTTACAAAGAAGCTATTGAAAATATTTAAATCTATAATTCATAACTTATTAATTTTTTTTCCTCAAGATACTTTTCAAATATTATTAATAACCAATAATCATTTACTTTAAATATGTTTTATCTAATTAATAACCTCAAAATATTTATAACACTAAAATTTCTATTAAACCATGTAGTATATAAATAACAATATTTTAAAAGAATATAGTCAACAAGGAAAAGAAGGAGGATTTGGGAACAGAATATAGGTGGATAAATAAAGCTGAGCAGATAAGGTAGATTCAAAAGAATAGAATCGGGCACGAATAATTAATTCAAACCATTAGAATTTCAATTTCGAATATTAATACAAAATTTCTCTGTTAGAAATACTTTTATAATAAAATACCTTTATAATAAAATACTTTTTATAACTCGATGTTTCAACAAGTTTATCCTTGTTCCTGTAGACTCTGGTAGTGCGTTGATCAGGCGCAAAACTAGAATTCTCCAGGTACTTAGTAGACCTGTTTCAACACCCAGTGAAAATACTGGAAAAACTTTTAAAAATGGATATGGAAAGTACAATCCAAACAACAAAACGAACAAAACCTTTGTCTAACCATGGTTCGCAGATACACAATGGTTACGCCTGGGTCCCCCAGGAAACAATCCATATCCGTAAGCTTTCTCAGCCCTGCGAGTTACGCCATGATGACTAGTAGAATGCAGGATACACAATGGTTACGCCTGGATCCCCCAGGAAACAATCCGTACCCCCAGGCAAGACTCAGCCAAGCATTTGCGCTACTATTCGCGACCTACACAGATTGCAGGATACACAATGGTTACGCCTGGATCCCCCAGGAAACAATCCGTACCCCTAGGCAAGACTCAGCTAGGCAGTTGCGCTATGCAGTCACGAGAGAACAATAAGACCATGGGTAACGCCATGGAATTCGAAGGACACTCGAGTATCATATCCGGAAAACCAAAATCAGAGAGAATAATATCGATAGAATGAATCCAAGATGTGGCCACAAATCGGATATCAAGCAGAAGGCACTTTCCATATCTTTACTTCGAAAATATGTATCATATAGTACCTTTTCAAATCACTTTCAAATATCGTACTTATATAAAATCCATTATATATAAGATTTAATTTTCAAATCAAATACTTTCCAAAATCAATAGTATATCAAATCATACTTATATAGACTTCAATTATATAAGATTTCATTTTCAAATTGAGTACCTTTTCAAATCCATAGTTTTCGAATCAACATCATACTTATACAAATCAATTTTATATAAGTTCGACAACTCCCAAATCAAGTGTTTAGTAACATAAGGTTCTCAAATTTTAATTTGTTTCAATATCAGTTCAATTTCAAAATCATATACAATTTCACCAAATTATTTCTTCTCAAATTAATTATCTTTAGTTTCAAAGTTTCCAAAATAATAGATTTAGAAAATAAATCCAAATTTCCAAGTCAATATAATTAAGTCAAACAATTCATTTCCAAAATCCATGGTTTTCAAAAATCATCTTATATTTACATATGGTCCATCTTATATAAGGATCAAATTTTACAAAATAAATTTCAATGTATGAAGAGCCATATGGGATTGAATATCTTTGCTTTTATGGGTTATATATCTTTGTAATTTAAATTGGAAATTTTCTTTTAGTAAGCAAAGATATTCTAACCCGACAGCTTTCAGTTTCAGCGTCAAAATATATCAATGATATTAGAATATAAGATGTACATACGTCATCATTTCGCAAAATCACATTTGATCGCTCGCTCGATCACACAAGTTCGCTTTCGAACTAGTATTGTCCATTCGACTTCCCTAATGCGGACTTCGATGTGGTTTCTCGACTAGAAGCCATCAGTCTCCTTGCATAGCCGTATACTATGATAGAGAATTCTGGAATCGAGTCCAAAATCCATATCAAATATTCGCCCTCAAGAATCGAATGAAAAATCCTAACACGAAATGGTGTAATTCACCTCGAACTTGTGTACTCAAACCTGGATCAAATTAATTATGCGAATAAAACATCATACGTACAACTTATATATTTATTCCAACTTGTTAAATATATAGTTTCATAAAGATGTTACTAAGTTAAAATAATTAAACTAAATTTTATTCAAAATATCTTGAAGACCAAATTCTTTTCAAAGCATTTCGAATCTAAATTTCATATTAGAAAATTTTAAAATTGCCTTATTCATTTACTTAACAAAACAGTTTCAACTTATTTAAATCATATTACTTCATACTTAAACATTCAAAACAAATTTATATACTTTATCAAATAATTCATACTTTTCAAAAATTTTAGCTTTGAAAAGTTAACCTTGATTTGGAAGTGCTCGAACCTTCAAAATAGTCGAAGAAATCATATTTCAAATTCAAGAGTTGGAAATTAACAACAAATCAGTAAATCAATTTCAAAAGATAAGTTTATATCAAATTCGAAACTCGAAGACTGAACACCGGGTTACTTCAAATCATTTCAAATATATATATATATATATATATATATATATATATCTTTCGAATATCAAATCATACTTCAAAATTTTGAAATCAAAATTTGTTTCGCAAAATCACTCGCGTAGCAATGCTACTAAAGTGGCCTCTCCCCACTATGAAACTCGAAAATCAACGTCGATGATGCGTGCACTCATCACCGAAATTATTTTCCAGCGACATAAGTGAGTTCTGGACTTCTATTTTCTCAACCTTCTTTTGAAATTTCTTCGAAACTCTTAAAATCATTGAAACATTTCTTATTCGGAAAATATTTTTAAATCATATTATTATTATATATTTCAAAATCTTAAACCAATTCCAAAATACCGGAGTTCAATTCTCGAATTTCAAATTTAAAATCCTTTAGTTATAAATCAATTTTTTTTTTAATAAATCAAATTTGTTATATAATTTTTCAAAATTACAAATCCTTTCGAAACCTCAAATTCTTATTTTAAAAGGGTTTATAATCTTTATCGAAAATATTTCACTTTTATATATAGAATATAATAATTTCGATATATAAAAATTTCTAAAATATAAACAAGCCTGATTTTTCAAAGGATGGTTCAAGAATGGATTTCAAAATAAAGATAGAAATTCAAATTAGAGGGACTCTAATCAAATAGGATTCTGATTCGAAAATAAGTTCGAACGAAAATGAGATAATTAATTACAAAACAGTAGATGGATACACTTATATAAATCGCGGGCAACCTTAACCGGGTCAACCGTGACTTCAAGAATATAATCGATGTGGAAAACTAAGAAAAATCAACATTCGATCGCAAGAGATAGTGGCATCTAAACCAAAGATATAGAAATCTCCGGTGAATCAATGCCAATTGTGAAGGAGTTTCACCCCTTCACAAATCATTCAAAGATTGGCGGGATCGCCTATTCTTATAGAGATCATTCGAAGTGGAGTTATGGGATACTCCAGAATCAAAAGAATACCAATAGAGAGGGACAAGAATGAATTTTGAAACCGTAGGGAACGTTCCAAAGTTCAACGGAAATCGAGTCAAAAGGAAGAGATTAAACTCGAATGAAAGAGATTCTGTAAATAAATTTACAATATATGCTAAGTTTTGCCTAGAGCCAAAGCTCTGATACCAACTGTAACGACCCGCTATTTTGGACCATTCAAATCGACAATAAATCCACACATGTCTGACTTGAATAATTCAAAATAACAGATTGTAATAAAAAAATTTTTAGAGGAGGAGGAGCAGGCGTGAATAAAGATGAATCGTTCAAAAAGAAAAATTTGAATACAAACGTGAATAATTTACGGTTTGATTTTCAAAGAAAACGGATATGGGATGGCAACCGTGGATTAAGCTGAATAATTAAAGCAATTAATTATGATGTTTGTACAACACGCTTCAAAGTCTGGAACCGAAGGAAAGCGAAAAGTTAAAAGTGGTACCGTTACAACGGATCGTTATCAACGTTTCCGTTGTGTATCGGACTTCAAAATACGGAAATAAATATACCGTAGAGATCAGCACGACGAGACGATCAAAACGATATACAGATATCAGTGGCACGATCATCCGATCAAAAGTCGATAATCGGTACCGAAAAATGCTGCTATTTTGCTAGAATTAAGATAAACGGAGCAATAGAAATCCAAATTTGACAAAACGAAGAATGACGTTTCACTCAGAAGATGATTTAGAAATTTATTGTATAAAATATTCAAGTTTGGAAAATATTTATTTTCATCAAAAATTAACTGACTTAAATTGAAATAGAATTTCACAAGAAAATAAACTTCAATATTATCAGATGAAAATTTACCAGTTGTTATGTTTAAATAGACGTATTCCAAATATCAAATTTTTATTTTAAAATTTTATTGTTTAAAATTTCACAAATTTCCAGTTAAAAATACTTTTAAAACCATTAAATTTTTCGGGTCGTTACACGTTACCACGACGATTGCTGGAAGAGTCTTCACAAAAAATATATGAGAAAAACAATACGTTAACTGTTCTACACCAAGGGTAACAATTTGATGATGCAGCTCTTATTCCTCATTGATTACTGCTTTCGTGTTTTGTTTATAATAGTAAAGATAAGAATCCATTTTTTATTAAATAGATTTGAACTTTGCTTATTTAGTTTATATAGGTATGCTCTTTGTTTCTACAGAATGGAGTATTATATAAGAGTGTGTGTATTAAAGCTTCAACAACGCGGATGGTTGACACGTATATGATTCGATGTAAGATGCTTCAAAACGCAGATCGTTGAATTGGAACAAACATTTTGTGGTTGTTTCAATGGCGTGGATAGTTGGCACATGTACATTTCGAAAGCAGATAGTTCAAGTCACGCGGAATGACCAAACACATTTTTTTTAATTCAACAGCGTGGAAGGAAAATAAAACGGCGAAGCTTTCATCGTTTAAATTTAAAACGGCGAAATCTTCGTCAATTTAAAACGGTAAAGAGTTTGTCATTTTATTAAAAGGTAAGCACTAAGCCATTTTATTTTTGCTAGAATTATCGGTTGAACATGTATGGTGGTTAGTTTTTCCTTTTTTGGTTGTACAACTTATTTATAGAATGTAGAAGTAAGGAAGATATGGTAAGTGAACTAATATGTTGTTGATAATGCTCTTAGAGCAACTCAATTACCACACGAGGACCTAAAACAAAATTGAACCAACTGCCCGTCTATTTGGATTAGGATTGAGGTCGGGCCATGTATAACACCCAGCTAAAGGCCCATCCTGCGCCCAAGGTTCTGCGATGCTAATATGGAAATTATTTGCAAATAACTCCTATTACTTTTACAGGTTTTCAGCTTAATCCAATTCAATTAAAATATTGAAAATAAAAACATAGAGCGAAAAAAAAAAACACAACGAATACGATGGAGGTGATTCTACATGTATACGATGTAACAAATAGTGAATCTGAGAAGACAAATAGCACAATAATGAGTATCAACAAGATTTTTAAAGATGGGATAGGAATTGGTGGAATTTTTCATAGTGCTGTTCAGGTCTGGATCTTTATTCATCTTTATATATTTATTTTTATTTCAATTATTTACTTTATTTCTAATTTACAGCTGATTAGTGTCGCGCATTGCTCAAACGTGATTAGGGTTTAGAATTTTATTTGGTTTTAAATCTGTTGGCTGGAGAGACAAGAGAGATTCACATACAGATGGGCGAATTGGATTTTTGGGCATATTGCATTTTTTTTAGCATCAACTACAGTAGCAATACACAAACATCAATTTTCCCTATATTTTTGCCGTACGCCTGCATCATGTACAGAACAACCCCTTGGTCATTGTGATTTATTTTGGTATAATATATGCTAAGTGATTTTGATATGATAGTGGTAGAACTCTTGTTAGTCTAAGAAGTTCCTGCTAATATTCAGAAAGTTTAGTTTACTTTAGTTTGACATGCATTTTTACAGACACAAAATACCATGCTCGTACATTTTGTAGACCAGTCTACTAGTCTTCTAGAATACCTTTTAATCATCAATTCCAACTATTGAGAATTAAGAAGAGAGAATACATGGGTTATAAATAGGTTGCACGAGTTTGGTGTTATATGGAATTGTATATGGGTTGTTATATCGATTCCAAGGCGATTAAAACTTTACCCACGTGTGTACTTTGAAGTGAATGAAACTCATGTCTCTAAACATGAATGCTTTTAAGGAATGTTTAGATGAAGATTTATTTTGTTTAAGTTCTAAGAGCTATAGCTAATGAAACTGGTGGTGTTGGTAGGACTATTGATAAGGTAATAAAGGTATTGAGTTAGACCTCTAGGTGTAGATTATACCAAAACTTTAAGAAAACCGTATATTATACTTATTACTATAGCATTCAGTTAGACCTCTGCGTGGGTCCTTATAATGTGTTGTATTTTTTAGGTATATGGCTCAGAAGAATGGTCTTTTGGATTTTGCGAGCATGGTAGTGGAGTATTTAGTTGCCCATCAACCAAGAACCCAATGTACACATATCGTGAGTCAATTTCTCTTGGACAAACAAACTGCACAAGTAGCATGGTGAATCAAATATTGAGAGAACTCAGTAGAGCTTGGCCTGGAGACACATACGATCTTCTTTCGAGAAATTGCAACCACTTCTGCGATGATTTTTGTGAAAAGCTTGGTGTGCAAAAACTTCCAGGTAATTATTCGCTTGTTAAACACATTAAAAATTTCTTTTGTTTATGTTTGCTCAGTTGCTCGCCACAGCAATGATATATAGAAAGCTTATCTCAAGTAACAATTATTACCAGTTACTCAGTTGCCTGGAGACACTTACGATCTTCTTTCGAGAAATTTCTTTTGTTAAACACTCTTATGTGTGTGTGTGTTTATCAGTTTCTCACCGTCTATGTGTTGTAGAGAGGTTTTCTTTTTGATCCATTATGTCCTATCTAGCATATTGGTCATGTCTATATTGTGGCAGTTAGTAATTATTAAAACAATATTATGACATGAGCAAACTACATTTCCTTTACAATTAGTATAGGATGTATTTCCATTATTTTCCAGTTGCATGTTACATAGAAATCAATATTGTTTTTGTTGGTATTGTGTTGCCTTGGGAACAAATTGTGTATTATTAGACATGAAAAGATTCAAACACAAACAGCGACAGTTTATTTATTTTGTGAAATTTTATATCAATGATCTAGCTAGAGTCTAATGCATGAAAAACGTGTATGCAGTTTTTTTGTTGCTAAACTGCTACAGTTTATAACTTATGACCATGGCCAGTAGTATGAGCTCATCTTGACTTTAGAAACATTCTCTGCCTTAAAGAAGTTTCTTCAACTAGTCTTCAGTGCTATCATCATTATCCTTTTCTTATACTTAGATGCACAGAATAATTTGATGTAAAAAAAAACTTCAAGAATCTTACTGATTATTAATGTGTCCATGATGCCTGCTGTAAAGGGATGGCCTAAAAGATTAGTGTCCTAAATGATTTTACTTCGTCAAACTTGCATTAACACAATGCTATACAATTTTTTTAATAATTTTGTTTTGGCTATATTGTTCAATATATGATGTAGAAGTCAATATATTAATGAAATGATCTAATAAACAATACTGATACTGACAACAAGTCTAAATATTCGAATGTTTGCAGCAATCTGCATACTACTATGTTCTAGTCTTAAAAGCGTTTAAAAGCGTTTTATTCGAATGTATGTGATTAAATCTTTATACACCTATTCATAGCAGAGACTAGTATTTTAACCCCATGTCTGTTTTAAAAATACGCCATTCATGTATCATCTAGAATTGTTGATCAATAGAATGAGCAGGAGGTAAAAATTATCCATAGTGGAAATTAGTCTCATGTCACCGAAATTGCAGGTGTACGTACACTGGTACAAACCATTGCATCAAAACTGTTTGTTTAGCTAAATTTCAAGGCTTCCTCCAGGCTTTGTGATATCGATCCTTATCTTAGGAAAAATATATTTCAGACCTATACATTTTATTTAATATTATGTATATTAGTCACCTGTTATCAAATTTTTTCTAATAAAAATCATCTAATTGAATTGCATATTCGCAGGATGGGTCAACCGTTTTGCTAATGCTGGTGATGCTGCCCTGGAAGCTGCAGAGACTACAGCTGTTAAGGTTAAACCTGTTGCATGTTTATCATTTATCTTTTTCAGTGACTCCCCTAAATTTTACATGTTTTAATTCCCATAGCAAAGGAACCGAATCGTCTTATAATGTTGTCATTCCATTAGATGCTTTATCAATTCTGCAAATTAATGGTTAATGGTACCCTTTATACTGTTATATTGGTTGTGAAAAATGTTAACAACTGGGATTTAAATTTCAGAAAGGTACCCAATTTGGTTTATTGATTAAGTTTGGATATTGTTAATTTTTAGAATTTGGTCACATCATTTCAATCTTGTTCATTGTTTCAACTTTCGTCAAAATTACTTAGATACTCTTTCAATTTGCATCATTCTATTGTGTCTAAACATATCAAAGGTCACGCTGATACACTAACACCTCGTGCAATTCTACGCAAATCACGCTGATACACTAATTCAAGGCAGAATAAGCGAAGGCTGTAGATAATAATGACTGGGAAGAAATAATAAAGAGTTCCGTAGGATGCTTTGTAATAGATTAATAATTATGGTTATCACTTGTTTAACTCTTGGACCATTGCTATTCTATCGCCGCTACAATTGGACTGAGTATTTGAATGATCTTTTACTTCTAATCAAGTTTATGGTATTAAGTTTTGATCTGGATTTGAGATATGAGAGATAAGATAGCTGGCTCTTGGGCAACATGTTTATAATCAGCCATAAGCAATGTTTATGTCTTGATGTCAATGTAACATGTTATGTATTATGCATGATCATTAGCTTTACATTGTATACTTTTGCAGCATATATATGTTTATAATTTTTTTTTTCTTTTATCCAAGTTGTGATCCATGTTAAGCATACATTGCATTTCTTCTAGGCAAATATGTAATCCTCATTATTCTGAGCATTGCATTTCTTGTAACAGCTTAAACAGGCAAAAGATGAAATAGTTTCAGCCAGCAAAGGGGTATACAGATTCTTATTAGCTGGTGTAGCCTCAAACTCGTCAACATCGGCCGATTCACCAAACACATCTAATGACAGTGGGCCCCGCTTTCAGGCTTCATGGTTTAAAAACTTGCTCGCAGCTGGTGACAAACCATCAAGCAGTTCTAATTTGGAAGATTCTTCTTCTTCCTCATCCTCTTCTTCATCCGACGATGAACTCCATCCAGAGCAGAAAAGAGCTCACGATAAGTTCACTTAGTGTTTGTAGAGTTGATTATAGTTTGTACTTGTCCTTCCTTATTCTGTAAAGGAAGCTATATTCATTCTAATCAAGAAGGTTTGAATTGAGAATTATTGTTGCTGTGATGTTGTTTAGCTTACTGTTAATGCCATGTTTAGGAATGACAATGGGGCGGGTTTCTTGTGCCCCAGACCCACCCCTGGTTTTATAGACCCCAACTCGGACCCGCTCCATGGACCTGGCGCGGGTCTGAAATTTTGTCCCGAAGGGTAGACCCGTCCTGTCCCAAGACCCGGTGAGGTTTTTTGTATTGGTTTAAAATTGTATACTAATGTACATATATATATTTATTTATATTTGTTGTAACTAAATGATACATTAAATACAAATAACAATGTGTGTATAACGACGATGGAAGATAATAAAAATACGGTGTACAAAATAGTTCAAAAAAATATGCATATATTATTGTATGATTAACGATGATGCAGCTTAATACTATAATTTTTTATAGTTTATTGGTTGGAACATTATAATATCCATGTCATAATCAGTTGTATATATAAAGATTAAAAAATCATCATTATAATACTACATGCATTTTATAAGATTTCAGTAGTACGGATCGGGTTGGGGCGGGTCAGTCAAACCCCGATTCGATCCTAGACCCGAGCTCTCAAGAACGGATCACGAATTTATCCGCCCCGAAGACCCAATGGAGCGGGTCTGGACGGATCAAAATAGGGATGCGTCAACCGGGTTTGGACTTTAAACTCATCCCGTTGCCATCCCTAGCCATGTTCAGCGTATCGTTTTTTACGAAATGAAAAGGGCTAAACAACTGACCTTCTAATTTTCCGATATAATAAGTGTCCACTCCACTTTGTTTACCTCCTCTCTCTTATCCTTAGATATGTTTAGTGGAATCCAGTTTAGAACGAAAGAGACAAGCATTTGGAAGACGTAAAGCTAAATAACAGGCCCACTATTTGTTTCAAGCTTTTTCCAAATGTAGACTCGTTTGGCAAAAGAACACAAAACGTTGACATGAAAAATCAGGCACTGTTGTACGTCGGGACTGCAAAGAAAGTCTTTGTATGATTGACATGAAAAGTCTTTTAATGGAGGATTTCACCAGTCCATAACACAGCCCAAAAGAGGAAAATTTTGAAAGAAACAAAAAAGAGGTGACTGGAATGGACACCCTATCAAAACGCTCACTCACAGCATGAAAAGACCACAACTCGAAATCATCTTCATCCTCCTCCCATTTCTGCTTCCACTTTCTCTATCCTACGACAATTTCAACCCAGAAGACAATTACCTCTTAACGTTCACTCCCGCCTCCTCCTCCCTCTCTACAAACTCCACCCACCTCATCTCACCCACTTCTCCACCCCACATCACCAATAACCCTATCTCCTTCTCGTTCCCTATCTATTTCCCCGGTCCCCACGTACTCCGCCTCCACGTCCTCCCCCTACACCCGCCCACTCGATCCCTCTTCAGCCTCCTCCTCAATAATTTCACCCTCCTAACCCAATTTTCCCCATCCCTCACCGATCCGACAATCGAAGAGTTCTTTTTGGATCTCGAATCGACCCTCACGATAACGCTCGTTCCTTTACGTAAGGAAGCTGCGTATGTGAATGCGGTGGAGCTGTACTCCGTGCCCGAGGAGTTGAATCTTTTGTTGAAGGGACGTGCGCTAGAGGTGGAGCACAGGGTCAATGTTGGAGGCCCGGTCGTGACGGCGGAGAATGACACGCTGTGGAGGAGATGGGTCCCAGACGATGGGTTTTTGGTGGGGGAAAGGAGAGGGGATGAGGTGAGGTTCCAGGGCAGGATTTTTTATCCAGAGGGTGGGGCCACGCAGGAGGTTGCTCCCGTTGGGGTTTATGCCACTGCTCGACAGATGGGCAGTAGAGGTATATGCTTTCTTCTAAGCATCTTCAATCAGAAACCAAGATGTAGTCATTGTTAAAGCACAGGCCCAGGCTAGTTGCACCCCAGTTTTATTGTTGATACCCAACTATTTTTTTGAAAAGAAAAAACATATTTTTATTTCCTTTTTAATTGTGAAATTAATGAAAACCGAGTCTAAATATTAAAAATTTTCGCTTCAGTCACCCTATCCGTTGCGGTTGAGGGTTTTAATTACACCTCACCTGCAGCGGGTGTGGATGATAATAACACACTCGTCCGCATCGAGCGTGGATGACAACAACACCTACGCTTATAACAACATTCACACTTATTGTCGGCCGGTATTTTGTTTTAAGAAAAAACGCACTAGGCTAAGTAAGGGTGCTAATTAAACTTATGTCCGTGGTCAACATGGTATTGGACATGTATGCTGTTATGACCCACGCTCTTGTCAAACGCGGTGGAAAAAAATAAAAATAAATTAACAGCAGAAAAAATAGACAAATGGTAAAATGTTGTGGTGTAAAGAGAAGAACCGAGGTATTGAAAAATAGCTGCTTTTTGGGTGCGGACAGTAAAAACTGGGTGCAAATAGAATCGCCCATGTTCAATTTCTTTCCAACATTTCAGGTACACTATTAATTTCTTAAGCTTTGCTTAAATATTTCTCCAATGGGAATATCTAATTTTTGACATTGTAGGTCAACATTACACCTCGGGGATTATTGATAATTAATATCATGTGTGTTTACACCTCAACATTACTAAATAATACTTAATATTATGTGTGTTATATTAAAAAAATGATTGTGATCTGCTGTTTTGTTTTTGTTATATTACATATCCACATTTCATCATCGTATTTTATCTTTATATTTTATACCTTTTGCTTTTATTTTTTAACCGTAGTAAATAAATGTACAAAACATGATTTGTTCAACAAAAAAAAATGTACAAAACATGTATTATAAGCGTTAAGCATTATCTTTTTAATTTTTAATTTTTAATACCTAGGTAAACTGGAAGCATTAAGCACTTTAAGTACAAACCAAATTGAACTTTTAATATTTTTCTTCATACCGTTACATTCAAGCGAACTAATTCCATATATTTCCCCAACTTGTAAATGATTTTATGTGGAACAAATTTTTTGTATTTATTTACTTTATAAGGTTTATCAGTTATGGGAAATGGGCAAAAATCCAATAGATAAAATAGTTTGATTCTTTTTTTAAAGCTGAAAATTTTAGAAAATAACAAGTACTATTTTAAAAAATTCAATAAAACTCAAGTTTTTTCATCGAAATTTAAAACATTTAAGAAATGGATTTTTTTTAATTTAGGCGTGTTCAAAACTTAATCGCACAAATAGTCCACTTTTAAAACCGTTTACAAATATATGCCACTTTTAATCATGTCAGCGCTACGTTTGCAAAAATGTATACTGACGACATTTCAAAATGCGTCGGTAATATTTTAGAAAATAACACATGCGCATTTTCAAAAGCTGCATGTATTGTTTTTTTTGTTTGTTTAATATGTACGGTTTTTCAAATATATGGGCAATATTTGAAATGTTGATAGTACATTTTTGACAGTGTGTCTCTGACAAAGCCAAAAGTGCCGTATATATATGTAAATAGCTTTAAAAGTGGGGCGTGATTAAATTTTAAAACATGCTTAAATTAAAAAAATTCTCTTAAGAAGGCGAAAATGTGAAGAAAAAAAAATTATAGTATTTTTTATGAATAAAATGAAGAATTATTAAGAAATTTAATTTGAAATAAGCTTAATTTCTGGAAACCATTCTTTTTTTTAATGTTTTTAAACAATAAACAAATGGTAGAGAAGTCTACCGATCGACTTCCACTGTTTTATGGTAATACTAGAACAAATATAAAAAATCACTTGAATGTATATATTCTTTATTCTTTAAAAAATCACTTGAATATATATTCTTTATTCTTTCTTGTTTTTTTATGGTCAGAGAACTACTTTGCATCACCTTGGTAAAACAAATCTTCATATTGATCAGTTTGATTGAAGTCTACGTTGGATGAAAATTATACGTATATGCAAACCTTTTTTAAGTTTTATTTTCCAAATCAATCTCCTTTACAAATTATATACCAAAATCAGCTTCACTTCAAAAATACTACAATCATAGAGACCCAGTTTTGATATTATAGCGCATAGTCTGTATTTTGTATTAGTTGAATTTGAAATCATATCAATGCAATTTCATACCTTTATATATATATATATATATATATATATATATATATATATATATATATATATATATATATTAGCCGAGTTTCAAATTGCGTCGATTTAAATTTGAGAAATAAAAATAAAAATTACACTTATTAAATGTGTAATCTTGCCAATGAAAAATTGTTTGAGAAAGAGTATCGACATGGTTTGAGATGGCAATGATGCGAAAACTTAATTGAGTCCCAACACAGCAAAAACAATTCTACATCTGTAAAAAGTTTGAAAAGTGAGCTGAATAGAAAAAAAGATCAAAAAGTGTTAAGAAACCAAGTCATATTAATATATAATTTTCTAAAGAAAAAGCATATCACATGTTATTTTTTCCTGTTCTTTTCTCTTTCTTAAGAAAGGAATATTTGATATTGTTTATCTTGAAAAATAAAAATAAAAATATGGGACATATTTAGGTGCTACATAGGGCGCTACATACAACGCATTTTATTTATCATTACATCAAGTTAGTTTATTGAGGCATGGCTCAAACATTACTTCCTAAACTACAGATAATTCTTCATCAGACATCTTCAATCTCACTTGGGTGCTTCCAGTCACTACTTCCACCCACGGCCATCTAGTTCGACTTCACTTCTGCGACATAGTCAGCAAAGCCCTCTACCAGCTTTATTTCACCATCTACATTAACAACTACACCGTTCTCGAAGATCTCGACCTCTCAGCCCAACACATGACTTTAGCTTCTCCATACTACATCGATTTCCTTGTAAACTCTACTCCTTCAGGCCACATTCGCATCTCCATCGGCCCATCTAATCGGATCCTATCTCCGAATATGAACGCTATACTCAATGGCATAGAAATCATGAAGATTCAAACCGTTCCCGATCTTTTCCCAATACTTGAAAGCAAGAAGAGCTACGTTAATGTCATAATATGGTACGTTCTCGGAAGCGTTGCAATTTTCTGTTTGTTATCATTGTTAGTAGTAGTTATACTGCACAAATATCCTAAGGAGGAGGAGAAAAAGAAAGTGATAGTGTTAGGAAATTCTTACAGCAATCTTAGTCTTAAGATCGGTTTCTCTGAAATCCTTCAAGCAACAAACAACTTTGATGAAAAATGCATGATAGGATTCGGAGGCTTCGGAAAAGTGTACAAAGGAAAGCTGAAAGACGGTTCGTGTGTAGCAGTGAAACGAGGATACACAGACGAAGAAAGCATTAAAAACGGATCCGACTCCAAACAAGGCGTAAACGAATTCCAGTCCGAAATATCCATCCTGACAAAAATCCGGCACCGCCACCTCGTCTCCCTTATTGGGTACTGCCACGAGCGGTCCGAAATGATTCTAGTGTACGAGTTCGTCCCAAATGGGTCGTTCCGCGACAACCTGTACGGCCCGTTAAAAAGCCGTCACCTGTCATGGAGGCAGCGGTTGGAGATCTGCATTGGGGCGGCTCGTGGACTGCACTACCTTCACACCGGGACGGCCCACGAAGTCGTGATACACCGGGATGTTAAGAGCTCGAACATATTGCTGGATGAGGAGTTGAAGGCGAAGGTGGCGGATTTCGGGCTGTCAAGGTCGGTCCGGGTCGGGTTGGAGGATGAGGTGAGTACGGGCGTGAAGGGGAGTTTCGGGTATTTGGACCCGGAGTATTTTAGGACGAGGAAGCTGACAGAGAAGTCGGATGTGTACTCGTTTGGGGTGGTGCTTCTAGAAGCGCTGTGCGGGAGGGCGGTGGTGGACAAGGAGCTGGACTGGGAGGAGGTCAACTTGGCCGAGTGGGGGATGAAATGGCAGAAGAAAGGAAGACTCCGGAAGATCATCGATCAGAGTTTGGAAGATGAGGTAGATGAGGAGTCTCTGGTGAAGTTTGGGGAGATCGTGGAGAAATGTTTGGAGAAGTACGGGGAGGATCGGCCAAGTATGGGGGATGTGCTGTGGAATTTGGAGTTTGTGCTTCGGCTGCATCTTCAGTCTGGTCAACCAGATGCATAAAGAAAAGTTTATAAATGGAATGTTGTGTGTTATGAGATACTGATTTGCTTTGAATTTGAGAAGTTTCACATTGTAAAGGCTAAAGATATTGTTATCTGATTAAATTATTTATGATGTTTTAGTTTAGTGCCGATCAACTAATCAAATTAGGCTCTTGATGTAATATGTTTTGGTATTGTATCAACCCTCTCCAACATCAGTGAATTCACTGCCATTAGCAGCAGAGGTGTCTCTTTATCTATCTTGGTTCTGTGTACCAAGTGACATTCAATCATTTGTAATAAGAAGATTTAAGCTATTTCTTTGCAGCAGAGAAGTCACATGTTTGTATAATTTTTTATTATATTTTTTGTAATAAATAATTGGCTTGTGAAAGTTTTAAGAATGCTTGAAGTTCACAACTAACACAGAAGTTATCGATCTGATAAACTTGATCTATGAACATTTCTCAACATCATCTTCAAATTGACCTGCTCAAGTATGTTGATTACTTGGATTATCAACGTGACAGTCTTTACTTCTTTAGGCCCGTCTGCTCATTCAGAAAGATTATGCAGCCTGATCGCAGCCTCGTCCCTCACTATATCTAGTACGAACTTGCCACTACTTTTTTTGGTCTCTTGTTCGTGAATTTCATCTCATAGAAGCTTGCTCATTGCTCACCGTAATACTTCAACTAAGTCTATGTAAAGCAATCTGGTGCATCTCATAACGATAGGCTCACAACATCAATTAAATTAAACTGCAGTAACAGTTTAATACACTCTCTAGAAGTCTACTGAATTAATTGACGGTACATTTCATTAAAAAAAATACATAAGTTAACAAAACATCAACATTTCTTCAAAAATTCACGCAGTCCAGCTCAATATATTTCTAAATCCATCATCATTTTCTAACAAAGAACAAACCAGCTTAAAATTAGCAAACTTTGTCCCAAATATAGCATGAAGCTATATCGGCTGATAATTGTCATTCGACTTCCAAATTCTTATATAATGTTCAACAGTTTGTTCGAATAGTTCGAAAGTCGGATCATCGTCTCTCACAGTCGGGGATCTGATTGGTCTTGCCCAAGATGAGGAAGCAGCATAGACGTCCCGACGAGGAGTAGCGACGATAAGACTAAAAAATAGGTCTTTTGCTATCCCATTGAGAATGTCCACGTAAAGCTAGATGTCGTAGTGATACGACAACACCCTCGTACCAGCTGCTAACTCAACCATGGCTAGCGTCTAGTAGCAAAATGCGATCATCAATGAAAAGCAGATCAAAGTCCTTAACAAATACGGTGTAGGCAATTGCCATTCTAAATTCAAAAACATGTTGTATAGAAATATGAAAAAAAAAATAACTATAAAAAAATATCTCGATTTGTTGATGTTTATATAGGAGAGAAAATGACCCTTCAGAAACGGATCGTTGGGTCTTGACGCATTGTACGTGTTAGACGCAACAAGACCCAATGATCTGTTACCAACGGCTTCGACCAAACGGTTCATTTTCTCTGATTGGTCGGTTTGGGTTTTTGATGCGTCCAATGCCCAAACTAACCAAAAATTGACTGTTAACGCACCATAATGCATTAATATTGCTACCATGTTAGTTTGAACCGATCATCAAGATCAAGTCTCATGTTGAAGAATCAAGATCTATGATGTCAGGACTTTTCATATATCTAATTCATATACCATATTTTTAGTATCTAAAGTAGTTGTGTGGGAGTCTTACTGCAACACTTTTTTATCCTCAACAACAGTGTTTCACTTTTAACATAGCACGATCATAGCAGACATGACAAGAAATGCCTGTGTTTAACCATCACCCTTCTAATACGCCACCAAGGTTGACCTCAGAAGTCATAACCATTAGCGGACCTTCAATTAGGTTAGCTGACAGAGTAGCCTAATTCTGAGGGATATGGCATATGGACAATTATGTAATTTATTACATCTATTAAATAATAGTAAAGCGGAAGAAATTCAAGCTCTCCTTAATTCTCTCTCTTGATATTTTAGTTTCAAATTTTTATAATTGATCAATTTATAGTTATTCTACTAAACTTCTAATGTCAATTTATAATCAAATACATAATTTTAAAATTTTCTATAATTATTCACAAATTTTTTTTTAGTTCTCATATAATATTTTACATTTAAGTCCATATATTTAAATTAATTACGTAATTCAAAATTTAAACCATTTGATAAATTGACTGAACTAATATTAGATACGTCGTGTAAATCCTAAAATACCCAAGTAGCATCAACAAACTGGTAAAAAAAAATTCATTTGCATACAAAGATATGTAAATCACATAGCATAAATTATATACATCAACAATAATAACAAATTTATTTCCTAATTCGTTTATCTCAATGAAGTTATTTGCATTGCATTGAAAAATTATATTTTTAGCTTTACACTATATTTTAAATTTCTATAGTTACTTACAAACCCTTATCAATTCCCTCCTAATATATTTTTACTCATATCCATGTATTAACCAATTATGTAACCTTTATTTTAAATCATTCAAACAAATTGATTAACTAATATTTATTAATTCACTTAATAAATCTTAAAATATACCGATTTAAGTAGGTATACAACACTCATATATACAAGCGAAGATGATAAGATTGTTATTTTTATTCATATATAAAGGTATATGGATCACATAACATAAAATGTAAACATAAACAATAATATATTTTTAATTCATCATTCATTTATCTTTAAAAAAATCATGCATTGTAGTACAGAATTTCGTTTTTTACAACTTTTAAATAATAAACTTATATATTACAACAGTGGGATGAGAAAGCACGGATTACTCTAATACAAATTAAGTTACGTAGACATTCTCATTTTCAACATTATATTATTACAACTTTAAAAGGATAAATTTATATTTTACAATATTGGGATGTGAAAGCACAGATTACTCTAATACAAATTAAGTTATGTAGACATTTTCATTTTCAACGTGATATTAAAACTTACCCAACTCATAACCCAAATTAACGCTACAGATTTATTATTAATATTAATATTAATATTAATATTATTATTATTTTGCAAATATTGAAGTTGTAAACATGACACTCATACAACAACGTGAAATTTATGATTAACTGCTAAGTTAAAAAAAAGTTTACTAATTGAAATATCAAATAATGAATAAAAGTTCATGCGTAGATAAGTTTATCGTAAGATGTTTTTCTCAACTACAACCACATACAAAGCTCTTCTCATTTTTACACTACTTTCTAACATTCAGCTACATATATTTAATTAGTTAAGTTGATCATTAATTTAAAATATTTAATACATTCAATTACTTAATATTCGTTATTTCATTATAAATCCTTAAAAATATATATACAATATTCATATTAATAGAAATGGAAAATTCAATTTTTTCATCCATTTATATAAAAAATATATGTATCACATAACATCAACTATTTACATATATAGTAATAGAAACACACATGCACGCACATAAATATTGCTATTACCGAGTTAGGACAATAATTCCGACGAGAATATGTGGTTGGCGACCCTCTACCTTATATCTGAGTCTTGCATGTCATTTTAAATTATAATTTTCTTTATTTCAATAAATTTATCATATACTACTTAAAAATATTCAATTTTTAACAATAATTAAAATTTTAAAATTATTTTTTAACAACATTACCGTGTACAACGCACGAGTTACACACTAGTATATTTAATTCTATAACCAATCTTGTTTGTAGTAAATGTGTTTAATTTCTATTATTTATTTTGTTATATAATTAATTAAATAATTAACTTAGAATATATAAATCAGAAAATCCTTATAATTATGTGCTATGTGATAATAATTACAAGTAGTTGTAACCATGATAAGATTACCACAATATGGAATAACATATTGTTTTAAATACTTCTAGTCAAAATGTTTTAAGAAAGGATATCGATACAACTATTGAGACCAGAGTACGCAACGCTCTCCAAATGTTGAAAAGTGTTTTACTCATGGTTGTTGGTACCCACCAAGAGGCTACGTACTCGTAGTTATTGGATAACCTGAAATGACTTATCCAAGAGTTTCCTGTCAATCAATAACAATTAGGTCAAACGGGAAATCTCAGAGTAACGATATTATACATTCCTCTCGACTTGTGGATACTGTTGAGCTTCAATGTGAACGCTCCATATTGATTTAGTTAAATCATGACATGACGACCACCGAGTGACTATAGTTGGGTCTTTGCTAAAATATTGGAAGTAAAACACTATTCAACAGAGAATTCGCATCCTCGGTTGTATGAGGTTAGTATCACGGTCAAGTGTGATCAACTCAATGTCAAAATCCTTAGACATAGTAGTATGGGTAATAATAAATATTGTTGTTGAACCCAAGTAGTTAAATCCCCGCTAAAGTCTCGCTATATCCCCGCTAAAGTGCATAGCGCTTTACGACTAATCCGCTTTTTCAATATAACTCTATTAAATAGTAGAACCGCTTAAAGCCTCGCTATTTTTCGTTACATCATCTAAATCAATGGTTTTTAGTACAGCTTTAGCAACATTAATACAAAAATGTTAATTTGACTAATTCTCCTTTAGACCAAATCAATGAAATTAGATAAAGACCTAAGTTTAAGGCCTAAATGCTAAACATAGGTTAAAAATGTATTTTAGTAACCAAGTGAGGATTGCATAAATCATGATATTATCCGTTTTGTTATATATGATTAACAAATATTTCGTTTTCCTACACAAATGATGTGAGAACTAGAATAAATTAATTTGGAGATTTAATTTTATTTTCAATAAAGCCTTTTGCACCTCTGTTATTTTCAGGTATATCCCCGCTATAATTTTTTGCATCACCACTGCTCTACAACCGCTAGACATTTTAACTGCATAGTATTGAGCCAATGACTTTGTTTATGGACTATTCAAGTTGAATATGGAAAATATTAGAGTTTTTACCAAAATCATTTTTCATAAATCCTAAAGTGATATGGTGTTGACGCAAAAGAGTGCGTAAACAAGCGTTATTAAAATATACAACTTAAATTGTAAAATTGGATCTTACCGATAAGATATATAAGCGTTGAATTCTATCAAACTGTTACATCACTAGCTAAGGTGACGTGTGAATGTTAGTATTTGAATTTTTCAAATATTAATCGCTGACTAAGTTCACACTCATGAGTCGCACAACAATATCTATTCAGTCTTCGGAAAAAACATCCAATTTAGTTGGCTAGCAATTATTATATATTAATTAAATTGATTAATATTTATAAAATATTATTTTTTTTGTAATTCTTGTATGAGTTGTATTTAGTAAATAGGGTAGCATTTATAAATGAATAGGATGTTGTTAATAATTAATTAGGTGTGTATATAAAAGTTATATATATGCTTATCAATATACGATATCGATGTATATTTAAATTTAATGTAAATAGAGTTAATTACAAATGATTTTGAGTATTTAATCGGTCCGTTATCGAACATCAGTCTCGACTCTCGCAAATAGAGAAGCCTACCTTGTTCGGCTTTTAATGTTAAGAATAATAATACTAACATTCCAGAAACAATCAAACCAAGGTCATTACATAAGTGTTGCTTTTCATCCCTTCTTCTAAAACAATAGTCTTTCTAAATAAGTTAGAAACTCTTTTGAAATGATATAAATATGTATAATAGTCTTATTTAATAAGGAATATAGATTTTAAAATAAGTTAAGAAAGGAAAGTGTACAAAAGTTCTTATCTTAAATAAAAGAGTTGAAAATAGTTTTATAGACTTATATATATATATAATACCTTTAAAATACTTATATATCTTTTATAAAACTCCCTTGAAAAGATTTTATAAAATGTTCAAAGTAATAACATTTTAAATTTCACAAAAAAACTTATTTTTCTAAAGTGCATCCATAATGACTATCGCTATATGGACCATATCTCTACTAACTTTGTTTTATAAGCAATATTGCTTTTAAACTTCACTGTTTACTATCATTTATACTTCTACAAGTATAGAAAACATTTTATTTGAAAATAAGCAAAATATGGAGTATAAAAAGTAAGATAAAAGAAAGAGATTTCAAAGTGTGTTTATAACGACTATCGCTATACGAACAATTCTGTATCCAATTCAATGTTTAGTGTCATTCAATTATATAAACATATATGATTCTCAAATTCAATTCATATCACAGAGAAGTATGTAATAACATATGTACTAAATAACATGTCCAAATTAAATGTTTAAATTTCCAATTTCATGTAATTAATTTAACAACACAATTCAAAGCCTTTCAAGGCACAATACTTAAACAAATCACATGTTTTTTAAAGCACATAATTAAGGGTTATAACTTTAAGTAGTTAGGGTATATTATCATAGTTTATAACAAGCAAAATTTCAATGTTTGGTTTAACAGAGTGTCAAGTTTATGATTTTATTTAATGAGTGAGATAACTCACTTTTCAACCAATAAATGCTAACTCCCTTCAACTTCTTCCTAACAACACCACAATAACTTCCTTCCTTCAACACACGAGCACATAACAAACATGAACAAGAGAAGAGGGGGATAAGAAGTGCATGGCCAAGCTCCTACCACCTTAGATTGGGTACGGCCTTGGAATATTTGAAGAAGATGGCTCCAAATTCTTTAGTTTTTTGGGGTGATGGAATGATGTTATAAGCTATATTAGGATGATAGCTTGAGTTTGGAGGAGTCTGAATTAGTTTGGAGTTGTTTTGGTTTAAGAAATTTTAGAAGAGAAAGGAGTGTAAGAACTTGGATCTTTAAGTTTGTGAATTTGTCAGAATGAAGAGAGCTCTTACTTTCTATTTATAAGCTTAGGAATTAGTGGCAAAAGACCACCAATACGCTCCTAGGACAACCATGAAGTTACATGCATTCATGCCTCCTCTTACACACCATGCTTTCCCTAAATCACTCCACCTTCTCCTCCTTAAATCAGGGGTCCTTTAGTCCTTCTTTCTAGAAGACTTTAGCTTAATTAATTTCCATTAGTAATAAGAAGGTTTAAGCACTTGTTAATGTTTTCATGTGTTTGGAACATAAGCCCAAAGATCTTGGATAACTTTTATTGAACAAAAAATTGATTTTTAATGAAACGTTTTTAGGTCGCATTTTCAATATTTACTCAAAGAATATATTTTTGTAAACATATTTCAAAAAGAAGTTTTCTATCATTTTTTATTAATTAAAAAGTGTTTAACAAAGTTATAAAATCATATTTTCAATACTTAACCATTTAAGTTGAGATATTTGAAGATGAAGTGTTCGAATTTTCTAGATCGTTACATTCTCCCCCCTTAGGGTATACCATCTTGGAAATCCAAACAAGAACAACACAAAGAGAATAAAAGAGAGGGTGTGTATATATAAAATAATGCTCAAACTACATATAAACAAAAGTTACTTACTATGTGACTCCACTACATGCGATGAGTACACAACAAAAGATAAGATACTACAAAATCTACTGACTAAGAAACAACTCTGGATAAGAGGCTCTAATACTCTCTTCTGTCTCCCAAGTGCAATCTCGATCATCTTCCTTCCACTGTGCCTTGACCAATTCCACAACCTTAGTCCTTAATGTCTTCGTATCATAATTAACAATACAAATAGGCTAACTCATAATGGTCAAGTCAGGCTCAACCTCCAAATCCTCTGGCTGCGATGACTCGATAATCAAAGTAGGATCATGTACCTACTTCCTTAGATGAGATACTTGGAAAACATCATGTACACCCGATAACCTAGTCGGTAACTCAAATTGATAAGCCAGAGTACCTACCTTCTCAAGTATTGGAAAAGGTCCAACAAAACGTGGTGCTAACTTTCCTCCCTTACCCAAACTAATTACACCTCTCATCGGAGAAACTTTGATAAACACAAAGTCCCCAACTGAAAAATCCAAGTCACGAAGCATAGCTCTTCTGCCTACCTTGAGCCACCTTCAAGTGCTTTCTAATTTCCATTACCTTATTTATAGCCTCACGAACCATATCTGGCCTAAGCACTAAGCGATTTCCTGGCTCTACCTAACACGAAGGAGACTTACAAGGCCTTCCATATAATGCCTTAAAAGGTGTCATCCCAATACTCGCTTGAAAAATATTGTTATAAGAAAACTCAAAAAGCGGTAAGTGATCCCCAAAGATCCTCCAAAGTCAAGAATGCAAGCTCTAAGTAAATCCTCCAAAACCCGATTCACCCTCTCAGTCTGTCCATCTGTCTAAGGATGATAAGCCGTACTTAAACTAAGCTCCGTTCCAAGCGCATCATGCAAACCCTTCCAAAACTGACTTGTGAAGATCGAATCGATCACTCACAATACTACATGGAATGCCATGAAGCCTAACAACCTCTCTAACATACAACTGAGCCAAACTAGATGTCGTCCTCATTGCCTTAAATGGTAAGAAATGTGCACTCTTGGTTACTATCCACAATGACCAAAATGCCTTCATTACCTCTCCTCGATTTAGGCAAACCATCGATAAAATCAATGGAAATCTGCTTCCACTTCCACTTTAGAACCTCTAGTGGATGAAGCAAACCAGCTGTCTTTTGATGACTACCTTTCATCTGCTCACAAAGATAGAAATGTCTCTCTTTATACCTTCCCACCAGAAAGTATGTCTAATATCCTGATACATCTTAGTGACTCCTGGATGTATCATCAATCTAGAATGATGAACCTCCATAAGAATCTCATGTCTGATGTCATCAATATCTGAAACACACAACCGACCGTTCATTCTCAAAATGCCACGGTTGCTATCTCAAATCCTGGGTACCTCTCCTAAGCAACATTCTCACTAACAGCTTTCGCTATATGAGCGAGACAAACATCTTTCCGTTGATTATCCTTTGTATGGCTGATAAGAGTTGGACGAACCTCCATACTAGCTATAACAGCATACTTCCTACTCAACGTATCACCTACAACATTAGCTTTCCTCTACAGATATGAAATCTCAGGATCATATGCTGCAAGAAACTCCGACCAACATTGCTGCCTCAATTTTAAGTCCTTCTGAGTGAAAATATACTTCAAAGATTTATGGTCTGAATGAAGCTCAAACTTCTCACCCAACAAATGATGCCTCCACATCGTTAACGTAAAGACAACCGCTAATAGTTCTAATTCATGTGTTGCATACCTTGACTCATGCAGCTTCAGCTGCCTACTAGCATAAGCAACAACCTTCCCATGCTAAATCAATACAACACCTAATCCTATTCCACGAGCATCAGTGTAAACAGTAAGACCATCACCTCCGTTCGGAATAGTCAAAATGGGAGTGCTAGTTAACTTCTTCTTCAAATCTCTAAATGAAATCTCGCATTTTTCCGTCCAAACAAATTTGACATCTTTCTTTGTAAAAGTAGTAAGTGGCAAAGCAATCTTGGATAAATCTTGAATGAACCTCCTATAATAACCAGCCAAACCCAAGAAGCTTCGAATCTCTGTTATGCTTTCAGGTCCCTTCCAATTCTAAACAGTTGTAACCTTCGAGAGATTAACTGAAATACCATCTCCAAAAACAACATACCCCAAAAACCTTACCTCCGACCGTTGGAAATGACATTTCGAGAACTTACCCTTAAGAACATGTTCACTTAATGTCTCCAATACAATTCTTAAATGCTAAGAATGCTCCTCCTCGACCTTGGAATAAACTAGAACATCATTAATGAAAACAAGCACGAATTTGTTCAAGACATCATGAAATACACGATTCATTAAGTCAACGAAATAAGCTGGAGCATTGGTTAGACCGAATGGCATAACCAACCACTCACAAAATCGATCAGAACGAAAAGCTGTCAAGGGCATACTTTCCTCTGCCACCCTTAACTGATGGAAACCTATAGCAATGTCAAGCTAAGAGAATACACGAGCTCCAATTCGAACAGGTAGGTCAGATCAGACCTTTCCATAACAAATCACTAATCTAATTGGCTAACTCCAACTTCTCCTTCGGACATAACCTACGAACAAGCAATATAATAAGCTTAGCACCAGGAATCAAATCAATTTGAAACTCAATTTTACGATGAGAAGGTAAACCAGAAACCTCCTCGAATACATCAGAAAATTCTCGAACGAAAGAAACCGACTTTAAGTCTCCAACTACCACATCAAGAGAATATAGAAAACTACTCAAACAAGAACTAGGCTCTTCACATGATAATGTATGGACCTTCATCCCTTCTTCAGCACCACAGTCCTTCTCTCACAATCCAAGATAACATAATAATGAGACAACCAATCCATCGCTAGTAGAACATTAAAACCATAAAAACCCAAAACGAACATATTGCATGGAAAGAGTCGATCGAAACAAGAAATCCGAACTCCTTCACATACCATATGAAGATTTTCCGAACCACCTACTGGGTTTGACACATAAATAGAATTATAAACCACAATAGGTTCTATACCAATTTTATTGACAAGACTATGAGATAAAGCTATGAGAAGAACCGGTATCAAACAAGGCATGAATAAGAATGATAGAAATAGATAGAGTACCATCTAGAACCTGTTTCTCCTTGGGCATTGCTGAAGTAATAGTAAAGACCCTATGCTACTCCTCTATTTTGAGTATGTGGCAATCCCTAGCAAATTGACCAACCCGATGGCAGCCATAACACCCATGTGGTGCAAATTGAGGTACCTTCCCTACTAGTGCCTTAACCATTGGCCCCCTTCCACTGGACCCACACTCGCTAGCACAATGCCCTACCTTCCTACACTTGTTGCACAAAACCTTGGCTCTCTTCTCCTGAAACTTGCACTTCTTATCCTTAGCTATTGTAGAAATAGTAGGCTTCATTGCAGAAACAATAGGTTTAGATGCCAAACTCTAGAACCTCAAACCTTTATTCACCAAATCAACAAACGAACTCATGAGATGATTAGGTCCGCTTAAACTCGAAACGCATACCAGCTATAAACATCTCATTCTTCTTTAAAGGAGTGTTTATCATACCGTGCCCAAAACGAGACAATACGTTAAACTTATTATCATACTCCACCAGAGTAATAGTGCCTTGCTTCAAATCCAAGAAACTCCCAAACAACAAGGTCTTTTCCGCCTCTGGTACAAACTTCCTCTCGAATTCCTCCTTAAACTGGGCCTAAGAAAAATCGTTCTCCAGGACATCCATAGTAATAGAATTCCACCAATACATGGCAACATCAGAAAGATGACGAGAAGCCAAGCGACGCTTCATAGCATCACCCAACTCCAAGTCCCCAAAAATCCTCTCACATAACCTCAACCACATCTGAACCTCCATAATCGATTCAGTCCCACCGAACCACTGACCACCAAGCCTCTCTGAATCTCGACAGAGTGAAGCAAAGTTCATTATGGGCTGAACTTGCACCACCTACTCCACTACATTCTCCCTAGGTTCGGTTACAGGGGCAGCATTCCTTAAAGCTCGAGTCCCGCCATTGGTGACGGCAGCTCTACCACCATGACCTTTACCACCTCTAGCACTTGCAGCATGAGTACTTATAGTTTGCTACCTAAATTTATAGCAAAACATCTTTAGAATACTTTAAGATAGAGTTATTCAAGGAAAGATTACTAAGCAAGGAAATACTAAGATAGGATAAGATGAGAACATTAAGGAAAGAATTATTTCAAAGAAGAAGTTGTTTTAAAGAAAGAATTTTTAAGAGAGAGATATTTAGAAGTTAAAATTTTCTAATAACAAATACGCTCTCATATGTATAATACCGTTGACTCATTTTAGGACGTCACTTACCCTATATCTAATGAGCCATACCCAACCAAAGCCAAGGTGTTTGCTCAACCTTGTGCTCTGATACCACAATTGTAACAATCGCTTTTTCAATCCCCAAATGTTGACACTAAATACATCCACGGTATTCGTATGCCAAGCACACAAGTGTCGGATAAACAAAAAGTTAGGGTAAAATAAAAGAAATGGAAACATAAAGAAGAATACAATATCAGAATCTCACATGCAGAATGATAATATATAATATCCCAAAAGTGTAGTGCAAAGAGTTACTCCAACATACATGAGTCTCAGAGTTACAAAATGACTAAGTACTATAATCAGCCTGGATAGTTATAACAACCCGTACTCATAATGTTGAATACATACATAATAATGAATGGAAATGAAAATAGGTAGATAGATAGATAGGCGAAAGCATCCAGCTCATCTCTATAAGCTTGAAACATCCAACCTTAAGACCTGCTTTACTCAATCTACTCGAAAGAGTACACAAGGAGTTTTAGGAAAAGAAACACCATGTTTCAGACATAAGTCTGGTATGAGAAACTCAGAAATGCGTATAAATATAGAATAGTACTTTCGAGACCAATCGAATCACTGAATTATTTTCCCTCGAAAGGACCTAACTCAATTGGTATTTACATTAGGTTATATTATAGATAATGTCTATGTTGTGTAATATAAATACGAAAATTGCTGTGTTGCTTGAATCTCACAACACAACAATATTAGAGTACATTTTAAAACCGCCAAGATGTTCATATATGGATTTTCCATGGAGACCTCCCCTGTAATACTACCGAGACCAATTCCAATGACAAGGGTCAGAAAATACATTCTAAGTGTCGTATATATCTAGATAAAATATACCATAAGGTAAACACAACCAGGCCATGCCCTAACACGTCAACCAAGTATCAACAACTCCCGCTAGCAACATCTATAAGCATACTCTAGATAATTGGAGTTGATGTACCCCTTATTTGGGTTGGCTAAACCTAGGATTGTGCATCCTACTCTATCTTTAGTCATTTTTCTAATGTTGAGGCTACGTTTGACTTCTTTCCCACGAGTCTTCTCACTCGAACAGAGTCCACTTCAACGACCTCTTCCAAAACTGAACTGTATAATAGTTTTGAAGTGGTATTCGGCAAGTAAAACACTTATCAATCTTTGACCCTTAAAAACTAATCGATGAATTTCCAGTTAACTTAATTCCGGTTCTTTTAGAAGTAACCGAAAGGTAGAGGCATTTCGTACCAATGCTCCTCCCCAGGGGTTCTCATGGTATAAATTCGCGAAGCCTCTCATATACTTCCTAAGTTAAGTTTGGTAAAGATCGGTAGTCGACTATCGAGTCTTAAGCGCTTGTTTGTAGAAATCAAGGTTCGTATACTTAACACGTTTCTGATCTTCCAACTTAACTATTCCTCGACCAAGAAGGAAGCCGGTAGGTTAGAGCTCTATTGCTCTATACCTACTCGAACATCAATCTTGACTCTCACAAATAGAGAAGCCTGCCTCGTTCAACTTTTAGTGTTAAGCATCGTAATACTAACATTCCATAAACAATCAGACTAAGGTCATTACATAAGTGTTACTTTTCATCCCTTCTTCTAAAACAATAGTCGTTTGAAATTACTTGTGTGAATAAGTTAGAAACTCTTTTAAAATGATATAAATATGTATAATAGTTTTATTTAATAAGGAATATAGAATTTAGAATAAGTTAAGAAAGGAAAGTGTATAAAAGTTCTTATTTAAAATAAAAGAGTTAAAAATAGTTTTATAGATTTATATATAAATGAAATACCTTTAAAATACTTATATATTTTTTATACAACTCCCTTGAAAATATTTCACAAAATATCCAAAGTAATAAAATTTTAAACTTCACAAAAAAACTTGTTTTTCCAAAGTGCAACCATAATGACTATCGCTATATGGACCATAACTCTACTGACTTTGTTTTATAAACAAAATTGCTTTTAAACTTCACTTTTTACTATCAATTATACTTCTATAAGTATAGAAAAAAAATTATTTGAAAATAAGAAAAATATGGAGTTTAAAAAGTAAGATAAAAAGAAATGGATTTTAAAGTGCGTTTATAGCGACTATCACTATATCGACAATTCCGTATCCAATTCAATGTTTAGTGTCATTCAATTATATAAACATATATGATTTCCAAATTCAATTCATATCACAAAGAAGTATAACATATGTACTAAATAACATGTCCAAATTAAATGTTTAAATTTCCAATTTCATGTACTTAATTTAACAACACAATTCAATGATTTTCAAGGCACAATACTTACACGAATCACATGCTTTTTAAAGTACAAAATTAAGGGTTATAACTTTAAGTACTTAGGGTATATTATCATAGTTTATAACAAGAAAAATTGTCAAGTTTTCGTTTAACAAAGTTCAAGTTTATGGTTTTATTTAATAAGTGAGATAACTTACTTTTCAAACAATGAATGCTAACTCCCTTCAACCTCTTCCCAACAACACCACAATAATTTCCTTCCTTCAACACATGAGCATATGAACAAGCACGAACAAGAGAAGTGAGGGACAAGAAGTGCACAACCAAGCTCCTATCACCCAAGATTGGGTACGGCCTTGGAGTATTTAGAGAGGATGGCTCCAAATTCTTTAGTTTTGAGGTGATGGAATGATGTTATAAGCTATATTAGGATGATAGCTTAAGTTTGGAGGAGTTTGAACTAGTTTAGAGTTGTTTTGATTTAAGAACTTTGAGAAGAGAAAGGAGTGTAAGAACTTGGAACTTTGAGTTTGTGAATTTGTAAGAATGAAGAGAGCACTTGCCTCCTATTTATAAGCTTAGGAATTAGTGAAAAAAAACAACTGACGCCCTCCTATATCAACCATAAAGTTACATGCATCAATGCCTCTTACACACCATGCTTTCCCTATATCACTCCACCTTTTACTTCTTAAATCAAGAGTCCTTTAGTCCTTCTTTCTAGAAGCTTTTAGCTTAATTAATTTCCATCTTTACTACTAATAAAGAGAATTCACTTAACTAATTTCAACCGTGTCTTTTTGAAATACCCGAACTGCCCTTTGGTTTCTCTTCTTTTCGCATCCTTCTCTTTCGCATCCTGTTCTTCTGGTATTGTTCTCCCCTGAAATAAAAAAAAACCTAAAATGCCACAACTCTCATATCTCCCTCGCTGTAGAGGGATGTACATCTGATCCACATCCAACCCGATTCAAGATCCATCATCCTCCCTACCGCCTTCTCCCAAGATCGATCGATGCTTAGTCCATGGCGATTCCAGATCCATCATCTTCTCCAGTAGCAGTGCGATCCCACAAATTGTAATTACTTCATTACGCTTCCAAATCCATCTCCCTTGCTATAGAAGGATGTACATCTGATCCACATCCAACCCGATTCAAGATCCATCATCCTCCCCACCGCCTTCTCCCAAGATCGATCGATGCTTAGTCCAGGGCGATTCCAGATCCATCGTCTTCTCCAGTAGCAGTGCGATCCCACAAACTGCAATTACTTCATTACGCTTCCAGAACCACCATCTTCTCCAGCTTTTGTTCGATTAAGGTTAGTTCGATGAAACACCATTCAAGATTTATAATCAATTATCGAATGAACATATATTGTTTGTTTTCATTTGTTACTCAATCTTTCTTTAACTAAGAAGCAGTTTGGACTTTTGAGTGGTTGGTCCTCTCTGTTTAAGAATAAGCCAGGTAATGCTGGCTCCTTTGTTCCCAAGCAATATGCTATAGAGTTTTCTGATAGTCCTATCCCTCCCCTTAAGGAAATTATAGACACGGGTATTGCTTTTTTAAAAGACTATCTAGTTGGTTTCTTTTTGGATGAGGCCCCCTCTAGTCTACTATGAAAAAGCATGTCCTTGGTTTATGAAAATTACGTGGTTTGGATATTGTTAGATGCGATAAATCGATGTGCTTCTTTAAATTCTCTAGGCCCTCAGGAGAGATCCCCTGTGTTGGAAATGGACCTTATAATTATTGAGGGTAAGGTGTTTATTAGTACCCAGTGGAATCCATCAGTTGAACTCGCCCATGAGCAAGTTTTTTCCATTCCCGCCTGGGCCTATATCTCTAATATCCCCTCAGTTTTCCAATCACTCGAGGGGATAAATTGGATTGCTTAATCATATTGAGCAGCTTATCCATTTTGACATATCCACTAAGCGTGGGCAGCTTCTTTGTTTTGCCAAGGCTCTTATTGAAATAACTCCTCATAGGAAGCTAGCTACCACTTGTATTCTTGTATCCCTAGGCGGGGATAAGGTTACTTACATAGACATTTCGTATCGGTGGAAACCGCCCATTTGTGATCATTATCATTCCTTTGACCATATTATCGCTACTTTCCCTCTAGGTGTTACGTTGCCTGATGAGCTCACCCCTAAGATCCCTCTTCCAAAGGCTCCATCTAGGCATTGGCGGATCAAACCCCTGTGATTCCCCACTTTATCCATGTTGTTCAATCTCGCCCCTCTTTGCCTGCCCCTCCCACCACCTCTAAAGGTATCCCTACCCTACCCATGCTTTGATCTCCTCCTACCGCCACGTCGCCCTCTAGTCCTCCTGACGATCTGGCTTCGCCTAAGCTTGATCCTCTTGTTCCCATCCCCGTAGTTAGCTCTGTTCCCCTTTGTGATTCCCCTATCACTACTATTAAGAAGAAATTTATCCATTCTATCATTTCTGATCCTCCAAGTGCGGAAGGAATTTCTCAGGAGCTGTGTGAATGATTGGATGAAGGTACCCAACTAACATGGAACTATAGGGGCTGGGACTTGGACCCACAAGGATAGCGGTTTGTGCTTCTATACAAATTAGAAAATTTGCTATATGTGGATTTCAGACGATGAGAAAGATGAGTGGGAACTCTACTACTGGCTGTTGGATGGTGAGCTTGTCCTCTACAATGATGGTGAATTCAGTGCAAACAATAAAGAAATTTTGGCAGCTCCAAACTAGGACCAGAAATATATCTTCTAGCCACGCTCTCCTGGTTATTGCCCTGAGCAGATTGGTTAGTTTCGTTGTTGTGCGGGAATATAGTTATGTGTTTCCTTGGTATATTATCAGTTGACTTGATGTATATTGTTGATATTCGCCTTTCCGTTATGATGTGATGAGGCCCGACCAGTTCTTCTATTCTTATTTGTTTATTCTACTATCTGACCAGGCATGTTGGCAGTTATATCTGGGAGTGGGCCTCCTACCCTGTACTTTTGTACCTTTACTTTTATTTTTATATATATATATGCTTAGTACGGTTGTATGATCCTTGGATCATACAACATTTATATCAAAAAAAAGTATAGAGTTTACCTAAAAGATAGATGCTTTAGATTCACACCTTGATCTATCTATTTCCTAGATTTGCACCACTTTTGGTAGCAATCAATGCATTTGTAACGACCTAGAAAATTCGAACACTTCATCTTCAAATATCTCAACTTTTGGAAAATGGTTAAGTGTTGAAAATACGATTTTATAACCTTGTTAAACACTTTTTAATTGATAACAAATGATAGAAAACTTCTTTTTGAAATATGTTTACAAAAATATATTCTTTAAGTAAATATTTAAATTGTGACCGAAAAACGTTTCGTTAAAAATCAACTTTTTGTTCAATAAAAGTTGTCCAAGATCTTTGGGCTTATGTAACAAACACATGAAAATATTAACAAGTGCTTAAACCTTCTTATTACTAACGAGTGTGTATGCATGCCCAGATGGGCCTGCATCTAATCACAATGTGCATGCATTAATTTAACAACGTGTGGAAATTTGACGGACATCTAAAAATGCTACAGTGTTGGAGGGAGCCATGTACAAATTAACACAAACAGATGCACACTGCCTTTAGTTGGACTGACCATGTTATGTTATGTTAGAGCTTGGTTTTTTATTATATTTCTGGATGAAATTTCCCAAAGAGAGTGCAAGGTTTTTGACACCGAAAACAAAGCATAAAAGACAAAAAAAATTAAAGGTGAAAACTTTTATCTAAACCCTAGAGCAGAGGCAACATTTTGACAATGATTTGGAGGCTACTATTTCGTATTGTTTGATAGTAGATGGAGACATTACAATATGTATGCATCAATTCAACAATGTGTGGATATTTAAAATGTGGGACATCTAAAAATGCTTGTGTTAAGGGGATGTACAAATTAACATAGACAGATGCCTGCTGCATTCAGTTGGACTGACCCTCATAAGAAAATTCATTTCAATAATAGAAATACACTACGCTTCCATTAAAGATTAACAAAATACTCAGTTTTATAAATTTTCACTTCATAGGATCATTAAGTTGGTTGGGGGAAATAACGGAACATGCATAGTTATTCTTATCCTTTCATAGAAATATATATATAATTATAAAACCATAATTCACAAACTAACATTAATTGGTATGGTATATTCTAACTCCAATCAAAGCCCTGTAAATTATCCATACTTGAACCTCTACAATTCAGATTCTCACTTTACATTTACACACAACAACGTATAAAGCTTAATGCTTTGTATATTTCATTGGTTAACACTTCTAACTTTCTAAGCTTATAATTAGTAAATCTAATAATTGCCAATTTAAAATCCACTATCATTGCTACAATATATTAGCAGCAGATGGTTGTTTGAAGACTACCACTGGCGTCATCCGCAAAGCTGCTTTTCATTTGCTTATTCTAATAGGGTTTTCCTTTTACTTGTTTTAATGATAATATTAATACAAATTCATTTGGCTTGCAAAATAATTGCTAATGTTGCGCAGTTACTCCAACAATCCCTTCAGCCTCCTCTTTGGCCTTGCGAGCAGCTGCTCTTATTTGCCTTTGTTCTTCTTTGTAAATTCTGTTTCTCCTTTAAAACTGAAAACAATGTTTCAATGATAATAAAATTAGAGTTGAAATTCAAAGTCATTGTCTATTTATGGTTCTATTTAAGATTCCTTAACAAACCCAAAGCAACACGATGGTTAACTATAAGAAAGACCACTTCTACTCAAACCCCTGTAATTCTTCAAGCAAGCAGGTCCTTCACATTACATCAGTCCATTAAATGACCAACTGACACACACACATGTATACATTTTCATGTTGCACCAACAGTAATGTTTAAATCTGTGGTATATATTTAAGCCTACGAAATATATTTTCACATATGCATGCTCTTCAAGCAAGCATGTCCATTCCAGTTCCTCACAAAGCATGTAATATGTATCAAGCCTGTAGTCTACGTCAGTTCTTCATGCTAGTAGCTGTGCATCCCATCTTTGACTACCTGTCTTTTGCAGCATCATCTTCTAGCTAAAAAATATACCGCAAGCATTAATAGTCTATAGAATTGTCATCACCAATAAAATCATAAAGTATTGATAGTGTCAATTTAACATAAGCTAAAAAATATTTGGATGTTCTTATTTTTCGATCTAAAAATTAATAAGATCTTTAAATTACCATTTCTCCAGCAACCAACCTTCTACATGGATTGCCATCAAGAAGCACTATCTTCAAATCCTCCATCAAAATATTTCTTATCAGTGATCTCTTCAACAACAGGTTTCAAGTTAGTGATTCTTAGTTCACTTTGCTTTAGTTGGTCAATAATTCCACTTGAAATTATTCTAAACAAAACCATTGTGAAAAAGATAGTCAGTGATATGGAAGAAGTGTAAGTAAATGAGTTATAACATGTTAAGATTAATGCATAACACTCACTAGCAAAGGAGAAGCTAAATGTAGGACACATGGCCCTACCTCAAATTTTCATTTTCTTTTATAAAAGTGTGAGTTTATACTGTTGATTCATTTTATACTATTGATTTTATAATAGAACAATCCTCATTTCGTGTTTGGGTGATCGCATGTGGTCCATTACAATTGAAACTCCTCTCTCTTATACTACTGATGTATACTTGAACATTGTTTGCACTTAAAAAAATGCATTTTTTATTATTGTTTTCTTTTAGACGTGGATATAGTCTACCATGGGAGGTTTCACATATGAGTTCAAATATGTTGTTAATGTATCCTTGAAAAATTTAATCTTCATAGTACATAAATATCAACCTTCTGTTGCCTCAAAAGTTAATGCTTCCGGTTAACCTTCTGTTGCCTCAAAAGTTATCTGGTAAGAGATAAAAAAATGTTACGCACTATTAATTGGATATTGGTAAAAAGGAAAAAAATATATGAAAAAAAGTTGGTCGCAACCTAAATTAAAATTACACCTAATTACACCTAATTACAATCTAAATTAAAATTAAAATTACACCTAAATGAATCACCAATTATTCCAACTAAGAAAACCAAGGGAACTAAAGTCTGAAGACATCAGGTAACAAACGAAAAACAACAAAGACAACATGTAAAGGTAGAAAACAATCAATTGCTTCAGTTGTTTTTCATTTTCTATGGCAAAAATGAGGAATCAACGTCAATTTTTTAGGTTGAACTATGTAGAAGAAAGGAGATTAAAAACTGACATGAGATAGATTTGCAAAACTAAATTTAGCGATCTCATACATGGTGGAATAAATGGAGACTTGTTTTCTATGCTATTAGATTAGAAGACATATTTTAAAATGACAATATTGACCAAAATAATGAATTATGGAGATGAAAGGGATATTGTCATCTTAGTGATATTAAATAAGACTTTACTTTGATCCATTGACCAAAGATTTTGTTTTATAGTAAAAGATAAAAGATAACAAAAATATAATTTAGGCAAGATTCAAGTCCTGGAAAAGTCAACTTAGTTGAGTATAAATTTCTACTATGCTTTTTCATAGTGGCAAACTACCACTATATATACACATTCTGAAATGAATAGTGATAAAACAAAATACTTCAGTGATTGAAAGTATTAAAGATCAACGACTTTGTAAGTCAGGGCTGATGATTCTTGGATTTCTTTCTTTGGTGCTGATTGTGGTCAAAGCTATACAGCAAAAATGCTCATATCTCAAAAAATCAGCCAATACAATGCTACCTTGTAAGCTTATATTATTATGAACAGAATATAAAAATACATATCTTCAACAAACATCATCGTAAGTAATGTTTGGATAAGCTAAATGAATATGAGATATTAATAAACTAAGTTGCTTTCACTATTCATTTTTTAACAAATTAAATTTTCAAGGCGTACCTTTTGAGTAACAATCAAATTTGAACGATGAAGGTGAAAAAATTCGTATGATAATATATAGACGGAAGAACAAACAAATTGAAATTAAGATTAAAAAATAAATGAATGCAAGAGAACACAGATATAAATATAATGCAATCAGAAGAAGAATATGGGCAAGTAAATATGATAAATACAATCAAATTTCTTGGAAAACCATAAAAAGAAATGTGAATATGTAAAACGAATATATAGGAGACATGGAGAGAAATTACCTTTATTGGCTGAAGACATATGCGAGTGGAAGAATTTTGTACATTGGTCCCCTTCTTTTAGCCATTTTATCTTGGATTTTGTTTTCAGTTGCTTGAGTGTGCGTAAGTGTTTCTAATTCAAATAGACTATTTTTGTATTGCTGCACTTGTTATGATTCTCTGGGTTATTCAACAATTGCAGATGGAGTGCATTACTTTTTCTCTAAGAGTTGCTATAAGATAATGTATGCTCATTCAACACTTATTCCACATTAAGGTGACCTTTTACATTTCTTAGTTTACTTAGCAGCCTAAATAAAAGATTACCTTTGCTTTCAATGTTCCAAGCATGGATAACTACATTACTATATCTCTACATTTCATGCCAGACATTGTTATATCTGAATGGAATGTTTTTGCAGATTTTGTTGTCCTGTAGAAATAGAATATTTAGAGGGAAGTGATCACTTGTCGAGTGGTTAAGTATATTAGATTGCGTATTAGGAAAAGTAGACTGAAACAGGGAGTTTATAAACACCCTATCAATCTTACTATTTGTTGCATAGTCTTTACCACCTCTCTACATATACATATTACCTTTGTATTGCATTTCTTATGGTCTAGTGACCTGTATAGCATTATATAAGTCCTTATCAGCATTTAAAGTTGAATTGTTTAGCTAAATTCTATCAGCATTATACAAAATGCAGTTATAATTTCCTACCACTATCCATGAGTGAATCTTGGAATCAACTATTAACTTGATGTGGTTCCATAATTCATTTCTCTAGATTTGAGTGTATAGCCAATACACCCTTGTAATATTGGAACGCCATTGTTTCATCAATCATTCAAAACTTAGGTTCCTAAACAAAAAATTGGTATCAAGAGTACTATTTATCAAGAAAAACACAGATTTTTTTGGACATCATAGATGTGTGGGTGATGATAACAATATAAAAAATATGAGGATGCTACACATAGGTAGACAACGATATTATACAAATCATCATATGTAATATTGTAATAGTAATGACAAAAGAGGGTTCGATAGGTAGGATATCAATTTGGAAACGCCCAATTGTATTACATGTATGAGCAGTATGTATCTTTAGCATAATACAACAGACAACAGATGTTGGTGAGAACTGCTATGATGAACTATTTTAGTCCAAAAATAAATCGGTGCACTTTAAAAAAAATGTGAAAAATGAAAAATCACAACCACGATAATAAATAATGTAAACAAAAGAAAATAAAAGTAATGATTATTATATAATGTATATGTAATTGAAATAAAAGCATGCTTAATTATATAGTGTGCATTCAATTGATTATGATATCCAAGCACTGACTAAAATGGTGTGATTATTTAATTAAAAGAAAAGCACTGATTATTATATAGTGTATATGTAGTTGAAATAAAAGCACTTATTATGTGATATCTTACACATACACTACATAAATAGAACCAATCGATATAAAATCATTTAACACAATAGCTGATCGAACTGGATCGACAAATAAAATAGTAAAACACACAAAATGTAACAACTGATGAAATATTAGTATACGTGAATGAAATATTAATATAGGTAATTGGTTCAGTGAAGCAGTTGTAAAATTATGGGTAAAAATGATTATTGCATGGCCACCGTAATTTGTCATGGCACAACATGAAACTGCAGCATATAAAAACAACCAAATAGTGACTAAAGAAATGTAGCAAAACTAAAAAAGAAGATAGAAAAATGGAAACGACTCAAAATTGTAGCTGATTTTTTACACTAAAATCTTTGTACCATAATAACATGAGTTGTCAAAATGATAATACTATAGTAACATGTGATTCCTGCTCACATGACAATATTATTAGTGTAAGATGAAATGCATCATGTTAGTACCGGATAGATTATAAAATAATATTGTAAAGGTAAACTAATGCGTAATGTAAGTCGAATTTTTTACACTACAATCTGTGTACCATAACGACATGCGTTGTCAAAACAGTCGTTTCATGAACAAATTGCTGAAGCATATTGAAACCAAAGAAGTAATATATGAAGTATATTATGGTGACATTTATCCAAAAATTGTGTCAATATTATCATGGATATTATATATATCTATGATAAAAAATGAAGATTCAAAGAGAGGTGTGTAGTACAAATGCTCCTGAAATCAAATTCCAAATGTTATTGAAATAAAATTTCAAAATCTAAATGCTGCCCAATGTAGTATAATGAGTTAATATAAGTTGGAAGGCTCAACAACATTCATGGGATCAACACAAACTAAGGAAGATGTAAATACAAGAGGGATCGAGAATTACCATTGTTAGCAGAGCAGTGTTCGAGGGTTGTTGCGACGAAATTGCATTTGAGCTAGCCACCAAAACTCTATACTTATAATATATATGCTCTCTATTTGCAATTAGTATGATTTTATATATGTGTTAATGTCTCCTATTAATTAAAATGCATTAAATCTCATTAAGTAACAATTTTACATAAAATAATTTATTTACTACAGAGATTGAAATCAATATGTATGTAAACATTATGAATCAACCATATATATATATAATAATTTTCTAAGAATTATAAATAATTCTTAATGATTATTTATTAATTTTAAAACCTAAAATTCACTTAAATCATATTTAATATATACATATACATATATGTATGTATGTATTAAATTAATTTAAAATAAATCGGCTGTTTAAATGTAAAAAAAACTTTTCTTGCAAAAACTTAATTTTATTATGTTATATTATATATATATATTACTAAGTAATTATACAATGTATATCTTTAATATATATATATATTAAAATTAGAATTTGGATTTAAATAAAAAAATTATATTTTTCAAACCTTATATATATGTATGCATGTGTGTATATTATTTATACGTATTTAAGTAGTGCTGTCTATTTTAAATAAATAAATAAAATTTGTAAATAAATAAATAAAATCGGGTGTAATATTATATATACATGTCTAAATTTAATTGAGGATATTTTAATTGATAATTTTAGTATCTAATTTTGAATTTTAAAATGTTTTACTAAGTCTTAAAAAGATATTTTAAATATAAAGTTTGAATTAAAAGTTTGTCGATTTAGTCAAAATTAGATTAGATATAAATGGGGAATTTTATTTGGATATAATTTTTAGACACAGGCGATGACACAAAAGATCTTATCCATTAGATCTCCCCTCTAATTTTCACCTTCCATACAAGGACAAAATGATCCAATAGTCCATATTTACCGTGTCACCAATCATGTTTTATTTTGTGTCAAAATAGCCAGTCTTTTTTATATTTTAGTATATATAAATGATTTCTTTATTTATATTTATATTTATATATTTTATAAATACATTAAAAAATATTTTGAGACCATTGACACAGATATAAATGACCAATGTATACATAGTGAATATAAAGAAAGGTTGGTGTGGTAGTGGCGGCGGCCGACAAGGGAGAGATGACTTGGGAAGAGTTTAGGAGATGTTTTGAATACTGTCCCCAAGGAGGAAGTGAAGAGTGAACCCAAGAAGTAGGGAGGAAAGACACCTCAGTAGAATCAGTGCAAGCGTAGAATTAGGGCCCAAGGGAAGATTAAAAAGTAGGAGCTCAAGAGTAGGAAATGTCGTAAGAGGGGACATCTTGCAAAGGAGTGCAAGATAGACATCTTAAAATCAAGTGTTTCAATTGCATTCAATTCGGGCACATGAGGAGGGAGTACCTGACACCACAGAAGACCTCTACCCAAGTAATTTCAGCTTACGCCCTAGATGATGTTCCTAGCTCGAGTTCGCCTCCAGTAGCAGATAAGGGGAAGAAGGTCGTAATTGATGGTGTGTTAATTCTATCTGATTTATCCATTCATACCTTATTTGACACCGGAGCATCACACTCTTTAATTTCAAGTAGACTTGTAGATGAGTTACACTTAGATATTATCATAGTTATAGACCTAGTAATTATATCAAACCCTTTGAGGGATTGGATTATTTATCTATGATATGTAGAGGTTTGAAATTGTTTATTTTGGAGGTCGAGTTCGATTGCGATGCTTTTGTCTTAAGATTTTTTGTGTTTGGTTTGATTTTAGGCATGGACTGGATGACCGTGTATGGGCGATCTTAGATTATGATAGGAAGGTTGTTAGGTTGGGTGCTTGTAGTAGAGGTAGTATGGAGGTTTATTGCAATCGTGGAGGTTCAGTTATGTTGAGTTACCTATATTCATTAGACCAGTCACATGATGAGTTAGATTCAATGCCTGTAGTTAGAGACTATCCTGATGTCTTTTCTGAGGCTATTGTCTTCCACCCCGGAGAGAGATCGAGTTTTGAATTTATCTAAAGGAGAACGCTAAACATGTTGCCTTACACTTGAGGCATATGGTTCCTAAAGAAAGACGCGAGTTGAATAGGCAAGTGAATGAGATGCTGGAGAAGGGCTTCATTAGGACGAGTATTTCAAAGTGGGGAGCACCAGTTGTCTTCGCCATTAAGGAAAATGGTTCTCTAAGGCTTTGCGTCGATTATCGTGATCTGAATAAGTAGATAAAGAAGAATCATTACCCATTTCCCTACATAGACAATCTTTTTGATCAGTTGGTTGGAGCGGAGGTGTTTTCTCAGCTTGACCCGGCTACCGGATTCCATCAGCTGTGTGTAGCCGAGGATAGTATTCAGAAGACTGCTTTTTGTGCATCTAACGAACTTTATGAGTGGTTTGTCATGCCCTTTAAACTAACCAATGCACTCACTTATTTTAATGACTTGATAAGCAAAGTTTTTAGAGGGTTTCTTAATAAGTTCTTGGTAGTATTTTTAAAAAACATATTAGTCTATTCGAGGAGTGAGAAAGAGAACTAGATGCATCTAAAAGAAGTTCCCAATACACTCTATGGACATAAGTTGAAGGCGAAGTTTTTCAAATGCCACTTTTGGCAAGAGGAGTTACACTTATTGGGACACGTTGTCTCTGAGCGTGGGCTAGCTGTCGATCCTAGTAAAGTTACTACATTACAAGATTAGGTCAAAGAAAGGGATGCATTTGTCTGTTGCTCTGGATATGAATCAACACAGGGCAGCGACCTCCCCGTTTAAACTCCGAATCTCCTTGATCGTCTTCAGGGCCTCAATATTTCTCAATGCCCCAATCTTTTCCAGATTGGCTTCAATCCCACGGGAGTTCACAATAAAGCCTATGAATTTCCCTGATGCAACGCCAAACAAGCATTTCAAAGGGTTGAGCTTCATCCCATATATCAGGAGAACGCCGAACATCTCTACCAAATCATCAATATGGTTTCTCAAATGTCGTGACTTCACGAGCATGTAATCCACATAGACTTTCATCGAATGCCCAATCTGATCTTTGAACATCTTATCTACTGACTTTTGGTAAGTTGCTCTAGCGTTCTTTAATCCAAAGGGCATAAAAAAATTGCAATACAGTTCCAAGTCAGTAATGAAGCTAGTGTGCTCCTGATCTGGGATGTGTATTGGAATCTGATTATATCCAGAGTATGCGTCCATGAATGAGAGCAATTCATGTCTGGTTGTCGAGTCTACCAGCTAATCTATCGTTGGGAGCAGGAAACTCTTCTTTGGGCATGCCTTATTCAGGTCAGAATAGTCGACGCATGTCCTCCACTTTCCATTTGAATTTTTCACCAAGACCGGATTTAATACCCACTCCGGGTATAAGGCATCACAGATGAAGCTGTTATCTTTTATCTTCTCCACTTCTTCTTTAAGTGTAGTGAATCTCTACGGACTTAGGCTGTGGCATTTATGTTTCACAAGAATGCATTTTAGATTTATATTTAATGCATGGCTTGCTATCTCCAATGAAATTCCACACATATCTAAGTGAGTCCAGGCAAACACATCCAGGTTCGCCTGGAGAAATCAACAACCTCTTTCATCATCATTGTTTCGAGCTGTGATCCAATCTTCAGGACCTAAGTAGGATCATCCTGGCTGACCAGGATGTTAATCGTCAACTCGGCTAGAGCTGCCCTTCCATCCAACGACACTTTTCATGGATCCATATCCTTATGGAACCAACATATCTATCCATCTCGTTCCAACTCCTATCGGCTGGGTATGATACACTGATGATTGTATTGATTATTAGACATTTTTCAAGCCGCCTAGGCTCATCAACACTAGGTCCGGCTTGCCTCCGCTGGGATGACAACCTAGGGGGTTGGAATTTTCATGCCCGCCATCTTGTAGGGCTTTCACAAACTACTTCAAATTCTTTTTACAAATCAACTCCTCGATCATATCATGCAAATGTCTGCATTCATTGGTGTTATGACTATGTGTCTCATGGAACCTGCAAAATTTGCTAGTTTTTTCTCCTTCTCAGTCGACTCTCTCAAAGTCGGCTTCCTGTACTACTCAGTACCTTGAGTTGCCAGGTAGATATTCTCTATCGAGTTATTCAATTCAGTGTAGCTGTCATACTTAGGAATCCTAGGATGATTCCTATTATCCGGCTTTCGCTTCTTGGTGCCATTATTACTCCATTTCTGACCATCATTCTTGTTCCCAACATTCACATCCATATTTTCGAAACTCCCTCGGGACCGTTTCATAGCAATATTGCTCTGTATCACTTCAGTTGAACACCCAACATCATCCCTTCAGGAACGAGTGTGTGCCTCTTCTAAGCATAAGAACTGATTAGACTTCCTATAAAAAATATCCATCGTTGACGGGGATTTCATTTTCGACCATCTCCTAAATTTAATCTCGGGATGAATCCCCCTAACCAGTGCCATCAATACTATGTCATCCTTAGCATTCATAACTTTTGTCACAGCTGTATGGAACTTATTCAAGAAATCCTTCAATGACTCTCCCGCGCCCTAGAAGAGGTTTGATAACGACATCACGTCTTCCGAACGTGAAGTGTGTAGACGAAATTGCTCCAAAAAGCTTCATGTCAACTCCACAAAAGATGATATGGATCTTGGTAGGAGCCGTACCATCGTCGCTACTCCCTTTAGGAAGATTGGAAAGCAACTATATCTCATGGCATCAGATGCTCTGGTAGAGTCCATATGCCATTCATATTTCATTAAGTGCTGCTTTGGATCTGTTTTTTTGCCATACAACGACATCGTTGGCATTACAAACCTCCACGAATACTCCTTAAGAAAAATGTTCCCAGTAAATGGATTTAGACTAGGAGAAGTACCTAGCTCGTCATTACTTCTGAACTGGTTTTCATTCACAAGTTTCCTGACCATCTCAGCCAAATACTCCGGTTCTACAGGTTCGGCTGAATGGCGATAATCGAGATCCATTCCGAGTGTTCGGCCCGACGAACGCTCTCGAACAGACCCTCGATACCTAGGTTCTCCAAACTTTGCGAGATCCATTCATCCAGTAGTCCACCTTATTTGATTCCTGCATGTTGAATCAGTAGTAGTTGTTTGGTATTCTAGATTTTGATTATCTTCAACACGATCAAAGGTCAAGGCCACGCCACCATCTAGAGGGCGAGCTCAGGATCCAACATTTGTTAGATCGGTACCGATCCGTCCTCTTGGATCGGTACCGATCCACAAACTCTTACCAATGACTTATCTCTATTCCTGGTTTGAAGTTCTAGCCACGTTTTGAGCCATTTTCTGCTTCCTGTTCCTCTGCCTCTGCTCGAACGAGAGGTACTATCATACTTTTAACCAAAAGGTGCTAAGTCCCTCTCGCTCCTTCTATGGTGAATCTGAGTTAGCTCATTCAGCAGTTTCAAGCTCTCCTGCATCTGCTGGTTCATCACATTACGACTCTCCTGGAATCTATCCTCCATTTGCTTCATCATACGGTCCTTTTCCATTCTTTTCACAACATCAGTTGGGTTGTAGACCTTTGCTTGCTATGGCTATGCAACTTCATCCTCACGTTGAATTTCCTAGTTCTCATCGTTATTAGCAACTCTGGAGTTTATAGAATGGTCTCTCCTTAGGTCTATGGCAAATAGCTTCTTGTAGATTATTGAAAATCTGAATAGTAGAATGGTAAGAATGGGCGATTGGATCTATCTCTTGGATCTAAGAAATCCAATAGTAGATGATGTATCCAAGTAGCTTGAGAAAATCATTCTTAGTGAAAGCACCAAAAATGTTTGAACCAAAAAATGGTGCAAACACCCATAAGATTGAGTAGTGAATAAAAAGTGAAGAAAAGCAAATTAAAATGAGCAAGAAAGAACACACGGCGTTTTATAGCGGTTCAACTAATCTTGGCATGTGACCACTTATTGATTTTATTAATTATATCACTGACTTGCAATTACAAGTTCTTACGGATAGGAATAAATCCATGGATGATTACAAGAGATTATAGTAAGAGAGCCAAAAGGATCCTTAAAAATGAGCCCTTGCCCTCCTATTTATAGCTATAAGAACCCTAAAATCTCGCCCCATGATCTCCACCTTATTCCCCACACCAAAGACCAATTCTCCAGAAAATTTGTTGGACACCTCATCAATAATCGTGGATCGATACCAATTCATATGATCTTCATATGGATCACTCTAGATGCTTTGTCCTAGCTTGATTCATGGTTAGCTTTGTGATTCCAAACTTGTTTACACCATTATTAGCTTGTTTCTGAGTCCAATTGATGAATAAGTATAATGGACTGATTTCAAGTGCTCGTGGAGATCGATAAAGAATTGCATGGGAATGATGAAATGAAACTTGAAATAGGCTCTTGGCATCATCACTCTGAATAGTAGGGGTTGGGGCTAGACTGGGTAAAGCAATGTGGATCAGTACCGATCCAAGTGGTTGGATCGGTACCGATCCACCACTTTGGTGGATTTTGGATCCTCACCTCTTGGAATGGTTTTGTCTTCACCTTGTAGCTCTGTTCGTACCTAGTTTCTGGACTTTGAGGCTATCCCTTCGAGCTTCCTAACTCGATAGCTTTCAAGTTTGATCTGTCCAGTCTATCTAAATACTACCTGATCAAAAGGCTGGATAACAACCCCTTAGATACAACCGATCGAAAGGTTGTACCTATAGCCAAGCACCATAGAGGATTTTTATTATTTTTTATTTTCTTTTGACTTTTTGATTTTTTCTTCTCTGATTTGTTAGTAAGTTTTTATATGATGATCCCATGCCTATATACTTCATTTTCATCTTAGATTCCATGTCAAATTCATCCATGATTATTCCATATTTTGCATAAATTCATAAATCAAAAGCCATATACAAATCCAATATCTTTCACTTTAAAGCACTTAAGAATTATTATAAAATTCGAGATAAATAATTATTATTATCAGAATTCATCACCTTCATTAACTAATATCATTTTATAGATTTTAACATCATAGTTTTACATATGTATGAATTATACAACACTCATTTCCATTTAAACATCACTTTTCTATATTATAATCAATATTATATTTTTATATGTTAATATATACATTAATATTCATTTATGTTTACTGATTTGCATGTATTAACTCCAGCAATACATTTCAAAGCATTTTAACCATATTTATGTAGCATTTAATACATATGATGAGACATATGCTTTCATTTTATATAAAACGATATATTTTGCATACTTATATATATATATATTAAATTTAGAAATTTATCTTTGATTATTTTCATGTTAGCATTATAAACTTGTTTCATATCATTTCATATTAATTTTTATGGAGTTTAATACACATATATTTATACCAATGTCTCATTTTTCATTGTTTACAAAGCTACTTCATCTCTAAATCAAATTCATTTATTCCAACATCATAATTGTAAAACCTCGAAGATTTAGCAAGAATTTAATAAGAAAATTAAATTTAAATGAAATAAGGACTAAGATAAAAATTTCCACAGACGTTTGAATTTAGGTACGATATTGCACTATTGCGTTCGTAGCGATTTTCTTGACAATTTTTATGCATAACACTTCGAAATTGGAGTTAGTACGAAGAAGTTAAGGACGTTTGAAAGTTTGGAAAATAGAATAAAAATTTAAAAATAAAAAAACCACAAAAAATCACTATGACCGGTCGACTAAGAAGGGTTGATGGTCGACTGTAGCGGTCGAACTAGGTTGGCAAGCAATCGGCCGTTGCCAAAGTAAAATCGAGCGTTTAATGAGGAGATTGAATGAACGAGATTGATTTCTTTGTTACTAAGCTGAGACGTGCATACGTGATAACCCTAAATATTCTCTAGACCTGATCCGACATCCGAAAATAATTGCCAATGTAATGACCCGCAAATTTATCGCTTGGATAAATTATATTTATTTTTAAAATATTTAGATATGGGTTTAAAAGTAAAAAATAATCATGTTTTAAGTGATAAATAATAATAGGTATTTTGGTTGGAAAAAATATTATGAACAAATTACCGAGGTAAAATATTGATAATTTGTAAATATCGTCCTAGGTAAAATATCGATAAAACAACCGGAAATCGTTTTATCTATAAAACTGCTTTTAAACAATAAGGATCGTGCATGGCTCTGGACACATACACTAATATATATATTCAAACAAGATTATGAAATAAAATAATTTATTTTACTTTTGGAAAATAAAATGTATTTATGACATCGACAATTGATATCATCGGTTTTATATATTTCTTCGAAAATTCAAGTTATGTTTAAATATTAAATAAATGGGTTTTTATTTACAAATAAACCTATTTTAATTATTTAATAATGATGGTAAATTAGTTTTTAAAAATTGTCTACCAAAATAGACAGTTCGTAGAAAAATAGAAAATGTAACCGAAGAACGTTTTCTGGAATTTTGACTTTTCGACATCGAAAAGTTGTTGGGAACGTTGTTCGCCTTTATGCACTATATACACACATATATATTAGATAATTAATCATATAATAATATACTTAATTATGTATTATCGTATGTTAATTATGTTTAGCAAGTGATGTGATAAGACATGGTTTTAAAATAATAACTTATATATATATGTACTAAATCATATCATTATCTCTTGTCATTTCCTTAAGTACCATAATCATTACCCACATGGCTTAGGGGATGTGACTAGAGAGGGGGGAGATGTGACACATAAGGGGGAGGAAGGTGGGATGTGACATGTCAAAATGATGACATGTTATAGTATTTTAAACTAAGGATAAAATGGTAATTTCTCCACTTTTCTTCATCTATAAATACACACAAATTTTTATTTACATTCTCCCCTTCATTTTCTAAAACTTCATCTCTAAAATTTCCATGGCTTCCAAACCTTTCTAAGTATTTAATAATCATAACTTTTCACTTTAAATCCCTTCCGAATCTAGTTTAAACTTTCTTTTATTCATTTCTTCACTTTATTCTTCAAGAAACCAAGCTCACACCCACCCCACGCCACTAGGCCGAACCCCCACACATCAGGCCAAGCCCATTTGAAGCTTAAAACCCCAGAAAATCTTCAACCTTTGAAGCTCGTGTGTTGTTTCCAAAGTCTAATCGAAGTTCGCTTTGTGTTTGCGGAGTTTCGGTGAGTAAAACTACTTTGTTTTGGAAAAGTTTTTGACTTTACTACGATGTGTTATTGTGGTGATAATATGATGAGAAAATCGAATATTTATTATGTTGGCCGATGCTGATTTGATGGATGTTTGCGTTTGATGTTGAATTTGAGATTTGAATGTGATGTTGTCGAGTTAGTAAGCATATAACCTTATCTATATATAATAGGAAAACTTCCATTTGAAGCTTTTGAAATGACAAAAATGTCCATCCTATCGGTTAAAGAAAAGAGAACCACCCAAGTACTCTTTTTGTCATTTCTAATCCCACGTTTTGGTAAACTACCTACCCACTATCACAGCTGCTTTAGATCTCATTTCCTTCATTTTTTCCAAACAGTTATCGAAAAGTGGTTTTCATTTAAATCTCCAAAGTTTCTTATACTTTATTAATTAGCAAGAACAGGATCCAAACTCGAAGTTTTAAAGTAGCAGGTTGGAATCTAAGGTTAAATGCTTCCACATCAAAGTAGGATGGTAAAGTTAAATGTTAGGCTCTACGTGAATTTTGATAAGCTTTACTTTATCTTTTTCCTTACTGCTGCAGTCGATGTATGCTGATGTGAATCCTTACTCTTTGATGCATTGAAGTTAATTTCACGGTTGTTTGCTCGGTTGCTGCTTAACTGTAAATATTTAAGCTTGGTAAATCCAACAATTTTTTCTGTATTATTTCTTCAGTTGAATTGGTCTGAAAATTTAATTGAATAGTAAGTTAGTTGCAAAAACTTAGTTAAAAATTGGGCTAGAATTGTAATAAAATAAAAAATGTAAAAGGATTGATAGTTACATCTGCCACTACAATCACAGTTTTACTTTCACACATGTTTCAAGTTTATAATTTGAATGTATTTTTATGGTTTAATTTGCGTTTTGGATTTGCAAAGATTTATGATTTTTATGCTTAACTATTTGATTAATCTTGCGTACATGTAGTATTATTTCAAATGAAAATAAATAGTCAGTATGCAAGTATTTTTTTGCAAATATGTATTAATTTATCCTTCAAAAACTTATTGCTACTGCAAAAGAAACAACATACTTTCATTATTCACTTATAATGCAAATTTGGACATAATACTTAGTTGGGATATGCCACTTATAATATGGGATTTTTTTTGCTAATACCTCCAAAACAATTTGAAGTCTTAATTTTTTTTAATATGAATAGGAAATATCAAGAAGAATCCTACATACTATTATTTATACACCTACTTGCATCATTTGAGTAACAATAAAAAAAATTAAGTGGGTTGTCAATACTATTCATGTAAATGATACCCAAATGTATAGTTTCTTGATTGTTCATTTAATAGGCAAAATGTTTTTAAATGCAGCCACATTTTTTGCCTCTTGCTTTGCTTATATAGTATATCTAATATGTAACCTGAACATGTGCTGCAGGAAAGAGAAGGTTGTGAATATTTTGTAAATGGTTGAAATAATTCAAACCTGGGTGTAAGGATAAAAAGTTAAGTGCCAAGATCTCAAGCATCTTGCGATGGAAACATAACTACATTATAAGCGAAATGAAACACATGATTTATAAAAAAATTACAAGTTTATTTAATGGAAGGTAGATTAGGTAGTGACATTATGTATTCACACTTTCAAAGGAACCTGTGTCTTTTTATCACTTGCAATTTATTTTGAATTTATTTTTATTTTTGTTATCATGTAGATATTGGTTGTTTATCACGGTGGATAAAATAACAGAGAAGTGGTGAAGTGGCCAAGCTAGTGCAAATGACATTCTGACATTTTGTTGTATTTACTTGCATATGTAGCCATGCCAACGGTTTCCCATTTTGTTTGTGTGAACAGAAAAGTTTCTCATGCAAATGCTCGCTAAGTTTGTGTTTGTGCAATTGAGCGTTGAGTCCTACATATTCATCCAATTGCAGTTTTGTACCATTTGTTATATAACAAATGATTTCATTATGGACATATATAATGTGCAAGATCCATAATGATAACATGTACAATGAGCAAAACCACTATTAGTAAACAACTTGCTTTTTAATTATACTTTACCTCTATTGCAAAGTCGCTGTTTTTACATCTGTATTTGGGTTTTTTGATATAAATTGTTGAAAATTGAATGATTAAAACAAATAGTTAGTGTATTTCATTAGTTGGTACAAGAATAAAGGAAAACAAAAAAAATTCTTTTGGAATGCCGATTTTAGGGAATTCCAACTTTGGTTTAGTTTGGAATAAATTCAAAAGATCAAAAAAGACTATTTGTCATAACAAAATTTAAAAGATAAAACATTCAACCTTTTTGTCAATAAAGAAAGACACTCATTATATATTATGCACACGTGCAAAGCATGCACACTGAAAAAATATATGCATTTTTATATGTACTATTTGACATTAAAAAGAAGTTAACTTACGGTTGTCTTTGCACATGTCCAACGGACGTGCCATACATACTGGTGTTTATATATGTGTTTCATTGTAATGTTAAAAGTATGGTAGCATGGATGTATGGTTGTGATCTAAGAACCAAAGTATGTTGAGTTGAAACAAAGTTAACAACTTTGTGTGTTGCGACGGACGTGAGATCCGATTCAAAATCAAAAACTATGTTTTCTTGTTTTAAAGTTTGAAAACTGTTTCAGAGTTTCTATCTTTGTTTCTAAGTCTCAAAAACTTGAAAAGTTATGTTTCTAAACATGAAATATGAAATAATAAGCAAGTGTATACGTTAAAGTATTTTTAAGCGAACCGTGCTCATAGCGATAGTCGCTATGGACGCAGTTCGACAAAATTTCGATTTTCGTTTTAAAATGTTTTCTTTTGAAATGGTTTTGCAAAAGTTTTTCGAACTTATTTAGTAATATAAAAAGAGATTAAGTTTAGTTAAATTAAAATTTTATTATTTAATAAATTAACTATAGGTAATTAGCACTTACTTAGTAATTAAGTAAGTGATTAGAGGTTAAGTAACACTTAAGGAAGTTTAATGACTAATTATTGATTAATAAGGTTTTAACTAGTGATCTATGAAGATAAGAAGTAATTTAATGATTAATTACTATTTAATTAAGTTAGTTAGGTAATTAATTATTATTTAATTAAGTGATTATTTAATTAATTTTTAATTAATTAGGGTTTAGCTAATAATGAATTGATTTAACCTTAACTAAGATACATTAGGAAGTTAATTAGGACTTAACCAAGTCCATTAAGTTAATTAAAGTTTAATTATGAATTAACCTTGATTTATTATGATATAATTAGGGTTTAAGCTAATTAAAAATATATTAATCTTTTCAATTCTATTTTCAAACTTAATCGGTCATATTTTAAATCAATCTTCTTTTCTGGCTAATTGATTTTAAATCAAAGGATCTCTCATCTGGACCATTAAGTAGCAAATGAATTAAAACATCAATTATAAAATGTTGACATGATTTATGGGAAGTAAGTGACTTGTGTTTAGCACAAACGCTGAATATCGGTAACGTGGTAGACACAAGGAAATTAATTTCAATAAGCGGGTCATGATAACTTAACCATATAGATATACTTCTGTATATACATTTTTCACCAATTATGGATTTACCTATATTTATAACTTGGACATCCACCTATAATTGATTGTATGTTATGTGTGAATCCCTTACATATATGATGTTTGGCAGTATCTATGATATAACTTAGATAAGTTAAACCCAAATTTAATGATCCATTGTAGTCGTTGAGCCTCCATTTGGTTTTGTAAAGTAAATATTTCATTTTCATTTGAAATGGTCTTCAAAGCTATTCTATTTTGCACAAGATATTTGAAGAATGATTTGACAATTGGTTTGAGAAGTTTATATAAATGATTGTGGGGTATTCATAAAAGGAGTTTTAGAAATAGTTTTGAATGTTTATAAAAAGATTTTATAAATGGGTTTGAATGTCTATAAAGGGAAATTTATAAAAGGATTATTGAAGATATTACAATAGGAATTCGAGGTTTGGGTTTCTTGAGGTTGACCTTTTAAAAAAATGGTAGTATGGAACATTTGTTCCACACTTAACACCGAAGGAATAGTGCTTAGAGTTATCCTTTTCTTCAATTTAAATAATGTAGTTAAATTCGTTTAAGAGATTTGGAAATGGGAAATCTTATAAATGTTTTATGAATATACTTGTGTAAAGGAGATAAGTATATGAATGTTGATAAATGTTTGGGATAGGAGATTTATAAATGGGAATGGTTTTGAGACTTACTGATTGCTTTGGGTAATTAAATCTCTAGATTTTGTTGTTGTTATTTGATGATTAAATAATCGACTATCAAATTTGGCCTAATTTGACTTAGGAAGTATAAATGTAAAATTCGAGTTTCCGATAAGGAATCAAATACTTACTTCCAAAAGAACCGAGATTGAGTCAATCGGAAATTATCGTTTGTTGGTACAGAGAGACCGGGATCGGATTTATATATTCGAAAACCACTTCGAACCAACATGTACGTTCGAGCGGAAGACATCTTGATGATGATTGAAGATGGTGCTCTTTGAAGTGCAAGGGCTACTGCTACTAATCCTGAGGGTGATTCCAAAATGGATGTAGTAGAGTTAGTACTTTCGGTGTCATTCAAACCTAGAACGAACTTGTATGGATGAATGCTGGCATTGCATTGATGCCTGGAGGGCAGTGTTAGAACTCCAAAGTGGATTGCTATTCAGAAAGGTAAAACGTAGCCTCAAGCCTTACAACCCGGAGGAATGAAAAAAACAGGGCATGCAGTAGAGCTATGTGGTTAGCTACCATTAGGAGGGGTCACCCCATTCTAGATGTCCCTTTTAGAGTTGGTTTGTGCGCAAACATCATGGTAGTATAAGGTCTCGGTGTCAAGAGGGTGAGGTAATCCGGTTTGCCATGTTAAAGGAGTAGCCGGCTACGTGTTAGCATCAGTGCATTTTCTAGAGGAGTATCATTGAAACGTAGTCCCTTACCTTGCCATCATTGGGATCCAATCTCCAGTACGTGCCTTACGATTTTGATTGTATAGGCTAGTGTTGAAATGCGAGATGCAAGCATTTCAGCTATTTTCTCTATTTACTTTAAACCTAGACACTATGATAATATCACTGGATCTTGATATAAAACGTTTTGGTTATCGTAAGGTAAAAACCCATCCGTTTTTATGTGCGGTGTGGGCTTACGAGATACCCTTTGTTTGAAAATTTTCAAATGTAGAAATCAGTTTGGTTGTTACTTGTTATCGAGTTTTACTCATGCTGGTTTACCAGACTGACACGGGCGTTTTTCCGTGTAATGCTCGGATCAGACCGAGCATGTTTTACCAGGTTTAGCAGGACACTTTGGAGCTGGGGAAGAGCTGAATGGCCAAGACATATTCACATATTTTACTTCCGCTGTACTATAAAGTATATATGATTGGTCAATGTAAGTACATGCTTCTATAAATGTCCAAATTTAGGATAAGTCTGGAGTACTCCAATGTTGTATATATGAATAAAGATGTTTCCATTTTGTGAAGATCATTGTTGTATTATATATTATTCGCTGCGTTGTGAGAAACTGTGTTGTTTAGTTTTCTTCTATCTTCTACCTTCTTCTTTCACCCTAACAAATCAGTATTTTTGGTACTTGAATGTTCGGCATGTGATATAATGGATGTATTAGTGTCAATTTTCAAGGGTTGAAAATCTGGTTCGTTACATTTGGTATCAGATCTTAGGTTGAGCGAACACCTAGGCCTTGATAGGGTAAGCTCATTAGGGATAGAATTAGTAATGTCCTAAATTGAGTGGAGTGTATCATATATAAGAGCACGTATTTGTTAGTGTATAAAAATGTTTTGTATTATGTTGATTTATCGGCTAAGTGGCTTAAGAACTCTGGTCGAGACATGGGACGCCACGGTATCGATAAGGGGATTCCCAAACACTCGGACAAGGCAGACCAACACAATATCGTTTAAAAATGATAAATGAAATAATTTTACCTAAGGTTATATTTTATATAAAGAAAATTTTTCAAAATTAATAGGCTATTGGTTGTAATTAATGTTAGGGAGTAATAATGAAAGTGTATTCTAAGGATATTTTACCATGATTTGGTAATAAGAAATGGGTATGCAAGAAAGACGTGGACGGAGAAAGAGATCGAAAAAGTCAACCACAAATTATGGAAAGGACGATGGACAGGCCACCAAAGTAGTAATAGTTCCAAGTGAAGAGGAATTAGAAGTTCAAAAGAAGCTGACAACCTCACCCAAGAGTAATAGTGTCAATAATCGCAAAAAGAGGAAATTCCTACCACGTTGGAAGAGACCATGGGAAGACAAATCAGAAGAGGGTAGTCAACAAAGGAAATTCTTCAAAAAGGGAAAAGAAATTAGTTGCTACCGCTGTCACAAGATGGGACATACCATGGACTATTGGATCGAAGGAAAGGAAGGGCCAGTTGTTCCCAAAGTTTAGGAGAAACATTGCTTCTTTTGCCAACAACTTAGACACATTAAGAAAGATTGCCCTATGATTCAAAGAGCACTGCCAGTCGAGGGAATTATTAAGAAGAGACCAGCCACCTCGAGATAGATAATTAAGGGAATATATTCATGGAAACCAGAGGATAATAGTAAATGGGGATAAGTATCTTTAGTATGAACTCTTAATATGTAAGGTGTTTGGAAGTTATGTATAATATGTATACCCTTGGAAATGTTTTGAATGATATGCGGTTATCTTTAATTGCTTTTAAAACCTTTCTTTAAACTTATTAAATAGTTAGTAAGAGTTTGAAATCAGATGTTTGATATGAATTTAGTTAATCCAGGAATCATGAATACTAGAATTTTAGGAACTAAGAGATATATGGTTGAGGAAGATCAAACCCCAATGGGCTTTGCTTCATTATGCCGTGATTTTGAGATTTTAAGTCAAAGGAAGCTTTTGGGTTCGGAAATGATCATGGAGGTTGAGAATTGGTTGGGATGGTGTGAGAAACTATGTAATGACATGATGAATTATATCCACGGATCATTCGAAAAGATGATAAGTAATGCTCTACGATTTGAAAATTTTGCTCCACAGCTATCTACTACCGCACCGACTAAAGATACGAAGAACAAGTTCAAAGAAAAAGTTCCCAAATATGGTTGTTTCGGATATGGTGAAAGGATCACTTTGTTAAAGAATGCAAGGTTGGTAAGAAAAAGAAATGGGAAAAGATGAAGGCTTTTAAGAAGCAAAAGCTTGGAAAATAGATCGCATAAAGGAAATGTTATTGTTTCCACTTAAAGGGCCACACCGTCGAGGATTGTCCAATGCTTAAGATATGGGAGCAGCCTAGACCATTTGTTATCCTCACAGAAACATCTGCTTTAGTAGCAGCAAAAGGAAAGGGAGTTATGGAAGGATCAGTTTAGCCACAGGAAGATAAGGACTAGTATTAGGAGTAGTATCCTAAGTTGTTCCATGTTTAGTATCTTCTGTTGTATATTATCTTTTGAAATGCACTTACCGTTTATGATGGAGTCACTTGGTGTGTATCTAGGATTGTGTGTTGTTTGATTGATATTCTATCTATGTATCGTTTCTTCTGTTGTTCTTAGTTGATATTAATTTTCATCCCAGTTTTATCTCTCTTGACCTTGTAGATAGACAAAGACTAAGACCAATCAGGTTCATGGCTTTAGGTTATGTCAAACTCAGTAGGTTAAGGGTTGACCCATCATAGGGTATTTTGACTAGAAGGTAGATTAATAAATGAAAATTGAATTTGAATTAATTTAATAAGAGAATTTAATAAACTTGGTCTTATTAAACAATATTTTGGATTTTAACATCTAAATAGTTAGAAGCGAATTAGATTTTAAAATCAGATGTTATATACACTATGAGAAAAAACGAATCAGATGACAGATATGCTCTGTTGTCTGAATGAATACCTATCTGTCGTCTATTTCCATGCCGCCTCTTTACATATCAGACCACAGATATGCCCCATCATCTTATAATAACTAACACAACACATAAAAACAAAGTTGTGTGTTGTCTGATGTGTTGTTCTTGTTTTACAAATAGTAGAGATGAATATTATATGTTTTCTGAAAGTTAATAAAATAACAGTTTTACGCAATCTTAATGAAATGCACATTTCTACTAATTGTTACAATCGTCTTCTTACAACAGATAAATGTTTGTTTAGAGCAGTTAAGATAACACAAATCAGTTTTTGCATGTGTTGTTCTTTCTTAAATGAAATGACACAAAGCAGTTTAAATGACCCAAAGTAGTTCAGATGACACAGAAGTTCAGATTTCTACTACATACAATATTAAAAAAAACTAACCTCGACACCAAATCCAAATACATCCTACAAGCAGCAGTTTAACATAAACTACATAAACTATGCAACTGAACCCATAGATACACAAAATACAACAAAACCAACATTGGCAAAGCTAACCAAACAGGGTTCAATTGCAAGGTGCATATATTTACATAATATAATAGCAGGCATATATAGAATTTAGGCACTATGATTCAGCAAACTTGTAGACATACATAGCCCACTCCACCCGAACGATATCAATATCCTTTTGGGAAAAAATATTGTTTACATCATTCTCCCACTGCAACAAATAGGAAATGCAGAGGTTAACTTTACTCCGCATGTAACTCGATATATATATGCCTAACTAAAATACAGCATTGACATATATTACCTTAGCAGCCCATTGTTGATTCTTGTCTTCGACGATTTCTTTCATGTAGCGCATAACCCCCAATCCACATGTCAACTGACCTCTCTGTTTTGGAGCTCCCTGAAGCATGCATAGATGTCAAGTAAACATATAATTTAATCAATCATGTTGAGGAAAAAAGTCATCAGACTTGAGAAATATTGAGTACGTATACGCACCAAACAAGGCGTCCATCGAACTTTCTTTTTGCCTTTCACTTTGTCCTGATTGTAAATTGCAATGGAGCTGCAATGTAAACAAACATAAACCACCAAACCTTTGAATACATGTTTGGCCAAACTATCTCCAATGCGTTTGAAGTTAATTTAAAAAAACATTGGAATGTACAATTAGGACCAACCTATATTACCACACTTTCACCAAAGCTTGTAAATTGCAATGAAGCTGCAAAGTAAACAAACATAAAATAGCAATTGCACATACCTGTTCACAATATTAATCCATTCTTCACCACACAATCGTCCTCTCAATGGATCTATGAAATGCACACTTTCTTCAGTGGGATTCATGACCGTCAAACACCAATGATTACTAACATTGAAAATTCCACTCAGCATTCATAACAAAGTATACACATTATGCAAATTATGCATTAGCTTTCAATATACACATTATACATTATGCATTATACATATGCATATATATGTACATATATACATATATGTGTGTATATATGTGTATATATATGTACATTATGCATTAGCTTTCAATTTAAAATTAATTTAAACTTACCCTTTTCTTTAACCATGTCGCAAATGTCTTGTTATATCTATCCTTCAGCCATTTCTCTGTTTTCGAGGGTCTGCTAGCATTTTCCAACCTCAGTGTCTCCAAGTGTTCACTGTATTAACATAAATTCAAACAAGTTAGCTATGTAAAATACAATTATAATATAATCCACATATTAAGAAAAACAATATATAGTTAAGTAACATAAAACTTACACAAAGTAGGGCCTTGCATTCTCCATATTATGCAATACACAGAGATGTACTTGATCAAACGCCTTCTGATAAAATGATAAGTATGACATTCCTGATTTTCTTTTAGTGGCATGATGAATGTCTGATCTGCAACTTTGTGGAATTCCAACAGTACTAGGATTGTCAAGCATACGTTCGGCACAAAATTCAATAGCCTCTTCAACTATGTAGCGTTTTGGTATGCATCCCTCCGGATGTTTGCGACTTCCTTTAAATACCTTCATATATCTCTCAAAGGGGTACATCCATCGAAAAAAATAGGGCCTTATAGCTCTACTTCTCTCACAAGATGAACAGTCAAATGAATCATAACGTCGAAAAATGAAGGAGTGAAGTATTTCTCAAGCAAGCAAATCGTAACTACTAGGTCATATTGCATTTTTTTTCCAACTTTGAAGGGTCAATCACTTTGGTACATATTGCCTTGAAGAATAGGCAGAAGCGTATGATTGCATACCTTATCGGCTTCTCTAGAACAGAACGCAATGCAACGGGGAGAATAAATTGTAATACGGTATGATAGTCATGCGACTTAAGACCAATAAGTCTTAAATCATGCATAGAGACAAGATTCCTAACATTAGATGAAAAATTTATTGGCACGGTCATGTTAAAGAAAGAGTTGGAAACAATTTTCTTTTCTTTTACAAGAAGGTTCCAACTAGCCGTAGACAACTTCGAACTTTTGGCACCATCTTTAGCTACCAAATCCTTCCTAATGCCCATCGTGCACATGTCTAAACGAGCAGAAGCCCCATCTTTTGTCTTCCCTGGAACATTCAACAAGGTACCAAGAATGGCCTCAGCACAGTTCTTCTCTATATGCATCACATCAAGCATATGTCAAACCGGAATATATGGCCAATACTCTAGCTGGAAAAAACAGACTTCTTCTTCCAAATAGGTTTGATACAGTCTGCACAACCCATCACTGAAGGAGGATCTACCTTTTTTCCAAACTTACAGCTCAGACCATCCACTCTTGCTAACACTCCTTCACCCATTAACGAAACAGGAGCCATGTCCTCCTCTATTGTGTTGTCGAAAGCTTTTTTTTTGCTTTCGATAAGGATGATCTCATGGTAGGAACCTCCGATGCCTCATGAACGACATTTTCCTACCATGCTTCATGTACCTTGGTTTTGTCTTATCGATGCATATTGGACAAGCATTGTAACCCTTCACAACGCTACCAGACAAGTACCCGTAAGCGAGAAAGTCATTAATAGTCCAGAGAAGTGCTGCTCTCAACATGAAGTATTACCTCTTAGTGCATCGTATACTCCATCAACACCCTCCCACAATAACTTAAGGTCATCTATTAAGGGTTGAAGATAGATGTTGATATCATTACCTGGCTGTTTCGGCCCAAAAATTAATAACGTCAACATCATAAACTTCCTCTTCATACACAACCATGGAGGAAGATTGTATGTGACAACCAAAATAGTCCAATAAGAATTCTTGCTATTTTGGGAGCTGGAGGGATTAAATCCATCAGATGATAGTGCTAGTCTGAGATTCCTTGGCTCACTACCAAATTCCGGCCATTTTTTTTCTATTGAATTCCAAGTTAGGGAATCAGCTGGATGTCGCATCATTTCATCTTTCTTCCTACCATGGTCATGCCATGTAAGATTCTTTGATGTATTTGTCGTCCAGTACATCAGTTTCAACCTTGGAATTAGTGGAAAGTACCACAAAACCTTAGCAGGAACACCTGTTAATTCTTTTTTTTCCTTCCCCAATTTCCAGCGTGAGATGCGACAAATGTGGCAGCGAACATTAGCTGCATGCTGCCCTCTATACAACATGCAGTCATTAGGACAAGCGTGAATTTTTTCGTATTTCATTCCTAATGCATCAAGTCTCTTTCTAGCTTCATACAAGGAGTGTGGAACCAAATTATCTTCTGGAAGCAAACCCCAAATCAATAATAACATATCTGTAAAACAACTATTAGTCATGTTATGCCTTGCTTTCAAATTGAAAACCTGAATCAAATCATTCAACTTAGTTGTCTTCGTACAACCAGGGTACAGTGGTTTATCACCATCCTCCACATACTTCAAAAACTCAACTGAGTCATCTGACATATGTTCTCCTTACATTCTTCGCCATCTACCTCATCCTCTCACACACCACTATGATATTCCCCATCTTCACTTTTAGATTCTTCTCCAACATTATGCTCCGACCCAACTATATTTGGTTCTCCATGACACTTCCAATGCTGATAACCCTCAACAATGCCATTCAAATAAATATGGTCCCTAATAATTGAAATGGAGAATCCATATGTGTTGCATAGTATATTATTTTTATCCCTGGCATTAGCTGATGCGAACTCAAAAAATGATGTTAATCCCTTTTCAAATTTATATGAACGTCTATCCGCATTACTTATCCATATACAACTAAACAAAATGAACTGAGTTTATTGTTATTCTGTAACTGAGGTTATCCACCTACAACACTAAACAAAATTAGCAAGTTTATCATTTTTTCAAAGAAATTGAAAACCATAATGATAAATACAAACAATATAGTAGAAACTGATCAAACCATTATATTTCAGTAGAAACCATTTTGTATTCAATACTAAATGACACTAGACAGTAGAGTTGAAACCACCGAATACAAACCAAAAGCAGTAAGGAGTAGCCTAACTAACAAGAAGAAGAACAATAGCAGAGTACAATTGCAGTAAGCACAATAGCCAAATTTCCCAACAATCAAAACAACCAATAATAACCGATAATAATCGATAACAATCACCAGATTCTCATCATAATTTCACAAATTAGGGTTTCACTGCCAAATTGTCGAGATTAGGGTTCGATTGGGTTTTGAGATAGAGAGAATATTGGGAGAGAGAAAGTGAAAAATAATAAGAAGAAGAAGAGGGAAAATAAAACCTTGAGAGGGAAACGAAAGTATAATATGTGCTGAACACTAAATATTTTTACAACTTCGACAAACAACAGAAAATTGTAAAACACAGAGATCGAAACCAAAATATGAAATATGGACCAAAAACTAAATTTTTTGACTACTTGTTCAAACAACAGATAAGTATGGTCTGAAAACAAAACTAAAATATGAGAGGGAAAAGGTAAAATGTTAACCACGTTTGGAGGGAGATAAAATTATTGGAGCCAAATCTAAAATTTTTGATAACCATAATCAAACAACATAAAAGTATGGTTTGAAATAAAAACTAAAATATGAGAGGGAAAATAAAACGCTGACCATATTAGGAGGGAAAATAACATATTTATAGAGCCAAATCTAAATTTTTTTATAACTACATTCAAACAATAGATAAAACGTTGTTTGAATGTCATGCATGAAATCTCAATAACATAATGATTTCAGGGGTTGTGTTAGACAACGGATGATTTTTCCATGTGTTGTGTAAAAAAGTGGGATAACAAAGAATCTACCTTATGTTGTGTGATCACTGTTGTCTGATTCACTTTGTGGCATAGTGATATACTCTTAAGATGTAGAAGAGTATTCCATAAAAATTTAAAATAATTTTGTAAGTGAAGTTATATAACTTAAATGGTTGAACCTAAGCAGAGATTTTGTGAAATATTTTTATATGTTGGGAGGATAGAAAATTATTTGTTAAAAAAAAGAATTTTCAAACGAATAATGTTAGGTGTTTTGGGATAGGACTTTGGCAAATTTCGAGAACGAAATTCTTTTAAGGGGGGAAAGAATGTAACGACCACAAATTTATCACTTGGATAAATTATATTTATTTTTAAAATATTTAGATATGGGTTTAAAAGTAAGAAATAATCATGTTTTAAGTGGGAAATAATCATAGTTATTTTGGTTGGGAAAAATATCGTGAACAAATTACCGAGGTAAAATATTGATAATTTGTAAATATCGTCCTAGGTAAAATATCGATAAAACAACCGGAAATCATTTTATCAATAAAACTGCTTTTGAACTATAAGGATCGTGCATGGTTCTGGACACAAACATTAATATATGTATTCAAACAAGATTATGAAATAAAATAATTTATTTTATTTTTGGAAAATAAAATGTATTAATGACATCGACATTTGATATCATCGGTTTTATATATTTCTTTGGAAATTCAAGTTAAGTTTAAATATTAAATAAATTGGTTTTTATTTACAAATAAACCTATTTTAATTATTTAATAATGATGGTAAAATAGTTTTTAAAAATTGTTTACCAAAATAGATAGTTCGTAGAAAAATAGATAGTTCGTAGAAAAATAGAAAATGTGACCGAAGAACGTTTTCTGGAATTTTGACTTTTCGACACCAGAAAGTTGTTGGGAACATTGTTTTCCTTTATGCACTATATATACACATATATAGTAGATAATTAATTATATAATAAGATACTAAATTATGTACTATCTTATGTTAATTATGTTTAGCAAGTGACGTGAGAAGAAATGGTTTTAAAATAATAACTTATATATATACTAAATCATATCATTATCTCTTGTCATTTCCTTAAGTACCATCATCATTACCAATCATAGCTTAAGGGACGTGACTAGAGAGAGGGGAGATGTGACACATGAGGGTGAGGAAGGTGGTGATGTGACATGTCAAATGATGGCATGTTATGATATTTTAAACTAACGATAAAATGGTAATTTCCCCACTTTTCTTCATCTATAAATACACACCCATACACACACATTTTTATTTACATTCTCTCCTTCATTTTCAAAAACTTCCTCTCTAAAATTTCCATGGCTTCCAAAACCTTTCTAAGTATTTAAAAATCATAACTTTTCACTTTAAATCTCTTTCGAATCTAGTTTAAAATTTCCTATATTCATTTCTTCACTTTATTCTTCAAGAAACCAAGATCACACCCACCCCACACCATTGGGCCAAGCCCCCACACATCAGGCCGAGCCCATTTGAAGCACAAAACCCTGGAAAATCTTCACTCTTTGAACCTCGTGTTGTTTCCAAAGTCTAGTCGAAGTTCGCTTTGTGTTTGTGGAGTTTCGGTGAGTAAAACTAATTTGTTTTGGAAAAGTTTTTAACTTTACTATGATGTGTTATTGTGGTGATAATATGACGAGAAAATTGAATATTTATTATGTTGGTCGATGGTGATTTGATGGATATTTGCGTTTGATGTTGAATTTGAGATTTGAATGTGATGTTGTCGAGTTAGTAAGCATATAACCTTATGTTTATGTATGTGTTTCATTGTGATGTTAAAAGTATGGTATCATGAATGTATGGTTGTGATCTAAGAACTAAAGTATGTTGAGTTGAAACAAAGTTAACAACTTTGTGTGTTGCGACGGCCGTGAGATCCGATTTGAAATCAAAAACTATGTTTTCTTGTTATAAAGTTTGGAAATTGTTTCAAAGTTTCTATCTTTGTTTCTAAGTCTCAAAAACTTTAAAAGTTATGTTTCTAAACATGAAATATGAAATAATAAGCTAGTGTTTTCGTTAAAGTATGTTTAGGCGAACTGCGCTCATAGCGATAGTCGCTATGGACGCAGTTCGACAAAATTTTCTATTTTCGTTTTAAAACGTTTTCTTTTGAAATGGTTTTGCAAAAAAATTTCAAACTTAATTAGTAATATAAAAAGATATTAAGTTTAGTTCAACTAATATTTTATTATTTAATAAATTAATTAAAGGTAATTAGCACTTAATTAGTAATTAAATAAGTGATTAGAGGTTAAGTAACCACTTAAGGAAGTTTAATGACTAATTATTGATTAATAAGATTTTAACTAGTGATTTATGAAGATAAGAAGTAATTTATGATTAATTACTATTTAATTAAGTTAGTTAGTCAATTAATTATTATTTAATTAAGTGATTATTTAATTAATTTTTAATTAATTAGGGTTTAGCTAATAATGAATTGATTTAACCTTAACTAAGATACATTAGGAAGTTAATTAGGACTTAACCAAGTCCATCAAGTTAATTAAAGTTTAATTATGAATTAATATTGATTTAATTAAGATTTAATTAGGGTTTAAGCTAATTAAATATATTTTAATCTTTTCAAAGCTATTTTTAAACTTAATCGGTTATATTTTAAATCAATCTTCTTTTCAAACTAATTGATTTTAAATCAAAGGATCTCTCATCTGGACCATTAAGTAGCAAATGAATTAAAGTAGCGATTATAAAACGTTGACATGTTTTATGGGAAGTAAGTGACTTGTGTTTAGCATAAACGCCGAATATCGTTAACATGATAGACACAAGGAAGTTAATTTCAATAAGCGGTTCATGATAACTTAACCATATAGATATATTTCTATATGGACATTTTCACTCGGTTATGGATTTACATATATTTGTAACTTAGACATATAATTGATTGTATGTTATGTGTGAATCCCTTACATATCTGATGTTTAGTAGTATCTATGATATAACTTAGATAAGTTAAACCCAAATTTAATGATCCATTGTAGACATTGAGCCTCCGTTTGGTTTTGTAAAGTAAATATTTCAATTTCTTTTGAAATGGTCTTCAATGCTATTCTATTTAGAACAACGTATTTGAAGAATGATTTGACAATTGGTTTGAGAAGTTTTATAAATGACTTTGGGATATTCATAAAAGGAGTTTTAGAAATAGTTTTGAATGTTTATAAATGGGTTTGGATATCTATAAAGGGAAATTTATAAAAGTACTATTGAAGATAATTACAATAGGAATTCAAGGTTTGGGTTTCTTGAGGCTGACCTTTTAAAAAAATGGTGGTATGGAACATCCGTTCCACACTTAACACTATAGTGCTTAGAGTTATCCTTTTCTCCAATTTAAATAATGTAGTTAAATTTTTTTAAGAGATTTGGAAATGGGAAATCTTATAAATGTTTTCTGAATATACTTATGTAAAGGAGATAAGTATATAAATGTTGATAAATGTTTGGGATAGGAGATTTATAATTGAGAATGGTTTTGAGGTTTAGTGATTGCTTTGGGTAATTAAATCTCTAGATTTTGTTATTGTTATTTGATGGTTAAATAACCGAATGTCAAATTTGGCCTAATTTGACTTAGGAAGTTTGAATGTAAAATTCGAGTTTCCGACAAGGACTCGAATACTTACTTCCAAAAGAACCAGGAATGAGTCTACTGGAAATTATCCTTTGTTGGTACGGAGAGACCGGGATCAGATTTATATATCTGAAACCACTTTGAACCAACATGTATGTTCGAGTTGAAGACATCTTTATGATGATTGAAGATGGTGCTCTTTGAAGTGTAAGGGCCACTGCTACTAATCCTGAGGGTGATTCCAAAATGGATGTAGTAGAGTTAGTGCTTTCGGTGTCATTCAAACCTAGAACGAACTTGTATGGATGAATGCTGGCATTGCATTGACGCCTGGAGGGCAGTGTTAGCACTCCAAAGTGGATTGCTATTCAGAAAGGTAAAACATAGCCTCAAGCCTTACAACCCGGGAGGAATGGAAAAAACAGGGCATGCAACAGAGCTATGTGGTTAGCTACCATTAGGAGTGGTCACCCCATTCTAGATGTCCATTTTAGAGTTGGTTTGCGCGCCAACACCGTGGTAGTATAAGGCCTCAGTGTCAAGGGGTGAGTTAATCACTACACCAGAAAAGACTTTTGGTAGCGTTGAAAAAACGCTACCATAACTTATGGTAGCGTTTTAGAAAACGCTGCTATACGACATGCAACTAAAAGTCTAAAACTTTTTGTTGCGTTGTAGTAAACGCTACCAAAAGTCACTTTTCAATGCAACTATAGGTATTTTCTGTAGGATTTAAAAAACGCTACCAAAAGTCACTTTTAAATGCAGCTATAGGTTTTTTCTGTAGGGTTAAAAAAACGCTATCATAAGTCTTCATTTTTTGATTGCATTTTTTGTTTATATGATCATCATATTCAAATAATTGCAAAAACATGCTAATCTCACAATCAAATATAATATCCATAATCAATTCGATAGTAGTTTTTCAACAAAATAAGTCACATACTACAAGCATTCACAGACAAGTGTCCACAAATGGTACTAACAAAATACGACAACATATATAATAATTAATTCATGTTCGTTGCTTGATTACCAATAGTTCTTTGTTGTCAACAGTCTTCGCTTCGAAATAGCTAATTACCTGCAAACGAGTTTAACAATCAACAATATATATATGTATATATATATATATATGTATATGTATATATGAAAATCATGTAATCTATAACTCGATATTCTATATTAACACATATTAACAAAAATTGTTCTATTTTTATATGCATCCTATATAGTTCCCCAACGAATACACAATTTTCAATTTACACAGATATTCAGATCAAAACTAGGTCAGAAGTCTGACTGGATTTCATTCTATGTGCAGATTGTGTATTCACTACTATGGGCAGATTGTGTATTCAGTACTATGGTCAAGTTAAATCTTATAAAATATGAAAAAGTATCTGGAACGTCCGTAATCCATCGATGATGCATCCATCCACTAATTGAAATGTACAATTTTCTTTATCCTTGTCAAATTATAGTTTATTATTACTACTACTACTACTATTATTATAGGCTTAGTTGTTTATTATTATTATTATTATTATTATACCCTATATTTTATTATTATTATCTCTAGACTACAAGCTAAAAAAGTATTTACTACATGATATGCAAATGGGCATATGTGAAACTACCGAGTAAATATTCAGTTGACATCTCTCTGGCTACACGAGTACACAAACATATAGTATATATGTAAATAAATATTGATACACACACACGTAAAGGTTTAAATACAGGTATTTGTATACAAATATTTATATGTACACACACATATTTATGGGTGTGTGTGTATACTCTCACCGTCTTACTCAAAGTATTAACTGACAACTAGGTCCAGAACTATCCTTAGTTCATATAAAGATTTAGCTAATATCAATACAAATTCATATACATATATATAAATACACTTATATCCAGAAAAATATAAATAATTCATAGAGCTTAAACCTTAAGCTTATAAGTCAACTGCATATATGGATAACTACATTAGATCAGTAGATATAATTGTATAAATTATCATACTTCCTTAATCTTAATGAATCAACCAGTACAATAATAAATATATGTCTTATACAACACATGATATTCATATAGCTCATAGTATATACCTGCTCCAACATACTGATGCAGACCAGGAAAAAGCTTTTGTAACATCAAACAAGTGTTCACTCCACCACCAACTGCTTCCTGCACTCCGAATCCCAAAGGTATTGATCCAGCATTGAAATGTTTGTCCCTACCCTTTCAGTAATGCGTTCCTTTCCTATAATCACAGTTGGTTCATAATTACAGTACGCGTATTAAGAAATGATCAGTATTTTCTAAGAAGTTTATTGACAGTTTCTTGTTCATACCTCAGTACGCAGCTGAATCTTTTGTTTTATAGGAGAAGGCGAGGATAGAGGCGCAGAAGGAAAACCCTTAGAGCCTGCAGCCACTGTGGTAGCGATAGGTGTCTTGACTTGCTTCTTAAGCTCGTTTATTTCCTCTTAGATTGTTCAAACTCTACGTGACTGCCAACCTAAATAACAAGTGTATAACGTGTATACAAAAAGACCTCTCATCACAACTGAATGTACCAAGTAGTTTCTTTGCATTGGTCTAGGTATTTCTTTGCATGATACCATGATATTATTTTATGATCATGGGTCCATCAATGCATATTTTACTAATCTAGCTAGCAGTTGTTGGCTCTAATTCTTTCATACAAATTTACAACAGCATTCTTGATAGCTCGATTGCTTTCTTTAAAATATCCTCTCATGTGCCGAATTGTGAGGCTTTATAGTTTATACAAACATAATAATTCATGAATATTTTTTCTTTGCTCTAACATAGTTGTTCCTTGCTCGTTTAAGTACATACTTGCAACCAATAGGAGCTTTTCTTGTAGTGTCTTTCTTCTGCCACTACCTCTACAGCCAACAATCTCCACCATCAAAGTCAACAGTACTTCGCTGTTCACAAATCACGAATTCACCACAAACTACATACACATATACATCCACCACTGTAGTTGCATCATTCCTGACTGCACATCAAATACAAAAAATTTACACTTTACTGCAAAACATCTTGCCACCACTACAAAACTGCAACTACACTAAAACCATCAGAAAACATCGCTGCACATACACATTGCATCAGCCTCAACACATACTTCATTTCTACAACAAACACTTCATACTCCAATACCTCACTGTCATCAATACTCCCTGTTGCATTCCATTACCACTTCACCAAGCAACTCCCCTACAAACACCTACTGCACTGTCATAACTCATGCATACTTCTACCAACCTGACTTGCCAAAAACCCCTTAAGCATACCTGGTCATATGCAAGGCATGCCTTATCAAATCGCTTCCTTGCATCCTTCAAGAAATATATTATTATTTATCAAATTGCAAGGCATAGGTAAAATGTAGTGTGAAACTAATGATTTAATTTGTGGCATTTTGTAAAGATAATACTGCTTATAGAAAAGTTTTTATTTTGAGATCAGGCTTTCTCCATAACATGCCAGGCCATACGTGTATTTCATGAAGCTAACTGTGCTAATTTTACAAATAAATATATTCAAATTACTATCCTGCCTTTTAAAACCTTTACAGTATAGTGCTGATCATATTGTTCAACCTATACCAGACATTAGTGGAAAAATCATATGACAATAAAATGTTGCAGTTATAATCCTATATGTACACTAAGCTAATCATCTAACATTCTAAGTTTCTAACACATAACAGGTACTTTTTGTTTCTAGTATTCACGGACTTGTCTCTATCTTTACAAGCTAAAGCACTCTTTTTTGATAGTATAATTATTAATTTTCCATAAAAGATCTGATGATATTCTGTTTCTTGTTCATGTTAGTTACCCACTTTAAGATCATGTCTCATTGATTGATATGTGATCATTGTTCGAGTGTGTATATTTCTTGTATATATATATATATATGAACTTGATAATCTTACAAACATCTTAAATTGACGATTATTAAGATCACCTACATACATAGTCAAGTGTGTATATTTGTTGTACAGAAAGTAAAATGATTGAACGATGCATGGAACGAGGAATATGAGATGTTGTTGAACAACAAACTTGACAAAGTATACATATCATACATTGATAATCAAACTTCGATTCATATGCATGTAAAAGCTTAATTAAGATGTTATGGAGAACTACCATACATAAATACCCATACACATACATACATACATACATACATACATACATACATATATATATATATAACATGGATTATGTATCTTTAGTTCATTCTTCACTGTTTGTTGTACGAGTAAACATGAAAATAGAGAATGTATGTTACCTAAAGTGTCTTCGACTTTGAAATCTCTCTGCTCAGCCCAGGCCATGCAGTCATCAACTATGTCCTCCGTCCCATGAGCCAAAGATGGAAGAGCGATGAGGAAGATTGCAAGGAAGTTGGTTCTTATGGAGTATATCGTATATGTAAACCCCTTTATTAGACATTTCACTTCTAATCAAGACCTTGCCATCTACAATCCCAACCACATATGGATATTCATGTCTACCCAATAAATAGCCTGGTTCTTTTTCAACCATTGATTCCAAATTTGCATGAAACACAATATTCCAAACACAACCACCATTGTTTTCCTTCAATCTCCATCCATACAGATACTTCCTCTGCCAGCAGTAGTGTAGCATATAAAGCTTACCATTCTCTTCACTCAAACTGGAACTACAATCCCAGTCGCAAAATTGATAATCGCAGTGGCCAACTTCATTCTGAAGAACCGAAGTCACCGTTTCAAACTTCTCTTCCTTCATATCCAGTTTCAGCAAATCAAAAGCCAGTGACTTGCTTGTATTCAATGATAATGGCAACAAACGGTTCATCATCCAGTAAATAGCTCCATTTACGAAAACTGGTTTATCAAAATCAAGCATATGAGGAATCCCTCCGATGATATTCCAATCGCCTTTGAACAGAACACCTGTTTTAAGAATCTCACAATGGTAGGAAGAAGTCTTGTGGTTAGAATAGATTCTAATGAATTTGTACAAGCCAGTGGATGGATCGAATCCTAAAGTAATCTGGTCATAGTAGATTCCCTTTATCTTTCTTTTTGTGTATTTTGATGTTTCCAATGTGATGAGATTCATCAAGTAGAAATTGTTGGTTGTTTTGTTTCCGTAAGCACACGCTAATCCATTAACCATGTTGGACAATTTATAGTTCAGCGTGCCTCCAAGGTTAAGCTTGTGAATGCTAGTTACCATGTTTCCGTCTTCATCAAAATTGAAATGTGTAAGCTTTCCAGAATCTATGGTGGTTGAAAGTTGAACGCTCATCAATGAACTTTTGGAATGTGCATTCAAAATAAAGGATCGAATAATGGCGCACCATTGTTTGGAAATAGTTTGGAGTCTAGCGATGGAGGTAGATGGAAGTCGGTTTAATATGTTTTCCACTATCTCAATAGGAAAATACATCTGCGGATAACAGTCAAACTTTCAGCATATATATCATCAGGCTTAATAATTGAGATGTCAATAAGAGGTGCAAAAGTGAAATGCCAACCATGGAAATAAAAAGAGTTGTATTATGATTACGACGAGTAGTAATTCTTCTAAATTTAAGGTTGATGCCTGATTTAACAAAATATATAAGAAAACAACATATATAAATATAAAGTTATATGTATGCAGTAATAACCAACATACCTCTCGTTTTGGCATTTTGTTACTCAAATTGTGGGATAGTTCCATGATGTATATACCTACATAATGGAAATATTAGCTAACGAGGTAACTGATAATGACTTCAAGCATAAACATTCAGTGAAATTCATTGATTTAATCAGGTAAATATAATTATGAGAATCAACTATGTGAGAATATATAGAAAGCTAGAATGACCACACCAAGAAAACATATAAATTGACATATTAGAATTCATAATTAGCATTCAAATGAATTTGAATAGAACGAATACAATCAAAACCATACAACATAAGGGTACATGAAGTATAAAACTAATGCCTGTTTTCTTTTCATTTGCCTATTAATGCATCTTATGGATCACATGACTCTTCAAAGCTTTGCAATGAGTTCTGCCTATTTAATTGTGTCAAATTGATTTTCAATCCAACAAAAACTAGAACTACTTTCTTGCTATTTTAGGAAAAACTTCTTGCCATGTTTTACCTATTGAAAATGGGTATACAAAAAAAATATAAGTGAACATCACCTCACTCATGTTATAATATCGATGAAAACAGTGTAGTGTTTAGTTACATTGGTTATCATAAAATTCAGTATGTTAATAAATATCAATATCATCTCAAGTTTATTTTTTATTCAAACTTCAAAAATTAGATTGTACAGTAACTTCCCTGTGCAGAGGTTGAAATTTATTCATTTATTTAGTTCAATATTTCAAAGATTCGAACTCAAAACCTTATTATCTAGTATCTTAGCACTGCAATCTTTATTTATTTACTTTTTCATACCACTGTTGTCTGCAATAATATTATGAACACATGTTTTCAAAGTAGATATAACTCATAATTATCCAAATTATTATGATCTTAGAAGTCAGAGCAAACCAAATTTTCAGAGACCTAAAATCAATAAAATGGTTTAACTATTTTTACAAAATTTGTTGTTCTGATAGCAGATAATTTATGAAATTAGCATTTTTTGGATGTTGTTTATTCAAATAAAAAATGGTCCAAAATTTTGAATTAGAAAATCATTGATAACGATGCACAAAATTAGAACCATATAGACTACTGTGATTGGCGAAAAACTGTAGATTTATTTTGCTCCTAACAGTTGATTATAAAGAGCCATTTTAAAACCTCAGTTTTGATAAAATAAAATAAAACTCTGCCTTATAAGAAACCTTGCCTTCTAGAGTAATTATTCCGTATTTTTATGGAAGCTAACTAGAGCTAAATAGGGTTTCCCCTTAAAACAAAAGATTTCTAGTACCACTAGGGTTTACCTGACAGTCAGTTGTCAGTCTACCTGACAAAGTGCCGTCCATCGCCACGAGACGTCTTTCCTTTAGACCAAAATTATGAATCTACCCCTCTTTCCAGAACAATCTTGCACTCTCTGTTCAGAAAAACGCCCAAACGCACACCCACTTCCTCCACGTCAGCGTCGGAACCCAACGACTGGAAGCTGATCGCGCACGATCTCTCACTGAAGCTTCTCCACGTCAGCCGCCGCCTTATACTTCTGCCTACTCCTTCCTCCTTCTCCAATTCTCCTAACCGCAAAAGGAACTCCATTACCCAAAAACACTTTATATAAAGCTTAGGGCTAGCGGAGGAATTGACTAATTTAGGGCTTGCGGAGAGGAGATCGACTTAGGGTTTCGCAGAAACGGGAGCAGGTCGACGGAGGAGTGAATCGATTAAGTAGAGAGTAGTCAATTAATGGAGGTGAGTAGTGCAACGATGGAGAAAACATGAGGAAAGACAAAATTTTATGAAGTGAGGAGGAAGAAAAGAAGCGAACTTGGGAAAGAGAGGGAAAAAACATGACGAATGTTTTATTCGCGGGGAAGGGCGCTAAATTTTGGCAGAAGGTAAAATACATGTATAAAATTAAAGTTTGAAATGACAATGGTTGCACTTACATTTCAACGCTACTAATAAGTGCAACTAAAAGCAAATTTTCTTGTAGTGAATCCGGTCTTCCATGTTAAAGGGGGCAACCAGCTCTATGTTAGCATCTGTGCATTTTCTAGAGGTGTATCATCGGATAGTAGTCCCTTACCTTGCCACCATTGGGATCCAATCTCCAGTACATGCCTTACGGTTTTGATTGTAGAGCCTAGTGTTGAAATGCGAGATGCAAGCATTTTAGCTATTTCCTCTACTTACTTTAAACCTAGACACCATGATAATATCACTGGATCTTGATATATAACATTTTGGTTATCGTAAGGTAAAAACCCATCCGTTTTTACTTGCGGTGTGGTCTTACGAGATACCCTTTGTTTGAAAAGTATTAAATGTGGAAATCAGTTTAGTTGTTACTTGTTATCGAGTTTTACTCACGTTGGTTTACCAGACTAACCCAGGCGTTATCCCATGTAATGCTCGGGTCAGACCGAGCATGTTTTACCAGGTTTAGAAGGACACTTCGGAGCTGGAGAAGAGCTGAATGGCCAAGACGTATTCACGTATTTTACTTCCGTTGTACTATAGAGTATATATGATTAGTCAATGTAAGGACAGGCTTCTATAACTGTCCAAATTTAGGATAAGTCTAGAGTACTCCAATGTTGTATATATGAATAAAGATGTTTCATTTTTGTAAGATCATGTTGTATTATATATTATTCGTTGCGTTGTGAGATTCTGTGTTGTTTAGTTTTCTTCTATCTTCTACCTTCTTATTTCACCCTAACAAATTGGTATTCCGACACTTGAATGTTCGGCATGTGATACGTGGACGTATTAGTGTCGATTTTCGAGGGTCGGAAATCTGGTTCGTTACAGCCAACCTCTATAAATTCAACTCTAACCTAACCCTAAAATCTACAGAAACGTTTAATGTACTGAAACTCTACCAAAATCTAACTTCTCCTCTAACCCTAAAAAGTTCTTCAAAATGAAATAAAAATCAAAGTAAAAGAATTACAATCGATCGTTCCTTGGAGGAGCAAGCGAACGGAAGTCGATTCTCAAGCCCAGCAAATTGGAAGAGCTTAAACTTAAGGTGAGTGGGAACAAAATTAATTAAATGATTATTACAATTATATTTACTCTATTCTACATGATTTAGGATGATAGAAATTTAATTGTATATTGTAAAACTTTAAATTGAAATCAGTAATCTTGGGTAGAAATTGAAGTAACTCCGAATGCATAAAGTTGATGTTTAATGCTAGTACACCCCTTCAAATTATTTCATTGTAAACCCTAAAATCTTAAACCTTATATTTAACAGTTGAAGTTGAAATTGGGAAATATAGACTAGTCATTGTACTTGATTTGGGTTCACTGTAATGCTGCAATCAACAACAAATAACCCAAATTAAAATCGACATCAAAAACTAACAGAACCCTAATTTTTGAGCTTGACCGATCGACCACTCATCCTGAATGGTCGACCGCAAGCAGTCGACTAGTTAGGGTTAGTGGTCGACTGGTTGTTACCTAAAATGCAAAATCTGAACCTCAGCCCAAGGCCCGGTTTAATAATAAAAATTTATATAAACGGTAATTGTATTGTGGGCCTATTTAAGCTATTTGGATGTATGTTAGGAGTTGTACGGAAGCTAGTTCCCTAGGAGAGGATGCTAGGTCATTGCGGTGTTGGATACATATTGTTTACGCAATTGGGCTTGAGTAATCGACTAGGGGCGATTTTATTTTGACAAATGGCACTCATAGGGAGGTTCTACAGTGGACGTGAAGCACCGATGGATGCTGGATGAGTGGGCCTGGCATAACGGAAATCTTAGCATGCACGATTTCTTACGCAATGTGATACAGTTCAGATGGGGGATCCCGATACGTGCAATAAGAGGCATACAATATGATCGAGAGGTGGACGTGGGTGTAGAGGATGAGGCGCATCGACGAGTTAGCATTTTTGGTTCTTCCTTTCCAAGCATAGTTAGGTTACTAGTAGTCATTGTTAGGGGAAAGTCAGTTCCCCAGTAGCCTAATAGCTGTGATATTAGTGGAAGTAGTTTCCACATTAGCATTATGTGATGATGTTAGTGGAAATTTATTTTCATAGTAACTGAGTGGCAGTATTTTCTTATTGATTAGCTTTACGCGCGGTGGCTGATCGTTAGTTATAAGATTCGATCCATAGTTTGATCCTTGTAGTAGCCTACACAAGTTGTAGTGTAGGGATGTATTAGACAAGAACCCTTAGGTAATGGGCTTTAAGAATTCACGAACACCTGTAGTCATCTAGAGTAGAATTAAAGTTAACTGCACATGATTATTACATATTAAACTTGTACTCATTCACCAAACTTTTGTTTGACCCACTCTTTTCCCCCTTTTTGCTCACAAGTGGACATGGCAGTAGGTGATTGGACCATTCTTAATACTTAGAGAGGTGAGCTAATCTTTAGAGTTGCTTCTTATTATATTTACTCTCCATGTATCTATCCTTTCCGTACATTTTCTTTCCTATATCAGAATTGGAGTGATATTTTCTGTGTACTTTGTATTGGACCACATACTGATTTTATGAGACTGCGATTTGTATATTTTTTAGTATTATATGTTTTGTTCCTTCCGTTGTGAATTTTGAAAGTGTAGTATATCTTAAATTATATCTAATTGTATCGGTCTCTGTAATATTATAAAAACCAACAATTTGTATTTCTCGGTACGACACGAGTCCAAAATTTACACTTGGCTTTAGATTGGTGTGTCGGAAGGTGCGGGTTGTCACAGTTGGTATCAGAGCATAGGTACAAAGTTCCTTAGGGATTATGACCGTATTGAGAGAACATACTTGAAAAGTTTTTAAAAAAATGGTTTTTTAAAAGGTTTACCAAAATGTTTTCCCAAAGTTTTCAAAACAGGGTTTTAAAAATACATATGTATATAAGTAAAGGTTTTCAAAAAGCTTTCCAAAAGATTTTATATATATCGTAATCTCTATTTTTCAGGCCTATGCTATCTTTGATTCGTGCCTATGTTATCTCTCTTATTCGTGCATATACTATTTGTGAAAAGTTGCTATTAAAAAGTTCTTAAAATTCACAGATAGAAGATGAGTGATCCTATTGGTTCAGGCTCCAACGATTTAGCCGAGGTTCTAGGCATGAACATCCCAATATGGTTCCGTCGGTACCTTCAAGCGAGGAGACTGACTGAGATAAATCCCACTTGAGAGCCCGTAGAGAGAGCGACATGAGTGGTTCCTACCCACCCACTTGCGGTCGTAGATTTTGCTAAGCTATGTAAGAATTTTTCTAATCTTAGAGGAAATCCATACATGGGGACAGAGTCTTATGTGGATTCGAGGACATGGATCCACACTTGCGAGAGGATCTTTGATTTGATGGGTTTGACTGATGAGGTGAGAAGGCAGTTGGCTACATGGTAGTTACAGGGTGAGGCATTGAGTTGGTGAGAGATTGTTGAGTCTGAGACTAATAGAGAGGAGATTTCTTAGGAGGAGTTTCACAGATGATTTGAGATGAAGTTTCTTTCTAGGGCAAAGGAAGGCGCTCAATTGGAGAAGTCATTCACTTGAAGTAAGAAAACCTGTTTGTGAAAGAATATGTCAACCAGTTCAACGAGCTAGCTAGATTTAGGATGGGGTTGATTGACACCCCACATAAGAAGGCTTTAAAGTTTGCTAAAGGGCTGAATCAACCTCTTCAAGGTTTAGATCTGGTCATATTCCTATGGGTGCTATGTATGAGGGTCTAATGGAGATGGAATTACTCAACATCGTCTCCATAGTGGGAGCTAAGGAAGAAGAACCCAAGAAGGCTGAAGGGAAAGCCCAATGGAACCAACATAAAGGAGGAGGTGGACCTAAATGAAAGATATAGAAGAAGGTTATGCATTATAGGAAGTGTGACTGGAAGGGGCATTTCTTAAAGGAGTGCAAGACAGATTTTTGAAAAATCAAGTGCTATAATGGCGATCAGTTTGGGAATGTGAAGTAGGCATGTCCAGCACCCCAGAAGACCACTACTTAGATGGTTCTAACTTGTGCACTAGAGGCATTCCCTAGCTTGAGTGCGCAGCCAGTGGTACATAAAGGAAAGAAAGTGGCGATCAAAGGTGTGTTGAATCTTTTCGGTTTATATATTCACACTTTGTTTGATACCGAGGCTTTACATTATTTCATTTCTAGTAGACTTATTGATGACTTACACTTATATACTAGTATAGTCACGGTCCCTGTAGTTATGTCAAACCCCGTAGGAGGATCGACCTATTTGTCTATGGTATGCAGGGCTTTGAAGTTGCTCATTTTAGGGTTTGAGTCCGATTGTGATGCCTTTGTATTGGGGTTCTCTGGGTTTAGGTTTATATTAGGATGGATTGGATGATGATGTATGGGGCTATTTTAGATTATGATAGGAAGGACGTTAGGTTGAGCACGTGCAGTGGATGTAGCTTGGAGGTTTATTGTGATCCCCAAGGATTAGTTATCTTGAGCTACTTATATTCATTGGACTTATCACAAGATGAGTTTGACTTGGTGCCTGTTGTTGGAGATTTCTCGAACATTTTTACTGAGGTTACCGGTCTTCCACCCTGGAGAGAGGTTGAGTTTCGAATCTGTCTTGCTGAGAATGCCAGACCCATCATCTTACTATTGAGGCATATGGCCCCAATGGAGAGACGCGAGTTGAACAAACAAGTAAATGAGTTGTTGGAGAAGGGTTTTATTAGGAGGAGAATTTCTGAGTGGGGAGCACCAGTCGTCTTTGCCACTAAGGCAGATGGTTCTCTGAGACTCTGCATCGATTATAGGGAGCTGAATAACTGATAAAGAAGAATCGGTATCCACTGCCCCGCACAGATAATCTCTTTGCTCAGTTAGTTGGAGCTATGGTGTTCTCACAGCTTGACTTGGCTACCGGATTCCACCAGTTTCATGTAGTCAAGGACAATATCTAGAAAACAACATTCCGAACACCTGACAGATTGTATGAGTGGTTAGGCATGCCCTTCGGACTGACCAATGCACCCGCCTACTTTGTTGATTTTATGACCCGAGTATTTATGAGGTTTCTTAAAAAATTCATCATGGTATTTGTGGATGATATCTTAGTATATTCAGGGAGAGAGGAGGAGAACACATTGAATTTAGGAGAAGTTCTTATTATGCTTCGTGCACATAAGCGAAGACAAAGTTTTCGAAGTGCCACTTTTGGTGAAAGGTGGTACGCTTTTTGGGACATATCATCTCAGAAAGTGGATTGGCGGTTGATCCTAGTAAAGTGGCAGTAGTTCAGGATTGGCATTTGCAGAAGAAGGTCATGGAAGTGAGGAGTTTCCTTGGATTGGCAGGCTACTATCGAAAGTTCATTAAGGACTTCATGAAGATTTTTGCCCCTCTTAACCGTCTTATCAAGAAGAATCTAGTTTTCTCGTGGGATGCAAAATGCGAAGTTGCTTTTATCAAGTTGAAGGAGGTGTTGACGAGTGCATCAGTTTTGGTACTACTTGATGGGACAAAGCCATTAATAGTTATACCTACGGTACAAGGTTAGGCGTAGTCTTGATGCAAGAAGGAAGGGTTGTAAGTTATGCTAGTAAGTAGTTGAAAACCCACGAAAGAAACTATCATACTCATGATCTTGAGTTGGCGGCCATTGTTCTTGCACTTAAGTCATGAAGGCATTACCATTTAGGGGAGAGATTTGAGCGGTATACGGATCACAAGTCCTAGAAGTAATTGTTCTCCCAAAAGGACTTGAATTTAAGGTAGCAGAGGGGAATGAAGTTTTTGGCATCATATGACTTTGATATCTCGTGTACCCCAGGCAAAGGTATTGTGTGGAAAATGTTTTGAGCAGATAACATACAGTGTTGAGTACTTTATTCTTGGAGTGGAAGCATTTAGGGTTCATTTCTATTTTCGAATTCCGACCATCATCATATATTACCCCGAGATTACTAGCAGACTTAGATGTGCAACCTACATTGATGGAGCATATTGGTTCTAGGAAGAAGGAGGAGAAAGAGCTAGTAGACATTATTGAGAGAATTGGTAGAGGAGAGCCATCAAGTCATTTTAGGCATTATTCCATTGACTCGAAAGGATGGTTAGGAGGGATGGTAGGCTTTGTGTTCCTCGTAATGTGGATTTGGTAGATGCGGTACTAGCTAAGTCTCACTGTTCTAGGATGACCATTCATCCCAGTGGTGATAAGATGTATCGCAACATGAAGAGAGTCTTTCCATTGACCAGGTATGAAGAAGCAAGTGGCAGAGTACGTAGCTAGATGTATGACGTGCCAGAGGGTAAAGGCAGAGCATAAGAAGCTAGAAAGAGTGATGCACCATTGAATATTCCATAGTGTAAGTGGGAGAGTGTTTGTATGGATTTCACGGATGGTTTACCGAGGAGTAGGAGAGTAAATGAGAGCATTTGGGTCATAGTTGATCAGCTGACCAAGTGCACTCATTTCTTACCAGTGAGGAGTATGAGGACGGTGAGATCATTTGTGGAATTCCTACTGGTACAGTTAGCAACAGTGATCAGCATTTCACCAGTGAATTCTAGAGGAGTTTACAGGAGGCTTTGGGGACCAAGTTGGGCTTGAGCACTGCATACCATCCATAGATAGATGGATAGACAAAGAGAGTAAATAGTGCATTAGATGACTTACTACAAATGTGCATCTTGGACTTTGGAGGTTCTTGGGAGGATCACTTGCCGTTGGTGGAGTTTACCTATAACAGTATCGGCTAGCATTGCGATGGCACCATTCAAGGCATTATACGATAGACCTTGTAGGTCTATCGTTGTGTTGGAGGGACACTACAGATAAGATTATTCTTGGGTTAGAAATGGTAAGGGATACATCAGAGAAGGTGGAATTGATCTACAGGAGAATGAAGACCGCTCAGGATAGCTAGATATCTTATGCTGACAGGAGACGTATGGAGTTAGAGTTCGTAGTGGGGGACATGGTTTTTGTTAGCGTTTCACCCCTTAGACTTGTTATGAAGTTTGGTAGGTCAAGGAAGTTAGCACCGAAGTTTGTAAAGCCTTTCCTGATAGTTGTTAGAGTAGGGAAGTTAGCGTATAGAGTAGAGCTTCCAGAGAAGTTAGCGGGGGTACGTTATGTTTTCCATGTGTCACACTTGTAGAAGTGCTTACACAATACAGCTACTGTAGTCAAGCCGAGTTAGCTAAAGGAGGTGGAGATTGAGTGGGAATCACTTGTACACCATGCACCCACTCATATTCTTGAGCATGGTACAAAGTGACTCCGCAGCAAGGAGATCAAACTTGTTAAAGTCCAATGGGGAGACGATCTAGTGGAGAGTACATGCGAGCCGAAGGAGAAGATCCGAGCTATCCACCCACAACTCTTTTCTAGTACATTTTCAATTTAATTTTAATAATTATAGACTGCTTATGCATTAGGACTTAGCTTGGTATAACCTTTAGGTGGAGACTATTAGACGGTAGAAATGGTTGCAAACGTGTCATTAGGACATGTTATGGCTGTTGGATGCTTGTGGATATATTGTTTGTATTGTTTATTTCACACATTTAGGACAATATATCCTCTAGGTACACACACACACTCGCATTATGTGGCATATTATATCTAGATTATTGTTATGTTAGTGGAATGTTATGCATATGGATGTTGCATATGGGTTATTGGTTGTGCATACATATAGAACTACAAGTATCTGCATGCATTTGGATGCATGGCATGAGCATTTGCATGACAAGAGGTCGACTAGATCAGAAGACCACCTAATTTTTACATTAGTATAGGTTCACGTGCATTTACTGTTGCATATATATGTATATATTGCATTAGAAAAATTTCTAAGGACAATGATTACCCATGGATAATGGATGAGTATATGGATTGTAGATTTTGGTTGCTGTGTGTAAGTTACATTTTTCGTCCTTTGAGATTTCAAGGACGATATCCTTTTAAGGGGGAGAATGAAACACCCCAAAGATATAGCAAGAATTTGATAAGAAAATTTAATTTAAATAAAATAAGGACTAAAATAAAATTTCCATAGATTGTTGAATTAGGCTACGAAATTGTACCATTGCGCTTGTAGTAATTTTCTGGACAATTTTCATATATAACACTTCGAAATTGGAGTTAGTACGAAAAAGTTACGGGCGTTGAAAAATTTGACAATAAAATAAAAATATCAAAAAAATTCACTTTAACCGGCCGACCGAGAAGGGTTGATGGCCAACCAGTAGCGGTTGACCTAGGAGGTAAGCGGTCGACAGTTGGCAACGTAAAATTGAGTTTTTCCTAAGGAGATTGAACGACTGAGATTGATTGCTTTGTTGCCAAGCCGAGATATGCGTACGAGATAATCCTAAATATTCTCAACACCAAGTCCAACATCCTAAAATAGTTTCCAACCCCTATAAATTCAACCCTAACATATCCCTAAAATTTACAAAAACATTTACTGTACTGAAACTCTACCAAAATCTGACCTCTCCTCTAACCCTAAAAAATTCTTCAAAATGAAATAAAAATATAAGTAGAAGAATTACAACCAATCGGATCTAGGAGGAGCAAGTAAATGGAGGGCGATTCTTAATCGGAGCAAGTTGGAAGCTCTTAGGCTTAAGGGGAGTGAGAACAAATTTAATTAAATGATTACTACAGTTAGGTTTACTCTATTCCACATGATTTAGGATGATACAAATTTAATTGTAAACAGTAAAACCCTAAATTGAAATCGGTAATCTAGGTAGAAATTGAAGTAACTCTAATTGCATAAATCTGATGTTTAATGCTAGTACACCCCTTTTAATTATTTAATTATAAACCTTAGAAACTATAAACCCAAGATTTAATAATTGAAGTCGAAATTGGGAAATATAGACCGGTCGCTATGCATAATTTGGGTTCATGTAACGCTGCAATCAACAACAATTAACCCTAACAAAAAATTGACATAAAAAACTAACGAAATCCTAGTTTTGACCTCGATCGGTAGACCACTCATCCGACCGGTCAACCGCAAGCAATCGACCGATCAGGGTTAGCGGCCGGCCTATTATTACTTGAAACGCACAATCTGAACCTCGGCCTAAGGCCCAGTTTAATAATAAAAATTCATATAAACATTAATCGTGTTGTAGGCCTATTTAAGGCTATTTAGATATATGTTAGGAGTTGTAAGGAAGCTAGTTCTCTATGAGAAGATGCTAGGTCATTGCAGTGTAAGGTAAATGTTGTTTACCTAATTCGGGGTCGAGTGATCGACTAGTTCAAATGGCACTCACATGGAGGTTCTGCAGCGGACGCGCAGCACTGATGAGTGCTAGATGAGTAGGCCCAGCACAACGAGAATCTTAGTATGCACATTTTTTGATGAGACATGATGCAGTTTAGATAGGGATGCCAACGCGTGAAATAAGAGTCATACACTATGATCGAGAGGTGGACGTGGGTGCAGACGATGAGACACACCTACGAGCCGACATTTCGGGTTCTTCCTTTCCAGGCGTAGTTGGGTTATGGGTAGTCATAGTTAGGGGAAAATCGTTTCCCCAGTAGCCTAGTGGTATTGATGTTAGTGGGTAGTAGTTCCTATGGTAGTATTGTGCGGTGATGTTAGTGGAAATTTATTTCCACAGTAGCCTAGTGGGGGTGTTTTTTATTGAGTAAATCTAGAAGTGGTGGCCGATTGTTAGTTATGTGGTTCGATCCGTAGTTTGATCCTTGTAGTAACATACACAAGTTGTAATGTTGGTATTTATTAGATAAGAACCCTTAGGTAATGAACCTTAGGAATTCACGGACACTTGTAGTTCACCCTATGTCATCTAGAGTAGAATTAAAGTTAACTACACATGATCATCACATATTAAACTTGTACTCATTCACCAGACATTTGTCTGACCCACTCTTTTTCCTCACCACAGCTGGACAGGGCAGCAGTTGGTTGGCATATTCTTTATACTTGGAGAGGCGAGCTCATCTTTGGAGTTGCTTCTTAAAATATTAACTCTTTTCAGTACATTTTATTTCTTATATCAAACATAGAGTGAGATATTTTGTGTACTTTGTGTTGGACCACATACCAATTTTCTAAGACTGTGATTTGGATATTTTCAGTATTATATATATTCTTCCTTCTGCCATGAGTTCTGAAAGTATAGTATATCTTAGATTATATTTGATTGTATTAATCTCTATAATGTTATAAAAACTGGAGAGCTTGTATTTCTCAACACGACGAGAGTTCGAAAGCTACACTACGCTTTAGATCGCTGTGTCAGGAGGTGCGGATTTTCACAGTAATCCTACTTTGTTTAAGTTTTAATTAATTTTCATTATTGTTCATAATAATTATTAACCAACATCTATTTTATATCTAACCTAAGGCCATAGAAACAACAATAATTCACAGGTTTAATCAAGTAAGCGATAGATTAGAGAAACCTCACTCGCCAATAATAGATTGGCCCTAAATTAATGAAGAATTCCATAATCCTTCGCTATCCATAATTACAATGCCCCCAAATCCTTGAATCTTAGCCAAAAATTGGTATTAGTCTGTAGCCTCCATCATGCTCTTTGATTTGATAGTTTATTTGCGTGATTTGATAAAGAATTGAGTGAGATTTGGTAATTTAATTGAACGGTAGTTTCAGGTTTTTCTGAGAGGAAGAAGATGAAAAAAATTATGTATATATTTGTTCTAATTAAAATTTTAAAGTCACTTATTAATAACAAAACCCAAACATCTATTAAATTTAAATGCGCAGATCTCGTTTGAATTTTAAAATAGAAAATTGTCCATATCTCTTACAGCTGAATCAGATCCGAACAAACTTATATACCATTTTGATTATAAAAATTAGCTGGTTGCAATGGCTCAAATCTCATTGCCTAAGTTAGCAGTTTGTAAAATATCATTTTACCTCTATGGTTAAAATTACTAAAATATCCTTGTTTAAATTAGTTATCGAAATACATGCGCCCCTCTTAAAAATAATTTCGTCCCGAAATATTAACGTTCAATTCTAAAATCAAACAATCATAATAATCATTCAAAATTAAATATTCATAATCGAACATATTAATGTATATGCATGTATGCATGTCCATAGCCTAATCAACATTCAGCTAATGGAAGAATGCAATTGATACTTAGCCTCTTGAACTAGTCGGCCTTCTAAAATATATGAAAAAAACATTGACATATAGGCATGATGCAATACATCCTAGATACGCATATGTGAAATCTATATAAAAGTAACAGTTATGAGCATATGATATGTCAAAATGTCAAACTAAGCTAACATTCTATCTTAACACAAGTCAAATGCCAGGCAACCAATCCTAAGCACCCTATTTATAAGCATCCAAATTCTAAATCCTAACAAAATAGATCAAAACTAAGGAACATACTAGTAAGGGGATTAGGATTAGAAGCCATCATCTTCTCCTTAGATTCCCATGTTCTTTCTATTGGATCGGTACCCCAGTGTACTCTAATTGGCTTTACTACTTTATTCTTAAGATACTTCACGCTATGTTCGACAATGCCTAGAGGACCATGGGATGAACTTGGCTCGGGTTCCAACTCCATCTTCTAACTAACTTGGCTGGATTACAATGGATGAGCCATATACACATTTTTGCAAATGTGATACATGAAACACATTATAGACTCCTGCCATCTTCTCCAGAAGCTCAACTATCTTTAAACTTGTATATTAACATACTAATTCAATTTCTAATTAACATACTAATTCAAAACTTACTATCTTTAAATTTATACACATATATTAAATTTATAATTAGATCTCGGATCTTATATTTGCTACTATGCTTTTGCAATTTGGTTTTGTAAATATTTTGACTTAAAAATTAGTTCTTAAATATTATATCATAAATCGAATTACAATTAGTGTTTTTATTAAGTACAAACAAAAATTATATATATGTGTGTTAAGTTTACACATACTGTACATTTGAATTCATTGTTTTATAATTAAATTTATACAAACTATAGATTTGAATTCATTGTTTTATAACAAAATATAATACCAAAATCATAAAGTAATATTAAAGAGAATATATCAATAGATTAGTGATGGTTTACCTAGCTTCTTCCCATTTGTTAACACCTCGAAATTGATTATGTTTCCTTCTCGGAGATCTTCTCCTACCTTGAAGTAAAGTAGCAAGGTTTTCTTCTCAACTAGTAAACGCTAATTGAGATTTTAGTTTTGAAAGAGGAAGAGAGAGATGATTGTAGGGGCTAGGGTTTCATAAGCACAATATTATATATGTAGTGGAGAGCCAATGTGTATTTTATAAAGTTGGGGCCAACTTATATTAACAAAATTAATTTTCAGCCGTGATATGAACTTTTGAACAATTCAAACTCTTATTCTATTTATTTAAACATTATTCAATTATTTTAAATAATTAAAAAATATCACAACATATGCATGCGTATATTATTCAATTAATATATAACCCGCCGACAATATTTATCCCCTCAAATAACTTAATACAACATTTACATTAATTTCTCTATTTAATTTATAAAATTTATAAATTGGTCACTTTTAGAGTTCTCTTAATTAATCTTTGTTGCATGACTCATAGGTGAGAACTTGATCAACAAATAATATCAAATAATTTAATATTAAAGTCCACACCACTTTTGGCTTCATTAGTATAGTGTGTGGCAAAAATTCCATTACTTATGGATAGTATAGGAAAATCATATTTTTAATCTAATTAAGCATGCACCCTTAAGAGATAAAGTTTGTGTGTGTTTCCTTTTCGTCATCACTATATCACTTAGACATCTAGAGATTGGTTTAGTCAGAAAATCTAATAATATCTGTAGTTAGTTGTGAAGAAGAACTTTAAGTCCTCGATTCAGACGATAACAATTACCGAATAAACGAAGTACCACAACCACGGATTTTTGACTTTGAGTTGACTTCCAATTACGATGATACTAACCACACATATTGGAGGAGATGAATCCATTATTGAATAGTTCTTCACTCTAACAATTTGGCATAAATTTGAAATGAGTCCTAGTATGGTCACGATGCACTGAGTTGACTAAAATCAATGCATAGCCTCCTCATTTGAGCTATATAGTATTCTCAAGTCTAAAGATTACCGCACATCATCACTTTGAGATCTTATATTCTGACATATGTTTAACCTACATAGGACTCTCAGTTCAGTCATTCTACACCATAAAATGATCACAAGTGTGTAACACCTTGGTGCCCCAATGGTCAAAAGCAATTCACCGTCTAACATTTGAAGAGAGTTACATATACTAATCTCAATAGATGCATCAATGTACCTTTATCGATGCATCTTTACTAGGAACCTTTAAGGTTGAGTATTATTAATAGATTGGTTTAATACTCATGGTTACGATCGATTTGCAGCTACAATAAATACAATAATAAGGGATTTTCTATTTATATATGTATAATGCTCATAATCACCAATTTTTATAAAAGATAACAAACACTATAAGAAAAATACTCATTAACAACGAAATAGTACAGCGTTTATTATTTAAATGTTGTTGTTATTTTTTCTTTCCCTCATGAATGCCGTTAGATAATTATTTTATGTACCATTCATAGGGTTTTCTTTCCCAGTTACCGTTCGTAACGCGTTCCATACATTGGACGCGAGAACGGTCCACATGCCCAACAAAGCCCGTTGGAGCTATTGTAGGGGGAGATATTGTAACATCCTCTTATTTGGAGGCCCAAAACTAATGGCTACGGATGCTGCAGTCATTCATAGTTATTAATCCTCGGTGACCAAATGGATTACATAATCCCAATTCCACATTCCAAATGGATTACGTAATCCTAATTCGCAGACCACGTTTAGATAACATATAATTATTACAAAATACGCCAAGAGAGGCATATGAAGATGCCCCTTTGGTAATTCAGAGTATATAGACAGGAAAGAAAACAATTTGCCTTTACAAACAAGTCACACAAAGGAAATAAAAGAACTCTAATAACAAATTTGCCTCCTGCACGTCCTTAGAAGCTTTATTCGTCTAAGAGAACACATAGAAACCTTAACTCTCAACCTACTCAAAATAAATTGAGTACTCGAGAGTTTAAGGGGAAAACAAAAACTTCGAGTCAGACAAAAAGCCTGGTATGAATAATAATTTACCATCTCAAACCATTTGGATATCTAGTAAGACCACGCTGCTTAGCGGAACGGGTTTTCCCCTCACTAGTACCCTAAATCATTAATAAAACCATATACTGTGCTTTTGCATCCACAATGGTTAAAGCATAGTATTTCAAAACATTATGATGATATGCAAAACAATTAAATCAATTTTGGATTAACCATCCCCATTCATTTGGACTATCTGTCTCAAGTATAGTTTCTAGGGTTACTATTAACATGTTAAATGTTAAGGACTATCTGTCCAATTACTTAGTTTTCATGGGATCACTAAAAACCTATTGGTAACTCCAATATCTTATTTCTTATCCTAGTTTTCATGGGCTAACTAGGACCCTATTGGCTAACTGCCAATATCTTAATCCGAATATAGTTTTCATAGGATAACTACAAACCTACTGGCCCCTACCAGTATCAAATCATAGTTTTCATGGACTGACTATGAACCTATTGGCCCCTACCAATATCATACAGTTTTCATGGGCTTACTGTAAACCTATTGGCCCCTGCCAATATCTTTAATTTAAATTTTAACATCTATTAAGTTATATTCACAACTGGGTCAACCTAATTGGTTATTCTACCCTTTCTCCAAAATACAGTTATGGGTTAATAACAATGTAAATAACATTTCAAAATCTTTACTTAACCCATGGTTATTACTTTAAATTGAGATTGGGTTTATTTTTGAAACCATAAAAACATCTCTTTTGAAACCAATGGATAGCCTCCTTCGAAAGCAAAGACTTCTTTTCAAAACATATTATACATACCATTCGAAGCCCTTAGTAAATATTCTCTTTCGAAACCTCTTATACCTTTCGATGGTATCAATTTATCTTTTCAAAATACAGAGCTTCGAAACAAATGAAAGTACCCCTTTTAAAGCACTAGGTTTACACTTAAAAATCATTTGGGTCAAAATGGTTATATACAAAAGTATCTCTTTTAAAACCAACAAAAAATAGTTTTGGGGAAAAATTGATGGTGTCGGAACCATCTTAGTCGAAAGCAAAAGACTTTAAAAATCAAAACTTTGAAGGACAGAGTCGAAACCCCCTTTCGACTCCATCACCTTCGAAACCCTCAACCCCTTCGAAAGCATAAAGGAAAAAGCTTAGGTTAAAAAAGAAGTAACCCCTTCGACAACATAGACAACTTCAATGTAGTCGAAAGGGGAATTAGCGGCTTGGTTTCGACTGTGACGAAACCTACCCTTTCAAAAGCAATTATTTAAAGGAGAAAGGTACTCCTACGGAAGCAAATATTTTAACATAGCATGGCAACCTTCTTCGAAAGCTAATTATAAATCCTTTTCGAAAGCATAGCTTTCGACTGTGTCAAAAGCTTTAGGTAAAACTAGGCAAGGGATTAACTTATGAAAACATAGCAGGGTTTCGACCCCGTCGGAAGCTACCCCTTTCGACACCATGGCTTTCGCCTTCCTTCCAATCCACTGCGTACCACCTAAGTGATATCATGTGTATTGGTTTCGACTATAGTGCTTTCGATTGTGTTGTTTTTGACTGAGATGAGGCAGAGGCAATGGAGTTGGAACGTACTTACTAATAGAGGCGAAATACCCTTTTCTGATTTAAAGGCTAAATTATAACAACTTTTAGTAATTTCTTTTTAACAACCTGCTTATTTGTAAAACACTGATTGGCCGCCATAAATCTTTTCAAATAATTTACCTTTATAAAACTGCCACATTTATTCAGATCCAAATTAAAGGATTTAAACGTTAAAATCTTTGCATATAACAAAACTCGACATTTTGCAAAAATGCCCTTCTTTTAAAATAATTTATTTCCCCAAACAAATCAACTGGGAAAAATCCCCAAAATTCACAAAAATCAGTTTCATTATGTAATCAAACATATTAAAATTTTCGACCCAATTTCTTCCTGAAATTCTCGAAATAAATTTTAAACCCAATTATATCATATCTTTCATAGAAAATCCATAATAAAATTTCCATAGCTTGGAAAATTATGAAAATTAAAACCCATCTCCAAAATCATGTTTTACTTAACATAAATTTTTTCCATGGTAATCTGAAATCATATATTCTTGGTTTTATACTAAAACCGTACAAATTCATATGCTTATGAATTAAAACAAATCATCATAATATTACTTAAGCATATCATCATCCAATTTATCACAAAAACGAATTTAAATCATAAATTCAAAACCATATAATCATATAATAAAATAGAGATGGTAGAAGATTATTATTCACTTTAAACTTGATAAGGAATTTGAGTTTTGTTGTTGATTAATCCTCCCTAGCTATTGATCCTTTGCTTTAGATTAAAATTCCTCTTCTCCTTTGTTAATGGCCGACTCTATTAGGGTTCATGGGTTTGTTTAGATTTGAGAAATAAAATGAACGTGAAAAGACAAAGGCAAATGTATAGCTGTGAATATAAAGTGTGGCTATTTTTACTAAAAAGGCCTTGTGTAAGTTAATTATCTCATAAACCAATTTTAAGCCCATTTATTTTATTAATAAGCACGGCCCTATAAATATTTTAATCAAATCTCAATCTCCTTATCATCATTATTCTGTTTAATTTATCTAATTAAATCTTCTGAATAATGTTGTAAAAATTTAGGGATGTTATAGGCTCCCCTCTTTAAGAATTTCATCCTCGAAATTCAGTAAGGACTAATATTAAACATTGCAATCATCTGTAACAACTTCTAACGACCATGCTAGTCTAACTGACTAGCAACTACCTATATAAATCTAATATAGACTACCCTCAAAGTAGATCAAGATAAGTATTTCTAATCCTGTCCTATCTCCCAAGTAAAGTCCTTCTTGTTGTCACTCCACTGAACTTTCATCAACCTGACTGTCTTGTTCCTTAATCTTTTCTCATCTCTAGCTACAACCCGAACTGGTTGTCTAACAAAAGTCAAATTAGGTTCTACCACTAAGTCATCCAACCCTATCGGAAGAATAGTAGTCTCTGGATCATGCACATACTTGTGAAGATGAGACACATGAAATACATCATGGACACCTACCAAACTACTCGGCAACTCTATTCTGTATGCGAGCTTTTCAATCCTCTCTATAATCTGGAATGGACCTACATATCTTGGGGCTAACTTCCCCGACTTTCCAAATTGTAACACACACTTCATAGGTGATACCTTAATGAAAACCTTATCCCCAATTGAGAATTCTAGGTCCTTACGCCTCTTATCTGCGTAACTCTTCTGTCTTGACTAAGCTTTCTTCATCCTTCCTCGGATTAACTCAATCTTCTCTGATGCCTCTCTAACCAAATCTGGACCTAAGACCAATCTAACTCCAGTCTCCAACCAACATGCTAATGATTTGCATGGTCTTCCATACAAAGCTTCAAACGACGCTATTCTTATATTAGTCTATAACTGTTATTATAGGAAAACTCAACCAAATGTAGGTGATCCTCCCAATATCCACCAAAGTCCAATTCACAAGCTCTCAGTAGATCTTCGAGTACCTTATTGACTCTCTCTGTCTGCCCATCTGTCTGAGGGTGATATGTTGTACTCATATTAAGCTCGTTACCCATTACTTCCTATAGACTCTTCCAGAATTCACTAGTGAACAATGCATCTCTGTCACTGACTATACTACTAGGAACTCCATGTAGTCTAACTATGTTCTTCAGGAAAAACTTAGCTAAAATAGGTGTCATTCTGGTTGACTTAACTGGAATGAAATGGGCACTCTTGGTCAATCTGTCCACTATAACCCATATACTTTCATTACCTCTGTTTGACCTTGGTAACCCGTCTATAAAATCCATGGATATTGAATCCCATTTCCAAACTGGAATCTCTAAGGGCTGTAGTAACCCACTTGGTTTATAATGTTCAGCTTTCACTTGTTGACAGTTTACACACTGTCTAACCCACAAGCCAACATACCTCTTCATGGATTCTCAATAGAAGCTTCTCTTCATATTCTGATACATCTTGGTTCCTCTAGGATGAATCGTAAACTTGGATCACTGACATTCTCCAAGAACTTCTTTCCTCAAGTCCTCCATATTCGGAACACACAACCGTTCCTTCTTTCTTAGCCATCCTCTCTGGTCAATGCTAAAATCCTTTAGGTCATCGATCTCTATTCCAACCTCAAGCCTTTTGATCCTCTCAGCTAATACTGGATCCTCCTTCTGCTTAGAAGCAATTTTCTCAATCAATACTGGTCGAGCTTCTAAATAAGACAACCCGGCGATACTCTGGCTAGAACTAGTAGTCGATCTTAACTGCACATCACAATTGACTAAAGCTTCTAAATCTCTCCATTCTGCCAACATAGCTAACACCACATTCTGATGTTTCCTACTAAGGGCATCCGCCACCTTATTACCTTTCCCTGGTGTATATTCTATACCAAAATCATAAGCAGCCAAAAACTCCAGCCACCTCTGATGTCTCATATTCAACTCCTTCTGAGAGAATAAATACCCTAAAGACTTATGATCGGTATACAACTTAAGTCTCTCTCCTAAGAGATAATGTCGCCAAATTTTCAATGCGAAGATCATAGCTGCTAACTCTAAATCATGAGTAGGATACCTAACTTCATGCGGTCTAAGCTGCCTAGATGCGTAGGTAATGACTTTACCACTCTGCATTAGCACCGCTCCTAATCCAATTCCACATGCATCAGTATACACCACCAATCCTTGGTTGCCGTCTGGAACTACTAACACTGGTGCATTGGTCAACAAATGCTTTAACTTAAGGAATTCCTCCTCACATTTGTCGGACCAAACAAATCTCACCTCCTTCCTGGTTAGCTTAGTTAAGGGTGCTGCTATCCACGAGAAATCCTTAATGAATCACCGGTAGTAGCCAGCAAATCCAAGAAAACTCCTGATCTCAGTCACTGTCTCTGGTCTCTTCCAATTATTCACAGCTTCGAACTTATTTGGATCGACTGACAATCCTTTATCCAAAACCATATGACCAAGAAACTTTACCTCTTTCTTCTAGAAATGAAACTTGGTAAACTTCGCCTTTAGCTGATTTTGCCTTAGCGTCTCAAGCACCACTCTAAGATGAACTTCATGCTCTCTCTCATCCTTAGAGTATACTAAAATGTCATCTATAAACACTAGCACAAGCCTATCCAAGTACTCTCAGAAAACTCGGTTCATCAAATCTACAAAGAAAGAAGGTGCATTCTTCAATCCAAATGGCAATACCAACCACTTATATGAACCATATCTAGTTCGAAATGCTATCAAAGGAATACTGTCCTCCACCACACTTAACTGATGGAAACCCGTCGCTAAATCCAACCGGGAAAACACTCTAGCTCCACTCAACTGATCAAACAGATCATCTATTCTTGGCAAAGTATACTTATTCTTAATTGTCCTTTCATTTAACTTACAATAGTCAATAAACATCTTTTACGACCCATCTGGTTTCTTTACGAACACCACGGCCGCTCCCCAAGGCGAACTGCTTGGTCTAATAAAATTCCTTCCTTCTAGATCCACTAGCTGCACCTTCAATTCCTTCATCTCAGTTGGTAGCATCCTGCTAGGTGGTCTACTTACAGGTTCAGCTCCTGGTACAAGATCTATTCTAAACTCAATAACTCTTTTCGGGGGTAGTCCAGTGACTGGCTCAAAGACGTCTGCAAATTCTCTTGCTACTTGAACCTGATTTAACTCATTTCATACCTCCATAGCATTAAGCATAGTACTAACACTCCAGTCAGTATTCTCTACTGAGAATATCACTCGGTTATGACTATCAGGGTGTCTCAGTGATATTTCCCTATCTTGGCAAAATATTCTAGCCTCGTACTTACTCAACCAATCCATACCCAAAATGATCCCGAAATCTACAAAATCAATAACATAAAAACCGCATGCAAACTTATGACCTAACAAGTCAAGTTCTAACTGGTCACATCTTAACCCTAGAGTTGCATACCCTCCTATTCGATTCACAACCCTTAAGGAAGTAATAAGGTATGTGGGTTCTAGACATAATCTATCAACCAAACACTGAGATATAAATAAATGTGATGTACCGGTATCAAAAAGTACTCTAACTAAAATACTCTGAATCAAAAGCGTACATTCCATCACAGTCTTTCTCTTATCTGCTGTAGTAGGCCTAGCTGGTCCTATAGCAAAAAAATTCCTTTGTCCTCCCTAACTGGCTCCGGACGCTGATTCTTGTAATGCCCAACATGATCACAGTTGAAGCATTTCACATTCTTCTTAACTGCAGCTTTCCTTCCATTTCCTGACCGGCATTCATTAGCAAAGTGACCCTTCTTGTCACACTTATGGAAAACTATCTCAGCCTTTGACTTCTTGGCAGTATCTCCCTTCTGGGTTCCCTTCTTCTTAAAGAATTTCCTCTTTTTCCCCTGAGAACCCTAGGTCTCCACTGACTTCTCTTTAACTAAATCAGCAAGCAACTCTTCATGGAGAATAGCCATCTCCACCACTATATTACAAGGATCTCGGACATGTGTCATGGTCATTCTAGCAAGCTCAGGCCTCATTCCTCGAATGAACTTCTCATTCCTCTTGATGTCAGTATCTATAATAGCATATCCATATCTAGGCAACTCTTTAAACTTAGCAGCATACTCCACTACTGACATCTCTCCTTGTACTAAATCCATAAATTTCCTCATCAACTCAGACTTAGCAAACTAAGATACAAACTTCTGCTCAAATCTAGTCTTAAAATCATTCCAAGTTAACTGCACTTCCGGCACTCCGACCGTGACACTATTCCACTAATGCAGTGCTAACCCCTGCAGCTGCCTAGAGGCAACCTCCTCTTTTGTCCATCATTCAGACCCGAATCAGTAAATATACGCTCACAATGCAACAACTAATTCTGAACTTCTGCGGCACTCTCCGTTCCCAAGAATGGCTTCCCACCCAAACTGGTGTAATTTCTACTTAGTAAAGCAGTATTTCCAACTGGAGCCACATGATTAGCTCCTCCACCATTTCCAGCAGCAGCAGCTCCAGCTTGCATCAAACCGACTAAGAACTAATACATCACCCCATATCTACTGGTAGATTTCCAGTGCCCGCATTAACTTCTGCATTTTGGTTACTAGCATTAGCCGGTCGACCCGAGTTTCTCCTGGTAGAGGGTCGAGCATTCCCATTAGTTGTGGTGCTTCCTCCACCGAGATTTCCTCTTCCGTTTCCTGCTTTCATATCTTCTTTCTCGTAAATTTGCATACGAGCCTTAGTAAAATACAGAAGAATGGTCTAAGAGAGCGGGGATATGTACTTATATATATAACTCTATATAGAAAATACAAGTACCTTACTATAGCGTTAACCCAAACTCCAATCTTATTATCTGATTCATTGGATTATGTTTGGAAAATCTTTTAGGTTTAAGTTTCTTTTCAAGTTTCATAAACCTCTGTTTTGATACCAACTTGTAACATCCCCCTATTTGGAGGCCCAAAACTGAAATGACCCTCCTATTATTTCTACCCTAATTTCATAAGGATTTTTTTTAAGAGATGATATATAGATATATCATTCATTACAAATATATTTCCCAAGGTCATTTTCTTTCTCCAATAAACAAAATATATCCAGGATCAAAATAATTTACCAATATAAATATATCAGTGTATTTCTAATAACATACACATACATATGAAGATGTATGTGTTCCTCTTGTTTGAATTCAGAGTATATACTTTATTTTTATTTGTTGTACAAGAGCATTCTGTTTGATTTAGATTTTAGCAATTCTGCCTAAAGTTTATTACTATATACTTTTGAATATTTGTAATAAGTCAGTAAATCCTATGCATATTTAATTTATATGAACTTGCTCATTCTAATTTATAGTTTTTAATATCAATTTTACCATGTCAGTTAAATTTCAAGATTCTTGAGATTTTATTTTCAGATCATGGATCAAAGGTATTGATATTTGGCTAAGACCAGAAATGATATATTCACTTATCATTTTCCACTTATGTATTTTCTAAAAAACTTCCTTATTCAAGATTCAATCTATGTGACTTGTTTGCCTTAATCTTAGCCCACATGACAAATAGTGTGTTGTGTATTTACATAAGATTTGCTATGTCAAGAATTTGAACTTAAAAATATTCATAAGAATAATTCCAGGTTTGCTGGTGCAAGCCTGTCCAGATGGTATATCTGATATGACTTTGAAAATTGGTTATGGTAAAACATTTGCTAAATGACCTAAAGCTTTTGAAAGACATTTTACTGTCAAAACACCACCAAACATAATCAACCAAAACTTCACTTATTTGAAGCTGGTTAACTCATGTGCCTAGTGTCATGCCAGGTACCTGATCATGGCAATTGAAATGCCAATCATTTGCACCATACCTGTAGCCTTCCCATACAATTACTTTTCTCAAAACAATTTAAAAAGTAGACTCGAACCATTTATAGACATAATTCAGAGGAAAAACAATTAGATACTTAAAGGTATTTTTCAAGGTAAATTCTAAATTTACTCCAAAACTCAGTGTTTTTAAAATAACTTAAGATTGTCTAATACATAATATAATTGCAAAGCAATTGCTCACATAATTGTATATTTCTTTACCAGATTTTCATAGCTGATGCTTGAGCATATTTTTCTTGTTTATGTTTCAGATACTACTTCAAAAACAAATCAAACCTTAACACACAACAATTTCGACAGAACAACTAATTTAATCTGACACTTTACAGAACATAAGAGCAACTTGATCTCTAACCATAGAATATTCATTACATGACTGGAAATCTTAGAAACATAATTTTTTCCTGAATACATGCAGATATAATCAATTTAAGTTCTTATTGAAACTAGCTAGCATGTTCATTCACTCCTCCATAATAGCCATAACTTCATTTTCTACTTAGTGCCTGCGTTCCCTGAAAGAGCATAAGTGGCTGCCTCATTTTAAAATGAGACACCCCATATGCCATGAGCAAACAAGGGTCAGATCTAAGATCTGGTATGAGTAACATCAATACATTCATGATATTAAGCAACAAAGAATGTAAGAGTACCAACTAGTTATTTAAGCAAATTTCTGCAATCAATTACTTTAACATGGTATAAATAAGTTGATTCTGGTATGATATATTCATCTATCACTCTTACACTTGCATACATAACCATGCAAACATAACTATCTATTTGCAACATTTGCATTCACTGGAACCATCATGGTTCCATACCAACCAATCCTAAGAAATATTCATATTCCTATTTCTTCATTTACAGGTTGCATAATTCAATTTAAATTCCTGCCTCATCTGCTATTAAGGAATCACAGGGACACATTGCAATGAACTAATTCACATCATTGCACAAAGATCTCAGGGCTTAAACAAACCATGTGCCAACTTGCATACTTCAAATATGACAAGCATTCCAGCAGCCTTCTTGGCCTTCCCTTCCCTAGTTTATTTACTAGTGTATTGACTTAAATCCTATTATCAAATATGCTGAGTGAACATGTCACTGCAAACAGGGAAACATCCATAATTTTTCCTAGCATAATTCTCCTCAGAAATAAGCAGACAGTTATTTCCTAAATGGGGTCAATATGTCTTGATCTCAGTAAAATATAAGAATATTTGCAACTGTAAAGGAGGCATGGCATGTTCTCATTATATTGATCTGCAAGCCTTTATGATTGATTCAGATTCAGGATCTGGTTCAATCATAATTTTAGCTTGTGAGTTTCTTTTTTTTTTTGATTTGATTAAGGGCTCAGCACTTAGAAAATTTCTATTGCACCCTTAACATTTTTCTTCTCAAGCCTCAGCACTTATACCAAGTATAATGCAGCTCCCAACATTTTTGTAAAGTTTCCATGCCATAGATCTATAACAGTTGAGAGTATTCTCTATATAATTTTAAGATTCTGGACTTTAACATTTTTGAGTAAAAATAAAACAGTAATGATACACATCCAAAGACAAATGTCCCAACAAAGCAAAGATCACCAAAAACATCCATATCAAATCATATCAGATTTAAAATAAGACATCCAAAGGCATTGATGAAATCATATACATCAAGACCAGCAATATATAAATGGCAATATAAAAAGTGGCTGCCTCATCTCAGGTCTTAATGCCATGAACTCAGTGAGGTTACTCACCTAAATATTTCTTCTTATTAATCCAGAAAAATCCTTGTATGAGTGTTTTCTCCTTCCTTCCAATATTTTTCTTCCTTCCTTATTTTGTGCAGCTCGGGGTAAAGATAATTTTACTGGCTAAAACTGCCTATTTATATGCATTTTTCCACTAGGGTTTTGTTAAAACAAAATTCCATTTCTGACCTAACCATCTTCATGCATTTTTCATTCATTTTCCTCCTTAATACCCCGGCCATAATAATTAGTTGAAGGCAGTATTTTCTTCCCTTTACTTTTTCAGAAAAATGGCCACTCACCTAGTCATGTTAAAAGTGTGACTACCATATTTTATATTTATTCATTTGCTCATTTTTGGAAATCCCCCTTCTTTCTATTTCTGTCTATACATAACATACATACCTGTTTTATGCTTTATACCTATTTAATGTTACTCTTTTGCTTAGCTTGACATTTTTCTGCTCACAGAATATACAAGTGAAAACATAAATAAAAATATTTAATTACTTAATCTCCCCTTGTTTCACAGAAAATACATTTAAGCATATACTTCATTTTTAACTTTATGCTTAAATTACAATCCAATGCTTTAAATAAGGAATTTACTTTCTTATATATATATATATCAGAAATTTTTAAATCTCTTCCTTGTGCTATTTCCAATGTACATGTGCACACATATCCTTGCACACTATTTATTCCAAAAATTTCACCATATTTAAATCTAAATATTTCAAAAATTAAATCATTTTACAAAAATGATTTTTCACAAAATTTTGGGGTATTACATTCACCCCTCCTTTTAGGAATTGTGTCCTCACAATTTTTCTAACATTTATAACAAGCATCATTTTCTTTTCTGAAAACTTATCAAACATATGCATAAGCAAACAAATTCAACCATATCAACCATGCATAACAAAAATTTTCCAGAAAAGAAGAAAAAAAAAATTACCTTTTAATTTGCAAAAAGCTTAGGATAATCCATTCTAATCTTATCCTCTAACTCCCATGTGCAGTCATTAGGATCACTACTCCACTGGATCTTAACTAGTTTCAAGGTTTTGCTCCTTAATTTCTTTTCTTCCTTGGCTATAATCCCCACTGGCTCTTTTTCATAAACCAAGTCAGGATTTATTTGAATTTTGGTAGGCTCTTCCAAAATGTCTTCTTTATCATGTACCCATCTTCTAAGTTGGGACACATGAAAAACATTATGCATTGCTTTCATTTCCTCTGGTAGTTCTAATTTGTAAGCCAATGAACCAATTCTTTCCAGAATTTTATAGGGTCCAACATACCTTGGTGTGAGCTTACCTTGCTTGCCAAATCTCAAGACTTTCTTCATAGGTGAAATCTTGATGAAAACAAAGTTTCCCACTTCATATTCCACTTGCTTTCTTTTCCTATCTGCAAATTTCTTTTGCCTATCTTGAGCTGCTGCTATTCTTTTTCTTATTAACCCAATTTTCTCTGTAATTTCTTTAACATATTCAGGTCCTAGAACAGCCCTTTCTCCAGTCTCTACCCAGCATATAGGTGATAAACATGGCTTGCCATATAAGGCTTCAAATGGTGCCATCCCTATGGTGCTTTGGTAACTGTTATTGTATGTGAATTCAGCTAGATGGAGGTGGTCTTCCCAGTTGCCTCCAAAATCCAGTGTACATGCTCTCAACAAATCTTCTAAGACTTTGTTCACCACCTCAGTTTGTCCATCTGATTGTGGATGGTAGGCAGTGCTTAAGCACAATTCACTCCCCATGGCCTCTTGAAAACTTTTCCAAAATCTTGAGGTGAAGATGGTATCCCTATCACTCACAATGGTTTTGGGTATGCCATGCAACCTTACTACCTCTTTCATGAATATTTGAGCCAATTTTGGAGCATTTCTTTCTGCTCTAACTGGGATAAAATGTGCTACCTTAGTTAGCCTATCCACTATTACCCATATACTTGTGTTTCCCTTCCTAGATCTAGGAAGACCATCTATGAAATCCATAGATATATCCTCCCACTTCCACTGTGGTATACTAAGGGGTTGCATTAGTCCTGATGGCCTTTGTGTCTCTGCCTTGACTTGTTGGCAAGTCATGCACCTTGCAACATGTCTGGCCACATCTGACTTCATCCCCTTCCACCAAAGATTTCTTTTCAAATTTTGATACATCTTGGTGCTACCTGGGTGTATGGAGTACTTACTCCTATGGTATTCATTTAATATTTCCTCTTTCAATTCTATATTTTCTGGAACACATATCCTATTTTTATTCCTTAAATAACCATTTTTATCAACTTGATAATTTATTACTTCCTCCCCTTTTGATATGAGCATTTTCTTTTCCACCATGTTTAGGTCTTGTTCCTGCATTTTCCCAATCTTAAGAAGTAAATCTGATTGCAGAGATGTCATACTTAATTTTCCTTTACCTTCATCTTCTTCAATGGGCATCATTTGTACCTCACTGTTTTCCTCAATTTCCAAACCAGTAAGTATAGACAAATCCTTAAACTCTTCCATCATCAACATGGCTACCTTGGCATGTTGTCTACTCAAGGCATCTGCAACTTTATTTGCCTTGCCTGGTGTATACAGTATATCTAGATCATAGGCAGCTAGGAACTCTACCCATCTATGTTGCCTCATGTTCAAATCTTTTTGTGAGAATAAATATTTCAGTGCCTTATGATCAGTGTACAAAATGAATTTGGCACCTAACAAATAATGTCTCCAAAGTTTCAAAGCATACACAACTGCTGCTAGTTCAAGATCATGGGTTGCATATCTTGTTTCATGTGGCTTTAATTGCCTAGATGCATAGGCTACCACCTGGTCTTGCTGCATCAACACAGCCCCTAACCCAGAGCCACTTGCATCAGTGTACACAACTAAATTTTCATTTCCTTCTGGCACTCTCAATACTGGTGCATTAATCAGAGCTTCCTTTATTTTGATAAAAGCTTGCTCACATTTTTCTGTCCATACAAAGGCTTGGTTCTTTCTAGTTAAATTGGTAAGTGGTGATGATATTTTTGAGAAATCTTTTTATAAATCTCCTATAATATCCTGCCATCCCCATAAATGATCTAATCTCACTGATGGTACTAGGCCTTTTCCATGCTTGGATTGCCACTACCTTATTAGGGTTTACTGATATTCCTTTGGCAGAGATAACATGCCCAAGAAAATGCACTTCTTCTTTCCAAAATGCACATTTTGAAAATTTTGCCTTTAAATCATTTTCCCTTAGCCTTGACAAAACTAAATGCAAATGATTTTTATGCTCTTCCACTGTATTGGAATAAATCAAAATGTCATCAATAAAAATCAATACAAACTTGTCTAAATAATCTCTAAATATTCTATTCATCAAATCAACAAAATATGAAGGAGCATTTGTCAAACCAAATGGCATAACCATAAATTCATATAAGCCATATCTTGTGTTAAATGCAGTATACTTAACACTTGAGTCTTCAACCTTCATTTGATGGAATCCTGATGCTAAGTCTAGCCTAGAAAATATTTTAGCTTCACTGAGTTGGTCAAAGAGATCATCTATTCTAGGCAATGGGTATTTATTCTTGATGGTTACTTTATTTAGTTCCCTGTAATCTATGCACATTCTCAAGGTACCATCATGTTTTCTTACAAACACTACTGGAGAACCCCAGCAGGAATTGCTTGGCCTTATAAATCCCTTGCCTTCTAATTCTTCCAACTGATTTTTCAATTCTTTCAGTTCACTTGGCCCCATTCTATAAGGTTTCTTGATTATTAGACTTGCTCCTGGAATGAGATTAATTTGGAACTCAACTGGTCTGTGGTGTGGAACACCCTTAACTTCCCTAAACACATCCAAGTATTCATTAACTATGGGAATTTCTTCAATGGTTAGTTCACTCAGATCTTTTTCTAAGTCAACTAAATGATACAATTTCCCTTCCTTAGCTACTTCACATAGAACTGTGATCCTCTGGCCTCTAGAATTTTGCAATGATATGGTGGATGAGTCTAAATTAATTATGGCTTTAAATTGCCTTAACCAATCTACCCCCAATATAACTCCTATATTTGGGTAATTTAAAACATATAAATTGGAAATAAAAATATTTCCTCCTATGTTTAACTCCACATCCACACAATTCATGTTCAAAACACTAGAACTCCCTAGGGGACTTTGTACAAGCAATGGGGTTTCAACCAATATGCAGTTTAATTTTAACACTTTAACTAATTCATAGGAAATCAAAGAGTGTGTTGCTCCAGTATCATATACTACTGGTATGGGTATGGCACAAATGAGTAATGTACCTTCCACTTGGCCATGATTTTCAGCATCAATTTTCACTGCAGATTTGCCTTTACCTTCCAAAGTTGCCAATTTCTCTTGCTGTTTATTCTCAGGACAGTTCCTCTTCATATGCCCCTCTTTCCCACATAGGTAGCATTTGAAGGCTCCTCCTTTTAACTCTGGGCACCTTGGTTTGATGTGTCCTTCTTTACCACAATGATGGCAAACCAATTTCTTCTTAGTATCATTGGCTTTTGTGTCTTTACTCTTCCTGTTGTCTGCCTCCTCCTTCTTTTTATCATAAGGGTGATATCTTCCCTTATCCTTCTTGTTGCTGCTCTTAAAATTCCTATATTTCTCTCTTTCTTTGTCATGTTGTTCCAGTTTCAAGGCCAGATCAATTACTTGATCAAAAGTTCTATCTGCATATGGTAGCATAGCCCTGCTAAGTCCTGGGTTCAGACCTTTTATATACCTATCATTTTTGGATGCTTCATCTGCCACTAGCATTGCTCCATAATTAGATAGCCCATCAAACTTTTGAGTGTATTCAGTGACATTCAAAGTTCCCTGCCTAAGTTTGATAAATTCTTCAAGCAAAATGGTCTTGGCTGATGCTGGTACAAATCTTGCCTCCAACATCTCCTTGAACTGATTCCAAGTGATTTCATTTTCATTTCTTCCAGCTATGATCACCTCCCACCAGCTTAAAGCTACCCCTTTCAGTTGTCTAGAAGCTACTTGCCTCTTCCTTTGGTCATCCAACTACATGTCATTGAAAATCCTATCAAGTGTTCTCAACCATGCTTGAATTTCCATCACACTCTCAGTTCCTTCAAAACTCCTGCCTCCCAAATTGGAATAAGTCTTCAGTAGTTTTGAAAGCTCTTCATGTGGGTTCTCAGGCCTATGCCCAATTCCATCTCTTAAAACCCTCACAAATTCTTGCATATCAAGCATTTGAGATGCACTGGGTCCTGCATTGTGATGAGATCCTCTTCCTACCATGGTCTGCTAACTAAATTCTGGGCAAATGGTATTAGTATATTATGAGTACTTCTATAATTTCTATTTTCTTATCTAAATTATTTCATCCAAAACAAACAGACATAATACATTTCTATAATACTTAACAATCAATGCAACCAAGTGCCCTGATACCAACTGAAATGACCCTCCTATTATTTCTACCCTAATTTCATAAGGATTTTTTTTTAAGAGATGATATATAGATATATCATTCATTACAAATATATTTCCCAAGGTCATTTTCTTTCTCCAATAAACAAAATATATCCAGGATCAAAATAATTTACCAATATAAATATATCAGTGTATTTCTAATAACATACACATACATATGAAGATGTATGTGTTCCTCTTGTTTGAATTCAGAGTATATACTTTATTTTTATTTGTTGTACAAGAGCATTCTGTTTGATTTAGATTTTAGCAATTCTGCCTAAAGTTTATTACTATATACTTTTGAATATTTGTAATAAGTCAGTAAATCCTATGCATATTTAATTTATATGAACTTGCTCATTCTAATTTATAGTTTTTAATATCAATTTTACCATGTCAGTTAAATTTCAAGATTCTTGAGATTTTATTTTCAGATCATGGATCAAAGGTATTGATATTTGGCTAAGACCAGAAATGATATATTCACTTATCATTTTCCACTTATGTATTTTCTAAAAAACTTCCTTATTCAAGATTCAATCTATGTGACTTGTTTGCCTTAGTCTTAGCCCACATGACAAATAGTGTGTTGTGTATTTACATAAGATTTGCTATGTCAAGAATTTGAACTTAAAAATATTCATAAGAATAATATTAGGTTTGCTGGTGCAAGCCTGTCCAGATGGTATATCTGATATGACTTTGAAAATTGGTTATGGTAAAACATTTGCTAAATGACCTAAAGCTTTTGAAAGACATTTTACTGTCAAAACACCACCAAACATAATCAACCAAAACTTCACTTATTTGAAGCTGGTTAACTCATGTGCCTAGTGTCATGCCAGGTACCTGATCATGGCAATTGAAATGCCAATCATTTGCACCATACCTGTAGCCTTCCCATACAATTACTTTTCTCAAAACAATTTAAAAAGTAGACTCGAACCATTTATAGACATAATTCAGAGGAAAAACAATTAGATACTTAAAGGTATTTTTCAAGGTAAATTCTAAATTTACTCCAAAACTCAGTGTTTTTAAAATAACTTAAGATTGTCTAATACATAATATAATTGCAAAGCAATTGCTCACATAATTGTATATTTCTTTACCGGATTTTCATAGCTGATGCTTGAGCATATTTTTCTTGTTTATGTTTCAGATACTACTTCAAAAACAAATCAAACCTTAACACACAACAATTTCGATAGAACAACTAATTTAATCTGACACTTTACAGAACATAAGAGCAACTTGATCTCTAACCATAGAATATTCATTACATGACTGAAAATCTTAGAAACATAATTTTTTCCTGAATACATGCAGATATAATCAATTTAAGTTCTTATTGAAACTAGCTAGCATGTTCATTCACTCCTCCATAATAGCCATAACTTCATTTTCTACTTAGTGCCTGCGTTCCCTGAAAGAGCATAAGTGGCTGCCTCATTTTAAAATGAGACACCCCATATGCCATGAGCAAACAAGGGTCAGATCTAAGATCTGGTATGAGTAACATCAATACATTCATGATATTAAGCAACAAAGAATGTAAGAGTACCAACTAGTTATTTAAGCAAATTTCTGCAATCAATTACTTTAACATGGTATAAATAAGTTGATTCCGGTATGATATATTCATCTATCACTCTTACACTTGCATACATAACCATGCAAACATAACTATCTATTTGCAACATTTGCATTCACTGGAACCATCATGGTTCCATACCAACCAATCCTAAGAAATATTCATATTCCTATTTCTTCATTTACAGGTTGCATAATTCAATTTAAATTCCTGCCTCATCTGCTATTAAGGAATCACAGGGACACATTGCAATGAACTAATTCACATCATTGCACAAAGATCTCAGGGCTTAAACAAACCATGTGCCAACTTGCATACTTCAAATATGACAAGCATTCCAGCAGCCTTCTTGGCCTTCCCTTCCCTAGTTTATTTACTAGTGTATTGACTTAAATCCTATTATCAAATATGCTGAGTGAACATGTCACTGCAAACAGGGAAACATCCATAATTTTTCCTAGCATAATTCTCCTCAGAAATAAGCAGACAGTTATTTCCTAAATGGGGTCAATATGTCTTGATCTCAGTAAAATATAAGAATATTTGCAACTGTAAAGGAGGCATGGCATGTTCTCATTATATTGATCTGCAAGCCTTTATGATTGATTCAGATTCAGGATCTGGTTCAATCATAATTTTAGCTTGTGAGTTTCTTTTTTTTTTTTTGATTTGATTAAGGGCTCAGCACTTAGAAAATTTCTATTGCACCCTTAACATTTTTCTTCTCAAGCCTCAGCACTTATACCAAGTATAATGCAGCTCCCAACATTTTTGTAAAGTTTCCATGCCATAGATCTATAACAGTTGAGAGTATTCTCTATATAATTTTAAGATTCTGGACTTTAACATTTTTGAGTAAAAATAAAACAGTAATGATACACATCCAAAGACAAATGTCCCAACAAAGCAAAGATCACCAAAAACATCCATATCAAATCATATCAGATTTAAAATAAGACATCCAAAGGCATTGATGAAATCATATACATTAAGACCAGCAATATATAAATGGCAATATAAAAAGTGGCTGCCTCATCTCAGGTCTTAATGCCATGAACTCAGTGAGGTTACTCACCTAAATGTTTCTTCTTATTAATCCAGAAAAATCCGTGTATGAGTGTTTTCTCCTTCCTTCCAATATTTTTCTTCCTTCCTTATTTTGTGCAGCTCGAGGTAAAGATAATTTTACTGGCTAAAACTACCTATTTATATGCATTTTTCCACTAGGGTTTTGTTAAAACAAAATTCCATTTCTGACCTAACCATCTTCATGCATTTTTCATTCATTTTCCTCCTTAATACCCCGGCCATAATAATTAGTTGAAGGCAGTATTTTCTTCCCTTTACTTTTTCAGAAAAATGGCAACTCACCTAGTCATGTTAAAAGTGTGACTACCATATTTTATATTTATTCATTTGCTCATTTTTGGAAATCCCCCTTCTTTCTATTTCTGTCTATACATAACATACATACCTGTTTTATGCTTTATACCTATTTAATGTTACTCTTTTGCTTAGCTTGACATTTTTCTGCTCACAGAATATACAAGTGAAAACATAAATAAAAATATTTAATTACTTAATCTCCCCTTGTTTCACAGAAAATACATTTAAGCATATACTTCATTTTTAACTTTATGCTTAAATTACAATCAATGCTTTAAATAAGGAATTTACTTTCTTATATATATATATCAGAAATTTTTAAATCTCTTCCTTGTGCTATTTCCAATGTACATGTGCACACATATCCTTGCACACTATTTATTCCAAAAATTTCACCATATTTAAATCTAAATATTTCAAAAATTAAATCATTTTACAAAAATGATTTTTCACAAAATTTTGGGGTATTACAAAAACTAACGGCTACAGATGCTGCAGTCATCCATAGTTATTAATCCTCGGTGACCAAACACGGCGATATTAGATACATTGATACACATAAACAAAAGAATATGGAAAAAATTTAAACAGCAAAACAAATTCCACATTACATTTCAAAACATTCCAAATGGATTACATAATCCCAATTCACAGACCACATTCAGATAACATATAATTATTACAAAATACGCCAAGAGCGGCATATGAAGATGCCCCCTTGGTAATTCAGAGTATATAGATAGGAAACAAAATAACTTGCCTTTACAAACAAGTCACACAGCAAAAATAAAAGAACTCTAATAACAAATTTGCCTCCTGCACATCCTCGTAACCTTTATTCGTCTAAGAGAACACCTGGAAACCTTAACTCTAAACCTACTCAAAATCAATTGAGTACCCAAGAGTTTAAGGGAAAAACAAAACTTCGAGTCAGACAAAAAGCCTGGTATGAATAATAATTTACCATCTCAAACCATTTGGATATCTAGTGAGACCACGCTGCTTAGCGAACGGGTTTTCCCCTCACTAGTACCCTAAATCATTAATAAAACCATATACTGTGCTCCTGCATCCACAATGGTTAAAACATAGTATTTCAAAACATTATGATGATATGCAAAATAATTAAATCAATTCTGGATTACCCATCCCCATTCATTCTGACTATTTGTCTCAAGTATAGTTTCTAGGGCTACTATTAACATGTTAAATGTTAAGGACTATCTGTCCAATTACTTAGTTTTCATGGGATCATTAAGAACCTATTGATAACTCTAATATCTTATTTCTTATCCTAGTTGTCATGGGATAACTAGGAACCTATTGGCTAACTGCCAATATCTTAATCAGGATATAGTTTTCATGGGCTAACTACAAACCTACTGGCCCCTGCCAGTATCAAATCATAGTTTTCATGGGCTAACTATGAACCTATTGGCCCCTACCAATATCATACAGTTTTCATGGGCTTACTGTAAACCTATTGGCCCCTGTCTATATCTTTAATTAGAATTTTAACATCTATTAAGTTATATTCACTTTTGGGTCAACCTAACTGGTTATTCCGCCCTTTCCCCAAAATACTGTTATGGGTTAATAACAATGTGAATAACATTTCAAAATATTTACTCATCCCATGGTTATTACTTTAAATTGAGATTGGGTTTATGTGAAACCATAAAAATATTTCTTTCGAAACCTCTGGATAGCCTCCTTCGAAAGCAAAGACTTCTTTTCAAAACATATTATACATACCTTTCGAAGCCCGTAGTAAATATTCTCTTTCGAAACCTCTTATACCTTTCGATGGTATCAATTTATCTTTTCAAAATATAGAGCTTCGAAACAAATGAAAGTACCCCTTGTAAAGCACTAGGTTTACACTTAAAAATCATTTGGGTCAAAATGGTTATATACAAAAGTATCTCTTTGAAAACCAACAAAAATTAGTTTTGGGGAAAAATTGATGGTGTCGGAACCATCTTAGTCGAAAGCAAAAGACTTTAAAAATCAAAACTTTGAAGGACAGAGTCGAAACCCCCTTTCGACTCCATCACCTTCGAAACCCTCAACCCCTTAGAAAGCATAAAGGAAAAAGCTTAGGTTAAAAAAGAAGTAACCCCTTCGACAACATAGACAACTTCAATGTAGTCGAAAGGGGAATTAGCGGCTTGGTTTCGACTGTGACGAAACCTACCCTTTCAAAAGCAATTATTTAAAGGAGAAAGGTACTCCTACGGAAGCAAATATTTTAACACAATATGGCAACCTTCTTCGAAAACTAATTATAAATCCTTTTCGAAAGCATAGCTTTCGACTATGTCAAAAGCTTTAGGTAAAACTAGGCAAGGGATTAACTTATGAAAACATACTAGGCTTTCGACCCCGTCAGAAGTTACCCCTTTCGACACCATGGCTTTCGCCATCCTTCCAATCCATTGCATACCACATAAGTGATATCATGTGTATTGGTTTCGACTATAGTGGTTTCGACTGTGTTGGTTTCAATTGAGATGAGGCGGAGTCAATGGAGTTGGAAGGTACTTACTAATAGAGGCGAAACACCCTTTTCTGATTTAAAGGCTGAATTATAGCAACTTTTAGTAATTTCTTTTTAACAACCTGCCTATTTGTAAAACACTGATTGGCCGCCATAAATCTTTTCAAATACTTTACCGTTTTAAAACTGCCGCATTTATTCAGATCTAAATTAAAGGATTTAAACGTTAAAATCTTTCCATATTACAAAAACCGACATTTTGCAGCAACACCCTTCTTTTAAAAGAATTTATTTCCCCAAATAAATCATCTAGGAAAAATCCTCAAAAGTCACAGAAAATCAATTTCATTATGAAACCAAACATATTAAAATTTTAGACCCAATTTCTTCCTGAAATTCTCGAAATAAATTTTACACCCAATTATATCATATCTTTCATCAAAAATCCATAATAAAATTTCCATAGCTTGGAAAATTCTGAAAATTAAAACTGATCTCCAAACTCATGTTTTAGTTAACATAAAAATTTTCCATGGCAATCTGAAATCATATATTCTCGGTTTTATACTAATACAGTACAAATTCATATGCTTATGAATTAAAACAAATCATCATAATATTACTTAAGCATATCATCATCCAATTTATCACAAAAACAAATTTAAATCATAAATTCGAAACCATATAATCATAGAATAAAATAGAGATGGTAGAAGATTATTATTCACCTTAAACTTGATAAGGAATTTGAGAATTGTTGTTGATTAATCCTCCCTAGCTTTTGATCCTTAGCTTTAGATTAAAATTCCTCTTCTCCTTTGTTAATGGCTGGCTCTATTAGGGTTCTTGCATTTGTTTAGATTGAGAAATAAAATGAACGTGAAAAGACAAAAGCAAATGTATAGCCGTGAATATAAAGTGTGGCTATTTTTACTAATAAGGCCTTATGTAAGTTAATTATCTCATAAACCAATTTTAAGCCCATTTATTTTATTAGTAAGCACGACCCTATAAATATTTGAATCAAATCTCAATATCCTTATCATCATTATTCTATTTAATTTATCTAATTAAATCATATGAATAATGTTATAAAAATTTAGGGATGTTACAGATATGTTAGCATTTGATGTGTCGAACGCGTATGGCCGTTTCACCCCAAACAGCTATTCCTTCTCCCTTCTCCTCCCCTTTCTATATGTTTCACCTTTATTACCTCTAACTCTACACGTCCAAACTAACAAGTTAACAATTTTTATCCATCAATCCGAAAAGCTATTCGGGTATTTTCTTTTACACTTTTGCCTATATTTTTTTCGTGTCTGCATTATACATATTTTTATAATTTGTTGAATTCTTTTGTAATTTAGTATTTTCAAAATGTCAAACTGAAAGAGCCCACATAATTGGTCGTCTAATGCTACTTTGATTATGCTGAAATGTGCGGTAGAAGCATATGCTTCCTGTGGTAGTAATAAAAAAGGAGTGCATAAAGCTATAGCGGAAAAGTTCAACCGAGCTATTGAGAACATTTTGTACATTGAACCGATATACAAAATCAAAATCTGACATAAATACAATAGTCTTAGAAGAGAATATGTTAAATGGAATAATTTGCACAACAAAACTAGTGCTAGGTGGGATAATCTTAGACAAACTGTTACAGGCAGTGAGGAATGATCATGTAAAGGTTTTTTATACATGCGATTTAGTTTTTGTAATGCTTTATTATTTTTTGTTTTACTTGCAGGAATTTGGAATGATTGTTTTGAAATATAGAAAAGGACCTATTGACAATTTAGAGTTGACACTGCAATTGTTTCAAGGTACGAATGCAACAGGACAAACATCGTATATATCTGCTACTAACCAAGGACCATTGCAACAACATATTCCTCCCCCTACACAGAACCAATTTGATAGAACATGGGCTTCTGATGGGTTTTATAGTCAATTAGATGAAACGCAAGGTGGACAAATTCCAAATTAGAATTCACCAACCAATCCTCCATTGGAACAGATTCCAAACATTAGTTCATCTTCTGGTGCACATATTAGTGCGAGAAGACGTCGCGGAGAAACTAATAAGGAGCCGAGCGATATCATTGATCGAATGCACGAGAGATATATGAAAAATCTCGCACGAATTCATATAGTCCGAACACAAACTGTGTAAATTCCATAGAAAATTCTATAAAGTAAGCAAATATGGTTGCTTACCTTCAACGTATTAGAGAAGGAGGAGAATTTGATTTTGGTGAAGCGATGATAATTGTTATGCAACCTGATCATAGAGATTTATTCAATTTTCTTAACAACGAGTTAGCAAAAAGTTGATTGCTGTTGGCGATTGCGGAAAAATAGCACGTAAAAAGTACCAAACGTATTTGATAAATCAAGATGGTGCCAACAAATAGGGTTTTCAAAATTCTGTAGTTCTATTATATTTTATATGCATTGCATCGTTGTATCTTATAAGGTATTTTAATTAATTTGAATGTATTTTGACTTTTGTACTTTTATTTCATTTTAATTAAATGCATATTGCACAATAAAAACAAATAATTAACTAACTATAAATCAATTAAATTAAAGTGGAAATTTGTGACACGTCCTTATTTTTAATTATTTTATAAACTACATCCCTTCCAATTTTGTTTTATGCTTTACATCCATCTTTCTATTTTTCAGATCCGTCTTTCCAATTTTACCCCTGTATTTATGCCTAATTTCAATTTAACGACTTCCTGCTTTATATCTATTTTGATCATAATTTCGACTTCCTATTTTTCTTCTGACAATTTCGACTTCCAAATTATTTGGAAATTTCATTTGAATTTCTGTAATGTAATTTCATTCAAATTGAAGTGTTTTTAGCTATTGCGCATAGATCTTGAGCTATTGTTGGCATCTTCAGTTTTTTTCATCTCGGTCATTTTTTTCTACATCTCGATCAAATTTGCTACGTCTCAATTTGTTTCAACTTTTCATCTTCTTCTATTATGCGTTAAAAATATGAATTCGAGGTTAGTTTATTTGTCATAGTTATTTTTGTTTGTTTAATTTTTGTCATAACATCACGTTAAATTAAATTTTGTTCATTTTGTTGTAGCTATAATTTATTATCAATTATGTTGTTATCTTTATAGTTTAACTTTGTTGTTGTTATTTATGATATGAAGACAATTATTTGTATGACATATATTTGCCTATATTAAATTTACTATGTTTTATTATCATAATTATAATTGGTTATAATGCTCGTGTTGTTATTGTTATAGTTCAAGTATGTTGTTGTTGTTCAATTATATGATATTAATAAGATATGCCAGTGAAGTTTTATGCAGGACATTATTGTTATGGCAAATATTTTCCATAACAATATTTGTTTCATGTTGTAGTATTTTTATTCTAATATTATATTTATTTTTTTAAGTCTGATTATAAGATGCTCTTGTCGTTTTTCTATTGGGTAATGATACTTACAATAGGTGTCTTAGTTTAAGCGATTATGTGCTGAGATTGAGAAATGATATTTGTGAACATTGGCCTTAATTATATCTAGTTTTATTGAATTTATTTATGAAAGAGATGAAAGAAAAGAGTTATTGAAACTAATTCTGATTTGCATAGTATATTGTTGCTTGTTGCTCATAGCCATGATGATTTTCTACTGATGTAAAAGTATTTTGGCTTATGTTGGTTCTTATAGTTCTTCCTTTGTTAGTTCTTTTGGTGAGTATGGCTCATCTACTTCTTTAATGATTTGTTCTTCGGTTGATTCTAGTTCTATTTCGAAACAGTTAAAAAATATTCTAGCAATCCAATATTTACTGGTGTTGGACAAAGATTTACCGGTGGTGTTGAGGAGTTCCGATTGTATCTTATGATATACTATATTTAGAATGGTTATAAAGTTAATGTTGTTAAAAATGATAGGGAGCGAGTTACAGCTATTTGTTCACAGGAAGGTTGTACTTTACATATTCATGTGTCTTGCAAGTTTAACTTACCATTTTTTTATTATCAAAACTATGTAGCCTAATCATTCATGTGGAGCTGGTATTATAGATGTTAACCATCCACCCGTTTCTAGCAAATTGTAAGAAGTTGGTTGTTGATTTTATTCATTCAAATCCTCTTATGAAAACGAAAGATATTGTTCATTTATTTCAAACCGAGTACAATATTGTGTTAAATGACTATTTTGCATATATGGGAAAAGGATTTGCTTTAAAAGAAATCCATGGAAATGATTTTCTTTCTACCATCTTTTGAAATCTTTCTATGAAGCCGTGACTAAGTGTAATCCTGATAGTACTGTTGAACTCAAAGATGATTCGGTTAGTTATGAATTTGAGAGGGTTTTCATTGGGTTTGAAGCATGCAAATATGCATTTGATTATTGTCGTCCTTTGATCTTTTTGGATGGCACTTTTATGAGAGGTAGATGACAAGGTTGTATTATGTCTGCTATGGCTAAGAATAATAATCAAGGCATGATTTAGTTCTGAAAATTATAATACAATTGATTTTCATTTAATTTAGCGAAATATTTGCATGTCAAATATTTGCCATATTTTTATGGCAAATATTTAACATACCTATGTTGTTTCATTTTATTCATTATATTTTTTTATTTTGTTACTTTATTTTATTAAATTAGTATTATAATTGCTATTTTATGTACTTAGCAAGTTTTTTAAATGGTTTAACTTCTTTGTCATATTGGATGATTTAGGTTGTTATATATTTCAATATCAAATATTTTTCATATTGTTATGGAAAATATTTGACATATCTTTGATGTTGTAGTTTGTGTATTTTGTGCATTTATTACTATTTTGATTATGTGACAAATGTATTTTTTATTTATTTTTGGTTTTTTCCCACTGGCTTTTGGATTGTGTCTAATGAAGTTGAACCAAATTGGTATTGGTTTTTGATGAAGCTTAGGGAAATGTTATGTGATGACGATCGTTATTTCACATTTTATCTGATCGGCATTCTGGTCCTTTGCTTGCTCTTCCTTAACTTTTTCCAGATTCAGCTTATGGTACTTGTTACTATCATTTGAAGAATAATTTGAAGAGGCTTTTAACGGAAAGTTGTCCGCAAGGTAAAGAGAAATGGGTTACTTTATTGTTTTATCAAGTTGCTAATGCTGCTACAATAGATGTATTTAATGAAGTTTTGTCCGAGTTTAAAAGTGCTTGTGGGGTTGAAGTAGAAAATTTCTTGCATAATTTGCCTTTTGAAAAGTTTGCTAATGTTATTTTATTGGAAATCGTTAAGGAAAAATGAGTTCTAATTGCGTGAAAAGTTTTAATCGATGGATTTTAGAGAAAAGATATTTACCTATCACTTCATGTTTAGATAGAATTCGTTTTAAGCTCATGAAACTTATATCTAATAGACATGAGTTAAGTAAAATTTAGAATAGTCAATTATGTCCTGTTATGGAGAAGCGTTAATAGATTTATACCTTGAGGGTATTCAATGGAAAGTTACTAGATCTACTGTCGATGTTTATGAAGTTCAATCAAATCAATCTTACTTTGTAGATTTGAGTGTTCGATGATGTAGTTGTAACTTATGGCGCATTAATGGGTTCCATGTGCTCATGCTATTAGATGTGTTCTTCCATTTTATTTGGATGTTTATTCTTCTATCGAGGATTATTTCAAAGTGTCCTTTTTCCTAGCATCTTATTCTCATTCGATTCATCCACTTGTTAATTTTCAAAAGGAAGTTGTTTTAGCCTAAGTAGTTAATATCGGTATCGGGTACATATCAATCAAGTACCTATATAAGATACTTTAAAATATCGTGATATTATTGGATAACATCGGTAAAATATCTGACATGTGTATAATATATTATAAACGATATTGTACTATGTTATATTGATGTTAAGTATTCATATATTTGGATAAATAATTCTAAATTACTATCAAAGACCGATTGCATATAGTTTATAGCTTGTAATCCATTTACTGAGATATTCTATTTAATAAAAATCATAATATAGGCTCATAAAAACCAAGAAATTCATATAATATACATCTTTATTATTTTATTCGTTTTTATACCATATTCATTGTTTTATTAGTCATCTAATCATCTATGTTACTTTCCTAAAATTTCTATATTTATAATTTCATCGTTTTCATTTTCACTTATTTATTGAATAAGGAATGTTGATTTGATACCAATTATTACTTTAACTCATTCCTTATCGATATGTCAAATATGTAACTTTACTACTCTTCAACTTTTAGTGCTAGGTGCACGATGATAACTAATTAAATTAAGTTTCATAAGCTAACTTATTAATTAGAAATGGTGAACAAAAAATTATTAAAAAGAGAAGTAGCTTTTACATGATCTTGTCTTTATTAGTAAAGTCATTAAGGATAATAAAACATATAAAATAATGGAACTAGGAAAGTTTTCTTTATTTAAAGACTAATAAGGAAGCCTAAAACTGTATAGTTAAATCTTAAAAATTAGTGCATTGGGACTTCTAATATGGTCTGTAAATTGTCAGTCACCATATACAAAAAACAAATATTGAGAATGTGAAGATATTTATTTGTAAAGATATTTTCTCCAACATATACAATAATAAATGATATTCTTAAAAATATTGGGTATTTTACACTAAATACGAAGCGATATATCGGCAAATGTCGAGCGATATATCGGTAATGGTATTTTAAGTGATATTTTGAAAAAAATATCGGCTTAGGAGCAATATGAGATATATCGGCGATATATCAACAATATTATCTGATATTAACTACATAGATTTTACTTGAAGATGTTGAAGTTCATCCTCCTAAGAGAAGACGTGGTGCATGAAGGCCTCCTTTTGCTGAACGGATTAAGTCAAATAGTAAGGTGATCAATAAGTACAAACATTGTAGTTTGTGTAAGAAATTAGACCATAACAAAAGATCTTGTTTGTTAAGAAATAAAGTGTAATTTTTATAAATTATTGGTTTTTTATTGTGTAGACTATTAATGTAATTTCATGCTTTGTTTTTTTGAATTAAATTTTTTAGTTATTTTACTTATTTTTTTGCTAAGTAGTGTAATTTAGTTTGTTTGGTTAATAACAGTCCGACCAATTAACAGTTTGGAAAATATTTGCATAACAACTATTTGCCATGCAAATATTTGCCAAACAAATATTTGCTTGGGTAATATTTATCAAGTTAATATTTGCTAGTGACATATTCAGTAGTTTATGTTTGGTTGTTATACATATGTCATGCATATATATGTTTTTTCATTATAAATGTTTTTTAGATGTTGTTTTTGAAATAAGGTTGATCAGTCATTATTCTGATTTTATTAAAAATAGTTATATTTTGTACTTGATTGGGATGTGTATTTGGTTATCTTTTGGATTCATAGGTATATGATTTTGTTTTTTTTATCTTGGTAGATTTTGCATTCATGTGATTCTTGTTACGTTCTGCACTAGTTAAATGTTTGCTGGACAAATATTTGCTAGGAAAATGTTTGCCTCACAAATAATTGTTTTTTCTCTCATGATCATATTGCTTAACTGTTGTTATTTTGTATACATGATTAGGTTTGGCATTCACATAATATTTGGTTGGCTTTTCAATCTATACGTACCCGATTAGATTTGACATTCGGCTAGCTTTTTCATACATACGTATCTGATTAGGTTTGGCATTCGGCTAGCTTTTGCATCCATCCGTACCCGATTAGGTTTGGCATTCGGCTAGCTTTTGCATCCATCCGTACCCGATTAGGTTAGGTATTCGGTTGACATTTGCATTCAGTGGTATGCTCGGTTAAAATATATAACTCGATTATAGATTGGTTTCTATATGTACCTGATTAGGTTTGGAATTCAGTTTGATTTTGCTTGCATAAATACTTGATTAGATTTGACATCCGATTAGCTTTCGCATCCATACGTACCTGATTAGGTTTGGCACTCGACTATTTTTTGCATCCATACATATCCGATTAGGTTTCGCATTCGACTGGCTTTTGCATCCATATATACCTGATTAGGTTTGCATTCGGCTAGCTTTTGCATTCCATGGTATTCTCGGTTAAACAATTTATATTGGGTATAGATTGGTTTTCATATGTACTCGATTAGGTTTAGCAATCGGTTGGCTTTTGCATCCATACGTACCGGATTAGGTTTGGCATTCGGTTGACTTTTGCATCCATACGTACCCGATTAGGTTCGGAATTTGGTTGGCTTTAGCATCCATACATACCCGATTAGGTTTTGAATTTGTTTAGCTTTTGCATCCATACGTACTCGATTAGGTTTGGCATTCTACTAGCTTTTTCATCCATATGAACTCGATTAGAGACATTCGGCTAGCTTTTGCTTCCATAGGTACCCAAGTAAGTTTGGCATTCGGTTGGCTTTTGCATTCCATGGTATGCTTAGTTATATAATTTATCTTGGGTATATATTGGTTTTCATATGTGCCCGATTTGGATTGGCATTCAATCGGCTTTTGCTTCCATTCGTACCCAGCAAATATTTGCTTCTACTGCTTGTGAAATTTTTGCCTAGCAAATATTCTCCAGATATTTGAGTTTAGTGTAAAGATCATACAATTTTATACTGTATGAGAATAATAAAATTTTCTTTGAATATCGTATATTACATTTCAGATATAAAATAATGTACATTATATCATGTTAAAAGCATGTAGCATTCGATACCCAACATAGTTGAGTTAAACATCAAATATATACATTACATCAACTACATTTTCTATATAGGACATTATAGTTCAGGCATTAAGTACTTTACATTACATTGTGATAAAAGTTTCTAGCATTCATCTAGAAGTGATTTTTAAACATTTAATATGTACAAGTAAGATTACATATCTAGCCTCCAGCATTTATCATCCAGGTTTTGATACGTTCAGTCAAGTTAGATAAATTGTGATCATTTAACCGAAATTCCCTATGTCTGTGCAATCTTTAATACATTTGACAATGTAAGGTTCTGATTTCCAGCCATGATTTTTGTCTTTGACGATCTCATATAGGATGTGAGCTCTTAGTTTTGGCATTTCTTCATCTTTATATAAATCTACCTTTCCTTCTATTTCCATATCATTGGATAGGTCTTCCATATATCACATAATAAATATTGCACAATCAATTCTGCATCGGTTTAAAAAAGAAATTAATGTTATTAAATTTACTTTTATAAAATAAAATTTTATACTTACAAATAGTATTTTTGCTGTGGACAATTCACAAAGTTGACTGGTTTGTTTTGAAGTTCTAATGGTTTTTTCCCATTTTTTGCATAAGTTTACTTCGGAACATCCATTATTTTGTCTCTCTATAAATAATAATCAAGCCAATTAAGTGAAACAAAAATTTGCCACCAGGCAAATATTTTATAGCCATATATTTACGAGGTATATATATGCCACTAGTAGTTATTTATTTAAAATTTACCACTATTTTTGCTTGCTGTCTGTATGGGCAGTTGAAGTTTTTCCTTCTTGGTCTTTGGAAATCATAATGTGTGCAGGTTTTATCAGCTATAGTAAACACTAACAGCGTATAATGATTTCCATGATATACTGGTATTAATATTTCTTTGGAATACATTGCTTCTTCTTCCAACACTTTGACTACCAAAGATTCATATGTTGGTTTGCAGTCTTGAAGTATTGATACATGTGATTACAAATTAATTTGCTTTCAAAATTTCAGGTGATATTTATTTGCAATTTTAAGTATTTCATACAACTGCATAGGATTTTAAGCATATGATGTCTTTGTGATTTTTCTTCAGTTTTGTCTTTGAGTACCAGTCTATAACCTACATAGAATGTTTTATATATTAGTTTTGTTATTTTTAGTTAATAATATTATATTGATTTATATATCATTGAGTCAATGAATTTGTTGAATAACATGTCAAAAATATTGACTCCTCTTGTTTCAATATCTTTGTCTTGGTTATAGTAAATAGATCTTGTTTTAATAATAGGAAAAATACATTAGTATGTATTATAGTAAGTAGGTTAGAATCGTTTGGCATATATATTCCTGGCAAACAATTGCCAAGCACATATTTGCTAGGCATACATACATTTCTTTACGTTTGTTTGTATATTTGTATTTTATGTTTTAATAAATGTTGGCATCAAAATTAGCAACCAACACCCAGTTGTATGAAAGCACCAATATCCAATCCAATTACAGAAATATGAAGAGAAATAAATGAAGAACAAAATTAAATCAATCAGAAAGCAAGTAAATAGAGACACAGATTTATAGTGGTTCGGCTAACTCCGGCCTGCGTCCACTCCTGAATAATCTTTTTATTATACTGAAGTTTTTTTACAGTTACAATCCGAAATCCAAGAATAAAATTGGAGAGTGTAGCCTAGGTTGATAAAAAGAAGCAGAAAGAAGACCCTTTTCATGACGCCATGCTTGATGTATTTGTAGGGGAAAACGTGCACGGATAGGGCTAAAATTTTGACTAAAGGTTCGGAAGACCAAGACGAGGCCACCCAAAAATTTTCAAGCCCGTTGGGGCCCACAATAGGGATCGTTACTGATCCCTATTTTAGTGTCCAAATGGGGTGCGATCCCTCTGGGTGATTCCCCATGATGTTAGCTACTTGCCAACCAAATTTCATTTGCTTTGGACTTCTAGATCCCAAGATATTGAACGTTAGAATCAAGAATAAACTTGGCTTATAACATATGCCGATCCCTCCTTGGTGGACTCATGTATGCCGATCCATCCATCTATATGCTATGCCAATCCTTTCCTTCATATGCTACACCGATCCATCCTTCATAGGCTATGCTGATCCCTTATTTATCCAACCATACTGATCCATCAGCTTTCATCTACGCTAATCCCTTTCTTACTTCAACCATGCCCACCCCTTGTCTAACCATCCATACCGATCCCTATGGTACTACCAACCCATGCCGATCCATCTACTTTTATCTACGCTGATCCCTTTCTTGCTTCGACCATGCTGACCCCTTGTCTATCCATCCATACCGATCCCTATGGTACTACCAAGCCATGTCGATCCATTTACTTTTATCTACGCCGATCCCTTTCTTGCTTCGACCATGCCGACCACTCGTCTATCCATCCATGTCGATCCCTCGTCTATCCAACCATGCCGATCCCTCCTTCAACTGAGCCATATTCCATACTTTAAGCATTCTACCTTGCATATCTATCAATTTCATTCAATCTCGATTTGATACTACTATCTATACTTGATTCCTGGGTCCTACAATCATCGCTCTGGACTCATCGGCCTCGATAATCGTGAAGTTCGTTGGGTTAAATCTGCATGTTTACTGCCTTGGCAAAAGGTGGGTTAACACTTTTCCCCCCAAAACATGCTTGCGATAGGAAGGCGTATTTTGAATTGCCATAAATCCAAAATCCGAAGTCCATAATCCGTCGATAGCCATATTATCCAATCTATTTCCAGTCCAAATCCAAGATCATTCTGGATCGTTAGTGAGATCCATGACTATTCTAAGTCAATATTCCATTCTGAATCCATGATCTCTCTTGGTCATTTTATCCAAATCCTGGACGTCACCGGGTCATTAGCTAAATCCTAAACTGCTACGGGCCCATATTCAAATCCATAGCTATTCGAAGCTGATATACAAATCGATATCCTCTCTGGGTTGTTATCCTAATCCAAATACACGATTCACCAGATCCTTGCCGAGCACAATCCGTACTCACAGACCTGAGCAGGCCGATCCATCGCATTCAAGCAAAGCAACCTACCTCTTGCTAGGCATAGTCCATACCTAACGACCTTGATCTCTCCGAATCCTTACCGAGCACAATCCATACTCGACGATCTGAGCAGGCTGATCCATCGCGTTCAAGCGAAGCGACCTACTCCTTGCCAGGCATAGTCCATACCTAACAACCTTGATCTCTCTGGATCCTTGCCAAGCACAATCCATACTCGACGACCTGAGTTGGTCAATCCATCGCGTTCGGGCGATGCGACCTACCCCTTGCTAGGCATAGTCCATACCTAACGACATGTGTTACCCATTACTTCGATCCAAATTTAGGCATTCTCAAGTCCATAAAATAAGAGTCCGTATAACCAATAAACCAGAGTTCAAACAAAACCAGAAAAACAAGAGTTCGAAGAAAACAAGAAGAAAAAACACATTTCACAAACTCCAGCATTACGGTTTATCATCATCTTGGAGCATGCCTTGGGATCGTCCTCGATCCCGTACATATGTAAGTGACTTAGCCATCCTACTGTGGAGTTTGCTACTTATTCCATGCCATCCCAATCAATTGATGACAATTTGATGATGTTGCCTTGATCCATTGCCATTTTCATTCAAGGTGGACGGTGGCTGCTCCTGTTCCACCATCGCAGCCCGAGTCCTTATGTATTGTTGTAACTGACCATTTCTCACATGTTCCTCAATGATGTTCCTCAATGATATCCCTCAAATGCCAACAATCATTTGTATTGTGTCCATCCAGCTCATGGAATAGGCAGCGCTTTCTTGATATCCGTTCGCATTTAGAGGGTTCCCTCCTTGCCGACCTTCGATATGGAAGGCGCCCTCGAGTATCCAGATATATCCGTTCTAGGATTTCATTCAATTTCGAGTAAGAAGAGAATTTGGGTTCGCCCTCTGTCGCTTCAATCCATCGAAGCTATTATCCATGTTCCATTTACCCTTGTCCTTTCCTAAGCTCTCACTGGGCGGTTCTCCACCTTGTACCGTATTAATTTCCATTGCCTTTTTACCAGCTTTCACATCTTCTTGTCGTCGAAACCACTCTGCTTCATGGTAGAATTCCTCGAGATTCATCGGTAGATCCCGTATCAGTGATATCTTAAAATCTGAATTATCTGCAACTCCTGACACTGTCACCATCAAAACTATCGATGGATCTGGTCGATCCACCGAAACAACTGCCACATTGAACCTGGTTAAGAAATTCTTGAGTGATTCTCCTACACACTACTTTACTGACGTCAATGTCATCACATTCTTGGGTCTCGTAATGTGAACCCGAAACTGCTTCATAAGTCTTTCGACCAATTCCATCCATGTGCTAATAGAACCGCTCTCTAATTGTATAACCATAGCGCGGCTACATCCATTAAGTACAAGGGGAAGCACCATGCCAAGACTTTTTCTGATGCCTCCAGTACTTCCATGTTCCATATATACCTCATCATATGCATAGTTGGATCCGACTTCCCGTCATAAGCTTCCAGTGTTGGTAGTTTGAATTCTGGTGGATTCCTAGCATTCCTGATATTAGGAGCGAATGGATTTCTATTTACATCCTCCAGATTACAGTTCACAAATTCTCCACGCATAGCTCGCCTTATCATCTCTACAAACCTGTCATTGTCTTCCAATGGTAGTCTTCTATCATCATGTCCAAGCTGCCCCCCGAGTTTACGAGGGAATTTTGGAACGTATTCCTTCGGACGAGCATCCAAATTCTGATTCGCACCAAGCTCCATGGGATCGATCATAGGTCCTCTAATATTACGATCAACTAGACCCGTGGACATGCCCCCTAGCCTTTGGGGATCGGTACCGATCCCTCCGGAGGGATCGGTGCTGATCCCTCTTGGTTGGCAGGGAACTGCCCCCGGTTGCTCTGTTCTACTCCTTTGCCTATTGGTTCCATTCTCATATTCCTGGTTCTGATTTCCAGCGACTCCTGCTGCTTCAACTCCTTGATTCTATGCTCTAGCTTATCTAATCTATTGGAGTAAATCCTGCATCATCTCCTCCTGTCTTTTCAGCATCCTCTCCTGCATAACATCCATCATCGTTTTGATTTCATCCTTGGTGATGTAGATAGATGTTTGATTAGCTCCAGCTCCTGAGGAAGCCTCCTGACTCCCCACACGATGGCTCCTATCGTGTAGCCCTCTCCTTGTTGATTGCCTAGCCATTGCTTTCTAGATCCAAGTATCCAAGCCTCCAAATCTAAGATCCTAGCTTCCAAATCCACAGGTGCAAGTCTTCTCAATGAAAGCACCAAAATTCTAGCGTCAAAATTAGCCACCAACACCTAGTTATATGAAAGCAAAAATATCCAATCCAACCATAGAAATATGAAGAGAAATAAATGAAGGAAAAAATTAAAACAATCAGAAAGCAAGTAAATAGAGACACAAATTTATAGTGGTTTGGCTAACTCCGGCCTACGTCCACTCCTGAATAATCTTTTTTATTATACTGAAGTTTGTTTACAGTTACAATCCGGAATCCAAGAATAAAATTGGAGAGTGTAGCCTAGGTTGATAAAAAGAAGCAGAAAGAAGATCCCTTTTTTGACGCCATGCTTGCTATATTTACAGGGAAAACATGCACGGATCAGGCTGAAATTTTGACAGAAGATTCGGGAGACCAAGACGAGGCCACCCAATAATTTCCAAACCTATTAGGGCTCACAATAGGGATCGGTACCGATCCCTATTTTAGTGTCCAAATAGGGTGCGATCCCTCTGGGTGATTCCCCATGATGTTAGCTACTTGCCAACCAAATTTCATTTGCTTTGGACTTCTAGATCCTAAGATATTGAACGTTAGAATCAAGAGTGAACTTGGCTTCTGACATATGCCGATCCCTCCTTGGCGGACTCACGTATGTCGATCCATCCATCTATATGCTATGCCGATCCTTTCCTCCATATGCTACACCGATCCATCTTTCATAGGCTCTGCCGATCCCTTGTCTATCCAACCATACTGATCCATCTGCTTTCATCTACGTCGATCCCTTTCTTACTTCGACCATGCCGACCCTTTATCTGTCCATCCATACCGATCCCTATGGTACTACCAACCCATGCCGATCCATCTACTTTTATCTACGCCAATCCCTTTCTTGCTTCGACCATGCCGACCCCTTGTCTATCCATCCATATCGATCCCTATGGTACTACCAAACCATGCCAATCCATCTACTTTTATTTACGTCGATCCCTTTCTTGCTTCGACCATGCCGACCCCTTGTCTATCAATCCATGTTGATCCCTCATCATCCAACTATGCCGATCCCTCCTTCAACTGAGCCATATTCCATACTTTGAGCATTCTGCCTTGCATATCTGTCAATTTCATTCAATCTCGGCTTGATACTACTATTTGTACTTGATTCCTGGGTCCTACAATCATCGCTCTGTACTCATAGGCTCGATAATCGTGAAGTCCGTGGGGTTAAATCTGCTTGTTTACTGCCTTGGAAAAAGGTGGGTTAACAATAAAATAAATTACATATTTCTATCTGCTTCATAAAAAGCATTAAGCTCATGAATCTGTTCATTTGTGAGCCATTTTCTTGCAAGCTTGCTTTTTTGAACCAATATCTTTGCTTCTACTTTTACTTCAGTTCTATCATGATCAGATTCTGTGCTTTAGTCTGATATATTTTCAGCTTGAGGAGCTTTTTCATCTTTTTTGTCAACTTTCTTTTATCTGATTTCTTTCGGTATTGTCTTTTTTTATAAGTTGGATATTGAAAATCTGGATCTTTATTCATTCTTTCTGGTTCTTTTTTACTCTTTTTGTGAGTGAAGGAGAAACTTTTGTTTTTTTTTCTTTTTGACCTTTTCTCCTCATTTTAAGCTTGATTTTGAAATCTGCAGCCACTTTTTGTTAAATGTTTTCTTATTCCTATGTTAATTTTTGACTGCTTTCTTGGCTCTCGCTTAAAGTTGTTAGTAAGAAGAATGTTGGGTAGCTAATCCTGATTTGTCTTTCTTTTTATCATCTGTTACAATTGTATATTTCGTATATGATAAATATTTGAGATATAATATTTTATACAAAAAATGAATTTTGTTTTAAAATATATACCTTTCATTTTTTTGCACTATTTTTTCTTGATTTCCTTCTACAGTCAAAGCTGCTTGGTGTACTATGTTTGTTTTGACTTGTTTTTCTTGAATTTCTGTAATAAATTTACCATTAGTGTTTGGTTATTAATTGACATAAGGAAATATTTTATTTATAATGAACATATTTTCTGAAAATAATTATTTTTTCAAATTTTTGGGAAATATTTATATGACAAATATTAATATGGCAAATACTTGATGTAAAAGTTTCATATATTTGGATATTATTCCTTTGAACATGATGATGTCATTTTTTTCCTTTTATTTTGTCTCTACACCACCAAAACTTTCTTTATTCATCTTAAACTCTTTTGATATTTCACTTGATTTGATAAAAAATTCCATATGTTAAATATTTTGTTTGCTAGCACATAGCTGGCAAAAAATTGCCAATTATGTATTTTATAGTAATTTGTAAACATTTACCTTTTTCTGTTCTTTCTTTTCTCCAGTACTCTAATTTTCTTCATCCCCTTTTATTGTCTCTGGTATGACAGTTATTTCATCTTCGCTTGTTGTCTGGTCATCGGTGTCTTCATCATTATCATTTTTATTATCATCATCTATATAATTATTGTCCTTTTCATTTTTATTATTATCTTCTTTAGTTTTCCTTTCCTTTTCTTCATCATCAGTGGTATCATCATCTTTATTTTGATCAACACTATCATCAATTTTACTTTCATCACTATTACATTTGCTTTCAGCTACACCATCACCTTTGCTTTCCTCTACACCATCATCGTCCCCATCTTTACTTTCCTTAGCACCATTACCATCTTTATCATCATCACCTTCAGCTTTGCTTTCAACTGCACCATCACTATCATTATCACCATCTTTAGGTTCATTAGTACCATTACCATCTTTATCATCATCACCATCATTTTTGCCTTTATCAGCGCCATCACCTTCACCTTCTTTATCTTCATTAGGACCATCATCATCAGCATCTTTACCTTCATCATCAGCATCATCATCTTTGCCTTCTTCAGTACCATCACCTTCAGCATCTTTATCTTTGTCAACCCCATCACTATCTTTGCGTTCATCTTCATCATCTTCATTATGGACATCATCATCTTTACCTTCTTCGTCAACAACATCACTAGCAATGTGAATTGCTTTATCGTCATTATCAACATCAACATCTTTTGTTTGATCATTATCATCTTCGTCGCCATTATCATCTTCTATCCTTATCATTTTCTTCTTTTTCCCTCATTTATTTCAAATCTTTATTTTCTTTTTTCAACGGTGTTAGTCGCTAGCATAGGATCGAAGATGACCAATAGTAATAACAATGTAAATGCAGTGGAAATAGTAAAGTAGATCACACAGTCGATTTTATACTGGGTCAGAGCTCCCGTCCTACGTCCATCCCGAAGCTCCTCTTTGGAATTTCCTTTAACTAGTTACCCTCACTTCACCTAGAGGAACAGGTTTATAGACTCCGCCTGAACAACCGAACACGACTTCAACAACAATTACAAGTAGTGTAACAAATGATACTTTCTGACACAGCGTATCTTGAATACAAAATGTCACTTTGATGTACAATAACTCCTATAACCAAACCAAATGATATTCAGTGGAGGTGTAGAGGCTGACTAGAGTATGAGATATGGTGATGAAGCAAACTAGTCGAAATCTCTGAATTAGATGAATTTCTTGGAACTAGGAGAATTGCTTTAGGAATTGAGAGTTTAGGAGTAGAAATTAAAGCATAGAGTTGTGTTTCATTATGTTTTGATTCAAGAATGGTTAGAGGATTATATAGTTGTTATAGGGATGTCAATGTAGGGGTGCAACCTTCCAAATTCGCCATTGATGAAGAGAAGTGGCTGTAGGAGCGAAGAGATGCAATTCTATAGTGAAAAGACACGAAGGTACCAATTCAAAAAAATAGCCGTTTTTGTACTAGCTCGGTCGACTGAGGACCAAATTCAGTCGGCTGAAAGTGGCCAATTTTGGTCCAGAGAGCAGGACTTTATTCAGTAGGCTATTTTTTTATAAGTTAGTCGACTTAGGCTAGTTCAGTAGACTGAGCAAGGGTTTCAGTCGACTGAATAAGCATAATGTCCAAAGCTTGCTTAGTTTAATGGTAAAAGCATGTGCTCATTTCTCAGCCCACTTGGGTTCGAGCCCTAGCTTCGCATACTTTTAGCAAATTTATTTTTCATCTCTTCCATCATCGTTTTGACGTAAAATAACTTGATAAACACGTTAGTAGCATTGTTGTATGGTTGTTATCATCAAAACACCATATATATGGTTCTTTCATTCTCCCTCCTTTGATGATGACAACCACACAACTTTATAATATAAAATAATAGCTCACCCTAAATTTATGTTATATATAATAAATTTATTTCCCTTAACTTTATATAAATGCCAATATAAAATATGTAAAGCACAGGTTCTTCTCCCCCTTTGTCATCAACAAAAAAGAATAAATACGTAAGCATATTATATTTTAAAGACTCCCCCTAAATATGATATTTCTCTTAAGAAATGATTCTATGTATTTTTCCTATAAATGTATACAATTTTTCTCTCGAAAAAGAGATAAGAAGTATCATAGATAAGTTAAATAATTTAATATTAATGCAAGGTGATGGGTATCGAATATATATGTAAGCAGAATGATACTCATTTTTTTAAAATTATAGGGTTTATGACTTAGGAAACCATATCCAGTTGGATGTGGTTGATCCCTTAAAAATATAATTTTAATTATTAATTATAGTGTCATAATAATTGCTAATGTATGATTGCCTATCATGATCTGTTACATTAGCAGGAACCCATATATCAATATTAATTGTCATTGATTTAGTATTCAAAGGATTTTTTCTATTTCTAAGCATAATACTATCATGACATGGATTGGTTTTAGAACTATCTCTACTTTTAGTACTAGCATTAAAATGTGTATACATGAATGCATATTTAGTACTTTTTCTACAATTATCTTGTTTATAGTCTAGACCAGTTCTATTATTGTGAGCTTTTCTATTAGTAGTTAAGGAAGATGAATCATCTTTTTCTCCATTAAAATTTGTGATTTTCTCATTTAATTTATCAAAACAGCTTTGGAATCAAAAAATTCTTTTTGCAACATGATTTTATTATCTTTTAAAAATTCACATTATTTTAATTAATTCTAGATTCTTATCATTTAAAGACCTATTCTCTTTTTCAAGAGACAAAAGTTTAGAATTAGAAACATTTAAAGAATTTTCCAAAAATATATTTTTATTTTGCAAAACTTCGATTTCCTTTAAAGAATTAGTATATTTATCATTTAGGTGCTCATTATCATTAATAGAAAATCTTTTTGTAAAATAAGTTTTTCCAATGTATTTTGAAAAATTTCAGTTTGTTTTACTAAAACTTATTTTCTTCCATTAAAATACTAATTTTACACTCACAATCATCTACTTTAGCTAAAGCAATAGAATTGAGCTTTAGTGATGCTTTAAAATCTTTTAATAACTTCTCATGTGTTTGTAAAAGATCACTATATATAGAATCTAAGCGTATTGATTTTGATCTGAGATTAGCAACATAGCACATGTACCTTGATTCTATAAATTGTTGCTCGCTTCCAAAAAAATTCTTTTCAAATGTCTTTGAGCTCTGACTGGATCTTATATTTCTAGCCATTATTCTATGATATTATGACGATCGATAGAATTCTAGGCTCTGATACCACTTGTTAGTCGCTATGCACAAGATCGAAGATGACCAATAGTAATAAACAATGTAAATGCAACGGAAATAGTAAAGTAGATCACACGGTCGATTTTATACTGGTTCAGAGCTCCCGTCCTACATCCAGTCTCGAAGCTCCTTTTCGGAATTCCCTTTAACTAGTTACCCTCACTTCACCCGGAGGAACAGGTTTACAGACTCTGCCTGAACAACCGAATATGACTTCAACAACAATTACAAGCAGTATAGCAAATGTTACTTTCTGACACAGTGTATCTTGATGTACAAAATGTCACTTTGATGTGCGATAACTCCTATGCCAAAACCAAATGATATTCATTGAAGGTGTAGAGGCAAAGGAGTTTATTCGACTAGAGTATGGGATATAAAGATGAAGCAAACTAGTCGAAATCTCTGAAGTAGATGAATTTCTTGGAACTCGGAGAATTGCTTTAGGAATTGAGAGTTTTGGAGTGGAAATTAAAGCATATAGTTGTGTTTCAATGTGTTTTGATTTAGGATTGATTAGGGGATTACATAGTTGTTGTAGGGATGTCAATGTAGGGGTGCAACCTTCCAAATTCGCTATTGATGAAGAGAAGTGGCTACAAGAGCGAAGAGATGCAACTTTTGGAGCGAAGAGACATGAAGGCACCAATTCAAAAAAATACTCGTTTTTGTACTAGCTTAATTGACTGAGGACCAAATTCAGTCGACTAAAATTAGCCAATTTTGGTCCAGGGAGCAGGGCTAGATTCAGTAGGCTGTTTTTTTATAAGTTAGTCGACTTAGGCTGGTTCAGTCGATGTAGCAATGGTTTTAGTCGACTGAATAAACATAATTTCTAAAAGCTTATGTAGTTCAGTGGTAAAAGTAGGGCTGTCAATTTCCAGCACGACCTGAAGATTACATGGAAATTAGCAAGTTAACCCAACCCGGTTAAGTGAGAGGGTCATTTTCGGGTCAACTCGAATTTGACCCGTTTATAAACGGGTGGGTTTCGGGTTGACCCATGAACTTGAATTTGACCCGTTTATACTTATATGGGTTGACCTGACCCGATTATAACCCGACCCGTGAACCCCAATTTGACCCGTTTATATCCCGTTTACGACCCGTTTATAACCCATTTATACCTTATACGGGTTGACCCGACCCGTTAACCCAAATTTGACTTGTTTATAACCCGTTTACGACCCGTTTATAACCCATTTATACCTTATACTAGTTGACCCGACCCGTTTACGACCCGACCCGTTTATAATCGGGTTACACGGGTCGGGTCGGGTCAACCCATTTATAATCAGGTCAGGTTTGGGTTGAGCTATTTCTGACCTGTTTAATGAACGGGTTGACTCGACCCATTTAAAATCAACCCGAACTCGACTTGACCCGACCCGACCCATTGACAGCCCTAGGTAAAAGCATGTGCTCATCTCTCAGCCCACCCGGGTTCGAGTCCCAGCTTCGCATATTTTTAGCCAATTTATTTTTCATCTTTTCGTTCATCATTTTGACCTAAAATAACTTAATAAACATATTAGTAGCATTTTTATATGGTTGTTATCATCAAAAAACCATATATATGGTTCTTTCAAGCAGCATGTTTTCTTTTTTTAGAGCTGCATTCTCGATTTCTGTTTCTTCATTTTATATCCTTCAGTTGTTTTTTGATTTTTTCATATTTTTGATCGACAACTATTATCCAGTCTTTTGTCCTGGCTATATTCAGACTGACTAGATAAGTTAGCCCCAACGATTATCAAGGCAAGTAACCAGAGAGATGATCTTAGGGTCTAGGAACCAAGTACGGACAAGACCATGAGACGACAGTCAAACAAACTTAGAAGTGCAACACCCTGGAATACGCTAAGTATGGATCGGTGCTCCACCCTACATAGGGGATTAATACCAATCCCTAGGGGTACACCCAAAGTGGCCCCCACTTCTATAGCACTCTTCTCTATCTATATAGAGCCTAATTTAAATATTGTTCCAGAATCTTATACGTTGTATTGACAATCTCCATATGCATTCTAAAGCAGCAATTCAGCCTTCTATAGATCCATCGGTTGGACTAAAAAACACCTAGGCGACTATGCAAAACAACATTGAAAACTCAAAGCCAACATCAAGACAAGCCAACACAAGAAGTAGCAGATCCCATACCTTTGTTTATTGGGATCGGTGCCGATTCCCCTTATAGGGATCGGTACCGTTCCCCAACCGTAGAGGATCTGGGGCCGAGATTTTTTTGGAGGACTTTGTCTTCATGAGGAGATTTTGTGGGAGATATATCAGCAAGATATTTGGTCGCCTACCCCTATAAATACAAAAGGCATGGTACATTCTAAGGATCTTTACACTACCATTATGCTCTTACTCTCTTGTATTCAAGGATATATTCCGATCCCACTCTCTTGTAATCACAAAAAACAAGTGTAAAAGCAATAAAATCATTCAAGTGGATGTAGGCCAAGATTGTCGAACCACTATAAATTTGTATGTGCTTGTTTTCTAACTAATTTCCTTGATTTTTCATTTACTTTCTTCATTTTGTCTCTACTACTTCCTTTTATGGGTGTTTGTACCAATTTTGGTTCAAACATTTTGGTGCTTTCAATGAGAACGAGAATCTTAGGCCATTTGGATTCATCATCTACTATTGGATTTCCCATATCCAAGAGATAGATCCAATTTCCCTACCTTTCAATCCTACAACTCAGATTTCCAAAGACCTACTAGAAGCTTTCTGTCATGGCCCTACCAAGGAATCAAACACGCACTATCACAACCAGAGCTACCATTAACGATACTGAGAATCAGAATACCCAACATGGAAATGAAGCTAACCAGCCTGAGCAAATGGAGATCTAGACTCAAACTGATGTTGTGACCAGAGTGGATGATAGGATGATGAAGTAGATGGAAGACAGATTCCACGCTAGTCAACAGGAGATGAATCAAACGATGCAGCAGAGCCTGAGGCTGCCGCATGAGCTGACTCAAAACAACCATAGATGGAGTAGAAGGGATTCTAGCTCAAAGTCAGAGAGTTCTTCCTCATTCGAGAAAAGGCGCAGGGATATAAGGCAGAAGTGGACCCAAAATACTACTGAAGCATCATACCAGGGGAGAGCACCGACCCAGGGTGCAAGTTTAAGGATCAGTTCCGAATCGTATTTTGGTGGGCCCAATGCTCAACTGTTTGAAGGCGACATGGATGTGGTCATTGGATGTGATGTTGATGTTCATAATGTGGAGTTTCGGGCTACTGTTGACGATACAACTCATAGAAATCAAACTGGGGGAACTGCTAGATGAATGGATCCCTCGGAGTTAGGGAGCCTAGGTATCGAGCACCTTCTCGAGAGCGTTCGCTAGGTCGAACACTCGGGACATGACCCGATTACTGCCGTTCAGTCAAACCTATTGACTCAGACTATCTAGAAGATATGATTAGGAGATTGGTGAGTGAAATCTTTTTTTGAACCAATGATGAAGTGCGAGTCAAAACCTGTTCATAGAGGTCATTCTTTGCACAAGATATTCCCAGAGATTTAATATGCCAACAATGCCATTGTATGGAGGAAATATGGATCCTAGGAAATACTTATGAGATATGAATGGCACATGGATTCAGTTAGAGCTTCAGATGCTATGATGTGCCATTGTTTCCTAATTTTCATAAGGGGTGGCTACGATGTAGTTCACTCAACTTCCATCGAACTCCATATCATCTTTCGCTGAGCTGTCATGAAAGTTCATGAATCAGTTCCATTTACACGCTTCACATTCGAAGCATGTGATGGCACTATCCAAAACATTTATCAAACTGAAGGAGAGTCATCGAGGGACGTTTTAAATCGGTTCCACACGCTTACAATAGACTGGATTCTAAGGAAGACATGGTATTGATGGCGCTATGCAAGGGAGTTTACCATGACTCGGATTTTGGAGACTAGTTAGAAAGGAAGCAACTATCGACAATGAAAGCTTTTATAGGAAAGCTAATGAATATTTACGTTCGGAGGATGCGTGAAAGTGTCCACGAAGGACCATTGATGGAAATTCAGATGATGTAATACAAGGTAACGTCATTGTAAAGAAAACTGGAGAAAATTCCAGGGATGTAAACGTGAAGGTTGCAAATCAGAATGAAGGTCAGAAACAGAACAATGATGGGGCCAAGAAGCGTAAGCCAAATAATCGAAATCGTTTCTGCACTCCGAAATACAACAATTACACTGAACTGAACAACTTGATAGAGAAAATTTATCTGGCTACTCAAAATAATGAACCATATAGGAAGCCGACTTCCAAGGAGTCAACCGAGCAGGAAAGGAAGTCGGGCAAGTTCTACAGACTCCATGAGACTCGTGGTCATAAGACCAATGAGTGCAGGCACTTGCGCGACATGATTAGAAAAAGAAACTGCAACAGTATGTGAAAGCCCCGTAGGGTGGCGGGCAAGAAATTTCTAACCCCTCGGGTCATCTTCCCAGCAGGGGCAAGCCCAACTTGGTGCTAATCCACCCCGGCAGCCAGAGAGACGTTTGGTGATTAACACAATCATCGGTGGGCTACATCCTGTCGATAAAAGATTTTTGGAAATGATTGGATGCATTGGATCTATAAAACATGCTAAGAAAGAAAGTTTCTATGCTATTGAGGATGGAGCACCGATGAAATAATATTGGACCATGACAGACGATATTATTTTCCGAAATAGAGATGCTGATGGAGTGGAAGCTCCGACGATCGACCCGCTCATGATTTCAACCACGATTAGTCCTGCTGTTGTACGAAAGGTGCTTGTTGACTGCGGGAGTTCAATCAATATCTTATTTAAGAAAGCTTATGATCAAATTATGTTGGAGGAGAAAGATTTAAAGCCTTGTAGGTCTCGAATACAGGGGTTCAATGGGATGGCTACTAAGCCATAGGATTTATTGAATTACCGGTGGTACTTGGTGGGGGCGACCGCCAGCGAGTGCGGGTCATGCCTTTTTTGGTGTTGGATATACATTCTTCTTATAACGCATTTTTGGGCCGACCGACCCTAGCTGAATTTAGAGCGGTCATTGCTCCCTGGTGTTTAACTATGAAGTTCCCTATAGGCAATGGAGTGGGAATTGTGCATGATGATCAGGTGGTTGGCCGTGAATGCCGTATTGCCGAGCTAAAGTAGGCAAGGCGAAAGGAGAAAGGAAACAATGTAGATGGGCCCTTTGCATAATGGCTTTGGACGCATAGCAACTAAGCCTAAGCCCCGGCTTGGGCAGACTAGTTGGCTCTACAATGATATGGATCGACAAAAAGAACTAGAAGGTGGACGAGCAGCTCATGCCGAGTTGATGATCACTGTTCCAGTTAGTAGGGAAGATTCAAGCAAAGTCTTAAAGGTTGGATCTCAGCTCGGCGCTAATGTGATGAAGGAGTTGGTTGGATTTCTTTGGGCAAACCTGGATGTGTTTACCTAGACACGCTCAGATATGTGTTGGATGTCACCCGAGATAGTGAGCCATTGCATTAAATAGCAATCCTAAATGTGTTCCTGCAAAATAGAAATGCCAGCGCCTGGGTCCGAAGAGATCCTCTACACTCAAAGAAGAAGTGGATAAGCTGAAGGACAATGGACTTTGGATACAATCAAATCCCGATGCATGTCTCGGGTTAGTAACACACTAGCTTCATTATCGACCTTGAACTCTACTGCTATATGGTCATGCCCTTTGGATTAATGAATGCAGGAGCGACTTACCAAAGACTCATGAACTGGATGTTTAAAGACTAGATTGGATGATCGATGGAAGTTTACATGGACGACATGCTTGTGAAGTCATTGCGTTTGAGAGACTATGTTGATGATCTAGTAGAGATGTTTGGTGTCCTCTGGAAATACGGGATAAAGCTCAATCCTTTGAAATTCTCTTTCGGCGTTGCGTCAGCGAAGTTCTTGGGCTTCACTGTCAACCCCCCGGGATTGAAGCCAATCTAGAAAAGATCAAGGCTTTGAGAGAGATCGAAGCCCCAAAGACGATCAAGGAGGTCCAAAGCTTAAATGGGAAGGTCCTCGCCCTAAGCCATTTCATCTCTAGAGCTACTGAAAAGTGCATCCCCTTCTTCAAAGTGATCAAGAAAGGAAAGAGAAACTTCAAGTGGAATCAAGATTGCAAAGACGCATTCTAGGCTCTGGTGAATCACTTAGAGAGACCTCACATTCTCTCAAAACCCTTGGATGATGAGGATTTGTTCTTATACCTAGGAGTGTCGGTGCATACCTTGAGCGCCGCACTTGTACGTGAGGAATCTCGCTTTTAACTGTCGGTCTACTGTATCGGCAAGAGGTTGACAGAAGCATAAAGAAACTATCCGAGACTGGAAAAGCTTGCTTACTGCCTGTTGATTGCTTCCAAAACACCCTTCCCCTATTTCCACGCCCATCCGATCAATGTCCTCACTGACCAGCCTTTACGACAAGTCTTTAAACTACCTGAGAATTTTGGAAGGCTGTTGAAATGGAACATCGAATTGAGTCAATACGATATCACCTATCACCCTTAGAGAGCAATCCAAGTTCTGGTCCTAATGGATTTCATAGCTGAATTTACTGCACGAGATGATCCTCCGAAGAGTAGTGGAGAAAAAGAAGTTGATGGAAGATGTACACGGATGGTGCATCTAATGACCGGTGTTTCGGTGTTGAAGTCATACTTGTTATTCTCAAAGAATACCCAATCAGTTACACCTTAAAACTCGACTTTCCGACGATAAACAACAAAGCTGAATATAAGGCCTTGATTGCAGGATTCAAAATCGTGAAGGAACTGGGAATAAAGACTTTGCATATTTGCTATGACACCCAGCTAGTGGTATGCCAGGTTCGAAAAGAGTATCGGGCAAAGGAAGTAAGGTTAGCTCATCATCTAAACCGGGTTCTTTAGCTGCATGATGACTTTGAATACTATACGATAGAGCATATTCCCAGAGACCGGAATGAGAAGGTAGATTCATTAGCTAAGTTGGCTAGTTCTAGAGATGTGCAGCTTATGAGCTTGGTTCCGATGGAAGTACTTTCTGCCCGAGCATCGACCAGATAGATGTTGATTGGATCTTGGAGACTAAACCTGAAAGGAAGTCATGGATGACTCCGATTCAGAATTATTTGCAAAGATTGATCCTTTCGAAGAGAAGGAATGAATGACAAAAAATCTTTCACCAAGATTCAAGATACATCATGTAAGAAGGATTACTGTACAGGAAGGATTTCCCTATCCCTATGCTTTGGTATGTCGCTCATGATGAAGCCAAACAAGTCCAAGAGAAGTTCACGAAGGGGCTTGTGGCGACTATACTGAGCGGGCAAACCTTAGCGAAGAAAATTCTTCGATATAGATATTTTTGGCCAAGGGTCAACCGAGACGTAGTTGATAAACCCGAAGGTCTGCGAAGTTCCAAATATTAGCTAAAATTCTGAGAGCCCGGCTGACGAAAATTACTCAAATGGTCAGTCCTTGACCGTTTACAGTTTGGGGCATTGATATCATCGGTGTTTTGCTAATATCTAAAGGTGGCACGAAGTATGACATCATAACGGTTGATTACTTTACCAAATGGGCTGAGGCAAAACCAGTGGCCACTATTACCACGAAGAAAGTGATCAACTTTGTAGTTTGAAATATTATCTATCGTTTTGGAGTTCCACAGGCAATCATTACCGATAATGGGACCCAATTCAACAGCACGAAGTTCAAGGATTTATGCCATCGAATCACATAGAAAAGCTGAATTGAGAGCAGCTGCACATAGATACCAAGTCGCTCGATATTACAATACCAAAGTCAAGAGTTGAACCTTTGAAATCAACGATATGGTCCTTAAACGAATCTTCCCTGGCCTTAAGAGCTTGGGCCCAAGTTGGGAAGGTCTGTACGTACTAGAGGAAAAGCTTGGAGAAGGCACTTTCAAGTTGGCAACTGTGGATATGATATCACTCCCGAGGGCATGGAATAGCGAGCACCTGCGACGCTATTTCACTTAGAAACAAACTTGTAAATAATTGGATAGAGCCGTGTAATAAGACATATTCTCTCATTTTCCATCTTCTATGAAATAAAATAGGTTTTCCTACCCGAAAATCTATCTCCCCATTACTTAAGAGTTGTGATTTGACCGACTCAAGTGAATTTGCATATGATTAATGCAGGTGTTCAGGTACCCGGAGATAGGTGTCGATCAAACTTCTAAGGCCTATGATCAGGCCCATGAAGTCCCTTTTGGTGTTCGGAGATTAATGCCAACCAACTCTTGCCTTCGGATTGAGGACATGAGAATAAAATTCAGCCGAACATGACATGATTGTCTGCACAACAACTCTTGCCTTCGGATTGGGGGTAGGAGTGTAGACTAAACGGACGTGACCCAACCGTTCATTAGCCAACTCTTGTCTACCGGAGGCAAAAATATAAACCTAAATCGGATATGATAGGACCATCCGCAAACCAACTCTTGCCTTCGGATTGAGGGTAGGAGTATAAAATAAACCGGACACGATATGGTCATCCGTACGCAAATTCTTGCCTTCGAATTGAGGGTAGGAGTATAAACTAAACTGGACACGATATGACCATCTGTACACTTACCCTTACCTTTGGATTGGGGGTAGGAGTATAAACCAAAGTGGATGTGATAAGATTGTCCAACTCTTAACCTCTTGCCCGGAGTAGGCAAAATGGAAGATCCATACCTGAAGTAAGGAGGGACTTAACTTACAAGCCTTCAATCAAGGCTAGGAGTTAGGCATGATTGGGTGTAAACATCCTGGATGAGGATGTGCGGACTACCACCCTAAGTGGTTGACTTAACTAGAACCCGAAGTTTGGTGCGACCAAAAATTATTATCATGAAAGGATACTTAAGTCACTAATTCTAAGTGACTAACCCTAACTAATACCTAGCGTTTGGCATTTCAATTATTACCTTACGTTCATTAGGACAGTGAAAGGCCGGTGAACTATGAAATGGGCTAAGGACTTAGTCTAAAAACAATCTTTGAAGGAGATAAACATTAAGTACATTGAATGGAAAGCGTATTTCTTAAGTACTTAGGAAAATCCAAACAAAGAATTGATGAAGCCAAAAACTTTTATTATTCACATAAAATTCAAAAGCTAGGTACAAGTATTATCAACACTAGAAACAAAAGGCAAAAGCGTGGGTCGAACCTACACTCCACCGGCCAAACAAAACAAAAGCAGGGAACTAGAAAAGCCTAAGTACCGCTATATATTCAAAAGGCACAAAGAAGACAATCAATCACTTCTTGAGCCTCTTCTTTCTTTCTTTCATCTCTTTCTTCTCCACAGAAGAAGGCGCGCAGGATCCCTCAGTCTATTTTCTTGTTCTTCCCCCAACTTTGGTTGGAGTACTCTGCAATGAAATGACATGCACACTTTAGGCACTTTCAAGTGGAGAAACGGAGGCTGGGGTACTCTGTAAGGATCTGATAGGTAAGCTCTGAGCACTATCGGGTAGAGGAATATAGACTGGAGTGTAAATGATCTGTTCAAGCAAAGCAATGGATAAAGGAGGAGGAATGACTTCCAACCTCTCTTGTTTGATCTATATGGCAAGGAGGATATCTATCCCGAGTTTCTACTCATGTCTGACCATGGTGCAACCTGATGAAGACTCAGAAACCTTGGTGATGATCACATCCACATCAATCTGAGCACCTTGGGTCCTATCGGTTTCTTCATTCGATAGAGCATCAATCTCCCGCTTGTTTAGGCCAGGAGTCTCTTCAACCGGAGCACTAGGAATCATTGTCAAAGCTATAACTGTTACTGACTCTGTCACAGGCACTTGTTTCCCCGGTCGGGAATCTTTAGGAGAAAGTGGGGCGATTATAGGCTGATCTGAAGCCAGAGAGACATGAACAGAGAGGTTAGTGACGTTGATCTGTGACATGTCAACTCTTTGAAATACAGGAGAGGTTAAGGGGATACCTTCTTCAGTCTAGAGCTCTGCATGAGCTGGAGAGCCATCAGAGGCTTCCTCCAGAATAGGAGAGAGAACATGAGATTTTCAAATCTGAGGTCTCTTCGGATCATACCTCAAATCAATGCTAGAGTTAGGAGCAGCTTGAGTCCCAAGAGCTTTACTAGTTGAAGCATCATGCTGTGCTGGTCTAGAACCTTCGCCTATTTCCTTTTTCATGGTTATGGCAAGTTCTGCATGGATAAGAAGTAGGTCGTCGTTTAAAATCTAAGGCTCATATTTCACCAGGATCTTCTTCTCTAACTATTCTCGATCCACATCAACGCTTTGGAGAAATTCTTTCTCTTCCTTAATGATCTGTTCCCATATGCACACAAGGAGTCTGGGATAATCAACTTTAAGCCACTTTAAATTTCTAAACTTGAGCCCATAGGCATTGTATTGAGTAAGCAACGGCTCTAACCTCTTCATGACCCATTCCTCTGCCCACTCATTGAGTTTGGTCTTCAGCTCAGCCGCATTCCTTCTGGCTACATTTCTTTCGAGTACCAACTCATGATTTCGGTGATGCGCCTGCTCTATTTCGTTAAGATGCTTTGATTTTTTAGCTTCGAGAGCTTTGATAGCCTCCTCCGCTTTCTTCTTTGCTTTAGCCTAGGATTTTCTCAAATTCTCGACCTCAACATCATGGGTGGCTATGATTCTTTTATTATAGGCCTCGATAAGCTATGATTCTCGATCTCCTGCATCCGCTCTCGAGACCACAGAAATCTTCTCGGAAACTCATTCCCACTCGTTATACTGGTGGTGAATGTCGGTCATGCAGCCCATGGTCCTTTCTTGGACTTCCATTGGAACTCTCTTTAGGTAAGACACGAACATAAGCCCATACAAAATAGACGTTTGGGAATTGATCCTAAGTTCGGTCATACGAGTGTTGGCTGCAAGCTGTTCTGCTGTATCGACCGAAGTGATAATAGTCTCTTTGCCAGGCCTTTGATGAGGAGTTTCAGAACCATCTTTATGATGTTCGTGCTCGGAAGACCGACTGGAATGAGATAGTGTTGTGGGCTATAAAGGAATGGAGGTAAGAGGTGGAGATCGAGAAGCGTCAGCCAGTGGAATCTCATAACAACGATCAGGTTGCCTATTCGGACCTCTAGTAGGAGGTGATCTGGATCTAGGCCAGTGCTTAGAAGCATAATTGTGCGAAGAACGATACCTATCATAACTACCCTTGTCTCGGTCATCTCTATAACAGCTAGAGCAGTGGCTTGAATCATAATCTCGACACTTCCTTGGTGGAACGAACTCGATCGGGGCCTTTGAGCAAGATATGCTTTCTCCTCTAAGGATCGGTGCGTATACTTTCTCTTCTCCATAGAACCTGCAAAGGAAATAGGAACGAGTTAGATTTGACAAAAAAGGATACGAGTCAAGTGCGAGTGTCATGAAGTGCATGTGCAAGTGAGTGTCCTAGTATCCCTTCGAAGGACCATGTAATGGAGCCTTGTTCATAGGAGTAATCTCTCCCACACTAGCAGGAATGGTGTCATCATCGAAACGAAGAGGAGAACCCTCTAAGCTCATGTTTCCTATATCAAAGAAACCAAACTTAGTAGGAATTTGTACCATATTTAATAATGTATCCACAGAAGGAAGAGACGGAGTCTGCTCTGCTGTTGTAACTGGTGGAGGCTATTTAGAAATTTGCACTTTACGAAGCTTAACAACGAGCTTCCCCCTAGATGCAAGTGGTTGCTCATCTTAAGACTGTTTAGCCATTGGTTTATGACTTGAATGTAAGTCATCATTGCCAGCCTCATTTCCACTACCTACTATTTCCCCTTCCTCGACGTTGCCTTGAGCCTCCACGATTTCCTGGCTAGGGACTGGGGGCACATCAGGGCCGACGTAACCTGCTTCTGGCTAAATACGGCTACCTACTACTACTTCATCATCATCCCCGGCCTGGCTGGTGCTATGATGCTCTTCTAGCAAGTTGAAGACCAAGAGATGCTCATCCATAATAAGGGACCCGATCTCCCTATCTTCGTCTAGAACGTTTCTGAGTGTTGTAACGGCGGTTTGATAAACATCGCCACGGGTCTCAAAGGAACATCTGAATGATTCAGAAAATTGTGTTAGTTAGAATATGACTTGACTAAAGCTTTCATGCTATAGTTTTAAAAAGCACTTACATCCTACTAACCATTGCTATGCAAACCTGGGTGGAAAGCACACATAAAATCATTCACTTTTAAAATATCTAAGCTTATTCCAAGCACCGGCCATAACCTGACAACCACTGACTAGCTCAAGATAAGTGAATGATAGACTTCCTTTTCGTCGCTTGAAGCTGTAAATAAATCGAATATCTTCTTTAGTCGGCGCACGATTTAAGAATTCAAGGAAAACCATGTATGTGCCTTGGAGAAATGCGTAGCTGTTTGGATGCAGTTGAGCTGGAGCAAGTCTCATAAAATGGAGAATTCGACGGATGAATGGATTAAATGGCGGTACACCTCCAATTAGGCGCATATACTTGTTACAAGCAGTATACCCTTCTATAGGAAGATGAGCCCTTTGGTCAATAGATAGGACCAATTCATCATCATATAGGATTTCATGCTTAATGCAAATTCGACGAATAGTTGCCTTGTTAACTTTCAAAGCAGTCGAATCCTCTGGATCTTCAAAGAATACGGCATCCTCAAGTGTATCAGGAGTTGGCTCTACAATATCATCTGCTCCTGGATCTAGAAAATTCCTTGGTGCACGATGTGAGCTTTCGGGCTATTTCGATTGTTCACCTAGGGTGAGTTAAGCAGAAAGTGTAGCTGAGCTCGACTCAGCATCTAATTCAACATATGTAGAGGCTTGATCACCAATCATTAAACCTAAATGCTTGGAGCATCTGGAACTTATAGCTATTAAACTTAGTAGATAATGATAGTTTGATGGATTAACCTATCCTCCTATGCTAAGTGTTGTCTAGTAAGGTGTGTGCAGTGTAGTGTTAAACAATACAGAACTATACAATAGTGATGACGAGATTCGAGAGTTCGACCGGAGTGACCGTCATCGCCGACCGTCCTAACTGGGTCTCACACCGATGGTTAAAGATAGGGATTTTGTCCAACTTCAAGGATCAACTATCGGCGTAAAGGAGCAAGTTATTTATAGTCAAGGCATATGCATATATTCAAGTTCAAGTCTGTATGAGCATGCATGTGCATTCAAGTTCAATTTCAAGATGGGTGTGCATGTCCAAGAGCACAAGGAAAGAATCACAAAATCTGCTTAAGTATGGGATCAGCATCGATCCCATACCAAGGGGATTTTGTCCCTTATGAAAATTCAACTCCTCCACCTCCGATAGTTGATCCCAAAACCTAAATCCAATTGCGTGAACCACTCCCCAAACTAAAATCGTCTACACCATACTCTAATTCGCCATCTACCTAAGATTAAAACCCACATATATGCAAAAGCGCAATTGAGTTCAAACAGCCTGGAAGTGAGTATTTGGTTCTGGTTCAATCTAATTTTGGGTATGGGATGATGAAATTAGATGGAGGATCGACCTATGGAAAAGGTGCAAGGAAGTAAGCAATCAACACGGTGACAGATTCGAGTGGAGTAGCCGAATTTGTCGAGCTCGAGCTGTAATGGCGACGTGAAGGATGTTTGGGTTTGGTGTGCAGAAATGAGCAAGTGAGAAGGAAGAGTCAAATATTTTGACTTATATACCCTATTGTGGCCCAACACTTTAATTCAAAGCAGCCAAGTCCATATAGGGTGAGGGATAGGTACCGACCCCCTACCCAGGGGATGGTACCGAATCCTACCCTTATTCGTTAAATGACAACAATGGATGCAATTTGACAAAACTTGGCAATGACCTATATCATATGAACATGCTTGGAAGCCAATGACAATAGTGCATACATGGACATGTGAGCACACATGAAACTTTAACTTTCGATTTCCTGAACTGATGAAAATAAAGTTCATACCTGGAACTTTCAGAAAAGAAACAAGTTCTGACAACTGAGGCCTACTAACTAGATCAACTAAGTCAATAAAGTTGAGTACAGAAAATCACCGAGAGAGTACATTTCAGTTTATAATGTCGGATACCGACATAATGTCATAACGGATCACTATGGACGTAACTTTTCACAGAAACATTTCAGAGGAAAGATAACGACCATTTAGAACACAGAGTGGAATCCTCCGCAGCGATCCTAACTTATCTCAATTCAAAGCGTGTTACGTTCAAAATGAGATGTACTTTATGGGGCAAGTGTTATCCAGCCTTTTGGCCTGGCTACATTCAGACTGACTAGATAAGTTAGACCCGACGATTATTAAGGAAAGCAACCTAGAGAGATGATCCTAGGGTCCAGGAACCAAGTATAGACAAGACTACAAGACGACAGTCGAACAAGCTTAGAAGTGCAACACCCTAGAATACACTAAGTATGGATCAGTGCTCCACCCAACATAGGGGATCGGTACTGATCCCTAGGGGTACACCTAAAGTGGCCCCCAATCCTATTGCACTCTACTCTATCTACATAGAGCTTGATTCAAGTGTTGTTCCAAAATTCCTATATGTTGTATTAGCAACTTCCGTATACAGTCTAAAGCAGCAATTCAACCTTTTATAGATCCATCGCTTGGACTAAAAAACACCTAGGCGACTATGCAAAACAAAATTATAAACTCAAAGCCAACATCAGGACGAGCCAATACAAGGATTCACATATCTCATACCTTTGTTTATATGGATCTGTACCGATTCCCCCTTATAGGGACCGGTACCGATCCCCAACCATAGGGGATCCGAGGACGAGATATTTTGGAGGACTTAGTCTTTATGAGGAGATTCTGTAGGAGAGATATCAGCGAGATATTTGATCGTCTACACCTATAAATACAGAAGGCATGGTTCATTTTAAGGATCTTTACGCTGCCATTACACCCTTACTCTCATGTATTCAAGTATCTATTCCAATCCCACTCTCTTGTAATCACAAAAAATAAGTGCAAAAGCGATAAAATCATTCAATTGGACGTAGGTCAAGATTGCCAAACCATTATAAATTTCTGTATGCTTGTTTTCTATCTGATTTCCTCTATTTTTCATTTACTTTCTTCATTTTATCTCTACTACTTCCTTTTCTGGTTGTTTGTACCAATTTTGGTTCAAATAACAACTAAAGCTTTTTCTTTAGGTGATTTAGCTTTAGAAGATTTTAGCTATTTTTACTTTCTTTGTTTATCTTTTTTCTTTCAAAATTAGATTTTTTTTTACTTTTTTCATAATTAAAATACCGGTTGAGATATTTAATTTGAAATTATTTTTAAATCTAATTACAAAATTGTCAAATATTTGTATTTGCTTAGCATGTATTGGGAAGGCAAATATTTCCCCGCCTAATACTTGTCGTTAACTTCTTTTAATAAAATTCCAGTGGTGTTGTTAGCAGATTTACCTTTTTTGTCAAGGAAGTACTTCATTTTCCTAGGAGTAACTTCCTATATGTCCATTTAGTAAAATTGGTTCATTTTGTTGATAACTTATTTTTGGAGCAATTATTTCTGTAATATCGCAGAACTGATACTGCACAAAGAGGTATTAAGTGTAAGTTTAGTTTATAATAGAAATTATAAAAGATAAAATGAGTTATTAGTTTTTACCAATAACGGGGTTACATATGCACATATTTTTCTTGGACTATCTTCATTTTTTCTCACTTGTTCCATCAAAATTTTCCTATTGTTGTTAGCCAAGAAAAAGTTTTCATTTGCTTCAACTTATAAACATATGGTAGTAGCACCAAAGGAAATGCCGAGTTTGGATTGGAGAACAAGTATTTCAAAATCAAAAACATGATAAGCAATCATGCAACATCGATTGTATTTTCTTTTCTTTTTTGCTTTTTAAAGCTAACTGGATGCATATTTCTATATCCTTTGCTTTGATCATTTTTGAATTGCTGAAGTATTTCTATTTGAAAGCTTTTATTTTGGAGTTCATGTCAGATTCCTTCAAATGAGATGCTATGTTGATTGTGATGCCTTCATTTGGGAATTCATAAATTGTTGTAATGTCACTTTCTTTTAGAATTACTCTTATGTCACCGAAATAAAAACAACTTTCTTTAATTGAAAAGGAATCTATAATCATATCTGTATGGGCTTATTCTTTTGATATGTCTTCAATTGTTTTAGCTTCTTCCAAGAACGGATTGATAATGTTGAAGAATGGATGTTTCTTCAAATAACACAACGTGTGCTTCTAGAAGTACCATTACTTTTGATAAATTTTCTACCAATGTATGGAAAAACTTAAAGCTACTTTTATAGCTTTTTGAATTATCTTTTGGCACTTTAATTTTTTGTTTCTTTGCATGTGTTTTTTTAGCACTTCTTTTTGTTGGTTTTTGTTATCTCCTAAGGGATGAAAGAACAACATCTTCTTCTGATGCTATATATTCTTCTTTTGGATTATCTTCTGATGCTATATATTCTAAAGATTTAGAAGTGGGAGTTGTTGAGGATTCAGATTTTAAGGATTCTGTGTTGTGTGATGATTTGGTTTTGTGAGAAGATTTAGGTAAATTTGCAAATTTCTCGACTTCAAATGGTAACTTTTTTTTTCATCCCGCAACTTTGTATCTTAGTCGTTGTACCTATAAATGTTTTTAAAATATCAAATTAGTGTCATATATGTATAATTAGTAAATATGGGAATGGCATATATTTTCCAGGAAAATATTTACCATTCCCATATTTGCTATACTCACTTCATCATTTAGTTAGACGCTAAAATTAGAATGTACCATCAATCAAAACTACATATAGATATATTTGATAGTTTTAGTACTTATAGTAGAAATATTATAATATTTCAAGCTGTTACTCATAATAATAACTTATGACAAATATTTGCCAAGTAAATAATTGCTCTTCTTCAATTTTCATTTCATTTTTTTAGTTTTTGCAGAATCTAGTGTTTCAATCTATCATGAACCAAGAGCATACATATCAAATATTTGCCATATATATATACAGTAATTAATATATACAACAAAATGTCAATTCATATTACCTTTTATATAACGACCGCCCTTTTCGATCCTCGGATGTCGACACTAATACATCCACGGTATTCACGTGTCGAGTTCCCAAGTGCCGAAAAGACCGATTGTTATGGTGAAAGAGAACGAAGAAAAGAAAAGGAACAAGGAAGCAGAGAATAAAAACATCAGAATCTCATAGCGGAATAACATATAATATCAAAAGATAATATATAATGTTACTCTAATATATATAGTATTTCAGAGTTACTAATCTAAGTACTATCATCAGCTTCAACAGTTATAAGAGTCTATCCTTATAATTGCTGGTAGATATACATAAGGTAATGCAGTAGAAATAAGAATACTATGGTAGGAAAACATCCAGCTCCTCTTCAAGAGCCTAAAACGTCCATAACTAAATCTAGAAATATACGTGGAGCTGACCCAAGCATTATAAGAAAATAATACCTGGATTGGTCAAGTAAACTAATGTGAGAAACTCAATCATATAGATTTTTTTAATATTTATAAAACCCTACAAAAATAAAGGTATCTTGTAAGACCATGTCGTAAATAAACATGTACAGGTTTTAACTTATGATAACCAAACTATTTCACAAGAAAATCTAGTGATATTATAATAATGTGAAACGGCTCGTCTTTTCAACCCCCGAATGTCGATACTAATACATCCACGGTATTCACGTGACGAGCACCTAAGTGGCATAATGAAAAAACGTTAGGGTGAAATAAAAAAGAAAAAGAAATGGACAAGAAAGAAGAGAACACAATATCAGAATCTCACTAGCGGAACGGTAATATATAACATCAAAGGAATAGTATAAAGGATTACTCCAATACTGAAACTTCGGAGTTACAAAACCTTAGTACTATCATCAGCCTGGACAGTTATAGTAACCTATCATCACAAATGTTGATATGTATAATATAGTAAGGAACCGAAAATAAGAATACTACGATAGGTGAAACATCCAGCTCGTCTTCGAGCTCCAAAGAACACCAATGAAAACTTGACTTTTTTAGACTACTCGAAAGGGTACGCGAGACATTTAAGAAAAGCAAAAACCAAGCATCCGACATATGTCTGTTATAAGAAACTTAAGAAATATATGTACAACATATAACATTACTTTTGAGACTGGATGGAATGCCATAACGGTTATCCCCTCAAAAGAACCACTCATCTAATATGTACATAAGGTGATATATTAGATAATGACTAGGGTGAAGAATATAAATATATAAAATAGCTGGAGTGGTTACATTCATTACATTCGATAACATATTAGGAGTACAATCATATCCAATAAGAAACGTTCACATATTGGATTTTCCATGGAGACCTCTCCGCTGGAGCCGGATCCAATCTCTTGCACAAGGGTCAGAAACTACCTCTGAGCGTCATATATCTCTAGATAAAATATACCATTAAGGAAAACATAACCAGTCCACGTCTAAATATATGATCCCAAACACCATCACTTCCCGTGCGCAACATCGATAAGCATACATTAGATATGGAGTGTAATATTCTATCGTGGGTCAGCCAAACCCCAAGCCATGCCATATTCTGTTTTCTATCATTTTCGATGTCGAGGTTACGTTCGGCATCTTTCACAGGAGTCTTCATCAATGGAATGGAATACGAATCCCTAATTGGATTCCCACATCTCGAACAGATCGCGAAACCACATATGGATTCCAGAATCTCGAGCAAATCCACTTGCAAGAGATAGAACACGTATCTCAGTCTTAAAATGGTATTCGATAAGTAAAATGTTTGCGCCAAAATTGGTCACAAACACCCAATAGTCGTTGAAAGCACCAGTTCGCAATCACAGATCACAAACATCAAATATGTAGAGAAATAAGTATGCAAATCACTCAGGAAACTCCATAAAAACAGTAAACGACAGAGGATTTATAGTGGTTCGGCGATCTTGCCTACGTCCACTCTGAAGTTTGATGATTTTATTGCTCGGTCGTTGAAGATTACAATTTCTTATAATGTATTACAACTGATTTTATGATCTAAGTCTGAATCTAAGATAGCAGTGGTGATTTGGAGTAAATCTGATAGGATCTGGGCGCTCTTTAGCTCTTAGAATTCTCCGACCTCTTTTTTGAATGACCAGGGGCTCTATTTATAGGTGTAGGAGGCTGATATTTCGCCTAAATTTCGGCGAGACTACTTCTGACACGTGTGGGGGCCCATGCGCCCGCATCCAGGAAATCTGGGCCCGCTTCGGGATCGATTCGACCCTTGGTTCGAATTAGGAATGGCAATGGGGCAGGTTGGGGTGGGTTTTTAGTTCCCCATACCCGTCCCGTATTTTTTAGACCTTGCCCCAGACCCACCCCGTAGACCCGGTGCGGGTCTGGAATTTTGTCCCGTACCCAGGACCCGTACGGGTCAGGGTAGACCCGACCCGCCCCAAGACCCGATGAGTCTCTATGTATTGATTCAAAATTATGTAGCAATGAGCATATATTTATTTGTTTATACTCGTTATCACCAAATATACATGAAATACAAATAACAATGTGTCTATGGGAAGTTAATAAAAATGATGTCTACAATAATAATTTAGAAAATATATACATACGTTATTGTATAATTATCAATGACGCAACTTAATACTCTAATTTTTTCTATAGATATTGACTGGGACATTTTAATATCCATTCTAGAATCACTTATATCTAAAAAGATTAATAAATCATTATAGTAATAAAGCGGTTTCATGAGATGTTAGTAGTGCGGGTCGGGTTGGGGCGGGTCGACCAAGCCCCGACCCGACCCTAGACCCGGAGTACTCAAGAACGGGTCACGGGTCTACCCGCCCCAATGACCCAATGGGGCGGGTTTTGACGGGCCAAAACAGGGGCGGGTCGACCGGGTTTGGACCCTAGACCCGCCCCATTGCCATCCCTAGTTCGAATCGATCAAGAAAGAGTCCAATCGAGCTGAAATTTGGTGTGGACATTCTTCAACATGTGCATAAGCTTCTGTGAAAATTTCATGGCATTTGGACTTGTAGATCTCGAGTTATGATCGATTCAAGATCGTATTTCTGGTTGACACGCTTGCTTCGAATCGATCCCTTCGAATCGATAGGGTCGAATCGATGGCTTGGTGAGCGAAGGTGTTGACGTGGCGCGTGCTTCTCGCATCGATCCGCTTTTTACTCCGAGTTGACTGGTTCGACTCCATGATTCTAGCCACTTTGACGTAGTGGATTCGAGGGAGCGGATTCGAAGAGATGCTCGTTCGTATCGATCGGGGTTCACCGTAGTTGATCGATACGAAGCCGTCTTAACCGGATGGATTCGAAGTAATTCCCCCCTGATGGATTCGAAGGAAGGTCACTTGGATGGGTACGAAGTGATTCATCTTCATGGATTCGAAGTGGCTCTCCTGGACAGATTCGAATGAATGCTTGTTGATGGTTACAAACCATGTGGAGTCGAACCGATGGATTCGATCATAGTGCTCACTGGTGGACACAAAGTAGATGGAGTCGATCAGATGGATACGAAGTAGAGGGGTTCCATGGATTCGAAGCCGGGGAAGGTTGATGGATTCGAATGCATATTCTTGCCTATGGATTCGAACTCAAAGCCATCTCCTCTAACTTGCATCGATGATATCTTGAGCGTACGACCTCGGATTGACTTGAAATTTGGAATGTTGTTCTTCCTGGCCTTGCTTGACATGCCTTATCAATTGCAGCCTGATCCGGACTCGGACAAAATTTTTCGATATCCATGGTGAAACAGTGTATAACGAACTTTTACGACGAACTGTCTTTAGTTTTCCAGTCAACTTTTTGGTGTCACGGCCTTGCCAAAAGGCGGGATAACATTTGCCCCCCAAAACATGCCTTGCGATAGGAAGGTGTGTTTTGTAATGCCATAAGCTGGATGTTCGTATCCTATCATCAACCTGAAAAGAACTCGATATTTTCATATGACCTCGAATGACGATCGTTCGGGATCGTATACCATTTGAGGTGAAATTTGACCGTTCGCGGTCGAATGCCATTGAAGGCGAGTTGTGATCGTTCGCGATCGGGTGTCGTTCAAGGCGAATTGTGACCGTTCGTGGTCGGGTGTCGTTCAAGGCGAATTGTGACCGTTCGTGGTCGGGTGCCGTACGAGGCAATTTGTGACCGTTCATGGTCGGGTGCCGTTCGAGGCGATTTGTGACCGTTCGTGGTCGGGTGCCGTTCGAGGCGATTTGTGACCGTTCGTGGTCGGGTGCCGTTCGAGGCGATTTGTGACCGTTCGTGGTCGGGTGCCGTTCGAGGCGATTTGTGACCGTTCATGGTCGGGTGCCGTTCGAGGCGATTTGTGACCGTTCGTGGTCGGGTGCCGTTCGAGGCGATTTGTGACCGTTCGTGGTCGGGTGCCGTTCGAGGCGATTTGTGACCGTTCGTGGTCGGGTGCCGTTCGAGGCGATTTGTGACCGTTCGTGGTCGGGTGCCGTTCGAGGCGATTTGTGACCGTTCGTGGTCGGGTACCGTTCGAGGCGATTTGTGACCGTTCGTGGTCGGGTGCCGTTCGAGGCGAATTGTGACCGTTCGTGGTCGGGTGCCGTTCGAGGCGAATTGTGACCGTTCGTGGTCGGGTGCCGTTCGAGGCGAAGTATGTGTGCCCAGGGAGGACTTAGTATCATCAATACCAGGTTTCACGTTCGGGTGAATTCCTGGATTGTTTGTTGTAATGATTTATCGCCATCTCAGAGCATGCCTAGGGACCGTTTGTGATCCCGTACATGTGTAAGTAGTTTAGCCGTTATGGAATCACAGGTAGCATTCTTTTATTGAAAATAAGTCTTTAGCAGAAATGTTAAACAAAATCAAGTTCAAATATTCAAATCAAGAAGAAACAAAAGCAAAGCAAGGATGTCAAAGTGTAAACTCCCACAACGATAGGGTTAATAGTCATTCAGAGCATGCCTATGGACCGCTCGTGATCTCGCACATGTGTAAATGACTTACCCTTGTTGGTGAGAGGTTTACGACTTGTTCATCGTTATTTCAATTAATTGATAACCATACGGTTTCCCAGCTCAGGGTCACCCCTGGCTGATGTAGACGGTGGTTGTTCTGGCTCCACTGCTGGAGCTCGCCTTCTCACATACTAAAGTAGCATACCGTTCCTGATGTGCCCTTCCACCTCATCCTTCAGATGTCTACAGTCGTTAGTGTTATGACCATTCAGTTCATGGAACAAGCAATATCTGTCTGATTTCCTCTCGTCAACAGTGGGGTCCCTTCGTATTGGCCTACGGTAGGGAACTTGCTCTCGTGTATCTCGGTAGATTCGCTCCAAACTCTCATTCAGCTCGGAGTAGGTGGTGAATCATGGCTCTCTCCGCAGTCGCTTTGGCCCGTCACCACCTTCCTAAGCCTTTCGTTTTCCTTTATCCTAGTCTGAATCCTTTTCAAAAGGCTTTTTGTCTTTAAGTGCATAAACTTCTATTCCCTCTCCTTCTTCTCTTTCAGCATTAGCGTCTTCCAATCGCAAAAACTTTTCTGCCTCGTGATAGAATTCTCCTAGATCCATAGGCGGATCCTTAGTTAATGAATTTTTGAATTCTGTGCCGTCAGCTATTCCAGACACAGCTGCCATCATAACCATAGATGGATCTGGCCGATCCACCGATGCTGCTGCCGCATTGAACTGCGTCAGGAAATTCCTCAAAGACTCCCCAGCTTTCTGCTTTAGCGTTGCCAAACTCATCACATTCTTGGGTCTTGAAATGTGAACCCTGAATTGCCTCATAAATTTCTCAATCAAATCGGTCCATGTCCCAATGGAGCCACTCTCTAGCTGTCTGAACCATAAAGCTGCTATGTCTGTCAAATACAATGGGAAGCACCGGGCCATGACTTCCTGTGATGCCCCCAGCACTTCCATGTGCCTTATATACCTCATTAGATGGACCGCAGGGTCCGTCCTCCCATCATACCTTTCCACTGTTGGTAGTTTGAATTCTGGTGGGTTTCTAGCCAACCTAATCGCAGGAGAAAAGGGACTCCTGTTCACGTCTTCAAGATCTCTATTTACTAATCCGCCTCTCATGGCTCGCCTGACCATCTCTGCCAATCTATCATTGTCTCCAAGTTGTAGTCCTCGTCCACTACCTACGATCTGCCCCCCGAGTCCATGTGAGCTTTCGGGTGTTTGCCTCCCTGGCTGAGCGTTCATCCCTCTATCGCTGCCAGGTTGGTCGGATGTCCTTGTCTCTCTTCCCGGGTTCGGATCAACACGTCCAAAGTGTGTGCCCCTCACTCCTGGTGCTACGCCAGATGGTCCTGCTTCGTTATGAACTCTGGTTGCTCCTTGATTCTGCGCTCCAAGTTGCCCAATCTGTTGAAACAAATTTTGGATCATTTCCTCTTGTCTTCTCATCATTGCCTCCATCTCATCCCTGGTGATGAAGACTGAAGCTTAGTTTGCTCCTGAAGAAGCCTCTTGACTCCCTTCGTGCTGACTTCGCTCTGGCCTCTGCCTTCTACTCGTTTGTCTTGTCATGATTTTTCGGATCTAAATCTCTTAGCCTTCTGATTCAACTTCCAAATGATAGAACTCCTGAGTTCAGTTCTCAGTGAAAGCACCAAAATGTTTGCGCCAAAATTGGTCACAAACACCCAATAGTCGTTGAAAGCACCAGTTCGCAATCACAGATCACAAACATCAAATATGTAGAGAAATAAGTATGCAAATCACTCAGGAAACTCCATAAAAACAGTAAACGACACAGGATTTATAGTGGTTCAACGATCTTGCTTACGTCCACTCTGAAGTTTGATGATTTTATTGCTCGGTCGTTGAAGATTACAATTTCTTATAATGTAGTACAACTGATTGTATGATCTAAGTCTAAATCTAAGATAGCAGTGGTGATTTGGAGTAAATCTGACAGGATCTGGGCGCTCTTTAGCTCTTAGAATTCTCCGACCTCTTTTCTGAATGACCAGGGGCTCTATTTATAGGTGTAGGAGGCTGATATTTCGCCTAAATTTCGGGGAGACTACTTCTGACACGTGTGGGGGCCCATGCGCCCGCATCCAGGAAATCTGGGCCCGCTTCGGGATCGATTCGACCCTTGGTTCGAATCGATCAAGAAAGAGTCCAATCGAGCTGAAATTTGGTGTGGACATTCTTCAACATGTGCATAAGCTTCTGTGAAAATTTCATGGCATTTGGACTTGTAGATCTCGGGTTATGATCGATTCAAGATCATATTTCTGGTTGACACGCTTGCTTCGAATCGATCCCTTCGAATCGATAGGGTCGAATCGATGGCTTGGTGAGCGAAGGTGTTGACGTGGCACGTGCTTCTCACATCGATCCGCTTTTTACTCCGAGTTGACTGGTTCGACTCCATGATTCTAGCCACTTTGACGTAGTGGATTCGAGGGAGTGGATTCGAAGAGATGCTCGTTCGTATCGATCGGGGTTCACCGTAGTTGATCGATACGAAGCCGTCTTAACCGGATGGATTCGAAGTAATTCCCCCCTGATGGATTCGAAGGAAGGTCACTTAGATGGGTATGAAGTGATTCATCTTCATGGATTCGAAGTGGCTCTCCTGGACAGATTCGAATGAATGCTTGTTGATGGTTACAAACCATGTGGAGTCGAACCGATGGATTCGATCATAGTGCTCACTGGTGGACACGAAGTAGATGGAGTCGATCAGATGGATACGAAGTAGAGGGGTTCCATGGATTCGAAGCAAGGGAAGGTTGATGGATTCGAACGCATATTCTTGCCTACGGATTCGAACTCAAAGCCATCTCCTCTAACTTGCATCGATGATATCTTGAGCGTACGACCTCGGATTGACTTGAAATTTGGAATGTTGTTCTTCCTGGCCTTGCTTGATATGCTTTATCAATTTCAGCCCGATCCGGACTCGGACAAAATTTTTCGATATCCATGGTGAAACAGTGTATAACAAACTTTTACGACGAACTGTCTTTAGTTTTCCAGTCAACTTTTTGGTGTCGCGGCCTTGCCAAAAGGCGGGATAACATAAAACACATACGATCCTGGTTTCTTCAAGATCGAATCGACGAACTTGGTCATTCAATAATAATGAGAATGATCGCATATGGAAACTAAGTCTCGTATACTTGTCATGTTTTCGATATTTTCATCTCACGCTATCTCTCGATCAAGAGTGAAGCCGGTAGATTGGAGCTCTACTGCTCATATCCCTACACGAAAATCAGCCTTAATTCCCATAGATAAACAAGCCTACTTCATCGTCTTTTATTGCTAAATATACGACTAAATGCTTTGCATAAACGAGTAAACATACAAAGCACGATCAAGTCACACAAAGAATGATTAAGTCACATAAACCACTCCTAATCCCATTTTTATTTAATTAATATTTTTTAATTAAAACCTCCTTTATTAGTAAACTTCTTTTATCTAATAAAAATTTGTTTATCAATTTCTACTATTCATTTGTACTCTTTTTGATACTTCAAAATGTATTCATATACTTATCTCAAATGGTATAAGTACATTCATAAATCTTTAACAAGATTTTTTACTTTAATCTTCTTCATTTTCTATACTTCAAAAAGTATTATTATACTTATCTCAAATGGTATAAGTATATTCACAAATCATTAACAAGATTTCTTACTTATAATTTCCTTTAAAATATCCAGTTTAAAGATCTAAGTGCTTTCACAAATCCAGTCAAAAGCTTTAAGGCTAATGTTACTTAAACATTGTCACTACAAACCTAAAACCATTTAACTTATGCTTATCTTTAAAACATTACTTTAAAGATCTATTTACATTCATGAGTATAATAAAAAAGGGTTAAACACAAATGTAATTAATACATTGTCACAACAAACCCAAAACCATTCCATACTTGTATTATCTTTAAAAAAATTGTTTTTAAAACTAAGTTATAATAGGTTAAGTTCGATAGTCGACTAATCGATTATCTAGTTAAAACAGGTTCTTATACAAATCAATGTTCGTATACTTAACTCGTTTTCGACATTTCAACTTGACCATTCCTCGTTCAAGAGTTAAGCCAGGTAGGTTAGACCACTGGTTGCATCAAAGCCTTGTCTAGACACTTCATTCTTAAATCTTACAAATAGACAAGCATACTCAACGGCTTTTATTGTTAAGTATAGTATTAATGATTTCCATAAACAAGTAACAAACAACATGATTAACCAGTTTTTGACATTCTCGACTTAACTATTCTTCATTCAAGAGGGAAGCCCAATAGGTTAAAGCTCTATTGCTCTATCCCTATTCGACATCAATCTTAACTCTCACAAATAGATAAGTCTACTTCGTCGGCTTTTAGCGTTAAGCAAAGTTAATTACCTTTTAAACAAGTAAGTAAACAACAAGAGTAACATGTTTTCGACATTCCAACTTAATTATTCCTTGTTTAGGAGGAAAGCTCGGTACTTTAGAGCTCCAATGCACCATCCTAACTCAACATCAATCTCAACTCTCAGAAATAGAGAAGTCTATCTCATTGGTTTCTAGTGTTAAACCTCTTCTTTATTTTTCCAAAATTTATATATAATTATTAAAACTATATTTAAACTTCAAACCAACTTTCACATACTTCAAAACATGTTTGAAAATATCTCTAAAAAAATTAGAGAAAAATTCCAAATTTAAATATCATTTTTAAACGTTTAAAACCATAAGCGACTTACTACAACATATATAGATGCTGTTAAAAGTCCTTGTTAAAAACAACATTTAAAAGCACGATCTTTTTGGCAAGTTTTCACCACCTAAATAAATGATTTAAGACTTGAAATTTTTATCGTAAGTGCTACCATTAGGGTACATAAAACCAAGTAAACAAACCCCTAAGAGTATCTTTTCATTTATTTACAAAAAAATTTCAAAACAAGGGATTCAAAAGTGCATTTTAACGATTATTCTTGCTTCAAACACTTTCAAACTTACTTCAATTCAATATAAAAGCTAAACGGCCATTTAAACATCATGTCAAGGCTACGCCACATGTTTAAGAGGGTAATAGAAATGATGTTATAAAATATAAAATTATCATTTGCTTTCAAAAGCAAGAAGGGTCCAAAGTTTATAACTTTACTTGGTTAATGTCACTTTAACTTTATACTTTGCACACAATACACACACACACACACACAATATATACTTGTAATATAGTGAGATAACTCACTTAGATCCATGCCAAATCAATGCACAAAGCCAAAAGAACAAAGAACCACCTCCTTCCATCACCACAAGCCTAAAGATCCAACCTTTAGCACTTCCAAACCAAAACAACACCTCCTCCTCTTTCTCCTATGCTCACGACCACCCTTGATCCTCCTCTTCCTCTCACCTTCTACCACTTTTTTACTTGCTAATCATGTTTCCCATGAACTTATAGGCCTAAAGCCAAAGTTTAAAAAAGATTGGAGATTAATTGGTTAAGACTTGAAAATGATAGAGAATAATTAGTGGATCAGTGCTTAAGCACTTCCACCATTTTTAATTCTCATACTTCATCTCTAGCTTAAGTGAATTTGTGATTTATTCATAACGGTATGCCCCTCCTTGTATAGGCTTGTGCAAAAGGTTATTACCACCTTCTAACTTCCATGGAAGATCACAAAGGAGCCTCTCTCTTACATGCACCTTTACACCCCTGTTCTTTTACTTAAATGTTAAATCTTACCATAATAGCTCATTTCTTAAATATCATTGATAACATCACCCATGACATCATCCAAAAGGTTTATTTCCATAAATGGAAAATAGTTTTTATTTCATTATTTTCTAAGCAAATAAGTGTATGTAAAAAAGAATCTGAATAACTTCTGATGGTTAAAAAGCTGTTTATCGAGAAAACGATTTTCGGTCACTTTATCGATATTTTTTCAAAGTGTTTATTTTTGTAAACATTTTACCAAAACAAGTTTACCATCATTACTTATGATATAAAAGGGGGTTAAAAATCTTATTAAATTATTTTAATAACATGTGATCCAAGATTCAAAAATTTAAATAATTCAGATATTTAAATACGAAGTGTCCGAAATTTTTCGTGGTTACATTCTCCCCTACTTAGAATATTTCGTCCTCGAAATTCCAACATGAGCAACAAAAGAAACAATCACAAAGAAATCCTTAACTGTATTCAATCATTAGCAAATAAAACTCATGGTTTTCTCAATCTTAAAATCCTCTCATCGCACAAGGATTATAGACAATCTACTAAGCATACCTTATGCTTAACAGCCTCGAGTAATTACTTCGGGTAGTTACTTAGTCGAGGATTCATAATACTTCATAACAAATCAAAGATTCATTAATTAAACTCTCCACAAGTCAACAAAACTTAGCATACAAATATACTAAAGCATGTACGATGTACATGAATTATCCGTACACAATATAAATTCTGATCGCTTGCTCGATCACGTAAATTTCACTTCCCAACTAGTATAGATCACTTGACCTCTCTAGTGCGGACTCCGATCAGGTTGCTTGATTAGAAACCCTCTTTCTGCTTACATAACCATATAATATGACAGAACTTTGGGATCTTATGAAGAATCTATATCAAGTGTTCACTGTCAAGAATTTAGCGAAAGATCCATGTTCGGACTAGTGTAAATCACTCAAAATCATGTACTCGAATACTGGATCAAGAATAGTCATGGGAATAAAATGATCTACATAGAACTTACATATTTATCCTATCGGTTTCTTAACTATACCAATATCTTTTATCACTTTATTTTATACAAATAGTACGTCATTCAATACTAAAATCATTTATGAAACATTTCATAAAACACAACTTCAAGTTTATCAACATTTTATAATTCAAATTCATATTCGTTTAATACTCTACTACATTCTAAGAGTATATACAAAAACATCAAATTCATTTTTTTCTTAACAAGCATGGTTAACTAATTCAAAACTTTTTTTAACTTACTACCTTCTCAATTCAAGTGTTATATAAACTCATCTTTTATATCTTCACAATACACTTAGCTTCAAGTTCTATACGGTTCAGAAGTTTCCGATCGTCCAAAATCATTAAAAACCTCATCTCATTTTAACAAATGAAAACTACCAAACAAGATATCATATCATGATGCACATACCATACAATCCTATTGTATAGGCTACATGTCACCATAAAATAACTTAACAAATTTCAATAATTTATTAAACACACTTTCCCATAAAGGGAAAGCCTAAAAAGTTCCAACATTTAATTTATTCTAGGCTATGCCGCTACCACTCGGGCCCCTACATATAAAACTTTTCTACATAAAAAGTTCATATCAAATCTCTTTCCAAAGAAAAAATTTGGATATTGAGTTTTATTTCAAATCATTTTGAAATAATAATTCATATCTGTCTTTTATATAACAAATCATACTATCGGAATCAAATAGAAATCCATTTTACTTAAATAACCCAGTAGCATTCCCCACTTAGAAACCCGAAAATGAACACCGATGATGTTGAAGTCATCGCCATATTTATTTTCAACCGACAGGAGTGAGTTCAGTTCATTCAATTCATGCCTTTTGGACTTAACCAAAATCATTTCAAAATGGTATCAAATACTTCGTAAATATTACTAAGTACCATGATCTAAATTTCAAAAGCCAATTTCCTAAATACTCATTTTCAAATAATACTACTATTATTTTCTCTAAATCTTGAAAAACATTTTCAAAGACACTGGGATTTAAGTTCTCAAATTATTGGTTAAATCCTTTTTGTTTATAAATCATGTTTTATAAACCATACTTATATAAAATCAATTTCTTATATAAATTCTTTTCACAAATTTTTATTCCCAAAATATCTTATCTTTCCTTTAGAATAAACATCTTTCACTAAATTAAACTTTTACAAAAGTTAACTTTTAACCCAACACTATCATCGAATGCCTTATAGTCAAACTGTGAAACTAAATTCACAAGGTGTTTGTTTTAATGAACCCACAAATATTGTCTACCCAACCCATGTAGTAAAAAGGTAAAACTAATCATAAACTGGTCGAGCACAAATCAACAATCAATAAATGATTGTCAATGCTCATAAACTGGTCGGGCATAACCAAACTAATTTACGAGGGATAATAGACAAAAATCATTAACCTCTACATTAATTAAACTATACTTTGACAATTCACTTATAAAAGTAACCTTATATAAGATCTTTAATGTTCGCAGTAATAATTACCATTAAGATATACGTTTATAATAATTACGATTATGCTCACATATGTATAGACTCGTGGTAGGGCATTCCATTACCCTATCTCTTAATGAGTCATACCCAATAAAGCCAATATTTTCGCTTAACCTTTACCTTTGATACTAAGCGCAATGGCTCCCCTTTTCGACCACCAAATTTCGACATTAATACATCCACGATATTCATGTGTCGGTACCCAAGTGCCAAAAAAGCGAAAAGTTAAGGTGAAATAAAAAAGAAAAAGACAAGAAAGAAGGGAACACAACATCGGAATCTCACTAGCAGAATGGTAATATATAATATTAAAGGAACAGAAGAAAAGGTTACTCCGTTAAAGAAATTTTGAAGTTACAAAACTTAAGTACTATCATCAGCCTAGACAGTTATAGTAACCTATCCTCACAAATGCTGATATGTACAATATAGTAATGTAGCAGAAATAAGAATATTACGATAGGTTAAACATCCAGCTAGTCTTCTTGAGTTCCAAATAACATCAATGAAAACCTACCTTTCTCAGACTACTCGAAAGAGTATGCAAGGAATTTAGGGAAAACAAAAACCAAGCATCGGACATAAGTCTGGTATGAGAAACTCAAGAAATATGTGTACAGCATATAACCATACTTTTGAGACCGCATGGAATGCCATAACAATTATCCTTTCAACAGAACCACTCATTTAATAGGTACATAAGGTGATATATTAGATAATTCTAGGGTGAAGAATATAAATATATAACATAGCCAGAACAGTTACATTCATTACATTCGATGGAATATTAGGACTATAATCAAATTTGATAAGGAATCTTCACATATTGGATTTTCCATAGAGATCTCTCCAATGGAGCCGGATCCAATTTCCTGCACAAGGGTTAGAAACTACCTCTAAGCGTCATACGATCAATTTCCTGCATAAGCGATCTACTAAGCGTACCTTATGCTTAATAGCCTCGGGTAATTACATAGTTGATGATTCATAATAACTCATAACAAATCGAAGATCATCACCTAAACTCCCATAAGCCAACAAAACTTGGCAAACAAATATACAAGAGCCCGTACGATATACATGGATCATCTGTATGCAATATCATATCCGATCGCTTGCTCGATTACATAAATTTCACTTCCTAACTTGTGTAGATCACTTGACCTCTTTAGTGCAAACTCCAATCGGGTTCCTTGATTAGAAATCCTATTCTCCTTACATAGCCATATACTATGATAGAAAACTTTGGGATCTTATCAAGAATATGTATCATGTGTTCGTTAAAAATTTAGTAAAAGATCCTTGTTCAGACTAGTGTAAATTACCTCGAAATCATTTACTCAAATACTGGATCAAAAATAGTCATGCGAATAAAACGATCTACTTACTACTTGCATATTTATCCTATCGGTTTCTTAACTATACAAATATCTTTTACCACTTTCTTTTATCTAAGTAGTATGTCATTCAATACTAAAATCATTTATGAAACATGTTATAAAACACAACTTCAAGTTTATCAACTTTTTATACCTTAAGTTCATATTCGTATAACGCTCTACTACATCCTAAAATTATATACAAAAACATCAAATTCATATTTTTCTTAAAAGGCATGTGTAACCAATTCAAAACATGTTTTAACTTACTACCTTCTCCATTCAAGTGTTATATAAACTCATCTTTTATATCTTCACAAAAAAATTAGCTCCAAGTTCTATACGATTCGGAAGTTTTCGATTGTCCAAAATCATTGAAAATCCCATCTCATTTTAACAAATGAAAAATACCAAACAAAATACCATATCATGATGCACATATCATACAATCATAATGCATAGGCTACATATGTCCATAAAATAACTTAATAAATTTCAATAATTTATTAAACACACTTTACCCAAAAAAGGAAAACATGAAAAGTTCTAGCATTTATTCTGCGCTATGCCACTACCACTCGGGTACCATACATATAAAACTTTTATGTATAAACAGTTCATATCAAATCTCTTTCCAAAGAAAAACTTTAGACACCTGGTTTTATTTCAAATCATTTTGAAATAATAATTCATATATGTCTTTTGTATAACAAATCATACTTTCGGAATCAAATAGAAATCCAATTACTTAAACAACCTAGTAGCATTCCCATTTTGAAACCCGAAAATGAACGCCGATGATGTTGAAGTCATCACCATATTTATTTTCAACCAACATGAGTGAGTTCAGTTCATCCAATTCATGCCCTTTGGAATTAACTAAAATCATTTCAAAATGGTAACAGATACTTCATAAATATTACTAAGTACCATGATCTCAATTTCATAAGCCAATTTCTCAAATAATTACTTTCAAATAATACTACTATTATTTTCTCTAAAATCTTGAAAAACATTTCCATAGACATCGGGATTTAAGTTCTCAAATTATCAGTTAAATCCTTTTTGTTGTAGGAAATGCGGATTAGGCTGGATTAACACTAGAGGGGGGGTGAATAGTGTTTATTGGATTTTATGGAATTTTTGAAATCTTTTGAAATTAAACACAAACAGATGCAATTCACAAACACAAAGACAAACACAGAATCAGACACGGATGCAAATAGTAAATAAAAAGCAGTAAAGGAAAGAACACATCGGAATTTTATACTGGTTCGGAGTTACCCTACATCCAGTCCCACACAATTTCTTGTGCAGATTTCTTTTCAAATATAATGTCGATATTACAACCTCGATTTCAAGGCCACGAGATACACCCTCCTGTCTTCGAGTATAGGGAAAACTCTCTTGATTTAACCAGGCTACAAGTCACCTAATTGATTTACGGGCTATAATCACACCTAATTGATTTATAGGCCACAATCACACCGTTTCCAATCACACTTTGGTAGAGAGAGACTCGATACACTTAGATCTTTCGATCTTTGATTACAAATGATCCTATAATTCTGAATAACACTAAGATCTTTGAGAGAGAGTGACAGAGAATAAAACTAGTGACAATCGAGTTTGATTTACTTAAGATTTCGGCAGAGTTTTGTTAAAGCATTTGAAATATAAGAGAATATTTGAGTGCAGAAGGAGTGAAAAAATGAAGAAAAGCTAACTTAAAATTTGTTGAAAACAACTGGTATTTATAGAAGAACAATAGTTAAGTCCATTCGTGAAAGGTTATGATGAATAGACACTGCATTTGAAAATTTGAAATTTGAATTTCTACGGCTACCATGTCGACATGGGGGGATGAGGTATGTCGACATATCTATGTATATTTTGAAAATTGATTTTTAAAAGAGATTTTCTTTCTAAAACTTGTCAAAACAATTTCTAAAGTTTATAAACTATTTTGAATATAGTTTAAACTTATAAAAGAGATTTAAAAAGTAATCTTAAAAATTTATAATCTATAATATAAAAGTAATATTAAAAACTAAGTATAAAATATATTTTGAGATTTAAAGCTTATAATATTAAAACTAGGAGATAGTTTAAAAACAAGAGATAATTTTGAAATCAAAATATAAAAGATAATAAAAATAGTTTAAGGCTAAAATATTTAAATCGAGAGAGATGACTTTTAAAAGGTTTTTGGAAAAATATTTAAAATAAATCATTTTGAAAATTTTGTGGATTCTATTCCACTGGAGAAGGTCGTGGGTTCCATTCCACTAAAGAGGTCAAAGGTTCCATCCCACTATTCAAGCGAGAAGGTGGATTCCATTCCACAATTAAAATCCGTATAAAGATTTTAGTGCTATTATGAAGTTTTAACATAGATCTAGACACTATTACTTATCTTGATATCTTAAACTTTTGAATCTTGAAATCTTGAACTCTTGATACTCATGAGTCTTCAGTCTTGGTTTCTTTAATCTTGAATTCGTCGGTCTTGAATCTCCATACTCAGTCTTGAATCTCTATACCCAGTCTTGAATCTTAATATTGTACAGTCTTCATTCTCAGTACCTGCATATATATATATATATATCCTGCATACAAATATATATATATATCTAGACAAAGATATTAGTATTTATATTTTATAACAAGTCCTAAGGTTGTTGTCATCAAAACCATCATCTCAGGAACTAACAATCTCCCCTTTTTTGATGACGACAACCTTTGTTTATAAAATCTGCTCCACCAAACTCTGATTCTACTCTAACTTCCCCTTATTCCAACAACTCCTCCTTAATCTGCTTACTCCCCCTTAATCTAAGCCTAACTAACCTATTTTATAATTCTCCCCTTTTGTCATCAACAAAAACTGATCCTAAACTACATAACTCCCCCTAAATCGTATATTATAACACTGTATAATAACACAGTATAGTAGAATATAAATGAGACAGATAATTATGAATAAAATATAGTAAGGTAAATGTGAGAGATATGAAAATTTTAAACACAATCAATCATTATAAACGTCATGTTTTTATCAAACCACACCACACAATATTTAAATCAATCCAAACCATACTAAATAAAATCAAACCAAATCAAATCAAACCAAACAATTCAAACCAAATCAAAGTAAATCAAACCACATATGTTAAATCAAACATTCCTTGGAACTTCAACCCACCTTCTTCACCAAAGATAGGATTTGCTTTTATAGCATCCCATTCTTCATTATCTTTGTTCAGAGTTCCTTCTATATTCGCTTCGAGTTCTTATTTGTTAAGGGCTAAGATCATCCATCCAATGGCATCGAAGTGCCTTTCTTGTTCTTTTATCATCTGCATTTGGCTTAATTCTAAGTGACGTTGATTGAGAAGGATAAAAGTAAGTATGTTCTTGAAGGAATTGAGAGTTTCTTCAAGATTCTCACTTAGATTATGGAAAGGAGAGGCCATTATCTGATAATGTTAACAAGATTTCTTGTCAACATCCCCGATGCATTTCACAGGACTGTTTCATATGAATTCAACCTTTCGATTGAGTGGATTTTTCATTACTTGAGTGAAATGACTAAGTCAGAAGGTTTTGCGATCACAGTTCTAAGCCTAACAGGAGGGGATCAATACTAGAAGGTTTTAAGCAAGTGTTTATCTCTTATGTAAAGTTGGGGAAAGAATCATCTTACTTTCGGCCATACCGAAAGGTTTAAGTATGATCTAAGCATTTCAACTGGACGGGATCCATAATATTGCTAAACCTTTCGGTAATCCGGAAAGTTTCTTAGAAGCTCAAGAAGTCACTTAGCCCCCATCGATGGTTTTTAGTGCACTTTGAACCTTGTGATGTGACCAGATCGATAGTTTTATTAAACCTTCCGATGGATCGGAAGGTTTAGGAAACCATTTAAACCCTTCGGTCGGTTCATTTAGATCAAATGATCTTTATCCTTGTCATTTCATTATATTTCCCTAGGAAACCGAAAGTATTACTCATATCTTAACGGTTATATTAAACCTTCCAAAAGATCGGAAGGTTTAGTAAACCATTAAACCCTTCGGAAGGTTAAGAAACCATTCGGGGACATCAGATGATGAGACTGCTTTATTTGCCCTTCTTTTGATACTTTTGGTCTCCTAGGTTGGCACTCCACTTATGAAAACCTTTCGAAAAGAATGCATGATTCAAACATTTTAAGGCAATAACAAGAGCTGAGTCAATATGCCATGAAACTTATATTCGGGATTGTCCTATAAGTTTCGTTCCCCTTTCTTTTTATTGATATGTAAATTGAGGAGAAGGAAACTTATGAGGTTATCCATTGAAAATTTCACAGCATATTCTCAAAATAAACAAAGAACATAAGAAATAAATCATTTGAGATCGGCCGTTAATGTAAAATTAACGCCTGATCATGATTATCTCCAAATTCCGAGTTGATAGCAAGCCACAATTCTCTTTATTTCTCCATAATGGAATCTGATACAAAATTTAAGAAGATAGCCCCCAATTTGATTTAAAATTAGGGTTATAATGTGTTGAGCGGAGGCAGTAGAGATTGTTGAGTAGATGAAATGAGAAGAAGATCGGATCCCGAGACCGGACCCTTAGGGTCTTATTTATAGATGTAGGCGGCCCCCCTTTCGGTCCTATGCTTTCGTCGGAACGGAAGGTTCCTTCTTCTATGTAGTTGTGAACCTTTCGATTTTAACGGAAGGTTTATTCTTCACACACCATCATGGGCCGCTGAGCGTCGTAGAAGGCCTTGTGTTTCGTAATGTATCTATACGCTCTTCATCTTCCTACAAGGTTGGTTCCTTATGAGACACTATGAACCTTCCGATCTTGTCGGAAGGTTGCTTCCTTGTGTAATTATTGCCGAGAGCCACGCCTTTCCCGAATGTTGTCGGTAGGTGGCCTTTTTGCTGAATTATGAATGTTATCTTTATGTAAACCTTTCGATACTATTGAAAGATACTGGACACGTACTTCAACCGGTTAGGAAGGCTCATTATGCTTCCGAAATGGTTGTCAACCGTGTTATCTGTTCTGGTCCTATTCTTTCTACCTTTCTTGGAAGACATTTGCTTTGAATGACGAGTGATGAATCCCTTCGTCTACTCCGAAGTGTTTAGATTTGCGGCAAACTTGTTTCTTGCATTCCTTCCTTTTTATTTAAAAGGCTTGGGGCGCTCTTCTTTCCTTCATCTGTTCATTATGCCAAGCGGCCTTATAACTATTTTTCTTTTTATACCTATGAAAGACCCTCCTCTGAAGTTATCATGCGCTTCTTTTCCTCGGGTGTTATGCAAACCTTTTGGTGTCACCGAAAGGTAACTTCTTCTGTTACTCTTTGCCTTTACGGAAGGTTTCTAACGTGCCTTCTTTATCTCCATTTGCATTTTATGGTTAACATTTAGCCCCCTTTGTATAAAGAAGGCTTTTGTTCTTTAAGACAAAGATTTTGATGTCACAGAACTATCCCTGCATTCTTCCGGTTGATAATGAATAACCGAAGACCAGAAGACCCGATTTAACGTTGACAACATGAGCCCTTGAAGTCCAGGATGCCACTTTTGGGACACCATTTTCTGACAACTTCTACCAAGAATTCCATAATGTCATTTCCGATAATTTATAAGGGAAGGTTGGAAGATCTCTTCCAATAGTTAATGATTGAAGTCTAGAATACCAATTTCGGGAATTAATAATAGATGACTAAAATACCAATTTTGGAAATTAATAATAGAAGACCAGAATACCATCACTAGTAACTAATAATTGAAGATCAGAATGCCATTTCTGGCGATTGATAATTGAAGACCAGAATACCATTACTGGTAATAATTGATTGAAGACCAGAATACCATTGCTGGTAATTAATAATTGAAGACCAGAATACCCTTTCCAGTATCAAGTAATTGAAGATTGGGATATTATCTCTTGCAATAGGAGCCCAGAACTCCCGTCTGGCAAATGTTCGCAAGAAGAAGTCAGTGACTTCCCTTTGATTTTCTTGTTGAATATGCCATCCTTCGGCTATATTTATGCTTTGCATGCTATTGCTTTCTCAGGCCCGAGTTTTCTTTGTCTATTTATCATTTGTTCTAGCCTATTTCAGGCAGGGACTCTTTTGTCCGATTTTGTGCTTATTTAAGCAGAGCCTATTTCAGGCTGTTTTGTCATATTTGACAGTACCGACCTTTTTGGTGGTTGCTATTTCAAGCTATGCCAATTTCTAGCAGTGCTTGTTTCAAGCATGGACTTTTCTTAGTCCGTCGGACATTTCATCTGGGTTTCCGGTGCGCTCGGCTAGCTTTTTCTAAAGCAGGACCCAAGGACTTACCCAACCTCCCTCCAGGAGGTGCCTTAGCCTGGTCATAGTGTGACACGGTTAAGAGCTTGTTCGGAACCTTGGCCAAGCCACAGCGTGGCGGGACCAAGGGATTACCCATCCTCCCTCTAGGAGGTGCCTTATCCTTGCCATAGCATGATGCGGATAAGGGCTTGTGCTGCTTCAACCTGGCCATTTCTAGTTTTGGCGTGGATAAATGCTTATGCCCTCCCTCCAGAAGGTGCCTTGACCTGGCCTTCTTGGCACGGCTAAGGGCTTTCTTCCATTATTGGTAGCCTACCATCTTAGGTAGTCCAAGTTTTTAAGGAGAATTTCACTCCCGACCATGTAGATTTTCTTTACTAGATCATAGTAGAGGTGTTCTTGGAAACGCTTTATTCATTCATAGTTGGAAAATGTAGTCTCAAATGTTCCGCGTTCCAGGTTCTTGGCACCATATTCCGATTAGGGTAGCATAGCTTGTAGGCTCCTGAAGGAATTTCTTTGAAGATTACCAATGGACCTTCCCAATTAGGTCCCAGTGGTATATCCGATGGGTTTTTAGTATTGGCCACTACCCTTCGAAGTACTAAATCCCCTTACCTGAATGACCTAGCTTTTACCTTTGAGTTGTAATATCTTGATACCCTCCTTTGATATTTAGCCGTTCTCAAGGCTGCTTCATCTCTTAATCCATGAATCAGGTCGAGTGATTCCTTTCTTAATCCTTGGTTTGGATTAAAGGCATAGACAATACTTCTACGAGAAGGTACCTCAATCTCTACAGGTAGCATTGCTTCGCATCCATATGTTAGAGAGTATGGGGTATGACCCGTTGCAGTTCTAGTTGAAGTTCTATAAGCCCACAGAACTAAGGGCAACTCTTCTACCCAATTTCCTTTTGCCTTATTTAGCCTCTTTTTCAAGATGGTTTTGATTGTTTTATTAGCTGCTTCGACGGCTCCATTGGCCTTCGGATGAGCAGATGAGCGGCCGAGGAGAAGCTTTTTTGTATCCCATTCTTGTGGCAAAACCGTGAAAACTCTTCACTCTCAAATTAAGTCCCGTTGTCAGATATTATCTTATAAGGTATCCCAAATCTTGTGACAATGTTTTTGATGACAAATCTCAGCACTTTCCCCGAGGTAATCTTCCGAAGTGGTTATGCTTCAACCCATTTCGTGAAATAATCTATTGCCACCATAGCATATTTTGCTCCTCCTTTGGAGATTGGAAGCGGTCCAATTAAGTTGATTCCCCAAACGTCAAATGGCCATGGGGTAGTAATAGGGGTTAGTTGACTTGGCGGGAGAGGTGGTATTTTGGAATAACGCTGACATTTCTCACACCTTTTAACATACTCCATAGCTTGGTTAGTTAGATGTGGCCAGTAAAACCCTTGCCTCATTATCTTCTTGGCTTGTTTTTCCATTAGAGTGATCCCCACAAAATCCTTTGTGTGCTTCCCTTATTATTTTCAATCCGTTTTCAGGTTTCACACACCGCAAATAGGGAAGGGCATATTCTTTCTTGTAAAGAATTCCATCCATAACGTTAAAGCTCTGAGCTTGCCGTTTTAGCCTCCACGCTTCTACTTTATCTGCGGGAAATTTTCCATTGACTATATACTTTATGATTGGTGCCATCCAAGTGTTTTCATAACATTCTTCTTCTATTGGAGCTATGGATTCTTGATTCAGTATTTCTTGGTCCATCTCTTTTGATTCTGATGCCAATGCCTGTGATCGGGTTAATACTAGTATTTCCGCAGCTATCTCTTATTTGTTTTCCTCAATGCTGGGATTGGCCTGAAATCCTACCGATACAATTCGAGTTTCAGGAGCTCCTCTTGAGCTTACCAACTTAGCCGGTGAATCTGCCTGAGAGTTTTCTCCTCTTGGTATTTGATGTACGGAGAAATCTTCAAAAAGTGTGAGCATTTTCAAAACTTTCTTCACATACTGGTTAAGTTTAGGATCCTAGGTTTGATATACCTGCTTGATCTGGTTAACCATTAATTGAGAATCGCTGAATACCTAGATTCTCGGGATTTTAAGTTGCAAAGCAAGGGTTAATCCAGCAACCATAGATTCATACTCTGCTACATTGTTAGTTGCTAAGAATCCCAACTTCATAGCATAGTGTAACTTGTGCCCGTCTGGGATAATCATCACATATCCTGCCCCCGCTCCTTTCTCATTTAATGCACCATCCACAAATAGTTGTCGCTTGGATTTTGTATCATTTTCCTTTTCGGATTGCTCTGAAATGAACCCTGTACATTCATTCCGATATGAAATGCTAAAGATATGAAATCTCAAACATGGACTCAGGCCATGTTGAATTCTGCCCAGGTCTAAAACCCTCTCGGGTTCAACTTACAGACATGGAACATGTGGCCAAACGACCTCAGATTGAACTAAAAATTGGTGTGCACATAGTAGAAAACTTTAGCTTTCAAATAAAAAAAGAGTCAATGAATTCCGACTGGAAATGAAAATGTTACGCTGTCTCAAACATGGACTTAGACCATGTTTGCAATAGTTCAAAAAAACAAATATGCCCATGCCTAAAAACCATCTTGGGTTCAACTTATAGGCCTGAAACAGAGGACCAAATGACCTCATATTGAGCTGAAAATTGGTATGCACATACTACAAAACTTCATCTTTCAAGAAAAAAAGAATCGATGAATTCCAGCAAGAAATGAAAGAGATATGCTGTCTCAAACATGGACTCAGGCCATATTTGCAGCAACTCAGAAAACAATGTGAACAGACAAAAATCTGGGTTTGTATTGATTTTGTAGCAAAGTTTTCAGGTATCAAACGAAAGAGTTTTGTTATGAAATTTTGCACACTTATACTACGACACATGAACTATCAATAGAAGAAAATCCGGCAGCATTTCATTGCCAGAATTGAGAGAAAAAGACATGTAAAACAACACCCAGACTCAGTTTCACAAAAAACAAAAACATCAACAAAAAATGCTATTTTTCAATTATTTTTGGCAATTTAAAGCTCTTGCTTCAACTAGCATTATGTGAGCAGCAACTCACCTTGCTTTTGAAGTGCAAAAATCTGATTTAGAGCTGAAAGGAATGAGCTTTGAGCTAATTTAGCCCTGTAGAACCTGCAGAAAGAAAGAATAGCAGCATGCAAAGAAGAAATTCACTGTTAACAGGCAATCACTTCTAAAATTCAGATTTTGATGAAATAATAGCATTTTGGAATGGATTACCTTTGAATTTTGCTCTAGATTTGATAAAATTCACAATTGTTGAAGAAAGTTTTGAGATTGAAAGCTTTGAATTTGAAAAATGGTGAGGTTTGTTTACTGTTTCTATTTTTCTTTCTGGAGAAGGAGAAAATAAAGTACGTACAGACAATTGCTTTTCTCCTTTCTCATTTTCTGGTTTTAGTTGGCTAATGGGCTTTGAACCCAAATTAGAGAAAAAATCAATTAGGCCAAAGTTAATTTATTTAACACTAAACCAAATATACACATGAATACCTTATGTAAAAAATGAAAACAACACATTATCTTCAAGTTTAACACAAACAATTTATGTAAACATGCATACATGTTAAACAAAATATTTTACATCATATAAAAATATAATTTTAGTTTTAAAAACATTTTTATTATTAAAACCTTTTATTTTTACATAAATACACAATTTTACACAAATAAATACATAAATCCACATTTTGAACTTCAAAAATTTTACAAAAATTATTTTCTTGCTTAGAAAAATATAACAAACCATTTCGAACTCAATTTTATAATCAAAACACATTTTAAACCAAATTTCACCTTTTTATTTAAATAGACAACCTTTAAAAATCAAATACTTCCTTTAAAAATTATTAAAAGAAGTAATTGGCATTAATTAATAAAATTATTGCATTTTCTCTAAATAAAAACCATTTTCCATTCATTATTAACCCAAACACACAAAATAAAGTTTCCAAACTTTATTTTCATATTTTATTTCCAAAAATTCATTGTTTATTCCAAATAAGCAATTTAAAATCTCCAATTTTATTAAGGAGGGGAGTCTGTAACAACCCTGGTTTTGGAGATTACATGTAAATATTAAATTATAACGGTAGTTATGATTTTTTGATGAAATCGGCTAATGCTTGACTTTTTATAGCCATTCTAGGCTAATATGCTATATCGTACTGATTTAGTTCAATTCCCCACTTAATTAACCTTCCAGAAGTTTTGGACTTGCCAAAGACTTGCTTCAATGGGAAGTTGGTCAACACTTTTACTGGATGTGCTTGAAAATAGGGCCTTAGTTGTCGAGCCGTCAGAATTAAACAGTACGCTAGCTTTTCAATGACTGGGTATCGGATCTCAACATCCTTTAACCTTCTGCTTACGTAGTAAAATGGTAGTTGCAATCCCTCGCTATTTCTAATCAATACCGAGCTCACTGCATGTTCAGAAATTGCCATATATAAGAATAGATCTTCCCCCTCTTCGGGGCTAGATAAGATTGGTAGCTTTTCCAAGTGAAGCTTCAGTTCTTGAAATGCCTTTTTACAATCTTCGTTCCATTCGAAATTCTTCTTTTTCTTGATCACTTCAAAGAACGGTATGCACTTATCAGTGGCTTTTGATATGAACCTGCTTAGTGCCGCCACTTTGCCATTCAAACTCATAACATCTTTATTTGTCCTCAGTTCTGCCATATTCTTAATAGCCTCAATCTATTCTGGGCTAGCCTTTACTCAATCAATAAGACCATTCACGGTCAGTAAGTCGACAACAAGACGACAAACAACCAAGTTATTCTTACAGCCTGAGTGAGTTCATCTTGTTCTATGTTGTTTGAACAGCTTGGACGAATGATAATTCAGTAAGAACTATGACTAAGATAATAGCACCCAGCATGGCAACTACAGAAAAGCTTGAGATGGAGGCAATACCAACCCTCAGGTTCGCTATGCACCAATTAATATACTGGATCGGTCGCCTATGTTTATACTTGGCTAGGCCTAACAGAACAATCAATCCCTTGTGCACTCACGATATATCCAAGAAATTTTCCAGAATGGACTCCAAAGTTGCATTTTTGGGGGTTGAGCTTCATTTGATATTTGCGGTGCACTTTAAACATTTCATTCAAATCTTCAAGGTGATCTTCCGCCTCTTGAGATTTCACCAACATGTCGTCAACATAAACTTCCATATTCCTCACAATTTGTTCTTTGAACATTTGGTTAACCAACCGTTGATAAGTTGCTCCTGCATTCTTCAACCCGAACGGCATTACCTTATAACAATAGGTTCCTTCGTCTGTAATGAAGCTAGTATGTTCCTCGTCGGGTTTAAACATAGGAATCTGATTGTACCTAGAATATTCATCCATTAAGGAAAGCAGCTTATGTCCACTGGTAGAGTCGACCAACTGGTCTATCCTTGGCAACAGGTAACAATCTTTTGGACAAACTTTATTCAAATCTGTGTAGTCTATACAAGTCCGCCACTTTCCGTTGGATTTCTTTACCATAACCGGATTTTCCAATCATTTGGGATATCAGACTTCCCGGGTAAACCCATTTTGTTGCAACTTCTTGACTTCTTCCTTCAGGGCGTCGGTCCTAACCTTATCAAACTGCGTTTTCTTCTGCCGAACCGGGGGAATGTTTGGATTGATATTCAGGGCATGACTCATGACCATGGGACTAATTCTAACCATGTCAAAGTGGGTCCAAGTAAAAATGTCCTTATTGTCTTTTAATAATCCTATCAATCTTGACTTTAGATGTTCCTCAAGGCCCTTTCACACTCTAACTATTTTGGTGGAATTGGCAGAATCTAGTAGAACCTCTTCAGTTTCTTCGACTGGCTTAACTCTTTCCACCTCTCCTTCACAATCGAATTCTGTAACGATTTCACTCTCTTCGATTGAGTTGGAATATGCCCTCTTTCTTCTTTCATAAACTGCAAAACACCTTGCAGCAATACTTTTATTAGTTTTATCATATTTATTCTTTTCTTCGAATGATGGATGTAGAAACCCATATTCCGAAGGCTACAAAGTAATAGAAGAATCAATGTAACAAGTAAATTCCCTATTGTATTATTCTAGGGTTGCAAAGTACATTTCTCGAGATGCAAATTGTTCGCCCTGGATAGTTCCCGAGCCGCTTTTAGTGAGGAATTTAAGCATTAAATATTTTAATGAGATGAATGCATCCACCTCATCCAGCGTTGAGAGTCCAAAGAAGGTGCTATAGAATGATGGCTGATCTATGATCATAAAGGTCGTTTCAAAGACTTGGGAACATGGGGGAAGTTCCAATTAGACAAAAAGATTCAACTACCCAAGTGGAGTTGTCCCCTTATTGTTGAACCCAAAGATTGGCTCGGGGCTAGGTTCAAGTCTATCTTTGGAAATCCAATTTGATCAAATGCATGGTGGAATATCACATTCACAGCGCTTCCCATGTCAACCAGGATTTTCGTGACCACCGAAGATTCTATTTGGGCTGTGATCATTAAAGGATCATTGTGGGGATGATGGATCCCCTTCCTTAGCTCCTGTGGGTTAATCACTAGTGTATGCATATTGATGTTGTGTTTTGGATTTTTGAACGGCGGCTCTTCCTGTATAGAGAATACACCCTTTTTAGCTTCTCGAATGTATTTGCTTCGGGCACTTTGACTTCTACCAGCTGGATGTGGTCCTCCATATATGACATTAATCCTATTCTGGGGTGGACTTAAGCTTAGCGGGTCATCTTCCTCTATCACATTTATGACATTTCCAGCAAGCTTCCTTGCGTTAGTATTTTCGGGAGAATTTGCTATGGGTTCTTCACGAATTCCTTCAACTGCCCCTCTCTAATCAACTTCTGAATTATCCCAACTAGAACCTTACACTCATTGGTTCTGTGGACATTATTTTTGTGGTAGGTACAGTATTTGTCTCATTTTTTCTGCTCAGGATAATTTCGGGCCTTAAATGAAGTGGGGAAGTTGACCTTATCCTAGGTTATTGCATAGATGTAGGAAATTGTTTGATTTAACGTCACCGTGTTAGTATTGGTATCCTCCCACCTTGCTCTCTTGGGAATTCTCTCCGGGTCAAATCTAACGCTGTCCTTCTTTTAACCAAATTTCTTTTTCGAGTAATACAATTCGTCCATTCAGATGAACTTGTCGGCTTGGAAATGGAAATCTTGAAGATCCCGACATCCATAAATGAACAGCTCCTTCCAGAAAGGAGAATTAACTATGAGTCCTGAGTGGACAGCGATGAGTTTATCTTTGTCATTCATTCCTTTGGCCTTCAATGCTTCTGTATTGAATCTCTTTAGATAATCCCCTAAGGACTCTCCATGATTTTTCCTGATGTTAGCAAGCACGGTATAATCAATAGAAGGATCTTTACATATGTAGAATTGAGCAAAGAATTCGTATGAGAACTGCTTCCTAGAATATATCGTATTCTCATGATATTTTCGATACCATTTAGCTGCGGCCCCTTGTAACGTGACCAGAAAAAGTCGATAACTCACAGTGCCAAAAGCGTTATATAATCCATCTGACTATCAAACGCCATCAGATGGTCATCCGGGTAGGTTGTCCCATGATATTTCATGGTGAGGACCTTCACATGAGATGGTATTGGAGCCGACATAATTTCATTAATGAAGGGTGCAACCCTTTCATTGTTGTTCACTCTTTCATCTTCAGTTCTTTTGCACTTAGCATTTAGCAGGTCTTTCACAGCCTTTTCTGCCACATCCTTAAGATAGGCTTCATTGTTCATGTAGTCTCTTTGATTAGGTTTGTAGCCGTCTGAAGTTGAACCCGCAGAACAATCTTTATCTTCCGCATGAACTCTTCCCTGATAATTTTCCTTCGGTGGAAGGCCCTCCTTCTATTTTGATAGAGAAATGTTAGCTTTACCTTTGACAGTACCTGCATTGGTTTTCAGATTCCTTCATAGAGACTCAACTTCTTCCCCTGCAGTGGTAGCTTTCATTGACGATCGGTGAGATAACACTTCATTCAAAAGAGCTTTAATTTCTGCCATCTGGCGTTCTAGATACGCGATTTTAGCTACATGTTCTTCTGGTTGAAGATCTTGAGTTGGAGCCAGTTGTGGGGACACCTGAACCTGAACTGGCGGTGGAGTTGATTGAGGTGGGGCGGAAGGTTGGCCCTGCTCTCAATTTCCAAGATTGAAAGAGGGTGATATGTTTTCCTCCAGAAAAGTAGCCTGATCATTCCTTTTGCTAACGATAAGAGGTCTTTTGGATTTCATTTTCCTATAGCAAATTAGATTTCATAATTAGTTATATTTACCACAAGGTCGGAGGTTCGAGCCCTCCTTCTAGTGCCAAAAATGTTAATAAGATTTCTTGTCAACATCCCCGATGCATTTCATAGGACTGTTTCATTTGAATTCAACCTTTCGGTGGAGTTGATTTTTCATTAATTGAGTGAAATGAATAAGTCTGAAGGTTTTGCAATCACAATTCTAACCCTAACAGGAGGGGATCGATACCGGAAGGTTTTAAGCAAGTGTTAATCTCTTATGTAGAGTTGGGGAAAGAATCATCTTACTTTCGGCCTTACCGAAAGGTTTAAGTATGTTCTAAGCATTTCAACTGGACGGGATCCATAATATTGCTAAACCTTTCGGTAATCCGGAAGGTTTCTTAGAAGCTCAAGAAGTCACTTAGCCCCTATCAAAGGATTTCAGTGCACTTTGAACCTCGCGACGTGACTAGATCGATAGTTTTATTAAACCTTTCGATGGATCGGAAGGTTTAGGAAATCATTTAAACCCTTCATTCAGCTCATTTAAATCAAACGATCTTCATCCTTGTCATTTCATTATATTTCCCTAGGAAACCGAAAGTATTACTCATATCTTAACGGTTATATTAAACCTTCCAAAAGATCGGAAGGTTTAGTAAACCATTAAACCCTTCGGAAGGTTAAGAAACCATTCGGGACATCAGATGATGAGACTGCTTTATTTGCCCTTCTTTTGATACTTTTGGTCTCCTAGGTTGGCAGTCCACTTATGAAAACCTTTCGAAAAGAATGCATGATTCAAACATTTTAAGGCAATAACAAGAGCTGAGTCAATATGCCATGAAACTTATATTCGGGACTGTCCCACAAGTTTCGTTCCCCCTTCTTTTTATTGATATGTAAATTGAGGAGAAGGAAACTTATGAGGTTATATATTGAAAATTTCACAGCATATTGTCGAAATAAACAAAGAACATAAGAAATAAATCATCTGAGATAAGCCGTTAATGTAAAATTAATGCCTGATCATGATTATCTCCAAATTCCGAGTTGATCGTAAGCCACAATTCTGTTTATTTCTCCATAATGGAATTTGATACAAAATTTAAGAAGATAGCCCCCAATTTGATTTAAAAATTAGGGTTATAATGTGTTAAGCGGAGGCAGTAGAGATTGTTGAGTAGATGAAATGAGAAGAATATCGGATCCCGAGACCGGACCCCTAGGTCTTATTTATAGATGTAGGCAAGCCCCCCTTTCGGCCCTATGCTTTCGTTAGGACGAAAGGTTCCTTCTTCTATGCAGTTGTGAACATTTCGATTTTAACGGAAGGTTTACTCTTCACACACCATCATGGGTTGCTGAGCATCGTAGAAGGCCTTGTGTTTCCTAATGTATCTATATGCTCTTCATCTTCCTACAAGGTTGGTTCCTTATGAGACACTATGAACCTTTCGATCTTGTCGGAAGGTTGCTTACTTGTGTAATTATTGCTGAGAGCCACGCCTTTTCCGAATGTTGTCTGCAGGTGGCCTTTTTGTTGAATTATGAATGCTATCTTTATGTAAACCTTTCGATACTGTTGAAAGATACTGGACATGTACTTTAACCGGTTAGGAAGGCTCATTATGCTTCCGAAATGGTTGTCAACCGTGTTATCTATTCTGGTCCTATTCTTCTACCTTTCTTGGAAGACATTTGCTTTGAATGACGAGTGATGAATCCCTTCGTCTGCTCCGAAGGGTTTAGATTTGCGGCAAACTTCTTTCTTTCATTCCTTCTTTTTTATTTAAAAGGCTTAGGGCGCTCTTCTTTCCTTTCATATGTTCATTACGTCAAGCGGCCTTATAACTATTTTCCTTTTTATACCTGCGAAAGCCCCTCCTCTGAAGTTACCGTGCGCTTCTTTTCCTCGAGTGTTATGCAAACCTTTCGGTGTCACCAAAAGGTAACTTCTTCTGTTATTCTTTGCCTCTGCGGAAGGTTTCTGACGTGCCTTCTTTACCTCCATTTGCATTTTATGGTTAACAGATAAAAAATGAAGAAATTCAATAAAAATAAGGAGAATTGAAAATATGCATTTTTCTGGAAGAAACGGGTATTTAAATGGTTAGAAAGTCGTTTGAAATGAAAAGACACAAGGTAGTTATGTCAATTTAAAAACAAAAACCATTTTCTGACCGTTACATGTCGACATGGGGGGTAGGGGGATGTCGACATGCCCCTGTTTAATTTGCTTTATTTCTTTATATTATGTACAAGTCTATATATATAAACTTATATAATATAAAAGCAAGAATTCCAGAGATATTTTAAAGCTAATGAACAAAAATAAACGATTTTCATTGATAAATTTTAGTTAACATTACATAAACAATAATACATAACATTAACTAATCAAAAGATACAAACTAATACAACATGAAATGAAAACTAGAATTCGATAGAGGATGATGAAGATGATGATAATCCAAGTTTGCGACTCACTTTCCCAAAGAACTCGTTCATTTTGGTGGAAATTTTGTACAACTTTTTACTAACGGATCTTTTGAGAATGCGTTGATTTTCCACTATTATCTTTTGGTTTTTGAGAAGTGTTTTGTTGGATGGATTGTTAGGAGTGATAGGGTATTCAATGCTTTCCAATGAAGTTTCTTCCTCCTCCTCTCCTTCTTCTTCAATTTCCATCTCCTCCCCTTCTTCCTTCTCCTCATTTTCTTCTTCCATCTCTTCATGACCCTACCTTTCATCCTTTTCGGCAAGTGTTTCATATGGTTGAAACACAAGTGAAATTTTCATGAGAGAGATATTAGCAAGGTTAAACACTTTTCTAGAAACAAACTCCTCTCTCTTATAATCAACACCAAAATAGTTAAAAATCCGAGTAAGATAAATCCCATGATATAAAGTGTTTTCTCCTAAAGTAAATTTTTTGGGACGAAGTTCATCCAAAACTACTTGCACCCAATTAATGTCACAGTTCCCAAAAATAGAAAAAAGAGCCTTACAAACTTTTAAGGTCGGGTGATTGAAATTTCCCGATCTTGGAGTTATGGTATGTTGCAAAAGAAGGTTAACAATTCTTGCTTAAGGACGGAAATTTTGATTTATAAACTCAAAGTTATCATCTCCTTCAAAAATGTGATGAAATGTCTCACGATCATAGTCATCAATTTGAAAATCTGAAAGATTCATTCCCGTATACTTACAACCCAAAATATTTCCCAAAATCTCATTATTTAAAACAATTTTTGTTCCTTTAACACTACTCCAAACTTCCCCTTCATTACCATCATAAAAACCACGATTCAAATTTGCATAAAACATTTTAACAAGATTAGGATAACAAACAAAATCATTTTGAGAATCATCAATTAAACTAAGAATTTGATTCTCTTCGAAAAGAATATTGAGTTCATAAGAAAGAAAATCATTAAATATTGAAATTTTCCCATATGGACTTTTCCAAAGTTTGCATAGCTTATGTAAGCTTTGATAGCTTCCAGGTCATTGTAGAGGAACTCTTTGATGGCGTTGGACAGCCTAATGGTGGAGGGAGTGCTTGAGGAAGCCATTTTTGAAGAGAGTAAAGAGCTTGAGAGTTTGAAAGAGAGTTTGAATTTTGAAATGAAAGTGAAAAGATAGGATAAAGTTAAGGAGATAAATAGATATTCAATAGTCATGTTCTCTGGTCAAGAGATGCCTTTTCAAAGCTTTGGAGTTCGTGAAAAGGTGGAGGGAAATCCAAAGTTTTGAATTCAAATTTGAATTTCAAAATTCTGGTAGGGACGTCGACATGGGGGGTAGGGTCATGTCGACATGGGTCCTTTAATTCATATGACTTATTTTTTCTATTTTGTTTAATATATATATATATATCTCATAATCTAATTTATATTTTATCTGAAATAATATAAATATAATAACACTTTAATATTAATATTTTAATATTAAAAATATTATTAAAATAATATTATTTTGAAAATCAAAATTTTAAATTCAAACAACAAGTAAAAACAATCAAACATTCAAGATAACAATTTTAACCAATATAATTTAAATGCGTACCAATTTTTAGATCCATATTACCGAGATCATGAGATTCGTGAATAGCTGTAAAGCACATATTTGAATTTTCCATCTTCTGGTCTTCATCACTAAAGGATGAGTCTGAATCGTCTAGTGTAGCAGTATATGCCTTCTTTCTTTTCTTTGACAAATTATTAGTTGGACAAAATTTCTGCTTATCCGGATGTGGAAAATCTCTTTTTAAGTGGCCTGGCTCATCACAATTGTAGCATCTGACGTTGTTGAGTCTCATTATTATTTCCAGAATTCTTGTGATTATTTCTCTTGTAGTTGTTCATCTTTTTGTATTTCAGAAACTTTCTAAAATTTCTTGACATCAAGGCTATTTCTTCATCGACGTCACTGTTTGAGTCTGAACCATATGTTATTGCATTGAATGCAATTGACTTCTTTTCTATGGCCTTGCTTTCTCTTCTCCCTTGCATTTGTACTTCAAACGACATCAAATTCCCAATTAATTCTTTAATTTTCAGCGTACTGATATCATTAGCCTCTTCAATTGCTAGTGTCTTCTGATCCCATTCCGGAGTGAGTGAATTCAGAATTTTTCTAACTTGATCTTCTTTAAAGAAGTTCTTTCCTAATGCAATTAGTGAGTGCACAATGTCTTGAAACCGACTGTACATGTCTAAAATAGACTCATTTGGATTCATCTTGAATAATTGAAACTGATTGGTCAAGATGAATATTTTGGTATGTTTAACTTTGCTTATTCTTTCATGAGTAACTTGCAAAGTTTTCCAGATTTCATATGCAGACTTACAAATAGACACTCTATTAAACTCATTCCTATCAAGTGAACAAAACAGAATATTCATGGCATCGGAATTGTTTTGTGCAACAGACTTTTGCTCAGCGGTCCACTGTGCAAAATTTGTTGTGGGTTCAATGTACTCAGTTTGAGTGATATTCCAAGTGTCTAATCCTATTAATTGTAAATAGATTTTCATCCTACATGCCCGATACCCGTAGTTACTACCATTAAAAAGTGGTGGTCTGACAGTAGACTAACCTTCTACAAATGAACTAGTGATAGTGTTGACATTACCAGTGTTGGCAGCCATTTGAAAACTTTTCAAAAATCAGTTTATGAAAACTTTGAAAACCAATACTCTGATACCAAACGTAGGATATGCGGATTACGGATCTAAAGGCTGGATTAACACTAGAGAAGGGGGGTGAACAGTGTTTAATGGATTTTATGGAATTTTTGAAATCTCCTGAAATTAAACACAGATAGATGCAATTCACAAACACAGAGACAATCAAAGAATCAGATACAGATGCAAATAGTAAATAAAAAGCAGTAAAGGAAGAGAACACACCGGAATTTTATACTGGTTCGGAGTTACCCTACATCCAGTCCCACACAATTTCTTGTGCAGATTTCTTTTCAAATATAATGTCGATATTAAAAATTCAATTTCAAGGCCACAAGGTATACCCTCCCGTCTTCGAGTCCAAGGCAAACTCTCTTGATTTAACCAGGCTACAAGATAACCTAATTGATTTACGGGCTACAATCACACCCAATTGATTTACGGGCCACAATCACACCGTTTCCGATCACACTTTGATAGAGAGAAACTCGATACACTTTGATCTTTCGATCTTTGATTACAAATGATCTTATAACTCTGAATAGCACTGAGATCTTTGAGAGATAGTGACAGAGAATCAAACTAGAGACGATCGAGTTTGATTTACTTAAGATTTCGGTAGAGTTTTGTTAAAGCATTTGAAATATAAGAGAATATTTTAGTGGAGAAGAAGGAGTGAAGAAATGAAGAAAAACTAACTTAAAATTCATTGAAAACAACTGGTATTTATAGAAGAACAACAGTCATGTCCATTCGTGAAATGTTATGATGAATAGACACTTTATTTGAAAATTTTAAGTTTGAATTTCTACGACTACCATGTCGACATGGGGGGATGGGGTATGTCAACATGCCTATGTATATTTTGAAAATTGATTTTTAAAAGAGATTTTCTTTCTAAAACTTGTCAAAACAATTTCTAAAGTTTATAAACCATTTTGAATATAGTTTAAACTAATAAAAGATATTTAAAAGTAATCTTAAAAATAAATAATCTATAATATAAAAGTAATATTAAAAACTAGGTATATAATATATTTTTGAGATTTAAAGCTTATAATATTAAAACCGGGAGATAGTTTAAAAACAAGAGATGATTTTGAAATCAAAATATAAAAGATAATAAAAATAGTTTAAGGCTAAAATATTTAAACCGAGAGAGATGACTTTTAAAACGTTTTTGGAAAAATATTTAAAATAAATCATTTTGAAAATTTCGTGGATTCCATTCCTCTAGAGAAGGTCATGGGTTCCATCCCACTAAAGAGGTTGTGGTTCCATCCCACTATTAAAGCGAGAAGGTGGATTCCATTCCACAATTAAAATCCGTATAAAAATTTTAGTGCTATTATGAAGTTTTAACATAGATCTAGACACTATTACTTATCTTGATATCTTGAACTCTTGAACTCTTGAACTCTTGAAATCTTGAACTCTTGATACTCATGAGTTTTTAGTTTTGGTTTCTTCAATCTTGACTTCATCAATCTTGAATCTCTATACTAAGTCTTGAGTCTTTATATTGTACAGTCTTCATTCTCAGTACCTGCATATATATATATATATATATATCTTGCATATACATATATATCTAGACAAAGATATTAGTATTTATATTTTATAACAAGTCCTAAGGTTGTTGTCATCAAAACCATCATCTCAGGTTCTAACATTTGTTTATAAACCAAGTTTTATAAACCATACTTATATAAAATCAATTTCTTATATAAATTCTTTTCACAAATGTTTATTCCCAAAATATCTTATCTTTTCTTAGATCAAAATAAACATCTTTTACTAAATTCAACTTTTACAAAAGTTAACTTTAGTCCAACATTATCATCGAATGATTTATAGTCAATCTATGAAAATAAATTCACAAGGTGTTCATTTTAATGCAAACACAAATACTGTCTGCCCAAGCCATGCAATAAAAAGGTAAAACTGCTCATAAACTAGTCAAGAACAAATCAACAATCAACAAATGATAGTTAATGCTCATAAATTAGCCGAGCATAACTAAACTAATTAACGAGGGATTTAAACATCATTAACACCTACATTAATTAAACTATACTTTGAAAATTCATATATAAGTTACCTTATATAAGATCTTTAATTTTCGCAGTTATAATTACCATTAAGGTATATGTTTATAACAATTACAAATACGCTCTCATATGTATAATACACTCGACCCATGCTTGGGCATTCCATTACACTATCTCTTAATGAGTCATACCCACCAAAGCCAAAGTTCTCGACTAACCTTCAGCTTTGATACCAAATCTAACAACTCACCTTTTCGATCCCTAAATGTCGATACTAATACATCCATGGTATTTATGTGCCGAGCACCCAAGTGCTGAAAAGACGAAAAGTTAGGGTGAAATAAAAAAGAAAAAGAAATAGATAAGAAATAAGAGAGCACAACATCGAAATTTCACTAGTGGAATTGTAATATATAATATCGAAGGACCAGTACAAAGGGTTACTCCGATCTAGAATTTCGAAGTTAAAAAACCTAAGTACTAGCAACAGCCTAGACGGTTATAGCAACATGTCCTCACAAATGCAGATATGTATAGTATAGTAATGCAGTGTAAATAAGAATACTACGATAGGTTAAACATCCAGCTCGTCTTCTTGAGCTCCAAACAACATCAACAAAAACCTGTCTTTCTTAGACTACTCGAAAGAGTACGGGAGAAATTTAGGAAAAACAAAACCAAGCGTCGGACATAAATTTGGTATGAGAAACTCAATAAATATGTGTATAGCATATAATAGTACTTTTGAGATCGCATAGAATGCTATAACGGTTATCCCCTCAAAAGAACCACTCATCTAATAAGTACATAAGGTGATATATTAGATAATGTCTAGGGTGAAGAATATAAATACATAACATAGCCGGAATGGTTACATTCATTACATTCGACATCATATTAGGTGTACAATCAAATCTGATGAGGAACGTTCGCATATTGGATTTTCCATAGAGATCTCTCCAGTAGAGCCAAATCCAATCTCCTGCACAAGGGTTAGAAACTACCTCTGAGCTCCATATATCTCAAGATAAAATGTACCATTAAGGAAAACACAGCCAGACCACGTCTTAATACGTGATCCTAAAAACCATCACCTCCTGCGTGCAACATCGATAAGCATATTCTAGATATGGAGTGAAAATATCATGTTGTGGGTCAGCCAAACCCCAAGCTATGCCCCTACTCTATTTTCTGTCATTTCTGATGTCGAGATTACGTTCGACATCTTTCACATGAGTATTCATCACTCGAATAGAACACAGATCCCTAATTGGATTCCCACATCTCGAACAGAACTCGAAACCATACATGGATTCCAGCATCTCAAACAAATCCACTTCCAAGAGATATAACACATATATCAGTCTTGATGTGGTTTTCGATAAGTTAAACACTTATTGATCCCAGTCTCTTCCAGACTGAATCGACAAACTCGGTCATTCCATAATAATGAGAATGATCGCATATGGGAACTAAGTCTCGTATACTTGTCATGTTTTCGATATTTCCATCTCACACTATCTCTCGATCAAGAGTAAAGCCAGTAGGTTGGAGCTCTATTGCTCATATCCCTACACGAACATCATCCTTAATTCCCATAGATAGACAAGCCTACTTCATCGTCTTTTATTGCTAATTATACGACTAAATGCTTTCCATAAATGAGTAAACATACAAAGCACGATCAAGTCACACAAAGCACGATTAAGTCACATAAGCCACTCCTAATCCCATTTTTATTTAATTAATCTTTTATTAATTAAAACCTCCTTTGTTAGTAAAACTTCTTTTATCTAATAAAACTTTGTTTATCAATTACTACTATTCATTTGTACTTTTTTCGATACTTCAAAAAGTATACATATACTTATCTCAAATGGTATAAGTATATTCATAAATCTTTAACAAGATTTCTTACTTTAAACCTTTGCATTTTCTATACTTTAAAAAGTATTTTCTACTTATCTCAAATGGTATAAGTATATTCACAAATCATTAACAAGATTTCTTACTTATAATTTCCTTTAAAATATCCATTTTAAAGGTCTAAGTGCTTTCTTTCACAAACCCATTCAAAAGCTTTAAGACAAATGTTACTTAAACTTTGTCGCTACAAACTAAAAACCATTTTACTTATATTATCCTTAAAACATTCTTTTAAAGATCTATTTACATTCATAAGTATAATCAAATAGGGTTAATGACAAATGTAATTAACAAATGGTCACAACAAACCCAAAACCATTCCATACTTGTGTTATCTTTAAAACATTCTTTTCAAATATGTAAGTTATAATAGTTAAGTTCGATCATCGACTAGTCGATTATCCAGTTAAAACAATTGCTTGTAAAAATCAATGCTCGTATACTTAACTCATTTTCGACATTTCAACTTAACCATTCCTTGTTCAAGAGTGAAGCCAGGTAAGTTAGACCACTAGTTTCATCAAAGCCTTGTCTAGATACTTCGTTCCTGAGTCTTACAAATAGACAAGCATACTTGTTGGCTTTTATTGTTAAGTATAGTATTAATGATTTCCATAAAAAAGTAACAAACAACATGATTAACCCATTTCCGACATTCCCGACTTAGTTATTCCTCGTTCAAGAGGGAAGCTTGGTAGGTTAAAGCTCTATTGCTCCATCCCTACTCGACATCAATCTTAACTCTCATAAATAGATAAGTCTACTTCGTCGGCTTTTAGCATTAAGCAAAGTTAATTTCCTTTAAAACAAGTAAGTAAACAAGAAGATTAACACGTTTTCGAAATTTCAACTTAACTATTTCTCATTCAAGAGGGAAACCCTGTAGGTTAGAGTTGTATTTCTTTGTATTTACTCAACATCTATCTTAACTATTAAAAATAGAGAAGTCTACCTCGTCGACTTTTATTGTTAAACCTCATCTTTACTTTTCCGAAATTCATATATAATTAGTAAAAATATATTTAAACTTCAAACCAACTTTAGTATACTTCAAAACATGTTTGAAAACATCTCTAAAAAGATTAGAGAAAAATAGAAAATTTAAATATCATTTTTAAACACTTAAAACCATAAGCGACTTACTACAACATTTATAAATGCTGTTAAAAGTCTTTGTTAAAAACAACATTGAAAATCATGATCTTTGTGACCAGTTTTCACCACTTAACCAAATGATTTAAGACTTGAAATTTTATAGTAAGTACTACCATTAGGGTACATAAAAATAATGGAAAGAAACCCTTAAGAATACCTTTACATTTGTTTATAAAAATTCACAAAAACAAGGGATTCGGAAGTGCACTTATAATGACTATTCTCGTTTCAAACACTTGCAACTTTACTTCAATTCAACACAAAATCTAAACAACCATTTAAACATCAACTCAAGACCACACCATATATTTAAGAGGGTAATATAAATGATGTTATATAATATAAATTTATCATTTTCAAATGCAAGAGGGGTCCAAAGTTTATAACTTTACTTAGTTAATGTCACTTCAACTTTATACTTTGCACACAACATATATATACACAATATATACTTATAGGATAGTAAGATAACTCACTTAGATCCATGCCAAACCCAATACAAAATACACAAGAACAAAGAACCACCTCCTTCCATCATCACAAGCCTAAAGAACCAATCTTTAGCACCTCCAAGCCGAAGCAACACCTCCTTCTCCTCCTCCTATGCTCATGGCCCCCCTTGAATCCTCCTCTTCTTCTCACCTTCTCCCACATTTTATTTTCTAATCATTCTTCCCATTTTTTTAGGCCTAAAGCCAAAGTTTAAAAGAGATTGAAGATGATTTGGTTAAGACTTGAAAAGGTTAGAGAATAATTAGTGGATTAGTGCTTAAGCACTTCCACCATTTTTAATTCTCATACTTCATCTCAAGCTTATGTGAATTAGTGATTTATTTCTAAAGGTATGTCCCTCCTATATAGGCTTATGCAAGAGGTTATTACCACATTCTACCTTCCATGGAAGGTCACAAAGGAGCCTCCCTCTCACATGCACCTTTACACCTCTCTTCTTTTACTTAAAAGTTAAGTCTTGCCATAAAAGCTCATTTCCTAAATATTTTTGATGACATCACCTATGACATCATCCAAAAACATTATTTCCATAAATGGAAGAAAGTTTTTATTTCATTTCCTTTATTTCCTAAGCAAATAAGTGTATGTAAAAAAATCTGAACAACTTCTGACGGTTAAAAAGCTGTTTATCGATAAAACGATTTCAGTCACATTATCGATATTTTTTCGAAGTATTCATTTTTGTAAAAAAATTCCAAAACAAGTTTACCATCATTACTTGTAATTTAAAAGGGGCTAAAAAGTTTATTAAATCATTTTAATAATATTTAATCTAAGATTAAAATATTTAAATAATTCAGATTTTTAAATATGAAGTGTCCAAATTTCCAGGTTGTTACATAATGTCTAGGGTGATGAACATAACTAAGAAAATAGCTATAAGGCGTGAAGTGTACACCACAATAATAATAGTTATGCAATCAAAACCGCTAAGGCAGGTTCACTAAATTGTGTAGGCTTTCCATAGAGACGCCCTCATTTCAACGAGGCAAATCTCTTGCACAAGGATCAAAGATATCTTTCAGAGCAGCGTACATCTCTAGTAAATGTACAATAAGGTAAACACAACTAGCCCCAATGTACGAAAAATTTCCTGAACTATGCAGAACCAGGTATCAACAATTCCATATCCCAACAATCGAAGGCATATCTAGATATGGAGTTGATATACTCCCATGAGTTAGCTAAACCTGAGATTGTGCATCCTTACTCTAGTTTCTGTCACTGTCAATGTTGAGGCTACGTTCGTCATCTCTCACACGAGTCTTCATCACTCGAAGAGAACACGAATCCCTAATTGGATTCTAGCATCATGAACTTTTCCAAAGCATAGATCACGTATATGGTTTTGAAGTGGTAACGGTCAATCGTCTCATATAAGTACACTCTCCCCGCTTATCGAACGCTCCAAAATTATTCGATAGATTTTCGATCAACTTAACCTCGGTTCTTTCAAATATAAAAAGACGGTACATAAGGGTAAAGATCCTCTCCTATCCGGATAGATTTTCTTATCATGTGTCTTAGAAGGCAAGACGGGTTTATACGTAGGGTATAGCATCATCTTGTATTCCTTCTAGATATTTCCTAATTTAATATTGGTTAATTTCAATAACAATGAGAATGATTGCATAAGGAAATAAGTCCCGTATACTTTATAGGCAATTAAACACACAAGCAGTATTAATTCATACAAAGCACGATCAAGCCACCTAAACGACTTTTAATCCCCTTTTAATTAATTTACCTTTATTAATTAAAAACCCTTTTTATTAGAAAAACTTCTTTCCATCTAATAAAACTTCTTTCATTAATCAAAACTTCCTTTATTAATTAAAATTTCCTTTATTAATTAAAACTCTTTATTTACTGGTACATAAATATATATAATTTCTCTTTATAAAAGGTATATATACTTGTATTCTATTACTTCACTATTTATTTTTACTCTTTTCATTACTTCAAAAGGTATTGATATACTTACCTCAACGGTATAAGTATATTCACAAATCACTTAACAAAATTTACTTACTTTAAACTAAAATCAAAGAGATTAAAATAAATGTTACTTAAACAGTATTACTGTAAACCCCTTCTCTCTTTTATATTTTAAACATATACTTTTTCTACCTTTATTCAAAAAGATTCCATACTTGTTATTATCTTTAAAATTTCATTTATAAAAATCTAATTATATTTATAATATTTTTCCACTTTAAAGTATAATTCAAGGTTTAAAAAAAATGTTACTAAACATTGTTTACTACAAACCCGAAGTGTTTTAACATTTATCTTTAAAAATCTCTTTAAAGATCCGGTTACATTTATAAAGGATTAAGACAAATGTTACTCAAACATTATCACAGCAACTGTGACGACCGCCCATGACCCCTACACTGAACCTAGAGGAAGTGCGCTGTAAAGTGTGCCAGGCGACCATGGACGATTGTGAGGGTAAATTAAAACAACAGAATCTATCGTATTACTCACAGCGCATGGACAAAATACAATAGAATATATATATAGTAAAGCTTCATAGAAATAGAATCTCATCAATAAAACTTCATAATAGTTGAATACAACATCTGAATAGTCAATACATCAAGCCTCACTACATATCACTCAGAGAATATACAAAGCAGCGGAACATCCAGTACATATAGTAAGAAATAATATGCAAGCCTCCAGCTCATCTTCGTCGTCAGCATCGTGGAAAGCAAGTACAGCACCTGTCACCTGCTACCTAGTCTGCCCGTCCCAAAATGGACGAACAGCCCAAGGCAATAAGAGTTAAAACATAAAGCCTTGAGTCAGACAACAGTCTTAGTAAGCAGTAAATTAACTAACAACATACCAAAAGAGCATAAAGGAAAAGGAATAGGAATACAACCCTCCCACTCCACCTCTTTCTACAGTGATAGCCCCCAGACACACACTAAGTAGAAGCAAACATAGCAAAGCACACAATTTAAAGTAAAGCAATTATCACTCGAGTCAAGAGCGATGTTTTCCAAGTACAAACCCCCAAGGCCTAAACCAAGATCAGATAAGCACCCAGAAAATACCGCTCTTGAGACCGAATGACGGTACAACCAAACATCCATGACTCTGGCTATCACTGTTATCATTGCCTTGATACCATCGTTAATTTGAATGACCGACACATTCTTTCAGTCGTCCGTCAAGGGCTAATGGAAACCCCGGTTCTAGACATAACTCTGCACGTCATCATGACCCGTGCCTAGGACTATCGAATCTGCCCAGAGTACTTGACTATCAATCATTAGCCTTCAGGGACTATCGAATCTGCCCAACGTACTCTTGCTTTGAGCATGCTAGAACCTTCAACAACGATGAGATCTCAGCCTCCTAGTCATCCTCCTCGACGACTATTTCCATACTAGCTCAAGCGCCTCTTGAGCAAACTATTATCCTCAACTCGAACCATTTCACCGAGTTATCAACATGCTTGGAATGATCCCGTCTGGATTAGACCAAGGCTATCTCATATCATACTTCGCCTCATCATCATCATAGCAAAGTCTCATCTCAACATCATCATCAAATCTATCCATATGAGCTTCACTATCCGCTACATATGCCACGTGCAGCTTTTCCAATTCAAGAGCCTTTCCCTTAGCTTTTGAATCATCTTCGACCATCTTGTCTAAATCAAATCATCAATCATCTAATTCATAGCAATCAATCAAGTCAAACATTAATCCAAGTAATCAAGCATTCAAATATGATCTAAATAGACAATTATAACAATAATGGCAATTTCGTAAATAAAGAGTCGAAAGTCTAACAAGCATGAAAACATGAGAAATATCTCTACAACTTGATGAATGAACTTGCATAGGTTAATCATGTAGTAAAGTGGTTGTCAAATCATCATGAACAATGGATCTATATGGATCTATACTTAGGTTTATAAAAATGCATGGAAATCACTACTTTAACACCAAATCAAGCCAATGATCCGATATACTCCTTTGGATCTGTGTGAGAGATAATCACCACTCACCAAATCACCTAAACAACCCAAAAGCAACACACTTCAGATCTGGACAGTGAAGGATCTAACTCGATCTATCACGAATCCGCTTCAAACGATGAAATCTCTCTTCAAAGAATGTAGATCTTCAATCTAAGCTCTTCGATCTTCGATTTGATCTTCAACTTGGATGGATGGAATCACTAGATTAGAGTGGAGAAAAGAAGTGAAGAAGTGTAGAAGTCGAGCTCTAAAAATGGCAGCACTTCGTCGCTTCGAAAATTCGCATCTCAAAAGTGAAGATAACCAGAGTATTTATAGGCAGATTTTAGGTCGTCCGCCCCTTAAGTCGTTGCCGACTTAATTCTCCCTCCGACCTACGACCTAGCAAAATAGCCGACCTAAAAACCCACGCGACTTAACAACTCACGACTTACGACCTAACTGCCTCAACGACCTACGACTTAAGAATGCGCGCGCGACCTACGACTTAACAAGTGCGCGACTTAACTGGGTAACTGACCTACGACTTAACACTTAGCAGATCAGCGCCTTCATACGACTTACGACCTAATGAATGTGCGACCTAACACCTGCCCCGACTTAGCAACTCACACGACCTAGCTGGGTTACGACCTAACACTTAGGCAAAACCCAGCGACCTAACGCAGATACTTCCTCGCGACCTAACCACTCAACAGAGTTACGAGCTACGACTTAAGACGCGACCTAACTAAATTAGCCAGGATACGACTTAACTTCCATACGACCTATCCCAATCCCTAGGTCGCCTACGACATAACTTCCCACACGACCTAAGCTATCCTACGACCAAACTCTTAAGTCGCTCCACTGCTACCCCAGCTTCCTTAGGTCGTCGCCGACCTACCCCTTAGGTCATTATCTCCCCTAAGTCGGTCATTACCTTAAGTCTCCTATCTCTTAGGTCGTTAACTCGCCCAATCGACTTATCACTTAACTCGGTCAGTCTTCTTAGGTCGCTCATATTCCTTAAGTCGGTCACGACTTAGGACTTGAACAAAATTCTGCCCAAAATCTGAAACGACTTAACAACGCTAAAAATTTCAGATTTTTACGAACTTTTCGATCCGTAAAAATACAGGTCGTTACATTCTCTCCCCCTTAGGAATTTCGCCCCCGAAATTCCAAACAAACAAAGCAATCAAAGACTATTCTGCACGCTTACCATCTATAGCAATCAACAAACCATGAATCCAATTCTAGCTTAGCGTACAGAATTCTAACACTAGAACAAGTTACAATATCGTGAGATGACATGACACCTTAGGGCCATACCTTGAAGAGTTCAGGATGAGCTTCCTTTATGCTCTCTTCCACCTCCCACGTACAGTCGTTATCATCATCACTTCATTGTATCTTGAGCAACTTAACTACCTTCATCCTAAGCTGTTTCATGTCGGTTTCCACAACACGAACCGGCTTAAGGTCTCTTATCAACTGGATCAACTTCAAAGTCTTCACAGCTATCAGCAGAAACCACTGTATTCGAGTCGTGCACATACTTCCGTAGATACGATACATGAAAAACATTGTGCACACTCGACATCTTCTCTGGTAACTCCAATCTGTAAGCGAGCTTTCCAATTCGCTTGATGATCAGGAATGGTCCAACAAATCTCGGAGTCAATTTTCCTTTCTTCCCGAATCGAATAACATTCTTCAGTGGAGAAATCTTCACAAAAACCATATCACCAACGTCGAATTCCAAATCCTTACGACGCTTATCGGCATAACTTTTCTGACGGTCTTGGGCTGCCTTCATTCGTCGCCGAATGATCTCTATACAATCCGAAGTCTGTCGAATCATCTCTGGCCCAAGTATCAACTTTTCTCCGGTCTCTAACCAACATGTCGGAGAGTTACACGGTCTTTCATACAATGCCTCATACGGTGCCATACCAATGCTTGACTGGTAACTGTTGTTATACGAAAATTCCACCAAATGAAGATGATCTTCCCATGATCCTCTGAAATCCAAAACACAAGCTCTGAGGAGATCTTCCAAAACTCGGTTGACTCTCTCGGTCTGACCATCTGTTTGAGGATGATAAGCTGTACTCAAACACAACTCGGTTCCCAAAACTTCCTGAAAGCTCTTCCAAAATCCACTAGTGAACAATGGGTCTCGATCGCTCACTATACTCTTCGGAATACCATGGAATCGAACTATCCACTTGACATACAACTCAGCCAACTTTGATGCAGTCCTAGTCGATCGAACAGGAATGAATCTTGCACTCTTAGTCAGACGATCTACGATGACCCAAATCCCTTCATTTCCCGTTCTTGTTCTAGGCAACCCATCAATAAAATCCATCGACACTTGCTCCCACTTCCAGGTAGGAACTTCTAATGTCTGAAGCAATCCACTTGGCTTCTTCTGCTCGACCTTTACCAATTGGCAGTTCATGCATTTGGAAATAAAATTTCCAACATCCTTCTTCATACCTTCCCAGTAATAGGTTCTCTTCATATCCCGATACATCTTGTTTCCTCCTGGATGAATTGTCAGCTTCGAGTGATGACTTTCCTTCAAAACTTCATCTCTCAATCCATCTATATCGGGAACAACTAGTTGTCCTTGCTTTCGAAGCCAACCCTCTCGATCGACCTCGAATCCTTTATCCTTCTCTGGGTCCAATCCAGATTCCAAATCACGGATAATCTTGACAAGCTTATCGTCTCGCTTTTGGCTCTCGCCAATCCTTTCCACAAGAGTCGGTCTTATCGATAAGTTTGCCAACATCTCAGGTTCCAATTCACATCTGGGCCTGAAGTCAAATCCAGCTAAATACTCGAGATTCTTCCATTCTGAAAACATGGCTCCCAATCCTGCATGTTTTCGACTTAACGCATCTGCCACTGCGTTACCTTTTCCCGGAGTATAAGCTATACCGAAATCATATGATGCCAAAAACTCTAGCCAACGTTCCTGCCGAAGATTCAAATCCTTTTGGGAGAAAAGATACTTCAACGACTTATGATCTGTAAACAACTCGAATCGAACTCCCAATAGATAATGTCTCCACATCTTCAGAGCAAAAACAATCGCCGCTAACTCCAAATCATGAGTCGGGTAATTCCTTTCATGCGGCTTCAGTTGTCGACTTGCATACGCAACAACTTTATCCCTCTGCATTAGCACTGCTCCAAGTCCAGTACCACATGCGTCGGTGTAAACCACCATCTCATCATTCCCACTTGGAATAGTCAAAACAGGAGCACTTGTCAATCGCTCTTTCAGGATTCTGAAAGCTTGCTCACACTTATCTTCCCATATGAACACTTGGTTCTTTTTCGTCAATCCTGTTAACGGTGCAGCCACCTTAGAGAAGTCTTTGATAAATCGACGATAATATCCTGCTAATCCAAGAAAACTTCTCACATCAGATGCATTCTTAGGTCTAACCCAATCCTGGATTGCTACCACCTTATCGGGATCAACCGCTATTCCATTTCCAGAGATAACATGGCCTAAGAACCTCACTTCACTCTTCCAGAAGTGACACTTCGAAAACTTAGCCTTCAGCTGATGTTTCTGCAAGATTTCCAAAACAATACGCAAGTGCGTCTTGTGCTCTTCTTCAGTTCTGGAATAAATCAGAATATCATCCACGAACACAAGTACGAACTTGTTCAACTGATCTCTGAACACTCTATTCATAAGATCCACAAAATATGCTGGCGCGTTAGTCAATCCAAACGGCATTACCAGCCACTCAAAGAATCCGGATGGTGTCCTGAAAGCAGTCCTCGGTACACTATCCTTAGCCACTCTTAACTGGTGAAATCCCGTTGCCAAATCCATCTGAGAAAACACCTTAGCTTCATGAAGCTGATCAAACAAGTCATCTATTCTCGACAATGGATACTTGTTCTTCTTAGTCACCTTATTCAGCTCACGATAATCCACACACAACCTCAGCGATCCATCTGCTTTGGTTACAAACACAACTGGTGCACCCCATTCGGACACACTACGCTGAATGAATCCTTTATGCAAAAGATCATCAACCTGCACCCTTAACTCCTGCTGTTCCCTAGGCGCCATCCGCCTAAGAGGCATCACAACAGGTCTGGCTCCCTCAACTAGATCTATACGAAACTCGATCTCTCTATGCGGCGGTAACCCTTTGACCTCGTCAAAGACATCCTCAAATCCATTAGCGATTGGCACAGATGACAGTCCATCCCGTGGAACAACCAGCGAATACATGAAGCTCATGAAGACGCCTTCTTCATGCTTACATCGTATCACAATCCTTCGCCCCTCCACATTCTCGACTGTCACCTCCAACCTCTCACAATCAACCTTTGCCGCATACTTCCTAAGCCAGTCCATCCCCAAAATAATTCCGAACCCCGCAAAGTTCAGAACAAAGCAATCACAAACAAAAGAGCAATCATGACACGATACAATCAAACCACGGCATAACATACACAAACAAGACGAACCCCCAACTGGATTAGTCACAACCAATGGCCTATCAACAATATCCGGTTCTAAACCCAACCGGCCTACAAGTTCGCTACAAACAAACGAATGCGACGCCCCAGTATCAAACAGAAATTTAACTGGAACACCACATAGGAAAAGAGTACCTTGAACCACCACACTCTTCCCTTTCTCTTCAGCGGTAGGAGCTTTGGAAGACGATGGAATAGCTCCCAAAGCATAAGCTTGCACAATCTGCTTGTCTTTCCGTGGTTCAGGACAATTCTTCCTGATATGCCCCGGCTTGTCACAGTTGTGACACTTTATCGGTACCTTCGGATTCTTACAATCCTTAGAGAAATGGCCCTTCTGCTAACAATTGTAACAAGTCACTTCGCCCTTCGGCTTCTTCTGGCCATCCTTACCCTTCTTTTGTTGCTGCTTCCTCTTCTTGTTTCCACCCTTCTGTGGTTTAGACTCTTCCCTGGTCACAGCAACAACAGATCCTTCCTTAGGAAACAGATTCTCATGCCTGAGAGCCTTCTCCACAAGCTTCTCAAATGAATCGTCCAAATGATCCACCAACTGCCTCCCAAGATAACTGTCCAAGCCTGTCACAAACTTCTCATTCTTCTGATACGAAGATTCAATATACGACCGGGCATACTTGGACAAAGCTTCAAACTCAGAAACATACTCAAGAACTGGTCTTCCATTTTGCTTGAGCTCCACAAACTTCTTGAACAGAACAGACTTCTGAGCTGTAGAAATGAACTTAGCTTCAAATCTGACTTGGAATTGCTCCCAAGTAATCTCTTCCTCCGGAGTATCAATGGTGATAGAGTTCCACCAATCAGAAGCTCTTCCTTGAAGCTGTCTTGATGCTAACTTCCTCTTAGTCGCATCCTCAATTCCCAAATCACCAAAGATCCTCCTACAAGCATCTATCCACCTCTAGACTTCAATGGTTGATTCTGTCTCCAAGAAAACTTTTCCTCCAAGAGCAGTATAGTCCTTACACAGCTTAGCAAAATCCACCGGTTTTGGAGCTTGAACTTGAACTCCAACATCCACTGATGGCCCCGGAGCTGGCATCCTTCTCATGATCGAAGTCATCATAGCTTCGAACATAGCAGCATAATCAGCAGCCCCTTCAGTAGCACGGCCTTCCCTAGCAGCTGGTCTCCCTCTTCGACTCATCCTTAATATCTATAAAAAGGAATGATTAGCACATCTAGAGAAACAACTGCATAAAGGACTCAAACTCTACTAAGCTACTATATTATATATAGTAATCATCCATCAAAATACAATTACGTCTCTCATACGTAGTTACGTCAGCGAGCGTTGGGTAAAATCGATTAACCAAAGCTCCGATACCAAATGTGACGACCGCCCATGACCCCTGCACTGAACCTAGAGGAAGTGCGCTGTAAAGTGTGCCAGGCGACCATGGACGATTGTCAGGGTAAATTAAAACAACAGAATCTATCGTATTACTCACAGCGCATGGACAAAATACAATAGAATATATATATAGTGAAGCTTCACAGAAATAGAATCTCATCAATAAAACTTCATAATAGTTGAATACAACATCTGAATAGTCAATACATCAAGCCTCACTACATATCACTCAGAGAATATACAAAGCAGCGGAACATCCAGTACATATAGTAAGAAATAATATGCAAGCCTCCAGCTCGCCTTCGTCATCAGCATCGTGGAAAGCAAGAACAACACCTGTCACCTGCTACCTAGTCTGCCCATCCCAAAATGGACGAACAGCCCAAGGCAATAAGAGTTAAAACATAAAGCCTTAAGTCAGATAATAGTCTTAGTGAGCAGTAAATTAACTAACAACATACCAAAAGAGCATAAAGGAAAAGGAATAGGAATACAACCCTCCCACTCCACCTCTTTCTACAGTGATAGCCCCCGGACACACACTAAGTAGAAGCAAACATAGCAAAGCACACAATTTAAAGTAAAGCAATTATCACTCGAGTCAAGGGCGATGTTTTCCAAGTACAAACCCCCAAGGCCTAAACCAAGATCAGATAAGCACCAAGAAAATACCGCTCTTGAGACCGAATGACGGTACAACCAAACATCCATGACTCTGGCTATCACTGTTATCATTGCCTTGATACCATCGTTAATTTGAATGACCGGCACATTCTTTCAGCCGTCCGTCAAGGGCTAATGGAAACCCCGGTTCTAGACATAACTCTGCACGTCATCATGACCCGTGCCTAGGACTATCGAATCTGCCCAGAGTACTTGACTATCAATCATTAGCCTTCAAGGACTATCGAATCTGCCCAACGTACTCTTGCTTTGAGCATGCTAGAACCTTCAACAATGATGAGATCTCAGCCTCCTAGTCATCCTCCTCGACGACTATTTCCATACTAGCTCAAGCGCCTCTCGAGCAAACCATTATCCTCAACTCGAACCATTTCACCGAGTTATCAACATGCTTGGAATGATCCCGTCTGGATTAGACCAAGGCTATCTCATATCATACTTCGCCTCATCATCATCATAGCAAAGTCTCATCTCAACATCATCATCAAATCTATCCATATGAGCTTCATTATCCGCTACATATGCCACGTGCAACTTTTCCAATTCAAGAGCCTTTCCCTTAGCTTTTGAATCATCTTCGACCATCTTGTCTAAATCAAATCATCAATCATCTAATTCATAGCAATCAATCAAGTCAAACATTAATCCAAGTAATCAAGCATTCAAATATGATCTAAATAGACAATTATAACAATAATGGCAATTTCGTTAATAAAGAGTCGAAAGTCTAACAAGCATGAAAACATGAGAAATATCTCTACAACTTGATGAATGAACTTGCATAGGTTAATCATGTAGGAAAGTGGTTGTCAAATCATCATGAACAATGGATCTATATGGATCTATACTTAGGTTTATAAAAATGCATGGAAATCACTACTTTAACACCAAATCAAGCCAATGATCCGATATACTCCTTTGGATCCGTGTGAGAGATAATCACCACTCACCAAATCACCTAAACAACCCAAAAGCAACACACTTCAGATCTGGACAGCGAAGGATCTAACTCGATCTATCACGAATCCGCTTCAAACGATGAAATCTCTCTTCAAAGAATGTAGATCTTCAATCTAAGCTCTTCGATCTTCGATTTGATCTTCAACTTGGATGGATGGAATCACTAGATTAGAGTGGAGAAAAGAAGTGAAGAAGTGTAAAAGTCAAGCTCTAAAAATGGCAGCACTTCGTCGCTTCGAAAATTCGCATCTCAAAAGTGAAGATAACCAGAGTATTTATAGGCAGATTTTAGGTCGTCCGCCCCTTAAGTCGTTGCCGACTTAATTCTCCCTCCGACCTACGACCTAGCAAAATAGCCGACCTAAAAACCCACGCGACTTAACAACTCACGACTTACGACCTAACTGCCTCAACGACCTACGACTTAAGAATGCGCGCGCGACCTACGACTTAACAAGTGCGCGACTTAACTGGGTAACTGACCTACGACTTAACACTTAGCAGATCAGCGCCTTCATACGACTTACGACCTAATGAATGTGCGACCTAACACCTGCCTCGACTTAGCAACTCACACGACCTAGCTGGGTTACGACCTAACACTTAGGCAAAACCCAGCGACCTAACGCAGATACTTCCTCGCGACCTAACCACTCAACAGAGTTACGACCTACGACTTAAGACGCGACCTAACTAACTTAGCCAGGATACGACTTAACTTCCATACGACCTATCCCAATCCCTAGGTCGCCTACGACATAACTTCCCACACGACCTAAGCTATCCTACGACCAAACTCTTAAGTCGCTCCACTGCTACCCCAACTTCCTTAGGTCGTCGCCGACCTACCCCTTAGGTCGTTATCTCCCCTAAGTCGGTCATTACCTTAAGTCTCCTATCTCTTAGGTCGTTAACTCGCCCAATCGACTTATCACTTAACTCGGTCAGTCTTCTTAGGTCGCTCCTATTCCTTAAGTCGGTCACGACTTAGGACTTGAACAAAATTCTGCCCAAAATCTGAAATGACTTAACAACGCTAAAAATTCCAGATTTTTACGAACTTTTCGATCCGTAAAAATACGGGTCGTTACAGCAACCCAAAACCATTTCACACTTAACCATTTTCTTTAAAACTTTCTTTTAAAGATTTAATTACACTTACAAGGGTTAAAGACAATTGTTACTTAAACATTTGTCACTACAAATCCAAAGCCATTTACTTCTAGTTATCTTTAGAATATTCGTTATTAAATATCTAATTATTTTTCTAAGTAAAATTAATGATAAAGGTTAAAAATTAATGTTACTAAAACGCTATTTACTACAACCCAAAATCATTTTTAAACTTATCATTAACTTTAAGGTATTCATTCTAATGGTCAAAGCATATCTACTTTTTAATTGAGGTGAAACACTTTTAATTTGACTTCTCAAAATATTTTATTTCAACTTAAGTGTTAAAATTCAAACTACCTTTACTACTTTTATAAGTACTTAACTTACATTTTAAACATATACGTATTTATCGAAAACCCTTTTAAAATGATGTATATATTTATATGTACATTAATTTATTTATAAGATAAAATATTTAATAGTAAAACAATTTAAAACGATATTATATTACGTAAGCTTATATTTACTTTAATAAAATATTTAACTAACTTTCTAAAAACTATATATATTTTAAAATACTTTAAAAATGTTTAACCTATGGTTTAAAATATTTATTTAAATATTACTTAAAAATACTTATTTTATATTTTATTAAAAGCCCATAAAAAGTACGATTTATAATTTAAAACCCATTACTTTACAAATTCATAAATAATTATTAAAAATATATATTTAAACCTTGATATTTTCCAATAATAAATACACTTATAGTATTCATTAAAAATGCAAATAATCCCTATGATGTCTTTTAATGTTAACTTTAAAAATCACCGAACACAAAACGATTTCAAAGTGCATCCATAGCGACCTTTACGTTTCTAACTATCACAACTTCCATTCACAATTTCTATAACTCTCCAAAAAAAATTCATTTATGTCAAACACACCAAAACATGTGTAATGAATAACCAAATATATATTTTCCACAATATATACAATTTTAATCAATTTTACATATATCAAATACAAGGGATTTCAAAGTGCGTTTATAGCGACTATTTCGCTTTAACCAGTCACGCTTTAACTATTCACAACATGCTACCAAACATAGAAACAACAAGTCTCGACCACATCACATATTTTAGAGGGTTTAAAAGAGAATGTGTATTATATATAGTGTTGTCACTTGCTTTCAAAAGCGAGGGGATCAAAAGTAATATCTTGCACTGTTATTTATTTAATTTATATTTAATACAACAAACAATTATATACACAAGAAATACAAATTAAATGATGAGTTAACGCACCTAAGGCCAAGCCTAAACAATACGTAAAAAATTTAGCGACGAGTGCAAAGGTAAAGACGATGTCTCGATTGGACCTCGTATGCAATAGTTATGGATTTTATAAGATTTGAGATTAATTAAATTAATTAATTAATTTAATAATTAACTACTAATTACCTCTCCACTATCAATCCATCTTCCCTAATTCCAATTTCCTGTACATGCACCCAATATGCACAACCCATCACCGCAACCACTTCTCTCCTCCTTGTGAGTTGCAACATTATGGATCTTAAAGCTAATTAAATACTAGAGGGGGTGAATAGTGTTTTCTAATTTATATGAATCTTTTTAAAATTCTTTCAAAATTATTATTAACCAATGCAGAATCAATAATCGTAGATGCAAACAAAGATAGATATAAATGTAGCAAAGTACAAAGTAAAGAATTAGAGAGATCATACCAGGATTTTTATACTGGCTCGGTGTTATTCTATGTCCAGTCTCATACAATTTCTTGTATAGATTTCTTTTCAAATGCCAATCTTTAAACGAGTAGAAGGCAAACCCAATTACAATCTCGATTTCAAGACTATGAGACACACCTTCCTGATTTTTTAAGCTCAGGGTACAACCACTTGATTTGGACGGGCAACAAGCACACCCACTCGGATTTCCATACTACCAAGTACACCCAATTGATTTGAACAAGCTACACCGAAGCAAATACAACTATAGTTTGATGGTTTTTCCAAAGATAATTTCTCGATCTTTTGTTAATGAATCCTATAACCTCCTGGACAACACTTTGATCTTTGATTGAGAGAGAGACGATTAAAGTTAGAGAGTAAATAGTAGAGAATATATTCTTCACTAGAATTCTTGGTAGAGTAAGTGGAGAGAACATAATAAGAAAGTAGTTTTTAAAAATTCGTTTGAAAACCCCTTATATGTAGAGAATAAATAGACATGTCCATTCATGAAGAGTTAGGTACACACAAGCACACCTACTCGAATTTCTGGGCTACCAAGAACATCCAATTGGTTTGAATAGGCTACAATCACATCCAAGCAAATACAACTAGAGTTTGATGGGTATTTTTAAAGATAATTTCTTGATCTTTGGTTACAATGAATCTTATAGCTTCTTGGTTAGCACTTTGATCTTTGATTGAGGGAGAGATGATTAAAATAAGAGAGTAAATAGTAGAGAATCAATACAGTGAAGATTGAATTGATTTTGGTTGAATTTGAGAAGATTTGAATATATTTTTCACTAGAATTTTTGGCAGAGTAAGTGGAGAGAAGATAGTAAGAAAGTAGTTGTTAAAAATTCGTTTGAAAACCCCCTATATATAGAGAATAAACAAACATGTCCATTTAGGAAGGGTTACGACGAATAGACACTTCATTTCCAAATTTGAATTTTAAAAGTGCAACATGTATGTCGACATATTGTCTGCCTATATGTCGACATCGGCTAATGTAATCTGAAAACTTGTCTATTTTTAAAAAAATTGAAATTCCTATACTATGTAAAATAATTTGATACTTTGTAAAATAGTTTAAACATAGTTTATAAACATTTTAACCTTTGAAAAAATTTATAAAATATTTTTAGATACTTTAAAAATATTTTTTGTTTTAATGATAAAGTATTAAAAAATGAGAAATAGAGATCAAAGACTACTACCAGAGACTTTGACAATATTATATGACTCTATAAACTTTACTATAGTCTTAAGGTCTTCATATCTTAATCTTTATACTCATGAGCCTTCATGTCCACTCTTTGACTCTTTATACTGTACAGTCTTCGATTCAATATCTGTATAATATTCTGCATTATATACTATATAACTTGGCAAAACATTAGTATCCATATTTTATATGAGTATATTATTATTATCAAGGTAATTATCATTAAAATCAATAACTGAAATATTAACAATCTCCCCATTTTTGATGATGCTAACATTTAATATCTTGTATATATAAAATATGATATAATTCCCCTTGAGTTAGATAACTCCCCTTGAATATATGCACATATATTTTTTATATTTTTCTCCCCCTTTGTCATCAAAAAAAATTGGTGAAAAACTAAAAACTCTCCCTAATACAAATGCTTAGAAAATATATATTCAAAATCAATAATTCGAGTTAAACTAATATGATTACATATGATGATATATGATGAGTATATAATAAATAATGCACTATTTTATTAAACAAAATTATGTATGGTAATGAAAGAAGATTTTATTTATGCAATTTTAAACTATACATAAACCAATCCAATTCATACATACACACTAATCCAAATCTAAAAAAAATCAAAACAATCCAATAATTTAAACCAAATAAATCAAACCAAATAATTCAAACTATCCAAACTAAATCCTAAGAGTACATATCAAATCCAAACCTAATAACTTGACATTTCGTGGAAATTCAACCTAACCATCAGACCTAAAGATTGGATCTGCTTTGATGGCATCCCAATCTTCATTATCCTTGTTAATAGTGCACTCTTGGTTGTTGGTTGGTTCATCTTTGATTAAGGAAGAAATCATCCATCAAATGACATCAAAATGCTTTTCTTATTTCTTGATCATTTGCATTTGACTCAACTCTAAATGACTTTGATTTTGTAAGATAATAGAGAGAATATCTTTGAAATATTAAAGTGTTTTATTCAAGATTTTCACATAATTTTTTATGTGGAGAAGACATTTTGGTGAAAATATGTTTGAGAATGAGAATAGAGCATAGAATAAAATGCGAGTGAGTTTTCTAGAAAAAATAATCTTAAATAGGAGTAAAAGTCATTTGAAATGAATGGATGGTTGGTAGTTATTTATATTTTGAAATTTTTAAAAAAATTGTTTTCTGCCCGTTATATGTTGGTGGTAGCATGTATGTCGACATACATACATAAATTTTCAAAACAATATATTTGCTATAATTTTTGTTTTTATCTTATACTATTATATATTTATAGCTTCCAGAGACTAATAAACAATATAAGATAGTAAGAAATATATTTCAGTACTTGGAACTTCAAGGATACATGGATTTCAAGATTAATAAAAGGAAATACATAAACACGACATGAATTTAAACCAAAAACACATAATACAAAGCTAGATATCATAAGTAAACAACCAAATAGGTTTTAGAAGGATGTAGATGATGATGATGAAGAACCACCAAGCTTGTGAATGTCCTTTTTAAAGAATTTGTCCATTTTGTTGGAAAAAGAGGTGAACTTTTTACCGAAAGAAAGGTTAAACTTCTTTTGGTTTTTAAGAAGCTTATTTTGGTTCCTTGTTAGAGGGGTGGAATGGTTTGTCAAAACTTTCTAAGGAAGTTTCCATTTCTTCCTCCTCTTCCTCTTCTTCCTCCAATTTCATTTCATCCCCTTCTTCTTCCTCTTCTTGTTGAATTTCTTGTTCTTCTTCCCATGTCAACCTTTGCTCCTTTTTGGGAAGAGTCTCATATGGTTCGAAAAATAGTGGAATGTGCATAAGAGAGATATTGGCTTTGTCGAAAAATTTCGAGGAATAGTTTTTCCTCCTCTTAAATCCACATCAAAATATAAGAAAATTCTAGTAATATACACACAATGGAAGAGCGTGTTATCATGTCTAGAAATGTACTTTTGAACAAAGCCATCTAAAATAAGTTATGCCCAATTTATGTTGTAGTGATTATAAATAGCAAAATGAGCTTTGAAAACTTTATGAATAGGATTATTATTATTATCCATCCTCGCAGTAATACTTTGTTGTAAAATGAGACTCTAGTCTCGATTTTGGTCAAAGATTCTCGTGTTTAAATTCAAAATCTTCATCAATTTTGAAAATATCATAAAGAACTTCACGATTTTGTATATCAATTTGAAAAGTGGAGAGGTCAATTCCACTAGATTTACAACCAAGGATATGACCCAAAAGTTCACAACTTAAAATGATTTGAGTACCATTAATGCTACCCCAAACTTGACCTTCTTCTCCTTGATAAATTTTTCTGTTTAAATTCGCATAAAACATTTTGACCAAATTGGGATAACAAATAAAATCATTTTGATAAGATTCAATTAAACTAAGAATTTCATTTTTTAAACAAAGATCATGTAAACCATAAGAAGAAAAATCTTTGAATCTAGCAAATCTTCCAGGAGAAACCTTTTCGGAAGTAGTATACTTCATATAGGCTTCAATGGCATCTTTCACATTGAAGAAAAAGCTTTTAATGTTCTTAAAGAGCCTAATGGATTCTGGATTTTGACTAGAGGAAGCCATTATTGAAAGTTTAAAGAGATAAGAGAGTGAAATAATATTTGAAATAGGATGGAGATAGAGTAAATAAGTAGAGAATTGAAGGACATATTCTCTGGTTCAAAAGCCATCTTTTCAGAACATGGGAGTAAGTGCACAAAGAGATAGAAGTTTGAAATTTGAATTTTGAATTCAGATTTCAACTTTCAGTTTTCCGGTATATATGTCGACATATGAAATAGGGGTATTTCGACATATAGCCTAAAATTTCGAAAAATAAAACTATGTTATTATAATCCTATATATACACACACTTCTATACTTATATTCATCCAATAATATTATTAATCTATATATTATTCCTAAAAAATCAAAATCAACCAAAAAATAAAGAAATAATTAAATAAAAGGTACCATTTTTACTGCTTTTTGTTGATCAGTTCCGACTTGTGACGCCCCACCTCTATACTCACACTAGCCAAGAACACTACGGGGTAATGCCATCGACTAGCACAAAGAATAAGGCTGTTAAGGAGCGACCATCTATGTAATTGCTTTGTGCGAGTACCGATATGTCAGATAGTATGTCATGCATTTCATTTAAAGAGGAAATCTGACACATCAAATACAAACTCAAAGCTACTACACAGTGGCTATATGGCCTTCGGAAACAAATATAAAATAAGCATAACATAAATTAGTCGCAGATATTAATAACACTAAGGTGGAAACAGATATGAATATAACACATAGAAGTGTACATCAAAGTAGTGGTCATACAAGATCCACTACATCACAAAATAATAGGTACAAGTGCTAGACAAAAGAATATGTATACATCAAGGAGTCTCTATCTCGAATGTATAAAAACAAAAACTACTAAGCTAAAGTAGTTAGCCAAAAGTCAGATGACGATCCCTGATAAGAAGTCAAGTGAAAGCACCTGAAACACCTCGGTCTGACCCGAGTATTATTTAAGAAGAAAAATAATAAACTGTTTAGTCTAGCTATAATTATCAGATAAGATGAGATTGGATTAGAGATATAACAAATATATATGATAGCAACAAAAATCATACAATATCTCAACTCTCCTCAAACACCAAAAAGAATGTCATATTCTTTATTTTTATTCACCAAACTACAAATATTGATAGGGTGTATCAATACAAATCACAAAAATTAGTGAAACACAAATTCCAGAAATCATCAATTAGAAATCCAGAAATCACAAAAAAAAGGGGAGGCCTATCATAAACGGGAGCATGAAAACTCACCAACACGTGTATCACAAATGGGATGTTATCCCATGGTCGCTAACCATAGTGACGGTGCAACGACGTAGTACAACGGTACGCCCGAGGAACCTAAAACTCAAATAAGCCGGAACAACGACGTAGTACAATGGTACGCCCGATGAACCGAACTCCATAAAGCCCTTAGGTTGCTAGCTTATAAAAATGAGACGAAGCTCAACATAATGGGGTACAGTCCCCCACGCGGACAATGAGACATCGCATATTGCTAGTCTAAACCTCAAAATGATCGTCATAGATCAATAAAGTGTAAAATACACCAAGCTAGTATATAGATGAGTTTAGCTTCATGTCCCATAACCACTGGCTTAACTTAAATATTTACGAACAAATTGTAGATTTCCACTCGAAAATTGTCACAAGATTTCAATCGAACAAGTCTAAGAATTAACCGACGAAGTAAACGCAAGCGTTTCATACCACTTGTTTTGCTAAGTCCTTTGATTGGATTTCTCGTACGAATGAGGAACAGGTTTGTATATACTAATAGATTAGAAAACGGTTTTAAAAATGAGCTTTGTACATTGAAATCATTTTTGTGAAAGAGTTTGAGTATTTACTACTAGTATAGAAACCTTTGTATTTTAAAGTGACAAATCATAGAAACGATTATAAAAAAATCTATCACCAAAATTCACGTTCAACGATGTGAATCAAAACCATAGAAATCGATATCAAATCCATCAAATGGATATTCCCAAAAATCCAGAAAAGAAATCATCAAAGTCGATAATAAATGACAACAACCAACCGGATCGACAAAAATCGATAAAAATGGAAATTCGCATAAAAACACGCAGAGTGCCAGATTTTAACAGTGCCAGACGTCTGGTGGTTCTCCCCAGACGTTTGAGCTGAAGATCTGGAATTTTTCCAGACCGCTCAGATGTCCGAGCTTAAGATCTGGAACGTTTGTTCCTTTGCCTCAGACGTTTGAGTATTTTACCAGATGTCTGAGCTGAAGCTCAGAACAAATTTTGCCTAGGCCATTAATGGCCAATTCGGTTTGGAAGCGATCGGGTGAGCGACGATTGCTAGGGGTTTATGCCAAGCGACAACCCAACCCTCTAAGCTCTTCAATACACTCCAAACAACAAGTCCGAACATCCATAATAGGATTTCCAAAGATTTTGACTTCAAAATACCAAAAATTGGAAAATTCACCAAATCAATTCAAATCAAAAGCAAATGAACATGATATAGATGTTAGGAATTCATACCTAACAACTCTCAAAGGTATAGAGATAGATGTGAGTTCAAAAACTCACCTTTAAACCCAAATATAGAAATGAGAAGCTCTAAAACAAGCTAAGATTGATTTCTCTTCAACAACACCTCTAGAATCTTCAATCTATCATCAAATGAAATGAATTTCCTAAGTAAGGTTATATAGGAATTTCTGAAAATTGAAGAGAGATTGAGATGGAGAAGATGAAGAGGCTGCTTCCCTAAGCTTCTCCTTGATTTTGGAACTAGAACTTGAATTTCTTAATAATCTGGGGTTTAGGAATTTTAATTTCCCATCTTTTTCCTCATTTTTCTCTTTAGCTTGAGTTTTAGGAAATGAGGAGTAGAATGAATGAAGAGTAGAGGAGTTAGGGTATTTGGTAGAGGAGTTGGGTTACCTTATTGGGGTAGTGGACTAGAACACAACCCAAAGCCCAAATGAAAATACCAAAATCCTAATCAACTCCAAACATATCGATGTCTATACTCAAAAAAGTTGTAAACATCATTTTGAACTCAATGGAAGTGGTCTCGAGTCCGGATTCGACTGTTTACAAAAAGTAACATTTCGGACTTTAAATTCAACAAACGATGTTATATTTAAACAAAACATTTAAATATAAAATCGTAAAATATGCGGGTTGTTACAGACTCCCCTCCTTAAAGAAATTGCATCCTCGTAATACTTAAGAAGAAAACAAAGAGTAACAACCACTCTAAGGCATAACAACACAAAATAAAAAAAATTGAAGTAAGAAGTTCACCTTAAGGAGCACGAGAGAGTAAGTCCGGATGTGTTCGCTCGATGAATTCTCTGGATTCCCAAGAACAATCCTTAGGATTTGAGGACCATTGGACTTTCACAAGCAGAACATCTTTATTACGAAGGCGTTTAACCTCTGTAGCAATGATACGAATAGGATGTTGCTCATAAGTCAAATTAGGTGAAACTTCAATTTCTTCAATAACACCGGGCTCAAGAATAGAATCAGAATCTCTAAGGCATTTCCGTAGTTGAGAAACATGGAATACGTCGTGAATAGCATAAAATTGAGCCGGTAATAAAAGGCGATAGGCCACGGAACCAATGCGTTCGGTGATGGGAAATGTGCCAATATATCGAGGTGCTAATTTTCCCGATCGACTGAAATGCACAACACCCTTCATAGGTGAAACACGAATGAATACCAAATCTCCCACAGAAAATTCCAAATTCCTTCTTCGGTTATCGACATAGGATTTTTGTCTACTTTGAGCTTCTTTCATCCTGTGATGAACACGGTCAATCTTTTCTATGGCATCACGAATAAAATCTGGACCTAAAACCAGCTTCTCACCGGCTTCAAGCCAACATGAAGGAGATCGGCATGGCCTTCCGTAGAGCGCCTCGAAAGATGCATACCAATACTAGATTGGAAGCTATTATTATAAGAAAATTCGACAAGGGAAATATGATCTTCCCAACTTCCACCAAAATCAAGAACACATGCACGAAGAAGATCTTCAAGAGTTTGATTCACACGCTCTGTTTGTCCATCGGACTGAGGATGATAAGCGGTGCTAAAATTAAGCTTTGTTCCCAAAGATTTTTGAAGACCCTTCCAAAATCCACTAGTAAATAATGGATCACGATCGCTAACAATAGAAGTAGGAACTCCGTGCAATTTAACGATTTCTTTAACATAGTTTGGCCAAAAGAGGTACGGCCCGATTGGACCGAACATGGATAAAGTGGGCAGATTTTGTAAGTCTATCTACAATCACCCATAAACTGTCATGATCCAAACGAGAACGGGGAAGACCGTCAATAAAGTCCATGGAGACTTGATCCCACTTCCAAACTGGAATGTCCAAAGGTTGCAATAACCCACCGGGCCTTTGATGCTCGGCCTTTACGAGTTGGAAAATCATGCAATGCTTAATGAAGTTAGCAATATCAGATTTCATTCCATCCCAATAATAAAGTCGCTTCATGTACGCATACATTTTACTACTACCGGGATGAATGGTAAATTTAGAACGATGAGAATCTTCTAAAATGTCCTTACGAAGATCACTAATATTTGGCACAATAAGTCTACCAAATTTTCGAATGCCTCCATGAGCATCGATTTCAAAGTCTTTCAAACCATCATCCTTATTTTTATCCCTATAACTTTGGCTAAGAAGAGCCATTCGGGATGTTGCTTTTGAGCTTCAAGGATGCGGTAAAAAAGAGAAGGATGAACCTCAAGGCTACATAAAACAAGAGATGAACATGAATCGGATTCACGATCTCAAATCTCACAAGTGGACAAAGTCTCGAGATCATTCCATTCAGATATCATCATGGAAACAACCGCTTGTTGCTTACGACTAAGGGCATCGGCAGCAAGATTTCCCTTTCCGGGAGTATAAAGAATATCAAGATCATAAGATGCAAGGAATTCACGCCAACGTTGTTGACACAAATTAAGTTCCTTTTGAGAAAATAAATACTTCAAAGATTTATGATCGGTGTAGAGGACAAATTTCTCTCCCAATAGATAATGACACCAAATTCTAAGGGCGAAAACAATGCCCGCGGGCTCTAAATCATGAGTGGCATATCTAGTCTCGGCATGCTTTAATTGGCTAGAAGCATAAGCGATAACACGTTCCCTTTGCATGAGAACGGCTCCCAAACCAACATGACTAGCATCGGTATAAACAATCAAGTCTTGATTCCCTTCGGGAATCACAAGAATAGGAGCATCGGAAAGGAGTTCTTTTAACTTTTGAAAAGAAGCTTCACATTTGTCCGACCAAATGTACTTAACTCCTTTCTTTGTCAAACTAGTAAGAGGTACGGAAATTTTAGAAAATATTTTATGAACCGACGGTAATAGCCCGCCAATCCAAGAATGCTACGAATTTCTGTCACACTCTCCGGTCTCTTCCAATTTTGAATCTGTAACGACCCGTAAATTTTAATAAATTTTATTTGTTTTATTATTATATTTAGTTGAAATTTTAAACGATAAAATTTTGAAACAAAATTTTAATATTTGGAATACGCCTAACTAAACAAAGCAATTGGTAAATTTTTATATGAAATTATGCAAGTTTATTTTCTTGTGTAATTCTATTTCAATTTAAATCAGTTAATAATTGTTGATAATAAAATGTTTTCCAAACCTGAATATTTTTATATAGAAAATTTGTAAATCATCTTCTAAGTGAGACGTCATATTTCGTTTCATCAAATTTGGACTGCTATTGCTCCGTTTATCTTATTTTCGGTACCGAATCTTGACTTTTGATACGATGGTCGTACCACTGATATCTGTATATCGTTTTGATCGTCTCGTCGTGCTGATCTCTACGGTGTATTCGATTTTGTGTTTTGAAGTTCGGGGGACAGCGAAATCTACGGAACGATTTCCGTATCGGTATTGGTTCTTGTGCCTTTTGGTTCTTGTGACCTTTCATATATTGATCGTAGAATTTCTGCTGCCATTAGCAATAAATATTTACTAAATTCAGCGAATGTGCTTTTCATATTCTAGCCTCTTATGACTTCTGTCTCTCCGCCCATCATCTTTATTATATTAAAAAAAAGAACCGTTCCTTTCATTTTTCATGCAACAGATCAAATCCCTCACCCTTGCTTTTGGCCTCCCCTCTATCTATCTCTCCCCGTTCCATCCTTCCACGTTTTCTTCACTTCGCCCTCGCCTGGCCTTTGCCTCGCCACCACACACACCGCAACCGAGCCTGCATCCAAACTCCACCACGGCAGCCAAGTGCCCTGACCTGCGCCCTGACCCTCATCTCATGCATCCTTCTTCGAGCTTGTCATATCACAACTCGGCCGCCATTCTTTCCTCTGGCTGCCTGCCATGCCGAAGAGCACACCCAACCTCGGCCTCTCTTCTTTATTTAGGTATATAGTATTTGTTAGCAATATATGGCCTAAAATTATATATATGTAATATATGGAATACATGAATAGATATATATATATATATCAGTTATTTAAAAGTTTATTTATATGTTTACCTAAGTTTATAAAAGTTATAATATATATATATATATATATGTAAGGCTTATTTTCTGTTGCTGTAGCATATAGCCTGTTAGCATTTGATTTATCTTTTTCCATTATATGAGAGTATATATGATTTTATAAAGAAGTATTATATATGTGTATTTTTATAAAGCAAGTTATACGAGTTATTTTGGTTACTAATATATATATATATTTATATTATTATGTTAGTTTATATTATGCTGGGTTACTGGCTATAGTTTATATATATAGTTTGATTGTATAAGTTAAGTATATATATGTGTTCTCTGTTGTATAGTTTTAAGGTTTATAAAAATTTAAAGTTGTTTGTATACTAGTTTGTTTGTTTAGAGATTATATTATACTAATTGTCATATATACTAGTTAATATTTGCTTTTGTTTGCTGAGTACAGTAGGTAGAAACCTGAGTAATATCGTATATATAATGTGTTTGTGTGGTCGGTTTATATATACATTAGTTGATACATTAGTTTATAAATTATATAATCTGTTATTTACTTAAGTTTTATATATTGATTCAAATTTTATTATATATATATATATTGGACTTTAATGTATGAAATTTAATTTTAAATCAATGATTCGAAATAAATATCTAGTTTAATATACGTTTGAAATTAGAATGTGATTTTATTTTATATAGTTATACATTGTTACATGTAAGTTCATTGATATAGATTATCTTCATCGATCCAGTTCTGATTTGATTTCGTCTATTTCTTACCTATCAGCTCTATTTGTTGAATTCGTGTCAATCTAGCTTTGCTTTGGATTCGTGACTCAATTCATTGTTTATACTCTCTACCCTCGAAAGGTGAGCAATCACTTACGATTAACATTCTTATATTTATTAAATTTGATTTCAATTGAAACGTCAATTGAAATATGCTGCTGTTAGTTATTTACATTACTATATATATATGTTGTTATCTGTATCTGTTCACCTGTGACATCTGACACCATTATCTGTTATTTATATTGAAATATGCATGTTATATTATTATCATATCTAATATCACTCTGCAAGTTCCCTGTTAGTATAGAATTCACTATGGGTTGAAATGATACATACCCGAACGATCTGTAGAATATGAGAAAATTGTTATGGGTTGAAATGATAAACCCAAGCGAGTTTCAATTGAATTGAATTTGGGATTGCGGCTTGAAAGGATATATACCCGTATATATTTAAATTGTGGATTGAAATGATAAATATCTTTATCACTTGACCATAGGATAGAAAATTATATACAGACACCGTTGGTCTATATATATATATATATATATATATATATTGAAAATGATTTCTATGGTTTTGAAAAGAAATATATGGTTTTAATAAATATTGATTTTAAAAGATTTATTAAAGTTGATTTAATAAAGTTGATATATAATATGTTTAAGTATTTATTAAATATATATATATATTTTCAAATATAGAATTTATAACGATTCAGGTTGGAAAGATAAATTTGAAATTGATTTGAAATTATATTTATTTAAGAATTTTACTTAAATAAGTTGATTTGAAATTTATTAAATTTGAAATTTTAAAGATATGTTTTATAACTTGAATTTGATTAAAAGTGAATTAAATGAATATTTCAAACTTATATAAATTTAAATGGGATATTTTATTTATTTAAATTTGTAAATTGAAGTTGTATTTAGATGTTATTGAAATGATTAAGTAAATATTTCAAACTAAATAATAGTAAAGTGAATTTGATATATATATGAAATTATCGAATTTAGTTTTGAAATGTTGAATATATAAAACTTTGAAATATATTGAAATTGAAATGGTTTATTTTGTGGTTCAAATCTGTATTTAAAATCGATATAATTTGAAATGGTTTATTGAGAAACTGAATTTAGTGGAAATTGAAGAATTAAGATTTAATTAAATTTGAATTTTGGAATTCGAGTTGATTTGAATCGATTTCTGAAATTTGAGGAAACTATTTTATTATATAAAGTATTTTTAACTATATTTAAAACCATTTTATATTTTACTTTATAAATTATTTTTATATAAACTATCTTAATATAAATCATTTTCAATATAAATTATTTTAATATATACTATTTTAATATGCTAATTATTTTAATATAAACTATTTTAACTTAAAACTATTTTATATAAACTATTTTATTTTATAAACTATTTTATTATATATATACTATTATTAATACCTAAACGGTTTAAAGGAAATGTTATGATTTCAAAGTGTTATGATTTCCAAAGTGCTATGATTTCAAAACGTTGTGATTTCCAAAGTGTTATAATTTTAAGTGTTTGGTTTCGAAAGTGTTATAACTTTGAAAGTACTATGATTTTGGAAGTGAATATATTTGAAATGGAAATGATATCGTATTGATTTTGTTTTTGAAATGGAAATGATATTTTGGTTTTAAAGTATAAACTATTTTTAAATGATCGTGGTGTTATAATAACGATTGGTTGTTAAAGAGACCGGGATCGGATATGGGCATACTCACTGTCGATACTGAAAACCACTTTAACAACTGTGTACGCGGTGGAGATTTCAGAATGAAGTAGGATGGTGGCGACGATCCTATATGAGGTATATACATGGACCCAACTCCCGTGAGTTGGCATAAGGTGGCTAAAATAGGATCAATCGACGGGCCAATGAGGTTGCTCCTTTTATCGGACACACTCCATCTTATGCCATTCTATTACTTTGTGATTGATTTGGTGTGCACCTTCGGATTTTCGGGAGTGTGGCTCGAGATGGGCGATTGTTGCGGCTCTGCGTTACCACCAACCCGGAAGTGTAATTGGTATATCTACCCTGGCATTGCCTAGTTGTGCCGTGTAACCACCCTAGCGTGCCTTACTACGAGTTTGATTTGTGTCGTACCTATGGAGTATCCTCTGGTAGCTCCAGTTTATGGGGTATTACGGTACTGTATAGACTATTGGCATACCTAAAAATGTGTTAAGGTGGAAAATGTAAAGCCTTAACGATATTTTTAAATAGTATAATTTACTTTAGACATACTATAATAGCGTATATTACTACATAGTAGATAGTTTAACGGATCCTTAGAGGATGGTTATCCCAAACATCCTTTAAGTTACTGTATTTCAGTTGATATTTCACTTGAGTTGGATTTATTGATATAAGAATGTTAATCCTGACTCGAGTGTTTTGTGTTTTTCTTTACGCTCGGGTCAGACTGAGTGTACCAGTATTCGAGACTCACCTTTGGAGTTGGAGCTTCGCTTGGAGATCCATCTATTGATTCTGCTTTCAGTTATTCAGTTGATTCCAGTGATGTATTCAGATTTTGTATTTGATTATTGTATTGAGACATCTATATATTCAAAATCTCTGTTGTATCTTATTTAACTCTGTTATATATATAGTCGCTTCATGGACTACTATTCTTTTGTTTCCGCTTCTTATTTTTATATTACTCTGTGTCTGTGATTCTGTGATTATTTTATTTACTGTATATGTTGAGTTTTGCCAAATTTTAAATTAACAATATGATATTTTGATCAATTCAAGTCCGACATGTTTGGATGCGAATGGTTGAAAATTTCAGGATGTTACAGAATCGCTTCAATCTTTGAAGGATCCACGGAAATTCCGGATTCAGAAATAATATGTCCTAAAAATTTCACACGGGATTGCCAAAAGTGGCACTTAGAAAATTTTGCTTTCAATTGATTGCTCCTAAGAGTTTCCAACACAATCCGAAGATGTTTTTCATGCTCTTCCTCGATTTTAGAATAAACAAGAATATCATCAATAAAGATGAGAACAAATCGATCGAGGAAGTCTTCGAAAACTCGATTCATAAGGTCAACGAAATAAGCTGGAGCATTCGTTAAACCAAATGGCATAACAAGCCATTCATAAGATCCATAACGAGTACGGAACGATGTCAAAGGAATGTTATCCTCTGCAATTCGAAGCTGATGAAAACCGGTTGCTAAGTCTAACTGTGAAAAGACTCTAGCACCGCTAAGTTGATCGAATAGATCATCAATCCGAGGCAAGGGATATTTATTCTTGATGGTGAGATCATTAAGCTTGTGGTAATCAACGCAAAGCCTAAGTGTACCATCGGATTTCTTCACAAAGATAGTTGAAGCTCCCCATGGAGAGGAACTAGAACGAATAAACTGTTTTCCTTCCAATTCGGATAATTGTTTACGCATCTCCTCATTTTCCTTATTGGACATACGATAAGGAGGACGAGTGATAAGTAGAGCTCTAAGGATTAGATTAATTCTGAACTTAATTGCTCTCTTAGGTGGTAATCCTAAAACGGGCTCAAATATGTCGGGAAATTCACGAACAACGTGAATGAGGGAAATGACATCTTCCTCATCATCATTATCGTCATCATGTGGATTTAGAGAATATAAGGATGCTACCGAATTGAAATCCGAATCTTTAAGAACAATAGAAATATGCTTAACAGATTGAGGATGTCGAAGATAAATAGTCCTCTGGGGACATAGGATGTGGGCTTCATAACAATTAAGCCAATCCATTCCCAAAATCATTCCAAAACCTAAGTAACGCATAACATGCAAATCGACACGGAAAGCATAATCACATAAAATAATCTCGACATCTTTAAAAAATAAACTGAGTGTTGCGGATCCACCAACCGTATTCGCAATTCTCAGTGAAGTCATTAAGCCCATAACATTTAAAGACAAAGTATCAACAAGTTCCTTTGATATAAAAGAGTGAGATGCACCCGTATCAAAAAGAACTCGAATAGGATGATCATGAAACATAATAATGCCATCAAGGATAGAATGAGAAATACCTTGACCAAGAGAAGTGTTACTAGGGGCTTGCACAACATTTTTCTTTCCCTCTTTCTTGTTTTGAAGTTTGAGACATGAAGATATAAGATGACCCGAACTTTTGCAATAGCGACAATAAAGGGGTTTCGAACACCTATTTTCATAATGGTCCTTAGAACCACAATTGTAGCATTCTCCATGATTAGGAGTAAGAGTCTTTACTACCGAAGTTGCTTACTTCCCTTTCTTGTTGGGATTAGGCTTGAACTTAATAGGCCTTTTCTTGTTGTTGTTGAAGTTCTTTTTGGCACCCAAAATTTCAACATCACTTTCTTTATCGGTCTCTTCAAGTCGAAGAGCGATATCTATAAGTTGATCGAAAGAAACTTCTAGTTTCAAAAGTAAAGGCTTTTTGAGGTTCTTATTCAACCCATAGATAAACCTCTAATTTTTCTTCAATGGGGTATTAATATACTCAACCCCATATTTTGAGAGGGATTCAAAAAATGTGACATAGTCGATCATAGAAGATTCACCTTGAACAAGGTCAATAAAGCGTCGGGCTAAAGTTACTTTTTCTACTTCGGGCACAAACTTTAACTCGAACCTTTTCCGGAATTGCTCCCAAGTAAGATCCGCTTCAATAATTTCCGAAATCAAAAGCTTATACCAATCTAATGCTCTCTCCTAGAGCATGCTAGAAGCCACTTGGACTCGATGTAGATCCACAAGATTCATGCGATCGCATGTTCTAAGCCAGGCTTGGGCTTCTATAACGCTTTCAGAACCCTTGAATTGCCTTCCACCCAAACTGGTATAATCACTGCACAAACGTGCAAACCCGGATTTAGGATGAGTAGGCTCAGGAATGGGTCCAGCAGCTTGGGCATTCTTTACAAGATCCAAAAGTTGTTGCGCAGACATGAATACACCATCTTGAGGAGTAGCACTAGATTGACCGACGCTGGGACGACCAGGTCTAGCCATTTCTCTTCTTTAAGAAAGAAAGAAAGAAAGAAGAGGAAAAACGTTATTCTCAGAATGAATATCAAACAAACTTGATTGATAAAACAAGGCATCATAAAAGAAAATAGGATAGAACGGGTCCTAAGACGGGTCCTAAGACTCGAATTAAATCCTAAGGCACGATTCCTAAAAGAGACTTAGGACAATGATCCTTGCGAGATTATTCTATATTGTTCCGAAGTTTGACTCTGATACCAAGCTGTGATGCCCCATCTCTATACTCACACTAGCCAAGAACACTACGGGGTAATGCCGTCGACTAGCACGAAGAATAAGGCTATTCAGGAGCGACCATCTATGTAATTGCTTTATGCGAGTATCGATATGTCAGATAGTATGTCATGCATTTCATTTCAAGAGGAAATTTGACACATCAAATACAAACTCAAAGCTACTACACAGTGGCTATGTGGCCTTCGGAAACAAATATAAAATAAGCAAAACATAAATCAGTCAGATATTCATATCACTAAGGTGGAAACATATATGAATATAACACATAGAGGTGTACATCAAAGTAGTGGTCATACAAGATCCACTACATCACAAAATAATAGGTACAAGTGCTAGACAAAAGAATATGTATACATCAAGGAGTCTCTATCTCGAATGTATAAAAACAAAATTTACTAAGCTAAAGTAGTTAGCCAAAAGTCAGATGACGATCCCTGATAAGAAGTCAAGTGGAAGCACCTGAAACACCTCGCTCTAACCCGAGTATTATTTAAGAAGAAAAATAATAAACAGATCAGTCTAGCTATAATTATCAGATAAGATGAGATTGGATAAGAGATATAACAAATATATATGATATCAACAAAAATCATATAATATCTCAAATCTCCTCAAACACCAAAAAGAATGTCATATTCTTTATTTTTATTCACCAAACTACAAATATTGATAGGGCGTATTAATACAAATCACAAAAATTGGTGAAACACAAATTCTAGAAATCATCAATTAGAAATCAAGAAATCACAAAAAAGGGGGGAGTCCTATCATAAATGGGAGCATGAAAACTCACCAACACGTGTATCACAAACGGGACGCTATCCCATGGTCGCTAACCATAGAGCCGGTGCAACGACGTAGTACAACGGTACGCTCGAGGAACCTGAACTCAAATAAGCCGGAACAACAACGTAGTACAATGGTGCGCCCGATGAACCGAACTCCATAAAGCCCATAGGTCGCTAGCCTATAAAAATGAGACGAAGCTCAACATAACGAGGTACAGTCCCCCATGCAGACAATGAGACATCGCATATCGCTAGTCTAAACCTCAAAATGATCGTCATAGATCAATAAAAGTGTAAAATACACCAAGCTAGTAAATAGATGAGTTTAGCTTCATGTCCTATAATCACTGGCTTAACTTAAATATTTACGAACAAATTGTAGATTTCCACTCGAAAATTGTCACAAGATTTCAATTGAACAAGTCTAAGAATTAACCGACCAAGTAAATGCAAGTGTTTCATACCACTTGTTTTGCTAAGTCCTTTAATTGGATTTGTCGTACAAATGAGGAAAAGGTTTGTATATACTAATAGATTGGAAAACGGTTTTAAAAACGAGCTTTGTACTAAAAGAAATGTTGAAATCATTTTTGTGAAAGAGTTTGAGTATTTACTACTAGTATAGAAACCTTTGTATTTTAAAGTGACAAATCATAGAAACGATTGTAAAAACAATCTATCACCAAAAATTCACATTCAACGACGTGAATCAAAACCATAGAAATCGATATAAAATCCATCAAATGGATATTCCCAAAAATCCAGAAAAGAAGTCATCAAAGTCGATAATAAATGACAACAACCAACCGGATCGACAAAAATCGATAAAAATGGAAATTCGCATAAAAATAGGTAGAGTGCCAGATTTTAACAGCGCCAGACATCTGGTTGTTCTCCCCAGATGTTTAAGCTGAAGGTCTGGAATTTTTCCAGTCCGCTCAGATGTCTGAGATTAAGATCTAGAACGTTTGTTCCTTTGCCTTAGACGTCTGAGTATTTTACCAGACGTCTGAGCTGAAGCTCGGGGCAAATTTTGCCTAGGCTTTTAATGGCCAATTCGGTTCAGAAGCGATCAGGTGAGCGACGATGGCTAGGGGTTTATGCCAAGCGATAACCCAGCCCTATAAGCTCTTCAATACACTCCAAACAACATGTCCAAACATCCATAATAGGATTTCAAAAGATTTTGACTTCAAAATACCAAAAATTGGAAAATTCACCAAATCAATTCAAATCAAAAGCAAGTGAACATGATATAGATGTTATGAATTCATACCTAACAACTCTCAAAGGTATAGACATAGATGTGAGTTCAAAAACTCACCTTTAAACCCAAATATAGAAATGTGAAGCTCTAAAACAAGCTAAAATTAATTTCTCTTCAACAACACCTCTAGAATCTTCTATCTATCATCAAATGAAATGAATTTCCTAAGTTAGGTTATAGGAATTTCTGAAAATTGAAGAGAGATTAAGATGGAGAAGATGAAGAGGATGCTTACCTAAGCTTCTCCTTGATTTTGGAACTAGAACATGAATTTCCTAATAATATAGGGTTTAGGAATTTTAATTTCCCATCTTTTTCCCCATTTTTCTCTTTAGCTTGAATGTTAGGAAATGAGGAGTAGAATGAATGAAGAGTAGAGGAATTAGGGTATTTGGTAGAGGAGTTGGGTTACCTTGTTGGGTTAGTGGACTAGAACACAACCCAAAGCCCAAATGAAAATACCAAAATCCTAATCAACTCCAAACATATCGATGTTTATACTCAAAAAAAGTTGTAAATGTCGTTTTGAACTCAATGGAGTGGTCTCAAGTACGGATTCGACTATTTACTAAAAGTAACATTTTGGATTTTAAATTCAACAAACGATGTTATATTTAAATAAAACATTTAAATATAAAATCGTAAAATATGCGGGTTGTTACACAACTAGTCTATTGTTGCCGTGAAACACATATTTACATTCTTAGTATCAATTTCATTGTCGCTAAAGGAAGTGTCTGAATCATCCAAAGTTACTGTATAAGCCCTTTTTCTCTTTCTGGATGAATCATTTGCTGGTGAGATCTTTGATTTATCCGGATGAGGGAAGTCTCTTTGAAAATGACCAGGTTCATCATACCTAAAGCATCTAGTCATAGTTCCAGTTCTAGATAATTTTCTTTCAGGTTTTCGAAAATTGTTAATCTTTTTATACTTCAGGAATTTTCTAAAATTTTCGGTCATGAAAGCAATTTCTTCATCATTGTCATCGTCAAAATCCTAATCATCATTTATTGCATTGAAAGTAATGGATTTCTTTTATATTGCCTTGCTTTCCCTTCTACCCTGCATATGTGCTTCATAGGATAATAAATTGCCTATTAACTCTTCAATTTTTAGAGTACTAATATCATTTGCCTATCCAATTGCAAATGTCTTTTGATCCCATTCTAAAGAGAGTGAATTGAGGACTTTTCTAACTTGATCCTCTTCAGAAAAGTTTTTACCTAATACAGCTAATGAATGCACTATACCTTGAAATCTAAAATACATGTCAGAAATGGACTCATTTGGATTCATTTTAAACAATTGAAACTGACTAGTTAACATGGTAATTTTAGTCCGTTTCAGTTTACTAGTGCCCTCATGTGTAACTTGTAGTGTCCTCCAAATTTCATATCCAAACTTAAAAATAGACACTCTATTAAATTAATTTTTATTTAGTGAAAAATATAGAATATTCATGGCTTTAGAATTGTTCTGTGCAAGTGCCTTTTGATCAGCATTCCATTGTAAAATTTGTTTGTGGTTTAGTATACTCATTTTGTGTAACATTCCAAATATCTAAACAATTAGATTGTAAATAGATCTTTATCCTATATGACCAATAAGTGTAATTACTACCACTAAAAAATAGGGGTCTTACAGTACATTATTCTTTGACAAAATTGTTAACAAATGTACTAAATGTGTTGTTAGCCACTAAAACTTTTCAAAAATCAAATTATGAGTTTTTGAAACCTAGTGCTCTGACACCAAATGTGGGTTGTGGAACTATGGATCTAAAGGCAAATTAAACACTAGAGAGGGGTGAATAGTGTTTTCTAATTTTTATCAATCTTTTTAAAATTCTTTCAAGATTATTATTAACCAATGCAGAATCAACAATCACAGATGCAAATACAGATAAGTATAAATGCTATAAAGTAGAAAAAAATAAAGAATTAGAGAGATCATACCAGGATTTTTGTACTATTTCGAAGTTACTCTATGTTCAGTCCCATACAATTGCTTGTATAGATTTCTTTTCAAATGCCAATCATTAAACAGGTAGAAGGAAAACCCAATTATAATCTCGATTTCAAGGCTACGAGACACACCCTCCTGATTTTTCGGGCTCAGGGTACACCCACTTGATTTGGACGGGCTAATGCATACCCACTCTGATTTCTGGGCTACCAATCACACCCATCAATTAAATGGGCTATAATCACACCCAAGCAAATACACTAGAGTTTGATGGTTTTTCCAAAGATAATTTCTTGATCTTTGGTTACAATGGATCCTGTAGCTTCTTGAACAGCACTTTGACCTTTAATTGAGATAGAGATGATAAAAATCAGAGAATAAATCGTAGAGAATCAATACAATAAAGATTGAATCGATTGTGGTTGAATTGAGAAGATTTGAATATATTTTCACTAAAAATTTTGGCTGAGTAAGAGAAGAGAAGATAATAAGAAAGTGGTTGTTAAATATTCGTTTGAAAACCCCTTATATATAGAGAATAAATGGACATATCCATTCACAAAGAGTTACGACAAATAGACGCTTCATTCCAAAATTTGAATTTCAAAATTGCGGCATATATGTCGACATATCATCTACCTATATGTCGACATAGGCTATCGTAATTTAAAAAATTGTTTATGTTAAAATGTTTTAAATACCTATACTATTTAAAATAATTTGATACTTTGTAAAATAGTTTAAACATAGTTTATAAACATTTTAACCTTTGAAATTTTTTTATAAAACATTTTTAAATATATTTTAAAAATATATTTTGTTTTAAAGATTAAGGATTAGAAAATGAGAAATGGAGATCAAAGATTGCTACTAGGGACTTTAACAATATTCTATGACTCTATAAACTTTACTATAGTCTAGAGATCTTTATATCGTAATCTTTATACTCATGAGTCTTCATGTCCATTCTTTGGGTCTTTATATTTTACAATTTTCGATTCAACACCTGTATAATATCCTGCACTTTATACTATATTACTTGGCAAAACATTAGTATCCATATTTTATATGAATATATTATTATTATCAAGGTTGTTATCATCAAAATCAATAACTAATGTATTGACACTCCTATCTCCCTCCACACTCAACACATCGAAGAACTTGCGATTGCATCAAACTCCTCTTTGCGAGCACTACGCATCCCACCCTACCATGTTGAGCTCGGTCCTCCCCATTTAAAAGCGACTTGTAGCACCACTAACGACAAAGGGAATGCCACACTCCTCTATAGGCAGCCGCACCAAACTACTCCCACAAGTTTGCCTTTGCAAGAAAAACCCAACGGCACCATTGCCATGGCCTACTGCCGCCTCAATCATCGTGGAATCCCAACCTTAAATGCTACCTCCTCACGCTAATCATGGCCAAGTGTCGCCACAACTAACTTGGAGGCTATAGATTTGAAGTTTTTGCTCATACGAGTCCAACGGATCCAACGTTGTCTCCTATCGACATCTCTAGCTTCGAGAATAATTGAATTTAAAAGGAAGCTAGTGTATTTTCTTTGTTAACAGAAGAAGAGAAAGAAGAGAGGGGGAGTGGTTTTGATAGAGGAAGTGAAGGTGTATGGTGGATTATTTATAATAAATATATATTATAATTTAATTTCTCAAACTAAATCGACGCACGTCTCAAGCTTGCACGATCACACTAGACATCATATCCCTACGAAACTTGGCGGCATACATCGCCTTATAATTAAGGTCCCGATGGAACTAACATAAAAATCTAAGATAGTGCCTCAGGATGATGATTTTTCGCTTTTCGAGACCGTTTATCGATAAAACGATTTTTTGATCACATTATTGGTATTTTTATTCAAATTATTTATTTTTGTAAATAAATTTAAAAAACAAATTTCTTATCATTAGTTATTATTTAAAAAATGGGGTTAATAAGGTTGTTAAATCAGTTCAATCGGATTTAAATAATTCAGATATTTAAATACGAAGTATTCGAAATTCTGCATCATTGCATTTTGTTCTTTATTTTTAGGATTTACCTTTTAAACTGATGCGTGTTCTTTACAATAGTAATCGTTGGTTGCCATCTTCGAACATTAAAGATTACTTTCCACAAATTTGCATATATTTTCCATTATTTAGGGAATCTACTTCGATTTTTCTTCCTTTCATACAGTAACTCGATCGTCACTATAAGCGGCTAAGATTTCCTTCTACTTGGTCGATTAAAAGTGTAAACGAAACCTAATTTGCAAATTAGTTATTTGTTGTTCGATTGAGATTTTTTTGTTTTTTTTTGGATTTTTTGGTTCGATTGACAGTGTAATGATATCGACGATTTGGAAAAGGTTTAGTATAAAGTGAAAGCGGGTAGGGTAATGCGGGTATTTGTCTTCTTTAAAAAGAGGGATGTAGTTTATAACTTATAAATGAGAGGGATGTGGGTCTAAGTATTTTCAAATAGAGGGATGTGGGATAAAATTTCCCTAAATGAAAAATAACATTTCAAATACTCCACTAAAATACTCCACTCGAGTACCCCTTTCGCATCACAAAACACATTCCCCTTTCAACCAACTTTACCGCTCAAATACCCAATTTAAATTCCATATTCAAATGCCCCATTATAGCGTTTGCTGAGAACGGACCCATAGTCAGAAGCCATGCGAACCGTTTAATTTTTAGTAGCCACCCATTTCATAATTTACTCTTTCCTAATTTTTTCATTTCCCTCTTCCATATCCCAACCTAAGTTCTCATCATATATATTCATGTTTCAACATCTACCTCCACCTCTAACACCTCCACTTCGGGCCCCAATCTTCAACTTTTCCAGTGCAGGTTTTCAAGCAACCACCCTCTCTGGGTCAATATCAACGCAAAAAAGACCCTAATTACAAATCGTGACTTCCTCGACTACTTCATCGAAATCACATCATGCGACTAGTGATGACACCATGCTAGCCCTACAGTGCTCCTCTAGACATCGCACCTACTCTTATGATCACCACTCGACATTCAGTGGTTCGCAAAAATATTCCCCCTTTTATCTATTTCACTTCTCTAGAAAAATACTAAACTCTTATGACCATCACTACAGATTCAAATCGACCTCATTCGTAAGCCCCGTGGCGCCCCTGGTCTAACTCCTTGGCGCCACAGCAGACATCAAAAAATTTCATTGGTAAGCAGAATAAATAACAAGAAACTTCTGCTATAAACCCTAACTCCATTAATTATCGCTTTTTCATAATTGTTAATGTTGATCTTCCACAACGACTTCTCATAATATAACAACCCTCTTTTTTTATCCTCATAAGTTGATACTAATAAATCCACGGTATTCACATGCCGAACACCCAAGTGCCGAAAAGACGGATCTTTGGGATGAAGAAAGAAAGAAAGAATAGAACCTCACAACATGACAAGTAATATTTTTAATATAAAATAGGTCTTTACAAAAAGGAAAATAACTTTAATATACATACTACTAGCAGAGCAAACTAACCTATTATCAACCTGGATAGTTATAACAACTGTCCTTACAATTTCTGATAAATATAGACAAGAAAAAACGATGGAAAATAAAATATGGGAATATGTCTTAGAGAATCTAGCTCATCTCCTGAAGCTCCGAAGTGTCCAGCTAAATCTGTAAAATATGCTCGGGTTGACTCGAGCAGTATAAGAAAAAGAACATCTGGATCAGTCTATAAACCAGCATGAGAAACACAGATCAAATTGATTTCTAACATTTTAAAAACCTTTCAAAAATAAAGGCATCTCGTAAGATCATGCCGCACATAAACAGGGATGGGTTTTTACTTTATGATAACTGAATAGTTTTATAAAAAATCTTATGATATTATAATGATGTCTAGGGTTCAAAATAAATATTAATCATAGTCGAAACTATTACAATAATTACATTCCAGCATAATAGGTATACAACTAAATCCGTAAGAGCACATATTGGAGATTGAATTTCCATCAATGATAAGGATACTAGGGTACTGCCTGCCATAGTACATCTCTAATATGACAGGTCGAATTACATTATCCCTCTAGTACCAAGGCTGCAAACCTATTGCCCCTGGCCCCACACTTCCCCTGCGAATGTATAAAAAATCCATAAATATCGAATCTAGGTCGAGAAATGATGCTCCTAATGGTAGTGAACCACATAGTTCTGAAGCATATCCTCTGTTTTAGTCATTACCAGGTTGTGAGGCTTGTGAGGTCGCGATTCCTCTCCTAGCAAATCCCACTTGGAATGCTAATATTCCTCTCTAGGCATAATGCAATGCCAACATTCATTCATACAAGTCGTTCTAGATAAGAACAAATTGAAAGCACTACTCTACTACAACCATTTTGGAATCTCCCTCAAGATTAGTAGCAAGTAGCCATTGCATTTCAGAGAATTACGTCTTCGATCCCATCATCTCAAACTAGTCTTGAATCTCTTCCAAAGCATAGAAAGCGCATATGGTTTTGCAGTGGTTACGATTTTGAGTCATCTCATATAAGTGCACTCCCCCGCTTACCGATCGCTCCAAAACCAAATCGATAGTTCCAGTAAACTAAACTTTGGTTCTTTTGGAAATAATCAAACAGTACATAAGAGCGGAGATCACCTCCTAACCATTTGAGCAGACAAATTTCCTTATCATTTGTCCTAGGAGAACAAAATAAGATTTATACACACAGTACAACATCATTGAAGATGACTGTGCCATATAATTCCCGTGTTTCTCCTAGATGTTTCTAGAGTTATATTTTGGCCAAAAATTGATAGTCAGTTATTTAACTATTAAAAAAACAATCAAACATAGATTAAATTCCATATAAGATTAATAACCCTCTATTCATTAATCTTTCATTGATTAAAATCTCATTCAATTATTTGATCCAAAATATCTTCACAAAAGATAATATTCACTAACCCCTTATACTCCTTTCAATACTTGGAAAAACATTCATATACCTATCTCACCGGTATAAATATGTTACAAACCATTATATTTTCAATACTTAGAAAATATCCATATACTTATCTCATTGGTATAAGTATATTAATAAACTTAAAGAAGATCTACTCTTTTCCTAATTCATATTTAAATGGGCAAAAACAAATATTATTTAAAACATTTCTTACTATAAACCAAACCACCTATCCTTCATTGTTAAGTGTGGAAAGAAGGTTTTCATACCGCCATAGTTAAGAAGGATTATTTATCTAAACAAATCTCATTCCTTTTATAAAATTCTTTTTTTATAAACCCATTCCATATCTACAAGTCCTTTTATAAATCTCCAAATTATTTATAAACTCCTTTACCAAATATCATTTATCATCTCCTTTACAAAATATCATTTGTAAATCTCCTTTAAATAAATCCTTTTTATTAAGTACAAACCCTTTTTTATAAAACAATTTATTACTTATAACTACTTTTATTAAATTAATTAATTACCTTTGAACATCATAAATACATAATTAATTAACTTTAAATATCATTAATAAAATAAGTAATTAACTTTAAACATCATTAATAAAATAATTAAATAACTTTAAAACATTCATAAATAAAATAATTAATTAACTTAACCCATCATTAATTAAATCAAAATTAATTAGCTTAAACAATAATTAAATTAACTAATTAACTTAAACAACTTTAATAATATAATTAAGTAACTTTAAAAAACATTAATAATAAAATTAAATATCTCTACACATTTTTAAAAATAAAATTAAATAACTTTAAACATCTTTAATAAAAATAAGTAATTAACTTACTTTAAAACATTATTAATAAGGTAATTAATTAACTAACTTTAAAACATCATTTATAATTACATAAACACTTAACCTCAAATTTTTATAAAATTTGAGTTAATTTAAATCCATAACATTTCAAATTCTAAAGAGGTTTAGGACCACAATGGTAATTAAACAAGCTACCATTTATTTCAATTTAACTTTCCAAGTCATATAACCCGTATTTACATAAGCAAGTGTATATGAAAATTATCCCAAAATTAACACATCATATATTCCGTATAAATCGATTGGCATATAAATAAATATCCAAATTTATATAATAGCAAAACAGGGATTAATTATACTAAAAGGTGTCAACAAATTATCTACTTTATTAAACTAGTAGAACGGTGTTTTATTCTGCTAAACAGATGTCACCAATGAAGTAATATTAATTAACTACATTATACGTAAATAAATGTAATAATATTCAACCGATTTTATTTTATAATTAGTTTATACTACAACCAAACTACCAACTTTTTATACTAAAATATTGTACTCATCAATATGAGTCTACTGCAAAAATCCATGGGTCAAATGGATTAAATATGAATAAGATATGCATTTTAAAATTCAATAACTTTAAGTTAATCATTTTAAACTAAATAGATTATTTAATTCCCACCCTAACACATGCGGCCCAAGGCCCGCATACCTAAACCCGCATCCAAAAAGAACAATTCCTTCCCCAAAATCAAAATGTTCAAATTTGATTCCCTCCCAAAGCCAAAAACCCAAACGTGCACGCACGTATATGTATGCATGCAATACCACCAACCTCTTACCCAGTCGACGATCCAAGGCCACCACCCGTCACACATTCGCCTTGTAATGACCAGGAATTTCAATCATTCGAACTTGGAAATATTTAATTAATTTTAAATAATTGAAAAATTAATTTTATAAGTTAAACAACTTATATTTCAAATTCAGCGATTTAATTGATAATTGAATTGTTAAGTTTAATAATTGGAATTATTTAAAATTATTAAATCTTCAATTTGATGTGAATAAAAATGATTTCGAAAGTTGATTTAAAATTCTATTTGAATAAGAATGAAGATAGTAAACTTTTAAATATGAATAAAAGTGAACAAACTTGTTTTAACAATAATCAGTTTAATTAACGTATGAAAATAGCCTTCCGGGGCACTGTCTTGGAACTAGACAAAACTAGTTTCATTGGATCTGTAATAGTGAATTACAATATGCTATCGAGTTTCGTGGCGATTGGACATATCGTTTGGTCGTGCAAGCTCGAAGCGCGTTGAATTTAATTAAAGGAATTTGAATTAGTATAATTTGATTTTGAAAAGCTAACTTCTGTATATGATGGAATTGGGTCTCGATACTAGCTCCATTGTGTTTGGAATAGGGGTATAACATATAGAACGCCAGGCGGCAGGTGTCGATTGGAAATGGAAAATTTAATGTATGAATAGTGCCATGAAGTTTTCTATAAAAGAACTTAATATTCTTTCTTTTGCAATCAAAACCCTAGCCCTCTAAAGCAGCCACCATTATAATTTAATGGCCAAAATTTCCCTCCTTCCTTCCTTCCTCAAATTCTCATCGACCATTCAACCAAATGTCGCGGCGCGTGAAGGAAAGTCATAGAGCTTGACGAGCTCTACGTAACGTACGGTTGGATCATCGAATCGTTGATGATTAGAGCCATATTTTTGCCCCATTTATGGCCAACGTTTGGGCTCGGCAGTGCGGTTTCTAGCGATCAGAGGGGCGCGTTTTGACCGTGGATGGAGAAAAGGAGGGGCTGCATGGTGGCGATGTTGGATCAGGCGATGGTGGTTGGGGGCGGCAGTGGCACATTGGAAATCGCGTCGAGTTGGGTTTGCGTAAGCGCGACCTAGAAAAAATGATAGGGAGGGAGAGAAGTAATTAAGGTTTAAAATTTTATTTATTAAAGTTAATTATAATTTAATTATTTCAAACTTTCATTAATTCATATTAAATTCATACATGTTCCAAATTGAACGTGACAAGTTGCATTGCATTCGTATCGGCGAAATCTACATTATGGAGTTGGATTGGATGGATTTGGAGCCTATAGGAATTTGGGTTAAAATTGAACGCAAGGAATTTGGGTTAAAATTGAACGCATGTTCAATTTTAATTCAAACTGAAGCGTTTTGGCGAAAACTGGAATCAACGTGAGTTAACTCACATCTCTAACCCACTTAAATTTTTATATAAGTGTGGATAATTTTATTGTTGATTGTTTATATACTATTTGGGTGATTTAATATTTATTGTTGGTTTGGATATATTTCCACCCCTAGAGCGGATGAGACGCTATTACGTTTCCGTGTAAGAGCGGATGACCCTTTGTATACGATCCTGCCTCAAAATGGTTAATTTATATGTTATGATTATATACTGTACGTGATGCAAGGGGACAGGTCGGAGGGATCCAACTAGATTTCTCATATTGTTGATTTTATTTTTCATATAATTTGAGATATGATGTGTTGGATGTCATATTTGATGACATGGATGATTTTTCCCTATATAGTGCTATAGTAGGACTAGGCCATATTTTTAGTATTTGAAATACTATAAAGTGAAGAATTAGTTTTAAAAAGGATTTTAAGTGATTTTGAAAATTTATAAGTTTTAATAATCATTCTTGAAATTTATTTAAAGAAGGAATTTAATTTAAAATAAAAAGTATGATTTTTAGATATTATAAATTAATAGTTTTATGAAATATTTTAAATAGAGATTTTTGAACTATAAAGCAATGGTTTTTAAAATCTTAATATTTAGTCCGTCATTTATAATAAATGAATACGGTATTAAAAGGAAGATAGAAATGTTTTGGTATAAATATTGATTAGCCATTTTATATATAGTGACATATATATACATACATATATTAAGATTTATTTAAAAATGCGAAAATTTATAAATGTTATAATGTATAAAAGTGACATTTTATAAATAAAGTGAAGATTTGTAAAATCATATTTTATGAATGAAAGGATAGATTTATAAACAATGTTTTATAAATTAGGGGAACTATTATCGTTGGATGGATTGGAGAGATAAATCACAACTATGGATTTATAATAAGATGTGGAATGTTGTTTTAGAAAAATAGTTGATTCTATTTTTGGATATTCTATGATATTTTAAATAAAATGTGTTTTTAAAACTTTATATTTATTTTCAACTTCTTATTTGTTCTTTTAAATTTATATACATATAAGAAATGTTTTAAATAATTATTTTAGGAGTATTGGTTTTCAAAAAAATGATAACAATAATAAATATTTATTTTAAAAGACAAATTTAAAAAGGTTATCTTTTATTTTTAAAGGGAATTTTGTGGTTCAAAAAGATATCGGAATATTTGAAGTAATAGTTGTGAATTGTTTTGTATAACGAGCCATGAAAGAAAATATATTTTAAATATTATTTCATAAGTGGAAATAGAGTTATGAAAAATGTTTATGGAATAAGAGAAATGGTTATAAGTAATACCTTATAAAAAGGAAACCGATGTCATTTTGGGAAAAGGAAGAAATGAATTCCATTTGGGAATATATATCAATATTTGAACTGGCCATGTTATGCATAACTATATGAGTTTCACAGGTGTATTTTGGAAATTTTCTATAGAGTTTAGTGTTTTTTTGGAGAATGTGTTTAAAAAAAATTTGTTGTTTAGTTGGAGTTTGGTTTTGTAAAGTAGTTATATAAATTGATTTGGAATTTATAAAATGAATTTGCAAATGATATTTTATAAAAGAAGTTTTATAAAAGTGGTTTTATAAATAATATAAAAGGAAGTTTATAAAGGAATTATTAAATGGATTTTGAAATTTATAAAGGAGTTGTAATTAATATTTTTTTAAAAGAAGTTTTATAAAATGAGTTATAAATGACTATTTAATGTTAACTCGCCTTTTGGCCAGCCCGTAGACAGACGGGTTTAACTAAATCGATTGCTCTTATATCGAGGCTGAAATACAACGGGTTTGGCTTGACTTGATGGATAGATGATCAATCACGGATGATAAACATGATTATGAAGCTGGGATTCGGCGTAGTCGATGGGCAAAAGACGTAGGATACTCGAAATATGAGTTTCGAGAAAAATCGAGGCGATTCGGGATGTTTGGAGTTTACTTCAAGTCGCACTTGGGCTTGCTTTGGGTTTTTGAGAGAGCTGATTCGGGTCAGGATAGGGTGCACTTTGAGTCAGCATGGGATCGGCGAGTTTTCCATGGGGTTGGTGTTACTTCAGGTCGGCAACCCCTTGGCTTTGGGTCGGCATGATAAAAAGCTTCAGGTCGGCACAAGAGAAGGGATCGGCATATTTCTGAGGTCGGTATATTTGGTTTGTTTCGGGTCGGTGAGCTACAAACTTCGGGTCGACATTCAAATTCCTTCGGGTCGGCATTGGAGTCAGGTCGGCATATTCAAAGGGATCGGTGTTAACATTCCACTTCGGGTTGGCTACATGTTTTCCTCGGGTCGACTACTTATAAACTCCGGGTCGACATATCAAAGAAAAGGGGATCGGCGTGTTTTCTGCTTCAAGTTGTGGTCCAGCTTACTTTGTATCACAGGCAGGTTTGCTTGGGGTCATATATACATTTACTTCGAGTCATTCCCAGGGCGACATCAAGTCGGCATATTCTGAACTCGGGGTCAGCAGTGATGATGGATTCGGGTTTGACTATGGCCTTGGTGGGCCCGGTTCACTCAGGAAGCCCGGTAACCTGGATTTTGCCTATAAATAAAGCAAGCGGGGCTTTAGAAAAGGGATCTTGATTATGTTTCCCTTCATCTTCTTCATTAAGGCCACTCTACCATTATTGTTTTAAGAACTCCGGATTGTAGCTGTAATCGATTCTTATATCAATAAAAAAGAAAATTTCTTAAGTGGGCATAGGCCAGGGTCAGCCGAACCATTATAAATCCTCTTTTATTACTGTTTTCTTTTTAATATTTATTGCTCTTCATATTTATACTCTCTACATACACTCTATCGGTTTTCTGTGACTGTTAGTTGGTGCTTTCATCGACGATTAAGTGTTAGTGACCAATTTTGATGCTAACATTTTGGTGCTTTCATCGACGATTGGGTGTTAATGACCAATTTTGGTGCTAACATTTTGGTGTTTTCACTAAGAATGCTAGCACTCAGGGATTTTAAAGCTTGGATTTCGGATTTAAAGACTTAGGAACTCGGATTTTGGAAGCTATGGCCAAGCAATCAACCAGAAGACAAAGAGCGAAAAGGAGTCAGCATGAAGGAAGTCAGGAGGCTTCCTCAGGAGCTAATCATACCTCGGTTTTCATCACCAGAGATGAGATGGAGATGATGACGGATGCTATGCAGGAAGGGATGCTGAAAAGGCAAGAGGACATGATACAGAACCTACTCCGACAGGTTGGACAAGTTTGAGTGCAAAGTCAAGGGAATGGACCAACCGCAGCTACTGGCAATGCAGAACAAGGTGTCGGAGCTGTAGAAGTCTCTAGAGGTCAGAACCAGAACTAGACTAGAGAGACTGAAGGAAATCAACAAAGGCCCGGGGGCAGACCCCCGCGATTGGATATTGGAAGGACTGTGAATGAAGTTCGACGAGCTGGGACCAACGTGAACATAAATGAGCAACATGAGGAGTACTACCCAGATTATCCTCCAGGACACGGGGGGCAGGGTGGAGATGCAAACAGGGAACCACCTTCGGATGGAGACGAGCAAATGCCTAGATTCATAGGAAAGATTATGAGAGGAGGACTACTGAGCAGAGGCTTGGAGGAAGTTAGTCGGAGTCCGTTCATTCCGAATATCAGAAACGCAAGGAACCCTCCAGAGTTCAAATTGCCAACACTGGAGGCCTATGATGGGAAGTCGGACCCAACGATGCATGTAACTAGATACATCAGACATATGGAAGTGTTGTGGGCATCTGAGGAGGTGCTGGCAAGATGTTTCCCATTATACTTGACGGATTTGGCCGCACTCTGGTTTAGGCAGCTGGAGAATGGATCGATCAGAACATGGGGTGAACTAGTGGAATGTTTCATGAGACAGTTCAGGGTTCACGTTACGCGACCGAAGAATGTAATGACACCGGCATCAATGAAGTAGAGGACTGGAGAGTCGTGAGGGGTTTTCTAATGCGGTTCAATGCAGCCGTAACTTCAGTAGATCGCCCGGATCCATCAATGACCTTGATGGCGGCGGTAGCAGGGATTGCTGAAGGCACCAAGTTCAAGGATTCATTGGCATGGGATCCACCATAGGATCTTGGAGAGTTCTATCATGAGGCGGAAAGATTCATTCGGTTAGAGGATTCATGCATCGAAAGGCAAGAGAGAAACGCCGTGCAAGGTGAAGGAACGTCTGGAGAAGGACGTGAAATGGATAAAGATAAAGGAAAGCGCAAGCAGGACGATGGATATGGTGGTTTTGACAAACGAAGGAGAGACCGAGAACCCAAATTCGCAACGTATGCGGACTTGACAGATAATCTGGAATGGATTTACCTGGAAACATGGGGGCAGCTCCCCTATCGGAAACCACCCAAGAGGGATCCCATAGAACAGGAACGCAGGAGCGGGAAGTACTGCCTATTCCATGAGCTGGAAGGGCATGCCACGGATGAATGCCGCCACTTGAAGGACGTGGTGGAGGAACATGTTAGAAGTGGCAGATTGCCACGGTATGTGAGGGACCGGATGAGAGCGGTAGAACACAAGCAACTACCGCCTAGATCAAATAGAAACGACCCTGGATTGGGTCACGACTCGTCATCCGTTGATCGTGATGGCAATGGCCGAGTTCAGGATTTAGACTTCAGTCATCAAATAATTTTTCTGATTTGGTTTTAAAAAAAAGCAGCTATGCCACTTACACATGTAAGGGAACCAGAGCGATCCTCAAGCATGCTCTGAGATGGTAATAGGCTGCCTAGCCCGGAGAGGCAGCACTTAGTTTTTTCTATTTTTCTTATCGGACATTTGGAACTTGGATTTAATAAATGAATTTGGATTTTATGAAATAAATCCCTAATAGGAGAGTTACGGGATGGATATTGGAAGTCGATTGGAAATTAGTCGCTTTATGTTCAAGGATACTGAACTGGAGTGCAGGGAGCGACGCCGCTTCGCCGGAGAGCGACAAGATCGGCTTATTCGTCATTATTTCCCCTTTATCGTAGAGTGACGGAATGGGATCCAGCAAGAGCCCGGAGAGGCTATAATCGGTCTAGGACTTAGGCCATGGCATCGCTTAATGTCTAGGGATACTGAATCGGAGTGCAGGGAGTGACGCCGCTTCGTCGGAGAGCGACAAGATCGACTCGCTCAACGCTGTTTCCCCTTCACTGGAGAGTGACGGGATGGGATCCAGTAAGAGCCCGGAGAGGCTAAGATCGGTCTAGGAGGAACAGGGCATCGCTTAAGGTTCAGAGACGCTGAACCAGAGTGCAAAGGATAGCTTGCTTCGTCGGAGCGAGACAGGAACTGCCTATTCAGTTGTTAAGTTTGGATCGAGCTTAGCAAGGGTCCGGAGAGGCCGTCAACGATCCGGAGAGATCGTAGGATTTGATTACTGAATTCCAAGGTGTGAAATGGATTCGGATAGCGGCTTCAAATAGCTCGGATTTGGCTAAGGACCCGGAGTGGTCCCGGTTTTGGATATGGAACCGACGAGGTCTTGGTTTTGGATTATCGGACATGGTGAGGTCCCGGTTTTGGAGATGGACCTGGCGAGGTCCCGGATACGGATTATAGGACCCGACGAGGTCCCGACTTTGGATATGGAACCGGCAAGGTCCCGGTTTTGGATTAAAGGACTCGGCGAGGTCCCAGTTTGGGAGATGGACCTGGCAAGGTCTCGGATACGGATTATAGGACCCGGCAAGGTCCCAGCTTTGGATTTGGACCCGACAAGGTCTCAGATTTGGATTACAGGACCTGGAGAGATCTCGGACTTGGATAAAATGATCTGGAGAGGTCGTGGATTCTATTAATGGATTTGGAATGAATTCGGAATTGGATAACGACAGGGAACAGTCGTGGATTCTGTTAATGGATTTGGAATGAATTCGGAATTGGATAACGACTGGGAACAGTCGCGGATTTGGCTATCAGACTTAGATGGGATTGCATGATAATAGATGGAATATGGAATTTGGATATCGGATTTAAAGCTATTCAAAACACACCTTCCAACGGCAAGGCATGTTAACCCGCATTTTGGCAAGGTCGTAGACAGATGGGTTTAACTAAATCGATTGCTCGTATATCGAGGCTGAAATAGAATGGGTTTGACTCGACTTGATGGATAAATGATCAATCATGGATGATAAACATGATTATGAAGCCGGTATTTGGCGTAGTCGATGGGAAAAAGACACGGGATACTGGAAATATGAGTTTCGAGAAAAATCGAGGTGATTTGTGATGTTTGGAGTTTACTTCGAGTCGCACTTGGGATTGCTTCGGGTTTTTGAGAGAGCTGCTTCGGGTCAGGATAGGGTGCGCCTCGATTTAGCATAGGATCGGCGAGTTTTCCATGGGGTCGGTGTTACTTCAGGTTGGCAACCCCTTGGCTTTGGGTGGGCATGATAAAAGCTTCAGTCGGCAAGTATTTCCTTGGGTCGGCAAGAGAAGAGATCGGCATGGTGGATGGGATCGGCATCTTTGGCTTGCTCCAGGTCGGCACGCATGCTTCCTCGAGTCGGCATGCTTGCTTCCTTGGGTCAGCACAAGAGAAGGGGTCGGCATATTTCTGGGGTCGGTATATTTGGTTTGCTTCGGGTCGATGAGCTACAAACTTCGGGTCGGCATTCAAATTCCTTCGGGTCGGCGTTAGAGTCAGGTCGGCATATTCAAGGGGATCGGTGTTAACATTCCACTTTGGGTCGGCTACATGTTTTCCCTGGGTCGGCTACTAATAAACTCCGGGTTGGCATATCAAAGAAAGGGGGATCAGCGTGTTTTCTGCTTCGAGCCGCGGTCTAGCTTACTTCGGATCACACGCTGGTTTGCTTGGGTCATATATACATTTACTTCGAGTCATTCCTAGGGCGACATCAGGTTGGCATATTCTGAACTCGAGGTCGGCCGTGATGATGGATTCGGGTTCGACTATGGTCTTGGTGGGCTTGGTTCACTCAGGAAGCCCAGTAACCCGGATTTTCCCTATAAATACAGCAGGTGGGACTTCAGAAAAGGGATCTTGAGTCTGTTTCCCTTCATCTTCTTCATTAAGGCTACTCTTCCATTATTGTTTTAAAAACTCCGGATTATAACTGTAATCGATTCTCATATCAATAAAAAAAGGAAATTTCTGGAGTAGACGTAGGCCAGAGTCAGCCGAACCACTATAAATCCTCTGTTATTACCACTTTCTTTTTAATTTTTACTGCTCTTCAAATTTATACTCTCTACATACACTCTATCTGTTATCTGTGACTGTTAGTTGGTGCTTTCATCGACGATTGGGTGTTAGTAACCAATTTTGGTGCTAACATTTATAAAATAAGTTTTATAAAGAGTTTATAAATAGTATAAGGAAGGTTTATAATGGAGTTGTCAAATAAATTTGGAAATTTTATAAAGAAATCTATAGTTATGGTTTAAAAATTTATAAATAAAGTTTTGAAAGGAAGTTTTGGAATGGAGTTGAAATTATGAAAGAGACTTATAAAAAAGAAAGTGTTTGGGTTTATTGGTATTAATGTTAAGGACATTGTTTGTAACGAACCGGATTTTTCGCGTTCGAAAATCGACATCCATACTTTACATCGTACTCGAATGCCGTAGATTCGACCGTTCAAATCCGAGTCGCCGGAGCTTATAACAACATTAAGTAAACACAGTGGAAAAGAAAAAGAATATAGATATACAACATCTGATACAATATCCAGATACAATGATGATACAATGAATATCTGTATACATCAGAGATATGATACAAGAAATAGCAGCGGAAAGAAAATAGATAACACCAGCAGCGGATAGAATGTCTCCAATAGAATGTCTCCAATAGAATGCTCCAAGATAAGCAACGTCAGTCCATGAACTCCAAGAACTGAACTAGCTCCAGATAATCTACTCAACCTGAATATCTGAGAAAACCCTACTCTAGACTGCCCGTGTGGAAAATAGTGGGCACCCAGAGTTTAGGAAGGGAACAATAAACTCCGGGTCAGTCATGGGACTGGTGTGAGCAACAAAAACAGTTTATCTTTAATACAAGCAACAAAGGCTTTTAAACATTGAAATCCCGCAATGCTTTTCGAAAATGAAACTATCATAAGGCCTTCCGCCACACACACAATGCAATCGCAGAATTGGAGGAGATTTCTCCTTATGATAGTCAAACATGCTTACTACGCAAAATCATTCGATATTATTATCATTAGTGCATAGTGTCGAAAACCATTTTGAAAATATAATATCAATCTTAGCCAGCATACAACATTTCATCGTATGCCTACTATAGCTACTACGTTCAATAGCAGGTTACCGCCACATTCCATAGCAGGTAATACAACTAAAACCGTACAGGGTTCGTATTGTTTCTTTGGATTTCCAACAAATGATCAGGCAAAGGAACTTCCTTACCGAAATAGAAACGCCTCTGGAAAGACACCCTGGATCCTAACCGGATCTCTGCAAACAAAAGGCCGACGCTACCTCACGCTGTACAGCTGTAACTAGGTAACTAACACACTGACGCTACCTCACGTTGTACAGCTGTAACTAGGTAACTAACACACGAGCTATGTCATCCCCCGGTCGTTACCGACCTTTATCCGAGGATCCTCAATCGCAAGCAACAGCCACAAAATATAATCAACATAGGTAAAATATCTGGGCTCCATACCATGATATCACCTTTTATCCAGAAGGAAATGACATACCCTAGGGGCGCTACCCCTACAAACCTTTGCCGCAACATTCCTGTTTCGACCATTACCGGGTTGTGAGGCTCGACGAAGTCTCGTCCACAGAGCTACGCTTTTTCACAAAGCCATGCTTTTTCACAAAGCCACTCTTTGTCCAACAAATGATCATCAGCACTTCGTATGCCACATTACCAAATTGGGAATGTATCACTAGTAACCATCAACTACATAACCTCTGAGCTCGTACGTCTCAGAGAAGGGTGTTAAGCTAAGAGAATAAATTCTCCGCCACCAACAGAAATGTATTTGATAGAAACCAGCTTTACATCTCAAAGTGTAACGTTAGACACACATCCATACAAGTCTGTTCCGGGTTCGAACAGAACCGAAGGCACTTCCAAAGAAGCCCTTGCAATCCGGGTATTCACAATCCTGATCGGGCTTCCCATCACTTAGGGAATCTCTATACCGTAGCTACTCAGTGCAGAGACAATCGATAGGTCATCCTATCGCTCTCGCAAATACCCGGTCTTCACCACCGGTCTTCAAATGCTATCCATATCGTCGTATCACTATTCGGAATGGGTTATATGACACAAAGGTCCTCTCCCGGCTAAACCGAATAACGAGCGCGATTAAAAATTATATGGATACTGGGGTCTCAGTTAAATCACAGCTTAAAGCCCAAAACTTTTCATTTGAATGGTAAAACAAATTACCATTTCCAATCTTTTAAACAAAAAGATTCATTTCAAAAACCTTCAATGGTTTAAACAATTTCTCCACTTTTAATCTTTTAAACAAAAAGATTAAATTCACAAAGTTTACCCCGTTCACAAAGATCCATTTATGGATTTCAAAACAATTTCCGTTTTTAAATCTTTAAGTCAAGATTTAACTTATAGCTTTCAAAACAATTCCATTTCAAAAGCTTTTCACTTTAAACCCAAATTTCCAATTTCAAAATCAATTGAAATTAAAATTTTCAATTTCAAAAACATTAAATTTAAATCATCTGTAATTTAACCGATTTCCACGTGAAATCCATATTTGTGTATGTATGGTGTAGTCCAGGGGTTTCACACAATAGTGCACAACATCAATCATCACAGATATATCGATAAGCGGTATAATCGATAACGCTTATCTTCATTCACATATTCATAGATAAAATAAATTTATCAGTCACAAAGATTCACTATTACAATTCGATGTGGGTTTCGGATAACCAACTGGAATCCGACTCCCTATCGCATCGAAATTCAAGTGCCGTTTACGGGTCAAGGGTTTCATATTCACATAGTAATATATCACAAAAATAGAAATTTCAGATCACAACATAAATCAGGATGTATCACAAAGCATCACATATCAGGGATATCAAATAATTCACATTCAATATAATCCAACCATTCATAAGTAAGATCAGTTAATTGTCTGATTAATTTAAATCAAATTTATTACTTATGAATGAATCACTAATCCTGGTTAATTAATTATTAATAAATCAATTAACCTTTAATTATTAATTAATTCTTTTAATTAATTATCTTAACAAATTTACCTTTAATTAATTAATCACATTAATTAATTACCATAAATAAATCATTCTTAAGTCAATCACATAATTAACCCTTAATTAATAAATTATCCCTTGGTTAATTATCCTTTAATCAAATAATCCTTTAAATTCTCACTTAATCCAATTGTTAAAAACAATTCAAAGATATTTAACTTTAAACATTTTAAACTTTGAAACTATTTTAAAATCTGGAAAACAAAACGTTCCCGAGCCAAAATCAACAAAACCCGAGACAAACTCCAACCTTCCCGAGCACACTCGCGTAATCTTTCCCTGGCGTCATCACGAACCATACTTCGAGTCGATCACGCGAAAACACGAAAATAAACCCGATGCCAGCCTTCGTCCCCAAACCATTGTTCAGCCTCGAATCAAACGTGCACGTGCACACCATATCGAAGCCTCTCCGATCAACTTCGACGCCTCCTACCCATCGAGTATCCCCTCGACATTGAACCCCGATCGCCTAAATCCCCATATTTCTCTCGAAAACGAATTCGAGCATCAAGTCAAAACCTGGAAAGCACGAACAGTAAACACCACACCACCTGTCAACGTGCCGTCCCCACGTCTCTGACCATCTGAAAGCCTGCAACTCCGGCCTCGACTTCATCTATGACCAAACTTCCATTTTCCAAAAACTTGAAACACTCGATCCATTGTAGAACCCGTAGTGATCGATTCAACATTCCTAGTTAAAACTAGGGTTCCAGAAGAGATTTCACTGCCGCAACTTCCACCATGAAATTCAACACCATCTAGTATTTTTCCAAGCATCTCCTAACCCCCCTCCATCACCTGGAAGAATCCCGAGCCCTCAAGATACAAAGATCACCAGAAAACCAAATATTTCCCTTTTTGGTTCATCTCATTACTGTGCTTTAATCCCTTAACTAAAAATTATAAATTTTTCTCTAAAAATCATAACTTGGTATGATGATTCAGTTTATAATCCTGAATTCGTAAATTAAAGTGTTTGAATTTTGACATATTGAAAGATTGTACTCAGTTCGTCAATTTCCAGAGGCATATACGAGTTGTTATAACTTGAAATGAATTTTTAAATCTTAACTCATAGTCAACAAACATCTTTTGTTTATATTCTATGTTTGATCAATGAGTAGATCAAAAGATAAAGATTCATTGGTAAATCTGGGTTTGGGAAGAACAGAAACAGAGGCATTTCAAAATGACAGGCATACAAAGCATATATACCTTTACACATTAACATATATGCACAAGAGATTGCAACAACATAATTTCCAAATCAACCCATGCAACTAACTCAGATACTAAAATTTTAAAGGTGAAGGTTACTCACCTGAAACAAGTTTTTGAAACAGAGACTTTGTGGTTTTTGAAACTGCAGATTTAAATCTTCCTCTGTTTTCTTTTTTCTTTCTTCAGTAATTTGTTTTCAAGCTTGAATATAAGGTAATGATCTGTTTTTCTTTTTTCTTTGTTGAGTTGTTTTGAACGAATGAACTTGAAATGAAAATGATGGAAAGCTTGATGGATAAAAGAAAGCAAGTTTTACAGGTGAAAATTTTCTTTTGTACAGGTCGATATATTTGCTTGTACAAAATGAGCAGGGATATTTTCTTTGTTTTGGTGGCTGGTTCGTGTACTAAAGAGGCTGATATGATTCTTTTTCTTGCTTGAGCTAATGGCATTAAATGCTCTTGTTCCCATCTAAGTTTACATGCATCTTATTTAATTTCCTAGTAAGTACTAATTTTGTTTGTTTTGTAATTGTTTATCTACTTGCCTTGTTACCCGGTTCACACCTTTGTTTGCTTGGCAGATCTTGTTTATGGCTGAGGAGTAAATGCATTTAATGCAAGCATGGTTTCTTTGTGTACTTTCAGCATGTTATGTTTTAATTTGATTATTATAAATACGTTTTATTTTTATTTTATTAACAAATGTTTGCTTTTAATTTTTTTGTTTTATTTGTTCTAATATTTTATTTTGTTATTTTTACTGCAATACAAATTATATTGTATTTCTCTATATATTTATTTTAAAATCCATTTACTTGAAATTTAAATTCAAATCAATATATACTTATATATAAAATTTCAAGTTTACTCGTATATCATATATACATATATATTCACGTATATATACAATATTTTAAATTTGAATGATTCAACATCAGAATTTTTATTACGATCGGGGAAACTCGCTATCAATTAATCCATTTAAAAATTTATTTTACAAACTTTTATACAAAATCCAATAAATTATTAATTTAAATTAAACAAAAATCTGGGGTCGTTACATTGTTGTAAATCAAACAAGTGTGATTTTAAAAAGGGAATCTTTCTTAAGATTGATGAATATACTTATACAGTTGAGTTAAGTATATGAATATTTTTAATGTATTGGAAAGTGTAGAGATGGGTTTTGTGAAATATATCATCTTCGTGAAAGTGTTTTAATATAACGATTTACAAAGTGGTTTTAAATTAAAGGAATGATTAATTTAAGAGGCCCAGAGTTGCTTTGTACTTAGCCGGTGTTATTTTCCCACAAAAAAATAAACCTCCGGTTGCATTGTTTGTTTATTGATAGTTAAATAACCGACTATCAAATGATGGCCAGTTTTAAATTATCATTGTCCGTTTGCAGAGATTGGGATCAGATATGTTATTCGAAAACCACTTCGAACCGGCATAAGCGTTTTGAATTAGAATATCTTGAAGATAATCGAAATGGAGCTTTTGAAGTGGAAGGGGTACTTGCTACTAATCTTGAGTGTGATTCCCAAAATGGATGTAGTAGGAGTGGTGCTTTCAGTTTCGTTCAATCCCAGAATGAACTTGTATGGATGAATGCTGGCATTGCATTATTGTTTGGAGGGCAGTGTTAGCATTCAAGTGGGAAGTGCTATATAAATGTAAAACGTAGCCACAAGCCTCATCAACCGGGAAATGACAAAAATCGGGCTTGCAGCAGGGCCAAGTGGGTCGCTCCCATTAGGGTATGGTCATTCCAAATCTAGATAGATTATTATCTACTCATGTATGCTTCGAGGCCCATTAACGAAAGGGGTAGTCATATTCGGCACTACTAGTCAAGTGGTAGGTCGGTCCTGTATGGAAGGGGTACAAAATATTCTTGTCAGACCTCGGTGCATTTTATTTAGAGATGTACCTTCGAAGGGTAGTTCCTTATCTTGTCATAGTATGGAATCCATTCTCCAATACGAGCTTTACGGATTTAGTTTTGCCCAACTATGCTAAATTGTGAGATGCAAGCATTTCAGCTATTTTATACATTTACTTTGAGTTCTAGACATTATTATAATATCATTGGATTTTCTATAGAAAATGTTTCGGTTATCGTAAGGTAAAAACCCGTTCGTGTTTCTATGCGGCGTGGTCTTACGAGATACTTCTGATTTCAAAGATTTTTATAACTTTAAAAATCCAACTAGGTGTGTTTTCTCACGCTGATTTACCAGACTGCTCGGGTGTTATTTTATTATAATGCTCGGGTCAGGCCAAGCATATTTACAGTTTGTTTTGGATGCATTTGAGGTTAGGAGACGAGCTGGAGGTCTTCAAGTCATATTTATGTATATGTTTATTTTTCATTGCATTATTGTTAAAATTATCAGTATTTGTGAGGACATGTTATTATAACTGTCCAGGTTGATGATTGTGATTTGTTGTTGTACTTTGATTTGATATATGTATATAACAGTTTCTTTTTTCTAAGATCATTGATATTATATTATATATTGTTCCGCTGTGATTATGAGATTCTATGTTGTTTCAGTTTTCTTTTTCTCTTTTTCTTCTTTTCACTTCTTCTTTCTTTTCCATAATTATCCGTCTTTTCATTCAAATTGGGTTGGATGTTTGTGGTTTATTGTCAGCTTGAATTGTGTGGATTTGTGGGTCGTTACACGCCTCCTCATTCCGTTGCCACCATGCTCATTACCTCCTTTGCCACATAGCTGTTTTTGATCTAAAAACCCAAATTTGATTGCATTCCAGTTTTCAAATCGACCACACCCAACACCCTACGCTACCGCCTCAACCAATGATAACCGCCGATACAACCACCCTTGTGACCGCCACTCACCACTCCATCTCCCATCCATTGCACGGCTCACTCGATGCACCCACCATTGCCCAATGATTCAAAACCCGAACCAAATACAACACAGCCCCTTTAACCCTAGATTGACCTCGACACGACGACTCCGACTATCGAAGAAGCTGCGACCACTTCCAACACCTTCGCTATCACCCAAGCCTTCTCCAGCGCTCTTCGCTTCACCCTTCAACCTTCCTATCACCGAAAATAGCTCGATGAATGGAAAACGTTCAACAAACCACCATGGCTAACCCCAACATCCTAAAATTAGGCGATCAACTATAGAAATCACGGTTTTCCTAAGTGAACATAACTGTTAACTCCATTCATCGATTCATGGTGGTTGAAAAATGGTCGTCACTCGACCATTCACTGTAATCGAGCAATCTCTGCTACCCTACTTGATGACACAACAAAGTATTATTTTAATAAATTATTAGGGACTATATCGAACAACTTTGTAGTTGATTCCTTGGTCTAATTTCTAATAGTTTTAGAGATATTAATTTTTGAACTTATGAGTGGGGGTTTGGTATCATTTGTAGTAAGCAAAAAAGAAGAAGAGGATTCAAATTCCAGTAGTCTATGTTCATGTTGGTGTGTCTGTTTTTCATTTACAGTAAGGTACTTCCATTCCAAAACCAATTACAAACATAAGATGATTTAAAACAATAAATTTAAAACATGGGTATCATATCAAATCACAACCAAGCTACTAACAAATTTACACAATGTTCCTTATCTACAAAAGTATGAAACAAGATTTTAGTGTTCTCACCTTCCCCTAATCATTGAAAAAGTAAGATTCAAGCTTTCTCTAGCAACTAACCCCCAAATCAAATACACAACTTAATTCAAAACTTTTTTTAAAGTAAAAAGATGATATATATTTTTTTCCAAATTTTAAGAATGGAAGAGAAAGAGGTAAAAATATAGTTAGGGAAAAAGAATGAAGATGGAAAACAAATGAGAAGTAAAAATAAAAACTTACTTCCATAAATGAGTGAAAATGCTAAGACTAAAAATACTTTTAATCACATTTTCTACTTCGCCATCATTCCAAGCCTCTAAAATGTCATTTTCAAAGTCAAAACACTAACTATATAAAAATATAGTGAATATTAGAATGGATCATGTATCTTAGTTGATTTTTATACTTAAGGAATCATAGGTTTTCAAATCCATCATTTCATATTTTCAAATTTAAATATAATTTATATTTAATAATTCCCATCATTATTATTTTATTTATTTATCTTATCTTAACATTTCAAAATAAAATGTTGTTTTAGAGTATATGCAAAGGCATAACATTTTCTATAACTTGTCGTTCGATAAAAAGCTGAAAATCCAAAAAAGGGGTTTTCGGTCACATTTTCAGTTTTCCGTCGAACTACTTATTTTTGAAAACAGAATTCAAAAATGAATTTTCTAATATTGGTTATAAATTAAAAGAGGGTTATTTATTTATTAAAACCATTAATTGAGTATTTAAAATGAATTAAATATTCACAAATCAAAGCGATAAAATTCCAGGTCGTTAAATTCTTTCCCTCTTAAAAGAATTTCGTCCCCGAAACTCCATCTCCAACAAATAAAGAAGGAAACCAATTAACACAAAAACTTAACCTCTTTATTTCATTTTAACACAAAAACTTAACCTGAAAACTAAGTATGTATAAATTTGGCAAATTTATATATACTAAGTATACGCTTGGTTAGGGGTATCAATTAGGAGATGATAATATTCAATTAAAATTGGAAACAAATTTGTATAAACTCCTTTAAATGGTAGCTTGGTTAAATATTTTGTGAAATTGATATCACTTATAAATCTCCATGGATGTAGTAGAAGTTATTTATTAAGTTAGTGATATCCAAAACTTATTTATATCAGTCCTATAAATATTAAAATCCAATCTTCGATACGTGACTGATCTAGGTTATTTATTAAGTTAATAATGTACAGAAATAACAAACCGTCTTTTTGATCCTCGGAAGTCAACACTAATACATCCACGGTATTCACATGCCGGACATCCAAGTGCTGGAAAGACGTATTATTGAGGGTATAGTACACCTTTATTAAGTTAATGTTATAAAACCTTTCAAAATAAAGTTAGTGATATCCTATAAAAACTCCTTTACAAAATATTGAAATTGATATCTTGTTATTGATAACAATCCTAATGTAGAAACTTGTTTATTAAGTTAGTTGATTTTAACTTGCCATATCTTGTTCAAATGAGATCCATTTGACCCGTGAATTTTTGCATTAGGCTCATATTGATGAGTATAACGCTATGATATAAATAGTTGATAGGTTTGTTGAAGTATAAATTTATGATAAAATAATAATGGTTGAATATAGGTAGGTCATTTTAAATATAACGTGGTTAAATTTATTATACTTCATTGGTGATATCTATTTGGCCAAATAAGAACACCGCTCTGTTAATTAAATTAAATGGATTATTTTGGATATCTATTTAGCAGAATAAAACAACATTCTGCTATAACTAAATTTAGAAGATTATTGATGACATTTGTTTAGCATAATAAATCCCCGTTCTGCTATTATATTAATTTGGATTTTAATTCATATGCCAGTTAATTAATATAGGGATTAATTTTTTTTTCAAAACCCTACTCCGGAGAGTAGGGCTAGGGGATATAGCTGTCCGCCACACTGACCTCCCTTTTTAAGCTAGCCTAGCCAAGAGCATCAATCCCCTACCATTTTTTAATTTGGTTTGAATAGGGATAACCACTCAAAGCCTTAAGGGAAACATCTCTCGGTATGGTAGGACTCGAACGCGCAACCTCCAGGAACTTTGTTCCATGGTTGTAAGATAGTCCCAACCAGGTGAGCTATGCTCGCGGACATGATTAATTAATATTGGATAAGTAATGGATTAGCTAGTAATTGCTAACTGATTTTATTTACATATATGCATGCTTATGTAAATACCAGTAATATGACTTGGAAAGTTAAACTGAATTAAATAGTAGCTTATCTAAGTACCGTTGTGGTCACTAAGCCTCATTTCGAATTTGAAAGGTTATGCATTTAAATTAACTTTGATTTCATAACAATTTGAGATTCAGTGTTTATTAAATTACAAATGATTTTAATTATTTTATTAATGATGATTTAAGTTAATCTATTTGTTATGTTAATGATGTTTTAAACTAAGTTAATTAATTATATTATTAATGTTATTTAAAATTACTTAAATATATTTTAATGTTACTTAAAGTTATTTAATTATATTATTAACGTTGGTTTAAGTTAATAAATTGATTTAAACTAATGATGGGTTAAGTCAATTAATTATTTTATTAAGGATGTTTTAGGTTAATAAATTTATTTTATTAATGCTTTTTATTAATTCTTTTTTAAGGTTAATTAATTATTTATTTATGATGTTTAAAGGAAACGATTCATTTAATAAGGGTATTTATAAATTATAAATTGTTTTATAAAAGGAGTTTTACTTGATAAAAAGGATTTATGTAAAAGGGATTTGCAAATGATATTTTGTAACAGGGATTTATAAATGATAGTTTGTAAAGGAGTTCTATAAGTGATATTTGTAAAAGAGATTTATAAATGGCAATTTATAAATAAAAAATGGATTTATAAGTGATAATTTAAAGATATCGTGGATTGTGTTATATATATATATATGATTTATATTGGGTTTTGGATTTATAAATGGATTCTTATTAAGGATAAAAGATTTGTATAAAAGAGTTTACAAAAGGGAGATGTATAAAAGATTTTTATAAATAGAAAAGATTTTTAGTAATAGAAAAGAGTTTATGAATAGAAAGGAATGTTATGAATTATTTTAGAGATTTATCAAAGAAGTTTTATATATTAATTTAAAGATTTATAAAAGGATTTGTAATTATGAAATAGGCTTATATAAAGGGAATTTTATAAAAGGAATGACCTGCCTTTTCGACCCTCAAAAGTCAACACTAATACATCTATGGTATTCACATGTTGAGCATCCAAGTGTGAAACACAAATTGTTGGGAGAAAAGAAAGAAAAGATAGAACGGAATCTCACATCGTGATGAGTAATATATAATATACAACAGATCTTTACAAAAGAAAACTGTAATATACATACATCAATCAGAGTAAAACTAATCTATCATTGGCCTAAACGGTTATAACAACCTGTCCTCACAAATGCTGATAAATATAAACATTCAATGCAGCAGAAATAAAATATACGTGAATACATCTTGGAGGCATCCAATTCGTCTCCTAAAGCTTCAAAGCATCCATAACTAAATCTGAAATATGCTTGGTTTAACCCAAGCATTATAAGAAAATAACTCCAGATCAGTCGGGTAAATCAAAGTGAGAAAACACACATTATATGGATTTTAATGTTATAAAACCTTTCAAAAGTAAAGGTATCTCGTAAGACCACGCCACATATAAACACGGGTGAGATTTTACCTTACGATAACCAAACCATTTCATAGGAAATCTTATGATATTATAATAATGCTTGGGTTTAAAATAAATATTAAACCATAGAAAAAATTGTTATATTAATTAAATTTCAGCATAATTGGTATACAACTAAGTCTAAAAGGTACTTATTGGAAAATGGATTCCATCAATGACAAGGCTATAGGGATACTGCCTGTCACAGTACACCTCTAAATAAAATATACTGAGGGCCTCGCATGGATCCGCTACTTGGTAAAATCGGCCTACCCCTTACTAAATAGTGCTGAATATTTCATCACCCTAGTTGCTTTGCAACCTTTTCTTGAGAGCTCTCATGCACAACCAAATCCATAAATAATAATCTACAAGGGTGATGACAACACCCTAATGGCTGCGACCCACACAGCCTTGCGGCACATCCCATGTTTTAGTCATTCTCGATTGTTGAGGCTAGAGGCTACGTTTTATCTTTTTAGCAAATCCCACTTGGAATGCTAACACTGCCCTCTAGGCACAATGCAATGCTAGCATTCGTCCATCAAGTTGTTTGGGATATGAACAAACCGAAGGCACTAGTTTTATTACATCCATTTTGGAATCACCTTCGAGATTAGTAGCAAGCACCCCTTGCACTTCAAAGAACTCCATCATCAATTATCTTCAAAATATCTCCCATTCTAATGCTTATGCCGGTTTGAAGTGGTTTTCGGATAATATATCTGATCCCGGTATCTTCGAACCAACAACGATAGTTTTAAAACTGGTCAAGATTTGATAGTCGGTTATTTAACTATCAAATAAACAAATAATTTCAAACAAAGATTAAACAAAGCACGGTTAAGCACAAAGCAACCACTAAGCCTCTTCAATTAATATTTTCATTAATTAAAACCACTCTGCAAATACTTGTATGAAAATACTTTTACAAAGTTATATTCACAAGTCTCATTCCTTTTTTAAACTCCTTATAAAATTCCTTTTAAAAATCTTTTCCATATTTACAAAAACTCATTTCTAATTTTTTTTTCATATTTATAGGTTCATTTATATTTATAAGCTCTTTTATATAATTAAAACTCTTTTTTCTAAATATGAAAGAGATTTATAGAAATAAAGTTAATGTTATAAAAAATATAAAAGAGATGTATAAAAATATATAAACTCATAACCAACTGTGACAGCCCACCTTTTCGATCCTTAGAAGTTGACACTAATGCATCCATGATATTCAGATGACAAACATTCAAGTGTTCGAAAGACAGATTGTTGAGGGTGATGAAAGAAAAGACAGAATATAATCTCACAAAAAGAAAAGGAACTTTAATGTACACACTATCATCAATGCAAAACTAAGCTATCTTCAACTTGGATAGTTATAACAATCTGTCATTACAACTGCTAATAAATACTGACAAGAGCAAATAGTGGAAAATTAAATATGGTAATACGTCTAAGTGGATTTTGCTCATCTTCTGAAGCTTCGATTGTCCAGCTAAATCTGGAAAATATGCTCGAGCTAACTTGGGTATTATAAGAAAAATAACGCCCGGATCAGTCTGGTACAACCAGCGTGAGAAACACAATCAAATGGATTTTTAATATTATAAAACCTTTCAAAATAAAGGTATCTTGTTAGACAATGCCGCATATGAACAAGGACAGGTTTTTATCTTATGATAACCAAACCATTTTATATAAAATATTATGATATTATAATAATCTCTAGAGGTGAAAATAAATATATAAAATAGTTGAAATGCTTGCATCTCACATTTCAACATAGTTAAGGATAACTATGTCCATAAAGGCACATATTCGAGATTGGATTTCCATCAATGACAATGCTACTGGGTACCGCCTGTCAAAGTACACCTCTAGAAAAATATATCGAGGGCCTCACATAGACCCTCTACAAATGAGAGCTGGCCTGCCCCATTAAAATGACAAGCCGGATTACATCATTCTCCAGGCACCAAGGCTACAAAAATGTGCACAAGCCATAACACTACTCTTTCTATGTGCACGCATACCAAATCCATAAATATCGATTCTAGACCGAAGAATGACTACTCCTAATGGTAGCAAACCACATAGCTCTGAAGCATATCTCCTGTTTGAGTCATTACTGGATTGTGAGGCTTGTGAGGTAACTATAACACCCTTAATTTTGGTAACATTATTCAGGAAATTTAATTAGATAAATTTAATAGAATAACGTAAATAATTATAGTGATAAAGGGATTGATATTTGAATAAATGATAAGAAGGCCGTGCTTAATCAATTAATTAAACGGGCTTAAGAATGGCTTATAGGCTAATTAGTTTAAGCAAGGGTATATTGGGAAATAGCCGCACAAAACCCCTTACCCTTATATATTCTCGTTCCTTATGTCATTCACGTCATTTTGTTAAAACAAAATAAAATGCAAAGTAATAGAGGAGCCGGCCATTAACAAGGAAAGAAAAGAGGAATTCAATTAAAAGCTAAGGAATTAAAGAAGGGAATCAATCTCAATCTCAATCCAATCTCTTCATCATTTTCAAGGTGAATAATAATTTATACCATCTCTATTTTTTTACCATATATTTTCGAATTTAAGATTAAATTTGTTTTTATGATGATTTGGATGATGATATGCATGAATTATAATTTGTTTGATTTAAATAAGATTTTTTAAATGGGGATTTATACGATTTTAGGGCAAAACTGATTGTAAATGATCTTTGAATGCCATGGAAATTTTTTTATGTTATGTAAAACATGATTTTGGAGTTGGGTTTTAATTTTGATAATTTTCCAAGCTATGGAAAGATTATTATGAATTTTCAAAGGAAAATATGGTTAATTAGGTTTAGAAATTTATTTCAGGAACTCTATTGAGAATTTGGGTCTGAAATTTTGAAATGTTAGATAACATGATGAAAGCGAATTTCTATAATTTTTGGAATTTTTCCTAAGTGATTTGTCATGGAAATTAAATTATTTTAGAAGGACTTATTTGCAATATTGGTTTTACTTAATGGAAGGGCTTATTTACTAAATTAAACTTGGTTTACATCTGAAATTAAGCGGTAGTTATTTTGGTAAAGAATTTGAAAAGTTGAGGCAACCAATCACATGTTTACACGTGGACAGGTTAGTTAGATAAAATTTGCTTTAATTGGCATTAATCGGCTTTTACTCAGAAAAGCAGGTTCTGCCTCTATTTGTCACCTTTCGACTCCAATGCTTCCGCTTTAACTCAGTCGAAACCAACCTAGGCGAAACCAATACACATGGTATCAATGATATTGGTACAAAGTGGATTGGAGAAAGCGGAAGGCGTGGTGTCGAAAGCATTACTTCCGATGGGGTCGATACCTTTTGCTTGTTTTAAAAAGTTAAGCGCCTGCCTTTGTTTTATTAAAGCTTTCGAAGGAGTTGAAACATATGCTTTCGAAGGAGTTCTCTAAACAGCTTTCGAAGAGGGTTGACATCTTATTTTTTAAAGTATAAGCTTTCGAATGGGTTTCTTTACTTATAAAAATGACGCTTTCGAAAGTAATGGTTCCAACTAAGTCGAAACCCAGCCGTTTCAAGGGTATTGTTATCATCAATGCTTTCGAAGGGTTGTCTTTATTTTAAACTTATGCTAAGACAATTCCTAAATGCTTTCGAAAGGGTTCAAGGGTTTCGAAGGAAATGGCTTCGAAAGAGGGTTTCTATGCTAACCTTCAATGTTTTACTTAAATGTTTTGAAGCTTTCAAAAGGAATGGTGCTGATGCCATCAAGTTTTCCCCAATACTTTATATGATAAAGAATGGTTTCGAAAGAGATACTTTCATTTATATTCACTTTGACCCAAATGATATTTTTAAATATAAACCCAATGGTTTCGAAAGAGGGACTTTCAATGGTTTCGAAAGAGGGACTTTCAATGGTTTCGGAAGGGATACTTCCAAAGATTTTGAAAGGGGTACTTTTAATGGTTTTGAAGCTATGCTTCTAAGAGTTAATAAGTAATATTTATTACATTCGAAAGGTTTCGAAAGAGAGGTTTTAAAGTGTTTCGAAAGGCAGGGGCCCAATGTTTTGAAAAGAGATTTGTATGCTTTTGAAGGAGGTTATCCAGTGAGGTGGAAAGCAAAGTTTTAAAGGTTTCGAAAGCCAGTTTTCAAAACAAATAACCCAAACTATTTTAAAGGAAAGCCATGGCATAAATAAATAAAGTATTTTGAAATGGAGTGTTTGAAGAAGTTTTCTTTGATTAGTAGGTTAAAGGGATTAACCAAGTTATTATGTTTGCTTCTTCATATATGTATATATTGACACTATAATGGACCCATAACTGTAATTTGGGGAAGGGCAGAATAACCAGTTAGGTTTACCTCGTATTGAATATAAATTAAGTTAACTCCTGAATGAGTAGAATTTCATCCAGGAGGTCAAGAAGACCAGAATATAGAATGTTAAAATATTAAAGGAAGATATTGGCAGGGGCCAATAGTAGCTTACTTGTATTTGATATATATAAGTATGTATTCCCCTCTCTCTTATACCATTCTTTTGTATCTTACTAAGGCTCGTATGCAGATTTACGAGAAATAAGATATGAAAGCAAGAAACGAAAGAGGAAATCTCGGTGGACAAAGCACCAAAACCAACGGAAATGCTTGACCTAATACCAGGAGGAACTAAGGTCGACAGGCTAATGCTAACCAAAATGCTGATGCCAATATGGATGCTGGAAATCCACCAGTAGATATGAGGGCGATGTATCAGTTCTTCGTCAATATGATGCAAGCAGGAGTTGCTGCTGGTGTTGCTGGAAATGTTGGAGGAGCAAATCATGTGGCTTCAGTTGGGAATAATTATGCTAAGTTGAGAAGAGATTACACCAGACTAGGTGGGAAACCGTTTTTGGGACCGGAAGATGTTATAGAAGTTGAGGATTGGCTGTTACATTGCGTGAGAATCTTTGTTGATCTGGGTTTGGATGATGTATAGAAGAGGAGGCTGGCCTCTAGACAGTTACAAGGGTCAGCACTTCATCGGTGGAGTAGTGTTACTACCGAGGTTCCAGAGGAGGAGTTGACTTGGGCAGATTTTAGAGGGAGATTTGAATAGAGGTTTCTATCTGAAGTTGCTAAGTAAGCATTGCTGAGAAAGTTCATGGATTTGGTGCAGGGAGAAATGTCGGTAATTGAGTATGTTACTAAGTTTAATGAGTTGTCCCGGTAAGGACATGCTACTATAGACACTGACATCAGGAGAAATGAGTGGTTCATTCGAGGATTGAGACCTAAGCTTGCTAGGGCGACCCTGACACATATCTGTGATCCTTGTAATGTGGTTGTGGAGATGGCAATCCGCCATGAGGAGATGCTTGCTGTTTGTGCTAGGGAGAAGCCAGTTGAAACCCAGGGTTCTCAGGGAAAGAAGAAGAAGTTCTTTAAGAAGAAGGGAGACTAGAAGGGAGATGCTGCCAAGAAGGCAAAGGCTGATTTAGTTTGCTATAAGTGTGACAAGAAGGGTCATTATGCAAATGAGTTCTGGTAAAGCAAGGGGAAGAAGGCTGCAGATAAGAAGAATGTGATGTGCTTCAACCGTGATCAAGTTGGGCATTATAAGAATCAGTGTGCAGAACCGGTTAGGGCAAACAAAGGAAAGGTTTTCGCTGTTGGACCATCATCTGCTAAGCCAACTGCAGCTGATAAAGGGAAGACTGTGATGGAAGGTACGTTTTTGATTTAGAGTATACCAGTTAGGATAATATTTGATATCGGTGCATCACATTCATTTATATCCCAGTGTTTGGTTGATAGGTTATGCTTAGAACCCACATACCTTATTACTTCCTTAAGGGTTGCGAATCCTATAGGAGGGTATGCAACTCTGGGGATGAGATGTGACTAGTTAGAGCTTGATTTGTTAGGTCATAAGTTTGCATGTAGTCTGTATGTTATTGATTTCGTAGATTTTGGAATCATTTTGGGTATGGATTGGTTGAGAAGGTATGAGGCTAAGATATTTTGCCAGGATGGGGAGATATCACTAAGACACCCTGATAGTCATGACCGAATTATATTCTCAATGGAGAATTCTGACCGGAGTAGTTGTGCTTTGTTAAGTGCAATGGAAGTAGGAGAAGAGCTAAGTCAGGTTCAGGTAGAAAAAGAGTTTGCAGATGTCTTTGAGCCAGTCATAGGACAACCACCGAAACGAGCTGTTGATTTTTTGATAGATCTTGTGCCAGGAGCTGAACCTATAAATAGACCACCTAGTAGGATTACACCGACCGAGATGAAGGAATTAAAGGCGTAGCTAGTGGATCTAGAAGGAAGGTATTTTATTAGACCAAGCAGTTCACCTTAGAAAGCGCGGTGTTCGTGAAGAAACCATATGGGTCGTTGAGGATGTGTATTGACTATCGTAAGTTGAACAAGAGGACGATAAAGAATAAGTATCCTTTGCCGAGAATTGATGATCTATTTGATCAGTTGTGTGGAGCCAGAGTATTTTCCCAGTTGGATTTGGCGATAGGTTTCCATTAGTTAAGAGTGGTAGAAGACAGCATTCCTTTGACAGCATTTCGAACTAGGTATGGTTCGTAAAATGGTTAGTAATGCCATTCAGGTTAACGAATGCATCTGCTTTCTTTGTAGATCTGATGAACTGAGTCTTCCGAGAGTATTTGGATAGATTCGTGTTGGTGTTTATAGATGACATTTTGGTATACTCTAAGGATGAAAGAGAGCATGAAGATCATCTTAGAGTTGTGCTTGAGACGCTGAGGTAGCATTAGCTAAAGGCAAAGTTTTCCAAGTGTCATTTCTAGAAGAAAGAGGTTAAGTTTCTTGGTCACGTGGTTTCAGAGAAGGGTTTGTCAGTCGATCCAGATAAGATCGAAGCTGTTAATAATTGGAAGAGACTAGAGACGGTGATTGAGATTAGAAGTTTTCTTGAACTTGCTGGCTGTTAACGGAGATTCAATAAGGATTTCTGTTTAACGTCTAATTTTTTTATAGGATTAGAAAGTAGCCGATAAATTTAAATTAAAAATAACTGCTAGCGCACAGCATACGATTGTAGCACGTATGCGAGTACGGGTCGATCCGCAGGGAATTGTATTGATTTAAAATTCTATTCAATCAAATTAACCAAGAGTTTGAAATTGTTTTAAGCTAAAAATGTAGAAAACTAACATAAGAAAGTGGATAAAAATATGAGAGTGGAAGGCAATTTAAAGGCAATGTCCTTCTCAAGATCACATAAATCAACATATATGAAATTATGTTCTCTCTTTTGGTCATTAGTGAATTTAGTTGATAATTTTATCATAAGTATGGCCTATTTTTTCTATTAATTAGCCCAACATCAACCATCAAACTTTAACATACCCACTAAACCACTTGCTAACTCTCATGATAATTGACAATGAACTTGAATATAAAATCTATTCTAAGCATGATCTATTTACTATTTATTAGGAATATAGACCATCAAATTTTGATTTTAAAATCCACTTCATTACCAACATCATATGTAGATGAAGAGATAATTTGTGTTTGTGTTTGTTTAAGCATAGACTATTTGGTGTCAACAACATAGGCTATCAAATTCAAAGCTAAAACAACAAAATTAAACCACATCAAATATTGACATTAAGCACAAAAAGAGCTCACAAGTTATCAAAATGTTGAATCTACATGATTAAGAGAGCTTAATTACCCATAAATTGAAGGGGTTTAGCTTCTCATATTTGTTATCGTTTCAACAAATGTAGAGTGCAATATGAAACAAAAATAAGAGGAAAAATGCAAGCTAATGAAAATAAAGTGAGAGCTAATCTAATTGCACAAAATAAAATCTAAGCTACTAACATAAATAAAAAGATCTACACTACTAACATGAAAAGAAAGAGAGCATGTAAATAGAAAAGAGCATGAATTAACATCGCATAAAAGAAAATTACATGAAAGAAAATGGCTAAGTAGCCTGAAAATGAAAAGAGAGTTTTTTGTTTATTTTTGAGCCTAAAACTAAACTAACTAAAGTGGAGGCTAAGAGCTTAATTACATGAACATATGAGGTATTTATACAAGCCTAAACCCTAATGCATATTTTTGGGTACTACCCAAAATACTCTTAAGGAAGTGTGGCCATCAAGTTGTCATTAGCATGAGCATAATCCACCATTAGATGTGCATGTAACTTTTATCTCCACTAACATGTAATAACCCATAAATTTTAACAATTATTTTTAATTGAATTTATTTGAAACTTTGATTTTAAATCATTTAAAAATTGAAATTTCAGAATTTTCCAATGTATTTTGGATTTCGGTTATAATTTATTTTCCAAATATAATAAAATAAAGATTTTCTGAAAATTTTATATTTTTGTCAACTTTGATCAAACTTTGACTTTTAGTTGAAATTTTAAATTTGAATTTTAAATTTCCAATCTTTTTCTTTTAAGCTGAATTTGATTCCGATATTCGTTCTGCTTTTCGTTTTGTCAAATTCTATTTTATACTTTTAAATTTGATAAAATTCAGCGTTTTACACGCAATTATTTTCAGTATTTTATTGTCTATATTTTCTATGTTTATTTTCTATTTTACTTTGGTTTGGGCTTTGTTTGTTTTGTTGTGTTGCACTTATTTTGTTTTGGGCTTGAAAAATGGGCTTGGAAATTCCAAGAGACTTAAGTTTCTTTTTCATTTAAATGAATGGATGCCTCTTTGCTTTCCTAGCCATACAAATCATTTGTTTCCCATCTTCTTTCTCATTTTCATTTCCAAACAAAGCAAATTACAGTAAGTAAATTCATGTCTTCCTCTTCTCTTTTCTTTTTCTCTTTTCTTTTTCTTTCTCTTATGCTATTTAGGCCATCACCATTTCCATCCCCCTTAGCCGACCATCTCCTCCACCACACCATCAACCATGACCAGCCTCCACCACTTCAACCTATTGCCGTGACCCCTAGATCCAAATCCACCACCAAACCATGATGCAAACCATAGCCGAGCACCACATGATCACCATTTCCTCTTTGTTTTCCTCGGCCACCACCCCCTTGTTCACCACTTTCCATCCCTTTGGCCGTGACCATTCCCTTGCCATAGCCTTCATTTCAGATGTGCCTTGACCCATAGAACATAGGCCGAACCCAAAGTGACCATAGGGCCGAACCATGTTAGCATAGGCCGAACCCAAATACACATGACCTTTCACTTGCCTTTGACATTTTGCCTTCCTAGTGTCTTTTGACTTGCCATCCTTTCACATACCTATAGCTGTTCACATCCATATCCCTATGCCGTGCCTTTTGCTTGACCATATCCAAGCCTACCTAGCCTATTTCCTATGTGGCCGAGCATGTTTCAAGGTGGTCTAGCCCATTTGCAAAGTGGCCGAGCCCACATGGTTATGTTAGCCATTTTTGTTTTGTTTTGATTAATTCTTTCTTGTATAAATCATTTGCTTATATATGTTTATTTTATTGTTTACAAGATTTGGATTTGGGTGCTACATCTCCTCGAATTTGATTCGTGCTTTGTCGTGCTTTTTTGGAGTTTGATTCTGTATCTTGAATTGTCATCTCTAGCTTTAGAAGGTGAGTTATCACTCTCGACTTCGTACTTATAAAATTGTGAAACAAAGTCATGTGAATGTGTAGTAGTGGTATGCCATGTTGATAGTAATTTCATATATGCATGTGATATGATATTATATGGTGTTATAACCTGATTATATACATGTTTAATCACCTGATATGACATGCTATGTTTTACAGTTTATTTATATTTCTGTTTCTCACACTGCAAGTTCCCTCACTATGGGTTGAAATGATACATACCCGAACGGACTTTAGAATAGGGAAAGGTCGTTATGAGCTGAAATGATAGGCTCGAGCGATTTTTATTTGACTTGGGATTGCGGGTTTGAAATGATCAAACCCGGGATTTTATATTTCGGATTGAAATGATATATATCTGTAATCACTTGACCTAGGTTAGAAAATATTATACAGACCCGTGGTTAATTTTAAATATAAATATTTTCTGAAAATTTTAAGTATTTGGAATATAAAATATATGAGATTTTAACTTAAATTGGATTTAAATGATTTAAATAAATTTTATAGTGATTTTCTATAAGTTAAAATTGTATGAGTTAATAAATGATTGAAATGTAAAATTTAAAATGTGATTTGACTTAATAATTGAAAATTTGATTTGAAATGGAATTTTAGGCTTAACTTAGTAATAAAATATTTTATTTATGAAATGGATATTTTTAAAGCAAATAAAGTATCAAGTTATTTGTTAAAAGTAAAGTTAAGAAATTTAAATGTAATTTTGACTTAATAAATGAATTATGGTTTAATTTGGATATTTTATTTATAAAATTCTATTTTATTTAATCATAAGTTAAATGATATCCAAATAAATATTTTTGAAAAGTGAGATATGTTTTATAAGTTAAAAATGATGAAAAACTGAAATTATAATGTTTCTGAAATGTTATAATAAACCTTAGATTTGTATTATGCACTGTATTTTCCAAACACCACTATATCTGCAGTAACGTTTTCTAAGTGCTGTTGTTTCTGAAAAGATAATATTTTTGAAATACTACTATATCTGCAGTAACGTTTTCTGAGTGCTGCTGTTTCTAAAAAGGCAATATTTTTGAAATACTACTATATCTACAGTAACGTTTTCTAAGTGCTGCTGTTTCTGAAAAGATAATATTTTCGAAATGCTAATATATGTATTATCACATTTTCAAAGTGCTACGAATGCTAAAATACAATGTTTCTGAAAATGTTATAATTGAATGAACGTACTAAGAAATGCTACAACTTTGGAAATGAATATTATTTTTGAAAGATATTGACATTTAATTTAAATGGTTTAAAATGAATATGTTTTGATTTGAAATATAAACCATTTTGAAATTTATAACCACGGGTTATAATAATGATTGGTTGTTAAAGAGACCGGGATCGGATATGGACATACTCTTTGTCGATACCGAAAACCACTTTAACAACTGTGTACGCGGTGGAGATTCTAGAATGAAGTAGGATGGTGGCGACGATCCTAAGGTATATTTACATGGACCCAACTCATGTGAGTTGGAATAAGGTGGCTAAAACAAGAGCGATTCCGTACTAATGAGGTAGCTCCTCTTATCGGACACATTCCATCGTATACCATTCTATTACTTTGTGATTGATTGGGTGCACCCCTTGATTCGGGAGTGTGGCTCAAGTTGGGTGATTGCTCCGGCTTTGCGTTACCAACAGTCTGGATGCGTAATTGGTATATCTACCCTGGCATTGCCTAGTTGTGCCGTGTCACCTACCATAGCGTGATTTACTACGAGTTTGTTTTGTACCATACCTATGGAGTGCCCTCTGACGACGCCCATTACGGGGGAGATTGCGGTACTGTATAGACTATGGGATTATAAAATGTGTTAAGGTGGAAAATGTAAAGCCTTAACGCTACTATGATAGTTTACTTTACTTTAGACATTATTATAATAGCGTATCTTACTACATAATAGATAGTTTAACGGATCCTTAAAGGATGGGCGATTCCAAGCATCCTTTAAGTTATTGATGCATTTCTATTACAGTTCACTTGAGTTGATTTACATTTTATAAGTATGTATGTCCTGACTCGAGTGTTTTGTGTTTTGCTTTACGCTCGGGTCAGCCTAAGTATCACAGCTTTGGATTCATCTTCTGGAGCTAGAGATTTGCTGGAGTTTCTCTGTCTATCTAGTTGTCTATTTCCATTTCAGTTATTTCCTATTCAGCTTTGCTTATGTATTTGTGAACTTATGTATTCAGACTTCTGTTGTATCTGTTTTTCAGAGTATGGTATTTTGTATTTGTTTTGAGACTTTGTATTGTAGTAGCTTCATGAACTACTATGTATTTTATTTCCACTGCGAGTTATTCTGATATTCTGTGTCTGTGATTCTGTGCTTGGTTTTATTTGCTCCAAATTTATTTACAATCTATTATTTTGAATTATTCAAGTCCGACATGTGTGGTTTTATTGTCGATTTGAATGGTCCAAAATAATGGGTCGTTACATAACATGTGCATTAGCTCCTAATTGTAGATCAAGGTAACTGGGTAGGTGGGGTCCTCCATGATGCATAAGTTGATTTATTTCTTCATCTTCATTTGTTTCCTTCTCTTGTGCATGCATATCTTCATGAAGCCTCTTGTAATTTCCATCCAATTTTCCTACAAAGAAAAATAAAATGTGCAAATAAATATTCTCAAATTAATTCACACACAAAAATGACCATCTTGCCCTTATATGAAGATGAATATATGATGATTTGAAAATAATTGAAATCTGGGTTTAAACATGTTAAAATACCCTATATGCTCATTTATTTAATTAAATTCGATTAAATATGGAAGTAAAAATATGCACATTTACGTGCACATCAAATACCCCCACACTTATCTTTTTATTTGTCCTCGAATAAATAAAAACTAAGATAAATCTGTTTTCGTAGGGAGCACGATTGCATTGAGCATATGCAACAAACCGTTAAACCTCTAGATGTCCCTAGTAGGACGAGTGTTGTCTCGTGAGGGTTTTCAGCGGATACTACCCACGAAATCCAAATGCAATGTGAAAAAAATCCTAAATGCACGATTTATTTACAATGATACGAATGCAAATTTTTGAAAATATTTACAAACGAAGAATTTACTTTCAAATTGACACAAATAAGTTAAATATACGTTCTGGTCATTATCAAGAAATTTAAGTCCTTTCACTTATCAAAATTTCCAACAAAAATTAAGTTATCATAACAAAGAGACTCTAGTTTGACTAGTTGTTTCGGTTGATAACATAGTGCAACTATGAAATGGATCCTTATTTGATTATCAAAGTTTATCAAAGTGGTATTTTTATGTCTTTTGAATAACAAACAAATCAAATAAGGGAAAATGGTGCTTGGATTTCAATTGTTCACTCTCTCTTATTTGAAAATTTGATTGACATTAACAATATTTATATATGCCTAACTCAGAAAACTGAGACCAGATATTTACACATGCACTGCCTTGCGGGCTTACGTGAGGGGGATATAGAGCATGGCGAGTGAACACATAAGTATGTTCACCTATCGACTGTAGGCATTATTAATAAAAGAATTTTTATATACATACAACTAACTCAGATAAACTGAGGTCGGATATACCGATCATGCACTGCCTTTCGGGGTTACGAAGGGTACAGAGCATGGCTAGTGTACACACTTGCGTGTGAACACATGACTCTAGGTGTTTTATTATTTTCACAAAAACCAATTATATATATATTATTATTTTTTATTTTTTTTATAGAGAGAGTTTTGCAAAATCATCTTAGCACAATTTAACTTAGAAGATCAAAAATGTTATAGCCTTTAATTTAAATCAACCACTCTTTTAAACAAAGATTTACAATTAGGATATACTTCATAATTAACACCCATGAACCTTCCTATATGCTAGATAAACCATCATTACTTGTAATCAAACTTTATTTTTATTTTTGTGAAGATAAATAAATTTTCAAAAATTTCAATTTAATAGCCAAAATCCTATACTTATCCTATAGTGTTTCTTCAAAAATAAATCAAAATGCTTAAAAAGAAATTTTGTTTTTTGGAATTTTTTTTGTTTTGTTTATTTTTTTTATTTTTTTTGGTTTTGGAAAGAAAATGAAAAAAAATAAACCATGAAAAATCAAAAAGAAGATGAGACTCTCCCCACACTTGATTTTGACTATGTCCCCACAGTCAACCCAAGTGAAAGGAGAAAAATAAAATAGAAATATGACCTATATTTACAGGAAAATTAAACGATTATTATTTACACGACGTCAAAAAATATATCGTCGAGGAATAAATGAAACGGTCTTCCAAAGACCAATTCATTTGTCTCGTTAAGTATGAGAGACACTGCTTAAGCACGAAAAACCAAACCATAAAAGATTTCAGAGTTGAATGTTGATTTGGAAAAACAAATGTCGTTTTATTAAAAATCGTATGAGTTGTTTTATTTTCGATGATTTTTGGGGTTGATAGAACAATTGGTTGAAATTCAAGTTTATTTTCACCAAATTGAAATTCGAACTCATCATTGACAAATCCTTCAAAATTATTGATTTCAAAATCAAAATGGTAATTTAAATCTATCCCTTCAGAATTCATCAACTCATCTTCGAAAAGTCCAAAGAATGTGTTTTCACAAAATTGATCCTCCTTTGTTGAATTATCAACAACTTCAATGCATATATCATGTTCAAAACCCAAAGTTGTTGTATTCAATTTTTCGAACTCAGAAAAAGGAAAATTGAATTTTAAATCGAGTTTCTCACCCTCAAAAGAATTGAAATCCAACTCAATTACCACATTTTCAACAATTTCATTAAGATTGTCTTTTTTAATTTCAAAAGTTGTTATTTGAAAATCATCAATTTGTTGGGATTTGATTTTGTTGCTCACGTGATTTCATATATGTTTCAAACAACTAATTCATGTGATCTCTGTGAATTTCATCCATTTGCTCAATAAAATCAAATTTATAATTATTAATTTGAGAATTTTTAATTTGAAATTGTTGAGAACAAAAATTTTCCACTTCACCATAATCGAGATTAATCCCATTGCCAAAATCATTTAAATAGTTATTTAAATTTTTGTTTTGATTTTGAAATTCGTTTTGGAGTTTGAAATTGAATTGGCATGGGTTCTAATCGAAATCATTTGAATTTTGAAGTGAATTCAAATTTTGATTATTTTGAAAACTTTGACTTGAGTTATTGCACAAATATGAATTACACAAATCATTTATCATTTGATTTTTTTGTGTAGAGAGTTCAAGTAAAGACGAAATCGTTTCAATACTCTTTTCAAGAGTTGAGGGTTGGTCATCATTTTGAAAATTTTGTTGTTCGAAATTTGAATTGTTTGTATAATAGTTGTTATTAAAATATCCATAAGAATTTTGTATGAAATTATATGGATTATATTGATTTTCACAAATATTGTAAAATTCTTGCGAGTATGGAAACTCAAACATTTTCAAGATGTTTTTTTATAAAGAAAAAGAAAAAATATTTACCAAAGGGAATTTATTTGAAAAGGGAAATTTGATTTTTATTTTTTTGGGTTTTCAAATTTTTTTTTGAAAAGATTATTAATTTTTTTATATTTTTGTTTTTCTAAAAAAAAATAACTTAAAATTTTTTTTGGATTTTTTATTTTGATTTAAAATTTTCAAAAGAAAGGATTTAAAAACTAAGTTAAGGAATATTTACAATTTTTTTAGCTTTGGATTTTAATTTTTTTTTTCTTTTTCTTTAAATATGCATGAACTAATGTAGTTAAATGAATGCAAAGGACTTAATTACAAATTTTCTGTCCTTAGTAGCTCCTAACCTAAAATTGTATAATCACGCTTTGTCTTAATCCAACAAGACGGTACTTAGCCAAGTAACGGGCAGGAGTTATTGATGCACTACGAATCACCGTAGCAATGCAACCGAAGGTTTAAGTACCTTCAGAGAAACAATCAGTATAATTTTTATGAATCGTCATAATATTTATAACTGATTATTGTTTTGCCGTAGTCTAGACACTAAGAAATTAAATTGTCGAAAGATGACAACTTGTCAATATACAATTAAGCCTTAGGTGAGCTCGTGATACCCTTAAGTCAATTGTCTAACCGTTATTATTAGCAAATTTTAAAATAAAATGCAATTTGTGGGCCAAGGAAGGGGTGATGAAATCCCGTACCTTATGTGGATTTGGGTATTGCCCTTAAAAAATAAAAATAAGATGAAATGAATGCAAAACAAAAATTAAACATGTATTAACAATGCAACTACAATGAAATTTGTTTTTTTTTTTAATTTTTTTTATATATAAATGCAAATGCAAGCAACCAACAATGCAAATCAAAATAAAAACAAGGGATAAGGGAACGATATCAGAGCGTGCAGAATTATTAGCAAATTTATTTTTAAGCAGCAAACTTTATTTTTATTATTTTTTTAAAGCAAGCAAAGCAATTTTTTTAGCAGCAGTTCTTCTCCTTTTGATTTTCTATGATTTGCAACCTGGCATAAATTGAACATAATATATATAGTTATTATTTTTTTTCTTTTTTATTAAGATAATACAACTACAAAGACTATATATATATATATATATTAAAAAAAATTTAAAGAGCTAATATAAAACTTAAAACAAAATATTGAATAAGAAAAAAAATTATTTAAATAAATGAACAAAAACAAAACAAACTAATGTTTTTTTTTCTTTCAAATAAAACTCAAACAAATGAAATCAACATTCACTTAAACAACTTGTGTTTTTTTTTTAATAAATGATAACAAAAAAAACTAAAAAAATAAATGAACTTTACTATAAAAAACTTAACAATCCGCAATCCCCACTTCACAAAAAAACTTAAGAAAAAAATTTCCAAACTTAAAGAGAAATTTGTTAAAGAGAAGAATCTTATCCGTTTTACGTCAAGCAATACGTGGAGTAACTCCCGATATAGCAGTAAAAGCAAGACGTGTAGGCAAAATAAATAAACTTTTTACTTAAAAATGAACGGCCCGTTTGAATTTGAGACCTAAGCCCAACTAACAAAATCTCTTCACACAATCCCCCGATCAATCTTCCTTACCAACTCAAATACACAATCTGCAAATTCTCAAAATTGCACAAATTGAATCTCAAACACAATTCAATTCGACGCAACCCTAAATTCAAGAATCTACTGCCAATTCATGAATCAAACTTCTTGGGTTGTTCGAATATCAGGTAAATTGCTTCGGTGATGGTGTTCGGTTGAGGATGGTTGCTGATTATGGTTGAGGTACAGGGGAATTTGTTTGGTATTGATGGCAATAGTGTTTCTTTATGGTGGTTGGTATTCTTTTGAAGGCAGATGTGTGGAGGTTATATGATTTGCAGGAGCAGTAGTATCTTGGTGATGTTTAGTGATGTGAGTGAATGTGGTAAACTGGTGCAATGTGGTTTGTAGGTGGAGGATGGGCAGGAATGAAGTGAATGGAATGGCCAAAGGTTGGTGAAGATGGTAGGTAGTAGAGTGTTTGGTGGAGGGAAGGAAAGTATGTGACAGATTTGTTTTAGGTGGATGAAGGTCGGGGTAGATGCTGCTTATGGTGGCTGGAGTTGAACAGATGGTTAGTGGGGTTGTCAGATGTTGCCAGAGGAGAAGAGGTGGTGTGGTAGTGATTTTTTGTTGATGTGTGCACTGTTGCAAAAGTGCACAGTTGCATTTTGTGGTCTTTGTGGAGGAATGATGGCAGTAAATGATGCTGTGTGAATAGTGGGAGGTAGTGAGTGTATGACAGGCAGTGCAATGTTAATAGGGGATGTAGCAGGGTAATGTAGTAAGTTTTTTGATGGAGTAGTTTGGGAGTGCACTGCCAGGTGGATGTTGAGGAGTGACAGTGGGGTATTTAAAATGGTTGTGCAGAGGGATGAAAGCAGATGTTTGTATGTTAAGCATTGTTGGTCTGAAGTGATTGAGGAGTCTTTTGTTTTGGCAGGAGTTTTGTGTAGTTGAAAATGTGATGCAAGGCAGCAAGAAGGTTTGTAGCAGGCAAGTAGGTGGAGATGAAGTGGAGATGACAGAGGCCGAAGGGTAGTCATGTGGTCAGGAAGATGAAGAAGAAGTGTGGTTTGGATGATGTTGAAGCTTTTGTGATAGGAAGAAGTTGTAAGTTGCTGGTGTGGTGGTGGGGGAAGTCAGAAGGTTGCATGTATGAGAAGAAGTTTTCAATGGGGGTGGGATGTAAAGGCAAGTGGCTTGAAGTTGTATATGGTAGTGACTGTAGTGAAGAGGCACTGGTTGGTATAAAGGGAATGAATGATGGCCAGAGCTTGATGATGTGCGGTAGTGGGTTAGAAGGACTGGTGATATAGAGCAGGAGATGAAGAAGGACAGAAGTTGTTGTATTTGCAGTTGCAAGAAGTTATAAAGGCGGTTGCAAGAAGTTGTGTGTGTTATATTAAATTGAACTGATGGACTGAAAACAGGCAGTGGTGGCAGAACTGTAAGTGATATGGTGACAGTGTATGTAGAAGAGATGGGTAAAGAGAACAGTGGAGTTGCAGGCACTGTTTGGGTGTGGGATGATGTAGTTCAGGTGAAAAGAAGTGGCAGTTTGATGGTCAATGTTTGTTGTAGGAGGTTGATGCACAGTTTTGTGCACTGGTGATGTCTGGAGGTGTGATGAAGTTGATGTAGTGGAAACACTGGTGGTGGATGTGCACATGCACAGTTTTGGTTAGAGGGGCAGAAAGGTGGTTAGGTAATGTTGGCAGAGTGGATGGTAATGCAGTAGTAAGGGGATGCGAAGGAATTGCAGTGGGGAGTGTTGATGTATATGGGGATGGACAATGGGCAGTTTGAATACAATTTGTAAATGTAAATGTCAAATTGTAAAACAGAATTTGTAAATGTAAATAAAAAAATGATATAATTTTTTTTTTCGAAATTGTGTATTTTTTTATTTTTTATATATAAATGCAAATGCAAATGAAACTAGAAAACAACAAACACACAATCAAAATGCAAACAAAAACACACAACACAAAGTTATTTTAATGCTAATTAACACACAAAATGAAAACATACAAAAATCAAACAACAAATAATTCGAAGAATAAAAAATTAAAATCAAATAAATTCCCCGGCAACGGCGCCAAAAACTTGTTTAACGACTAATTTTCTATCGGATTAGAAAATAGCCGATAAATTTAAATTAAAAATAACCGCAAGCGCACTGTTAACCTGCCTTTTTACAAGGCCGTGGACAAGCGGGTTTAACTTAATCGACTGCACATTCGTCGAGGCTGGTGTACGATGGATTCAGTCGACTGGATGGATGGATGACGCAACGTTCTCGGGATATGGAAATATGATTGGATAAAGATGGATCAACTATAATTTGGGTCTAGGAAACATGGTTCGGCATTAAACATGGCTCGGCATGGTGGAGGTTCGGCACAAATAGTTCGTCTGGCATTCACGTTCGAATAGCATTCAAGAGTACTCGGCATACATAGAGCGTCCGACATACATGAGTGGTTCGGCATTCCAGGAGCACTCGGCATTCAGTAGCGCTTGGCATCCAGGAGTGCTCGGCATTTAGAGGCGCTTGGCATTAGAGATCGTTCGGCATGATGGGCGCTCGGCATTAGAAACTGTTCGGCATCAGACATGATTCGGCATGATGGAGGTTTGGCATTAAGGATCGTTCGGCATTGGATGGAGCGCTCGGCATAAATCTCGTTCGGCATTGGATGGAGCGCTCGACATAAATCTCGTTTGGCATTGGATGGAGCGCTCGGCATAAATCTCGTTCGGCATTGGATAGATCGTTCGGCATCAGGGAGCGTTCGGCATTGGATGGGTCGTTCGGCATACCTCACCTCGCTTGGCATCGCACCTCGCACCTCCATACCTCGGTACCTCCATACCTCGGTACCTCGCGCCTCGGTACCTCGGTACCTCGCACCTCGCACCTTCCCACGTTCGGCATACCAACTGCTCAGAATCGGTCGACATAATGAAGTAGGGTTCGGCTATGACCTTGATGGGCCCAAATTACTTAGGTGGCCCAACAACCTGGTTTTGCCTATAAATACAACATGTGGGTCTCCAGATGGGGGATCTTCTTCTTCTCTTCTGCTCTCTGACATTTTTATTTCCTAAGACTAAGGCTAGTCTACCACTTTGTAACGGTAACTGATTCTTACATCAATAAAAAGAAAACTTCTGGAGTGGACATAGGCCGGAGTTAGCCGAACCACTATAAAATCTGTTGTTCTTTACTACTTTCATTTTAATTTTAACTGTTCTTCTTATTATTACTCTCTACATACATCCTATCTGTGAGCTGTGATTGGGATTTTGGTGCTTTCATCTAGATTTAGGTGTTAGTGACCAATTTTGGCGCTAACATTTTGGTGCTTTCACTGAGAAGGCAAGCACTCAGGGATTTTGGAGCTAGGAACTTGGACTCTAGAAAGCAATGGCTAGGCCATCAACAAGAAAGCAAGTGACAGAAAGGAGCAATCAGGAGGGAAGTCAAGAGGCTTCCTCTAGAGCTGGAGCAGGTCAAGCATCCATCTACATCACCAGAGAGGAAATGGAAGTCATGATGAAAAGACAAGAGGAGATAATGCAGGCTCTTCTCAGACAATTTACGCAAGTAGGAAATGCGGGGGCTTAGATTCATGGAGCTAGATCAGAAGCGCTCAACCAGCAAGCAGAGGGAATGGTTCAACAGGGGGCAACCCCCAATCAACATACAACTAACAATCCGGATGGAGCTGGACTCGGGGGCGCACCATTAGATAATGTTGAACCAGTTCATGGAGGGGTTCCAGCTAACACCATGCAACATGATGCTGGCAGGAATGTAACAGCAAGAGATGAAGAGTATGTACCAGAATTCCCTCGGAAACTCGGGGGGCATCCCTTGACGGACAATGCTGAATTAGCTGAGATTATCAGGCGAACCATGCGCGGGGGTTTGACCAATAGAGATCTGGAAGGAGTAAACAAGAGTCCGTTCTCTCGTGAAATCAGGATAGCTCGGAATCCGCCAGATTTCAAGCTACCTAACATGGGAATGTACAATGGCAAGGCCGATCCAACAGATCACTTGATGAGATATACCAGACACATGGAGGTGCTGGGGGCATCAGAAGAAGTTATGGCTCGATGTTTCCCTTTATTCTTAACGGACATAGCTGCTATGTGGTTCAGGCAGCTGGAAGAAGGATCTATCGGGACATGGACAGAATTGGTGGACAGGTTTCTGAAGCAGTTTCGGGTACATATCAAAAGGCCAAAGAATGTAATGACGCTGACATCGGTAAAACAGAGGACAAACGAATCACTCAGAGCTTTCTTAACTCGGTTCAATGCAAAGGTTGCATCGGTGGATCGGCCGGATCCATCAATGGTTTTAATGGCGGCAGTGTCAGGAGTTAGAGAAAATTCAGATTTCAAAGTGTCACTGATATGGGACCCTCCGATGGATCTCGGGGAATTCTTTCACGAAGCTGAGAAATTCCTTCGGCAGGAAGATGCATGCTCAGATATGAAGTTAAAGGAGGTGAACGCGACTGAGGATGGAGGACCATCCACCGGAGGCTTGGAAAAAGAAAAAAGGAAGCTGGATGACGAGTTAGGAAAGGCTAGGAAGCGGGGGAGAGAGAAAAAATTCTCCACCTACATAGGGTTGAACGAGACGCTGGAACGGATTTATTTGGACACTCGGAATCGCCTTCCCTACCGAAGGCCGGCTAGGAGAGAATCTTCCGAACGTGAGAGGGCATCAGGAAAACACTGCCTCTTCCACGATTTGGACGGGCACGATACTAACAGCTGCAGGCACTTAAAGGACATAATTGAGGAGCATGTAAGGAATGGACAGTTGCAACAATACGTCAAAACTCGGAATGCAGCTGTGGGGCAGGAGCAACCACCGTCTACCTCACACAGTGATGGTACGAGGCACAGGAATGATGGTCGATTGGTCATCAATTGATTGGTATATTATGAAATAAGTAGCAAACTACGGGAAAACGGCCAAGTCACTTACTTATGTACGGGGACGGAGATAGCCCCTAGGTATGCTCTGAGATGATGATAAACCGCGACGTTCTAGTTTGTGAAATTTGCTTTCTCTTTTTTGGCTTGGACATTTGCTTTTTTCTAATTTGGTTTGAACTTCTGGTTTTGTTTTTTTCTTGGTTTGGACTTATATTTGGATGATTGTTTTCTGGTTTGGATATCGGTTTGGATTTTCGATATGGATTTTTTGTTTTCTGATTTGATTTGGATTGGCTTTCGATTGGATTTTTTATCTGGTTTTTGATAAATGGTCGTCAGGTATGGATTATACCTAGCAAGGGGTAGGTCGCTTTGTCCAAGCACGGCAAATCGACTTATTCAGGTCGTCGAGTAAGGACTATGCTCGGCAAGGGTCCGGAGAGAGCAGGATTCAGCCTAGGACTTAGGCCCCATATTATCGGTTACTATTTCAGGTCGTCGAATATGGACTATGCTCAGCAAGGGTCTGGAGAGACCAGGACTCGGCTTAGGACTTAGGCCCCCATATTATCGGTTACTATTTCAGGTCGTCGAGTATGGACAATGCTCGGTAAGGGTCCGGAGCAACCAGGATTCGGCTTAGGACTTAAGCCATGCATTAATCAACGTTTAGGGACACTGGAGTACGGTCGTCAGGTGTGGATTGTGCTTGACAAGAACCCGGAGAGGTTACGGATATGAATATCGGCTATGGACGGCAGAGGATTTGGATATTGACCCGGAAAGGTCCTAAAGTCGGTTATTGGTTATTGGATATGGATGAAACATGGACTTTGGATATCGGATTTGAGGCTATTCAAAACACACCTTCCAATAGCAAGGCATGTTTTGGGGGGCAAGTGTTAACCCGCCTTTTTACAAGGCCGTGGACAGGCGGGTTTAACTTAATCGACTGCACATTCGTCGAGGCTGGTGTACGATGGATTCAGTCGACTGGATGGATGGATGACGCAACGTGCTTGGGAGATGGAAATATGATTGGATAAAGATGGATCAACTATAATTTGGGTCTAGGAAACATGGTTCGACATTAAACATGGTTCGGCATGGTGGAGGTTCGGCACAAATAGTTCGTCTGGCATTCACGTTCGAATAGCTTTGAAGAGTACTCGGCATACATAGAGCGTCCGACATACATGAGTGGTTCGACATTCCAGGAGCACTCGGCATTAAGTAGCACTCGGCATTTAGAGGCGCTCGGCATTAGAGATCGTTCGGCATAATGGGTGCTCGGCATTAGAAACTGTTCGGCATCAGACATGGTTCGGCATGATGGAGGTTCGGCATTAAGGATCGTTCGGCATTGGATGGAGCGCTCGGCATAAATCTCGTTCGGCATTGGATGGAGCGCTCGGCATAAATCTCGTTCAGCATTGGATGGATTGTTCGGCATTAGGGAGCGTTCGGCATTGGATGGGTCTTTCGGCATACCTCACCTCGCTCGGCATTGCACCTCGCACCTCCATACCTCGATACCTCGGTACCTCGCACCTCCCCACGTTCGGCATACCAACTACTCAGGATCGGTCAACATAATGAAGTAGGGTTCGGCTATGACCTTGATGGGCCCAAACTACTCAGGAGGCCCAACAACCTGGTTTTGCCTATAAATACAGCATGTGGGTCTCCAGATGAGGGATCTTCTTCTTCTCTTCTGCTCTCTGACATTTTTATTTCTTAAGACTAAGGCTAGTCTACCACTTTGTAACGGTAACTGATTCTTACATCAATAAAAGGAAAACTTCTAGAGTGGACGTAGGCTGGAGTTAGCCGAACCACTATAAAATCTTTTGTTCTTTACTGCTTTCATTTTAATTTTAACTGTTCTTCATATTATTACTCTCTAGATACATCCTATATGTGAGCTGTGATTGGGATTTCGGTGCTTTCATCTAGATTTGGGTGTTAGTGACCAATTTTGGCGCTAACATTTTAAATGTTATCCAGCAAATTAGTCACCATCCTTAAGAAGAAATTAAAGATTTACTTCCTGATTTCCTAGCATTTATTACCTCAAATAATTAATAAAAACCAGCCATATCTCCACCATAAATACCAATTCATTACCCATCAAAGCCGGATTTAATGCCCAATAAATGCCATGATAACCTGCTTATTTATTACTAATTAATGCCAACCATTTCCATATCAAATATTCCTTAATTCCCTTCATCCTTACCTTAAATAAGAAGATTATGGTGCAATTAATATCAGCCTAATCAGCGTCACTACAATTCAACACCAACACTGGGTCAAGGCTTACAGCTATAAATACACCTAACATTGCAAAAGAAAAGGGGAACCAAAACAGAAAATGTGACTTCTCCTCTCCTCCTCAAAAATCTCTTGTAATATGAAACTACAAGTGGTAAATAAATTATAAAGTGGATGTAGGCCATAGATTTCGCCGAACCACTATAAAAATTTCGTGTCTCTTTTATCTTTTCTTCTTTTTATCTGCTTATTTTTATGATCTGTGATATATATTGCTGATTTGTGTTCATACACTGGTGCTTTCATGACATTTGGGGTTTGTGACCAATTTTGGCACAAACACTTTGGTGCTTTCACTGAGAAGAACAAGGGAATCTCAGATCTGAAACTTATTCTATGTTAGAAAGAAGATCCAGATAACGGGTTCCTTGATCTAGCTTTTAGAAGATGAAGAAGCCTCATACAAGGAAAAGTGCTATGGATGGAACTCAGCAAGGGGGCAGCCAAGAGGCGTCCTCTCATTCAAACTTTCCTTCTACCATGAAGAAAATAACTGGGGGCAACCACCAAGGACCAGAAACAAGGGGCATGCAAAGCCCCTCACTCAGATAAGTACCGGACTCTAGGGTCTGCTAATCAAATAGAAATTATCATCAACTGAACTGAACTAAAAAAATGAGATCTAGAATTTAGATTCCTTTCTGCATTTTAATTGTGCATCATCGAAAAATGCTTTAAAGGTTAGCATTTGGGAAGCGATTTACTCATGTAAGCGATCCCGAATGTAAGCGGTCCAATGCTCTGATTCCTTCCCAAGTGCGACACCTCATAAAAAATGATTTCTTTCATAAAACTATTTTAAAGGTTAGTGCTTAGAGAAAGACTTACACATGTGATGAGCGACCCCGAACGGTCCACAGCCATGCTCTGATTCGTTCCTAAGGGCGACACCTTTCAAAAATCTTTACAACATTGTTCTTGCTTTCAATCAAAGGTTATAGAAGCGACCTGAGAACTTCTCTCTAAAGTATCTCTTAAATATGAATGCTCTCAAATAGGAATGATTAACTCTATCTCCTTGTGCAGGAATGGTCCGACACTTAACATCTGTCGAACATCCAAAGAGATGAGAATTTGATGCCGATAAATTTGCTTTCACCAACACAAGTTCTTGAGCGAAGCATACCTCGTTGCCAACAAGGCATACTTCGGGGGGCAAATGTTATCCAGCAAATTAGTCACCATCCTCAAGAAGAAATTAAAGATTTACTTCCTGATTTCCTAGCATTTATTACCTCAAATAATTAATAAAAACCAGCCATATCTCCACCATAAATACCAATTCATTACCCATCAAAGTCGGATTTAATGCCCAATAAATGCCATGATAACCTGCTTATTTATTACTAATTAATGCCAACCATTTCCATATCAAATATTCCTTAATTCCCTTCATCCTTACCTTAAATAAGAAGATTATGGTGCAATTAATATCAGCCTAGTCAGCGTCACTACAATTCAACACCAACACTGGGTCAAGGCTTACAGCTATAAATACACCTAACATTGCAAAAGAAAAGGGGAACCAAAATAGAAAATGTGACTTCTCCTCTCCTCCTCAAAAATCTCTTGTAATATGAAACTACAAGTGATAAATAAATTATAAATTGGATGAAGGCCACAGATTTCGCCGAACCACTATAAAAATTTCATGTCTCTTTTATCTTTTCTTCTTTTTATTTGCTTATTTTTGTGATCTGTGATTATATATTGCTGATTTGTGTTCGTACACTGGTGCTTTCATGACATTTGGGGTTTGTGACTAATTTTGGCGCAAACACGCACGGCATACGATTGTAGCACATATGCGAGTACGGGTCGATCCATGGGGAATTGTATTGATTAAAAATTCTATTCAATCAAATTAACCAAAAGTTTGAAATTGTTTTAAGCTAAAAATGTAGAAAACTAACAAAAGAAAGTGGATAAAAATATGAGAGTAGAAGGCAATTTAGAGGCAATGTCCTTCTCAAGTTCGCATAAATCAACATATATGAAATTATGATCTCTCTTTTGGTCATTAGTGAATTTAGTTGATATGTTTATCATAAGTATGGCCTATTTGTGCTATTAATTAGCCCAACATAAACCATCAAACTTTAACATACCCAATAAACCACTTTCTAACTCCCATGATAATTGACAATGAACTTGAAAATAAAATCTATTCTAAGCATGATCTATTTACTATTGATTAGTAATATAGGCCATCAAATTTTGATTTTAAAATCCACTTCATTACCAACATCATATGTAGATGAAGAGGTAATTTGTGTTTATGTTTGTTTAAGCATAGCCTATTTGGTGTCAACAACATAGGCTATCAAATTCAAAGCTAAAACAACAAAATAAACCACATCAAATATTGTCATCAAGCACAAAAGGAGATCACAAGTTATCAAAATGTTGAATTTACATAATTAAGAGAGCTTCATTACCTTTAAATTGAAGGGGTTTAGCTTCTCATATTTGTTATCATTTCAACAAATGTAGAGTGCAACATGAAACAAAAATAAAAGGAAAAATGCAAGCTAATGAAAATAAAGTGAGAGCTAATCTAATTGAATAAAATAAAATTTAAGCTACTAACATAAATAAAAGATCTACACTACTAACATGAAAAGAAAGAGAGCAAGACAAGGGTATGAATTAACATTGCATAAAAGAAAATTACATGAAAAAAATGGCTAAGTAGCCATAAAAAATAAAAGAGAGTTTTTTGTTTATTTTTGAACCTAAAACTAAACTAAATAAAGAAGAGGCTAAGAGCTTAATTACATGAACATATGTGGTATTTATACAAGCCTAACACCCTAATAAATATTTTTGAGGACTACCCAAAATACCCTTGAGGAAGTGTGGCCACCAAGTTGTCATTAGCATGAGCATAATCCACGATTAGATGTGCATGTAACTTTTATCTCCACTAACATGTGCATTAGCTCCTAATTGTAGATCAAGGTAAGTGGGTAGGTGGGGTACTCCATGATGCATAAGTTGATTTATTTCTTCATCTTCATTTGTTTCCTTCTCTTGTGCATGCATATCTTCATGAAGCCTCTTGTAATTTCCATCCCATTTTCCTACAAAGAAAAACTAAATCACACACAAAAATGACCATTTTGCCCCTATACGAAGATGAATATATAATGATTTGAAAATAATTGAAATTTGGGTTTAACATGTTAAATTACTCTATATGCTTATTTATTTAATTAAATTTGATTAAATATGGAAGTAAAATATACACATTTACGTGCACATCAATTTCGCGTGGATAGCAGCGCCTTTGACTAAGCTAACCAAGAAGGAGGTGAAGTTTATCTGGTCCGACAAATGTGAGGAAGCATTCCTTATGTTGAAGCATTTGTTGACCAATGCACCAGTGTTAGTAGTTCCAGACGGAAACTAAGGGTTGGTGGCGTATATCGATGCATGTGAAACTGGATTGGAAGCTGTGTTGATGCGGAAGGGTAAAATGATTGCCTATGCTTCAAGACAGCTTAGACCGCATGAAGTGAGATATCCTACTCATGGTTTGGAGTTGGCAGCGGTGGTCTTCGCATTGAAGATTTAGAGACATTATCTCTTAGGGGAGAGATTCGAGTTATACATAGATCATAAGTCTTTAAAATAATTATTCTCACAGAAGCAGTTGAATATGAGACAGTAGAAGTGGTTGGAGTTTTTGGCAGCTTATGATTTTGGTATAGAGTATACATCAGGGAAAGGAAATAAGGTAACGGATGCTCTTAGCAGAAGACATCAAAATATGGTGTTAGCTATGTTGGCAGAATGTAAGGATTTAGAAGCTTTGGCTACCTGTAGTGTGTAGTTAAGATCGACTGCTAGTTCTAGTCAGAGTACTGCCATGTTGTCCTATTTAGAAGTTAGACCAGTGTTGATCGAGAGAATTGCTTCTAAGCAGAAGGAGGATCCAATATTAGCCGAGAAGATTAGAAGGCTTGAGGTTGGAACCGAGATCGATGATATGAAAGATTTTAGTTGACCAGAGAGGATGGTTGAGACAGAAGGGACGGTTTTTTGTTCCGAATGTTGAGGACTTGAGGAAAGAAGTTCTCGAAGAATGTCATCGATCCAAGTTTACGATTCATCCTGGAGAGACCAAGATGTATCAAGATATGAAAAGGAGCTTCTATTGGGAAGGTATGAAGAGAGATGTTGGCTTGTGGATTAGGCAGTGTGCAAACTGTCAAAAAATGAAAGCCGAACATTAGAAGCCTAGTGGATTGCTTCAACCTTATAGAGATTCCAGTTTGGAAATGGGATTCGATATTCATGGATTTTATAGACGGGTTGCCAAGTTCAAATTGGGGAAATGAAAGTATATGGGTTATAGTGGACATGTTGACCAAGAGTGTCCATTTCATTCTAGTTAAGTCAACAAGGACGACACCTGTTTTAGCTAAGTTTTCCATGTAGAACATAGTTAGACTACATGGAGTTCCGAGTAGCATAGTCAGTGACAGAGATGCTTTGTTCACTAGCGAATTCTGGAAGAGTCTACAGGATGTGTTAGGCACTAAGCTCAAGATGAGTACTGCATATCACCCTCAGACGGATGGGCAGTAGAGAGAGTCAATAAGGTACTCGAGGATTTACTAAGATCTTGTGTATTGGACTTTGGTGGATCTTGGGAAGATCACTTGCATTTGGTTGAGTTTTCCTATAATAATAGTTATCAAACTAGTATAGAAATGGTGCCTTTTGAAGCTTTGTATGAAAGGCCATGCAAATCACCAGCATGTTGGTGGAGACTGGAGACATATTAGTCTTAGGTCCAGATTTGGTTAGGGAGACGTCAGAGAAGATTGAGTTGATCCGAGAAAGGATGAAGGAAGCTAAGTCCAGACAAAAGTGTTACGCAGATAATAGGCGTAAAGACCTAGAATTCTCAGTTGGAGACAGGGTTTTCATTAAAATACCACCGATGAAGGGTGTGGTACGGTTCTAAAAGTCAGGGAAACTGGCACCGAGATATGTTGATCCATTCAAGATTATAGAGAGGATTGGAAAGCTTGCATACATCGTAGAGTTGTCGAGCAGTATGGCAGGTGTCCATATGTATTTCATGTTTCTCATCTTCGCAAGTATGTGCATGACCCAGAAACTACTATTCCTCTAACAGGGTTGGAAGATTTGATAGTAGAGCCTAATTTTACTTTTGTTAGATAACCAGTTCGGGATGTAGCGAGAGATGAGAAAAGATTGAGGAACAAGACGATCAAGTTGGTGAAAGTTCGGTGGAGCAACAACGAGAAGAACTGTACTTGGGAGACAGAAGATAGAATTTCCTGATCCGCTTTGAGGGTATGTCTATATTAGATTTATATAGATAATTGCTAGTCAGGCAGGCTAGTATGGTTATTAGGAGTCATTACAGATGATTGATATGTTTAGTATTTAGTCCTTACTAAATTTCAATGACGAAATTCTTTAAGGAGGGGAGCCTGTAACACCCCAATTTTGGTAACATTATTCAGGAGATTTAATTAGATAAATTAAATAGAATAATATAAATAATTAGAGTGATAAGGGGATTGAGATTTGAATAAATGATAAGAAGGTCGTGCTTAATCAATTAATTAAATGGGCTTAAGAATGGCTAATAGGCTAATTAGTTTACACAAGGTTATATTGGGAATTAGCCGCACATAACTCCTTACCCTTATATATTCTCGTTCCTTATGTCATTCACGTCATTTTTCAAAAGCAAAATAAAACGCAAACTAATAGAGGAGCCGGCCATTAACAAGGAAAGAAAAGAGGAATTCAATTAAAAGCTAAGGAATTAAAGAAGGGGAATCAATCTCAATCCAATCTCCTTATCATTTTCAAGGTGAATAATAATTTATACCATCTCTAATTTGTTTTATGTTCATATGTTTTCGGATTTAAGATTAAATTCATTTTTATGATGATATGCTTGAATTATAATTTGTTTGATTTAACAAGATTGTTTAAATGAGGATTTATACGATTTTAGGGCAAAACCGATTGTAAATGATCCTTGAATGCCATGGAAAAAAATTTATGTTATGTAAAACATGATTTTGGAGTTGGATTTTAATTTTGATAATTTTCCAAGCTATAGAAAGATTATTATGAATTTTCAAAGGAAAATATGGGTAATTGGGTTTAGAAATTTATTTTAGAAATTCTATTGAGAATTTAGGTCTAAAATTTTGAAATGTTAGAAAACATGATGAAAGTGAATTTCTGTAAGTTTTGGGGATTTTTCCTAAGTGAATTGTTATGGAAATTAATTTATTTTAGAACAAGGACTTATTTGCAATATTGGTTTTTCTTAATGGAGGGGCTTATTTGCTAAATTAACCTTGGTTTAGATCTCAATTAAACGGCAGTTATTTTGGTAAAGAATTTGAAAATTGAGGCAACAAATCACATGTTTACACGTGGGCAGGTTAGTTAGATAGAATTTTCTTTAATTGGCATTAACCAGCTTTTACTCAGAAAAGCAGGTTCCACCTCTATTTAGAAGCACCTTTCGACTCCAATGCTTCTACTTCAACTCAGTTGAAACCAACCTAGGCTGAAATTAATACACATGGTATCAATGATATTGGTACGAAGTGGATTGGAGAAAGCGGAAGGCATGGTGTCAAAAGCATTGCTTCTGATGGGGTCGATACATTTTGTTTGTTTTAAAAAGTTAAGCGTCTGCCTTTGTTTTATTAAAGCTTTCGAAGGAGTTGAAACATCTGCTTTCGAAGGGGTTTTCTAAACAGCTTTCGAAGAAGGTTGCCATCTTATGTTTTAAAGTATAAGCTTTTGAATGGGTTTCTTTACTTATAAAAATGATGCTTTCGAAAGTAGGGGTTTCGACTAAGTCGAAACCCAGCCGCTGTTCTTTGCTTTTCAAGGGTATTGAAGTCATCAATGCTTTAGAAGGGTTGTCTTTCTTTTAAACTTATACTAAGCCACTTCCTAAATGCTTTTGAAAGGGTTTAAGGGTTTCGAAGGCAATGGCTTCGAAAGGAGGTTTCGATGCTAACCTTTAATGTTTTACTTAAATGTTTTGAAGCTTTCGAAAGGGATGGTGCCGACGCCATCAAGTTTTCCCCAATACTTTTATATGATAAAGAATGGTTTCAAAAGAGATACTTTCGTTTATATTCACTTTGAACCAAAAGATATTTTTAAATATAAACCCTATGGATTCGAAAGAGGGACTTTTAATGGTTTTGAAAGAGGGGCTTTCAATGGTTTCGGAAGGGATACTTCCAAAGATTTCGAAAGTGATACTTTTAATGGTTTCGAAGCTATGCTTCTAAGAGTTAATAAGTAATACTTTATTACATTCGAAAGATTTCGAAAGAGAGGTTTTAAAGTGTTTCGAAAGGCAGGTGCCTAATGTTTTGAAAAGAGATTTGTATGCTTTTGGAGGAGGTTATCCAGTGAGGTCGAAAGCAAAGTTTTGAAGGTTTCGAAAGCCTTAGTTTTCAAAACAAATAACCCATACTCATTTTAAAGGAAAAACTTGGCATAAATAAATAAAATAGTTTGAAATGGAGTTTTTAAAGAAGTTTTCTTTGATTAGTAGGTTAAAGGGATTAACCAAGTTATTATGTTTGCTTCTCATATATGTATATATTCATATTATAATGGACCCATAACTGTAATTTCGGGAAGGGCAGAATAACCAGTTACGTTGACCCAGTAGTGAATATAAATTAAGTTAACTCCTGAATGAGTAGAATTGCATCCAGGAGGTCAGGAAGACCAGAATATAGGATGCTAAAATATTAAAGGAAGATATTGGCAGGGGCCAATAGGTTCACAGTAAGCCCATGAGAACTGTGTATAGGAAAAGATATTGGCATGGGCCAATTGATTCATAGTAAGCCCATGAGAACTGTGTATAAATGAAGATGTCAGGAAGACATGTTCATAGTTAGCCCATGAAAACTATGATTTGATATTGGCAGGGGCCAATAGTTTGTAATTAGCCCATAAAAACTATATCTAGATTAAGATATTGACAGAAGTCAATAGGTTCCTTGTCAACCCATGAAAACTAGGATAAGATAAGAGATATTGGAGTTACCAATAGGTTCAGGGAGAACCTATGAAACAGTAAAGATATTGGCAGGGGCCAATAGGTTCTTAGTGATCCCATGAAAACTATGTTACGGGACAAGGAGTCCTCCAACGTTAAGCAGGTTATTAGTCAGCCCATGAAAACTAATAGGTTAATGGTGACCCTAGAAACTATAATTGAGACAGATAGTCAAAATGAATGGGGATGGGTAATCCAGAATTGATTTACTTGTTTTGCATATCATCATATTATTTGAGATGTTTTAACCATTGTGGATGCAGGAGCATGGTATATGGTTTTATAAAGGTTTTAGGATACTAGTGAGGGGAAAACCCGTTTCGTTAAGCGACATAGTCTTACTAGATATCTTAACGGTTTGAGGTACTAGGTTATTATTCATACCAGGCTTTATGTCTGACTCAAAGTTTATGTTTTCCCCTTAAAGTCTCGGGTACTCAATTGATTTTGAGTAGTTTGAGAGTTGAGGTTTTTAGGTACCTCTTTAGATGAATAAACTTCTGGAGACGTGCAGGAGGCATGATAGCTATCTAGAGATCTCTTTTATTTTGATTTCGTTGTGGTGTTTTTGTAAGGGCAAAGTTGTTAAATTCCCTATATATATACTTTGATCATCCAAGGGGGCATCTTCATATGTTGTTCTTGGCGTATGTTGTAATAAATATATTTTCTCTGAACATGGTACTCATATTGGGATTACGTAATGAATTTGAAATGCTTTGAAATGGAATGTGGAAACTGTTTGATATTCAAAAAAAATTCCATATTCTTGTGTTTATTTGTATCAATGTATCTAACATTATCGTATTTGGTCGTCGAGGATTAATAACTATGGATGACTGCAGCATCCGTAGCCGTTAGTTTTGGGCCTCCAAGTAAGGGATGTTACAGTAACGATTACCTTTTTCCTCTCTTAGCAATTCCCATATGGAATGCTAACACTGCCTTCCAAGCACAATGCAATGCCAGCATTCATCCATACATTTTATTCAAGATAAGAACAAACCGAAGGCACTAATTCTACTACATCCATTTTGGAATCACCCTTAGGATCAGTAGCAAGTAGCCATTGCACTTCAAAGAACTCTGTTTTCGATTCCCCTATCTTCGAGATGCCTTCCAAAGCATCGAACACATATATAGTTTTGGAGTGGTTACGGTTTCAAGTCATCTCATATAAGTACACTCCCCCGCTTACCGATCGCTTCAAAACCAAATCAATAATTCTTGTAAACTCAACCCTAGTTCAATTGGAAATAATTTGACAATACATAAGAGCGGAGATCACCTCCAAAAGGTTTAAGTGGATGGTGTGACGACCTGCCTTTTCAATCCTCATAAATCGACACTAATACATCTACGGTATTCACGTGTTGAATATCCAAATTTCGAAAAGACAAATTGATCAAGGGTAAAAAAAGAAAAATAAAGACAGAACGGAATCTTACACGAATGGAATAACATATATTATTTTAATATATAATCTTTATAATGGAAATTTTAAATACATACATCAGAGTCTATCCTAATCTCGGCATGGACAGTTATAAATCTCTGTCCCTACTAATGATGAATAAAATAGTAAACAAATGCAGCGGAAATGGATATGGATAACAATCTATAGAGGAAACTCCAGCCCTTGCTCCAAGCTCCTCCAAAATTTTCCAAGCTAGATCTGGACTACTTGGTTGCCCAAAAAAATAGGGCACACAGAGTTTAAGGGAAAATAAAATAAACTCCTTGTCTGTCATGGGGCTGGTGTGAATAAACTTAAAACATGGATATTTTTTAAAACAAAGGGTATCTCATAAGACCACGCCGCACATAAACACGGACGGGTTTTTACCTTATGATAACCAAAACATTGCTATGTAAAATCCAATGATATTATAATAGAGTCTAGATTACAAATACATATTAATCTTAGCCGAAATTGTTACATTGATTAAATTCCAACATAATAGGTATACAACTAAGTCTGAAGGGACTTATTCGAGAATGGATTCCATAAAATGACAGGTAAGGGACTACCTTCCATACAGTACATCTTTAGATGAATGTATCGAGAACGCACTGACAGTCCTCTACATCTGGCAAGATCGGCCTACCCCTTTTCGGTGACCAATACAATAGTCTTGGATAGTACCAAATATGACATCACCTTCATCATTCCCGACCTATCTGAGACATCTCATAGCGTACACAACAAATCCGATATATATATAGGGTAATCCAGAAAGGTGATGACCATACTCTAATGGGTGCGACCCACATAGCCTTACGGCATACCATGTTTCAGCCATTTTCGAGTGTGAGGCCTGAGGTAACATTTTACCCGTTTCAAAACAAATCTCACTTTGAATTCCAAATTGCCATTAATAACACATTATTGATTTCCATAAAAGTATACCCCCGAGCTCGTACGTCTCGGGGAAGGGTGCTAAGTGTAAGAGAGGTTACCTCCTACACCACCAAATAGGTGTACGTTTGTAAAAAATCAATGTACGTGGTCTTAGAAATGCAATGTCAGACACTCGTCCATACAAGTTGTCTAGGAACAGGACAAACTGAAGGTACTCCTCCTACTACATCCTGTTTGGGAATCACCTCTAGGATTAGTAGCGAGTAGTCCTTGCTAACCGAAGATTTTCAAAATGAAGGCACTACTGCCACCATATATATGATATGGGAATTATCCCAGAGGTTAGTGGCAAGCAGCCCTACATTATGAAGATCTCCGTCTTTAGAATCATTGTGTTCAATAGTCTCCACTTTTGAATGCATATATTGGTTCGAAGTGGATTTCGAAAAGGAATCACCCAAATCCGATCTCTATCTCTTCTAACCAATTATCGATAAAATATGTCAAGTATATAGGTAATTATTATTCAATTAATCAATATCATTTATCTAAGTAAAATATCTTCTTAAAGATGTATGCCTTTAAACCATTTTCTTTTTCAGCATATACGGGTTTACTAAACCTCTTTTATCAAATCCTTTGGTTAATTAAAACCCCTTTTTAACTTTGGAAATACCAAAACATTTAATCATTAATTACCTAGGAAAAGTATATTTCAAATTCTAATGAAGATTTCACATTTCCAAAGCATATCTTTAATGGTTCAAAAACAATGTTAGTTAAGACATCGTTTACTGTAAACTCAAACCAGTTAGTGTCGAGTAAAAAAGGATTCATAGATTTTAGATTAATTATACTCAATACTAATTTCCATATTCAACCTGTACTATTCGTCGAATAACGGTGAAATCACCGTTTAAATTCACACGGATAGTGTGAGTTCCCTCCTCAAAATTTAATGCAGAGTATAACCAATACATTTCACATATCACCAAAATATAATCATTCTAAAATCTTGTTTAACTTTTTAAAATCTCCAAATCTCTTTTTATATTGAGAAAATGTGGTCCGAGAAAATCAAATTTACTATCCCCTCCGTTGGGCTAGTACAGATAGCTAGAGCAGAACCCAGACACTGGTTATCCAAGCTCAGATCTAGAGACTATCTCTCTATCACGCATAAGGCAGTCAAGTTATTTGATCAACTCTAAACTCTTTTATATGATCTTTTAGAGATGATTTTCATTTACTTAACACAATCCCAAATATTGTTTTAAAACAATTTTCCTTTAACCATTTATTTAAAACTCCTTTAAAATAATTATAAAACTTCCAAATCATCTTCAAAATACTTAATTATTCATTTTAAAAGATTACTAAAAAGATTGGGAAAGAATAATTATGTCAAAACCATAATTTGCAAAAGTTACCAAAACCCCTACAAAGACTGCTGCGAATAGTGTTTTTAAAGCTTCTTTGTTCAAAATACTAATTCCATTTCATATATGTCCATTTTTATAACTCAAATCCCTTTTAAAACATTTTAACATATTTATAAAATTTATTTCATATTTTTAAAGATTTAAAAATATCCATTTTAAAGATTTACGACTTTGGTTCCCAAAACTACTAAACCGATGATTTTAAAAACTTGATTTGAACATAACTCAAATTATATTCAATGAAATATTGATTTTTCCTCTTTTTTAAAAACTATAGTTATAAGAGTTCGGAAAATTCTTATTTCGAAAATTCCGAGCTATATTCCATTCTACACATTGATTTAACTTTTACGGCGCGAAATCGTAAACCGCCGTTACGCGACGTGCTTATTTTGACTCAATTTTCAAAAAAATTTTCCAAACATTACCAAAATGAGTTTTAATGTTTATAAAACATTAATAAACCATTTTATTCATGTTTAAAGAGGTTTGACTATTCCCTAACGCTTTTATAATTCATATAGGAAAGTGATTTCCTTTGTGTAAACCCGATGTGTATTTAGCTTGAATCATTTCCACAACCAAATAAACATATTATCATATCCAAACATAATGATCAATAATAGAAAAAAATCATAGCAATATAAAATATCATCATATAATATAATAAATTAGTGGAGTAATTTTCACCTTCATTGGTTTCTAGATTTACTAAATTTGACTATAGCTTCGCTATCACCGCACCGAAACTTATGAAATCAACCCTACGACCCTTGGAAGTGTACGACCTATGCTAGAGAGGGTGGATGCTCGGCCTTGAGTGGTGATGGAGGCTGGCTGTGAGTATAGGAGGAGAAGGGGAGATGATTTCTCACTTTGATTTCAAATTATGGTGATATATTTTGCGATATGGAAATGTATTTCTCAGTAGATATTTGCTACAACTATAGAATATTTTATAAAGGCATGGAAGCTATTAATGAAGTGGAATAAGAATATGAAGAACTTAAGAAAGAAAGAGGAGGAAGGTGTGAAAATTATGAGAGGAGAAGGCGTGTATTTATAGGAAAAAATGTGTAAAAATATCTAAATGCAATATTACCTTCCTACCCCTTGCCCACTCCCTTCCTGCCCTTTCCAACTCCCCTCCACATGCAGGCCACTCCCCTCTTGTCCTTCTCTCCATGTGCTTGAGATGATGGTGTGTAAGTGTGTAAGGATGTGAGGTTTTGATGTGTAGTTTGCTTTTGACTTTGCATAAATATCTTAGATATTTTGTGATTTGTATATATATAAGTGTATGTATATATGTTATATGTGTATATGTATATGTTAGTGTATATATTTAAATGTCATATATGTGCACAAGAAATGTAAATAATGTTGCAACCACTTTGAACAACTTCCGTTCGTTAAACTGTCGAAAATCGGAAAACTGATTCCCTGTGACATTTTCACTTATAAATTAAGTTACATATAAATGTAAAAAAAAATTGAAAAATTATTTCTTATCATTATTAATTAATTAAAATGATTGCATTTGAATTATAAAACTATATAAATCAATATTAAATAGTGTTTACGAAAAGTGCTATCGTATTGACAAAGCGTTATGAATTTTCTTATATTTTTCAAAACAAGTATATATCTTTATAAAACTATTATAAATGATTTACTGTCACTATATAACTTATTAAAATGAATTATTATCATTTTAAAATATTTATTTAATTATTTAAACCTAATTTAAAATTGCAGAAAATATATAAAAATGATGATATCCCTGATGATGTCATAAATATATTTCATTTTCAAAAATAAAATAAATAATTTTTATTTCATATCCTTGCTTAAATGGATAAATAAGTGTTTGTATCCAGTTTCGTTCGCTTTAATATTGAGAAAATCTCGATTTTCCAAAAAACTGATTTTCGTCGTTTTTCTGATGAAAACCCTCAAATATCTATATTTGTTAATATACCTTTAAAACAAGTTTACCATCATTATTTATGGTTCAAAACACTATAATTTATGTTATAAAATATTATATTTGAATATTTCAAATATAAATATAATTTATCAAAGTGATAAATTTGCGAGTCGTTACAGACTTCCCTTCTTAAAAGAATTTCGTCCCTGAAATTACACCTGACCGAAAACTTGGTAAAAATATTACTTTAAATTTCAAATACAAAACCGTGTTATGCTCATGGATTATCCGTATGCACTATTTGATTCGATCATAAATTTTAATATACCACTTTGCTTCTAAATTAGTATTGATCCTTTGATTCTCTAGTGCGGACTTTGATCGGGCTCGGAAGCTTTTATTTTCCTTGCATAGTTCTCAACTATGATAGAAAATGTAAGTATCTCACTACAAATCCACATTAATGTTTTCCATTGAGTATCGAGTGATAAATTTTTTTTCGGATATCAAAGTCCTATAACCAAATCTTAGGCCAACTCATTCCATGAGATAATTCATGTATAATGCAGCTCTTTATCTTTTCCAAAATATTTATGAAAATTTTTTTTGCAAAATTTTGGTTCAAGTTGTTAAATATTTCATAAAAATACAGTTTTATTTTACAAAGAAAATTCTCCTTTTAAATTTTGTTTCCTTTATCAAGAATTCTCATAAAGTGATTTATTAAACTGCAAATGAGAGATGTTTATAACATAAGGCCATCTTAATATTATATAAGCCTTAGTACATAGGTCAATCCTTAACTTACACCCATCATCCATAAGTTATCCTTACATAGGTTATCATATCATACATCGATCATCATAGGTCATCCTAACCATACTTTATCATACCAGAAATACAGAACCATAATACAAAGCCATCATACTACTACTTAAATACTCTATTAGATATATACCACCAATCTTCAAATCATATCACAACACCCAACTATTCTTCTAACACTACGCCATAGATGGCCTATTACAACGAAAATACAAGATGTTGCTAGCTACAATATAATGATAGCTATGCTGATTTTTGTCTATTACAACATTAGCTTCAGGATGTTAGCATAGATATCAACACTATGTTGCAGTAGCTATAGACTTATAAAAATATTATAAAAATGAGTGCGGGCTGAAAAAAAGCGGGCTAAAATAATTTTTAACGCGGGAAGCAAAAACAAAGAGCCAAAAGTTAACAAAATATTGAAGGGTTTCACTCAAACACTTAACAAAATACGTACTCCACCGCTCAACCTCTCAAACACTCAAACACTCTGAGATTTCAATTAGGGCTAAAAGTTCTAAGTTTACAAGCTTAATTGGGGTTCGATTAGGGCAAGTTCGAGTTCAAGTTCAATTAGGGCTTCGGTGTTTCAATTTGGTCTTCAATTGGGGTTCGTTTGGGTTTCGAATTTCAGTTAGGGCTTCGATTTAATCTGCTGCTTAAGGTATCACTCTATGTATATTTCATGTTTTTCCTGATTTGATTGTTATGTTGCCTAATTTACTGATTTACTTGTGAGTTCAGGTGTAATCATATTCCTGATTTTATTATTGTGTTTGTCTTTGTATGTTATTTGTGTGTAAATTAGTGATGAACGACGAGGAAAAAATATGGGCAAAACTTCCTCAGTTCAGTGAAGGATATATCAGTGGAGTGAAACGTTTTATTCAAAATACTTTTTCTAGATTCGCGGTAGGTGATGAAATTACATGCCCTTGCAAAAAGTGTCATAATCGCAAGTGGCATCGTCAAGAGGTAGTCTACGACCATCTGATTTAGAATGGTCCATCTGAATTGTACGTGAAATGGATTTGTGAGGTTTCCTGTCTAGATCCTAAAAGGAGCGATAACGATATGGATCGTGAAGCGGGAATAAATTTTGGAGATAATCTCGATGAGATGTTGCATCGTACTTGTTGAAATATGCAGAACAATGAAGGTGGATCTTCTGATGGAGCAAATGGAGTAGATGTCGATGCTAGAAAATTTCATCATCGTGTTGAAGAGGGAAAGCAGCCATTATATCCCGGGTGTACTAAATTTTCGCGATTAAGTTTCATCATCAGGCTTTATTCTTTAAAATGCCTACATGGAATCACCGAGTCTGCATTTACCGATTTATTAGAGTTGCTAAAAGAATCTTTTCCACAAGCCCACATCCCTTTATCTTTCAATGCTACTAAAAATATCATTAAAGATTTAGGCCTCGATTACCAAAGAATACATGCATGTCCAAATGACTGCATGCTATATTAGACAGAAAATGAAAAGGAAAATAACCGCAAAACTTGTGGTTTTTCAAGGTGGGCTATACCGGAAAAGAAAGCGGGTGTTGACAATGATCCTGAGCAGCGGATTCACAAAGTACCAGCAAAAGTGATACGTTATTTTCCACTAAAACCAAGGCTGCAAAGGATGTTCATGTCCAAGGAGTATGCAGAACTTATGATATGGCATGCAGTGGGACGAAAAAATGATGGCAGACTTCAACATCTAGCTGATGGCGAGGTTTGGAAGACGATGGATGCCAAATATCCTCATTTTTCATCTGAAAACAGAAAATCAGGTTAGGAGTAGCAACTGATGGATTCAGTCCTTTTCGTACAATGACTACAGCTCACAGCACATGGCCAATCATATTGGTAAATTATAACCTTCCACCTTGGTTATGCATGAAGCCAGAAAATTTGATACTTTCAACCCTTATCCCTGGTCCACAGTCTCCTAAGAATAGTATTGATGTCTACATGCAGCCTCTTATCGCAGAATTGAAAGAATTATGGGGTCTTGGCATACAAACTTATGATGCCTTAACTGGTGCTAATTTCATGTTATGTGCAAGCGTGTTATGGACGATCAGCGACTTTCCAGGCTATGCAATGTTATCTGGCTGGAGCACAAAGGGTTATTTAGCTTGTCCCGTATGCCATTTTGAGACTTCTTCAACTTACTTGAAACATAGTAAAAAAATGTGCTACATGAATCATAGGAAATTTTTAGATCCGGAACACAAGTGGAGGTTTGATAAGAAAAGGTTCAATGGTGAAATTGAAATGGGAACATCTCCGGGAATTTTATCCAGGACAGACATTGAAGAATTGTTGGCTGGTTATGAAAATATTTTTGGGCAGAAAGAGGTCAACAAGCATAAAAATGAATCCCCTTTTAAAAAGAAGTCAATATTTTTTAATTTACCATATTGGAGTCACAATGTATGTCGACATAACCTTGATGTTATGCACAAAGATAAAAACATTTGTGATAACATACTTGGTACTTTACTAAATATTGATGGGAAGTCGAAAGACCATTTAAGTGCTCGGTATGATTTACAAGAGATAGGCATTAGGGAGGTCCTTCATCCGGTTCTATCAGCTGATGGGAATTACCTTATGATCAGGGCTGCCATATTTGTAATGACGAACAAGGAGAAAGAAATATTTTGCTCGGTGTTGGAGAATGCTAAACTGCCTTATGGTTGTGCAGCTAATTTCAACCGGTATGTAAACAAGAAAGAGAGGAAAATTGCAAGGTATAAGAGCCACGATGCTCATTTTCTTCTCCACTACTTGCTGCAATTTGCTGTGAAGAAATCTGTAAAACCTGAAGTTGCATTACCTATGATAAGATTAGGTGCATTTCTAAGAAGTCTTTGGAGTAAAATTATCAATTTGGCTGATCTCAAGAGGCTACAAAAGGAAATTGTGGAAATTCTTTGTCAATTTGAGATGATATTCCCAAATGCTTTCTTCGATATAATGGTGCACTTGCTAGTTCATTTATGCAAGGAAATTGAATATGGTGGACCTACATATCTTCGTTGTATGTTTCCTATTGAGCGTTATCTTTGTAAACTGAAATCATATGTTCGCAACAAAAGTAAACCTGAGGCGTCCATTGCTGAAGGTTATCTTGTAGAAGAATGTTTGATATTCTGTTCAAGGTTCTTAGGTGGCGATGTAGCAGGAAAAATGAAATTTGAAACCTGTCCACAGAATCTAGAATATCCTATTGGCACAAGAAGAAACAAAGATGGAAAAGGTATTCATCTTAAAGATTCTCAATGGACGGCATGTCACCGTTACATTCTATTCAATTGTGGTAACAAGGAAATAGAGAGTTTACTTGAGTAAGTTTTTAAGTTTTATTTTTATTTTAGTAATTATTGAAGAATTAGAAAATTTGTTTCTATCTTTTATTAACCAGGTCTTTATTCTAGGGAACATCGAGCTTTAATTAATGGTCATGCATTATCAAAAAAATATAAAAGAGAGAGAGAACACAGTGAAGAATTTTGGAAGTGGTTAAAGGAAGAGGTTGGGAAAAAGGAGGACATTTCAAAAGAAGTGCAACTGCTTGCAATGGGCCCTCTTCCAACAGCTAAGAGGTTTACTGGATGTGCTATCAATGGATACAGATTTTATACAAGGTTCAGAGATGCCAAATGTACAACACAAAACAGTGGTGTATTTTTGACAGCCTAGACTACTAGCTTTGCAAGTTCGAAAGATCAAAATCCATTGGTTAGTGAAGTTAATTACTATGGATCAATTGAGGAAATATTAGAACTAGATTATTGGGGAGAATTTAGTGTGGTTTTATTTAAGTGTTGTTGGTACCAAGAAGAGAAAGATTTATATGGGCTGACTCGTGTCAATTTTAATCGATTGTGCCAGAAATCTGATCCTTATGTTATGGCTTCACAAGTACAACATGTGTTTTATATAGAAGATCCAATTGATAAGATGTGCCACAATGTTATCAAGAAATTGCCGAGAGACTGGTGTGAAATCGAAAGCGAAGATGCAAATGAAGATTTTAATGATATCCAGCCTGCTTATGGAATGGGAAATCAAGATTTTGATGTTCGTTGGTGTAGAGATGATGTCCCAATAAGACGAATCCGCCTTCCACCTAGCAGAGTGAAAGAAAATGCTTCTTAATTTCTGCGTATCACTATCATATTTAATTAAGTAACTAATGTACCAAATTTAAGTAAGAAAATGTTGTTTCTGCCTTGATTAAATGTTGTAACTGATGTATCATATTTGTGGCTTTTTTGTCTCTTTTTTAGTGTTTCTGCCTTTATTACATTTTAGTGAAGTGACTGTTTTATTTTATAATGCAGTTGGTTTATTTTAATTTGTAATTATGTCATTCTAATGTTAATTCCTTCATTTTGTGTAGGATGGAGGCAAATCTTAAATTCCATCACAAGGGAAAATTTGAGAAGAATGGATATGTTGGTGGAGAAGAGACTTCTGTCATGGGCGTTGATCTGGATATGTTTTCTTACACAGTACTGATGGAGTATGTCAAGGATGAGCTAAAGTACATTGAAATTGGAGGAGTATATTCATGGAAAGGTCCAATGAGTGGGTGGAAATTGGTGACCAGTGATGCAGATCTGTGGGAATTGATGCAAATAAAAAATAATGGTGATTACATTGATTTCTATGTCGACACCGTGGTCGATGATAAAATTGAGCCAATGAAAAAAATGCAGCCACATGTCATCGTACGCCCAAGGAAGAATCTGCTGTCTCCAGGTATTAAAATATCTTCTCATTTGTACTATTTTGATGAATTTGGTCATAAGAAAACTAACGATGAAATAACCTATTTATGATTACTTTCAATTGAATTTAAACCAAGATCCAATTTTGAGCATCCGATTCGAAAATTCATAAATAAATCATACAGAAGCTCATCCAAAGTAAGTGATAAAAACTGTAAATAGTTAGCTTTTTGACTGGAAGAAGATAAAAATATCTTCTCATTTGTACTATTTTGATGAATTTGGTTCTCGCATGGCTGAATTTGTTTTTCATTTTGCTGCTTTTAGTGTACATTAATTTTTTGTGCATTTTTGTTTGAATATTAGGACTTGTTTGATTTTTAGTGCACTTAGTAGAATAATAAAGGAACTGGAATATTAGTGTACATGATCAAGTCTTAATTTCTTTAATTAAGTTTAAATAATTATGTTTATGACATGATAAACTTGACTTTTATGTCGTTGTATGTTTGCAGCTACGAAATCACAGAAACGACAATTTGTCACCACTCACCATCTGCAACAGGCAGCAAAAAACAAGAAGCGGACTGAAGTCTTTACTCCGATTCGAAAGTCGGCATGGCTAAACAACCCACTTACCGACAAGACGCGGACTGATCAAGTCTTTAGTCCTAGAAAGTCGGTACGGCTAAACAATCCACTTACCAATGAGACGCAGACTGATCAAGTATTTAGTCCTAGAAAGTTGGCACGGCGAAACAATCCACAAGTGAGCGAAGCTGCTATGAATCCACGCATGGACAGGAAAAAGGTGATCAGCAAGAAGTCAACTGGAGTCGGTAGGTCTATGAAGTTACCAGAGAAAAATCCAACTGAAGTCAATAGTTCTATGAAGACACCAGAGAAGAAAAATCCAACTAAAGTCAGCGATGCAACTTTGAATATCAACTCAGCAAGTGTCAGGAGTAAATTGGATTTCTATAATCCTCCAGATGAAGAGGAAAATATGGATGAAAATGAGATTCTAGTAAGAAGACTACAATCCGATCTTCTAGTATGATGTTCTACATATTTTGCTTATATTTACAATAATGTCTTGTTAAATTACTTTCAGGATGATGATCTACCACCTCTGCCACCTCCACCGCTTACAGAATACGAAAGGGAGAGAGCTAAACATGTGTCGTAGAAGAATAGTGTTTTTGAAGCTCTTGGGATGCCTACATTAGCTACTGGACTGATAAATGAATTTGAAAAAAATAAAGGAAAATCAAAGATGCCAGCTGAAAGCGAAGATTATGCTCCAGAACAAGAGGAACCTAGTGAAGATGATACTTCAAAAAATCCATTAAAGGTGCGTTATAGCTGAAGATTTAATTTTATGTTGGTAATTATAGACTAGCTTCCTTATTTTTTTATTTTATTGTTTTTTTGTGCGTATTTTAGAGAACCAAAAAGGTTACGATTACAAAGCCTCAGTTTGGACCAACAACTCGTTCATGGTCCATTGTTGAATCTGCAACTGATAAGAATGCAACTCTGAAGGCAGGGGAAAATCCAGTTCCTACACAAACTGTTGATCCACCATGTAGCGTTGAGTTACCACACAATGAAGGAATAGGAACAATGGCTGCTTATTTGGCTATGCGAGAACGCCAGAAGAATAACAGTAGTGGAAGTAGAAGTGCAAGGAAGAAGGCTGTTGTCGGAAATGTCTCGACAAATATTGAAAACGAAGAAGATGAAGTAGAAGAAGCTGAAGGTATTATCTAATTGAGTTCTGATTTTAATAGTTTACGTTCTCATTTATGTTATGTCTAGCCTTCTCATTACTATTGTATGTACTTTATAACAGTAGTGGGAGCTCCCAGAAGGTTCAGGGGAAAAACAAAGATGGATAAAGTTCATTCAAGGTCATATGACAAAAGAGTTCTAATCCAAATGAATCATCGGGGCCAACCTGTTTCAGACAATGACCAAGTAATGTCTAAACTGAGTGCTTTTTTAGGAACACTGAAGAGGAGCGTTCCACTTACTTACAAGTCTTGGTTTGATGTTCCTTCAAGTTTGAAAGGCATGCTATGGAACTATATCAAGGTAATTTGCAAACTTAGCTGAATTTTACTTAAATATATGAAACTTGTCACAAAAGTAGCATGACTGTTCTTTTTAACGTTTGATTTGTATTTAAGCAACGGTATATTATTCCGGATGAATGTGAATATTGGGTTTTGAAGTCAATTCGTGACTCTTGGAGGGGGCACAAGAGTCGTATTAAAAAGGCACATTATACAACTTATGAAACTGATGAAGAGAGGCTTGAAAATAGGCCGGACGAAATTCCACTTGGGGATTTCAAAGTACTCTTAATGTATTGGGGAGATGAAAAAATTCAGGTATAATTTTAAGTTTTATCACAGAATTTTTTTCCGTTTTCATTCATTCAAATCAGGCAGATAAACATCTTTATTTCATGTTTTTGTAGTCCAAGGCCCTTACAAATTGTGCAAGTCGGAAATCGTATACAGACACACACACTGCCGGGCCAAAACTTTTTTCCCAAATTCGGCATAAGATGGTATGTATTTTGCTTATTTTTATGGTTGGCTGGAGGTATGCATTTTATTTTATCTGAAATTCCTCTCCTTATTTAGCAAAGCGATATATGTTCCAAAATAAAATATCACCTCACTCAAACAAATAAGCAAAATAAATATTAGTGATATATGTTCTGTTTATGATATAGAAGTTTGTAACTAAAAGAATAACAAGCAGGCTATATAATCTAATCTGTCATATTAATCATCCAACAAATGTTTTTATTTCAATTTTAATGCATTAATTTTTATTGTATCTGTTTATTATTTTTGCATTTTCACATTAATTTACGACTCAATAGCTATTAATAACATTTGCTAAAAAGTACATAAAATCTATAAAAATATAAATGATCCTTTCTTTGCTCCCATTGGCATAGAAAACTCAATTCTTCTTTTCCAAACCAGTGTTTGTCATGCTCATGCATTTGTACGCATTTGGTCAATATACGTCTGTAAGTTAGATGCATATTAAACATTAAATATGAGTCCAATCCATCTCTGTGGAAATTAAGTAATTCGTAAACTATTGGATACACTCTTAACTCTTAAGCATATGGATGTCAAGTTGATGCCTGTCTTTTGTCTACTGTATGTTGATGGCTTTACTGCCTTGCTAAGCTTAAATCGTTTTAGTATTATATATATGTTTATGGCTCATGGGTTAATCACGGGGTAATCTTAGTTTTGCATCAGAATCTAAAATGAATCATGGGATATTTGTTATCTCTGTGCTTATAGTTAATAATCTGAAAGCATAGACATATGGGATATTTATTATGGTACTATGCAAATTTTCCTTAGCTCAGCCTTGAATTTTGCAAAACTGATACATCACTTGATAATATGCTTGAAAAAGCTCTGATATTGTTGCTACATATGTTGTGATTTTATACTTGTTGTTTCTTTATTTTTGCACTTGTAAGCTGCTTGAGAACTTACTGTTGCTCCATTTTTGCATCTGTGAGTTGCTCGAGACTTTTAGCTTGTGTGCACTTGTGGTTTCTGTTCTTCATTTGAACCGAGATTTGTTTTTATGTAAAGGCGACCATATTTACCTTAGTTTTGCTTTGACTTTGAGTATAATTTATGAATTGATCAGTGATATATGTTCTGGAAAAATTGGTTTGATATCCTTTTGCTGTCTAACTTTTTTCATTTAATTTGTATCAGTCCAACGAATCAGATGGAGAACTTTTTGTTAAAACTCACAAGCGGAAAGAAGGAAAGGTGTACAAGACTGATACTTCAGTAATGAAGTACAGAATTATAAGAATTTTATTTTCTCTTCAATCAGATGTCAAAAAAATGCTTCATTTTGCGCATCGACATTTTTGTAGAATTAGATCCTGTTTTGTTGAAACCTATAGCAGGATATTTTCTGAATCCATTTTAAAACTGTTAATAGATATTGCAAAACAATTCTTGTTTAAGAAACTTGTTACAGAATTGTTAATTTTATTTAATGTCACATTTTGAAACTGCTTTATTTTGCAGGATAAGATTGAAAAAGCAATAGGTGAAGGAGGAAGTGATGCAGTTGTTCAAGAAATGATTTCTGATGGAAAGTTACACGGTCCATCTTGGCTTATAAGACGGCACACAAAGTCTGCAGAAGTTTCAAAATATGCCCCAACAACAAGCACATACATACATGAGCTGGCAGCGAAGATAAGGGAAAATATAGCTGACGAAGTCGAAGCAAAGGTGAACAAGAAGGTCCAAAATGAATTTGATGCAAAGGTGAACCAAAAAGTTCGGGAGAACTTGACATGGGTGCTTAAGAAATTAGGCGAAGCAAACCCTGACATGCAAATTGATGTTGGGGATCTTTGTGCGACCGTCTGCAGTGATGGCACTAGAGCCACTGGAGGCACTAGAGGCACTGATGGCACTGATGGCACTGGAGGCTCGCAAATATGAATGTACTGTTAATAAGTAGAATTTAGTATGTACTGGCTGTAACTATGAATACACTGGCTATGTTTTTAAGTATGTTTGTTATTTTGTACTTGACTAAGTAAAACTTGTGTTGCTGGTTATTCTGAAATGAAAAGTTCTTTGTTTCAGTGTAATGTTTCCATTAGATATGATATAATGTTGCAGTATAATGTTGCCATAGATATGATATAATGTTGTAGTAGTATAATGTTGTAGTACATTTCCAATTTAAATTGCAAAAGGTGTTGCAACAGATATGATATAATGTTGCAGTATGTGGTGTTAAATGTGGTAATAAACTGGCAAAGTGTTGCCATTGGATGGTAAAAGTGTTACCATAGATTAATGAATATGGGCCCCACAATAGGGTTCCGTAAAGGTGGGCCACAGAATTAGTGGGCCCCACAATGTGGACCTACATTTTGGGGTCCAGATTGTGGGGCCCACTTTTTAGTAAATTTGGTACCTGTGGCAACAACAGAATCGATGTTGCCCTAGGGCCGCAAAGATGTTGCCTTTGACTCTAGGGCAACGCGGCAAAATGCATCACTGAGAAAGTGTTGCCTTTGCCCTTTTTTAGCCTACAGCAACATTTTTTGGCACTTCCTACATCACTTCTTGGGTGTTGCAGTATGCAATCTATGACGTAGTGTAACTCTGATGCTAATGGTCCATCCTAATTTCCAAACTCAAGTAGAACTTCCTCCATATTGTTGACATTATCACTTTTTTTCTCATCATCTGCTTCATTTCCATCCACTTCTTGATGTAGTAAATCCCATCCCATTGGTTGCCAAGGCTGTCCTTGGGGAACCCATGGAATATGTCCTAATCCAACTGGTATTTTGGGTAAAACTTCTCCTTCAGCTAACTTTTTTAAACCTTGAACTCCCTCTTCCCAAGGATTCTTAATTTCTTCCTCGTATTCTTCCATATCAACCCAATTGATGTATGAACTTGACAATTTTTCATGCCAAATGACATTATCATTTTAACCCATTTCCCTAATGATGTTGCTATCACTACTATTGTTATTTGATTCACTTGATATCTTATCCATCCATGAGTCATATGTAGCAGAGTCTTGACTATTCATTGCAGCATTTTGGTCCTCCTCGGGCTCGGACTCTTCTTCTATTGGTTCTTCTTCAAGAATTTCCTCCTCGTCTTGTTCGGGTTCCGAACTTGCTAGATCGGTGATCCACATCCTATCTGAGGATTCTTGAGGCAACCGTATTAGTTCTAACTCCATGATTATTTCTACATTTTCTGATATCTAGGTGGTTTCTTTGTCATTGGGTGTCGCAAAAAGTTCTAGAGTCTCGAGTGGTATAAGCATCTCAGCCATAGGATAACCATCTTTATCTAGATGAGTGTACTGATCAGGCTCTTCCTCTATATATGGCCATCCATTGCTAGATGGCCATGCTTCAGGTTATTCATCACATGAAAGAATTATCAAATCATTTCTTTCGACCCAGTTGGCTCTTGATGATTCCCCCTTGGAATACTTTCCTCTGTAACTAGAAGGCTTCTATAATTATAAACAACAAATACTTAAGCACTAAGTATTTTAATTGTCCTAATTCAATCTAATTTAGATTATTAATTTAGGTTTATCCTAACACAAATCCGTTTTAACTGCATAATTTTAAAGAGAATAATTCACTAAGCACTTGGTACTATTTTCCTCAAACTGATATTCGATCAATACTTAGAAAACAAAACGAGATCTTTGTTCAATCGATTATTAAAGATAGTTTTTCTAACTTAGACCTCTTTCCATGATATCCATGTCCAAATGTTTTATCTTTTCCAAAAATACTTTGAAATCTTTGCCAAAATATTTCCCAAACATTGTTATTTTACCTTTCAAAATCCTTTGAAAACTCTTTTTCAAAAACCACTTAGATAAAAGTTCTCATTATCCAACTCCTCGAGTTTTATTTATGTCCCTTATTACTCGTAATCCTTTCTGCATTATTATTAAACATCTTATAGTCAAACTGTGAAATTTTAATCACAAGATCTTCATACTTAGATTTAACTAACCTGATTTTAAACAATTATCCAATTCGTGATCTTTGTTCAATCGATTATTGAAGATAGTTTTTCTAACTTAGTCTCTTTCCATGATATCCATGTCCAAATGTTTTATCTTTTCCAAAAATACTTTGAAATCTTTGCCAAAATATTTACCAAACATTGTTATTATCACCTTTCAAATCCTTTGAAAACTCTTTTTCAAAAACCACTTAGATAAAAGTTCTCATTATCCAACTCCTCGGGTTTTATTTATATCTCTTATTACTCTTAATCCTTTCTGCATTATTATTAAACATCTTATAGTCAAACTATGAAATTCTAATCATAAGATGTTTACACTTGGATTTAACTAACCTGATTTTAAACAATTATTCAATTTATAAATTAAAAACATAACTAACTATTTTTCAAATATATTCTTTATAAAATATAACCTTAGGTAAAATTATTTCATTTACCATAATTTCGAAACAAATATCATTTTTATATAGCACTAACAATACGCGCTCAAATATAACATGCTCAAACTCATTCTAGGGTGTCACTTACTCTATCTCTAATGAGTTACTCATCCTAGGGCATTACTAACCCCATCTCTAATGAGTCTTACCCCTACCAGGCTCAGGTGTTCGCTCAACCTAAGCTCTGATACCAAGTGTGATGACCCACCTTTTTGACCCTCAAAAATCGACACTAATACATCCACGATATTCACTTGACGAATATCCAAGTGTCGGAAAGACAGATTGATCAGGGGTAAAAAAAAAGAAAAATAAAGACAAAGTAGAATCTTACACGAATGGAATAACATATATTATTTCAATATATAATCTTTATAATGGAAATTATAAATACATACATCAGAGTCTATCCTAATCTCAACCTAGACAATTATAAATCTTTATCCCTACTAATGTTGAATACAAATGGTAAACAAAAGTAGCAAAATGGATATAGATAACTATCTACAAAGAAAACTCTAGATCCTGCTCCAAGCTCCTCCAAAATGTTCCAAGCTAGATCTGGACTACTTGGCTGCCTAGAAAAATAAGGCACCAAGAGTTTAAGGGGAAAAAAATAAACTCCGGGTCAGTCATTGGATTGGTGTGAGAAAACTCAACACACTGATATTTTTGAAAACAAAGGGTATCACATAAGACCATGCCGCACATAGACGCGGATGGAATTTTACTTTATGATAACCAAAACATTTCTATGTAAAATCTAGTGATATTATAATAGTTTCAAGATTACAAACACATATTAATCTTAGTCGAAATTGTTACATTGATTAAATTCCAGCATAATAAGAATACAACTAAGTCCGAAGGCACTTATTGGAGAATGGATTCCATACAATGGCAAGTAAGAGGCCACCTTCCGTACAGTACATCTCTAGAGGAATCTACCGAGGACACACTGACTGTCCTCTGCATCTGGAAAGACTGGCCTACCCCCCTCTTCAGTGACCAACACACTGGTCTTGGATAGTACCGAATATGACATAACTCCGGTCATTCCTGGCCTGTCCAAGACGTCTGATAGCATACACAACAAACCCAATATATAGAGGGTAATATAAAAGGGTGATAAACATGCCCTAATGGGTGCGACCCACATAGTCTTACAACATACCTTGTTTTAGCCATTTCCGGGTGTGAGGCCTGAGTTAACATATTACCCTTTAAAAAAAACCACTTTGAATGACACATTGCCATTTCTAATAACACAATATTGATTTCCACAAAAGTACAATCCTCGAGCTCGTATGTCTCAGGGAAGGGTGTTAAGTGTAAGAGATGTTACCTCCTACACCACCAAACAGATGTACGTTTGTAAAAATCAATGTACGTAGTCTTAGAAATGCAATGTCAGACATTCGTCCATACAAGTTGTCTAGGAACATGATAAACCGAAGGTACTCCTCCTACTACGTCCTGTTTGGGAATTACCCCTAGGATTAGTAGCGAGTAATCCTTGCAAATCAAAGATTTTCATAACAAAGACACTACTACCACCATATATATATGGGAATTACCCCAGAGGTTAGTGGCAAGTAGCCCTACATTATGAAGATCTCTGTCTTCAGAATCAATGCCTTCAACACATCTTCACCTTCGAATGCGTATATTGTTTTGAATTGGTTTTCAGATAGGAATCACCCAAATCCGATCCCGGTCTCTCCGAACCAATTATCGATAAAAGATGTTAAGTATATATATGATTATTATTCAATTAATCAATATCATCTATCCAATTAAAATATCTTCTTAAAGATATATGTCTTTAAACCATTTTCTTTTCCAGCATATACGAGATTATTAAACCTCTTTTATCAAATCCTTTGGTTAATTAAAACCCCTTTTTAACTTTGGAAATACCAAAACATCCCACCATTTAATTACTTAGGAAAAGTATAATTCAAATTCTAATGAAGATTTCACATTTCCAAAACATGTCTTTAATAGGCCAAAAACAATGTTATTTAAGACATCATTTACTGTAAACCCAAATCAGTTAGTATCAAGTAAAAAGGATTCATAGATTTTAGATTAATTATACTCAATACTAATTTCCATATTCAACATGTACTATTCGACGGATAATGATGAAATCACATTTTAAATTCACAAGGATTATACGAGTTCCCTCCTCGTAATTTAATACAGAGTTTAACCAATACATTTCATATATCACCAAAACCTTATAATTCTAAAATCTTGTTTAACTTCTGGAAATCTCCAAATCTCTTTTTATCTTAGGAGAATATGGTCCCAGTAAATCAAATTTACAATCTCCTCCGTTAGGCCAGTCCGTATATCGAGAGCGAAACCCAAACACTGGTTGTCCAAAAACTCGGGTCTAGAGATTATCTCTCTATCACCCATAAGGTGGTCAAGTTATTTGATCAACTATAAACTCTTTTATATGATCTTTTAGAGATGATTTTCATTTACTTAACATAATTACAAATATTGTTTTAAAACAATTTTTCTTTAACCATTTATTTAAAAATCCTTTAAAATAATTATAAAACTTCCAAATCATCTTCAAAATACTTAATTATTCATTTGAAAAGATTACTAAAAAGATTGGGAAAGAATAATTAAGCTAAACCCATAATTTGCAAAAGTTATCGAAACCGGTGCAAAAACTGCTATGAATAGTGTTTTTAAAGCTTCTTTGTTCAAAATACTAATTCCATTTCATATACATCCATTTTTATAGCTAAAATCCCTTTTAAAATATTTATAAAATTTATTTCATATTTTTAAAGATTTAAAAATATCCATTTTAAAGCATTTGCCACTTTGGTTCCCAAAACTGCCAAATGGCGATGTTTTTAAAAACTTGATTTGGACATAAATCAAATTCTATTCAATGAAATCTTGATTTTTCTTCTTTATTTGAAAGTTATAGTTATAAGAGTTTGGAAAATTCTTCTTTTGAATAATTCCAAGCTGTATTCCATTCTACGCATTGTTTAACTTTTACGGCGTGAAATCACGAACTACCGTTGCACGAGCGCTTATTTTGACTCCATTTTCAAGTCCTTTCCAAACTTTACCGAAATGATTTGTAATATTTATAAAACATTGATAAACCATTTTATTCATGTTTAAAGAGGTTTAGTTATTCCGCAACACTTTTATAATTCATATAGGAAAGTGATTTCCTTTGTGTAAATTTGACCTGTATTTAACGTGAATTATTTCCACAACCAAACAAACCTATTATCATATCCAAACATGATGATCAACCATAGAAAACATTCATAGCAAATATATCATATCATCATATGATTTATAGTAAACTAACGGAGTAATTCTCGCCTTTATTGATTTCTAGATTTACTAAATTAGATTATAGCTTCGCTATCACCGCATCGAAACTTATGAAATCAAGCCTACGATCCTTGGAAGTGTACGACCTATGATAGAAGGGTGGATGCTCAGCCTTTAGTGGTGATGGAGGGTGGTTTTGAGTATAGGAGGAGAAGATGAGATGATTGCTCACTTTGATTTCAAAGTCTGATGATATATTTTGCGATATGGAAGTGTATTTCTCGGCAGAGCTTTGGTACGACTATGGAGTATTTTATGAAGGCATGGAAGCTATTAATGAAAAGGAAGAAGAAGATCGTGATGATCTGCCTTTCTTACACCCAAAGACGACACTTAATACACCATCGGTATTCATGTTTCGATCATCTAAGTATCTGAAAGACAGGTCGTAGGGTAAAGAAAATAAAAGACAAAGAAAAAAAATACAGATTTTTCTCAGAAACGACAGAGTTGCATATATCATCATAGAATAATACATATTATTACTCCAAAATGTACATCAAAGTTACAACAAGTACTATTCCCAGCAAGGACAGTTATATCAGCCTACCTAAATTACTAATACAAAATGTATAGTCACGGCGGAAATAAACATAACTACTAGATACAGTGAAAGCTTCTGCTCCATGCTGCTTCCCAAAATGCTCCAAAGAAACCTGACTACTTGTCTACTCAAAAAAATTTGAGTACTGAAGAATTTATGGGGAAGAAATAAAACTCCAGGTCAACCATGAGTTTGGTGTGAGTAAAGCATAAGTTTAACTTTATAAAAACCTTCAAGTTAAGGGTATCACGTATGACCACACTGCACATAAACACGGACAGGTTTTTACCTTACGATAAATAAAATATTTTTATATAAAATCCTCTTATATTATCATAATGTCTAGGTTTAAAATAAATATTGAATCATAGCCGAAATTGTTACATTATTAAATTCCATCATAATAGGTATACAATCAAGTCCGAAGGCTCATATTGGAAAATGGATTCCAACTATGAAAGGGTAAGGGTCTACCCACCGAATCCGTACACCTCTAGATAAAATGTATAGAAGGCTACAACAATTTGCACCTCAACTTCTCAAGACCGCCCTACCCATTACTGGATAGCGCCGAATATGGTCACCCCTTGATTGCGATCAACAACTATAAAAAAGATACCGAAGCATAAATAAACCATAGATATCGCTCTAGATTTGGCGATGATCATACCCTAATGGGAGCGACCCACATGGCCCTGTCGCATGTCCCCGCTTTAGTCATTTACCGGTTATGAGGCTTGAGGTTACGATCACCTTTCCTTTAAACAGACCATCTTAGAATGCTAACACCATCCTCCAGACAACCAATGCAATGCTAGCATTCATCTATACAAGTTATTATGGGATCGAACAAACATTCAACATTTACTATCTTCCATTTTGGAATCACCCTCAAGAAGAATAGTACATCTCCATAGCATACTTCATATAGATCCATCGCGAACGTTATTAGCTGGGAGTGGTTCGAATAAATCATACTTATTCGAAACTGGTGCCTCCAAACTAAGCGATAATTCCCAGCCAAGTCAATTCACGTTCTTTTGGAAGTATATAATTAGTATTTGAGTCCTCGCCAGGGAACTCTAATATACACAACGTACTTCCTGAGTTAAAACAGGTCAAGTTATAAACGGTGGACAATTCGCTACTTAGGGTAATTATACAGAGTTTACATATGGATAACCATATACTTAATTTAAAAATGACCCGTCGATAGGAATTAACCCTCCCATATCTATCACGTTTTCGATATTTCAGCCTTAACTCTATCCCTCGCCTAGAAATTAATTCTAGATCTCACAGATAGAGGATTAGCCTACTCATTGGCTTTTAGTGCTAAATATGGGTTGACTTACATCGCATAAATGTGTCACCACATTAACATTGGTTTCATATTTGTTTGAGGTTACTTAAGGGTAATCGATAAAGAAATCCCTTGATTTAAAACATTTTAAAAAAAGAAAAATGGTCTTAAAACAAACCGATATTTTGAAACAAAATTATTTTTAAATTAAAAACCCTTATTAATTAGTTAAATAACAAATTAAACCTTTATTAAATAATAATTAAATCTTAGTTAAGTCTTAATTACAATATTATTAAATTTAATTAATCGGGAATTAATAATTAATTAAATCCCTTTTTTATAAATAAATAATTAATAATAAATATTTAATAAATGGTAAAAAAATAATTAACCCTTAATTATTTATAAAATAATGATTAAATTCGATTAATTAACTAATTAAAATTAACTTCATTGATTAACGCTTAGATATTAATTACTTTTATTAACTAATGATTAAGTATTATTTACTTAAATTAAATAATCATTTGTTAATGAATTAATTAATTAATTGTCAAATAATTAATTAATTAAATAATAATTACCTTTTTAATTACTTAATACAAGTTTTAAAACATTTTCCAAAATTATTTCTAAGTGAAAAAAAACTTTTTATATTTCGAGAAGAGTTCGTTTTTACGAACTGCACTTATTGCGATTATCGCTATACGACCCGAAATTCCCAAACTTGAAATTTATTTTCTAAGTCTTCTTTAAAACTTTAACTTTTGGAAACATCACTACTTCGTAAACATAAAGATGTGGGTTTTGAAACTAAACAAGTTTTAAACTTAAATATATTTTCAAAATTTAAGTTCAAAGTTCAAACCTTTCAAAGAGGGATTTCATAAGTCGCTTTAGCAAAAATGCTCACTTTATTAGCATGAACAACATATACCAAGATCAAAACCAATATCACAACCACATCACAACATAATTCTAAACATAAGCAAGATCATACCTTGCTAATTTACTACACTTAACTTCTGATTTCAAGTTTATACAACACCATGTATAAGCATACTTATATACAACCAAATTAACACCATTTCCAAGTATACTTATGCATAACCAATTCAACATCATAACTACTCGAAAAAGCTTCATAGTTAACTAACAAATATACATCATGTATAAAGTTAATAACTTTGAACAAAGGTGAGAACTTTACTCACCGAAAGTGGATTAAATCAAGCTAACTTCTTCTATAACTCGAACACAACCTAGGTTTTTGCTTCAAACTTGGAAAAGTGGAGTATTTGGTGGCTTTTAGGTAAAAAGTATTCGGCCTAAGGGGTTCTTAGTGCTCGGCCAACATGGTGGAGGGGTGTATGGACTTGTTTTTGTGAGGAGGAAGTGTAGAAATGGAAGAGAATAGTTTTAACAAGGATTTTAACACTTAAAAGAGAATGGAACAAGATTTTTTAACTTAGGAATTATTTTTGGATGCCATGGAAATAAAAATGAAAGCTTTGGAGGAATATTTCATGAAATAGAAATGAATGGAAATGGTGAAAATGTTAGGAAAATATTTTATACTAAGGAGAATTTGAAAATTGCCTAATCAACCTCTAGGTACATAACCTCCCCTAGATTTTTGCTACCTCATTTTTCTTGGCCCTTCCCTCCATTTTCACATGAATCTTGCCCTCCCCCCATTCATTTTCCAAGCCAACATTCATTTAATAGCTTGTGTACTTATGTTTGTAAAGAGTTGACATAAAATGTCACTTATGTTTACAATTTATGTTGTTTTATAAAAACTTCCATAATTAGTCAAATCATACATTTATATTTCTTAAGTTAATATATATATATATATACATAATAAAAATCATAACTCATTTATAAAAGTGTATATATGTGTTACACAAATGTGCATAACGTTTTCCAACTAATAAAAGTCGAAAATTCGGAAAACGATTTTTGGACACATTTTCTATTTATTTTTTTGAACTAATTATCTTTTTAAACAAAATTTGAAAATGATTCCACCATCATTAATTATTATTTAAAAGGATTTTATTTTCATTATAATAGCTATTTTTTGAATATTTAAAATTAATTAAATATTCGCAAGTCAAAGTAGTGAAATTCCGGGTCGTTACAAAAACAATTTCACCATCTTTAGTTATTGTTTAAAAGGAGTTTATTTGAGTTGTAAAATCCATTAATTAGTTAATAAAAATATATTTAAATATTCATTATTAAGGTAATCAAATTCTGTGTCGTCCCCCCTTAAAAGAATTTCGTCCCGAATTAGCAAACAAAAAGATAACTCATAACAACTCAAAAGGTCATATATTATATATCATGAAATCCATACAAAGGACATACACTAAGCATCCGTAACACAATAGTGCATATACTATATGTTATCCCGCCTTTTGGAAAGGCCGAGATATCAAGGAATTGGCTAAATACCAAGGGTCGCTTATCCCGACTGTCGAGTAAGCACATTCACTATGGATGTCGATGGATTTTGTCCTAGTCCGGATCGAGCTACAATTGTTGTGACATGACAAGTGAAGCTATAAAAGCCAATGTTCCAAGTTTCAAGTCAACCCGAGTTCGTATGCCCAAGATGTGATCGATGCAAACTAGGGAGGTCAATTCGTTCAAACCCATCAATTCGTATCCATCATTCGCATCGATGAGTTCGTATCCATCCACTACTCATTAATTCATATCCATACGATTCGCATCAATCAAAAATCGACATCACTTCATATCCATCAGGCAACTATTGTTTGTATCCATCGAACAATTAGGAAGGGACCCTCTTCGTATCGATCTGGTTCGTTTCCATCAGACACGCATGATTTCATATCGATCATGAGAGTACCATTTCGTATCCATCGAAAGCAACATTCTTCGTATCCATCTGCCTCAAATCCATGAAAGCTCACCATTTCATATCGATTCACTTACCCGTCTATCTTCGTATCGATCGGCCAATGATCGATGCGAACTCTACGTGAAGGATCGATGCGAAGTGCACATGAAGCATTGATGCGAATGACATCGTTTGGATCGATACGAGACTAACCCAAAGTATCGATACGAAAGCGTTGTCAATACCGGTACGAAGAATGGTTCCAGGTCGATATGAACGTTGCCTAAATTCAAGGGAGACTCGGTTAACTCGGCATCGAAGATGGATCGATCCATAAATCACGCGCCACGTCATCACTTGAGCATATGCAACAATCGATTCGAATAGATCGATTCGAAGCCATCGATTCAAACCAAACAGCCTGCCGAAAAACTTCAACAATCCACAAGTCCAAATGCTATGAAATTTCACAGGAGCTTACGTACAACATAAGGAAGACTCATGCCAAGTTTCGACTCGATTGGATCAAATCTTGATCGATACGAAATTCGTTCGTATCGATCATGGATCGAGCCGAAACTTTATGGGCTCGGTCGCGTGGGCCCACCCACGTGCCAAAAGAAGTCTCCGGAGATCTGGGTGAGATATTTGCATCCTACGCCTATAAATAGAGCCCCAGGGCCTACAGAAAAGGGATCTTTTGGCTCTTCGACGTCCAGACTCTGCCGGAAACGTTTTTGCACTTCAAGGCTGCTGCTATACTCGAATTTCACTACTGTAATCCATTGTAATCTGCTGTTATCCACTGAAATCAGTTGTAATCATCAAAGAAACATCAATAAAGTGATCAATTTCATAGTGGACGTAGGCAATATGCCGAACCACTTTAAATTCATGTGTTTCTGTGCATTTTTATCATTTATTTTTGAAGTGTTTGTTAGATAATCCTTTTTTTCCATTTAATTTCTTCATTTTTATCTCTTCAAACCCTTTCGAAGAGTGTTGTGCCCAATTTTGGTACAAACACTTTGGTGCTTTCATTGAGAGAAACCCAGTTTTTCTCCTGCTCTTTGGATCTGCTATCGATACCGGATTGCATAAATCCAAGAAGAAGATCCAGATCTCAAGCCTTAAAGCCCTTCCATCCTATTTAGATTTGCATCAGATCTAGGAAAGGACTTCGTCAATTCATCATGGTGAGCACACGAACTGCTTCTACAGCTGCTGATCAGGAAGGACGGGATAGATAGAATCCCGTACAATTGCCACCATCCAACCAGAACACTGCCGGACCATCGGATCCGACCGGACCTGTTACTAGGGAATAATTCCAAATACTTATGCAAGAGCTAACCGAGAGTCGTCAGCAACTTACTCAGCAACTCCGTGCTAACGCGGAACTGACCAACCAACTACAGCGTCAACAGCGAAGGAGATCTAGGTGAGATCAAACTTCCTACTCTTCCACCGAGATTTTAGCCTCATCCGATGATCATCACCGATCTACATGCCCATGGCTGGACGTAAGCTACACCCAGGCCACAGGACACCAACCTGCCCTAAATCTTGGACAACCCAGGACTGGACCATCCACCAGTCATCAGACCGGACCCTCCTCCCGAGGGGGTGCCGCTCCTTACCATGTCACAGGCAACCTCGCTACCACCACCACTACCGAACAAGGAGTTGATGCTAGAAATCAAGCTGATCTGCATCGTCGCCGATGAGAACATACTCCAGAACCTTATGTCCCTGAAAATCTTGAACCAAGGAGGCGAGACACGGACCGTTGACTGCGTCCGGTCCAGCCTCGCATTGTGGAACCTGACCACACATTGGCACAGCATGCTCCAAATATCCAGATGCCAGATATACCGACGATGATTCGTCAGATGATCCATGAAAGTCAGGGTCTCACTAATGACGACTAGGGGGTTTCTCGGAGTCATACCCCTTTCACTGATGACATATTATATGCTGATCCACCTCGGTGCTTCAGGATTCCAACTTTGCCAGTCTATGAAGGAAATTCTGATCCCAATCAACACATCCTGAAGTATGAATGGCTAATGAATGCTGTGAGAGCTGATGATGCAGTTAAATGCCGTAGTTTCCCCCCATTTCCTTAAGGGGCATTGCTACTATGTGGTTTACTCATTTGCCGCCGCGATCCATTTCTCGACTAGATGGCCACCAAGTTTGTTGAACAATTCTGTATGCATGTAGCGAGACCTAAAGATGTTAATTCTCTTTCTAGTGTCACTCAAGCTCCCGGAGAGACACTCGGACGTTACTTGGAGTGATTTCATGCTGCATGTGCAGAAATAAGCAATCCCAATGACAACTCTATCCTGATGGCATTAACTAAGGGGATTGATCCTGATTCCGAGTTCAGAAATTGGTTAGCTGGGAAGCCACCTGCGTCATTGGACCATTTCTATTCTAAGGCAGCCCAATTCTTGAGAAGGGAGGATGCGAAACAGTCTAGGAAGCAAGATGACGCAGGGCCCAGCATGGAAGGAATTCAAAGTAACATTGCAGTAAAATAATCCGAGGAGAGTTCCGAAAAAGTTCAGTTGAATATACAAAAAAAACAGAACCAGCAGAGGGACAGTGGAAATCAAGGTAAAAAACGAGATCAAAATCGTGGTCCACAACGTAGAGCTCCCATGTTCGACAATTATACTCCATTGAATACATCGCTAGAAAATGTGTATTTGCAGACCTGTAATACCATGCAGTACAAGAAACCTGCCCCGAAGCCGTCAACGGAAAGACAAATCCAAATAGGGAAGTTTTGCAGATTCCATGAAAGTTATGACCATAATACAAATGAGTGTCGTCATTTACAAGATCTCATTGAAAAGCTGATACGTGAACGAAAGTTGGATCAGTTTGTGCGGGCTCCGCAGTCAGGAGGTGTGGGTCCATCAAATCAGAATCATGCACCAAACCAGGAAAAGCAGGAGGAACCCGCTCATACCGGCGGGAGATTAGTGATAAACACTGTTTGTGGTGGTCCTCATCCAGCAGACCGAAGCTGGAGAGAAATGGAGTCGTATGCCAGCTCTATTAGGCATGTAGATTTCGAGTGTTGTAGTAATTTTGATGAAGCGGCTCCAACCAAACAACAGAAGACGATGACTGGCGACATCATGTTTCGAAATGGAGATGCTGATAAAGTTGAAGCCCCCACTATCGATCCACTGGTCATCTCAGCTCAAGTAGGTCCAGCCTGGATGAAAAGGATTTTGGTTGATAGTGGAAGCTCAGTGAATATTCTATTTAAACGAGCTTATGATCAGATGAGGATGGAGGCTAAAGATTTAAAGCCTTGCCAATCTCGAATCCATGGTTTCAATGGGAGCGCTACTATACCCACTGGAGTAGTGGAACTACCAGTGGAGTTGGGGGTTGGAGAATGCTGGAGAGTCCGGATATTGCAGTTCGTTGTGTTGGACATAGACTCCCCTTATAATGCTTTCTTGGGTCGACCGGCCCTCGTTGAATTCTGGGCAGCTATTGCCCCGTGGTGCTTGACTTTGAAGTTTCCCACTGATCATGGAGTGGGAGTCATTCAAGGAGATCAGGCTGCTGGGAGAGCCTGTTACGTTACCGAGCTATGGGAGGCGCAGCGAAAGGAGAAAGGAAAGGGCGTAGAGGAATCTCTCTGTGTCTGTTTTGCTGATAATTAACAATTAATGCCTGGGCCTAGGACCGGGCACCCTAGCCAATTCCAAAGTGATCTTGACCCAAGAGAAACTGAAGGTGAAGGAGAGTCTAAAGAAAGTCAAGCTTCCCCGGCCGAGTTGACGATCGGTGTCCCAGTTGATGATGATGATGATTCAAAGATGATAAAGATTGGATCTCAACTAAGCCAGCAGACTCAAGAGGAATTGGTTGAGTTTCTACGGGCGAATCTTGACGTATTCACCTGGACGCATTCAGATATGTGTGGGATCTCGCCGGACATCGCGAGCCACACTTTGAATATTGACCTGCGGCATGTCCCGGTCCAACAAAAAAGGCGCGGTATGGATCCAGAGAGATCTGCCGCCGTTAAAGAAGAGGTAGAAAAGCTTAAAACGAATGGGTTCATTCGAGATGCGCTATATCATGAATGGGTGTCGAATCTCGTGCTTGTCCGAAAGTCAAATGGAAAATGGAGAACATGTGTCGATTACTCTGATCTGATTAAAGCCCGTCCTAAAGACAGTTTCCCAATTCCCAGAATTGATCAGCTTGTGGACTCAACAGTCGGACACGAACTCTTATCCTTCATGGATGCGTATTCTGGCTACAACCAGATACCCATGCACTTACCTGATCAGGAACATACCAGCTTCATAACTAATCTGGGACTTTATTGTTACAAGGTCATGCCATTCGGACTCAAGAATGCTGGGGCTACTTATCAACGATTGGTCAATCAGATGTTCGCCAATCAAAATCGGGAAAACCATGGAAGTGTATGTAGATGACATGCTTGTGAAGTCATGATTTTCCACTGACCATATTAAAGACCTGGAATCAATGTTCAACATACTTCGAGAATACAGAATGAAGCTCAACCCACTGAAATGTCACTATGGAGTTGCATCCGGAAAATTCCTTGGGTTTATCGTCAATGCTCGAGGAATCGAAGCTAATCCTGAAAAGATATGGGCAATCAGAAATCTTGAAACTCCGAAAAATATAAAGCAAGTCCAGAGTCTCAATGGGAAAGTAGCAGCACTGAGCAGGTTCATCTCAAAGTCCACTGACAAATGCATTCCCTTCTTCGATCTGATCTGAAAAGAAAAATGAAACTTTGAATGGACCACGGAGTGTGAGGGCGCATTCCGAGCATTAATTCAGCATCTATCCACACCACCTATTCTGTCAAAACCTATTTATCATGAGAAGTTGTATGTTTACCTGGCGATATCAGAAAACGCAATCAACGCTGCCTTAATTCGGGAAGAAGACAGGATACAAAAGCCGATATATTACATCAGCAAACGATTGACTGGAGCTGAAAGGAATTATCCGAAACTAGAGAAGCTGGCTTACTGTCTTGTTATTGCATCAAGGAAGCTTCGCCCATATTTCCAGGCCCATCCTATTATTGTTTACACCGACCAGCCATTACGACAGGTCCTTACGCAGCCTGAGATGTCTGGTAAGTTACTCAAGTGGAATATCGAACTAGGCCAGTTTGATATTACTTATACTCCAAGGCGAGCCATTCAAGGACAAGTCCTAGCCGATTTCAAAGATGAATTTACCATCCCAGAGGACTTTCCTGAAACCAGTGAATCTTCCAAATACATCTGGAAGCTGTACACTGATGGTGCATCAAACGACCGGTGCTTGGGTGCTGGGTTGTACTTGAAACCCCCGAAGGCCGATCTATATGTTATGCTTTAAAGTTCGATTTTCGTGCAACCAATAATGAAGCTGAATATAAAGCCCTCTTAGCTGGATTGAAACTTGCTAGAGATTTGAGAATTATCGCTGTGGAAATCTATTATGATTCACAATTAGTTGTGTGTCAAGTTCGGAGAGAATATCAAGCGAGAGATCGAAGACTGGCCGCTTACTTAGCTCGGGTTCAGGAAATACTAAATCAGTTTGATTATTATGCCATTTATTGTATACCTCGAGAACGCAATCAGAAAGCCGATTCATTGGCAAAGTTAGCCAGCACTGGTGAAGTGCAGCAAATGGGGCTCGTTCTTGTAGAAATGTTATCTTCCCCAAGTATTGACCGGGCAGAAGCAGATTGGGTATGTGAAGTCGCCCCCGATAATGAGTCGTGGATGACTCCGTTCAGAAATTAACTTGAGCATGGAATCTTGCCGGAGCGCAGGAGTGAAAAAAGACAAGTCCTTCAGAAGGCTTCACGATTCACCATCCAAAATGAAGTCATGTAAAGAAGAGGGTACTCTGTTCCTTTACTCTGGTGTATCACTCACGATGAAATTAAGCGAGTATTACGCGATGTGCACGAGGGAGAATGTGGCGATCACACCGGGGGCCAAGCACTTGCCAAGAAAGTACTTCGATATGGATATTATTGGCCGACTCTGAATCGCGATGTGTCGGATTATGCAAAGAAATGTGATAAATGTCAAAAGCATGCTCGAATTCCTAGAGCCCCACCTACCAAGGTAACTCAAATAGTCAACCCATGGTCGTTTGTAGTATGGGGCATCGACATCATTGGTTCTCTACCTCTGGCAAAAGGTGGTGCGAAGTACGCCATCGTCGCAGTTGATTACTTTACAAAGTGGGCTGAAGCTGAACCTCTTGCTACCATAACGACGAAAAAAGTGATCAACTTTGTAGTCCGCAACATTATCTGTCGATTCGGTCTCCCACACACCATCATCACTTATAACGGAACCCAGTTCGACAGTATTGAATTTAAAGATTTCTGCCAACGGTTTCGCATTCGAAAGAAATTCTCTGCAATTGCACACCCTCAAGCAAATGGACAAGTCGAAGCAGTCAATAAATTTATAAATTCCATTCTGAAGAAACGACTGTAAAAAGCCGGGGGCAAATGGGTCGATGAACTTCCTATGGCCTTATGGGCCTACCATACAACCCACAAGTCCGCAACCGGTCATACCCCATTCTCTCTTTCTTATGGTTCAGAAACTGTTATTCCAGTCGAATTAGAAGTACCTTCTCATCGTGTTACATACTATGATCCGAAGACAAAGGCTATATTACTTGCTGAATCTCTCGATTTATTGGATGAGAAGCATGAAGAGGCTGATTTGAGGGCAGCCGCATATCGGAGTCGAGTTGCCCGATTGTACAATGCCAAGGTCCGACCCCGAACCTTTGAAATTGGTGATCTCATACTCAAAAGAATTTATCCGGTCCCTTCACATATGAGGCCAACTTGGGAAGAAACATATGTTATTGAACGAAAGCTCAGAAATGGCACATTCAAATTATCAACCGTTGACGGTCTCACTCTTCCAAGAGCCTGGAACAGCGAGAGTCTTCATCGCTACTACACATAATAGGCTTTGTTTATTCATTCATTTTATTTTTTAGTTACAATTTGTTTCTGCATTTCAAGATTAGAATTTGTAATAAGACAACTGACTTTGCCATATTTTCTTATTTCAGCAATAAAATGCAATCTCTTCTTGCCAGAGCTGTGATTTACTTGAAATACTTCATATGATCATCACCATGCACGGAGAGCTAAGTTCCATCGTACGGTGGGATTTATTCAAATAGGGAGTGACTGTGATGCAACCGGTCACTCGCTAAGTGAAACCCGAGCTTGGGGACAAGCTATCACACCAAAGTCAGAAAAAGGATTGATACACGACAATCCTTCACCTAACTCCAGATTCCCAGAGTGCAAACTGGAGTATAAACTTTCAAATACGTTTGCGAAGAGGGTGGATCCGTCCACCTAACGACTTCGCTCGTATCCGAACCAAGTTTGAGGAGGGTGGATCCATCCATCTAACGACCTCACTTGTTAACTTAGGGTGGATGTGATCCGACCATCCACGATCCTGATACACCTTTCGTTCCCAGAGTGCGAGCGAAATCAAAAAAACATGCAACAAATGTGACTGACCGTCTGTTTACCAACTCCAAATACCCAGAGCATGAAACGGAGTATAAACATCAACCAACTCTGAATTCCCAGAGTGCGAAACGGAGTATAAACTTCAACTCCAGATTCCCAGAGTGCAAATTGGAGTATAAACACCAACTCCAAACTCCTAAAGTGCGAGTCGAAGTATAAATGTCAACTCCAAGTCCCCAGTGCGCGGACATATAATTAAAATTTAAAATGGCATGACCAACTGTCAGTGAACAAATGAAAATCCCCAGAGTGTGGAACTGATCATCGATAAAATGAGTGTGGTTGAACCACTCAATCTCCGCTTGTCTTAAACATCCATTCAGTGGAACAAAACTCAACATGTTATAAGTTAGATGGAATCGCTGGTTGATGTTCTACGACTCATCCCCAATACTGGGGGGCAGAACTTAAGTATCGACCATTGACTGAAGCAGTGCGACGTCAAAGTTCAATTCACTTCCCGATCATGAATCGTGTCCGCGATTTCCGAACCTGACAAATAAAAAAAACTTGACTCGAAAGTTGAAACTTCACAAGTGCACTTCAAATATTGAAACACTTAAGTAAATATGCAATAATTGAAAAGAAGCCAAAAAAGAAGAGTTTCGTTTCTACTGTCTGTGAAAGAAATTCATGTACAAGTTTGTTCCAAAAAATTCCTACTAGTAGGGGCCGAACCCGCATCTATACACGGCCTGCGAAAGGAAAACCAAAAATAAATCCCTATCTATTTCCTCTTCTCTCTCAGCTTCTTCCTTGGTGTAGACCCGCCGGAGCTGCCACTAACTTTCCTCTTTGAGCCTTTGTCTTTCGGTGGTCGGTCTCCAGGCGGGGGCATGATCTCGACGTCCTCCTCCGAGCTCGAATGTATAGGGATGCTTCCTGCGGGCGGGGTCGGAGGAACATGATTAATTGTAGGAGGCGGAATGAACACACTAGTGTCAATAACTGTACCACCAGGTGATATCATTTTAAGCGGAGCTGGACCAGGTGCCGTCATTCCACCTCCAAAAATACCACTACGAGCCGCTGCTTCCATTTCAGCATCAATTTCAGCCAATATTTCTTCTTCATGAATCGCTTGGGCCTCGCTAGGAGCATCAGTGGTTGGCATTGAAGAGCTTGTAGCGGGGGCGCCTCCGCCCATAACAAATGGAAGGTCCACAAAAGGATCGCTTTGATGATCGAGAAGTTCCTCCATCATTTGTTCATCAAAAACTAGAGTGCACCCTTGCGTTCCATCGGTCAATGCCGTGGTCATTGTGGTGGTGGCTTCAGTTATTATTGCCTCCTGCATATGATGTGATTCTTAGGTAACAGGAGGCACGACCGGTGTAGCATCAATCACTGGACAAAAATAAGAGAACTGTTAGTACTTAATTCAAATGACGACTCCGACTTAAGATAGATATATAGGATGTTCAAAGTACCTTCCTCAGTTTGGCTTGTAGATGGCTGAACGGCTTCAGCAGCTTGCTCTACAGCCGGAGATATCTATGGCTGATCTGGATTGTAGGCAGGGACAGCTTGGGGATCAACCGCAGGTGAGGGTTCAGGCTAGGTTGACACAGGAATTTTGAGACTTGCATCGTGGTGTTCAACCCCTGAGCCTTCTCCTACTTCTAAGTGCCGGGTGCCAAGCCTCTCATTTTCGTGTAGAATCATTGACTCATGGAGAATCTTTCATTCATCTTCACTCAGCAAACGATTCTCAAGCTCAAACTCATCGACTGACTTACCCAGATGCACCACCTTCTCCTCCTCAACCAACCGGCCCTAGGCATTGTGTAAATGTGTTGGGTAGTCGTCGAGCCAGGCCAGGTCTCTATGCCTCAGCACATTAGCATTGTAAACAACAAGAAGATCTTTAATATCGGCTTCTAGCCTGGACTCAGCCGATTTCACCTCCTCCTCAACCTTGGTCTCCACCTCGCGGACCTTAGCCATGGCCGCATCCCGTTCACCCCGAAGCAGAATAGCCTATTCACATGCCTTCTGGGCTGCATTGTTCGCGTCGTCCCTTTCCTTGGCAATTTCGGAAAATTTGGCTTTAAGTTCGCCAAGTTCTCTCAGGGCAGCGTCCCATTCGGCGGTGACTGTAGTATTACGGTGGCCCATCTTTTCCAACAAGGCAACATGATTGTGCCTCAATCTCTCCATCGCCACATTTGCCTCATCAGATTTTTTGGTGGCCTCAATTTCAGATTTCCGAGAAGACTCGGCCACGGTATTGAGCACTTGGATGATTCGGTCCCTTTGGGCAAGTTCAGACTCCATCTTTTCAATCGCTTTAGCTCGCTCAAAGGCCACCTTTGAAGCTTTTTCTGCGGCCTTCACCCACTCTCTATATTGGACGTATATGTCATGAATGTAATCATGCATTGTATTTTCAGCTTCTGAAGGGATTCTCTTTAGGTGAGGGGGGAAGATGTAGCTGTCAAAGCAAATGTTTGGGAAATCTTTCTTAAGTTGGGCAATCTTTATTGCACCTTCCTCCGTGGGCTCGGTTATGACCTGCTCTGCAATTATGGGAGCCATAGTTTCAGCTCTCTGGCGATGAGTTTCAGGCCTAGAAATTTGAGAAGACGGTCTGTGTCGCGGAGGCTCTGATGGATGTGAAGCATGAACAGGAGGTGGTGATGGAATTCTAGGAGGTGGAGAACGGGACCTAGATCGGTATCTATAGTCTCTATCCCTATCCCGCTCGTATCTTTCTTGATTGTAGTACCCGCAATCATGATCTCTATCCGAATCTCTTCTGCGGGACTCGTAGTAAGTAGAAGACTTTCGAGCCGAACGAAGGCTCCCTAACATCGATCCTCTCTCGGGCATCGTACCTGTAAGTGAGAAACGAAAGAAAAGTTAGTGATCTCTTGAATTGGACAATTTAAGATTGGAAATCGTGCAGTGCCGTGAAGTGTATGTATGTGCAACCCCCCGACCAACCGAAAATGTCAGCCACACTTATAGCAAGTGACTCGCTCAGTTCAAGAGCACTGTCAAGCTCCTCCAACCCGATGTCATGTTGAAATGACACATAATCCGAAATTGGAATATCAGCCAGCCATTCGAAAGGATTCTCTACTTGCGGGGGAGGAGCCTCCGAAATTTTAATTCTAGGAACATGCAAAGACACAACCACGGATTTCAATCTCATGGATTTAGAACGCTTATGAGCAACTGCCTTGCCTTTTCTCCTTCCTTCTGACTCCTGAAAACTGCCAGAAGGCCCAGTTATAAGTTCATCATCAGTGGGTGTTCTCTCCGGATCAACCCCTTCGGCTATTACGACACCGGGCGTTTTACGTTTCACCCGCTTCTTTGAGACTGCCCTCAGCGTCCCTTCAAGCCTTATGCTTTGATTCTGCTCAATCAGCCCGACGATTCTCAAATTTCTGTCGGTTAGAACCGAATCAATGTCCCTCATTTCGCTCGGAACTTCTTGAAGGACCCTTACTATCTCTTTGAAATACCCGCCTTCAGGTCGTGAAATTACGGTTGTAAAAAGAAAAGAATATGTCAGTTTATACCAACTACTATCATCTGGATAACTCTTGAAGGATACTGTAACACTTACGTCTGACTAGCCATCGGCTAGCAAATCCTGGGGGCACCGGACGTAGAACCATTCTGTTTTAAAGTAACTCAGCCTTCCCCAAGATCCGGTTACTACTTGGTAGTTCCTGATCGACTCTAGGAAAGTGAAAGACGGGCTATCTCCCCTACTCTTGAAGTTAAAAAGGTATCTAATCTCAGTCGGCATTGGTGATCGAAAAGGATGATCCATGAACACAATAAATAAGCTATTCAGCAAAGCATATCCATTGGGGTGTAATTGAGATGGGGCAATTCCGTGGAAAGACAACACTTCCCTAATATATTGGTTGAACGGAGGGAGTGTTCCTGCTGCGCACGCATGGCGATTGAAGGCAGTAAACCCCTCTGGGGGAGCGTGCGGTTTATCATTTGGCCCCGATAATAAAACATCGTCCAATGATAAACCATGCCAGGCATATCCGTCCCAGCATGTCTTCAGAAACGTTAGAAGGCACGAAATCCTGTGGATTCATAATAAACCTGGCCCCAGGCAGCTCATCCGGAGCTAGGTCTATAACTTCGGCTGCGATGGCCGGAATCTCTAGGATGGAAGAAGATGAATCCTGAACTTCCTGCTGTTGTGAGCTTGAAGGTTCCATAACTAACTAACTTATGAGAAATCATCATTAGACGATAATAACACCAGTGCATCCCCCAGTGTAAAGTGTGTGAATGTGTTGTGCAAGTGCAGTGCTGCATAATACTTAAGAAATTATACAAAGTTAGAGAAAATATCTAAACGACGAGACTTCGAAATTCAACCGGAGTGACTGTCATCGCTGACCGTCACAACTGTGCCATCTAGACTTCAGAGACCAATCCAAGTTAAGTTTCGTTAAAAGTTTATTAGAATTCAGTCAAATTGCAGTTCCATCGACGAGCTTTTAGGAGTAGTCAAGTATGCAATTCTACGGTCAATTCCAGTTATGCAAGTTTGAAGCTCGTCGGAGTCAGGTTTTCAAGCATGCAAAAGATTTTAAGTTCATTAAGGTTCGATTCTTAACGGTTGCAAAAAACTCTGGTTCGTAACGATCAGTTCGTATCCATCGGGAATACGCACTCGTATCGATCCAGGCCAAAGACTTCGAATCGATCCAGAGTGACTGTCTCGTACCAATCCACTCAACCCTCTATACGTATCGATCAAAGCCGAAGACTTCGAATCAATCTAGGGTGGCTACTTCATATCGATCAACTCAACCTCTGTTTCGTATCAATCAATTAACGTCCATTTCGTACCATTCGCTTTGAATTGCTACTAATCGATACGAAGATGGTACATTCCTGATCAATATGAGAATAGGATCGATAGAGGTCGATAGGAAATGAAGCGCTTTCTTCTTCTTTGATCCATCCAAGTGCCATTAACCCTTCCTCGACCAAGCTATGGCCTAGATCTAGCCCCGGCATCATCGTAATCCACGATAAACACAGATAGAGTGGCACACGAATTCGAACCTCGTCGTTTGGAGCTGTGCGTAATTGATTAATTACCTAAACTAAAGTAAGGGTTCGAAGGATTATAAGATTGTCTGGGCGCGAACGAAGGCAATTTCTTTTTCTCAGTTTTCGATCGATACGAGGTAACTCAAAAGGAATAAAGAGCAAGTGAAATTTTCTTAAGTCCAGACGGTATTTATATAGACTCGGATGTGAAGGGAAAAGACGATTCGACTCCCAGTCAAAGCAATCAATTACAGCAAGTCCACCACTGAATCGATACGAATGAACTATTCATATCCATCAACTCGAGTTTTATCGACACGAAATCTATAACAGTGGTTTTTGTGAAACGCCAGAGTCCATCGATACGAAATGCTTGTTCGTATCCGTTGTTCTAAACTCCATCCACAGTGCATCGATGCGAACTACACCGCTCAAATCCATCAAATCACAGCCTCCATAGACTCGTATCCATCGATACGAATTGGCTATTCGTATCCAACAACACAGAATTCATCGATGCGAAGTGCGCAACGAGAGCTGTTCTGAAAGCATTAAACTCCATCGATACGAAATGCTTATTTCGTATCCATCAGCGCTCGACCCATAAGAGCACAAGTTCATCGATGTGAAATTGCAACCTAATACCCACTACAATGGACTCCACCAAAACTCATATCCATCGATGCAAACGCTTATTTCGTATCCATCGTTGTGAATCACATCGATACGAAAACCGCCTCTCAACCTTTTACAATGATTCAGGAGAGGATCGATACGAAGGAACATTCAAAAATAACCATCAAGCGTTGTTGCAACTCGAATTTCACATCGATTCAGGAGAGGATCGATACGGAATTCGATATGAGAGAACTGACAACGACTCGTGAACGTGCGACGTTAGCGAGAGTTAGTTTAACCTATATGCATATATGTCGGACTAATATTCAATTTTCAATATCCATAGGAATTGGATACTCATCTGATAACGATTACAACGACAAATAGTTAATCACTATCATACAACAACACAGGATACAACAGTCGACAATCAACAGTCCACATTACTGAGGAAGCTAGTCAAAGATTATAACTTTCAACGAAAAGACGATAACTGTCAAAAGTGAAGGTTGCAGCTTTTCAAAGCACGTCATGTTTCCACAAGACGTACTTTGGGGGGCAAATGTTATCCCGCCTTTTGGCAAGGCCGAGATATCAAGGAATTGGCTAAAAACCAAGGGTCGCTTATCCCGACTGTCGAGTAAACACAGGTTCACTATGGATGTCGATGGATTTTGTCCTAGTCCGGATCGAGCTACAATTGTTGTGACATGACAAGTGAAGCTATGAAAGCCAACGTTCCATGTTTCAAGTCAACCCGAGTTCGTATGCCCAAGATGTGATCGATGCAAACTAGGGAGGTCAATTCGTATCCATCGTTCGCATCGATGAGTTCGTATCCATCCACTACTCATCAATTCGTATCCATACGATTCGCATCCATCAACAATCGGCATCACTTCGTATCCATCATGCAACTGTTGTTCGTATCTATCGAACAATTAGGAAGGGACCCTCTTCGTATCGATCTAGTTCGTTTCCATCAGACACGCATGATTTCGTATCGATCATGAGAGTACCATTTCGTATCCATCGAAAGCAACGTTCTTCGTATCCATCTACCTCAAATCCATGAAAGCTCACCATTCTGTATCGATCCACTTACCCGCCTATCTTCGTATTGATCGGCAAATGATCGATGCGAACTGTACATGAAGGATCGATGCGAAGTGCACATGAAGCATCGATGCGAAGTGCACATGAAGCATCGATGCGAACGACATCGTTTGGATCGATACGAGACTAACCCAAAGTATCGATACGAAAGCGTTGTCAATACCAGTACGATGAATGGTTCCAGGTCGATATGAACGTTTCCTAATTTCAAGGGAGACTCGGTAAACTCGGCGTCGAAGATGGATCGAACCATAAATCATGCGCCACATCATCACTTGAGCATGTGCAACGATCGATTCGAAACCATCGATTCAAACCAAACAGCCTGCCGAAAAACTTCAACTCGTATCGATCATATTTCACAATCCACAAGTCCAAATGCTATGAAATTTTCACGGGAGCTTACGTACAACATAAGGAAGACTCATGCCAAGTTTCGACTCGATTGGATCAAATCTTGATCGATACGAAATTCGTTCGTATCGATCACGGATCGAGCCGAAACTTTATGGGCTCGGTCGCGTGGGCCCACCCACATGCCAGAAGAAGTCTCCCAAGATCTGGGTGAGATATTTGCATCCTACGCCTATAAATAGAGCCCCAGGGCCTATAGAAAAGGGATCTTTTGGCTCTTCGACGTCCAGACTCTGCCGGAAACGCTTTTGCACTTCAAGGCTGCTGCTATACTCGAATTTCACTACTGTAATCCATTGTAATCTGCTGTTATCCACTAAAATCAGTTGTAATCATCAAAGAAACATCAATAAAGTGATCAATTTCATAGTGGACGTAGGCAATACGCCGAACCACTTTAATTCCTGTGTTTCTGTGTATTTTTATCATTTATTTTTGAAGTGTTTGTTAGATAATCCTCTTTTTCCATTTAATTTATTCATTTTTATCTCTTCAAACTCTTCCAAAGAGTGTTGTGCCCAATTTTGGTACAAACACTATATATACAACAATGACTATCCTAACATTAATTCTGGATAGACTTCCCTCATATGATCCACCGTCTCCCAAGTACAATCTCGGGGATCCTCACTCCACTGGATCTTTACTAACTTTGCTACCTTATTGTGCAACCTCTTCTCATCCTGATCTACAATATGAACCGGATGTTTAATCACTGTCAGGTTCGGTTCTATCTCTAAATCATCTTGAACCGACGATACTACAATCAACGAAGGGTCATGAACAAATTTTCTCAAATGGGATACGTGGAAAACATTATGAACCCCCGAAAACCTTTCTGGTAATTCAACCTTGTAGGGGAGTGGTCCAATCCTTTCAACAATCTTAAGAGGTCCAATATGCATGGGCGTCAACTTCCCAGCCCTTCCGAATCTTAAAACTCCTTTGATTGGGGCAATCTTTACAAATACAGAGTCTCCGACTTCAAACTCCAAATCTCTTCTCCTTTTATCGGCATAACTCTTTTGTCAATCATGGGCTTCCTTCATCGTTCTCTTTATCACTGCAACCTTTTCAGTAGCATCACGAATCATATCCAGCCCAAGTACTAGCCTATCTCCAGTCTCAACCCAACATGTCAGTGACTTGCATGGACGTCCATAGAGAGCTTCATAGGGTGTTATACCGATACTTGCCTAAAGCAATTATTGTAGGAGAATTCTACTCAGTGGAGATGATCTTCCCACGATCCTCCAAAATCCATAATACATGCCCTTAGAAGATCTTCTAGAATGCGATTCACCCTTTCTGTTTGTCCATCCATTTGGGGGTGATATGTTGCGCTCAAGCTTAGCTTTGTTCCTAAATCTACTTGCAAAGCCTCCCAAAATTGACTTGTAAAGATAGGATCTCGATCATTTACAATGCTTATTGGAACTTCGTGCAATCGAACAATCTCCTTCATATAAATTTATGCCAAATAAGCTGTCGTTCTAGTCGGCTTTACGGGGATAAAATGAGCACTTTTCATTAGCCGATCCACCATAACCCACACACCTTCATTCCCTTTTATAGTTCTAGGTAAACCATCGATAAAATCCATTGATATCATCTCCCATTTCCAATTTGGGATTTCCAAGGGTTGAAGTAAACCAGCCTACTTCTGGTGATCGCCTTTTATCTGTTGATAATTCAAACATCTGCTGACAAAGATTGAGACATCCCTCTTCATTTCGGGCCACCAAAATACTTGCTTCATATCTCGATGCATCTTTGAAACACTCGGGTGGATACTTAATTTGGATCGATGACACTCTGATATGACCTCTTGTCTAAGGCCATCGACATTAGGGACGTAGTTTCCCCCATTCATACGCAAAATACCATGGTTATCTAACTCGAAACTTGAACACTCCCCACCCTTAATATCCTGGATGATCCTCCTTAAAGGCTCATCCTCCTTTTGCTTACTAGCAATCATTTCCAAAAGAATTGGTTTAACTTCAAAGAGAGCCAACACTACATTCCTACTAAGAGCGTCTGCCACCACATTCGCTTTTCCAGGTGTATAAAGAATATCTAGGTCATAAGCTGCTAAGAACTCCAACCATCATTGTTGCCTAAGGTTCGGATCCTTCTGAGTGAAAAGATACTTCAGGGAATTATGATCCGTGAAGAGCTTGAACTATTCACCTATTAAAGAAGGAAATTACTAACTAGGACCCTTAAATATTAGAAATAAATAAAAGAGGGAATGAAGAATTTTTACCCAGCGGCCTCCACATCTTTAACGCAAATACTATGGCTAACAGCTCCAAGTCATGTGTTGCATAATTCTTCTCGTGAGGCTTAAACTGTCTACTTGCATAGGCTATAACCTTCCCATGTTGCATCAACACCGTGCCTAATCCAACTCAACATGCATCGGCATAAATAGTTAACCTATAACATCCCCCTACTTGGAGGCCCAAAAATAACGGCTACGGATGCTGCAGTCATCCATAGTTATTAGTCCTCGGCGACCAAATACGACAATATTAGATAAATTGATACACAGAAGCACAAGAATATAGAAAAAAATTAAACAACAAACAAATTCCACATTCCATTTCAAAATATTCCAAATTGATTACATAATCCTAGTTCGCAGACCACGTTCAAGTAACATATAATTATTACAAAATACGCCAAGAGCGACATATGAAGATGCCCCCTCGGTTGATACGAGTATATAATAAGGCAAGAAAACAAATTTTCCTTTACAATAAAAACACACGGCATAAATTAAAGAACTTAAATAACAAGCTTGCCTCATGCACGTCCTCGGAAGCTTTATTCATCTAAAAGAACACTTGGAAACCTAAACTCTCAACCTACTCAAAATTGATTGAGTACCCAAGAGTTTAAGGGAAAAACAAAAACTTCGAGTCAGACATAAAGCTTGGTATGAATAATAATTTACCATCTCAAACCATTTAGATATCTAGTGAGACCACGCCGCTTAGCGGAATGGGTTTTCCCCACATTGGTATCCTAAAACATTTATAAACCACATACTGTGCTTCTGCATCTAGAATGGTTAAAACATAGTATTTCAAAACATTATGATGATATGCAAAACAAGTAAATCAAATCTAGATTACTCATTGCCATTCATTCTGACTATCTATCTCAATTATAGTTTTAAAGGTCAGTATTAACATGTTAATTGTTTATGGACTATCTGTCTGATTTCATAGTTTTCATGGGATCAATAAGAACCTATTTGTAACTCCAATATCTTTTCCCTTATCCTATTTTTCATGGGCTAACTAGGAACCTATTGACTAACTATCAGTATCTTAATCCGAATATAGTTTTCATGGGCTAACTATAAACCTATTGACCCCTGCCAATATCAATCATAGTTTTCATGGGCTGACTATGAACCTATTGGCCCCTAGCAATATCTTTAGTTAAACACAGTTTTCATGGGCTTACTATGAACCTATTGGCCCCTGCCAATATCTTTAATTTAGATTTTAACATTTCTTAAATTATATTCACTATTGGGTCAACCTAGTTGGTTATTCTGCCCTTCCCCAAATTATTGTTATGGGTTAATAACAATGTGAATAAGTATATGAATAAGTATTCATAATAACAAATAATACCATCACATGCGGTTTATCAACTTCCTTATATATATCCTGGTTAAACCTTTTGACCTTTATAATCAATGAAAACTTCTTCATTTCAAAACCCTTTGTTTACTTATGCCATGGTTATTCCTTTAAATTGAGATTGGGTTTATGTTTTGAAATCTTAAAACACCTCTTTCGAAACCTATGGATGACTTCCGTCGAAAGCATAAACTTCTTTTCAAAACATCATAAACAAACCTTTCGATGGTATCAAAACGTTCTTTAAAACATAGCTTCAAAAGAAGTAAAAGTACCCTTTCAAAAGCATTGGGTTTGCTTTTTAAAAACATTCTTTGAGTCAAAATGGTTATACACGAAAGTATCTCTTTTGAAACCAATTATAAAATTGTTTTAGGAAAAAGTGGGTGGTGTCGGAACCTTCTAGTCGAGAGCAAACACCTTTTAAATTAAAACATCGAAGGATAGAGTCGAAACTCCCTTTTGACTCCATTGCCTTCGAAACCCCCAACCCCCTTCGAAAGCATCCAGGAAAAAGGCTTAGTTTAAGTTAAAATAGAGGTAACCCTTCGACAGCATAGATGGCTTCAATACAGTCGAAAGGGAAAAATTAGCGGCTGGGTTTCGACTTGGTCGATACCAATCCTTTCGAAAGCTCTTATTTAAAGAAAAAGGTTTCCCTTCGAAAGCTAACACTTTTTTATAGCATGGCAACCTTCCTCAAAAACTATTTATAAAAACCCCTTTCGAAAGCATATGTTTCGGCTATGTCGAAAGTTTTAAGTAAAACAAAGCAAGAATTTAACTTTATAAAACAAACTAAGGTTTCGACTCTTTAAGGTATCGACTCAGTTGAAATCCCTTCAAAAACTAGGCAGGCGCTTATCTTTTAAAAGTGAACCTTGGTTTCAACCCTGACAAAGGCGTTGCTTTCGACACCCTACCTTCCGCTACTTACCAATTCACTCCGTACTAATTACATTGATACCATGTGCATTGGTTTTGACTCTAATGGTTTTGACTGAATTGATGTGGAGGTAAAGGAGTTGAAAGGTACCTCTGAAATAGGAGGAACATCCTTTTCTAAAAAAATGCTGGATTAAAACTAAATATGGCAATCACTTTATAACCAACATGACTGTTGTAATTCCTTGATTGGTTACTTTAAAACTTTTCATATGCTTTACAATTAAAAACCGCCGCCTTTAATTAGATCTAAATCAAAGAAACATAACTTTTAAGCCCTTTCATTTGCCAAACCAACATTTGCAGTAAAGTACCTCTTTTAAAATAATTTATTTTCACTAGTAAATCAATTGGGAAAAATCCCCATAAATCCCAGAAATTCAATATTATCATGTAATCAAACATATTAAAATTTCAGACCCAATTTCTATTAGTCCATGAGATGATGGTTTTGATGACAACAACCTTAGAATAGATTATAAAATATAAATACTAACATTACAAGTTTAGATATATATGTATATGCAGGATCTAATCATGCAGGTATCAAGAATGAAGACTGTACAGTATAGAGATTCAAGATATAGAGATAGAAGACTCATGAGTATCAAGATTATCAAGATTATCAAGAGTATCAAGATTATCAAGGGTTCAAGATTTCAAGGTTAAGTTTGTTTTATTAGGAATATTTGTTAAAACTTGTAGAAAAGCACTGGCATCTTAATATCCAATTTATTCGTGGAATGGAATCCACTTTGAGCCCGTTAAAGGGATGGAACCCTAAGTAGGATGGAACCTACGAAAATCTAGTGGGACATTGTTTTGTATCCACTAATTTTAATTCAAATGATTTTACAAAATTATCTTGTTTTCAAAATGATTTCAAAACTTTCCTTTTAAAAGATTCAAAACTCTCTATCATGATTTTAAATAATTTTAGCCTCAAAAACATCTTTAATTTCAAAGTCAAATTACTCCTGATTTTAAACTATCTTCAAATAATATATTTAACTTTTAAATATTTATACTTAGATTTAAATATAAAATTATAGTTAAATTATGTTCTTTATATTTACTTAAGAATTTCAACTATATTCAAGTATATTTATAAAGATTTAAATAGTTTTAATATAAGATAAATATTATTTTTATAGAAATTCAAAACATCAATTTTGGCTGAGGGATATCGACATGCCTATAGGTACTATGTCGACATGGTGACAGTTGGATTCAAAATTCAAATTTCAAAAGAAGTGTCTATTCGCCATAACTCTTCATGAATGGTCATGGCTGTTGATCTTCTATAAATAGGGGTCAGTTTCAACGAATTTTCAATCACTTTTTTCTGGTTTTCACTTCACTTCTTCTTCCACATTTCTTAATACAAAATCATACCATTACTCTGCCGAAATCAACATCGAATCATACTCGATTATTTCTGGTATTAATTCTCTCCACTATCTCTACAATATCCAAGTGCTAATCTGAGTTATAGACTTTTTGTAATCAATTGAGCGAGAGAAGGTGTGATTGTAGCCTTGGAAATCAATTGAGTGAGAGAAGGTGTGATTGTAGCCCTGGAAATCAATTGGGTGAACTTGTTGCCTCGAAAATCAAGTATCTCTACCCGGAGGATTGTGATTCTGGAGGGTGTACCTCGTAGCCTTGAAACTGAGGATTGTAATTGTTGAATTGATTATGAAAGGAAATCTATACTTTTGTTGCGGGACTGGATGTAGGGTAACTCCGAACCAGTATAAAATCTGGTGTGTTCTTTCCTTTACTGCTTTTACTTTATATTTGCATCTGTGTTTGATTCTGTGTTCATATCTATGTCTGATTAGTGTATACATTGTTAACAAATTAAGATAAACTCAAAAAGATTAACAAATTTCTTAAAACACTATTCACCCCCCCCCTCTAGTGTTAATTCTAGCCTTAAGATCCTTAATCCGCATTTCCCATATTTGGTATCAGAGCCTTGTTTTCAAAAGTTTCATTATCTGAATTTTGAAAATTTTCAAAATGGCTACTAAACACTAGTACTGCTATTATCACCAACACTAGTTCATTTGTAGAAGGTCAGTCTACTGCCAGACCACCACTTTTTAATGGCAGTAACTATGCATATTGGGCATGTAGGATGAAAATATATTTACAATCTGTAGGATTAGATACTTGGAATATCACACAAACTGAATATTCTGAACCCACAACTAATTTTGCACAGTGGACCACTGAGCAAAAGACTGTTGCACAAAATAATTCTAAAGCAATGAATATTCTGTTTTGTTCACTTGAAAGAAATGAATTTAATAGAGTGTCAGTTTGTAAGTCTACATATGAAATCTGGAAAACTTTGCAAGTAACTCATGAAGGAACAAGCAAAGTTAAACAGACCAAAATTTCCATGCTCACAAATCAGTTTCAGTTATTTAAAATGAATACTACTAAGTCTATTTCAGATATGTATAGTCGATTTCAAGATATTGTGCATTCTTTAATATCTTTGGGAAAGGAATTTTCGGAAGAAGATCAAGTCAAAAAAAAATTAAATTCTCTCACTCCAGAATGGGATCAAAAGACACTTGCAATTGAAGAGGCAAATGACATCAGTAGTTTAAAGATGGAAGAATTGATTGGAAATCTAATGTCGTTTGAAGTTCAAATGATCGGGAGAAGAGAAAGCAAAGCATCTGAAAAGAAATCAATGGCATTCAATGCATTAATCGACGGATTAGACTCAAACAGTGATCATGATGAAGAGATAGCATTTATGACCATTAATTTTCGGAAATTCCTGAAGTACAGAAAATTGAATAGTTCCAAGAGAAACAACTTTAAGAATTCCGGTAATTAGACTACAGTACCAAACTTTATCAAATGCTTCAATTGTGACGAACCAGGTCATATCAAAAGAAACTGTCTGCATCCAGATAAGCAAAATTCTCCTACAAACAATGATTCTGCAAAGAAACGGAAACGTGCATTCACTGCTACTCTAGATGACTCTGACTCATCCTCCAGAGACAATGAACAGAAGACGGATAATTCGACTTTGTGTTTTACCGCAGTTCACGACTCCGATGAATTCAAAGAAACGGACTCAGAAAAAGGTACACGTTTACAATACAATTGGTTGAAATTGCTTGCATAGAATTAGTTGCTTGATTGTTTGATTGATTGATTTTGAATTGATATGTTGTTTGAATTTTAAAATTTATTTTTTATTATTATTATATTATTATATTATTATTTTTATTATTTTTGACACATTCTGAAATATATTATAAGTACAATAATATTTCAGAAATATAGACATTAATAATAATATTTATATATATGTATATTAGATAACTTAAGAAAAATCATGTCATGAAAATTCAAAGGCACATGTCGACATGGCCCCTACCATGATGTCGACATGCCTACCTGAATTTGAATTTCAAATTTTGAATTCAAATGTTTGAATTTCCCTCTACCTTTTCATTTCATTTATTTCTCTGAAAAGATACCTTTTGACCAGAGAATATGTCCTTTGAAAGTCTATTTATTCACTATCTTTTATCATATCTTTTCACTTTCATTTTCAGATTCAAACTCTCTCTTCATATCTTCAGGCTCTCTACTCTCTACTCTAATGGCTTCTTCAAGCAACCCCTCAACCATGAGAATTTCCAGAAAAATCAAAGAGCAATTATTCAATGATCCGGAGGCAATTAAAGCATACATCAATTATGCTAATTATGCCAAAGTCCATCCCAGAAAATTTGCTATTTTTCAAGATTTTTCTTCTTCCACATTTCTTAATACAAAATCATACCATTACTCTACCGAAATCAACATCGAATCATACTCGATTAATTATGGTATTGATTCTCTCCACTATCTCTACAAGATCCAAGTGCTAATCTGAGTTATAGACTTTTTGTAATCAATTGAGCGAGAGAAGGTGTGATTGTAGCCCTGGAAATCAATTGAGCGAGAGAAGGTGTGATTGTAGCCCTGGAAATCAATTGGGTGAACTTGTTTCCCCGGAAATCAAGTATCTCTACCCGGAGGATTGTGATTCTGGAGGGTGTACCTCGTAGCCTTGAAACTGAGGATTGTAATTGTTGAATTGATTGTGAAAGGAAATCTGTACTTGTGTTGGGGACTGGATGTAGGGTAACTCCAAACCAGTATAAAATCCGGTGTGTTCTTTCCTTTACCGCTTTTACTTTATATTTGCATCTGTGTTTGATTCTGTTTTCATATCTGTGTCTGATTAGTGTATACATTGTTAACAAATTAAGATAAACTCAAAAAGATTAACAAATTTCTTAAAACACTATTCACCCCCCCCTCTAGTGTTAATTCTAGCCTTAAGATCCTTAATCTGCATTTCCCACAATTTCTTCCTGAAATAGTCGAAATAAATTTTAAACCTAATTATACCATATTTTCCTTTAGAAATTCATAATAAATTTTCTATAGCAGGGAAAATTCTAAAAATTAAAATCCATCTCCAAAATCATGTTTTACTTAGAATAAAAATTTTCCATGGCATTCTAAAATCATAGACTCTCGGCTTTGCACCAAAACCGTGCAAATTCATATGTAAATGAATTAAAATAAATCAACCATAATATAGTTCAAGCATATCATCATAAAAACGAATTTAATCATAAATCTGAAAACGTATAATCATAAAAAAAAATAGAGATGGTATGAAATTATTATTCACCTTAGGTATGATAAGGAATTTGAGATTGGTTGTTGATTAATCCTTCCTAGCTTTGATCCTTAGCTTTAGATTGTAACCTTCCTCTTTGATAATGGCCGGCTCCTTATGGTTTTTGCGTTTTTTTTTGTTTTGAGAAAAATGAACGTGAATAGACAAGAATGAGAAGTGTATAGCCGTGTATAATAAAGTGGCTATTTTACTAATATGCCCATGTGTAATTTAATTAGCTAATAACCCAATTAAAGCCCATTTACTTTGTTAATAAACATGGCCCTATATATGGCTTATTCAAATCTCAACCCCTTATCATCATATTCTATTTAATTTATCTAATTAAATTTCATGAATAATGTTATCAAAAATTAGGGATGTTGCAGGCTCCCTCCTTAAAGAATTTCGTCCTCGAAATTCAGTAAGGACTAAATACTAAACATAGAAATCTTCTGTAACAACTCCTAACAACCATACTAGTCTAACGGACTAGAAACTATCTATATAAATCTAATATAGACAAACCCTCAAAGCAGATCAGGATAAGTATCTCTAATCCTGTCCTCATCTCCCAAGTAGAGTCCTTCTTGTTGTCGCTCCACTGAATTTTAACCAACCTGACTGTCTTATTCCTTAATCTTTTCTCATCTCTAGCTATAACCTGAACTGGTTGTCTAACAAAAGTCAAATTAGGCTCTACTACTAAGTCTTCCAACCCTGTTGGAGGAATAGTAGTTTCTGGATCATGCACATACTTGCAAAGATGAGACACACGAAATACATTATGGATACCTGACATACTGCTCGGCAACTCTACTCTGTATGCGAGCTTTCTAATCCTCTCTATAATCTGGAATGGACCTACACATCTTGGGGCTAACTTCCCTGACTTTCCAAATCGTATCACACCCTTCATTGGTGATACCTTAATGAAAACTTTATCCCCAACTGAGAATTATAGGTCCTTACGCCTCTTATCTGCATAACTCTTCTATCTTGACTGAGCTTCCTTCATCCTTCCTTGGATTAACTCAATCTTCTCCGATGCCTCTCTGACGAAATTTGGACCTAAGACTAGTCTGTCTCCGATCTCCAACCAACATGCTGGTGATTTACTTGGTCTTCCATACAAAGCTTCAAAATGCGCCATTCCTATACTAGTATGATAGCTATTGTTATAGGAAAACTCAATCAAATGTAGGTGATCTTCCCGAGGTTCACCAAAGTCCAATACACAAGCCCTCAATAAATCCTAGAGTACCTTATTGACTCTCTATGTATACCCATCTGTCTGAGGGTGATATGCAGTACTCATATTAAGCTTGGTACCCATCACTTCCTTTAGACTCTACCAGAATTCACTAGTAAACAAAGTATCGATGTCACTAACTATACTACTAGGTACTCCATACAGTCTAATATGTTCTTCATGACCAATTTTGCTAAAACAGGTGCCATCCTGGTTTATTTAACTGGAATGAAATGGGAACTCTTGTTCAATCTATCCACTATAACCCATATACTTTCATTACCCCTACATGTCCTTGGCAAACCATCAATAAAATTCATAGATATCGAATCCCATTTCCAAACTGGAATCTCTAAAGGCTAAAGCAACCCACTCGGCTTCTTAAGTTCAGCTTTCACTTGTTGACAGTTTGCACACTGCCTAACCCACAAGCCAACATCCCTCTTCATGCCTTCCCAGTAGAAGCTCCTCTTCATATCTTGATAAATCTTAGTTCCTCCAGGATGAATCGTAAACTTGGATCGCTCACATTCTCCAAGAACTTCTTTCCTCAAGTCCTCAATATTTGGAACACACAATCGTCCCTTCATTCTCAACCACCCTCTCTGGTCAAGGCTAAAATCCATTAGATCATCAATCTCAGTTCCAACCTCAAGCCTTCTGATTCTCTCAGCCAACACTGGATCCTCCTTCTCGCTTAGAAGCAATTTTCTCGATCAATACTGGTCAAACTTCTAAACAAGACAACCTGGCGGAACTCTGACTAGAACCAACGGTCGATCTTAACTGCACATCGCAACCGACTAAAGCTTCTAAATCTTTCCACTCTGCCAACATAGCTAACACCACATTCTGATGTTTTCTGCTAAGAGCATCTGCTACCTTATTACCTTTTCCTAGTGTATACTCTATACCAAAATCATATGCAGCCAAAAACTCCAGCCATCTTTGTTGTCTCATATTCAACTCCTTTTGAGAGAATAAATACCGTAAAGACTTATGATCGGTATAAAGCTCAAACCTCTCCCCTAGGAGATAATGTCTCCATATCGTCAATGCTAAGATCACTGCCACCAACTCCAAATTATGAGTAGGGTATCTAACTTCATGTGGTCTAAGCTGCCTGGATGCGTAGGCAATAACTTTACCATTTCTACATCAACACTGCTCCTAATCCAGTTCCACATGCATCAGTATACACCACCAATCCTTGGTTTCCGTCTGGAACTACTTACACGGGTGCATTGGTCAACAAATGCTTTAACTTAAGGAATGCTTCCTTGCATTTGTTGGACCAAACAAATTTCACCTCCTTCCGAGTTAGCTCAGTTAAGGGTGCTGCTATCCACGAGAAATCCTTAATGAATCTCTGGTAGTTACCAGCAAGTCCAAGAAAACTCCTGATCTCAATCACCGTCTCTGGTCTCTTCCAATTATTCATGACTTCGATCTTATCTGGATCGACTGACAATCCTTTCTCCGAAACCACGTGACCAAGACATTTAACCGCTTTCTTCCAGAAATGACACTTGGTAAACTTCGCCTTTAGTTGATTCTGCCTCAACGTCTCAAGTACCACTCTAAGATGAACTTCATGCTCTCTCTCATCCTTAGAGTAGACTAGAATGCCATCTATAAACGCCAGTAAAAACCTACACAAATGCTCTCAGAAGACTCGGTTCATCAAATCCAAAAAGAAAGCAGGTGCATTCGTTAATCCAAATGGCATCGCCAACCACTCATAGGAACCATACCTAGTTCGAAATGCTGTCAAAGGAATACTGTCATCCGCCACTCTTAACTGATGGAAACATGTCGTCAAATCTAACTGGAAAAACACTCTGGCTCCACTAAACTGATCAAACAGATCATCTATTCTGGGCAAAGGATACTTGTTCTTAATTATTCTTTCATTCAACTTACGATAGTTGATGCACATCCTTAACGACCCATTCGGTTTCTTTACGAACACCGTGGCCAGTCCCCAAGGCAAACTGCTTGGTCTAATAAAACTCCTTCCTTCTAGGTCCACTAGCTAAACCTTCAATTCCTTCATCTCAGTCGGTGTCATCATGCTAGGTGGTCTACTTACAGGTTCGACTCCTGGCACAAGATCTATTCTAAACTCCATAGCTCTTTTCGGTGATAGTCCGGCGCTGGCTCAAAGACATCTGCAAACTCTCTTACTACCCGAACCCGACTTAACTCATTTCCTACCTCCATAGTGTTAAGTAAAGCATTAACACTCCGGTCAGTATTCTCTAGTGAGAATATCACTCGGTTATGACTATTAGGGTGTCTCAGTGATATTTCCCTATCCTAGCAAATATTCTAGCCTCATACCTACCCAACCAATCCATACCCAAAATGATTCCGATATCTACGAAATCAATAACATACAAATTACAGGTAAACTAATAACCTAACAATTCAAGTTCTAACTGGTCACATTTAAGCCCTAGAGTTGCATACCCTCCTATTGGATTCGCAACCCTTAAGGAAATAACAAGGTAGGTGGGTTCTAAACATAATCTATCAACCAAACACTGAGATATAAATGAATGTGATGCATCGGTATAAAAAAGTACCCTAACCGGTATACTTTGAATCAAAAACGTACCTTCCATCACAGTCTTTCCTTTATCAGCTGCAGTAGGCCTAGCTGTTCCAATAGCAAAAACTTTTCCTTTGTCCTCCCTAACTGGCTCTGGACACTGATTATTGTAATGCCCAACTTGATCACAGTTGAAGCATTTCACATTCTTCTTACTTGCATCTTTCTTTCCATTTCCTAACTGGCATTCATTTGCAAAGCGACCTTTCTTGTCACACTTATAGCAAACTACCTCAGCCTTTGACTTCTTAGTAGTATCTCCCTTCTGGGCTCTCTTCTTTTTAAAGAACTTCCTCTTTTTATCTTGAGAACCCTGAGTTTCCACTAGCCTTTCTCTAGCAAAATCAGCAAGTAACTCCTCATGGCGAATGGCCATCTCCACCACTATATTACAAGGATCACGGACATGTGTCATGGTCTAGCAATCTTGGGCCTCAATCCCCGAATGAACCTCTCATTCCTTTTGATGTCAGTATCTATAGTAACATATCCATATTGAGATAGCTCTTCAAACTTAGTAGCATACTCGACTACTAACATCTCTCCCTAAACTAAATCCATAAACTTCCTCATCAGTTCTGACTTAGCAAACTCAGATACAAACTTCTACTCAAATCTCATTTTAAAATCATCCCAAGTGAACTACACTTCCGAAACTCTGACAGTGACACTATTCCACCAATGTAGTGCTGACACCTGCAACTGTCTAGAGGCCAACCTCCTCTTTTGCCCATCATTCAGACCCAAATCAGTAAATATATGCTCACAATGCAACAGCCAATTTTGAACCTCTATGGCACTCTACGTTCCCAAGAATGGCTTCCCACACAAACTGATGTAATCTCTACTCAGCAAAGCATAATTATTCTCAACTGGAGCCACAGGATTAGCTCCTCCTACATTTCCAGCAACACCAGCAACGGCTCCTGCTTGCATTAAACCAACAAAGAACTGATACATTACCCCCATATCTACTGGTGGATTTCCAGCACACACATTGGCATCAGCATTTTGATTACTAGCATTAGCCGGTCGACCCGGGTTCCTCCTTGTAGTGGGTCAAGCATTTCCATTAGTTGTGGTGCCTCCTCCACCGAGATTTCCTCTTCTGTTTCCTGCTTCCATATCTCCTTTCTCGTAAATCTGCATACGAGCCTTAGTAAGATATAGAAGAACAGTCTAAGAGAGCAGGGAATACGCACTTATATATATATATATAACTATATATATCAAATACAAGTACGTTACTATAGCGTTAACCCAAACCTCGATCTTATTATCTGATCTATTGGATTATGTTTAGAAAATCTTTTAGGTTTAAGTTTCTTTTAAAGTTTCATAAACATATGCTCTGATACCAACTTGTAACATCCCTCTAATTGGAGGTCCAAAACTAACGGCTATGGATGCTGCAGTCATCCATAGTTATTAATCCTCGGCGACCAAATATGGTGATATTAGATACATTGATAAAGAGAAACACAAGAATATGGAACAAAATTTAAATAGCAAACAAATTTCACATTCCATTTCAAAATATTCCAAATTGATTACATAATCCCAGTTCGCAGACCACGTTCAGATAACATATAATCATTACAAAATACGCCAAGAGCGACATTTGAAGATGTCCCCTAGGTTGATCAGAATATATAATAAGTCAAGAAAACAAATTTGCCTTTACAATCACAACACACAGCGGAAATAAAAGAACTCTAATAACAAGCATGCCTCCTACACGTGATCGGAAGCTTTATTCGTCTAAAAGAACACCTGGAAACCTTAACTCTCGGCCTACTCAAAATCGGTTGAGTACCCAAGAGTTTAAGAGGAAAACAAAAACTTTGAGTCACACATAAAGCTTGGTGTGAATAATAATTTACCATCTCAAACCATTTAGATATCTAGTGAGACCACGCCGCTTAGCAGAACGGGTTTTCCCCTCACTAGTATCCTAAAACATTTATAAAACATAATGTGCTTCTGCATCCACAATGGTTAAAACATAGTATTTCAAAACATTATGATGATATGCAAAAAAAGTAAATCAAATCTGGATTACCCATCCCCATTCATTCTGAATATCTATCTCAATTATAGTTTTAAGGGTCACTATTAACCTGTTAATTGTTTTTGGACTATCTGTCTGATTTCATAATTTTCATGGGATCACTAAGAACCTATTGGTAACTCCAATATCTTTTCCCTTATTCTAGTTTTCATGAGCTAACTAGGAACCTATTAACTAACTATCGGTATCTTAATCCGAATATAGTTTTCATGGGCTAACTATAAACCTATTGGCCCATGCCATTATCAATCATAGTTTTCATGGGCTGACAATGAACCTATTGGCCTCTGCCAATATCTTTAGTTAAACACGGTTTTCATGGGCTTACTTTGAACCCATTAGCCCCTGCCAATATCTTTAATTTAGATTTTAACATTTCTTAAATACTACTTGGTCAACCTAGCTGGTTATTCTTTCCTTCCCCAAATTATTGTTATGGGTTAATAACAATGTGAATAAGTATATGAATAAGTATATGAATAAGTATTCATAACAACAAATAATACCATCACATGTGGTTTATCATCTTCCTTATATATATCCTGGTTAAGCCCTTTAACCTTTATAATCAATGAAAACTTCTTCATTTCAAAACCCTTTGTTTACTTATGACATGGTTATTCCTTTAAATTAAGATTGGGTTTATGTTTTGAAATCTTAAAACATCTCTTTCGAAACCTCTGGATGACTTCAGTCGAACGCATAAACTTCTTTTCAAAACATCATAAACATAACTTTCTATGGTATCAAAATGTTCTTTAAAACATAGCTTCGAAACAAGTAAAAGTACCCTTTCGAAAGCATTGGGTTTACTTTTTAAAAACGTCCTTTGGGTCAAAATGGTTATATACGAAAGTATCTCTTTCGAAACAAATTATAAAATTGTTTTAGGGAAAAAGTTGGTGGTGTCGGAACCATTTGGTCGAGAGCAACAACCTTTTAAATTAAAAAATTGAAGGATAGAGTCAAAACCCCCTTTCGACTCCATTGCCTTCGAAACCACCAACCCCCTTCGAAAGCATTCAGGAAAAAGGCTTAGTTTAAGTTAAAACAGAGGTAACCCTTCGACAGCATAGATGGCTTCAATACAGTCAAAAGGGGAAATTAGCGGTTGGGTTTCGACTTGGTCGATACCAATCCTTTCGAAAGCTCTTATTTAAAGAAAAAGGTTCCCCTTCGAAAGTTAACACTTTTTCATAGCATGTCAACCTTCCCCAAAAACTATTTATAAAAACCCCTTTCGAAAGCATATGTTTCGGCTATGTCGAAAGCTTTAAGTAAAATAAGGCAAGAATTTAACTTTAGAAAATAAACTAAGGTTTTGACTCTATAGGGTATCGACTCGATCGAAAGCCCTTCAAAAACTAGGCGGGTGCTTATCTTTTAAAAGTGCACCTTGGTTTCAACCCTGACGAAGGCGTTGCTTTCGACACCCTACCTTCCGCTACTTACCAATTCACTTCGTACTCCTTTGATACCATGTGCATTGGTTTTGACTCTAATGGTTTCAACTGAATTAATGCGGAGGTAAAGGAGTCGAAAGGTACCTCCGAAATAGGCAGAACATCCTTTTTTGAAAAACGTTAGATTAAAACTAAATATGGCAATCACTTTATAACGAACCTGCTTGTTGTAATTCCTTGATTGGTTACTTTAAAACTTTTCATATGCTTTACAATTAAATATTGCTGCCTTTAATTAGATCTAAATCAAAGAAACATAACGTTTAAGCCCTTCCATTTGCCAAAACCAACATTTGCAGTAAAGTCCCTCTTTTAAAATAATTTATTTTCCCTAGTAAATCAATTGGGAAAAATCTCCAAAAATCCTAGAAATTCAATTTTATCATGTAATCAAACATATTAAAATTTCAGACCCAATTTCTTCCTGAAATAGTCGAAATAAATTTTAAACCTAATTATATCATATTTTCCTTTAGAAATTCATAATAAATTTTATATAGCCTGGAAAATTCTAAAAATTAAAACCCATCTCCAAAATCATATTTTACTTAACATAAAATTTTTCCATGGCATTCTAAAATCATAGACTCTCGGTTTTGCATCAAAACCGCGCAAATTCATATGTAAATTAATTAAAATAAATCAGACATAATATAGTTCAAGCATATCATCATCCATATCATCATAAAAACGAATTTAATCATAAATCCGAAAACATATAATCATAGAATAAAATAGAGATGGTATGAAATTATTATTCACCTTAGGTATGATAAGGAATTTAAGATTGGTTGTTGATTAATCCTTCCTAGCTTTAATCCTTAGCTTTAGATTTTGACCTTCCTCTTTGATAATGGCCGGCTCCTTAGTGTTTTTGCGTTTATTTTGGTTTTGAGAAAAATGAATGTGAATAGACAAGAATGAGAAGTGTATAGCCATGTATAATGAAGTGGCTATTTTACTAATATGCCCATGTGTAATTTAATTAACTAATAATCCAATTAAAGCTTATTTACTTTGTTAATAAGCATGACCCTATATATGGTTTATTCAAATCTCAACCCCTTATCATCATTATTCTATTTAATTTATCTAATTAAATTTCCTGAATAATGTTATCAAAAATTAGGGATGTTACATAAACCTTCTCCTCCATCAATAATTGCTAAAACAAGAGCACTGATCAACCTTTCTTTTAACTTGAGGAATACATCCTCACACTTCGAAGTCCACTCGAATTTAACATCCTTTTTCGTTAACATGGTTAGATGAGTGGCAATCTTGGAGTAATCCTTTATGAACTTCCTATAATAACTCACCATCCCTAAAAAGCTTCTCACCTCAGTAGGAGTTTGGGGTCTCTTGAAATCTTGCACAGCAGCTACCTTAGCCAGATCAACTGAGATGCCATCACCCGATACAATATGTCCTAGGTATCTCATTTCTGATTGCCAAAAGTGGCACTTAGAAAACTTAGCTTGAAGAACGTTTTTCCTTAACGTTTCCAACACCACTTCCAAATGGTGTTTGTGCTCTTCCTCAGTTTTTGAGTATATAATAACGTCGTCGATGAAAACCAATACAAACTTATTCAACACATTCCTAAAAACTCGATTCATAAGAGCAACAAAAAATGCAGGTGCATTGGTTAGCCCAAAAGGCATAACCAACCACTAATAGAAAAGGTCTGGACCTCTAAAAGCATTTAAGGGTATATTATCCTCCGCTACCCTTAACTGATGGAAACCTTTTGCAAGGTCTAATTGGGAGAATACTCTAGCTCCATGAAGTTGGTCAAACATATCATCTATGCGAGGTAAAGGGTATTTATTTCGAATGGTCTGGTTTTTTAATTCCCTATAATCCACACAATCTTTACGAACCATCGGACTTAGCTACAAAAACTACAGCCGATCCCCAACTCGAATGGCTCTGTCTAATCAATCCTCTTCTTAACAAATCATCAGTTTGATTTATTAGCTCTTGCCTCTCTCTCGAGGCCATTCTACACAGTGGTTGAATGACAGGTCTCGCACCGGGAACTGGATCAATTCGAAATTTAATCTCCCGATATGGAGGCAAACTGCTAATCGGCTCAAAAATATTAAGAAAATTTTTAACAACTTCTATTGATCCTAACTCTTCTTGGGATGATTCTAAGGAATAAAGGAAACTAATCATACGTTTGTTAGGTTTCCTACAAACTATACTTTCCAATATGTCTCCAAAACTGGTTTTCAACACTATTCTCCTCTTAACACAATCCAGTATAGCTTCATATCTCGACAACCAATCCATACCAAGAATAACATCAACCCCTTAAAAATCCAAGACAAATAGGTCACAAAAGAAAAGATGTTTTCGAAAATCAATTTATACTCTTTCACAAACCAAGCATAGATTAGTTATATCACCTATGGGGTTGGACACACAAACAGGGGTTTCTACAAATTTCAGGATAAGTTGTAACCTATCTACCAATTCTTTAGAGACAAAACTATGAGAAGCTCTGATATCAAACAAAACAAGAACTAAAATACCATTTTTAAGTAAAGTACCTTCCAAGACTCCCTTCCCTTTAACACCTTCAAAGGTTGAGGGTGCATCCTTAATAGTATAGACTTTAATCTGTTGACCATGCTTCAATAGTGGGCAGTCTTTAACCATGTGTCCAAGCTGGTGGCGATTATAGCAAAGCGTCTTTTGGACCATTAGAGAGATAGCCTTCGCCTATTGATAGTGTGTTGAAATATGCCCCTTTTTTCTTACAATCGTAACAAACAACATCTTTATACTTGTATCCCCAATCTCCTCCAGCCGGTTTTCCTTTACCTTGCTTCCTTTTCCAATTTGGATTAAATTTCCTTTTATTTGGGTTAGTGGCACCACCATTGGGTGATGCTATTGTTGCTGCTGGCTTTTTCTTCAAAAGCACTTCATATCTTAATGCCATGCCCACCAAATATACAAATGATTCCTTCACATGAGCGGTCATCTTTTCATGGAACTCTTCTCCTATACCTAATATGAACATCTCATTTTTCTTTAATGGTGTGTCAATAAGTCCAGGGCCGAAACGAGATAACTCATTAAACTTTGTCTCATATTCCGCCACGACAGGTCTCCCTGCTTAAGATCCATGAAACTTCTATATAATCGAGATTTCCTGCAGCTGGCATGAATTGGTCTTCAAATACTTCTTTAAATCTAGCCCATGAGAACCCATCATCTGAACATTTACAGTGACAGAATCTCACCATGCAACTGCACCCACTTGCAATTGCCATGATGCCAAGAACCCTTTTTGATCATCAGAAATATCCAAACCTTTGAAAATCTTCTCACATGAACGTAGCCAAGCTTGTACTTCAATGATGGATTCGGTACCCTTGAAAGTTTTCCTCCTAGGTTTGTATAGTCCTTGCATAGAGTTGTGAAGTTAACTCGAGGCTGCACTGGGGCTAATACCTCAATAGTTATTCCTCCCCTTCCAACATTCGGGGTTCTTCCATTTGTGGTTGTTGTGCTATTGTTTCCCCTTCCTCGTCACGTTCTCGTACTCCTTCTTACTACCTGAATAAAGTAAAATATCTTTTGAATACATAGACGAGATTATCTTGGGAAAAAGAGCATAAAACCAAATATATAAATGTTGATCAGAACAACGTGGAAACACACTCTCAAAGACTTAACTCATTCTAGGGTAGTACTAACCGTATCTCTAATGAGTTGACCCCAACCAAGGCCTAGGTGTTCGCTCAACCTAAGCTATGATACCAAGTGTGACGATCTGCCTTTCTTACACCCAAAGATGACACTTAATACATCATCGGTATTCATGTACCGATCATCTAAGTATCCGAAAGATAGGTCATGGGGTAAAGAAAATAAAATACAAAGGAAACAAATACAGAATTTTCTCACAAACAATAAAGTAACATATACACCATCACGGAATAGTACATATGATTACTCTAAAATGCTACATCAAAGTTACAATAAGTACTATTCCTAACAAGGACAGCTATATCGGCTACCTAAATTACTGATACAAAATGTATAGTCACAGTGGAAATAAACATAACTACTAGATATAATGAAAGCTTTTGCTCCATACTGCTTCCCAAAATGCTCTAAAGAAACCTAACTACTTGGCTACTAATAAAAATTTAAGTACCGAAGAGTTTAAGGGAAAGAAATAAAACTCTGGGTCATACATGGGTCGTGTGTGAGTAAAGCATAAGTTTAACTTTATAAAACCTTCAAATTAAGGGTATCTCGTAAGACCATGCCGTAAATAAACACAGACGGGTTTTTACCTTACGATAACCAAAACATTTCTATATAAAATCCTCTGATATTATCATAATATATAGGCTTAAAATAAATATGGAATCATAGCCAAAATTGTTACATTATTAAACTCTAGCATAATAGGTATACAATCAAGTCTGAAGGCTCCTATTGGAAAATGGATTCCAACTATGAAAGGGTAAGGGTCTACCCACCGAATCCTTACACCTCTAGATAAAATGTACGGAAGGCTACAACACATTGCACCTTAGCTACTTAGGACCGGCGCTACCCCTTACTGGTTAGCGTCGAATATGATAACCCCTTGATTGCGATCAACAACCATAAAAGGGATCCTGAAGCATACATAAACCATAGATATCGCTCTAGATTTGGCGATGATCATACCATAATGGGAGCGACCCACATATAGCCCTGCTGCATATCCCTGCTTTAGTCATTTATCGGTTGTAAGGCTTGAGGTTAACAGACCATCTTGGAATGCTAACACCACCCTCAAGACAACTAATGTGTAACACCCCATATTTTTAGTAACATTATTTAGGATATTTAATTAGTTAAATACAATAAAATAATGTAAGATGATTAATGGATTGAGATTTGAGATTAAATAAGCGGTAGTCGTGCCATGTTAAACAAGTGAACTAAAGAATAAAAAGAGAATAAAAGGTTAGAAAATATGCAAGGGCAAAATAGGAACAAGGCATTTCCTTATACCCTAAATTCCTTAAGAATTCATTCTACACGTTCATTCTATTTTCACAAACAAAAATAGAGCTAAGGCCGGCCATCATTATGAAGAGTAAAGAAGAAGAATTCAAGAGGAAGAATTAAATCACTTAATCAAGAACAAATCTCACATCCTTAATCAAAAAGCTAAGGTGAATAATGACTACATCTTAATTTTTAATGGTTTTTGGTTTTTGGAATGAAATCCGAATTATTTGCAAATGTTTTGCCATGTTTTGGATGATAAAATGTATATCTATATGTTGTTGATGATTTATGCAAATTCACATAGATTTTGTGATATGTTTTGATACGAAACCCCTATTATATGACAACTGATTGCCATGCGAATTTAAATTTATATTAGAAACAATAATTTGTAAATGGGTTTCAATTTTCATAATTTTCTGATTAATGTGGATTTTATATGAATTTTCTAGTGAACAAAATGCTATTTTGGGTTAAAAATTAATTACAGCCAAATTATATTGGCTTAGGGTCTGAAATTTATATATGTTGGAAAACATATTAAACACGATTTTTTGGAATTTTGGTAGAATTTTCCTAAGTGTGTTAATGGATATATAAAATTATTTTTAAGGTATGAGACTTAAATGTTTTATATATTTATAAAAAGGAGAAGGGGTATTTTATAAATAATCCAAATTCTTATTCCTTAAAATCGGTGGTACTTTTAGAAATTTTTTTGCAACCAATCATAATTTGACAGACAAGGCAGGTTAGGTACAAAGAAATAGTTTAAAAAGTCAAATCTACATGCTTTTTCCTGTTTTAATGCTTTTGGCACCATGCTTCCGACTCCTTACTTCCACCTCCGACTCCGAAACTAATGTACATGGTATCAGATACCTGGTACGTAGTGAATTAGACAAAGGCGGAAGGTATTGGGTCGAAACCAGGAGTTCCGATGGGGTCGAAGCGCTACTTTGCTTTTAAATGGAATTGCGCCTACTTTGCTTTCGACTGGGTCAGTGACTTTAAAAGAATGGTTTTAAGAGCTTGCGCCTTTGTTTTTAAGTAACTACTTTCGACTAGGTCAAAACCCCTGACTGCCGCTTTTTACCTTTCGACCCAGATTGGTTTCGAAAGGGTTACCTTGTTTTTTAAAACCAAACCGCTTCTCCAATGCTTTCGAAGGGATGGTTTCGACATCATCACTTCTTTACTTAGGAAATGCTTTCGAAAGAGATGCTTTCGACTTAAATGTTTTAATGAACCTTTTGATCTATAAAAAGTAGAACCCAAATGGTTTTGAAAGAGATAGTTTTAATGGTTTCGAAAGGTGTTTCCACATGTTATAATTGAACCCAAATGCTTTCGAAAGGCTTAATGTTTCGATACTTTCTAAAGGTTTAAATAGAGGTTTCTAAGGGTTGGTTCCCCAATGGTTTTGAAAGGTCTAAAAGGAAAGGTTTTCCAATGGTTTCAAAAGGCAATGTTTAAGTGTTTTAAAGATAGGATGTTTAAGGTTTTAAAGCTTTCGAAGGAGATGTTTTCCAATGCTTTCAAAAGGATAAATATGAATGGTTTCGAAGGTATGTTTTGGCCTTTCGGCCTAAGATTATAAAGTAAAATATTTTACTTATATCGAAAGGGGTACTTTCAATTGTTTTGAAAGTGTTGTTTAAAGGTTTTAAACAAAGGTTTCGAATGAGTTGTTTTTGGCAATATAGCCTAAGTGTTTTTAAGTTAAAAAGGGTTTTAACCTATTTTGGAGGGATGGGAAATCCTTAATAATTTCATCAACATTATTTTGGATAAAGTATATATAACATGGAAAATAGCTTAGAGTAAAGCAAAGAGTATATTTTCCTTGTATATGTATGATTTAAAGGTTTAAATCATTTTGAAAAGGTTTTCAAGGAAAAATTTAAAGGGTGGTTAACCCTAAGAAAATGACTCTAATTAGAAGACCAGATGGGACCGGTGTAGGGTCGCGCCCTATACACTTTAGCTATCAGCCCCTAGCTAATTTAGTCCAAAATTCTAGTGTGTAGGGCTTTGTCACAAGTAAGACTAAAATTATGTTACACACAGAAAGGAATCTAAAAAGGAAATACAGGTTATTGGTAAGCCTGCAAAACCATTAGGATCAGTTAGACCTGGAGAAGTAAGTAACGACACACCATCCAGAAGAGGAGTATCTAACAGATGTTATAATTTTATGTTATTTGGTAGGCCCGAGTCGGCCAAGAGTTAGTAGTTATCCAAACAAAACTAAAGTGTATGGACAGATAGTCCATATGATAACTGATATGTAAATATACATGATATTGGTTTACAGATTTAACCAGTTTTGGTTGTAGGATTATAATTTGCGAAAGATATGTTTTAAAAAGGATATTAGTGAGGGAAAACCCGTTTTGCTAAGCGCCGTGGTCTCACTTAATATCAGATAATCGAGATGTATAGTATTATTCACTCCAGGCTTTATGTCTGACTCGAAGTTTATTTTTCCTTAAATTCTTGGGTGCTCAAAATTGATTTGGGTAGGCTGAGGGTTGAGGTTTACAGGTTTTAGTAGGATGGTGAATAAAGCTTTCGGTGATGAGCAGGTGGCTGACGGATAGCTAATTAGGAGTTGTTGTTATATTTTGGATTGATTCCTTTGTATTGTATATATAGTACTCTATTCAACCAAGGGGGCATCGTCATATGTCGCTCTTGGCGAAATATTGTAATAACTATATTTCATCTGAACCTGGAAAAGCGATGGGATTATTTAATTTGAATATGGAACATGTTTTGAAAATGTAATCAAAAATATATTTTTTTGGAATTTGTGATTTTGTTTCATATTCATGCGCTTCTGATATTATGAATACCATTAACATAGCCATACTTAGTCGTCAGAAGTTAATACTATGCATGACTGCAGCATCTGTAGCGCTTAGCTTTGTGCCTCTAGATAGAGGATGTTACAACTTGGTATCAGAGCATAGGTTTATGAAAAACTTTAACTAAAAAGATGATTTTTGAAAAACATAATCCTAAGGAATTAGCGATAAGATCGGGGTATGGGATAACGCTATAGTAACGTACTCGTATTAGCCATATATAAGTATGCACTTTATCTCTAGTCTCCTATCTCTATTAAGTTATTATTCTGTATTTCTCGAAGGTTCGAATGTAGATATGGATTCTTGAAGATAATGTTGGAGGAGTAGGCACCACTACAGATGGAAATGCCAGACCTAATACTAGAAGGAACCCGGGTCAGGCACGAGCTGGAAATATTGGTGTTGAAGTCCTGCAAGTTTATATGGGATCCATGTATCAGTTTTTCGTGAATATGATGCGAGTAGGGGTTGCTGCTGGAGTAGTTGGGGGAGGAGCCCAGGAAGCTCTAGTAATCAACAATTATGCTGCTTTGAGTAGGGACTATGCTAGGTTAGGAGGAAAACCATTCGTTGGGACTGAAGGTGCCATAGAAGTGGGGAACTGGTTGCTGCATTATTAGAGGATTTTTACAGATTTGGGGCTCAGTGATGAGCAGAAAAGAAGGCTCGCATTGAGATAGCTTCAAAGAGCAGCTTTATACTGATGGAATAGTGTGACGATTGGAGTGGATGAAGGAATGATGACATGGGCTGAGTTTAAGATGAGGTTCGAAGAGAGAATCATTTATGTGATGGCAAAGTCTACCTTGCTCAGAAAGTTTGCCAAGTTAGAGCAGGGAGAGATGACAGTGTTAGAATATGCTACAAGGTTTGAGGAGTTAGCAAGGTATGGTCAAGCCACTGTGGATACCGTGATTAAGAGAAACGAGAAGTTCATTATGGGGTTGAAACCTGAATTGGCCAGGGCTACATTACCTCATATCAGGGATCCTTATGATATTGTAGTAGAGATGGCTCTAAGACATGAGGAAATTATTGCTTCTGTGGAGTAGAATAAGGTTAAGGAGGTCCAGGTAAGGCAGAGTCGGAGAAGGAAGTTCTTTCCTAAGAAGGGAGCCTAGAAGGGTGGGTCCGTGAAGAAAGGAAAGTTAGAAGTTGTCTGTTTTAAGTGCGACAAGAAAGGGCACTTTGCGAATGAATGGCGTTCTGGAGAGGCAAAGAAGGTGACTGGGAAGAAGAATATCAAATGCTTCAACTGCGATCAGATGGGTCATTACAAGAGTCAATGCAAGGAGCCTGCTAACGATGGAAAGGGAAAAGTATATGCATTGGAGCCAGCTACCTCGAGACCCACGGCAGAGAAAAAAGGGAAAGTAGTGTTGGGAGGTACGCTTGTGATTCTTGGTATGGCGGTTAGTGTTCTGTTTGATACTGGTGCGTCGCATTCTTTTATATCTTGTTGTTTGGTAGATAAACTTAACATAGAACCCTCATACCTAGTTACTTCCTTAAAGGTTACAAATCCAATAAGAGGGTATGCAATAGTTGGGATGAGATGTGACCACCTAAAGTTTGACTTGTTAGGTCATACTTTTGTTTCCAGTTTGCATGTGTTTGATTTCATAGGATTCGAAATTATTTTGGGTACGGATTGGTTAAGTAAGTACGATGCCAGGATATTTTGCCATGATGGGAAAATATCGCTTAGACACCCAGACTGTAGGGAGCGGATTGTATATACCATAGAGAACCCTAGTTGTGAGGTGAATACTTTGTTGGGTGTTGTGGGGATAGAAGACGAGCCGAATCGAGTTTTTGTGGTTAGAGAATTCGTGGAAATTTTTGAACCCATAGTAGGATTGCCACCAAAATGAGCCATTGAGTTTTGGATAGATTTGGTGCCTGGAGCAGAACCAGTTAGTAGACCGCCAAGTAGGATGACACCTACCGAAATGAGGGAGCTCAAAGTGCAGTTGGTGGATTTGGAAGGCAATAATTTTATCAGACCTAGTAGTTCACCTTAGGGAGCAGCCGTAGTGTTTGCTAAGAAGCCGGACGGATCGTTAAGATTATGTATCGATTATCATAAGTTGAATGAGAAAATGATAAAGAATCGATATCCATTGCCTAGGATTGACGATTTGTTCGATCGGTTGAGTGGAGCCAAGATATTTTCGCAGTTGGTTTTAACGACAGGTTTACATCAACTTAGAGTGGCAGAGGATAGTATTCCTTCGATGGCATTTAGAACAAGATATGGATCATACGAATGGTTAGTGATGCCGTTCGTACTGACTAATGCGCCAGCTTTCTTTGTAGATTTGATGAACCAGATTTTCCGAGAGCACCTAGATAGGTTTGTATTGGTTTTCATAGATGATAGTTTTGTGTACTCTAAGGATGAAAGAGATCATGAAGTTCATTTTAGAGTGGTGCTTGAAACGCTAATGCAGCATCAGCTAAAGGCGATGTTCTCGAAATGTCATTTCTGGAAAAAGGAAGTGAAGTTTCTTGGCCATGTAGTTTCAGAGAATAGGTTATCAATGGATCTAGCTAAGATTGAGGCTGTAAATAGTTGGAAGAGACCAGAAACGGTGATTGAGATAAGAAGATTTCTAGGATTGGCTGGTTACTATCGAAGGTTTATTAAGGATTTTTCACGGATAGCGGCACCAATGACTAAGCTAACTCGAAAAGATGTGAAGTTTGTTTGGACCGATAAGTGCGAGGAGGCATTCCAGAAGCTGAAACACTTATTGACTAATGCACATGTAGTGGTTGTTCTAGAGGGGAATCAGGATTGGGTGGTGTACATGGATGCATGTGGGACTGGATTAGGAGCTGTGTTAATGCAAAGGGGTAGAGTAATTGCTTATGCTTCTCGACAGCTTAGACCGCATTAAGTCAGATACCCAACCCATGACTTGGAGTTAGCTGCATAATTTTTGCGCTGAAGATGTGGAGACATTATCTTTTGGGAGAAAGATTTGAGCTGTATACGGATCATAAGTCGTTGAACTATTTGTTCTCTCAAAAGGAGCAGAACATGAGACAGCAAAGGTGGTTAGAGTTTATAACTGCTTATGATTTGGTATTGAGTACACACCAGGAAAAGGCAACAAGGTTGCAGATGCGCTTAGCAGAAAACATCAAAATGTGGTGTTAGCGATGATAGCTGAGTGGAAAGGTTTGGAAGCGTTAGCGACCTGCAGGGTATAGTGGAGAACTAAGAATAGTTCAAGTACAAAAACTTCTTTGTTACCATGTTTGGAAGTTCGACCAATTATGATCGAAAAGGTTGCTTCTAAATAGCTAGAGGATCCAGTGTTAGCTAAATGGATTAGAAAGCTGAGAGATGGAACGGAGAGCGATGACTTAAAGGATTTTAGTCTTGACCAGTATGGGTGGTTGAGAAAAAAAGGAAGATTGTATGTTTCGAATGTGGGAAACATTAGAAAGGAAGATTTGGAGGAATGCAATCGTTCGAAGCTCATTATTCATCCGGGAGGAACTAAGATGTATCAGGACATAAGAGAAGTTTCTTCTAGGAATGTATGAAGAGGGATGTAGGCTTATGGGTAAAGTAGTGTCTGAACTACCAACGGGTCTGAACTGCCAACGGGTAAAAGCCGAACATCAAAAGCCAAGTGGTTGCTTCAGCTTTGGACATTCCAGTGTGGAAGTGGGATTCTATTTCTATTGATTTCATTGACGGGTTGCCAAGGTCTAATAGAGAAAATGAAAGCATATGGGTCATTGTGGACAGGTTGACCAAGGGTGCCCATTTCATTCCAATTTAGTCAACCAAGGGGCACCTGTGTTAGCAAAGTTGTTTATGAAGAATATAGTTAGACTGCACAGAATTCCTAGTAGTATAGTGAGTGATAGAGATTCTTTATTCACTAGCACGTTCTGGAAGAGTCTACAAGATACCTTAGGTACCAAGCTCAAGATGAGTACTGCTTACCATCCACAGACTGATGGGAAAACAGAGAGAGTTAACAAAGTCTTGAAAGATTTGTTACGAGCTTGTGTGCTAGATTTTGGGGGATCATGGGAAGACCATCTACATCTAGTCGAGTTTTCATATAACAACAGTTATCAGACTAGTATAGGGATGGCACCATTTGACGCTTTGTATGGAAGGCCATGCAAATCTCCATTTTATTGGTTAGAGACCGAGAATAAGTTGGTTCTTGGTCCGGATTTGGTTAGAGAAGCTGCAGAAAAGGTTGAGTTAATTCGAGCTAGAATGAAGAAAGCTCAATCTAGGCAGAAGATTTATGCGGATAAAAGACGAAAAGACTTTGAGTTTTCTGTTAGAGAGCATGTTTTCATTATGGTATCGCCGATGAAGGGTGTGATTCGATTTGGAAAATCAGGGAAGTTAGTACCAAGGTTCATTGGACCATTTCTTATTATTGAGAGGATTGGAAAACTTGCATATAGAGTAGAGTTACCAAGTAGTTTGGCAGGAGTCCACGATGTTTTCCATGTTTCTCATTAAGGAAGTGTATTCGAGATCCGGATACTACTACATCACCGACTGTGCTAGATGACTTAGTCGTAGAGCCGAATTTGACTATAGTTAGAAAGCCAGTTCGCATAGTCGCAAGAGATGAGAAGAGGTTCAGGAACAAGACAGTAAGATTAGTTAAAGTCCAGTGGAGTGAGGACGAGAAAGACTGTACTTGGGAGATTGAGAACAGGATGAGAGATGCTTATCCAGATTTGTTTGATGGTATGTTTTATCTTTGATTTTTTTGATGTGTACCTTATCGTAATTTCGAGGACGAATTTCTTTAAGGAGGGGAGTCTATAACACCCCATATTTTTAGTAACATTATTTAGGATATTTAATTAGTTAAATAAAATAAAATAATGTAAGATGATTAATGGATTGAGATTTGAGACTAAATAAGGGGTAGTCGTGCCATGTTAAACAAGTGAACTAAAGAATAAAAAGAGAATAAAAGATTAGGAAACCCCTTAGGAATTCATTCTACACGTTCATTCTATTTTCACAAACAAAAATAGAGCTAAGGCTGGGCACTATTAGGAAGAGTAAAGAAGAAGAATTCAATAGGAAGAATCAAATCACTTAATCAAGAACAAATCTCACATCCTTAATAAAAAAACTAAGGTGAATAATGACTACATCTCAATTTTTAATGGTTTTCGGTCTTTGGAATGAAATCCGAATTATTTGCAAATGTTTTGTCATATTTTGGATGATAAAATGTATATCTATATGTTGTTGATGATTTATGCAAATTCACATATATTTTGTGATATGTTTTGATACGAAAACCCTATTATATGACATACGATTGCCTTGCGAATTTAAATTTAGATTAGAAACAATAATTTGGAAATGGGTTTCAATTTTCATAATTTTCTGAATTAATGTGGATTTTATATGAATTTCCTAGTGAAGAAAATGCTATTTTGGGTTAAAAATTAATTACGGCCAAATTATATTGGCTTAGGGTCTGAAATTTGTATATGTTGGAAAACATATTAAAAATGATTTTTTTGGAATTTTTGTAGAATTTTCCCAAGTGTTTTAATGGATATATAAAATTATTTAAGGTATGGGACTTAAATGTTTTATATATTTATAAAAAGGAGAAGAGGTATTTTGTAAATAATCCAAATTCTTATTCTGAAAATCGGCGGTACTTTTAGAAAAGAAAATTTTGCAACTAATCATAATTTGACAAACAAGGCAGGTTAGTTACAAAGAAATAGTTTAAAAAGTCAAAACTACATGCTTTTTCATGTTTCAATGCTTTTGGCACCAGGCTTCCGACTCCTTACCTCCGCCTCCAACTCCATCGAAACCAATGCACATGGTATCAAATACCTAGTACGTAGTGAATTGGACAAAGGCAGAAGGTATTGGGTCGAAACCAAGGGTTCAAAAGGGGTCGAAGAGCTACTTTGCTTTTAAATGGAAATGTGCCTACTTTGCTTTCAACTTGGTCTGCTTTCGACTGGGTCAATGACTTTAAAGGAATGGTTTTAAGAGGTTGCGCCTTTGTTTTTAAGTAATTTCTTTCGACTAGGTCGAAACCCTTAACTGCCGCTTTTTACCTTTCGACCCAGATTGGTTTCGAAAGGGTTATCTTATTTTTTTAAAACCAAGTCGCTTCTCCAATGCTTTCGAAGGGATGGTTTCGACACCATCACTTCTTTACTTAGGAAATGCTTTCGAAAGAGATGTTATCGACTTAAATGTTTTAATGACCTTTTTGCTCTATAAAAAGTAGAACCCAAATGGTTTCAAAAGAGATAGTTTTAATGGTTTTGAAAGGTGTTTCCACATGTTATAAATTGAACCCAAATGCTTTCGAAAGGCTTGATGTTTTGATACTTTCAAATGGTTTAAAGAATGGTTTCTAAGGAGTGGTTCCCAATGGTTTCGAAAGGTTTAAAAGGAAAGGTTTTCCAATGGTTTCGAAAGGCAATGTTTAAGTGTTTTAAAGATAGAATGTCTAAGATTTTAAAGCTTTCGAAGTAGATGTTTTCCAATGCTTTCAAAAAGATAAATATGAATGGATTCGAAGAGTATGATTTCGAAAGGTATGTTTTGGCCTTTCGGCCTAAGATTATAAAGTAAAATAGTTTACTTATATCGAAAGGGGTACTTTTAATGGTTTCAAAAGGGTTGTTTAAAGATTTTAAACAAAGGTTTCGAATGAGTTGTTTTTGGCAATATAGCATAAGTGTTTTTAAGTTAAAAGGGGTTTTAACTTATTTTGGAGGGATGGGAAATCCTTAATAATTTCATCAACATTATTCTGGGTAAAGTATATATAACTTGGCAAATAGCTTAGAGTAAAGCAAAGAGTATATTTTCCTTGTATATGTATGATTTAAAGGTTTAAATCATTTTGAAAAGGTTTTCAAGGAAAAATTTAAAGGGTAGTTAATCCTGAGAAAATGACTCAGATTAGAAGACCAGATGGGACCGGTGTAGGGTCGTGCCCTATACTCATTAGCTATTAGCCCCTAGCTAATTTAGTCCAAAATTCCAATGTGTAGAACTTTGTCACAAGCAAGACTAAAATTATGTTACACACTGGAAGGAATCTAAGAAGGAAAGAAAAGTTATTGGTAAACCAGCAAAACCATTAGGATCAGTTAGACCTGGAGAAGTAAGTAAGGATAGACCGTCCGAAAGAGGAGTATCTAATAGATGTTAGATTTTTATGTTATCTGGTAGGCCCGAGTCAGCCAAGGGTTAGTAGTTAGCCTAGTAAAACTACAGTGTATGGACAGATAGTCCATATGATAACTGATATGTACATATACATGATATTGCTTTACAGATTTAACCAGTGTTGGTTGTAGGATTATAATTTGCAAAAGATATGTTTTAAAAAGGATATTAGTGAGGGGAAACCCGTTCCGCTAAGCGGCGTGGTCTCACTTAATATCATATAACCGAGATGTATAGTATTATTCACACTAAGCTTTATGTCTAACTCGAAGTTTATTTTTCCTTAAACTCTCGGGTGCTCAAAATTGATTTGAGTAGGCTGAGGGTTGAAGTTTATAGGTTTTAGTAGGTTGGCGAATAAAGCTTCCGGTGACGAGAGGGTGGCTGACGGATATCTAATTTGGAGTTGTTGTTATATTTTGGATTGATTCTGCTGTATTGTATATATAGTACTCTGGTCAACCAATGGGGCATCGTCATATGTCGCTCTTATCGTAATATTATAATAACTATATTTTATCTGAACCTGGGAAATCGATGGGATTATGTAATCTGAATATGGAACATGTTTTGGAAATGTAATCAAAAATATTGTTTTTGGAATCTGTGATTTTGTTTCATATTCATGCGTTTCTGGTATTATAAATACCATGAACATAGCCGTATTTAGTCGTCGGAAGTTAATAATATGGATAACTGCAGCATCTGTAGTGCTTAGCTTTTGGCCTCTGGATAGGGGATGTTAAACAATGCAATGCTAGCATTCATCCATACAAGTTATTCGGGGATCGAACAAACATTTAACATTTACTATCTTCCATTTTGGAATCACCCTCAGGAAGAATAGTACATCTCCATAGCATACTTCATAACGATCCATCGCGAACGTTATTAGTTTGGAGTGATTTGGATATATCATACTTATCTGAAACCGGTGTCTCTAAACTAAGCAATAATGCCCGACTAACTCAATTCCGGTTCTTATGGAAGTATATAATATACACAACATACTTCCTGAGTTATAACAGGTCAAGTTATAAATAGCAGACAATTCGCTACTTAGGATAATTATACAGAGTTTGCATATGGATAACCATATACTTAATTTAAACATGACCCATTGATAGGAATTAACCCTCCCATATCTATCACATTTCCGATATTTCAGCCTTACTTATCCCTCACCTACAAATAAATTCTAGATCTCACAAATAAAGGATCGGCATACTCATCGGCATTTAGTGCTAACTATGGATTGACTTACTTCACATAAATGTGCCACCACATTAAAATTGGTTTTATATTTGCTTGAGGTTACTTAAGGGTAATCGACAAAGAAATCCATTGATTTAAAACATTTTTGAATAAGAAAGATGGTCTTAAAACAAACTGATATTTTGGAACAAAATTATTTTTAAATTAATAACCCTTATTAATTAATTAAATAACAAATTAAACCTTTATTAAATAATAATTAAATCTTAGTTAAGTCTTAATTACAATATTAATTAAATTTAATTAATAGTAATAATTAATAATTAATTAAATCCCTTTTTCTAAAAAATAATTAATTAATAATAAATCTTTAATAAATGCTTAAAATTAATTATCCTTTAATTATTTATAAAATAATGATTAACTTCAATTAATTAACTAATTAAATTAACTTCATTGATTAACACTTAGATATTAATTACTTTTATTAACTAATGATTAAGTACTAATTACTTAATTAATTAATTAATCATTTGTTAAATCATTAATTCATCAATTAATTGTTAAATAATTAATTAATTAATAATACCTTTTTAATTACTTAATATAAGTTTTAAAACATTTTCCAAAAAGATTTCTAAGTGAAGAAAACTTTTTAGATTCCGAAAAGAGTTCGCTTTCACGAACTGCACTTATAGCGATTATCGCTATACGACCCGAAATTCCCAAACTTGAAATTTGTTTTCTAATTCTTTAAAACTTCAACTTTTGGAAACATTACTACTTTGTAAACATAAAGATGTGGGTTTTGAAACTAAACAAGTTTTAAACTTAGATATATTTTCAAAATTTAAGTTCAAAGTTCAAACCTTTTAAAGAGGGATTTCATAAGTCGCTTAAGTTAGCAAAAATGCTAACTTTATTAGCATGAACAACATATACCAAGATCATAACCACATCACAACAACATAATTCTAAACATTAGCAAGATCATACCTTGCTAATTTACTACACTTAACTTTTGATTTCAAGTTTATACAACACCACATACAAGCATACTTATATACAACCAAATAAACATCATTTCCAAGTATACCTATGCATAACCAATTAAACATCATAAATACTCAAATAAGCATCATATTTAACTAACAAATATACATCATGTATAAATTTAATTACTTTGAATAAAGGTGAGAACTTTACTCACCGAAAGTGGACTAAATCATGCTAACTTCTTCTATAATTAGAACACACCTAGGTTTTTGCTTCTAACTTGGAAAAGTGGAGTCTTTGGTGGTTTTTAGGTGAAGAGTATTCGGCATAAGGGGGTCTTAGAGCTCGGCCAACATGGTGGAGGGGTGTACGGACTTGTATTTGTGAGGAGGAAGTGTAGAAGTTGAAGAGAACGGTTTTAACAATGATTTTAACACTTAAAAGAGAATGGAACTAGATTTTTTAACTTAGGAATTATTTTTGGATGCCATGGAAATAAAAATAAAAGCTTTGGAGGAATATTTCATGAAATAAAAATGAATGGAAATGGTGGAAATGTTTGGAAAATATTTTATATACTAAGTAGAATTCGAAAATTACCTAATCGCCTTCTAAGTACATAACCTCCCCTAGATTTTTGCCACCTCATTTTTCATGTCCCCTCCCTCCATTTTCATGTGAATATTGCCCCCTCCTAACCATTTTCCAAGCTAACATTCATTTAATAGCTTGTGTACTTATGTTTGTAAATAGTTGACATATAATGTCACTTATGTTTACACTTTAATTTTTTTTATAAAAACTTCCATAATTAGTCAAATCACCCATTTATATTTTTTAAGTTAATATATATACACATTAAAAATCCTAAATCTTTATAAAAGTGTATATATGTGTTATACAAATGTGCATAACGTTTTTCGACAAACAAAAGTCGAAAATTCGGAAAACGATTTCCAGACACATTTTCTATTTTTCTTTGAACTAATTATTTTTGTAAAAAAAATATGTAATGGTTTCGCCAATATTAATTATTATTTAAAAGAGTTTTATTTTCATTATAATATCTACTATTTGAATATTTAAAATTAATTAAATATTCGCAAATCAATGTAGTGAAATTCCGGGCCGTTACAAAAACTATTTCACCATCTTTAGTTATTATTTAAAAGGAGTTTATTTGAGTTATAAAATCCATTAATTAGTTAATAAAAATATATTTAAATATTCATTATTAAGGTAATTAAATTATGGGTTGTTACAAAGATGAAGAACTTAAGAAAGAAAGAGGAGGATGGTGTGAAAATCATAAGAGGAGGATGCATGTATTTATATGAAAAAATGTGTAAAAATATCTAAATGAAAAATTACCTTCCTACCCCTTGCCCACTCCCTTATACACGCACGGCCACTCCCCTTTGTCCTTCTCTCCATGTGCTTGAGATGATGGTGTGTAAGTGTGTAAGGGTGTGTAGTTTTCTTTTGAATTTGTATAAATATATCAGATATTTTGTGATATGTATGTATATAAGTATATGTATATATGTTATATGTGTATTTGTATATGTTAGTGTATATATGTGTGCACAAGACATATGAACAGCATTGTGACCACTTTGAAATACTTTTGTTCGTTAAATCGTTGAAAATTGGAAAGTTGATTCCTGGTCACATTTTCACTTATTAATTAAATTAAATTACATATAAATGTAAAAGAAATTGAAAGATAATCTCTTATCATTGGTAGTTAATTAAAACAATCATATTTGAATTATAAAACCATTTAATCAATACCAAACAAGTATTTACAAAAAGTGTTGTCGTATCGACCAAGTGTTATGAATTTTCTTATATTTTTTAAAATAAGTATATATCTTTATAAAACTATTATAAATGATTTATTATCATTATATAACTTATTAAAATGAATTATTATCATTTTAAAACAATTAATTGATTATTTAAACTTAATCTAAAATTCTAGAAAATATATAAAAATGATAATATCCATAATGATGTCAAAATATATTTTATTTTCAAAATTAAAATAAATAATTTTTATTTCATATCCTTGCTTAAATCGATAAATAGTGTATGTATCCAATTCCGTTCGCTTTAATATTGAGAAAATATCAATTTTCTTGAAGACTGAATTTCGTCGTTCATCTGATGAAAACCCCCTAAATATCCATATTTGTTAATATACCTTTAAAACAATTTTATCATCATTATTTATGATTCAAAACATTATAATTTGTTTTATAAAATCTTGTATTTGAATATTTCAAATATTAATATAATTTATCAAAGTGATAAATTTTCGGGTCGTTACAAACAGATTTCCTTATCATTTGTTCTAAGAGAACAAAATGAAATTTATACGCACAGTACAACATCACCGAAGATGATTGTGCCATATAACTTCCGTGTTTCTCATAGATATTTTCAGATTTATACATTGGCCAAGATTTGATATTCGGTTATTTAATTGTCAAACAAACAATCAAAAATAGATTTAATTCCATGTGGGATCCACTAAGCCTCTATCAATTTATCTTTCATAAATTAAAATCTCATTCAATTATTTGGTTCAAAATATCTTCACAAAAGAGTATATTCATAACCCATTATACTTTCAACACTTAGAAAATATATCTATATACTTATCTCAACTGTATAAGTATATTAACAAAACTTAAGGAAGATTCACTCTATTCCAAATTCATATTTAAATGGGCCAAAACAAATATCACTTAAAACATTTATTACTATAAACCAAACCACCTATCATTTAAAAAATTTCTTATTATAAACCAAACCACCTATCCTTCGGTGTTAAGTACAAAAAGAATGTTTCCATACCACCATAATTAAGAAGGATTAATTATCAAAGTCAAATCTCATTCTTCCCTTTTTATAGGCCTATTTCATATTTACCAATCCTTTTATAAATCTCCAAATTAATTTATAAAACTTTTTTCTATAAATATCTAAAATGATTTATAAAATCCTCATCTATTTATAAAACTCTTTTCTATTACTAAAATTCTTTTATAAATCTCCATTTATAAATTCCTTTATACAAATCTTTTATACAATCCTTAATAAGAATCCTTTTAAATCCAAAACCCATTTTTATAAATCATATATATTTAACACAATCTACATTATCTTCAAAATAACACTTATAAGTCCATTTCTTTGTTTATTAATTACCAGTTATAAATCTCTCTTTTATTTATAAATTACCATTTAAAAATCCCTCTTACAAAATATTACCTATAAAGCTCCTTTACAGAATATCATTTATAATTCCCCTTTACAAAATATCGTTTGTAAATCTCCTTTTAAGTAAATCCTTTTTATTAAGTAATATAAAGCACTTTATTATTTATAAACACCTTTATTAAATTAATTAATTTCCTTTAAACCTCATAAATTAAATAATTAATTAACTTTTAAAGTATCATTAAAAAGAAAACGAATTTACTTTAAAACGTCCATAATAAAATAATTAATTAACTTAAATTATCGTTAATAAAATTATTAATTAACTTAAAACATCATTAATAAAATCAATTAATTTACTTATACCATATTTAATCAATTATAAAACTTAAAATCACATAAATAATATAATTAAATATTTTAAACAACATTAATAATATACTTAAATAACTCTAAACATCTTTAATAATATAACTAAAAAATTTATATGTTTAATATTCTCTTTATGCTCACACATGCATTCTTCTCAATTAAATATAATCATAGTATTTATGCTCATAGTTTTAGGAAATCTAATCAAAGTTAGGTTCTTCTGATTTAGAGCTTATTAAAAATATGAAACAAGGTTTTTATATTTTCTTATTTAGTGTTTATGGAACTAAAAGTTAATGTTTTTAATTACTTAATATTTTAAACATACATGAGTATTTACTTAATTAGAATTTTTTATTTTTATAAAACTATTTCTTGAAGCTAATTTGAAAAACCAAGTTATTTTTCTTTTAAATTTAAGTGATAGTAGTTGATGAATTTGCTAGAAAGATATTTTTGTTATTAAGATAGTTAATGCAAAGTGGTTATAGTGATATTTTTATATTATATTGAGACTAGAATTCCTATTTTACAATAACTAACTGGTAATGTATAGAGTGCATCTTCCCTTGAGAAAAGTTTTCTTGAATGGAAGAATCAATAAGACATAAGGTAATTATATATATATACACACATATATTCCTTTTTGAGAAAATTAGGGAGAAGGACAAACTTTGAAGAAGAAAAATATACTGAAGGACACCAAGTTTCATTTTTGGGCTGAAGGACAAACTTCGAAAACAAATCAGGCTGAAGGAATGCTAGTTATAACTAGCATTATATTCAGTTTTTACACTATACAAAATGCTAGTTATAACTAGCACTATATTCAGTTTTACTGTAACAACCCGATATTTTGGACCATTCGCATCCATTATAAGTGTATAGGTAGACACTCATGCCGGAGTTGAATTGCTCAAAATACCGCGTTGTTAATTTAAATTTGGAAAAACTGAACATATACAGTAAATAATAATCACAGATCACAGACACAGAGTAATAAATGCAGCGGAAATAAAAGAGATAGTAGTTCATGAAGCTACTATATGAATATATAAAATACATCAGAGTTTACAACAGAAGAGTAATACGATACATCAGAGTTAAACCAGATACATCAGAAGAGTAATATGATACATCAGATACAACTCAGAATACATCACTGGAATCATCGAATACTGAAAGCAGAATAGATGGCTGGATCTTCAAGCAAAGCTCCAACTCCAAAGGTGAGTCTCGAATACTGGTACACTCAGTCTGACCCGAGCGTAAAGCAAAACACAAGACACTCGAGTCAGGATTAACATTCTTATATTAATAAATCCAACTCAAGTGAAATAGCAATTGGAATACAAGTAACTCAAAGGATGTTTGGAATAACCATCCTTTAAGGATCCGTTAAACTATCTACTATGTAGTAGTGTACGATAAGTAGATAATGTCTATCAGTAATAATAAGAGTATCAAAATAGTGTTAAGTCATGGCCCATTCCACCCTTAACACATTTTTATTCCCAAAAGCATATACAAGGCCGTAGTTTCCCCAAAACCGGAAGTCACCAGAGGGCAATCCATATACTAAAGGTACAAATCAAAATCGTAATGGTCGCGTATAAATGGAATACAAGTATGACAAGGCACATGAGGCAATACCCAAGATAGTGATACTACCGTTCGCCTGATCCGGACTGGTGAGAACGCAACGCCGCAGCGCCCGCAACACCGTGAAACAACACTCCCAAAATCAAGGGTGCACCAATCGACAACAAGTAATGAGTAGTTCGAAGAAGTGTGTCCACTTGAGGTAGCTAATCCTCCATTGGCCCGGCACGGCTCCTGTTTTAGTCATTTCCAATTTGACACAAGTGTCAAGGCTATCCATTATCGTTCACTTTCTTCAGTCATCGCGTTCATCATTCCAACCACTTCATTCTGGATCATCACTCCGCGTATAGTTATTAAAGTGGTTTTCGGTTTAGATAGAGAGTATATCCATAACCGACTCCGGTCTCTTTAATAACTTCCGTAATTATTTCACCGATTGGTCGTTTATATATTTCAAAACCAAAACAAATTCAATTTCAATTCGTAAATCAACATTTCACTTGTCTTTCAAAACCAATTTCCATCCTTTACGTTTCAAAACTTCCATATTCATTTCAAAATCTTATAATTCAATTTCAATCTTTATTTAAAACAATTCAAATATTGATTTAAATTCGTATCTAAGTTTCATTCCGAAATCATTTAAATTAATTTAATTTAACATTTAAATCAATTTAAATTCATTTATCGATTTCATTCAATATCCGTTAAGTAAATATTCCATTCAAAACAATTTCTATTAAATTTCCAATTCATTAAATCCATTATTCAAATTCAACTTCATTAAATCAAAACTTACAATTTAATTAAATTAATTTCATCAAACCAAATTCTTTAAATTTCAAGTCTTACATTAATTTCAATAAATCGCATTTTATTTCTTGTTAAACAAATTCAATTTCACTTATTTACTTACTTAAATAATTTTCCAAAACTTAATTAATAAAGAAAACTCAATTTCATTTATTTCCGAAGTAAAAATTTACTTATTCAAAAGTTCAATTTTACTTATTAAAGAATTCAATTCAATTTAATCATTAAATAATTCAATCTTATTTAATTATTAAATAATTCAAAACCTAATTATTAAATAATTTCAAAGTTTAATAATTTCAAACTCAATTTTAATTTCAAACTTAATTATTAAATCATTTCAAAGTTTAATAATTTCAAACTTAATTCAATCATTTCTCGAATTAAACCACATTCTTTTATCAATTACATTTTAAATATTTTGTTTCAGATTATTATATATTAACATTTTCCTTTCATTAAAATTCAAAATTCAACTTCATTTCAAAACCATAATATTTATTCAAATAAAATCTTCATTTTATTTTTAAATCAAATTATTTGACCAATCAGGTTTTATTTAATTTCCTATCCTAGGTCAAAGTTCAATTTGGGTATTTATCATTTCAACCCGATTCCAATTCAATTCAAAATCAAAACATACAAAGGGAACTTGCAGTGTGATAACTGGGATGGTGTCAAAGTAAATAAACCGGCAATAACAACAATCAATAACAATCCAATAATCAATTCAAATAATCCCAAAACAACCGTATTAATTCGCATTGTTATTTGTACGAATTAATATAATTATTTCTAGAACCTACACTATCATTTCATGTAGATTAAAGATTATTACATTTCGGTTTTTCACCTGTCATCTATTTACAATTTCATACATCATCAATTTAACAACATACATTCAGTGGTTCAAAATGTAATTAAACAAATCCTACGTGTCAATAAATTCAACAGTTAAAGGGGTCATATTATACAAATGTCATTTAATCAAATTTAACATTTAACTATCCTATATCAAGTTCAATCGCATATTATTTATCAAATTAACCTTAACAATTTAACGTCCAATATAAACATCAACAATCAATCAATTATCAGTTAAACTGTATTATCATCGCATAAATAATTAACAGATAATGGTGTCAGATGTCACAGGTGAACTGATACAGATAATAGCATATATAACAGTGTAATTAACTAACAGCAGTATATTTCAATTGTCGTTTCAATTGAAATCAAATTTAATAAATAAAAGAATGTTAATCGTGAGTGAGTGCTCACCTTTCGAGGCTAGAGATATTCGACAAACGAGTTACGAATCCCAAAGCAAAGCTAGATGGACATGATTCGATGAAGAACAGGCACGACAAACAAAGCTGATAAATAGGAATTAACGAAGTCAAATCAGAACGGTATCGATGAAGATAAATGGTATGAATGAACTTATGTGTATAACTATATATACTGTTTATATAAAATCATATTTTAAATTTCGAACACATATTAAATTAAATATGTATATGTATTTCAAAATTATTGTTTTAAACTAAAACTCAAATATTAAAGTCAAACATATATATAATAATAAAATTTGAATCAATACAACAAAATTTAACAGTTTAATATATATAATTATATAACTAAATCTCACATATTATAGTCCAATATATATACATAATATGTTAAATAATTACTTATATATATATCTGATCAAAGGAAGGCTGTATAAAGATCTCAGACAAAAGCATGAAAACTAAAATATATATAAACTAATATAGTTTACAAGTGTCTTAAAACTATATATATCTATATATAATCAAACTTATATATAACAACAAATCTAACATATATAGTCTAATACACATGCAAACACATGTATATGCTTACATGAACCTATATACAAGCAAAAATGATAATATATTTTCTCAAAAAGTATACATATATTCGTACAGACCTGTTTGTTAAACAAAACCAAAATAACCCATTGTGAAAACCTGGTAGATCTACAAATCCAACTTAATTATAAAAGCCCAAGTAAACTTACTTTATAAAATTTATATACACATTGCAGATCAAATAAGACTTAAATATATATATATAACTTGTAACCATAATGAACTCACATCATAGACAAAACTAAAAAAAAAGGTACCATCTTTAATCTATATACTTATATATAACTGTTCATGTAAATTTATACATATATAACATCTATATTAAACTATATAAGCTATACAGACTTTACATTTTTTTCTCTTCATATATTCGAATATCACTAATATAGATAATACATACCATATATATACACTATCTTATATAATATATGATAGATATATATAAAAAAAACTTAACAGTCTATTCATAACTCACGAGATAAACATATAACATAACTTTTATAATTTACATACTATAAAACAGGTAACTTATAACACACTTATATATATTTTTGTAACAATAGATCATATATTAAAATAACTACAAATATATCTATACTCATATAACTTACGTGTATATATACAAACAAACAGTAAAAATAATAATAATAATAATAATAACAGCACTCACATATATGAAACTTTATACATTTCTTATACTACTTATATATACATACATTTACCTTAAAAGAAGAAGGCTAGGGGGTCTTCGACCAGAGCATCAGTAGAGACGAAGAGGTGGCGTGGCAAGGCTGAGGTTGTGCTTGGCAAATTGGAAGGGCAGGCGGCCGAGTGGGTGAGATCTGGGTGGAGAAGGCGAAGCACAAGGGGTGTACGGGTTTGAGTTGGGCTGCCGTGGAAAAGCATGCGGGCAAGGGGATGAGGCAGTGAGTACAGGGCAGGCCGAGGCTAGGTCTCGGTGGTGGACAAGATAGGAACAGGAGATGGCTCGGTGGTCCAAGGCGGAGATCTGAGCGGTGGCAGTGCGATGTAGCTTGGATCAGAGTGTGATGGAGGAAAGAAGAGGTAGGCTGGAGAATGTTGACTGTAAAGGAAGTGAGGAAGGAATTGAGCAGCTTGTTTCAGAGAGAGAAAAAATAAAATGAAATGTGAACGAACAAATGAAATGGCCAAAAATTATGAATAGGTGGAATTGCAACAGTTGGATGTAAGTTTTTGGGAATATTGATAGTTAGTGGCTGCTCGAATTTCAACGTTGGAAAATCAAAAAGGCACACGGAAAACGGAAGGTTCAGAATTTGATACCGATATGGTGACTCGTTTTTCGCGGCTTCCGTTGCGTACCAGACCTCGAAACGTAGAATTAAATATACCGTAGAGATCAGTACGACGGGACGATCAAAACGGTATACAGATATCAGTGGCACGATTGAATTATAAAATTTCGAATTTTCCTACCGGCGGAAAATGCAAGAAAAACGCAAGAAAATAAGACCGACGGAGCCAAAGATGTCCGAATTTGGAAAAACGACAAACTGACATCTTGCTCAAAAGATGGTTTAGAATTTTTCTATGTAAAAATATTTAGGTTTCAGAAACATTTTATTTTCATCGCTTTTTAACTGATTAAATTGAAATAAATTTACGCGCGAAATAAACTTCGATATTTTTGGACGAAACTTTACCGGTTGCTATGTTTATCTAGACGTATTCCAAATATTAAATTTTTATTTCAAAATTTTATCGTTTAAAATTTCACAAAATTTCAACTAATTACGTTATTAAAACAGTTGAAATTTATGGGTCGTTACACTCTCCCCCACTCAAAGCTTTTCGTCCCCGAAAAGGAACGAGGTAGGAGAATAGAAACAACTAGAAAGAAAACAGATTTGAAATACAAAATAACAATTAATTTAAACCATATAAATTCAAATTTAAATTAATTGATATTCAATAATTGATTTAATCCATTTGATTTCACTAAAATCAATCTCAACTATTTCTAAATTTATTATCTTATTATCCCATTTTCTTCAATTTACAATTTCTAAAACCATACATTTGAATAGTCTTTTATGATAATCATATTTTCTTCAACAATTTTAAATTCTTCTTTATTCCAAATTACTGTTAAATTTATTCTACTTAATATCTCTACTCACATATATTTAACCCATATAAATTAATTTAAAACATAAAATTTTCGATTTAAATTAATTTACATCTATTAATTTCTTTTAAATTCAAGGTATTTCATATGTTGATCAAATTTCAATTCATTAATTCTTTCAAACAAATTTATTGATTCTTTCAAAACAATTTATTTCATTATTAACTAGGTTTACTTATTATCCTATCTAACTCTATTAACATCTTTATAATCAAAATTTAGTGTATAACATTTATTATAAACACTCAAATTTTATTTATAAATTCAATTTATCTTATATATTATCCAATTACATATTCAACTACTGAATGATTTAGGTAAGTTGTATGAGAATGCAGTTGAACAATATACAAATTCAATTTTCCAAATTCAATTATTCAAGTTTAAATATTTATTCCAAATTTTGGTTTTATTTATAATTAAAATCATCCTTTAACAAACTTTAAGAATTAGATTTCCGATTAACTTTAAACAATTTAGAGTTATATATAATATATTTATATCAAATCAAATTAAATTAAATTTTAAAATAAGATACCTATATATATAAATCAAATTATACTGAAGAAATTCAAATCAAAATATTTTTTTTTCTCAAAACAAAACCGTAGCAAAGCTACAGAATGGTTTCTCCACTTCGAAACTCGAAAATGAATGTCGATGATGCAGCCGCCATCACCGAAATTATTTTCCAGCGACAAAGAGAAGAGCACTGATTTCAACATTTTAAAATTCTTTGGAAACGATTTCTATTCGAAAATACTTCCAATAATATATACTTTAAAATTTTAAAACCAAAATTCGAAATCACCGGAAACTAAATTCTCAAATTTCTGAATTAAATTCATTTCAAATTCCAAATCAATTTATAAACCGTATTTATAAATTTATTTAGAACAATAAATGATAATCAAATATTATCATTTCAAACAAACAATTTAATTAACCTATTAAATTCTAGAAAATTTTAATTATATTTTCACAATATAATCAAACAAATTTATTTCATTTTCCAAATTTGAAAATAATATTGTGTCGGTTTGCTCTGTTCAAGTGTTTTGGAAATCCTATCGATAGCGTTGATCAGACGAATCGATCGGAAACCCAAATCAACATCAACAACTCAAACAACACAGTATATATTAAAACATTTTAAATATTAATTTACAAATACACTTCCTCGCTCGACTATATAAGAATAGATTTCAAAGCAAAGACAGAGGTTCAAATTTGATGGACTCAAATCAAAGAGAATTTTGATTCGAATTCAAGTTCGAAAGAAAAGATAAGATGATTCAATTAACAGAATCGGGAGATGGATAAGCTTATTTAATTTACGGGCAACCTTAACTGGGTCGACCGTGACTTCAAGAATAAGATCGATGTAGAATTCCGAGGCAAATCGACATTCGATCTCAAGAAATAAAATTCAGGTATAGCAGGAGATAGATAGCATCGTAAACCGAGGATACAGAAATCTCCGGTAAATCAATGCCTATTGTAAAGGAGTTTCACCCCTTTACCAATCATTCGAAGATTGGCGAGACCGCCGATTCATTATAAAGATCATTCGAAATGGAGTTATGGGATGCTCCAGAATTGAAAGAAGACGAATAGTGAGGGGGCACGAATGAATTTTGGAATCGCAGGGAACGTTCCAAAATTCAAAGGAATCGAATCAGAAGGAAGAGATTGAAACTCGAATGAGAGTGATTCTGTAAATACATTTACTCTATATGTTAAGTTTTGCCTAGAGCTACCAAAGCTCTGATACCAACTGTAACAACCCGATATTTTGGACCATTCGCATCCATTATAAGTGTATAGGTAGACACTCATGCCGTAGTTGAATTGCTCAAAATACCGCGTTGTTAATTTAAATTTGGAAAAACTGAACATATACAGTAAATAATAATCACAGATCACAGACATAGAGTAATAAATGCAGCGGAAATAAAAGAGATAGTAGTTCATGAAGCTACTATATGAATATATAAAATACATCAGAGTTTACAACAGAAGAGTAATACGATACATCAGAGTTAAACCAGATACAACGGAAGAGTAATATGATACATCAGATACAACTCAGAATACATCACTGGAATCATCGAATACTGAAAGCAGAATAGATGGCTGGATCTTCAAGCAAAGCTCCAACTCCAAAGGTGAGTCTCGAATACTGGTACACTCAGTCTGACCCGAGCGTAAAGCAAAACACAAGACACTCGAGTCAGGATTAACATTCTTATATTAATAAATCCAACTCAAGTGAAATAGCAATTGGAATACAAGTAACTCAAAGGATGTTTGGAATAACCATCCTTTAAGGATCCGTTAAACTATCTACTATGTAGTAGTGTACGATAAGTAGATAATGTCTATCAGTAATAATAAGAGTATCAAAATAGTGTTAAGTCATGGCCCATTCCACCCTTAACACATTTTTATTCCCAAAAGCATATACAAGGCCGTAGTTTCCCCAAAACCGGAAGTCACCAGAGGGCAATCCATATAATAAAGGTACAAATCAAAATCGTAGTGGTCGCGTATAAATGGAATACAAGTATGACAAGGCACATGAGGCAATACCCAAGGTAGTGATACTACCGTTCGCCTGATCCGGACTGGTGAGAACGCAACGCCGCAGCGCCCGCAACACCGTGAAACAACACTCCCAAAATCAAGGGTGCACCAATCGACAACAAGTAATGAGTAGTTCGAAGAAGTGTGTCCACTTGAGGTAGCTAATCCTCCATTGGCCCGGCACGGCTCCTGTTTTAGTCATTTCCAATTTGACACAAGTGTCAAGGCTATCCATTATCGTTCACTTTCTTCAGTCATCGCGTTCATCATTCCAACCACTTCATTCTGGATCATCACTCCGCGTATAGTTATTAAAGTGGTTTTCGGTTTAGATAGAGAGTATATCCATAACCGACTCCGGTCTCTTTAATAACTTCCGTAATTATTTCACCGATTGGTCGTTTATATATTTCAAAACCAAAACAAATTCAATTTCAATTTCAATTTGTAAATCAACATTTCACTTGTCTTTCAAAACCAATTTCCATCCTTTACGTTTCAAAACTTCCATATTCATTTCAAAATCTTATAATTCAATTTCAATCTTTATTTAAAACAATTCAAATATTGATTTAAATTCGTATCTAAGTTTCATTCCGAAATCATTTAAATTAATTTAATTTAACATTTAAATCAATTTAAATTCATTTATCGATTTCATTCAATATCCGTTAAGTAAATATTCCATTCAAAACAATTTCTATTAAATTTCCAATTCATTAAATCCATTATTCAAATTCTACTTCATTAAATCAAAACTTACAATTTAATTAAATTAATTTCATCAAACCAAATTCTTTAAATTTCAAGTCTTACATTAATTTCAATAAATCGCATTTTATTTCTTGTTAAAGAAATTCAATTTCACTTATTTACTACTTAAATAATTTTCCAAAACTTAATTAATAAAGAAAACTCAAATTCATTTATTTCCGAAGTAAAAATTTACTTATTCAAAAGTTCAATTTACTTATTAAAGAATTCAATTCAATTTAATCATTAAATAATCCAATCTTATTTAATTATTAAATAATTCAAAACCTAATTATTAAATAATTTCAAAGTTTAATAATTTCAAACTCAATTTTAATTTCAAACTTAATTATTAAATCATTTCAAAGTTTAATAATTTCAAACTTAATTCAATCATTTCTCGAATTAAACAACATTCTTTCATCAATTACATTTTAAATATTTTGTTTCAGATTATTATATATTAACATTTTCCTTTCATTAAAATTCAAAATTCAACTTCATTTCAAAACCATAATATTTATTCAAATAAAATCTTCATTTTATTTTTAAAAAAAATTATTTGACCAATCGGGTTTTATTTAATTTCCTATCCTAGGTCAAAGTTCAATTTGGGTATTTATCATTTCAACCCGATTCCAATTCAATTCAAAATCAAAACATACAAAGGGAACTTGCAGTGTGATAACTGGGATGGTGTCAAAGTAAATAAACCAGCAATAACAACAATCAATTCAAATAATTCCGAAACAACCGTATTAATTCGCATTGTTATTTGTACGAATTAATATAATTATTTCTAGAACCTACACTATCATTTCATGTAGATTAAAGATTATTACATTTCGGTTTTTCACCTGTCATCTATTTACAATTTCATACATCATCAATTTAACAACATACATTCAGTGGTTCAAAATGTAATTAAACAAATCCTACGTGTCAATAAATTCAATAGTTAAAGGGGTCATATTATACAAATGTCATTTAATCAAATTTAACATTTAACTATCCTATATCAAGTTCAATCGCATATTATTTATCAAATTAACCTTAACAATTTAACGTCCAATATAAACATCAACAATCAATCAATTATCAGTTAAACTGTATTATCATCGCATAAATAATTAACAGATAATGGTGTCAGATGTCACAGGTGAACTGATACAGATAATAGCATATATAACAATGTAATTAACTAACAGCAGTATATTTCAATTGTCGTTTCATTTGAAATCAAATTTAATAAATAAAAGAACGTTAATCATGAGTGAGTGCTCACCTTTAGAGGCTAGAGATATTCAACAAACGAGTTACGAATCCCAAAGCAAAGCTAGATGGACATGATTCGATGAAGAACAGGCACGACAGACAAAGCTGATAAATAGGAATTAACGAAGTCAAAACAGAACGGTATCGATGAAGATAAATGGTATGAATGAACTTATGTGTATAACTATATATACTGTTTATATAAAATCATATTTTAAATTTCGAACACATATTAAATTAAATATGTATATGTATTTCAAAATTATTGTTTTAAACTAAAACTCAAATATTAAAGTCAAACATATATATAATAATAAAATTTGAATCAATACAACAAAATTTAACAGTTTATTATATATAATTATATAACTAAATCTCACATATTATAGTCCAATATATATACATAATATGTTAAATAATTACATATATATATATATATCTGATCAAAGGAAGGCTGTATAAAGATCTCAGACAAAAGCATGAAAACTAAAATATATATATAAACTAATATAGTTTACAAGTGTCTTAAAACTATATATATCTATATATAATCAAACTTATATATAACAACAAATCTAACATATATAGTCTAATATACATGCAAACACATGTATATGCTTACATGAACCTATATACAAGCAAAAATGATAATATATTTTCTCAAAAAGTATACATATATTCGTACAGACCTGTTTGTTAAACAAAACCGAAATAACCCATTGTGAAAACCTGGTAGATCTACAAATCCAACTTAATTATAAAAGCCCAAGTAAACTTACTTTATAAAATTTATATACACATTGCAGATCAAATAAGACTTAAATATATATATATAACTTGTAACCGTAATGAACTCACATCATAGACAAAACTAAAAAAAAAGGTACCATCTTTAATCTATATACTTATATATAACTGTTCATGTAAATTTATACGTATATAACATCTATATTAAACTATATAAGCTATACAGACTTTACATTTTTTTCTCTTCATATATTCGAATATCACTAATATAGATAATACATACCATATATATACACTATCTTATATAATATATGATAGATATATATATATAAAACTTAACAGTCTATTCATAACTCACGAGATAAACATATAACATAACTTTTATAATTTACATACTATAAAACAGGTAACTTATAACACACTTATATATATTTTTGTAACAATAGATCATATATTAAAATAACTACAAATATATCTATACTCATATAACTTACGTGTATATATACAAACAAACAGTAAAAATAATAATAATAATAATAATAATAACAGCACTCACATATATGAAACTTTATACATTTCTTATACTACTTATATATACATACATTTACCTTAAAGAAGAAGGCTAGGGGGGTCTTCGGCTAGAGCATTAGTAGAGACGAAGAGGTGGCGTGGCAAGGCTGAGGTTGTGCTTGGCAAATTGGAAGGGCAGGCGGCCGAGTGGGTGAGATCTGGGTGGAGAAGGCGAAGCACAAGGGGTGTACAGGTTTGAGTTGGGCTGCCGTGGAAAAGCATGCGGGCAAAGGGATGAGGCAGTGAGTACAGGGCAGGCCGAGGCTAGGTCTCGGTGGTGGACAAGATAGGAACAGGAGATGGCTCGGTGGTCCAAGGCGGAGATCTGAGCGGTGGCAGTGCGATGTAGCTTGGATCAGAGTGTGATGGAGGAAAGAAGAGGTAGGCTGGAGAATGTTGACTGTAAAGGAAGTGAGGAAGGAATTGAGCAGCTTGTTTCAGAGAGAAAAAAAATAAAATGAAATGTGAACGAACAAATGAAATGGCCAAAAATTATGAATAGGTGGAATTGCAACAGTTGGATGTAAGTTTTTGGGAATATTGATAGTTAGTGGCTGCTCGAATTTCAACGTTGGAAAATCAAAAAGGCACACGGAAAACAGAAGGTTCAGAATTTGATACCGATATGGTGACTCGTTTTTCGCGTCTTCCGTTGCGTACCAGACCTTGAAACGTAGAATTGAATATACTGTAGAGATCAGTACGACGGGACGATCAAAACGGTATACAGATATCAGTGGCACGATTGAATTATAAAATTTCGAATTTTCCTACCGGCGAAAAATGCAAGAAAAACGCAAGAAAATAAGACCGACGGAGCCAAAGATGTCCGAATTTGGAAAAACGACAAACTGACATCTTGCTCAGAAGATGATTTAGAATTTTTCTATGTAAAAATATTTAGGTTTCGGAAACATTTTATTTTCATCGCTTTTTAACTGATTAAATTGAAATAAATTTACGCGCGAAATAAACTTCGATATTTTCGGACGAAACTTTACCAGTTGCTATGTTTATCTAGACGTATTCCAAATATTAAATTTTTATTTCAAAATTTTATCATTTAAAATTTCACAAAATTTCAACTAATTACGTTATTAAAACAGTTGAAATTTACGGGTCGTTACATTTACACTGTACAAAATGCTAGCTATAATTAGCATTGTCCTTCAGCCTAATTTCTTTTAAAGTTTGTCCTTCAGCCCAAAAATGAAACTTGTTGTCCTTCAGCCTAAATTTTTTTCAAAGTTTATCCTTGCGCCTATTTTCCACTTCCTTTTTTATCGTTTGAATCAAGTTTCAGCTCATAATTTGATGTAGAGATTTATTCTCAAGCAAGATTCAAGTGGTGAAATTTTAATACTTTTATACATAACATATTGACTCATTCTTGCATGCTAACTTTTGATTCCACAACTTACTTCTATGCGATCTCAGTTGTAACTACCCTGTTTTCAAAATAGTAACATTATACAATTTAATTGAAATAAAAGTGTTTATATTCGATTTTTGATAACTATTATTTTGAAATTCACTTTTTACTTAATTGAATTTTATTTAATAATAGATCTCTATTTTAGCAAGATGAATTAACTAATAAATTCTTTTCAAAAAATATATTAAACTGGATAAAGTGTTATTGTTAAACTCAAAATATTTTTAAAGTGCAAATAATTGTATGTGATTGAAATAGATGAAAAGAAGTTTTATTTGATATTTAATAAAATCAATAAATTGACGAAGTCGAATAAATTTATTTTGTAAGAATACAATGAATAATTAAATAAAAATAAACAAGTATTGCATTGAAAGGTATTATCCAGTTATTGAATTTAATTTGTAGAATGAAGTGTAGACCTATTTAAATTAAGCTGGAATAAATCTACAAATCAATCAAAAGAATTATTAAATGAAAAAGAAAGGAAAACAATAATAATAATAAACAACCAACTCCTTAAACAAATAAGAACTCAAGCTTAAATTCAAACCCAAGCCCTTAATAAAACTAAATTCCTCTCTTTATCAAGAAAAAAACAAAAAAAAACAGACAAACTTCGCACGGAAGCACCTAAGGCGCTGGTGGCAACGACGGGGCATCGTAGGTGGGGATGGTTGCATAAAGGCTAGCGGTGGCGATGAGGAGGGCGGTGCTTCAATCGTCGAAGATGGAAGCGACGTTGATTGTTGGACATGGTTTTCAGCGGTGGATGATGCAGTGGTGGAAGCGGAGCTTGGCTTGGATAGTGGCATTAGCATTCGACGAGTATGGCCAGTCTTTCCTAATAGTGAAAGAGCAAGCGTAGAAGACGAGGCTTCACTGCCTCAGAAATCCAATATGAGTGTTGCAGTCTTCGATGACAATTATGGTGACAACATGAAACAAGACGAGAAATTTGGGAAGCAATGGGTGAAGGTGAGTTGTTAAACTCACATCTATATATAATTTAACTTGCATGCCTTGCTTGGATTATAAATTATAATAATATTTAGTTTTGAATCATTGGAATAGAACGATTGCATGATATGGCTTTGATTGGTTTGGTGTTTGAATTTGGTGAATTGTATGTTTGAAACATTGGATTCGATTCGATGGTTAATTAAGAATTTGCATGAATGTTGAAAACCATTAAGATGCATTGGATTTGTGAAGCTAGATTTTGTGATGTTTGTGCATTATTTGTGTGATCGGAGTTTGCCAAAAAGGAAACTCGGATCGTTAAAATGGTTCTCTACATAATGAATGATTTTTATGATAATTTTAAATGATTCTAAAATTTTCGAATGTGATTTTCTCTATTTTTGGATTCTTATTAAAATTGTTTTAGGAAATTTTAATAAACCATATTAAATTCATCACTCATTTCCATATTCAATTTCTATTTCAAGCTTTTAAATTGATTTTATTTATGCACAATCAGCCAAAATCACTATTTTAATTATATTTTAAATCTGAGAATGTTCTGAAAGCAAATAAAAATATGCTGCTCTTTTATAAAAGATATTATAAAAGAAATTATCTTATTTGAAATGATCTTGATTATAGAAGTTATTTAAATAATTTTTGAAGAGTTGTTAAGCCTTTGTAAATAAATAACTCTTTTTTAAATGAAATTAAGGATTTTAAAGTGGTTTGGGAAATTATATCTTTGAATATATATAACTATTTTAAACTCTTTTATTTTATTTATTATGGATTTGGGATTTTATTGAGATTTCATGCTTTTTTATAAAATGAGGGATTTTAATAAATGGTCGAATCGTACAGATTGGTATGAGACTTTTTGTACTATTCTTCCACTTATTTTTATAATTTATTGAATAGAGTATATTGAGTGGAGTTTAGTAGCTTTTAGTAAGTACTTTAATATCACTAGGTGGTGTGGGACATTTAGTGAAATTCTAGTGATTACTAAAGCGGTAGTGAATAACACTTTAGGGTTGTACTATCTTGGGGTGTTTGGCTATATGGCTGATAGATCCCTAAGAGAAATATAACTTATGATTTTGGTGATCATGATGATCGTTGACAATCCATTTGATCATTCGTGATCCTGATACTTACTAGACGAGATTGAGGGTGACTAGTTATCACCAATCATGAGGGGATTTTATATCTTTTCAAAAAGGGACTATACCTCTATTTTTGCACTTAGTCGCTTACCAGTGGCTACATTTTTCAGGTTGCCCATGAAGAGATAGCAATTATTGGTAGCTTTCTAGTAGCTACATTCTTGTTTTTGTGATTGTCCAGTAGGGGACCTTACCTCTACATTTTGTCCACAAAGGGGGAAATACCTTTGATTTAGTGATATCCTTATATGGATTTATGTTAGATCCATTGATTTGAATGAACATATGTGAATCACCATATTTGTGTAAGATAATCAATGATAGACTTGAGTGTTTTAAGAAATGGTGATTATCTTGTGATATTTCTTTTGGATTGATTTGGATAGACATATTTTATATGACTCTGTAATTACGTGTAGTCATATATTATTCTCGCACCTTTAAATTAGATATATTCTGACCCATTTATTTTCATAATATACTTGGGTCAGCCAGTGATTTTACAGGTACTAGGACTCGCTAACCTTGGTCATGTGTGTTAGCATGGGGATAAACTAGTTTTTGATAGTTTGAGTTTACCTCATATATGTATATATATATGGATATATTTTGTATGGGATGTTATGTATATATATTAGATATGTGGGTCTAGTTTTATCATTTTATAGACTCACACTTTTGTAGTTGTATATGATGTATATTATTCCACTGTGATCTATGATTCTGTGATTAATATTGTATGTTGTTCTGATTTATTTTAATTTATGTGTTCATTGCTTTGTGTCAAGACTGTACACGTCAATTATTCAGTTCAAATCCTTAAAAAAATTATAAGAATGACATGTCAGTATTAGCCTAAAGAAATAGTCACATTATGTCGCTCTTAACGAACCTCATTCTCTATATTACTAGACAATATTACTTAGTAATACTCTTTAGTAGTGTAGGTATAAAGGCGGGGTGTTACATCAGACTTATATCCTTAATTAATCTGTATATCTAATGTTTCCAAGAAGTTATGTAGGATTGATTAAACAATGGAATCAAATTGAGATGGAGGGTAAATGTGTGAAGATTTTATTGTATATGTCATAGCTTGCTAATACATAATCTTATGGTAATATGTAGACCATGATTTGTAATTAAAAATGATCAAATTCAATTGTTATATGGATAGACAAATTATAGATATTCTATAACATTCAGACTTTCTTATATTAATATTAGTTCATTTTATGTTTACATGACATGAATAGTTGTTTTCAGTACCTAGTGCTCAGTAAGAATAGCTTACACACATTAATATGTATTCTTGTTGAAGGTTATATACTTCATTTACACTCTTATGTTACAATTATCATATGTTTCTATAGTAATTTTAATTGAATTAAATTTTTAAAAAAATTAATGGTAATAAAATTCATAATGAATGACATTATATAACAGTAATATATTTATGAGCTATTATTATTGAGCCATTGAAAAAATTAATGGTAATAAAATTCAAAATGAATGACGTTGCATAACGGCAATATATTTATGAGCTATTGTTGAGCCATTGCAAAATTAATGGTAATAAAATTCCTAATGAATGATGATAATTTCAGATCCGTTAACAATTCCTTATTTCAGTAATGCATACAATTTACATTCTGCCTATTTAAATGATAGATATGCAGAAGAAAAAATATAAGACAATATATAATTTTCTTTCTTCTTCTTTTCCCTCTGCAAAATTCTTCCAAAAAATTACATTAGATTGCTAAATTCAGATTGATTTTTTATTGTACAAATAGAAAATCTACCAAATTTTAGAGCTTGTTTCATCCTGGGGACGGAACAGTTGATAACTAGCCTTGCACCTTGGGGCTAATCCACGAATCATCTTAAAGAAAGCGATGAAGTATGCAACCCAGCCATTTCCAGCAATTAGATCCAATAATTTAAGACGATTCCACCTACTACAAATGGCTACGATGATAATTTTATTGGAACAGTACTGTCAGACGCCAACAAGCCATTCAGATTCGAGGGGCTGCACTTCAAAAGATAGATGCAGGAGATGCAATTTTTCCTAACAACAAAAAAGGTTGTCCATGTTCTGACCACTGACAAACCGCCACTGTCTAATCCACCCATCGAAGCAAAGAGTAAGGAGTAGCAATCCTGGATTGAGAATGACTATCTGTGCAAAAACTTCATTCTGAATGGCCTCTATGATGACCTATATGACTACTACAACGCAGAGGATGGATTGGCTAAGGAGATTTGGGAGGCACTGTAGAAGAAGTATGATACGGAGGAAGCTGGAGAAAAAACACACAATCAATCGCTACCTCAAATATCAAATGTCCGATTACAGGTCAGTAGAGACGCGGTCTCATGAGCTTTAGAAAATAGCTCATGGGATCGTCTTTGAAGGTATGACTATTGACGAACAATTTTAAGTTTCAGTACTTATTGATATATTGCCCCCTACTTGGAAAGTGTTCAAAAATAAGCTTAGATATAAAACTAAAGAATTTTCACTTGAAAGTTTGATTACTAGCCTCCGAATTGAGGAGGAATCCTAAAGGATATGAAAATGGAAGTGCTTGTTGTTTCCAACACAATAAGAAGGTTGCAGTTCTAAAATCGAATCCCAAAAGCTTAAAGAATTAGAACTGTAAGCCTAATCAGAACTGTAACGACCCCGAATTTTTAAATATATAAATTTCTAATTAAATTGATAAATTGAAGCGAGTTTCCCCGAACTAAAATTTGAATTGGAATAAATCATTTAAATTTAATAATATTGTAAATATTGTACATATATGTGAATATATATAGGTGATTTGAATCTTAGATGTTTTAAAATATAAATAATAATAATAAATAATTTTGAATTTATGGTTTAATAAATATTTGGGTTAATAAAATATATATAGTAATACATGAAATAAAATAACAAATACAACTTGAACAAAAGTAAAATAAATAATTTAAGTTAAAATAAAAGAGGAGTAAAAATGAGACAATGTCTCTGGCCACTAAAACAAAATCATTTCAGCCTCAATATAAAATAAAGTGAATTTTGTACAAAGCAAAAGTAAAGGAATAAAATACACTCAAACAAGTAAACAAAATAAAACAAAGCAAAGAAAATATACATACAAGTATATGCAAATAAGTAAATGAAGATAGGCAAAAGCTTGCAAAAGAAGTAAGACAAGATTTTATACATATAATCATATATGAGTATACTCACCCAAATCATATTGTACATAACCAATCTCCAGCCGAAATAAAGTAAGAAGAAATATCTATGTACAATCAAATAAAATAAGTTTGTACAAGTTAATTAATGCTAGCCCCCAAAATGTTTACTTCAGCCACCAAGAAGAAAATTATCACCTGTACAAAGTAATATAACCTGCTGTACAAAATGACCTATACCTTCTTTTCTATATGTCAACATCTTCATCTCAGTTGCTCATTCGAAACTGAGTAAAAATGCTACAAACAACTCAATAAAACTCATCAACCTGAAACAAGCTTCAGGCAAATAATAAAAGAATTAAAAGCATACAAGTTCAACCTGGAAAATGAGAAATCAAAATCATTTCAAAACAGAGTAAAATCAGGAAGCTGGAAATTAGGATGAAATCAAACTGTTTTAACTTAAGGCAACTAAAACTTCAACAATCAGGCCTCACTGTCTCTGCCCATTTCCAGAAATCAAGGTGAGTAACCTTTCTTTTTAAACCAGATTTCCTTGTTTGTTTCTTTACCTGTGAGTAACTTTAATTTTAAAGCTTTAAGTTGATAAAAAATGATTCTAGATTTATTGAAAATATAGTTTGCATATGTTATTGTTTGAAGTTATCACTGTGATGCTCTGTGCTTCTATGTTGATTATTACAGGTTCATTTTTTTCTTTTTCAAACTTACATGTATGCTTATCAAATTTTTGTAAACTTTCAAAAGCAAATAAGTTTGTTTAAGTATCAATTATTGCTTAAAAACAGTTCAAGTAAATTTATAAACATCCAGGTTGGAAAGGAACTTGGTTTTACAGAACAAACTTAAATCCTTGATAATTTCGAATGGTATAAAACATCGACTAAATTATATAACTTGAAACTGCATTCGAAAAGAGGATTTTTAAAATAAAAATGGGAGTTTTTAATCAAGTATGTTTCGAACAGTATGTTAATGAACCGGAAATGCTTTTTATCCAAATTCCAGCGATCAAACGAAAATTGGATGTTGTAATCTTGCTTGAAGCTAGCTTAATGGTTTACGAAGTCGGGAAAAATGTTAAAAAAAAAAATTATTGCGTGAATTTGGGGGACGAAGTAAATTTAGGGTTTGGGTTGCAAGTTTACTCATGTCTGTAATGTGATGATTTCAATGCCTATACGCGATCGAGTGTCACGAGGCTTTGAAATGGCTTTGTGGATGGTCGGAGAGGGTGAAGTCGAAGTCTGGGGTCTTCCGGTGGTTGGCGTTGGGGGATCGAGGCGATTTCCAGGCGTTGGTTATTCAACGTTTTGGTCGAGGTGGTTTGTTTTTGATCGATGACGAGATTGGGTGATCTGGGAGGTCGCGAGGCTTGTGAGGGTCGGGGTCGATTTGCAGAGAGTCGCGATGGTGGTCGGAGCGCCGCCGCGTCAGTGTGCACGTGCACGTGCATTTTTGGGTATCTGGGTAGTAATTTGGGGAAGACAAAGTTCCTGTTGCTCGAGTGTTTGAGGAGTTCGACTCGTGAGTGCCTCGGGTGTTTTAGGGGTTTTACTCGAGTTCGTGCTCGAGAAATTTGAGGGTAATAGCCTGTTTGTTTTAAACTGTAGAAAATTTATATAAGTTTTGAAAACAGCGGGGGGAGGAAAAGGAAAAGACTCGGGGATATACCCGAGTATCATTCGGGTAGGACCCGAAGTGGGAGAGATGCCTAGTTTTTATAAAAAGTTTAAAAATGTTATTTTTGAAATTTAAACAAATTTTATTAAAACTTTCTTTAAAAACATTACTTTATAATATCAAAGAGTTTTAGAATTTATTTAATCTAAAATTTGTTTAAGTTAATTTTAAAGATTTAAAAGGGTTTTAAAATGTAAATGGTAATTAGTGTATTTACAAGATAATGTATATTAAGTTAAAAGGAGTTTTATTATCTTGGAACGTACTTAAGTTAATTAGGAAATTAAGTATAATTAGTTAATTAATTAATTAAAGATAAAGGTTAATTAAGTGATTTATGTAAGAATAATTAAGTAATTTAATTAATTAATGGTTATAATTGATTAACTAATAAATTAGAGATAAATGAATTGGGAATTTATTAATTATGAAAATTTAAGGTTAATTAATTTATGAAGGTGATTAAAGAATGATAATTAATTGAGGAATAATTAATCAAAGAAATTAATTAAAGATAATTAATTAAATGGTGAATTAAAGAGTAATTATTTAATAATTAAAGGTTGATGAATTTTAATTAAAGGATAATTAATTATATTGGTTTGTAATTAATTAATGATTAATTAACCCGGATTTGAAATTCATAAGTAATTAATCTAATTTGAATAAATCAGATAATTAACTGACCTTACTTATGAATATTTGGATTTGATTGGATGATTGAATTGTTTGATATTCTGATCTATGATGCTTTGTGATATATTCTGATTTGTGTGTAATCTTTACTGTAGTTTATTTATCTGAAATTTATATATATCTGTGATCTGTGAGTAAAAGATAAGCGATATAGTTTATATCGTTTATCAACTATATTTCTGTATTCTGATATGTGATGATTCATTGTGTTGCACTATTGTGTGAAACCCCTGGACTACACTTTTACACACACAAATATGGATTTCACGTGGAAATCGGTTAAGTCACAGATAATTTAAATTTGATGTTTTTTTGAAATTAAAATTTTAATTTTGATTGATTTTGAAATTGGAAATTTGGGTTTGAAGTGGAAAACTTTTGAAATAGAATTTCAAAGATAAAAGTTATTTTGAATAACTTAATCGAGTTTTGAAAATTTAAATAATTTGATTTAAATTTGAATTCAAGTTTGGAATTGAATCCTATGATTTGAAACTAGGGATTAAACATGATATAAATGTGTTTATATGAAATTAAACCATTTAAAGTATAATTTTGGAGAATTTGGATTTAACCCAAGGATTTCCACTCGTATGAATGAATCAGATTTTCCGAAATGAAAACTGTTTGTTTTCAAATGATAAAAGCTTTCACATATATAAGAAATGAAATTCCAATTTAAAGGAATTTCAAGATTGAATTGAAAAATGGTTTTCCAAGTTATGAATGAATTCTTTTTTTTTGAAAGCTATGAATTAAATCTGTTTATTTTTAACAGATTTAAAATGATGTTTTGTTTAAACCATTTGAAATGGAATTGTTTTGAAAGCTATAAGTTAAATCTTGATTTAAAGGTTTAACGAATTAATCAAATTGAAATGGAAATTAATTTGGAAAATCTGTGAATGAATCTTTTGTTTAAAAGATTAAAGTGTGGAAACTGTTTAAACCGTAAAGATTGAATCTTTTTGTTTAAAGATTTGAAATGGTGATTTGTTGAACCATTTGAAAAGAAAGAAGTTAAAATTTTAAGTTGTGACTTAATTGAAATCCCATATCCATATGATTTTAAATATTTCGCTCACTATTCGGGTTAGCCGGGAAAGGACCTTTGGGTCGTATAACCCATTCCGAATATGTGATACGTCGTATATGGATAGCATTTGAAGACCGGTGTTGAAGACCGGATATTTTTGAAAACGGAAGGATTACCGTCGAGTTACTCTGCATCGGCTGATCCCCGATATAGAGGTTTTATCACCCTTAGTGACGGGAAGTTCGGACGTGATTGGAAATTATCCGGAATTGCAAGGGCTTCGTGAGAAGTGCCTTCGGTTCTGTTCGAACCCGGAACAGACTTGTATGGATACATGTCTGACATTACACTTTGAGATATAAAGCTGATTTCTTTCAAATACATTTCTGTTGGTGGCGGAGAATTTATTCTCTTAGCTTAACACCCTTCTATGAGACGTACGAGCTCAGAGGTTATGTAGTTGAAATTTATCAGCGATATATCCCAATTTGGTAATGTGGCATGCTGAGTGTTGCTGTGTGATGATCAGTGTTTGATCATTTGTGATATGATCATTTGTTTGATCTTATATCTTTGTGATCATCTCTTTGATCATTTGTTTGACCCGAAGCATGGCTTTGTAGAAAGCGTAGCTTTGTGGACGAGACTTCGTCGAGCCTCACACCCCGGAAATGGTCGAAACAGGAAGGATGCGGCAAGGTTCTAGGGAGTAGTGCCCCTTAGTGTATGTCATTCCTTCTGGATAGAGGTGGTATCATGGTATGGAGCCCAGATACTTAACCTATGTGGTTGCTGCATTTTTATTATGTGGTTTGTTGGAAATCGGGGATCCTCGGGAAGATCGGTTACGATCGGGGGATGGCATACGCGTGTCAGTAGTTACCTACTTTTGCAGAGGTAACCCGGCCTTGTGTTGGCAGAGATCCGGTTAGGTTCTCGGGTCGTCTATTCCAGGGACGTACCCATCGTGGCATAGGAAGTTCCTTAGCCTGACCATTTGTTGGAAATCCAAAGAAACAATACGTGACTTGTACGGTTTTAGTTGTATTACCTGCTATGGAATGTGGCGGTAACCTGCTATTGAACATAGTAGCTATAATAGGCATAAGTGCGGAATGCCTATGCTGGCTAAGATTAATATTATACTTTCGAAATGATTTTTCTACACTATGCACTAATAATAATATCCAATGATTTGATTTTGCGTAGTAAGCATCTTTGACTATCATAAGAAGAAATCTCCTCCAATTCTGCGTTTGCATTGTGTGTGTGGTGGGAGGTCTTATGGTAGTTTCATTTTCTAAAAAGCATTGCGGATTTCAATGTTTAATATTCTTTTGTGTTTGTTTTAAAGATAAACTGTTTTTGTTGCTCACACCAGTCCCATGACTGACTCGGAGTTTATTGTTCCCTTCCTAAACTCTGGGTGCTCATAATTTTCCACACGAGCAGTCTAGAGTTGGGTTTCTTTTTAGATATTCAGATTGAGTAGATTATCTGAAGCTAGTCAGTCTATGGACGACTGACCTTGCTTTTCGCTAGCTATGGATTGGAGCATTCTATTGGAGATATTCTATCCGCTGCTGTTGTTATCGTTTTCTTTTCCGCTGCTATTTGTTGTATCATCTCTGATGTATATTGACATTCATTGTATCACTCTGTTGTATCAGATATTATATATCAATGTATTATTCTTTTCTTCCGCTGTGTTATTTACTTAATTGTGTTATAGCTCCGGCGAATCGGATTTGAACGGTCGAATCTGCGGCATTCTAGTACAATGTGAAGTACGGATGTTGATTTTCGAACGGGCAAAACCCGAGTCGTCACAAGAACCGTAACAAGAATGAGAACCTTCAAAGGCACCATACCACACCACAGCAACAACCACCCTTAAAAAATGGTTTTGGTCTGTTTATTTGTTATAACTATAATGAAATAGGTCATATGGCATGAAAGTGTCGAAACAAGCCTCGTCTTGCTCCTTAGACGAACCTGACCAAAGAGCAGCAGCTAACCTCTATGATTACAAAGATCAACCTTATAGGGGATCAGAAGGAAGGTGGGTAGATACTGGCGCTACATGCCATGTCTACTATGACTGTGCTATGTTTAAAACATACTTGGATGCTGAGGACAAGAAAGTGATGTTGGGAGACTCTCATGCCACTATTGTTGCTAGGATTGCAAGTGTTGAGCTAAAGTTTATCTTTGGTAAAACTATCATACCGAAGGGCGTGATGCACACTCCAGGGATGAGAAAGAACTTAGTTTCATGTTATCTTATTAAAGCTAGCTTTATTCAAACTATAGCGTTGACTTTTACACCATCACCATGAATGGTATGTTTATGGGTAGGGGTTATGCTACTATGGGCATGTTTAAGTTGAATGTTGAAAGTAATAAAGTATATCCTTATGCTTATATGTTGTGTTCTTTTGATATATGGAATGCTAGACTTTGTCACATTAACAAATGTATAATAAAGAATATGAGTAGCTTAAGATTAATTCCTAATATGTCTTTAAAAGATTTTGAAAATGTGATTTTTGTAGTCAAGCCAGAATTACAGAAACTTCGCATAGACCTTTAATTGGAGGATCTGAAACTTTAGCGTTGATTCATTCTGGCGTATGTGAACTAAATGGAACTTTGACTAGCGATGGACATTACTATTTTATTACATTTATTGATGACTGCTCTGATTTTACTGATGTGTATCTAATGAAAAATAAAATCAATGCATTTGAAATGTTTAAATCTTTTATAACTGAAATTGAAAATCAGTTTAGTAAGAAAGTTAAAAGATTACATAGTAATAGAGACACTGAATATGAATCCAGTATGTCTATTGAATTTTATAATTCATATGGTATAATACATGAATGGACTGCGCCTTACTCACCTAAAATGAATGGTAAAGCGAAACAAAAAAAATAGGACTTTGACCGTGTTGTGTAACGGCGGTTGAACCAAGCTCCCCATCTCCAGCCTATGGCATACACATATGAGTTGGCACACACATTATCGTAATAAAAGGAATCCTCCAATGTTACATGCAAACCAACCCATATTTACAAACTACTTCTCCAAGTCATTTAGCAATGTAGGACTATTCCATTTCTATACTATCATTCCTTTTTGTACCATGCGAGACAACCCTAATAATCTCCCCCTTGAGTCACATCCCCTTAGAGTACTTTTAAGAGCATTGTTTGCCTGCATGGCCCAATTCGTAACCTTCGGCTCTGATGCCACTTGTTATATAACGACGGTCAGACTAAGCTCCCCATCTCCAGCACGTGACGTATTGTAACGACCTGTAATTTAATCACTTTAAATATGTATATTTGATATTTTTAAATAGTTAAATAATAGATTTTATAACTCAAAGAGACCTCTTTTAAGTAATAATTAATGGTGGTAAAGTTTTTAAAATTTGGTTTAACAAAATAGTTAGTTTGGAGAAAAATAAAAAATGTGTCCGAAAATCGTTTTTCGGATTTTTGACTTTTCATAATTTAAAAGTTTTTGTTGGCGTCAAAAATGGCCACCAACACCAAGTTATGTGAAAACACCAATATCCAGTCACAGATCTCAGTTAATATGATGTAGAGAATATAAATTGAAAAATAGTAAAATTAAAATAAAACGCAAGTAAAGAGAGACACAGAGTTATAGTGGTTCGGTTAACTCCAGCGTACGTCCACTCCAAAGGTTTTCCTTTTATTCGTTTATGCTACTGTTACAGTTACAAATCCATGAAATCCCAGAATAAAAATAGAAGAGTATAGCCTAGGTAGAAGAAGAATGAAGCAGAAAGAAGATCTTTTTTATGATGTCATGCATGCTATATTTATAGGAGAATACGTGAAAATATCACACTCAAAACCCGGATCTGGAACCCTGAAGTCAAGACAAGCCTACCCAGAAAGTTTAGGGCAAACAGGAGCCTATAATAGGGATCGGGGCTGATCCCTATTTTAGGGGATTTATGGGGTGCGATCCCAATGATGGGTCCCCCTGTTGTAATGTACTTCCCCTTCAAATTTCATGTTGATTGTATTTGTAGATTTTGAGTTATTGATCGATCTTTGTTGCAATATGTTGCGAAAGCTGATTATATTCGATCCCTAGGGAGGGAAGAGGGCTGATCCCTTCAACTTGCTCTATTTGATGTGCGATCCCTAGGGTAGACTCCCTAGGGTCCCTTCTTTTTGTTCCTAAAGTTTCACTTCAATCCTCCTTGTGGTTGTTGAATTATGAAGGGATCATCATTGAGTTGTGTTGTGTGCATCCTGTTTAACCCGATTCCTTTATTCTGATCCCTCTATTCTAGTCCCTTTTCATAGAGTGAATAATCCGATCTGATCCCTCTTCTTGGGGGAGTGCTAGTTCCATACTTAGTCACTTTCTGAGTGTTGTCTTTTCGAATCCATTCAACTATAGTCCATAGTTCAAATATAATCGATCTCCAATCTCGGTAACCATCTCTCCAGGCTTTCTACCTTAATGATCATGAAGTCAGATGGGTTAAATCCGGCTATGTACTGACTTGCCAAAAGGCGGGTTAACACTTTGCCCCCAAAAACATGCCTTGCGATGGAAGGTGTGTTTTGAATTTCCATAAATCAAAATCTGAAGTCCATAATCCATCGATAACCATATTATCCAATCCAAATCTAGTCCGTTGCCAATCCAAATTCATGATCTCTCTGGATCGTTAGTGAAATCCATGACCATTCTAAGTCAATATCCAATTCCGAATCCACAATCTCTACGGATTGTTTTATCCAAATCTATATCCATTCGAAGCCAAATCCATTGTCGTTCGAGGCTGATGTCCAAATCTATGACCTCTTCGTCTCGTTGGCCAAATCTAGGACCACTCCATGCCCATATCCAAGTCCACGACCGCTATGGGTCAATATCCAAAATCATAGCCGTTCGAAGCTGATATCCAAATCTGTGACCTCTCCGGGTCCTTACTGAGCACAATCCATACTCGATGACTGAGTAAGCCGATCCTGTCACTCTCTAGCAAAGCGGTGTTACTTTCTATACTCCAGTTGAGTGTCCCTGAACATTAAGTGATGTCTTGGCCTAAGTCCTAGGCTGATCGTGGTCTCTCCGGACTCTTGCCGAGCATAATCCATACTCGGCGACTTGAGTAGGCCGATCCTGTCATTCTCCGGCGAAGCGACCTACTCCTTGCCAGGGATAGTCCATACCTAACGTCTTGTTGGGTTTTATTCTCTGGCCTTGACTCTCCGATCGAGGACTTAATCCATGTGCGAATCCATTATGTCTCTCTTCGGTGAAGGGACTCGCACCCTGCGATTACCACCTCGCCACTCCGGTCGGAACAATAACCGTAACTTGCTTTATTTATTGCAGTAATGTGGATCATAGATAACTTAATGAATAAGAGTTTGTACATCCATAAATCCAAAAAACTAAAAAAGCCTAAGGGTGCCTCTCCGGGCATGACGGTTCATCATCATCTCAGAGCATGCCTAGGGATCGTCCTCGACCCCGTACATGTGTAAGTGACTTAGCCGCCTTATTATAGAGTTATTATTATTATAGCCAGAGTCTAAGTCCTAAATTCGGCCCTTACCATCACGATCAGTTGATGACGATCCATGACCCCGATCCAGGGCCATTCCTGTTTCCATTCGATGTGGATGGTGGTTGCTCATGTTCCACCACCGTTGTTCAATTCCTCACGTACTGCGACAGTCTAGTGCGCCTGATGTGCTCCTCAATCATATCCTTTAAATGTCTGTATTCATCCATGGTGTCCCATTCAATTCATGGAACAGGAAGTACTTCGCAGACTTGCACTCCCGCTCCGTGGGATCCCTCCTTGTCGGTTTTTGATAGGGGAGTTACCCTCCAGTGTCTAGATAAATCCGTTTTAGGCTTTCAGTCAAATCCAAGTAGGAGGAGAACATCAGCTCCCGCTCTTTCCATCACCTTTTCATCCATCCATATCCATCATCCATTTTCCGCTTATCATTATCATTCTTGTTTACATCTCCTAATGATCCTCTACTTTGCATGACGTTCACCTCCGGTTTGTCGGCTCGTGCGTCTTCTTGCCGCAAGAACCTTTCTGCTTCAGGATAAAACTCCCTAAAATCCATAGGTGGATCCCGCACTAATGAATCCTTAAAATCCATGCCATCAGCAATTCTCGATACAACTGCCATCAAAACCATGGATGGATATGGCCGACCCATTGATGCCGCTGTAACATTAAATCGAGTTAGAAAACTGCTTAGAGACTCTCCGGTCCTCTATTTCAGGGTTACTAGACTCATCACATTTTTAGGTCTCGATATGTGAACTCTGAACTGCCTCATAAATATTTCGACCAATATTATCCATGTGCTAATAGAACCACTCTCTAATTGCTTGAACCACAGTACAACTATATTTGTTAAATACATGGGAAAGCATTGTACCATGACTTCCTCTGGTGCCCCAGTACTTCCATGTGCCATATATACCTCATAGCTCGCTTGAACATCTCCGCAAACCTATCACTGTCATACAAAGATAGTCTTTTATCATCATTTCCAAACTGCCCCTAGTCCATGAGGGAATTCTGGAACGTATTCCTCCACATGTGCTTCCAAATTCCAATTTGCACCAAACTCCATAGGATCGACCGCAGGTCCTCCAGCATTGCGACTGACCAGACCCGGGGACATGCCCCCAAGTCTTGGGGATCGGGGCCAATCCCTCTAAGATGGCCGGGGACTGCCCTCAACTACATTGTTCCATTCCTTTGTCCAATAGCTCCGGCTTCATGTTCTCGGTTCTGATTTCCAACGACTTCTACTACTTCAACTCCTCGATCTAAGTTGCCATTAGCTTATGCTACTCTATTCCCTTGGTTTTGCGCTCTAGCTTGTCTAATCTACTGGAGTAAATTCTGCATCATCTCCTCTTGTCTTTTCAGCATCCTTTCCTGCATTGCATCCATCATCGTTTCCATTTCATCCCTAGTGGTGTAGATAGATGCTTGATTAGCTCTAGCTCCCGAGGAAGCCTCCTGACTCCCTCCATGATGGCTCCTTTCCTTTAGCGCTCTCCTTGTTAATTGTCTAACCATTGCTCCAAATCTAAGCTATCTAGTTGATTCCAAATCTGAAATCCAAATCCATGGAGGCTAGCTTTCTCAATGAAAGCACCAAAATGTTGGCGTCAAAAATGGCAACAACACCAAGTTATGTGAAAGCACCAATATCTAGTTACAGATCTCATATAATATAATCTAGAGAATATAAATTGAAGAATAATAAATTTAAAATAGAAAGCAAGTAAAGAGAGACATAGATTTATAGTGGTTCGGTTAACTACAGCCTGCGTCCACTCCAAAGATTTTCCTTTTATTCGTTTATGTTGTTGTTATAGTTACAAATATGTCAAATCCCAGAATAAATATGGCAGAGCACAGCCTAGATAGAAGATAGAATGAATCAGAAAGAAGATCCTTTTTCTGTTGCCATGCCTGCTGTATTTATATGAGAAGACGTGAAAATATCTCGCTCAAAATCCAGGTCTGGAACCCTAAAGCCAAGACGAGCCTACCCAGAAAGTTTGGGGCCCATCGAAGCCTATATAGGGATCAGGGCCGATCTTTATTTTAGGGGATTTATATGGTGTGATCCTTATGATAGGTTCCCCATGTTGTAATGTACTTTCCCTCCAAATTTCATGTTGATTGAATTTCTAGATTTTGAGTTATTGATCAATCTTTGTTGCAATATGTTGCAAAAGCCGATTATAGCCGATCCCTATGGAGGGAAGAGGGCTGATGCCTCCAACTTGCTCTATCTGATGTCCGATCCCTAGGGTAGACTCCCTAGGCTCCCTTCTTTTTATTTCCAAAGTTTCTATTTAATCCGCTTTGTGATTGTTGAGTTATGGTGTGATCATCATTGAGTTGTGTTGTGTGCATCCTGTTTAATCCGATCCCTTTATTCTGATCCCTCTATTATGATCCCTCTATTCCGATCCCTTTTTGTAGTGTGAATAATCCAATTCGATCCCTCTCCTAGGGGGAGTGCTAGTTTCATATTTATCCATTTGTTTGAGTGTTATCCATCCGAATCCATTAGACTATAGTCCATAGTTTCAAATATAATCGATCTCCAATCCTGGTAATCATCTCTCCTGGCTTTCTGCTTTGGTAATCATGAAGTCCGTTGGGTTAAATCCGCATGCATACTGTCTTGCCAAATGGTGGGTTAATAGTTGTTGGAACATGTTGTGCACACTAGTGTATATATGTATACATATATAAGAATAAGATATACTTTTGGCTAATGAAGTAACTAGATTAAAACATGTTTAAATATATACTTAAGTTAATAAAAAGAAAGTGGACTTTTCTTTTATAATTTAAAACGGAAGGTGGCACAAAAACTAATGCATAAGCAAATTACAAAAAAGGAGAAATGATGGAAGAGTGATAAGGGAGGGGTGTGTGTGTTTCAAGGAAGAGGAAGGTGAGTTGTCAACATTGTGCTGGAGGGTATTTAGTTTTGTTTAGAAAGGGGTGATTTACATTTTAATTCATTTCTTTTCATTTGCATCCTTTTATTTTATTTTCTTTCCACTCTCTTCTCTTCTTCCATGAAGTTTTAAAAGAAATAGTACAAAATTTACTCCTTTTTCTTTTTTTTAAACACTTAAACTAGTTCTTAAAACCACTTCTATTCCTCCATACATCACTTATTCACCCAAAAAACCTAAAATCCCGTTTTCTAGCTAAGGATGAGCGCCCCCTAGCACCATAACCGAACCCATTTGACTCCCTTAGGTCTTGAAAAGCAAGTTTGGTAGAAGAAAGCTAGGTCCGTATTTTTTTCCCTAGGTTTCAGTAGTTTTGGTTGCAATTTCATGTTTGTTTAGGTGAGTAAATCTCACTTAAAAGCAAGTTTGCAAATGAATTATTTTGTTGAAATAATTTATGATGTGCATAATTATACATGATTACGGTTGTTTGGCTTGGTTCTCGCTTGAAAGCGGATGACACATAGGATGTTTGTAGGGGCTTGAAATGAAGTTGGAATGATCATAGCAAATAGGTTGCTATGACACACTTTGAAGTGCATATGAAAGGTTTTATAGTGGACTTTGTGAAAAAGGACTCAAAAGACATCCTCACTTTTGTGGTTTTTATATATGTGCTTATGTATAGAAATGTTGAATGTTGCTTAGTATAGTTAACATACTTAAGTTGGTTTTTATTCGATGTTGAGATCCCTTGTTTTCTTTAAACTAGTTTACTACCTTGTTTTCTAAGAATGTTTTTAAAGGATTTTCGAACTTAACTTTTGTTTTCAAACCTTTTTGCAAAGTTATTAAAATGGTTTAAATATAGAATGAAAGGGTTTAGAAGCTATTTTTATTTACAAAACAAGTTTTAAAAGTTACGATCCATATAGCGATAGTTGTTATGGATGCACTTTGTAAATCGATGATTTTTGTGTAAAACAAAAAGAGTTACCTATTTTAGATATTTTCAAAAGTCTTTTAAAATGTGTTTATAAATATTAAAAGGAAGTTTGAAATATTAAATATATTTTTAAGAATTTATTTAATTATTTAAACAAGAGGTTTAAATTTAACTACTTTGTTTCAAAGGTCGAGTTTTGTTTAAAAGCAATTATCTTTTAAAAGGATGTTTTTAACACAAGGGATTTTTTACCTGTGCCATTAAGTAACATCAAACAAATATGATAAGTTGTGCTAAAACATTGACACGTTTATAGAAAGTAAGTCATCTTGTATTTAGCACTAAAAGCCGATGAGTAGACTTTCCTCTATTTGTGAGATGTAGAATTGGAGTTTCTATGCGAGGGATAGAGAAGTCAAAGTATCAGAAACATGATAAGTATAAAAGAATTAATTTCGATAAATGGGTCATGATTAATTAAGTATATGGAAGGTACTTCATCGTATACTTGAAACGAAATTCCGAGGTATAGAAACTCGTCTCTATTTCGAGAAGTAAGAATGTATATCGAGGCAAGAATAGTTTTCTAACTTGTCCGACTTCATTGTTAATTGACGGATAGTACCGTTTGAAATCGAAAAGTGGCGATAAGTATAGGATGTCCTACTCTCTATATGCAAACTATACTTACACCCAAATAGGGTTTGTCCACTATCGATAACTTGACCAAATATAACTCTGGAAATATCTGGAAGAAACATGAAAATTATATGTTACATTTATTTTCGATGATGTTATAATGTACGTATAAAGTTTTTGTGTTCTTCTAGGACAAATGATAAGAAAATATGTCTACTCAAACGATTAGGAGGTGATCTCTGCTCTAATGCATTTTCTGTTTATTTTCAAAAGAACTGGAGTTGAGTTTACCGAAAACTATCGATTATTGGTTCGAAGAGACCGGGATCGGATAAGCATGAGTTATCGGAAAACCACTTCGAACTGGCATAAGCGTTTGAATTGGAGACACCTTGAAGATAATTAATGATGGAGTTCTTCGAAGTGCAATGGCTACTTGCTATTAATCCTGAGGGTGACTCCGAAAAGGATGTTGTAGAAGTAGTGCCTACGGTTTGTTCATATCCTGAACAACTTGTATGGATGAATGTTGGCATTACATTGTTTCCCGGAGGACAGTGTTAGCATTTCAAGTGGGATTTGCTAAAAGGGTAAAATGTAGCCTCGAGTCTCACACCTAGTAATGACTAAAACATAAGTTATGTTGTAGGGCAAAGTGGGTCGCTCCCATTAGGGTATGATCATTGCCTAATCTAGTTTAGTATTTATGGATTTGTCCATGCTTCGGGCCCGGTATGGTTGTTGATCGCAACCAAGGGGTGGTCATATTCGGTACTACCCAGGAAGGGATAGGCCAATCCTGATTCCCAAAGGTACAAGGTTTGCAGCCTTGGTGCATTTTTTCTAGAGGTGTACTTACTGTACGGAAGCTAGTCCCTTACCTTGTCATTGTATGGAATCCATTTTCCGCTATGAACTTTACAGACATAGTTGTATACTTAATATGTTGGAATGTAATTTATTTAACCATTTTAGCTATGACTAAATATTTATTTTTAAGCCTAGACATTATTATAATATCACAGAATTTCTTATAGAAACGTTTTGGTTATCGTAAGGTAAAAACCCGTCCATGTTTATGTGCAGCGTGGTCTTATGAGATACCTTTATTTTTGAAGGGTTTTCTAAGTATAACAATTCATATGTTTTGAGTTTACTCCCACCAAACCCATGTTTGACCTGGAGTTTTATTCTTTCTTTCCCTTAAACTCTTGGTTACTCTCATTTTTGAGTAGACAAGTAGCCCAGGTTCTTAAGGATGCATTTTGGAGGAGTATGGAGCAGGAGGCTTGACCATTATCTAGTTATCTATTTTGTTTCTACTGCGTCTATATTGTATGTATCATCAATGTGAGGGCAGACAGTTATATTTGTCCCTGGCTAAATTTTGTACTTGTTGTAACTCTAACGTTTCATTTTGAAAGTGATTGTATATACTATCTTATATTCTATTATATGCGATTCCTTTGAGTAGCAAGGTTATGTGTTTCTTCCTTCTTGTCTTCTCTTTTCTTTTACCCCAATGGTCTATCTTTTGAACATCTGGATGATCGGCATAGGAATACCGTGGATGTATTAAGTGTCGTCTTTAGAAGTAAGTAAGACGGATCGTTACACGTGGTATCAGAGCTTAGATTAAGCGAACAACTAGGGCTTGGTTGGGGTCAACTCATTAGAGAAAGGGCTAGTAATACCCTAGAATGATTATTCTATGAGAGCATGTATTTGTAATTTTTATCCGTATATAAATATATATTAGAATCGTTTGATCGGCTTTGATATGTTTGATTTGGTACCTTTTTCCTTAATATAATCTCGTCTGAGTATTCTAAAAGTTACCTTACTATATTCAAATAGTAAGAATGAGTAATAGAGGAGAATGAGGGAGAGGAGCTGGTAGTACCACAACCACCAATGGTCGAGCTCTGGATGTTGGAAGAGTTGGAGCAGTCGAAGAGGCAGCACCTATGTAGCACCGTATAATCTTTGGAGCCTTATGCAAAGACTGGGAGGAAAGTCGTTTAACAGCACGGAATCCATTATCGAAGTCCAAGCTTGGTCTCTTTCTTATGAAAAGATTTTCAAGGGGCTAGTATTTCAAATGAGCAGAGGCGTTTCTTGGCATCTTGGCAGTTTCAAGATGGAGCATCAGCATGGTGGAATTCAGTCACGGCAAACATCCTGGAGGATGATTTTTCTTAGGCAAGGTTTAAGAAGGTGTTTGAAGACCAGTATATGCCTGTTGCAGGAAAAACCCATACGTATAGAAGTTTGCTAGATCTCAAGCAAGGAGATTTGTCAGTAGCTAAATATGAAACCAAATTCAATGAGTTATCACGATTTGATCTGAGACTGATTGATACCCCTCTTAAGAAGAATGAGATGTTTGTAGTTGGGATGAAGGAAGGATTTCATGAGAAGATGACTACCCATTTGAAGGGATCTTTTATGGACTTAGTGGATATGGCTTTGCGCTATGAAGTTCTTGAGAAGAAGAAGCTGGCAGTAGCACCTAGCAGCAATAACAACAACCTGAACAATAGAAAGTTTAATCAATAAGGAAAGCCAGGTGGTGGAGCACATGGAAATATTTACAAGAATTACACTTGTAACAATTACAATCAGAAGGGTCACATTGCGAGACTCTGTAGGAATTCCAAGGTTCAGAAGGCAGTGCATATTTCCTCGATGGTTCAGAAGACACTCTGATTTAACTATCACCAACTTGGGCACATGATAAAGGATTATCCACTAATAAAGAAATGAGAGCAAGTCAAAGTCTATGCTATCAAAGAGGAACCATCAACCTCAGCAGATGTAAAAGAGAAAGGAGTTCTTGAAGGTACTTTATATGTTAATGGTATTTTAGTTCGAGTATTGTTTGATATTAGAGCTTCCTATAATTTTATTTCTAAAGAATTGGTATATAGATTGCAACTTTCCCCAAGAATTGTAGAAACCCCTATTTGTGTGTCAAACCCCGTAGGTGGTAGAACTAATCTATGTATGATTTGTGAAAATGTACGAATTACTTACCTTACCCACCCTCTTTCATGCAATATGTTTGTACTAGATTTTAGAAGGTTTGATGTTTTACTCTTTAGACTGCATCAAGTGGATTGCAGTATTAAAAACCAAGTCCGGAAGGATGTTGGAAAGGATACCGTGTGGTAAGCCTGGCAAATTAATTAGTTCTTTCTTGTATGCACTTGATTCGTCCTAGGAGGAGTTGGGATCGATATTGATTGTTAAGGATCTCTCTGATGTTTTTGAAGATGATAACAATCTACCTCCACATTGGAATTGAGTTTCAGATTTATTTACTTCCCGGTTGGAAAACTGTTGTTCATCCTATCTGTAAGATGGCTTCGAGGAAGAAGGAGGAGTTAAGGAATCACACAGATGATTTGTTAAGTAAGGGACTGATTAGGTCGAGTCACTCAAGTTGGGGAGCAGCTGTAGCTTTTGTTGCAAAGTCAGATGGATCGTTAAGACTTTGTGTTGATTACCGTGAGCTAAACAAGCAGATAACACGGAATAAGTATCCTTTACCATGTATGGACGACTTATTCGACCAACTACATGGTGCTCAAATATTCTCTCAAATGGATCTTGCCACTAGATTTAACCAATTAAGGATAGTATACATTTAACAACATTCAGAGGGCTGGATTTTTTCTTTGAGTGGTTGGTTATTCCTTTTAGGCTAACCAATGCACCTGCTTATTTTGTACATCTTATGAATAGAGTTTTTAGAGATATGCTTAATAAATTTGTGTTGGTCTTTATAGATGATATTCTTATTTACTCCAAGACCGAGGAGGAAGATAAACACCATCTAGAAGTGTTGCTTGAAACGTTGAGGAAACACATTTTAAGAGCTAAATTTTCTAAGTGTCGTTTTGGCAATCGGATGTAAGGTTCCTTGGACATGTTGTGTTGGGGGATGGTGTTTCGGTTGATCAAGAAAAGCTAGCAGTTGTTCGAGATTGGAAGACACCGTAGGCTCCAATAGAGGTCAGAAGTTTCTTAGGCTTAGCAGGATATTATAGGAGATTTATTCAAGACTTCTCCAAGATCGCCTCGCACCTGACAAATTTAACCAAGAAGGATGTTAAGTTTATTCGGACTTTGAAGTGTGAAGAAGCATTCATGGAGTTAAAGAAGAGGTTAACCAGCACTCTAGTTTTAGCTATTCCAGATGGAGGTGAAGGATTGACTGTGTATAAGGATGCTTATGGCGTGGTTTTAAATGCGGTATTGATGCGGCATGGAAGAGTTATTACGTTAGCAGGCAGCTGAAGCCTAATGAGTGTAATTATGCAACACATGATTTTAAATTATCAACTGTTGTGTTTGCATTAAAGATGTGGAGGCATTACTTATTAGGTGAAAGTTCTAGCTCTTCACTGGATTTTAAGTCCTGAAGTATCTTTTCACGCAAAAGGATTTGAATATGAGGAAGTAACATTGGTTGGAATTTTTGTTGGTATATGACTTATAAATTTTATATACATTGGGAAAAGCTAATGTGGTAGTAGATGCTCTAAGTAGAAATGCAGTTTTGGCTCTTTTGGAAGTTACTCCGACTCTACTTGAAAGGATTGTAAGCAAACAAAAGGAAGAGAGTCATTTAATAGAGATCATCAAGGATGTAGGTAAGGGGCAGTGTTCGAGCTTTGAGATCGATCATCATGGTCTATTGTACATGAATGGAAGGATATGTGTTCCAAATGTCGATGGTATTAAGCAAGAAATATTAGCAGAATCCCATCAATCCAAGCTAAGTATCCATTTTGGTGTTTCGAAGATGCATCGGGATATGAAACGAGTATTTTGGTGGAAGGGAATGAAGAGAGATATTTCTATTCATGTTAGTAGATGTGCGAATTGCCAAAAAAATCAAAGGTGATCATCAAAGGACTACTAGATTATTATAACCACTTGAGATTTCGAATTTGAAATGGGAGCAAGTATCAATGGATTTTATAGATGGTTTGCTTAGATCAAGGAGTGTAATGAAGGTATTTGGGTTATTGTCGATCGATAACCAAGATCGCCCATTTTATTCCGGTAAAGCCGATTGGGACTGCGGCAAGCTTAGCAGATACTTATAAGAAGGAGGTTGTTCGATTGCATGGATTTCCAAGTAGCATTGTAAGCAATCATATTTAATTTTTACTACTTAATTTTGGAAATCATTGCAAGCAGCTTTGGGAATAAAGCGAAGTTTAGGTATAGCATATCATCCTCAAACTGATGGTCAAACAGAGAGGGTGAACCAAGTCTTGGAAGATCTTTTGAGGGCTTCTATCTTGGATTTTGGAGGTTCGTGGGAGGATCATCTTCACTTAGTGGAATTTTCATACAATTACAGTTATCAGATGAGTATTGGCATGACACCCTATGAAGCTCTTTATGGACGACCACGCAAATCATCATCATTGTTATCCCAACTTTTGGCAAAGCCGAGATACCCAAAGATTAACTGAAAATCAATGATTATTAGTCATGAACATCGGTTGTGCATCGCAGGTTCGCCACGGATATCGATGAATTTTGTCCGAGTCCGGATCGGGCTGCAATTGATAAGACATGTCAAGCAAGGCCAAAGGAAACGACGTTCCAAGTTTCGAGTCAATCCGAGTTCGTACGCTCAAGATATCACCAATGGAAAATGGAGGAGGCAGCCTTGTGTTCGAATCCATAGAAGACCCTATGTCCGAATCGATGACGTAGGAATTCTATTCGAATCCATCAAGGTCGACTCCATTATCTTCGAATCCATCCCTTTCGCCTGGCTTCGAATCCATCGAGCCACTTCGCCTCGCAACCTTCAGGTTGAACACCTTCGTATCCATCTGGGCTCGATGGTTCGAATCCAACACTCGAACCCATGAAGACCTCTCGCTTCATACCCGTCAGATACTTGCTTCGAATCGATGCAAGGTTGGCGTGTTCGAATCGATTAAGTGCCTTCCTTCGAATCCATCCGGCTACGTTTAACTCTGTATCGATCAAGACACGTTGGCCAACGATACGAAGTAGGCGCCATTCGAATCCAGGGATATTTAGTGTCTTCGAATCCATCGAGTCAAGGCAGCGAAGTCTCCGGGACGACTCGATCTAACTGGCGACAAAAGCGGATCGATGCAAGGTTTGCGCTCCACGTCACCATCTTCGCGTGCAGGAGGATCGATTCGAACGAATCGATTCGAGCATATCGATTCGAACGACTCCAGAATTCGAAAAACACCGACTTGAATCGATCATAGCTTGAGATCTACACATCCAAATGCTATGAAATTTTCACAGAAGCTTGAACACATGATGAAGAATGTTCACACCAAATTTTAGCTCGATTGGACAATTTCTTGATCGATTCGAACATAGCTTCGAATCGATCCCAAAGTGGGCCCGGATTTTCAGAGAGCGGGCATGTGGGCCCCCTGACGTACTGGAACTGGTCTCCCTTCAGTTTAGGCGAAATATCAGCCTCCTACACCTATAAATAGACCCCCAGGTCATTCAGAAAAGGGGGGGGACAATTTCAAGAGCTAAAGATCGCCCAGATTCTGCCAGATTTACTCCAGATCATCGTTGCTGCCTTAGATTCATACTTGATTCAGCAAATCAGTTGTAATACAACATACGAAATTGTAATCTTCAAGCATCGAGCAATAAAATCATAAAAACCTTGAAGTGGACGTAGGCCGGAGATAGCCGAACCACTATAAATTGTGTGTCACTGTTCATTATTTCTTAATTGCTGCTTGTTACTTGCTTAGATCTGTGATTTGTGTGTGAATACTGTTGATTCGTATTCATACGCTGGTGCTTTCACTATACTTGGGGTTTGTGACCATTTTTGGTGCAAACACTTTGGTGCTTTCACTGAGAAGAACTAGCACCCGCTACACCAGATTCAAAGTTTAGATTTGGAATTTTAAGGATTCAGATCTGACTCTACAATGACTCGACAAACTAGACAAAGAACTGAGAGGAGCCAACAGGCAGGAAGTCAAGAGGCATCCTTTGGCGCTGGAGAAGGACAAGCTTCGATCTACATTACTAGAGATGAGATGGAAGCGATGAATAACTTAATGCAGGAAAGAATGATGAAAAGCCAACAAGAGATGCTGCAGAATTTCTTCGAACAGATGAGAGCTGCAGGAACACAGAACCTTGGACCAGCTACAGCGGCTGTGGATGTGGAACAAGGAGCCAGGGCTATGGAACCCAACGGAGGGCAGAATACAGAACCAGAAGGCAATCAACAAGGGCTTGGGGGCAGGCCCGAAAGATCCGACGCGGAAGGAACTTTGGAGGGAGCTCAGCCGGCTAGGGCCAACACAAATGCTAACGAGCCACCCGAAGAGTACGTACTAGAATTCCCTACAAGACTCGGAGGGCAAGACCGAGACATAACAAGGGGGCAGCCCCCAGATGGAGATGAAAGAATGATTGGCCTGGTGAGACGACTCATGAGAGGAGGGTTTTCAGGAGGAGGATTGGAAGAAGTTAGTCGGAGTCCGTTCGCTCCGAATATCAGGAATGCAAGGAACCCTCCGAAGTTCAAACTACCAACACTGAATCCTTATGACGGAAAGTCAGACCCGACCATGCATATTACCAGATATATCAGACACATGGAAGTGCTGGGAGCATCCGAGGAAGTGATGGCACGATGTTTCCCCTTATTCTTATCAGATTTGGCTGCGCTTTGGTTTCGGCAGCTAGAAACCGGATCAATCAGGACATGGGGCGAGCTTGTGGATTGCTTCATGAAGCAGTTTAGGGTTCACGTGACGCGACCTAAGAGCGTGATGACTTTGGCATCAATAAAACAAAGGACCGGAGAGTCCATAAAAGATTTTTTGTTACGATTTAATGCGACGGTGACTTCTGTAGATCGCCCGGACCCATCAATGATTTTAATGGCGGCAGTGGCAGGAGTTGGAGAAGGCACCGAATTCAAAGACTCTTTGACTAAAGATCCACCGCAAGATCTTGGAGAGTTTTTCCATGAAGCTGAAAAATTCATTCGATTAGAGGAATCACGAGCCGAGAGGCAGGAAATAAATGTTGCACAAGGCGAAGGAACCGCCAGGGAACAGTCCAGGGCAGACAAAGGAAAGAGAAAGCAGGATGACGCACATGATGGTCCTGATAAACGGAAGAAATTCCGAGAACCCAGATTCAGACAATACACAGACTTGGTGGCAGGACTGGAACGAATTTACACCGAAACTCGGGGGCAACTCCCCTATCGAAAGCCACCCAGGAGAGATCCCACGGAGCGGGAACGTAAGACTGGAAAGTACTGCCTATTCCATGAGCTGGATGGGCACACTACCGATGAATGCCGCCACCTGAAGGATGAGGTGGAAGAACATGCAAGGAGTGGTAGATTGCCGCAGTATGTCAGAGAACGTACGACGGCGGTTAGACCCGAACAACTACCGCATCAACCAAACAGGAATGATCCTGGATCGGGATCACGACTCGTCATCAACTGATTGTGATGGCAAGGGCCAGGTTCAAGATTTGGACTCTGGTCGATTAGTTTTCTTAGATTTGATTTCCAAAATAAAACGGCTATCCCACTTACTCATGTACGGGAACCGGAGAGATCCCTAGGCATGCTCTGAGATGGAAATAGACCGCTCCGCCCGGAGAGGCATTATCTTGTTTTTCCTGGTGTTTGAGATTGAACATCTAGGATTTGAATTTAATAAAGAAACACTTATTAAAATAAACCTTTGACCAGAGAGTTAAAGGATAAACATTAAATATCAATATAAACATGATCGCTTTATGATCCTACCCGGAGAGGCAGGGTCTGGAGTGCAAGAAGTGAGTTGCTTCGCCGGAGAGCGACAGGATCAACTCACTTAAGCATCGTTTCCTATTCACCGGAGAGTGATTGGATCAGGATTCGATAAGAGCCCGGAGAGGCTATGATCGGCCGACGATTCAGGTCATGACATCGCTTAATGTTCAGATACACTGAACCGGAGTGCAGGAAGTGAGTCGCTTCGCCGGAGAGCGACAGGATTGACTCACTTAACGTTGTTTCCCCTTCACCGGAGAGTGACAGGATGGTATCCAACATGAGCTCGGAGAGGCTATAATCGGTCGAGAACGACCAAGACATCGCTATACGCCCTAGCTGGGGCCAGAGTGCAAGGGATAGAAAGCAACGCCGGAGTGCAATAGGATCTTTCTATTCAATCGCTAAATCTAGAATTATCTTGGCAAGGGTCCGGAGTGACCATCAATAGTACGGAGAGACCGTAGAATTCCATTCTTAACTTCCACTGGAAAAAATTGATAACAATTCGGCTTCGAATAGCCATGGACTTGATTGAAAATGCTATAAGCTATGAGTAAAACATGAACTCACCACATCCAATTTAAGACTGATCAAAACACGCCTTTTACCAAAAAGGCATGTTTTGGGGGGCAAAATGTTATCCCAACTTTTGGCAAAGCCGAGATACCCAAAGATTAACTGAAAATCAATGATTATTAGTCATGAACATCGGTTGTGCATCGCAGGTTCGCCACGGATATCGATGAATTTTGTCCGAGTCCGGATCGGGCTGCAATTGATAAGACATGTCAAGCAAGGCCAAAGGAAACGACGTTCCAAGTTTCGAGTCAATCCGAGTTCGTACGCTCAAGATATCACCAATGGAAAATGGAGGAGGCAGCCTTGTGTTCGAATCCATAGAAGACCCTATGTCCGAATCGATGACGTAGGAATTCTATTCGAATCCATCAAGGTCGACTCCATTATCTTCGAATCCATCCCTTTCGCCTGGGTTCGAATCCATCGAGCCACTTCGCCTCGCAACCTTCAGGTTGAACACCTTCGTATCCATCTGGGCTCGATGGTTCGAATCCAACACTCGAACCCATGAAGACCTCTCGCTTCATACCCGTCAGATACTTGCTTCGAATCGATGCAAGGTTGGCGTGTTCGAATCGATTAAGTGCCTTCCTTCGAATCCATCCGGCTACGTTTAACTCTGTATCGATCAAGACACGTTGGCCAACGATACGAAGTAGGCGCCATTCGAATCCAGGGATATTTAGTGTCTTCGAATCCATCGAGTCAAGGCAGCGAAGTCTCCGGGACGACTCGATCTAACTGGCGACAAAAGCGGATCGATGCAAGGTTTGCGCTCCACGTCACCATCTTCGCGTGCAGGAGGATCGATTCGAACGAATCGATTCGAGCATATCGATTCGAACGACTCCAGAATTCGAAAAACACCGACTTGAATCGATCATAGCTTGAGATCTACACATCCAAATGCTATGAAATTTTCACAGAAGCTTGAACACATGATGAAGAATGTTCACACCAAATTTTAGCTCGATTGGACAATTTCTTGATCGATTCGAACATAGCTTCGAATCGATCCCAAAGTGGGCCCGGATTTTCAGAGAGCGGGCATGTGGGCCCCCTGACGTACTGGAACTGGTCTCCCTTCAGTTTAGGCGAAATATCAGCCTCCTACACCTATAAATAGACCCCCAGGTCATTCAGAAAAGGGGGGGGGACAATTTCAAGAGCTAAAGATCGCCCAGATTCTGCCAGATTTACTCCAGATCATCGTTGCTGCCTTAGATTCATACTTGATTCAGCAAATCAGTTGTAATACAACATACGAAATTGTAATCTTCAAGCATCGAGCAATAAAATCATAAAAACCTTGAAGTGGACGTAGGCCGGAGATAGCCGAACCACTATAAATTGTGTGTCACTGTTCATTATTTCTTAATTGCTACTTGTTACTTGCTTAGATCTGTGATTTGTGTGTGAATACTGTTGATTCGTATTCATACGCTGGTGCTTTCACTATACTTGGGGTTTGTGACCATTTTTGGTGCAAACAATCATGTTGGGTGGAAATCAGAGATCTATTGGTACTTGGGTCTGATATGATTCGGGAAGCCACAGAGAAAGTAGTTGTGATTAAAAGAAAGATGAAGAAAGCTCAGGATAAACAGAAAAGCCATGTCGATCGAAGGCATAAGGATTTAAAATTCTCAGTCATAGACTTTGTGTTTGTGAAGATTTCTTCAATAAGAGGAGTTGTACGGTTTAGGAAAGCAGGAAAGTTGGCACCTAGATATGTTGGACCTTTACAAATTCTAGAGAGGACTGGACCGCTTGCCTATCGAATTGAGTCGCCTGAAAGATAGCCAGGGGTACATAATGTTGTTCATGTATCACATTTGAGGAAATATGTGCATAATCCATTACTTATTATTGAGCAAACTGTTCAAGAAGACTTGGAAGTGGAACTGAATTTTGCTGTAATAAGGCATCTAGTTCGCATTATTGATCTACATGTGAAACAATTGTGGAATAAGGTCATAAGATTGGTTAAAGTTCAATGGAGCGAAGATGATAGAGACTGCACTTTTGAGATTGAGGATAGCATGAGAGAGGCTTATCCTGAGTTGTTGATAAATTAGATAATTTACTCACCACTTGTGGTGTATCGCTTAATATGTATCTCTTTTGAATGAGGTTCATCATATATGATATATTTTCTTTTTGAGTTATCTTTTTGTGTGTTAATTTCGGGACGAAATTATTTTAAGAGAGGAGAATGTAACGACTAGTAATTTAATCGCTTTCATATGGATATTTGATATATTTTTAAATAATTAAATAATGGATTTAATAACTCAAAGAGACCTCTTATTTTACAATGTGGTGGAGGGTATATACTTTTGTTTAGAAAGGGTAATTTAGTAATTTACCATTTCCATTTTCTATAAAAAGAACTTCACTTCCTCACTTTACATTTTACTTCATTTCTTTTCATTTTGACACTCTTATTTCCTTTTCTTTCCACTCTCTTCTCTTCTTCCATGGAGTTTTAAAAGAAATAGTTCAAAATTTACTCTTTTTTCTCTTTAAACACTTAAACTAGTTCTTAAAACCACTTCTATTCCTCTCTACATCACTTACTCACCAAAATAAAACCCAAAATCCTGTTTTCTAGCCAAGGCTGAACCCCTCTAGCACCATGGTTGAACTTTGACTCCACTGCGTCTTGAAAAGCAAGTTTGGTAGGAGAAAGCTAGGTTCATGTGTTGTTTGCTAGGTAGCGGTAATTTTAGTTGCAAATTAGTGTTTGTTTAGGTGAGCAAAGTTCACTTAAAAGAAAGTTTGCAAATGAATTATTTTATTGAAATAATTTATGATATGTATAATTGTATATGATTATAATTGTTTGGTTTAGTTTCTACTTGAAAGCGGTTGGCACATAGGATGTTTGTATGGCACTTGAAATGAACTTGAAGTGTTCGTAGCGAATAGGCCACTACAACACACTTCAAAGTGCGTATGAAGGTTTTACATGGGACTTTGTGAAGAGGGACTCAAAAGAGTTCCTCGCTTTTGTGGTTTTTATATATGTGCTTATGTATATAAATGTTGACTGTTTCTTGGTATAGTTAACATACTTGAGTTGGTTTTTATCCGATATCGAGATCCCTTGTTTACTTTAAACTAGTTTATCACCTTGTTTTCTAAGAATGGTTTTAAAAGATTTTTCAAACTTAACTTTTATTTTCAAACCTTTTTGCGAAATTATTAAAGTGTTTTAAATATAGAAAGAAAGGGTCTAGAAGCTATTTTTATTTACAAAACAGGTTTTAAAAGTTACGATCCATATAGCGATAGTCGCTATGGATGTAGTTTGTAAATCGATAATTTTTGTGTAAATAAAAAGAGTTACCTATTTTAGTTATTTTGAAAAGTCATTTAATGTTTTATAAGTATTAAAAGGGAAGTTTGAAATATTATTTTCAAGAATTTATTTAATTATTTAAACAATAGGTTTAAATTTAACCGCTTTGTTTCAAAGGTCGGGTTTAAAAGCAACTATCTTTTAAAAGGATGTTTTAAATACGAGGGATTTTTTTTATCTACACCATCAAGTAACATTGAAAAAACATGATAAGTTATGCTAAAATGTTGACACGCTTGTGGAAAGTAATTCATCTTGTATTTAGCACTAAAAGCCGATGAGTAGACTTTTCTCTATCTGTGAGATCTAAAACCAGAGTTTCTAGGCGAGGGATAGAGAAGCTAAAATATCGAAAACGTGATAAGTATAAGAGGGTTAATTTCGATAAATGGATCATGATTAATTAAGTATATGGAAGGTACTTCAACGTATACTTGACACCAAATTCCAAGGTATAGAAACTCGTCTCTATCTCGAGAAGTAAGAATGCATATCGAGGCAAGAATAGTTTTCTAACTTGTCCGACTTCATTGTTAATCAACGAATAGTACTGTTTGAAACCGGAAAGTGGTTATAAGTATAAGATGTCCTATTTTCCATATGCAAACTATACTTACACCCAGATAGGGTTAGTCCATTCTCGATAACTTGACCAAATATAATTCCGAAAATATCTAGAAGAAACATGAGAATTATATGGTACAGTTATCTTCGGTAATGCTATACTGTATGTATAAATTCATTGTGTTCTTCTAGGAAAAATCATAAGGAATGCCATCCACTTAAATGGTTAGGAGGTGATCTCCACTCTTATGTATTGTCTGTTTATTTTCAATAAAACCATAGTTGAGTTTACCAAAAACTATCGATTTTTGATTCGGGTAAGCACGAGTTATCTGAAAACTTCTTCGAACCAGCATAAGCATTCAAATTGGAGACATCTTGAAGATGATCAAAGATGGAGTTCTTTGAAGTGGAAGGGCTACTTGCTACTAATCCTGAGGGTGATTCCAAAAAGGATGTAGTAGAAGTAGTGCCTGCGATTTGTTCATATCCTGAACAACATGTATGGATGAATGCTGGCATTGCATTATTGCTTAGAGGGCAGTGTTAAAGCATTTCAGATAGGATTTGCTAAAAGGGTAAAACGTAGCCTCAAACCTGGTAATGACTAAAATATGAGTTATGCTACAGGGCTAAGTGGATCGCTCCCATTAGGGTGTGATCATCGCCTGATCTAGATTAGCATTTATAGATTTATGTATGCTTCGGGTCCAGTACGGTTGTTGATCGCAACAAGGGGTGATCATATACTGTACTATCCAGGAAGGGGTAGGTCGGTCCTGATTCGTAGAGGTGCAAGGTTTGCAACCTTGGTACATTTTTCTCTGGAGGTGACTGTACGGAAGGTAGTCTGTTACCTTGTAATTGTATGGAATCCATTTTCCACTCCGAGCTTTACGGACTTAGTTGTATACTTGCTGGAATGTAATTAATGCAACCATTTTGGCTATGATTAAATATTTATTTTAAACCCCAAATATTATTATAATATCATAGAATTTCTTACAGAAAGGTTTTGGTTATCGTTAGGTAAAAATACATCTATGTTTATGTGCGGCATGGTCTTACGAGATACCTTTATTTTTGAAGGGTTTTATAAGTATAACAACTCATATGTTTTGAGTTTACTCACATCAGACCCATGTCCGACCCGGAATATTTTTTCTTTATTTCCCTTAAACTCTTAGGTACTCTAATTTTTGAGTAGACAAATAGTCCAAGTTCTTACGGATGCATTTTGAAGGAGCATGGAGCAGGATGCTTCACCATTATCTAGTTATCTATTTTATTTCCGCTGCAAGTGTATAGTATTTATCAACACTGCAAGGATAGGCATTTATAACTGAACCCGGCTGAAGTTAGTATCTATTGTAACTCTGATGTTACATATTGAAAGTGACTATATGTACTATCTTATGTTATATTATATGTGATTCCTTTACATAGTAAAATTACGTGTTTCTTCCTTCTTGTCTTTTCTTTTTTTACCCCAACGGCCTATCTTCTGAACGCCTAAATGATCGGCACATAAATATCGTAGATGTATTAAGTGTCATAATCAGGAGTAAGTAAGGCAGATCGTTACACATACGCATATGAGTTAGCACACATTTTATTGTAACAAAATTAACCCCTAATGTTACATGCATACCAACCCATATTTATTAACCACTTCTCCAATTTATTTGGTGATGTAGGACTATTCCAATTCCAAACCGTCGTTCCTCTCTGCAACATGCGAGACAACCTTTAAAAACCGAATTAGTTATAGCTATTTTACTTAATTCAGGCGCAACATCACATTGGTGGGGGGAAATCTTGTTAACTATATGTTATGTGTTGAACAAAATTCCTTAATCTAAGAGCAAAGTTTCTCCCTATGATATTTTGAAAAATCGTAAACCAAATGTGTCATATTTTAGAACTTAGGGTTATTTATCATATGTACATATACCTAGCCCTAAAGGAATTAAATTAGCAAGTAGAGTATACGAATGTGTAGTTATTGCCTATGCTATTAATAGCAAAGCATATAGGTTTTATGATCTGAATACACATACTACAACATAATATATTTTTTTATTAAGCAAACGGCCCAAGGCATATAAAAGGAAAAAAATAGAAATTGGTTGCCCTCCTTTTCGGGTACAAAACATATTATCCTCAAAATAAAACAAATCCTCAACAGCAACTCATATTACAAACACTAGCCACATTTTCCTCTTATACTTCTCAGCTAAAAACCCTAGTTAATGGCTGCTTGGGAGATTGAAAAATTGCTTTCTTCTACTTCGATCCGAGTCTTTAAGCTTTCATGGTGACTTCTAGATCCTTTCTTCACTCTCCTCCCCTCTATCATTACTGCAATTAGTTTCCTCCATTCTTCAGCTCCTTTAGTCTTTGGATCCAATCAATTGGTAGCTTGTTGCGAGTAGCTACAATCTCCCCTATTCCATACAGATGGGTGATATATTCTATGATTAATATAACTTATGTAGTAATCATTATTTATAATCTGATTATTAAAAAAGTGTCCTAAATTCGCAGCCGCTTGCGCTATTCGATCCGACTTTTGATGAGTGAAATTAGAGCGGTAGATCTCCTTCGAATCAAGTGAGTTATTACCATTATTACTGTTAAAATTCCTACTTTCAAAGTCTGCAACTAACAACCTCAATTCTGTGATTCTGTAGGAGTTACTTCTGGTTTGAGGGAGTGTTCGGCCGCCTACTGGTAGCTCCCTAGTTGGATCAGATAGATGTTGTGAGATTTTGCCTTGGGAAATATCAGTAGTATATTTCCTGCTATGTAAGAACGCTTCGATCCTTTCTTCATAATTATCTAACTTCTGCATGTTCTGATTATTTGCATCTATTAGATCTGCTTGCTTCTTTGATTTTCTAAGTAGAATTTGGCTTTCTAAATTGATTGTTTTACAAAGTTACCTTTTGTTTCTTTATGTTTATGAAGTTTCATGTTTCTCTCTCTCCATATGGATATATTATTATTGTTAAGATTATTGAAGCTTTTCTGAAATCTTTTGATTTTTCCTTAAAGTTCTATTTAATGTATTGAATGCTTTCTTTGATGCTTTACACTGCTTGATGAAGACTAAAAATTAATTTTGCTTTAACAATGAACCAAACGCATTTAGAATAAACATAGTAAAAAAACAAGTGTTTTATGCTTTCAGCTTCATTTTTACAAAGTAAACTGTTTATTTCCCCTTCATTTTTCCACTTGTAACATCTATCTCTGGTTATAAGTTTATTTAACAAAACGAAGTATGCACAGTGAGACAATTTTGGAGAATTTGCCTTATTCCAAAGAACCTTGTACCAGCCTACCTTTATTTCATTTCCTTTTATATATTCTCATGCTTTTTTGAAAGGGAATCTACCTTTTGACAAGAGTTTTCAATTCCATGTGTTTTTTTTGCAGATTTGGACCTATTTTGATTTTTTCAATTCTTGCTTTGAAAATTGAAGTAGCTGGATTATTGTATGTATTCCAACCATGATTTTGAATGATGCTGTAAATTTTATCATTAACTCTATCAAAACTGTAAATATTCCAACCAAGTAAATTTACCAAAGATTTTCCAAACAGTCATGGGTTAAACCATAAATTGGTTTGTTTACCATCTTTAAATTTCCTCGCTAACATTTTGGTGTCATTTTCTCTACAACTAGGAATATTTTTCCATGTGAATGGGTGATGATTTTCAATACAAGCAGTCCAAAAAAAATTCTTGAGATATTTTGCTTTCATCCACTTTGCACATAAAGATTTTCCTTCCAAAATTTCCACATTATTTGAGTTTGCATGTTTCTCTCAAATCACTGATGTTCCTTAGTCCCAGACTCCCTGCTTTTCTTGATTTGCGGACCTTTTCCCATGCAATTTTATGATGCTTTCCTCAACAAATAAAGTTTTCACACATTTTTCAATATTGTGTATTGATTTTGCTGGAATGTTGTGGGATTGAATCAAATACATGGTAATTGCAGTGACGACTGTATATGTTAGCTCCAGTCTACTAGCTAATTACAACAGTTTGCTAGACCATCCTTCTAGTCTGTTTTGAATTAAGTTATATAACCTTGTGCAATCTTCGTCATTGATCTGATTCATACTTAGAGATAATCTCAAATACTTGACAGGAAGAATCCCCTCCTTGAATTTTAAAATGCTTAAAATTTCCTCTTTTCTTGCACACCTTACTGAAGTAAACTTTAATTTTGCATTCATTGACTTTCAAACCAGCATTATCTCCCTGTTTTTCAAAAATTTTGACAACAGTCCTAGCACTTTGTAAATATGCATTTAAAAACAACAATAAATCATTAGCCTATAATAAATATGAAATGGAAGGTTTGGTTCTATTTATTGGTTTGATATTTCCATTTATTTGTTCAATTTCAGTTAAAACTGAAGAAAAAAACTCCATAACAATAGTAAATAGATGTGGAGAAAGCGGATCTCCCTGCCTAATTCCCCTATTTCTATGTATAAAACTCTTGGGGATCCATTTACAACCACTGAGTATGTTACATTATTTATGCATTCATTAACCATAGCACAACATTTTTCATTAAAGCCCATCTGATGTATCATATATATTATAAATTGTTTATTAATTTTATCAAAAGCTTTATGTAGATTTATTTTAATACATAAGAGATTTCTATTTTTAATATTAAAGTTCCTAATCGATACATGTGCTAATAAAGTATTTTTTGAAATAAGCCTACCAGGTATAAAAGCACTTTAGTTTTCGGAAATTAAATATTTCAAAAATATTTTCATTCTATTACATAAAATATTTGAAATAATTCTGCATATAAAATTACAACAGGCTATAGGTCAGTAATCCTCTAAGCCATTAGGGATTTTGACCTTTGGCACTAGAGTTAAAAAAGTATGGTTAAGATTTTTCAAAAATTTTCCAGACCTAAAAAACTCAGTAATTGCTTTAAAAATGTTTTTATTAATTTCCTCCCAATGAATTTTATTAAATTTAGACCCAAAACCATCAAGCCTAGAACTTTTATTAATATTTGAATTGAAAATAATATTTTTAATCTCACTATAATAGAATTTAATGATGCTAATTTTTATGAACTGAAATTTCCTTTTAAATTAAGGAGTAGTGGGAGCACATCTAGTAATATTATTCCCATAAGAAATGAACAAAATGACTCTTTTGAAAATGAACCTAGGAGAAGTAAAAGAGTTAGAATTGCAAAAGGTTATGGTTTAGATTTTTGTGCTCACCCTTTAGAGGAGGGCCTCTTAAACCTTCAAAAATCCTTATCTTCATTAGATGTCGATTTATGGCAAGAAGCTATAAATGATGAGATGAATTCTCTTAAATCCAATAAGACTTGACACTTAGTTGATTTATCACCTGGTCGTAAGATCATAGGCTATAAATGGGTACTTAAAAATAAAGTAAAACCCGATGGAACAACTGATAAATGTGAAGCCTGTCTAGTAGTTAAGTGTTTTAAGAAAAGAGAAAATGTAGACTTTTTGATACCTTTTCACCTGTAACTAGAATTACATTTATTCGAGTATTAATTTCACTTGCTTCTATTCATGAGTTGATAATACACCAAATGGATGTTAAACTGCATTTTTAAACGATGAATTAGAAGAGGAAATTTATATGGACCAATCTAAAGGTTTCGTAATACACGATCAAGAACATAAGGTTTATAAGTTAGATAAATCTTTATATGATCTAAAATAAGCACCTAAATAGTGGCATGAAAAGTTTGACAACTTGATTATTTCACATGGTTTCAAAGTTAATGAAAGTGACAAATGTATTTATTATAAATATGATATGATGTAACAACCCTGAATTTTGGTCATTGGATTTTAAATATTTAATTAACTTTAAATATTTAAATAACTGAATTTTGGAATTTAATAACTTGAATTCAAATATAGTGGTCATTTAAATATTTGAATTGAGAATTAAATATTAATTAAATGGATTTAATAATTTTATTAACTCCTGTTAATTAATAAATAATATTGGTGAATTCAATTTGTAAATTTAATTACAATAATAAATAGTTTGGATAAATATTGATAATGTGATTGTAGAATATAAAATGATATTAAAACGAGTGAAATTAGCATTCCAAGGCGCTGTGATGGATTTTGATGAAACTAGTGCCATTGGATCCGGAATAATGAATTGTTGTACGTCAATGAGTTTCGTGACAATCAGACATACTGTGTGGTCGTGCGAGCTCGTAACGTGTAACGATTAATTTTAAAAAATTAAAATAACATAATTGGATTTTAAAAAGCTAATTTCTGTATATAATGGAATTAGGTCTTGAAAATAGTTTCATTAAGTTCGAAATAGGAGTATTTAGCTCGGAACGCCAGTGAACATGCCTCAGTTGAGTTCGGATTATTTTGGACGTGAATGATACTGGTTAGAGAATCCTATATAAGGACTCCCATACCCATTCATTTTGCTAAAACCCTAACCCTAAAAGATAGCCGCTATTTCTATATAGCTAAATCGAACGACCAGCATTGATCAGGCCATGGGAGACCGAGATAGATGATGGGTCCGACTAGGAAGTTGTTTGGGGGCGTTGGGACGAGCTAGATGACTGGATGGATCGTTGTTAAACGACGCGAGGTGGAGGGAATTACTGTTCAAAGGCGGCATGATTTTTGGGTTTTCTCGGTGAACGGAGGCGTTTTAGGCAACGTGGCTGGTGTCGATGGGAAGCTGGAGGTCGGGGCAACCCACTGTAGGCATGCGACGGTGGCTGGTGAGGCACGAGGACAGTGATGGGCGAAGTTAGTTCGGTGCTGAAGAGGGGTTTCGCGATTCGGATTTGCTAACGAAGAGGATTAACGTGGCCTGGGTTTCGTGAATAAGAGATTAGGGTGTGTGATTGTAATTAGCAAATGTAATTAGTGATTGAATTGTTATTTAATGCTAAAATCTTATAGACCCAATATATATTTCATACAAGGTCCAAATCGAACGCGGTGAGTTATGTTGTACTCGTAAAAGCATTATCTACGCTTTGGAATTGGATTGGTAGGAAATTTGAGCTTATAGAATTTCAAACTAAAAATTGAATGTTGTTCGATTTTAGACGAAATCAGAACGTGAAAGCAATAACTGAAATTTGGTGAGTTAAACTCATATTTCTGGTTAATCAGTACATTATATAGTAGATAAAAATTATTTATTGCCTGTTTGGATGTTAGTTTATATTGTTGTTTGATTGATTGTTTGGATTGGATTCCTGTTATGTAAATTCATATAATTATATATATTGTTGTTGTTCCCACTTAGTAGTAGATGTCATAAATAACCATTTTGTTGCAGGGGCCAAAAAGAAGAAGTTGTGGTATTTTCCTAGGGAACAGGTCGCTACGGAACACTATGAAAATTACACATACATATGTATGATTTATATGGGACATTTGTAGAAAGACCCGAAAGGGTTTCTCGCCATTATTTATTTATTTACTTACTGATATCTGTATCTCATTTATATTTTTGTATTGCTTATATTGATGTTTAGTTAAAATAATTCATGACCATCTATTTGAATTGTTTAAGTGTCATTATAGCAATTTTTCGATATATCGTCACTTATTGAATATCATCTCCCTAAACCTTTGTCCGTGGAACTTGAGCTTGTATTTTCACAAAATAGATGTTTAAAATTCATTAATCATTTTGATTTAATGACATTTGAATTTAATCAATTATTTTAATTTATAATGTTTGAATTCAATAAATCATTTTAATTAATGAGATTTAAACTTAATTAATCATTTTAATTAATGATGTTTTAAATTTAGTTAATCATTTTAATTAATGATGATTGAATCTAACTAATCATTTTTAATTAGTGATATTTGGACTTAATTAATAATTTTAAACTAATGATGTTTGAATGTAATTAATCCATTTAGGTAATGATAATTAGATTTAATTAATGATTTTAATTAATGGTGTTTTTAAAAGTTAATTAACTTATTTAATAAACGAATTTAAAGTAAATCAACCGATTTAATAAAAGTGTTTAAAAGTTACTTAATTGATTTAATAAAAATGTTTTAAAGTTGATTAATTAATTTGAAAAAAGTGTTTAAAGACAATTGATTAATTTATTAAAAAGATTATAAAGTTGTATATAAATTATCCTTTGGGACAAATTAGCATTGTTTTAAATTTATAAAGGTATTTAAATTGATTTATTATCCTTTGGGATAATAAGTGCTGTTTGAAATTTATAAATGCTGGTTTATAAATGAGAAAATCTTTTAATAGAAATTGTTTAAAAATAAAGCTAAGTGTAAATTTTTCTAGGTTTATAGTAAACAATGTTTTAATAAAATTTGTTTTTGACCCTTGTTTTAATACACTTAGTAGTATAATTTGCCATCTTAAATGAATATTTTAAAAGGTATTTCTAAAAGTGTTTTTACCAATATGGTAATGTGAAAATCAAGCCCAAATGTGAACCAAATGTTTATAAGTTTGATTCAGTTATTTGTTATACGTGTATGCGATTTAGTTCCCATACACAAACCACTTTGTTATTCCTGACAATTGATTTATCGATTATCGACTTCGATTCTGCTATCTTCTTTGTATTTCATCACTCTAAGACGATGTATTGCTCTTTTGAGCTTAGATATCCTTTGTCGAAAATAACAAAAACTAAAGAGCAGATAAGAGGGGGTGAACCCTCTTAGTCATTGTTGTGATTCGTCACTCTAAGACCATTTGCCACTCATTTTGAGTATTGGCATCCAACACCATGGAAACTAAAACCAAAGAGCGAGTGGGAGCAAAGCCATGTGGGTTGCACCCATTAGGATATATTCACATTTATCTAGAAAGTTGTTGATAGCACGCATGCGTTGATGTGAGTATATTTTGATGCTTGTGGATTTAATGGGATCCAAGTTGGAAGTTCCCGAGAGTGTTGCATGTTTGGCATGGACTTTTAAGTATATTTTATCTAGAGGTATACTTTCGGTGTAGGGGGGAGCACCCTCTTAGTAATGTTGGATAAATTCATTTTCCTTGTTTCTATCTCGAACCTTGAAATTGATCTTTTCATCTTTGGTGTTTCGTCAACCCAAGATGATTTTTTTATCATTCGAGTGTTGCTATCCTTTATCAAAAATGACTAAAACTAAAGCTAGAGTGGAAGCCAAGCTATGTAGGATTATTCTCGTTTGGGTACCTTCACATCTACTCTAGATTGAATTCGGTGGTATGCGTTTAGAGATGCGAAACACTCGGATTCTCGGTAATCATTGGCGGGGTCCGATTTGCTATTTCTGAGAGCCATCATAGCTCACAAGTATATTTCTAGAGATATACTTTTGGTCAGGGAAGAGCACCCTCCTAGTCATTTGTTGAAAAATTTCTCTTTCCTTATTTGATTCAAATACTTGAATTTTGTTTCTTAATTTACATCGAGAAGGGTCTAAAGCTCTTCTCAATGTCTAATTATATTTTTCCATTCTATAAGGTTGGATTTTTTTGTTATCTATGTACATCCTTTCTTATTTGGATTGTTATTCTGATTTGTTTCTCATTTCTTAATATATGGATATTGTTCTTGCGAGGTAAAAACTATTTCGCATTTAGCGGCATGGTCTCATATAATTATTAAATGTTAGCCTTATTACTTGAGTTTTCTCACACTGGTTTTCCAGACTAATTCGGGTGTTATTTTATTATAATGCTTGGGTCGGACCGAGTATTTTTCCAGGTTGTCGTTCATGGGACATGGGGCTCATGGTGTAGAGTTGGATGTTTACCTGTCGTAGTATTTTACTTTTCGTTGTATTATATATACATATCAACAATTGTAAGGTTAGGATTTTACAATTGTCCAGCTGATAAGGTTTATTTTTAACTTTGATGTAATTTGTATTTTGGAGCGACAATTTTTACTATCTTTGTTATATTATATGTTGTCGATTCCGCTGTGAGATTCTGATTTCCCTATTGTGCATTCTTTCCTTTTTATTTTACGCAAACAATCCGCCTTTCAAACGATTGGATGTTTGGCATTTGAATATAGAGGATGTATTCGGTGTCAACTTTCAATGGTCGAAAAGGCGGGTCATTATACTTGGTATCAGAGCTGAAGGTTAAGCGGGAACCTTGGCAAATGGTGGGGTATGACTCATTAGAGATAAGGTAAGTGACACCCTAGAATGAGTTTGAGAGTATTATATATATATAAGAGTGTATTTGTTAATGTTGTAAAAACATATTGTGTTAATTGGTCTATTGAGTTATTTATGAATTCTAGTCGAGATGTGGGACGCCACGGTGCCTATAGGGATTTCTAAACACTCGAATAAGGCAAACGGAAACGATATTGATTTTTGAAAATTTAGCAAATGAAATATTTTTCCAAGGATTATATTTTACATATATAAAGGAATAATTTTCAAAAATTTATGTAGTTATAGAGTGTGTTGGCTTATTTGAAAGCGATAATATTTATTTATTATCACTATTGTTTGATCAGTTATGCTTGATTAATTTAGGATCACTAATTGTCATTTTTTGATCATTGATTATTTGTGTTCAGCTTATTTATACGCATTTATTGCTTGAATTTATAAACGAACCCCTTGTGAATTAATTTTCACAATCGAACTATAAGGTGTTCGAAGAAATTGTTAGGTTAAAAGTCATCTTTTAATAATGTTAAGTCAAAAGCAAAACTTTTAATATAGGTTGTTTAAAATAATCTAAATGATAGGATAAGAGATTTAAAGAATAAATATTTGAGAAAATTTTATTATAGTAAGGGAGAATTATTATAATATGAAATGATTTTGTATAAAGACAATTTTATATAAATTTAATTTATAAAATGTGTTTTAAAAAGGATCTTTGAATTTAAATCCCAGAGTTGTTTAAAAATAAATACAAAAATATTTAGAGAAAAATATTACTTGGAAGTATTTTTAACTAAAATATTTTGGAAGTGAAAATTTTAAATGGAATGCATTTTCTTTGGGATAATTCGGAGGAAAACATTTTTATTAGTTTTGTGATAATCTGAATAATCTTCTAAGTGACGATCGGATGTTGCTTAGGCAAACGTTATGGAGTACTTAGAAAATTATTCTCTTTATCATTATGCGATTGAAATGAGTTTAAGTCCGAATGAACTCAAAGTGAGTTTTAATAAATAAATCATTGAAGTTATTTCATATAGAAATATTTATGAAATGTTTTCAAAAATGAATTTTGAAATTAAAACTGGGTAATTAATTTAAAGTTCCCTTTAAAGGAATTGGTTTGAAATAAAAGTTATTTTGAATAAATAATTTGATAAATGAAAATTTTAAACTTTTGGATAGAAAAAGGATAATTTAACTTAAGTTTTGAATGGGTTAAATTAGATAGAAAGGTTTTGACAAATTTATTTTATTAAAACCATCGTTTTTGTTAATTATAAGTTGTGAAAATTGTTTGGTGTTATTGGGCCTCAAAATTTAAATTTTGACAAAAATAAAAGTAAAAGGGTAAATAACAAATAAATAAAATTGATATTTTGTATATACTCTTAGGATGTGAAGGAGTATTTAGAAGTAAACAAGAGTGGAATAAGTTTTAATCTAATGTTTTATGATGTGACTTTATAAAATGTTTGTAAACTTAAGTGGAAATTTAAGAAACAATTCATAAATAATTTTAGTATTAATGAAATACTATTAATGAGAATGAAAGAGATTGGTATAATTAAGGAACCAATCGAATTAAGTACGTAAATTACACGTATATCATTTTATTCGCATGGTTCTTGATGTAGGGTTCGAATGCATAGCTTCGGGGTGAATCACACCAGTTCGAAAAATGATTTCTTACTTGATTCTTATCAACGAAAACTTGATTCGGATTCTTGATATGATACTGAAGTTTTCTATCATAAGTTATGGCTATCCAAGGAGAGTTGAAGTATTTAATTAGGGAACCTGATCTGAGTCCTTCCTATAGAGTTCGAGTAAGCAATACTAGTTCGAAAGTAGAAGTTTATGTATCCGAGCAAGTGATCAGATCAAATTTAGCGTACGGATGATTTATGTATATCATACGGGCTTGAGTATATTTGTATATCATGTTTGGTTGCTCAAGAAATTATCTATATCCTTGGACGATCAAGAAAAGTTGTGTAATTGAGCAAAATTTTAAAATCATGTACGATAAGTCACTTAACATTTTAATGGTGTTAACTGTTAGTTTATTCCTATATTGATTTGATTGATGGTGCTATTTGATAGACCGCGGTTAATAAAAATTATTGTTTGTTAGGACATAAAACCCGGTGCTTTTGAAAAAAAAGTGATTTGGAATGAATTTATGAATGAAATGATTATATTATTATTTTGAAAATTTTGGGAAAATGTTATCATTTCAGTATATTTGAAAAAAAATAGATTGAAGTAAACTTTTAAATATTCTGGGTTATGACTAAATTTGGGCAAAAGGGGAGTTTTCCGATTTGGAAGACTCGCCGAGTATATTTGTTTTCTCTAGTTGTTGTTTAGGAGGAACCAAAATAACACCGGATGCTCCATGTTGTTTGATTCTAGAGTTATACCATGTATCGGTAGGTGAAGCCCCTCCTTGTCATCATCGATTTTGATTTAAATTCTCTTTGAAGAAAATTTGAAAATATTTTTTGAATATATAATTTTGGGCATTAAGTTCTAAATTTATCTTTTAAAATAATTGGATGCATATTATTTTATTATAGGATATCCTCTGTGTTTTGTTGCATATGGTTGATATGTTGCTTTAGCTTGCATGTAGCTTTATTCATTAGAGTTGCATGTAGATTTATATCAGGCTAGTTTTCACATGTAGAGTTGAATCATTATTATTTGTTACATCATATTGTCTTTGTCAGCCTGAATCTCTCTTGGATTGTGTAAGTACAGGTAAGTAGGAGATTGCTATTTGATTCTTGTGCACCTGCATTTACATCGAGATAATAAACTGCTTGCAAAAATATAAATCAAAAGCAAAAGGTACGTAGTAGATTTAGTAATTGAAATTGGTTGATGATTTTATGCCCCAGATATTGGAGGCCGCTTGGCTTTTGTTTTCTTTTGATTGGTTTGGGCCCGTAAAGGCAATTTGTAGTTTTTCCGATCGAGCCGTGCAAAGAAGACGTTGCCGAAATTTTTTGGAATATTTGGCAATTAACTAAGTAATAACTCGATAATCCATTTCAGTTGATAGTTTTAAGCATAAAAGTTTGAAGGCATTTTTCCTACTTTAGGAATTTCGGGGACGAAATTCTTTTAAGGAAGGAGAATGTAACAATCCATAACTTTGGTCATTAGATTTTAAATATTTAAATAATTGGATTTTGGAATTTAATAAGACGAATTCAAATAGAGTGATCATTTAAATATTTGAATTATGAATTAAATATTAATTAAATGGATTTAGTAATTTCATTTAACTCTTTTTAATTAATAAATAATATTGGTGAATTCAATTCGTAAATTTAATTACAATAACAAATAGTTTGGATAAATATCGATTGAAGAATATAAAATGATGTTTAAATGTGTGAAATTAGCATTCCAGGGCTTTGGATTTTGACGAAACTAGTGTCATTAGATCCAGAATAATGGATTATTTTACGTCGACGAGTTTCGTGACGATCGGACGCACTGTGTGGTCGTGCGAGCTCGTAACGCATAACGATTAATTTTAGAAAATTAAAATAATATAATTGGATTTTAAAAGGTTAACTTCTATATATTATGGAATTAGGTCTCGAAAATAGTTCCATTGAGTTTGGAATAGGGGTATTTAGCTAAGAAAGCTAATGAGCATGCCTTAATTGGAGTTTAGAAATTTTCAGACGTGAATAGTACCGGTTATAGAATTCTATATAAGGACCCCCATACCCATTCATTTTGCTAAAACCCTAACCCTAAAAGATAGTTGTCATTTTTATATAAAGGCCATTTAATTAATGATATTTGGATTTAATTAATGGTTTTAATTAATGGTGTTTTTAAAAGTTAATTAACTAATTTAATAAAAGAATCTAAAGTAATTTAACCGATTTAATAAAAGTGTTTATGTTACTTAATTGATTTAATAAAAATGTATTAAAGTTAATTAATTAATTTGACAAAAGTGTTTAAAGATAATCGGTTAATTTATTAAAAAGATTATAAAGTTGTATATAAATTATCCTTTGGGACAAATTAACATTGTTTTAAATTTATAAAGGTATTTAAATTGATTTATTATCCTTTGGGATAATAGGTTTTGTTTTAAATTTATGAATGTTGGTTTATAAATGAGAAAATCTTTTAATAGAAATTGTTTAAAAATAAAGCTAAGTGTAAATTGTTTTGGGTTTATAGTAAACAATGTTTTAATGACATTTGTTTTTGACCCTTGTTTTAATACACTTAGTACTATAATTTGCCCTCTTAAAAGAATATTTTAAAGAGTATTTCTAAAAGTGTTTTTACAAATATGGTAATGTGAAAATCAAGCGCAAATGTGAATCAACCGTTTTAAAAGTTTGATTCATTTATTTGTTGTACGTGTATGCGATTTAATTCCCATACACAAACCACTTTTTATTATCGATAGTTGATTTATCGATTATTGACTTCGATTCTGTTATCTTCTTTGTATTTCATCACTCTAAGATGATGTATTGCTCGTTTGAGCTTTGATATCCTTATCGAAAATGACTAAAACCAAAGAGCGGATAAGGGGGGTGCACCCTTCTAGTCATTGTAGTGCTTCATCACTCTAAGACGATTTGTCGTTTATTTTGAGCATTGGTATCCAACACCATGGAAACTAAAACCAAAGAGTGAGTGGGTGCCAAGCTATGTGGGTCGCACCCATCAAGATATATTCATATTTATCTAGAAAGTTGTTGATAGCATGCATGCGTTGATGTGAGTATATTCGGATGCCTATGGATTTAACGCATTCCAGCTTGGAAGTACACAAGAGTGGTGTGTGTTTGGCATGGGCTCTCAAGTATATTTTATCTAGAGGTATACTTTCGGTGTAGAGGGAGCACCCTCCTAGTAATGTTGGACAAATTCATTTTCCTTGTTTCTATCTCAAAACTTGAAATTTATCTTTTCATCTTTAGTATTTCATCAATCCAAGATGATTTGTTACTCATTTGAGTGTTGCTATCCTTTGTCGAAAATGACTAAAACCAAAGTGCGAGTGAAAGCTAAACTATATGGGATTATTCCCATTAGGTTACCTTCACATCTACTCTAGATTGGATTCGGTGGTAAGCGTTTAAAGATGTGAAATACTCGTATTCTCGGTAACTGTTGGCGGGGTCCGGTTTGGTATTGTCGGAGAGCCATCGTAGCTCTCAAGTATATTTCTAGAGGTATACTTTTGGTAAGTGGGAGCACTCTCCTAGTCATTTCTTGAAAAATTTCCCTTTTCTTATTTGATTCAAGTCTTTGAATTGTGTTTCTTAACTGCATCGAGAAGGGTCTGAAGCTCTTCTCGATGTCTGATTATATTTTCCCATTCTGTAAGTTTGGATTTTGTTGTTATCTATGTACATCCTTTCTTGTTTGGATTGTTATTTCAATTTGTTTCTCATTTCTTAATATATATGAATGTTGTTCTTATGAGGTAAAAACCTGTTCCGCGTTTAGCGGCGTGGTCTTACAGAATTATTAAATGTTTGCTTTATTACTTGAATTTTCTAATGCTGATTTTCCAGACTAATCCGAGTGTTATTTTACTATAATGCTCAGGTCATACCGAGTATTTTTTTAGGTTGTTGTTAGTGGGACATGGGGCTCATGGAGTAGAGCTGGATGTTCAGTTGTCAAAGTATTTTACTTTCCGCTATATTATATATACCTATCAGCAATTATAAGGTCAAAATTTTACAGTTGTCCAGTTGATAAGGTTTATTTTTAACACTGATGTACTCTATATTTTGAAGTGACAGTTTCTACTGTCTTTGTTATATTATATGTTGTTGATTCCATTGTGAGATTCTGATTTCCCTATTCTCTGTTCTTTTCTTTTTATTTTACCCTAACAACCTGCCTTTTCGACGATTGGATGTTCAGCATTTGAATACAGCTAATGTATTCGGTGTCGACTTTCGATGGTCGAAAAAGCGGGTCGTTACATATGAGAACGACATTCGCACTATTATATGTTTGTATATAGACAATTTACTTATTTTTGGTTCAAACATTCATGCTATTAATACGGTTAAATCTCTTTTTAGTGCCAACTTTGATATGAAAGACCTAGGAGAATCGAGTGTAGTCCTTGGTATTAAGTTCACTAGGTCTAATAAAAGAATTTCTTTAGATCAATCTCATTATATTGAGAAGATATTGAAGAAATACAATTACTTTGACTGTTAAACTGATTGTACACCGTATGATCTAAGTGTAAAACTATTTAAGAACACTGGCGAAGGTGTAAGATAGTCTAACAATGTGAGCATCATTGGCAGCCTTCGGTATGCCACTGATTATACTATATCCAACATAGCATATTTCATGTGATTATTATGCAGGTTTACTAGTAGACCTAGTTTTGAGCATTGACATGTTATTGAAAGGGTCATGGGACACCTAAAATGAACCAAGAACTTTAGATTACATTATGGAAAGTTTCCAACGTACTTGATGGATACACCAATGCAAATTAGAATACTATATCCGATGATTCTAAAGCAACCAACGGTTATACTTTTGGCATAGCTGGTGGGCTTGTTTCTTAGAAATCCAAGAAACCGATTATTTTAGCTCAGCCCACTATGGGGTCTGAGATGATAGCACTAGCACTAGCACTAGCAACAGCTAGTGAAGAATCATATTACTTAAGAAATTTTCTAGTTGAGATTCCTTCATGGGAAAAACCGATACCAGCTGTATTGATACATCGCGATAGTACCGCTGCTATTGCAAAAGTCCATGAAAGTCACTCGTCTTCCCAATTCTTCCTCCCCAGGATCAGCATTCGGACAGAACAAGAGAGATTGTTGCTTCTGGATCCTCCCGAGTTTCAATCTAGCGCTGCTCTTAGTTACCTAACTTGCTCCAGGTTCCGCTTCACTTCAAGGTTTAACGGCTAAGACGGTAACAACAGAGCGGCAAGGGGATATATGCATTATTCGTTCAAGCTTACTAGCTGCGGATGGAACAGCAACAACTAGTTCTGGTTAGCCCAATCCCAGTCCACCATTCGACCTACTCATGGCATGCTAGTGGCAGTTGACACTAGTTCATATTTGTATTCCGTCCGTACTCAGACATATATTTCATGCAGAGACGAAGCTAAGCCGCTATGGTCGTTTACAACTCTTAGAAGCGATAGCTAGCGGCAGGCAGGTTAAAGCAATCACTATCATAATAGTAAGAGACAACATATACGTCATAAGCACAACATTGTAAGAGAGTTACTCTCTTTAGTTGCTGTTAGAATGGATCATATTCGCATTGAAGAAATTTTCGCAGATCCTTTGATGAAAAGATTGACTAGAGAGAAAGTTCATAAAAGATCTAAAAGGATGGAACTATTATGCTTAGGCACTCATAATGGTAACCCAACCTATATGATTGGAGATCCCAAGAGCTAGGTTCAATGGGTAAATAACGGGTTACGAAGTGATAAGAGGTGAACATGTTATATTATGAAATGGTTAGAAGCATGTATTCCTACAGTGATTAGAGGATAAGGTAATAGAAGCTCTTAATGAGTTTTATACTCTATGTGGAGTGGGATATCTAGCTATAGGAGTATTCCTGATAGACTCACCTATGTAAATGTGTGAATGATGCAGTTTCCTATGAAACTTTAAAGGCAAAAGTTTTCTAGAGCGTTCGCTAAACTGGGATAGACGTGCATCACCATTACACACGGTTTAGTTGAAAACACTTTAGAAAGGTTGTGGTGGTTCATGTTAGAGATAGAGTTCAAGATTACCTGTCACTCTAGTATATTATAAATCTTACTCACTATGCAAAGGTTTAAATCGAAAGATATCCTTGTTTATGCATAATCCTATATTTTTAGAAATAGATTGGAAATATTTTTTTAATAATTCAAGTGATGGATTGTTGGAATTTTAAGTGAATTAATTTAAAAATAATAATGGTAATAAAATTCGTAATGAATGACGTAGTATAACGGTAATATATTTATAATCTATTATTATTGAGCCATTGCAAAAATTAATAGTGATAATGATGACCTTGTATAAATGTAATATATACATGAGCTGTTATTATTGAGCCGTTGCAAAAATTAATTGTAATAAAATTGGTTGTGAATGACAATAGTTTCAGATTCGTTAACCATCCTTCAGTTTAGTAATGCATACAATAGGTTTTGGCTTACAAAAGGTGAAAAAACGACTTATTTAAGTCGACCCAAATGCGCCTAAATCAAATCTCAGAAAATAAATGCTAAGGGAAACAAATGATCTTAGATGAAATGTAAATGGAAACAAATAGCGCAATTAGTTAAATAAATGGGATCAAATTAAACAAATCAGCATGCTAACTATTTATGCCTAAAACAAACCAGACGGTCTACCCCAAATGTATCGCGGTCGACCCATAACGGTTGACTATAGAGGGTTAGCGATCAACTGTTGCCCAGGTTAAAATGAATAAATTATGGCTTGAACGGCCTAGATTTAGTAAATCTTTTATTAACGGATAGAATTGATTCTAAATCCAATAAATACATGCCAAGTTTCTCACTACTCTTCTCATATTTTCTAGGTCACATAGCAGAGCTCTGACATTCTCTTTTCTCTACAACTTCTAGAATTCTGAAGTAGTAGAACTATTATATATATATATATAAGTGGAGAGAAGCGGAGAATAAAAGAAGAGAAGAATATGATTGATTTAGAACACTAAAACAAAGGTAAATCGTGAATCTTAAACTCATATCTAAATTTAATTCAATCTTTTACCAAGATATGTAATTATAATAGGTGTATAATCTTTTTATATTTGGATTTAAAGTAAGCGGGAGCCAAATAAAAAGGGAATGAAACTAGATTTGGAGAATTGGAGCTAAAAAGAGGTGAGTGCGAAATTACATATTTTGTAATAACATTGGATTTATATCATAGTAGATCTAGTTTATTTATGCTTAAATATAAATCATGAATTGGATATTTAATTTCATATGCATAAGGAATTGATATAATTCATGAATTTGATATTTAATTATATACGCGTAATGATGATGGAACATATGCCTATACATTAAGGAAAACCCTAAACTTGATAGATATTGTATACGTTTGGATTTGGAAAGTTAGGGCTATAAATAGTCCCTAGATTTATAAATAACTTGTTAATGAAATCATATTGGGATTCCAGATTTGGTCAGTTTACATAGATTGTTGAACATAAATTAGAATTGATTATAAATTAAATTGGGTTAGACTATATTTTAATACATTGGAATGAATTATGTAACAATATGAATATCTATAAATTGGCTAAAAATACAATAAAAGTGTATTGGTCGAAATAACAAGAAATGTAACAAAAAAGAAGAGATGTACAAAATAAGGGAATCTTTGTATTTTGTACTGCATATTCCAATAGAAAAATAAAAGATAATTCCTTGTTATTTCACACATAACATAAGTCTTCTTTTAAGTAATTTATAGAGAATTATAGTGTTAACAATTTCCTTTGGGGAAAGAAGTAATTCCAATGTATTAAGTTATAAAAATCCTTAAGTATAACTAAATTAATGTAAGTAGGAGTAATAGCAACATTTTAAATGGAACACCTAAAGTATATAATTTAAGATGGTGTAGGAAACAAACGGCAAAAAAAGAAGTTACAATTCAATGAACAGAGAAGTAATAAGTCTAAATAGGCAATTAAAGAGAGATATTGATTAAAAAGGAAACAAAAGATTTTTTCCAATAATGTTAAATGAAAGGGAAATTAAATGAGAAAAGATATTTAAAAGAAAGTGGTAAATGATCTTAAATTAAATAAGATGTAAACACATAGAAAGGTAAAGAAATATTATCAACAGTGAACGGTAGAGGCATAGTAATTAAACAAGAATGAACGAAGATATATATATAGCCTCCAGTATGCATTTATGACAGGTGTGAATTTCGTAAGTATGTATATCACTTAAATGGTTAAGAATGATATAGTCATTAGAATGGGTTGGAATGCGAGGTCGGTAGTGTTACACAATAGAAGTCTGCCCACCGCAAGGTGCTACTAGCAGTTGTGTATAAATTATACTGATGTTGGACATATCCAACTATAGGACCCATGGAATATATACACTTGCGTATAGGTAAAGAAATACCCTCGGTAGAGTCTTCTTCAATGAATAAGGAGAGGGTATTACCTTGATTGCGTTAGACAATCTAAATAGGATGGTAAGCAGCTTGATGCTTCAGCAGGTTTTGGCACCAAATCAGAGGTAGGAGCTACATAGGTTGAGTGTGTCATCGGTCCAGAGCGGTCAAAATGAAAAGGACAGAGTTACACCTAATGGGCCATGCCTCCTACTAGGGTAGACCACGTTAGGTAATGCACCATCACAGTCGCTTGCTAGTTTGTTTGTTAGGACAAGGCTAGTTAATAAATAGAAGAGTTCTTTTAAAAACGAATAGGTAGTCCGAGGAGTTGAATCCTCTATATTCCATGGAGCAGAGTCCGCAATACAAAGCAGTTAAGTTAGTAAATCCCCAAAACGAAATAGAATAAGGCAAACTTTTTTTATGCCATTATTAGGCACTAACGGGAGGTTCTGCTTTGTCTGCGGGAAATTTGGCCTAGACATTGATGATGATGCCCGACGGTACGTAATTACGGATACTAGCAGGGAAAGTATCTTGGGCTAAAGGAGGACTGTGGTACTTAGATATTTATATATATACATAAGTAGTTATAGTCTACTTCCGGTAGATGGAGTGTATCGTACACGAACATGGAGTCGAGATGACTAAGTAAAAATAAAAAGACATAATATGCAATGGAAGACAATCGACATAAACCAGTATTATATATAAAATGTATAATTCACCAGTCACTAGAATGTTGTTTTGACCCCTCTTCATTATAACCCATAGGATAGCTTAGAGGAACATGTACTAGTGCAAGGCGGAACAATGGAAGGGCAGGTTTCCAAATGCATGCTCGGCACTAACAAGGACACTAGATATTGAAAGTGTCAACCTTGGTCAGTAACTATATTTTTTATTATACTTTACAATTCCATTGTGAGTTATATCGATAATGCTCTGATATACATTTACTTGTTTATTTATAGGATACCAAACCAATGATCTGTACTTTGGTAGACTTGAGTTTTCGATTTAGTAAAAATTCTAGCCCAGTGAGGTGCAGATTTTTACATTTGGAATCAGAGAGGGTTATTCGATCTTGAAATTAGGGAATGTTGAGTGCATATATTTCTATTTTGCCTATAAATATAAATATATTATATGCCAAATCATATAAATTCCGACTATAGAGTAGCTACAACCATACACCGAGATATGGATAAGTTGATTATGAATCGGAATAATTGAAGAAGTTGAAATAAGTTGAAGATATACACCTACCCCGATTTCCCTATGAGAAATAGGTCTAATGGAAATGTGTTGACTTAAGAAGAGCATGAGTGCAGCATATGGAAGGTCCCTGAAGTTGGATAGTACATAACTCCCTAGTTGGACTCCCGATAGCCCAATGATCGTAGATTCCTATATGATGTCGATTTATGATGTATAGAAGGTCAAGATAAGGAGAAAGTAAGAATCCATATATTGTACATATCCGAAAGCAATTGAGTTTCCGAAGGAAGGTGTGAAGTGGTCACTCTAAGAAATCTGATTTTTAATATTTGAAAAAAACTAAGTCAGTAAGTTGAAGAAGAAAGGTCCAAAAGATGGGACGAATAAAAATACACTCTATGCCCGACTAAAAATTAAAAAAAAAATATAAGAGTTTGAGGAAATACATATATAATAATTTGAAATAATTTCAAAGGAATTATTTAAAGGTAGAAAAACCATATTTTTGAAAAGTAAGTAAATGTTATTTTTTTGAAAAAACAATATAAATAACTGTGATATATTAAATTAAAAGTTTTAGTGGAAAATTTAAAATTTGTTGGACCAGAAATAACAATAAATGGGTTTTAATAAAAAGGTTAATTCTTTTGAAAAAGTATAGCAGAGCATATGCAGCTCATTGATTTTTCTAAGATGAAATTTTTTTAAAGATGGAAAATTCATTTTGGGGATGGACAATAGGAAATGGTACAAGTTTGAAATGAGATAAAAAAAAGAAGAAGATTAGAACTCAAAAATAATGTAGCAGTCGAATGCACTGCAATTATCTAATATAGAGGACAATTAATTGAGAGGAAAGCTATACAGAGATAACCAATTTTAATAAGTGCAGTTTAGGTAAAAGAAAATTGAACAAGGATAGTATTATAAAATATACATAAAAAATATATTAGGAATCATATAAAATAATGTTAGTAATTAGAAATAACATTAAGGAATTATATTAAAAATAATGCTAGTAATTTAATTGGAAGCAACGTAGAAAGATAAAGGCAAAACAAAAGAAAATGGACATTTTCCATTATTGTGCGCAATTCATTCAAGTATCTTTTAAAAGTTCCCCTTGCATGATATTAGAGACTTCGCTAAGGATTGGAAGTGGAGATAGTGTGAGGGATAAGAAAATTATAGAGTGAGAGTTGTTCTTATGTACTCCAATTTTTATTGTCTAAAATTATAAAGGATATTTAGAAATACTATAAAGTACATTTTTGAAAAAATGGTATGGTATAACAATTGAATTTTTTAAAAGAAAAACTTAATAAATGATTTGAGTTAAAAATCCCAATTTTTAAGAAGTAAAAGTTAAAAAGGTCTTTAAAAGGAAAAGAACTTTTAAAAATTTAATTATTATTTTAAAAATCATGACACTAAGTTAATTTTTGAATCTACTAAAAAATTCTAAGTTGTACTTTTAAGATAAAAGTTTTGGAATTAAATACTTCAAAAAATTTTAAGTTTTTACTTTTGAAGAAAATTTATGAAGACCAAACCAAAATTTTAATATGGAGTAGATAGAAATGACTACCTAGGTAAGATGAGGTAAAAGCTAAGGTTATGAAGAAGATAGCGATGCTACTCATAGAGTAGCAATAAGAAATGCCCATAGAGTGTAAGGAATATTGGTGAGAACCTAGGAATATTTGGTCAGATATGTGTGCAAGCCATAAGAAGAACTTGCAAAGGAATGATAAATGGTATTAAAGTACACTAGTACGAGTAATATGGTATGCTCGTATGAAGAATCAAGGGTAATGAAAGTAAATACCAAGATTTAAGAATACCATCAAAAGATTTGGATTAAAAGAAGATGATAATGGAGGGTAATGAGATGACTAATACACATAGAGGACATTGGTAGAGTCAAACTTAAGGAAGGCAAGAAAGAAGGCGGAAAAGTTATTCCGCCAAGCTAATTTGCCCATGAGTTATTCTAAATGTGCACAGTTGTATTTCTTAACCACTACACTGTGGGAATGCACAATTTATTCCATAATTGGGTGTGGTAACGGAAGTAATGGATAGACCTTATTCATCAAAAACCATAAAGGAAAGTTAAGATATGTGGGTTAGAGAAGGATGACATGTTAGGAAGGTCCATTCAATTTAAATAAGGAGTGATAGGGCCACAACATCGTTGGTATTAGTTGATGTTGAAGGGCAACTTCCGATAGTTGTTTCTTTGAGTTTGGTTTGTAAGCATTAGTTGTCTCTATTGTATCAAAACACGTACAATATTAGTGAAAATGTTCCTTTTAATGTATTTTCTATGTGGACCGCGATATTATTGAGAAAACAATAAAACAAGGAAATTTCAAGAAAGGCACTTAAATAATGAAAAAAAAGAAAAAGAGGCTGGAAGTTATAAAAAAATTTAGGAAATTTATTACCTACTAAAAGCAAAAGAAATAAAAGTTAAGTTCCAAAAGGTAGAAAAATTTTGGGGAATAAATTTAGGCAAGCGAAGGACAGACAAAGGTTGTTGCGAAGCCACAGGTCAATGTCCATGTACCTTAAAATCTGAAATTTATAAATAAACTTGTGTGCTGGTTGTTATTATAAATGAAAGAAAAGTTTTTAAAGAGTTGAAGTTTACCATGTAGGTAGATAGAGTCCACCATGGACGTTAAACCATTAACTAGACCCCAATTTCATGTAATGTGACATAAATTGTTTTAAATACACACACATACATACATACATACATATACGTACACGCACACATGCGCGCACATACACACATATATATACTTTTGACATTTTTGTTCAAAATTCTTGGTTTTGGAAAATAAAAACTTTTGTGCAAAGTTTTTGAAAAAAATTCTGATGAAAATTTTTAAGTTTAAATTTTTACTACTACTTCAAAAGTTATATCAAAAATTTAAGTGAAAAGGGAAAGAATTTTCTAATTTTTGGAATGCCACACACTTAGCATGGGGAAACAATTGACGAGTTAGCTAGTATGGATTCTATTGTGCAGCAGAGGTGATAGCAAAATAAATTACGGTTAGAGACAAGTGAAAAGCCGTTTAACTATGGAGTCACTTTCTCCATACCTTGTCGGTAGGTGAACTAAAACCGATTTTATGATAATGCTGTTTTAAAATTTTTAAAGATTAAAATAAAATTTACTTATGCGGACTGTACATGGAAAAATTGGAAGAGAATTGGGGCAAAAGAGAATGTTCCAAAGTATAGTGAAGAGTTGGATACCCGAGAGAAAAAGGATGGAAATATGAAATTTTCCATCTAAACCCTTTTCTCAACCTAAAGAAAATAGGTTTAGAAAATTGGATTTTTCAAACTTGGATGTTAGCAACAGTGTGCCATGATTTTGGATGGTAGGAATTAGATGAAAAATTAGTTGAACTATACCTTTATTCCTAGAAGCGTGGAAAAATTTGGATGTAAAAACAAATTTTCAAAGGTTGCATGCATATAGAACTGCCAGTGTATTTAGGTTGTTTACATTATATTTTCAAAATTATTTAAAAAAAAGATGCATTCATGTAGGAGACGCCGATTTAGAATTGCTCAGTATGCATATCATATATGTTATGGTACACCTGCACTTGTATATGACTGGTTGCAAAATTAGTTGAACACTAAATGGTTGGTTAGTTTAGAATGGTTGTAAGTAATGTTACATTATTCAGTCCTTGAGAAATTTTGAGGACGAAATTCTTTTAAGGATGAAAGAATGTAACACCCTATTAAAATTCAGTAACTAATTAATAGAATTAATTAATAAAATTGTTAAATGTCAAAAATATTTTTTTTACAAATGTCGGAATTTGGATACAAAACTTGCACCGTTGGGTTTATGGCGATTTTCTAATCAACTTTTATACATAAAGTTTTCCGATCGGGGTTCAAATGAAAAAGTTTTTAATGTTTGAGGTTTTGAATCGAAAATAATTATATATGTAATTATGGTAATAAAAGTTAATTAACGTTAATTGATAACGTTAACAAAAACTTGGATTTTAAGAAATGTTAACGTTAAATCAAATCTCAGAAAATAAATGCTAAGTGAAACAAATGATCTCTGATGAAATGTAAATGGAAACAAATAGCGCAATCAGTTAAAAAATGGAATCAAATTAAACAAATCAGCATGCTGACTATTTACGCCTAAAACAAACCAGACGGTCAACCCCAAATGTATCACAGTCGACCCATAGCGGTTAACCGTAGGGGGTTGGCGGTCGACTGTTACCCATGTTAAAACGACAATAAATTATGGCATGAATGGTTCGAATTTAATAAATATTTTATTAACGAATATGATTGATTCTAGAGCGTATAAATACATGCATATTTTCTCACATCTCTTCTCTATTTTCTAGGTCACACAATGTAGCTCTACCATTCTCTTTTCCCTACAATTTCTGGAATTCTAAAAGTAATAAAACTATTATATTATATACGAGTATAAAAGCACGTCTAGGTGGACCTGCATCTAATCACAATGTGCATATGTGAACTCATCAATGCATTTTGTAGCATTTTTCGAAGCATGTACAAAGTTTTATTTATAGATATAGTAAACGTTTCCTTAATGAATATGTAACCAAATTCATAATTAATTAAATATATTATATTCAATAATTTATTGGCGGTTGGAAATAGGAAGAATTATGGATATAAAACTCCATAAAATTATTGTCATGCAGTTAGCAAAAATTAATATTGATGATAAAAGCATTTTCATTGTTTTTACATAAGACAATTTCTTTCTGTACGAAATCTCAATTTAATATGTCCTTCGGCTAGACCCTACACAATTGAATCACGGACTTGACCAAACGTGGGCTGAACAATTAGAGGATAGGATGCGACGTTATCCCAGTCACAAACCCCAACCCATTATATGCTATATGGTCAATTTGTTGGCAAACATGCTGTTTTTATCTAGCACATAAACGCATATTTAATATTATCACTGTCATTACAAAGCTGCCTAGTTGGAAAGCGATGTTTGATAAATGCAAAAAATTTCACCGGACATGTGTTAAAGGTCGAAACCAATCATTGTTGTGTTTGCCGCTTATTTTTCTACTCAGAGCAACATAGGTCCTGCAAACATTATCACGTGTAAAATATAAAAAGAAAAAAGATGACAAAAATGAACAGATCTAAGTATCAGTGATGAATATGGGGGGAGTAGGAAAATTCGAGGTTTAGATCCCACAGTTTGTTATCTCGGACCGCTTAGATTTCTCATCATGGTACGTTAATCACATCATAATTCTCATATGCTAAACTAACTATTAGCATACCGATCGAGTCAATGGGTAGTCATTCACCTTGCATTTAATTTATCCTTGATAAAGTAACGGTTATAAAAAGTTTTCCATTTTACCTCTGTAACACCGATGTCACTTCCTTTGTCATTTGAATGCTCACTTCCGGCATATATATCATCAATACCGAATTCAATTCCAACATCATTGTTAACATCAACATATAGAAAAAAATTGTAATTCTAAATAATATGAATACATCAACTGACTGAGCATAAAAATATCTTCTACTGAATTCATTTTAGAGAAAAATGGAGTGAAAAAGTGAATATGAGATGTTTTTTTGAGTTTATCGGTGAAAATGACAATTATAAAGGGGTAAGATGAAATTTTTGCTTTGCACCGAATAAAGGCTGAATTTATTGAATATGACAGTGATATTCGATATTATCACTGTCACTCCATTTCATAGTATATTTGTTTTAATTTGCTTTACATATTATAGTCAATCATCAATGCATTTCCATATATAAAACATTAAAGAGTTTGGTATGATTGAAAGTATAGGGGCATAAGTTATTTGTTATGTCAAATAAATGAACATGGTTACGAAAATTTATGTCATGTAAATGCCTAAAGCTTATCCATGTTTTCTACTGCATTCACATTGAAACAATAACAAAGTACAACCATAATTAAATATAGATTTGCTAGAAAATTAAAGAAGTGGCAACAGAGGTATGGCTCATACCAAACAATTCTCTGAATGGAAGAATCAAGGGATAGAAATGCACATCTCAAAACTGATATGCGAACAGCAACCAGACTCTTGCATCGTACAAACATATGGACTTTTATTGATTATATATGCCAACCATCAATGAATATTTAACATTTAATTTTGAATTACTATAGGATGTGAAATATCAATTTAATGGGTAAGGGTAAATCATATCTTGGGATGAAGTTATCTCTCTTGCATAAAATGTAAAGTACTACAATTTAATTAGTCCCACATGCTTAAATATAATAATTCTAATTGAATATAAGCTAAGAGGTGAAAGGGTAAATTGTTCTAATAACGTCTAGCAATGGTGAGAAGGTGCCTTAAAATTTAATTTAGCCCATGAGCAATTTGATGCAAATTGCAATTGCTTAAATAATTTTAACTGCTGCAACTACACTGTAAATTCACAGCCCGTCCAACCAAGGGTCCAAATATTGTCATGCTTATATTGATAGAAATGTAAAGGGTATTTTGGGAAACTCAAAAAGACACGGTTGAATTCTATTCATGGAATTCTCATTATTAGTAGTAAAGATATGAGTTGAGAAAAGCGAAAAATAAGAGAAGAGAAGAATATGATCGATTTAGAACACAAAAACAAAGGTAAATCATTAATCTTAAACTCAAATCTAAATTTAATTCAATCCTTTCCCTAGATATGTAATTCTAATAGGTGTAATCACTTTCTATATTTCGAATTTAAAGTAGGAGGAAGTCAAATAAAAAGGGTATGGATCTAGATTTGGAAATTGGAGCTAAAAAGAGGTGAGTCGGAAATTACATATTTTATAATAGCATTGGATTTATATCATTGTAGATCCATTTCATATATGCCTAGATATAAATCACGAATTGGGTATTTAATTTCATATGTGTAAGGAATTCATATAATTCACGAATGGGATATTTAATTATATACGCGTAATGATGATGGAAAAAATGCCCATATGTTATGGAAACCCTAAACTTGGTAGATATTGTATACGTTTGGATTTGGAAAGGCAGGGTATAAATAGTACCTAGATTTATAAATAACTTCTTGTTGAAATCATATTGGGATTCCAGATTTGGTTAGTTCACATATATTGTTGAACATAAATTAGAATAGATTATAAATTAAATTAGGTTAGACAATATTTTAATACATTAGAATGAATTATGTAACAATGTGAATTTCTATAAATTGTCTAAAAATGCAATAAAAGTGTATTAGTTGAATTAACAAAGAACGTAAACAAAAAGGAAGAGATGTATAAAAGAAGGGAATCTTCATATTTTGTACTGCTTGTTTCAATAGAGAAATAAAATATAATTCCTTGTTATTTCACACATAACACAAGTCCTCTTTTAAGTAATTTATAGAGAATTATAGCGTTAACAAATTCATTTGGAGAAAGAAGAATTCTAATGTATTAAGGTATAAAAATCCTTAAGTATAACTAAAGTAATGTAAGTAGGAATAATAATAACAATATAAATGTAAAACCTAAAATATATAATTTAAAATGGTGTAGAAAACCAACGTTAGACAAAGGTACAATTAAACGAATAGGGAAGCAATAAGTCAACAAAGACAATTAAAGAGAGATATTAGTTAAAAAGGAAACATGGGATTTCATCAAATAATGTTAAACGAAAGGGAAAGTATATGAGAAAAGATGTTTAAAAGAAAGCGGTAAATGACCTTAAATTAAATATGATGTAAAAGCATAGAAAGGTAGAGAAATATTATCAATAGTGAACGGTAAAGGCACGGCAATTAAACAAGAATAAAGATATATATATATATATATATAAACATAAACATATATACATATTTATATACACACACATAGCCTCAAGTATGCGTTTATGACGGGCGTGAGTTACATAAGTATGTAAATAACTTAAATGGATAAGAATGACATAGTCATTGAAATGGGTTGAAATGCGAGGTCTCTAGTGTTTCATAATAGAAGCCTTCCCAACGCAAGGGGCTACCAGCAGTTGTGTATACATTTTACTGATGTGTGACATATCCAACTATAGGACCCGTAGAGTATACGCTTGCGTATAGGTGAAGGAATACCCTTAGTAAAGTCTGCTTCAATGAATAAGAGGAGAGTATTGCCTTGATTGTGTTAGGCAGTCTAAATAGAATAGGGAGCAGCTCGAAGCTATTAAGCAGGTGTTGACACCAAATCAGGAGTAGGAGCTACATAGGTTGAGTTCGTCGTCGATCCAGAGTAGTCAAAACGGGAAAGGCAGTGTTACACCTAACAAGCTAAGTCTCCTACTAGGGCAGACCATGTTAGGTAATGCACCGCCATAGTTGTTTGCTAGTTTGTTTGTTAGGGAAAGTGTAACACCCCACGCTTTAATGACAAATAAAATCAACTGAATTAACATAATTGCAAAACAGCGAAGAATATAAATGTCAAATATACGCATTTAAAAATTAATAGGTTACATAGGTATATACAACCAATGAGTGTGTGATTAATTAATGCATCAATCAATTAAAAGAGGAATTAATTAAGAGACGTAGAGGCATCAATTAGTCAGAGAATATGTCACTTTTATAACATTAATTAATTAAGGGATCTTTTAATAAAAGGGAAACGTACGTGGAGATTAAATTAAATTATAACATACATATATTAATTTATAATTGACGCAATCAATTAATTAATAAATTAACTAAATACATTAAGTAAGCGTCAATTAATAAAAGAGGGAAACTTATATGTCAATTAATTGGGTAATGAATTGGCAGTTTAAATATGTACAACTAATAAATGTGTGATTGAGTGACGCATAGGAATTAATTTGGATAATGATTAAAATGGGAATACGTATTAATTAATTAATTGACAATTGGTTGAGCGTTTTAAAAAGGGTGTCAATTAATCAAAGAATATGCCATCTTTACAATAGCTAATAATGTAAATTAATTAGCTAAAAGAAAACACAAGTTATAGGATTATTAGTTTCCAAGTAAATTTTTTTTGGAACGCGTACACAAATCAAACAAAGTAATTAGGTTTATGATGTAGGTAAATTAATAAGAATAAATTAAAAAGTATAACTTTTATATGAATTCAATTAGTAAGGGTATTAATTGACGTGTTCAAATAGGTAAGAAATTATAACGTATAAGAATTAATTAATATTGGATATATATATATATATATATGATCTAATTAATTGGATAATTAATAGGAGAATCTTATTTAGAAGGAAACGTGAATTAATGGGGTCATATAACAAAGGAACAAATGAATAACATTGGAGAGTTATACGTTATAAGCTAACGTAAACAAATCAAGTTCTGATGGTGAGGATTGTTTTTAGGGTTAATCGGATGGTTCCTAGTTGTTCACTGCACCTATAAATTGAACGTAACTTAACCCTAGCCCATACTATTTTCTCTGAATCAGCTGCCGTCGTTTACAACAAACTCTTCTTCTCTTCTCCCTCTTCCTTTCTCCTCTATTAATCAAATCTTTCACCAAACCAAAAATAAAATTAAGTAAGGGAACACATACAAACAAATCAGAGAATTGTGCAAACAAATCAGAGAATTTACAGCAAATCAAAAGGGGGAAAAAGCGGAGAAAAGCGTAGAAAATTAAAAATGGATAGAGATTGAAGCTAAGGACGACATGTGAGTGGATTTATTTATATATCTTTTAAGTTTAATATATATTATCGTTAAATTCTTGTTTAGATAATTTTATTCAATAATTAATCCTATTAATTAAGTTATGTTGAACTATAATGAATTTACAGTTTATTTATAGTATTAGTATTTATTTACATCCGTTTCTACGTTTTGGATTTCTATGCAAGCGTCATTCTTCTTCTATTTTCTCCTCCTTCTTCGCGTATGGATTAGAATAGATTAAACATGAATATGGATTAAATAATTAAGAATACTGAAATGAAGGAAATAAGATGTAAAATAATAAAAGTTTGAGGAATGGAATTACTGTAATAAATTACTTAAAATGAGAAAAGTTAATCAATCTAATAACTGTATTTGGGAGTAACTAAAAGGTTAATTGGTTGGTTTAGAAAATAGGGTACATTTCTATAATTTAATATTTAAAGGACAAAAATGAACGTAATTGCTAAAATAAAAGAAAGAAAAAGAGAATTAGTGTAAAATAGAGAAACCACTGTATTTTACACTATTCCAAAATAGTAAAAGAAATATCTAGCAGTTACGGATTATTGTTTATAGTATTATATAATATAAAAATATGGAAATGGATTTTTAAATATAGTTTTCATAACCAACCAAATAAAATAGAATTACTTCCTAGAATAGAAGATAATAAAGCAAAGTATGACATGAATCAAGTAAATTATTAGATAAGAACTTGAAGCTGTAAACGATAATGAACCTAGGTCCGCATTCACTGCGCAGACTATTTAAGGAGATAGTTATTATGATAAGTGAATTATATAATATAAGAGAATAAAAGAATATTCTATATCATAATAAAAGAAGGCAGATTAGAACAGAAAAGTAATGCTGGAATTATGTACGGACTATAAAAGAAGAGAAAATGGCAATTACAGGTAGAATTATAACATAGGTTATAATTAAGTAATAAGAACGAAAAAGCTTATTTTGAGACTTTGAATAAATTAATGAGCAATAATAATGGTAGAAGCTTATTTAAATAATTTATATTAAGTCAATAAGAAAATAAAACAGGAATGATAAAAGAGGCTTATTTTAATGAACTTAAGATTTATATTAAGTTAAATAAGCAAGATAATGAATGTGGCTCATACCAACGGCATTCCTTATTAAATAAATGGAAATCTCACAATAGATAGAGGTGAGACGAGGGCAAGAATATGTTAATTAGGGTAAATAAGTAGCCAATAGAATAAGAAAGTAAACTAAACGCAAATTAAAAGATTAGACTTAGGGTCTAATAAAAGAATTGAGATGTGTTTGGAGCAGCCCAAAGGATGAAGCGTCTAATGAAGCAGTTCATCACGGATTTCAGAAATGGAGAAGCACGTCCAACTTAGTATTTTTGGGCTTCAAGGAAGTATGAGACTTCAACGGGACGTGAGGATACTCTAGGATGACCCTCTGGGTAGGCCTAACGAAGCTGTACCCCCAGAGGAAGGTCTGTAGGTATTCCATTAAGAGAGTATGCCTTGACTGCATTTGCATTGTAGGCCTAACGAAGCAGACCTTTGTAGGCAGTCAGAAGGGCTTGGTGTTCGGAGTAGGGTATTTGTATATCCAGTACTTGCAAGTAAGTTTAAGGATAGTCTTATGCGGATATCGGTCATCATTAAGACCAAGAGCAATTTCGGGAAAGACTAGAGTTAGACCAATATGCCAATGATTCTTTCACTATCGAGACATTGGATGGGGGGGCACCGCCAATTGGATGATAGATTGTTTACAGCAGGGCACGACCACTTAACTCTTTAGAAGTCTTTCGATTAGTTGAGGGGTGGCTGCATGGGGCCATAGCCACGATGAGAAAGAGATGTACCAACTAGAATATCTGTATTGTAGGCCTAACGAAGTAGTCCTTTACAGATATAGAAAATCCCCGACTGAGTTATGTACAAGGTAGACCTTGTTGGCGGGATTCAGATAGTAGACAGAACGATTACGTAGTCCTCAATGTACGCACTGGGTGATACATTGTGGATGTCTGAGCACTAGTATAGACTAGTGCAGATGCGATTTACATTTTCATAGTAAGTAGTGGAGCGTCTGTATTGTAGGCCTTACGAAGCAGTCCTTTACAGATGTAGCTACGAAATGCTCGCAGAGCAAAATGATGGAGTATCTATATTGTAGGCCTTAAGAAGCAGTCCTTTACAGATATAACTGCGAAGCAAGATGATGGAGCATCTGTATTGTAGGCCTTACGAAGCAGTCCTTTACAGATGTAGTTACGGAACGCTCTCGAAGCAAGACGATGGAGCCCTTTTCGAGGAGGATACCATGGATGGTACCTAGGACCAATATGGTCATTGGGCATATAGCTACATATATGTATATATATTAGTTATTAGGTTTTAATCTACTATGGAGTAGATGGGCACGATTCACGAATAGAGGTGAGAATATTGTAACCTAATGAACCTAATATAAGAGTAAATAGAAATAAAACGATATATGTAGAATTAAGCCTAGAAGTATATAATTTATCCATTCACTAGAATTTTTGTTCTGACCCCCTCCGCATAACATCCTACAGGTTAGGTAGATGTCAGAGACTTCTCAGCTATGTGACACTTGCTTAGGAAGTGTTATTATTTGGGTGAGTATTTACTTACTATTATATTTTAATCAATTCTGCTGTGAGATAATTAATTGAGCTCTAATTTATTTATCTTTGCCTATTTGCAGGATACAAGATACCCAACCCGGACTTCAGTGGGCTTGGGTTTTAGCATTTTTGCGAAAAATCAGGACCCACTGGAATTCGGGTTGTTACAGCAAGGCTAGTTAATCCATAGAAGAGTTCTTTCAAAAATGAATGGGGTAGTACGAGGAGTTGAGTCCTCCATAGCCCGTGCAACAGAGTTCGCAATACGAAGCAGACAAGTTAGTGAATACCTAAGGCAAAACAAAATACAGCTAAACTTGTGTGACGCCGTTATTAGGCACCAATGGGAAGTTCTGCTTTATACGCAGACAATTTGGCTTAAACATTAATGATGATGCCCCACGGTTCATAATTACGGATACTAGCGGGATAGTATCTTGGTGTAAAGGGGGATTGTGGTACTTAGATATTTACACACACAGACACACATACATGCGTAAGTAGTTATAGTCTACTTCGGGTAGATGAAGTATATCATACAAGAACGTGGAGTCGAAATGGCTAAGTAAAAATGAAAAGACATAACATGTAATGGAAGACAGTCGGTATAAACTAGTGTTATGTATAAAATGTATAATTCACTAGTCATTAGAACGTTGTTCTGACCCCTCCTCATTACAACTCACATGATAGCTTAGATGGATAGGCAATAGTGCAAGGCAGGAATGGTGGAAGGACAGGTTTTCTAATGCATGCTCGACACTGACAAGGACACTACATATTAGAAGTGTCAACCTTGGTTAGTAACTATATGTTTTATTATACTTTACTAGTTCGTTGTGAGTTATATCGATAATGCTCTGATATACATTTACTAGTTTATTTGTACGATACCAAACCAACGATCTGTACTTTGGTGGACTTGGATTTTCGATTTAGTGAATATTCGAGCCGACCGGGGTGCGGATTTTTACAGAGAGAGAGAGGTAGAGAGGAGATGAAGAAAGAAATGATCCATGTTTTTTTCCGAGTTGGGAAAAGATATTAGTACCCTATTTGGTACCAATGGACTATTAGCTTAACAAGCCCACCTTAAGCTATTCTTTTATTTATAATTCCCCGTCCATATATCCAATTTTAAGGTTCATATAGTGAAACTTAACCAAAAAAATATGCTCTATGCAACGGTGCAAATTTCATTGTCTAATTCATTTATCTATAAAATTCCTATTTTGTCTCTTTTAGTAAAATTACCATTTTACCCTTTAATAATATTTACTAATGTTTAAATTTTACGAGGTGTTATATATCTAGAGCTTGGACAATGGTTAAAATTCAAATAATATCTATATTTAATTGTGAGTCTAACATTAAATTTCATAGTTTAATCTGATAAGAATTATCGATTAACCGATTTGCTTTAGCCAAAGACTTTAACTTTATGTTGACTACTAATTACAGCGATATTAACCTTCTATTAATAGAAGAAGAATCCTCTTTTGAATAGTATTTCACTTCAGGTTATTCAAGTTATACCTAACCATACCTTAACACGATCATCATTGTCGTGTGATTGACCACAATTAAATTATAGTTTAGACACTTAAGATTCACAGTATTATCAAGTTAAAAGACTACTGCACATTATCACATGAGATCTTCTATCTGATTTTTAACCTATAGAAGACTCTCGTGAGTCAATCTATGATAATTCCAAACAACTACACGTATATATAACCTCTTGGTTCTCTCAAAGATCGTGAGTAATTCACCATTCACTATATAAAGAGTGTTAATTCTCGACAAATATAAATATATCAATATCTCATACATCTTGATTAGGAACATTTAATGATATGCATTTATTTTAAATGATTCAATACTCATGGTTACGAACACATTCATAACTTCAATCAATTAAATATTTTTTCTAGGGATTTTCTACCTGTATATGTTTAATATATTTAAAAAAGTAATTATATCCCGATATAATATAATAGAAAATAAAACCAAAAACTTACTTTATTTTGGACAAGATTCATTATGAGAGTTAAGTTATATAATCAAACTACATAATTGTCCACAGGGCACACCCTTAACTCTATCATAAAAAACTTTAACGTATAGGATTATGGTTATACATTATTTAATCAAATTTTATGTTCATCGATTTTCTTTATGTTATAAACCTTTGCGATGCATCTAATGCTAGTGGTGGTGGGTCATGGATTTTTTTAAAGTAATAACCAAAACTCCTAAACATATATATCATTATTTGTGTTGTAAAAATGATATAGTATTATATACATACATATAGTTTTAATTTAATTTAGCATTTTTTGAACTATAAATATGAATACAACATTGTATTCATGTGGCTTTATATTCATCTAATGCTAGTGTTTTTTTAGCATTTTCTTTTTGGACTACAGAAGTGAATATATCATTATGTTCATCTAATGCTAAAATAATGTAGCATTTTCCACAGTTTTTAATTATCTTTTATCGCTGCTGATGTATAACAGACGAGGTGTAAGTTGGTGGTGCAGTGATCAGTTGCAGGTAGGGTTTGTGGTTTTGAGTGCTGGTGGGGACATGATGCGGTAAATTCTTGTATAACAAAGGAGACGATTGCAAGTCAGTGGAGGGTGGTGGTGATGCTGGTGCAATGATGTGAAGGCGAAGTTCTAATAGCGAGATTTGGTGTCGATGTGAGTTTGGAGGTAAGGTTTGAGTTGAGAAATGTGGGCATCGCTAATCTATATTATAATTGGAATGCATGAATTTACCAAATCGTCTGCTATTATTATTCTATATTAACAATGAGAGTCGATGACATTTTTTTCATTTATTTCCACCACATTCGCTATTTGGCATGTCCTGCCTACTTGAAATGTGATATTCACTCTTTTTCCATGTATGAAACCTTCATATCGTGCTATCTCATGAAATCTAGAGTTTTGTTCTCAAATCTACTTTTAAATTGGATAAATTGTTTTTGACCATACATGACAAAGATTGGTCTTCAACCATTTTTTAAGTAATTTTTTCCTCGATATCCTTGTGATCTAATCATTGTGAGAAATATCATACGCAGTGTTAATGAATGGATGGAGCAAAACTGTAGTTATTGGATAAAGGAATTGACGATGGGAGTTCTCAATGGGGAAAATAATAACATTACATTTGATGATTTTTTGTAGTATGTAAAACAAATAATTATCATTATTATTTTGTACGTATATGTAGAAATTAACATGATGCTGTTTGATACTCCATGTAATTTTTTTCTCATATTTAATCTTTGGATTGAAAAGAGTTTTCTAAATATTTCACAAATACTTAAATGTAGAATGCTTAAATCTTATTAAATATCTTTAGACACGTATTTTAACATCCATGAATGTAACTTCTTGATTTTGCATGTGTGAAATAGATGTGATTAGAGCATTAGTTTGGTTCAATAGAATTCATGTTCAAAATGGTCGAATGACTACTTGCTTGTATTTTTAACTCACGTGCGGAGGAAGTGTACTGGTTCCATTAAAAAAAATACACGTCGACAAACAAAGTTCTTCTAAATCATCTACCCGCCAAAACCCCATGCACCTCAAAATCCCTATCCACCCCAATCAACGAAAACAAAATCCCAAAAAGGAAACCCTAAATGATCTCCACCGTCACGTCATCCTCCTCTACCATCCTCTGCTGCGAAGACACCCTAGGCCGTCGTCACCACCACCACCGCCGTCGCCACCTCACGGATCCGCCTCCACTTCCACCAACGCCCATCCCCCGGCCGCGCCGCATAATCCTCGTCCGCCATGGCCAGTCAGAGGGAAACATCGACGAATCCGCCTACACCCGCGTGCCTGACCCTAAAATCAAGCTGACAGAAAAAGGATGGGCAGACGCTGAGAGATGTGGGGTCATGATAAGGGAGATTTTTGATCAGAATGTGGAAGAGCATGATTGGAAAGTATATTTTTATGTGTCGCCGTATAGAAGGACGTTGGAGACATTGGAGGGGCTGGGGAGGGCGTTTGGGAGGGATCGAATTGCCGGGGTTAGGGAGGAGCCTAGGTTGAGAGAACAAGATTTTGGTAACTAGTTTTCTTTTGCTCAAAAGTTTATTTATTTATTGTTGGTTTATCGATTTTCACCAAAAATTCTCAATATATGTCTTTGATTTTGATCGGAACTGACTGCGGCAATCTCAGTGTTTATATACATAGGTTAACAACTTGGTTCCACATTGTATTACAACTGAATAGGTTTATGATATAAATAGCCAGCTTTCATTTTGCCAACACTGAGGTATCTTAAGGAACAAGAGACAGTGTTTGCAGGGTCGTCCCTGAGATATTAGAGGTGGAAGGCCTCTTCTTAAATGGACGTACTTCCCATAATTAATGTGATCTTTTTTACTACCGAAATCAAGCAATATTAGCAAAGATTCATTAAAATTTAGTTTTGAACTATCGGATGCACACCTCAAACTAGCGACTTTTAATTTAAAATAGGAAGCTTCACCAACTGCACTAACTAAGCTTTCATTTTTTTCCAGTATACATAGCAAGTATGAATAACATTTGCAAATTTAGAAACCAACAAAAATTGTTGAATGATTCCAACACAAACCACACCTCATTCCCCACCCCCACAGCAACAAATCATCACAACATCATTATAAAGTTGCAAACATGGCACTGCTGGGATGTCTTGTAATTTAATATTTGGAAGGACAAATGTAAAAAAGAACCACCTATGTTTTGTGTGATATGGTTTACGTGTTTATTCTTTAATGAACTGTGTCCATTTGAAATATATTGTTTGATTGCTAAAGGGGAGTTCTTTTTAAGAAGGTGTCCCTTGTTTAAGATAAGTGGCAACATCTCTGTTCAAAAAAACCATAGTAAGCTGTTTGGCAATGAATTATTGTTAAAATATCACATTGATACACAACATTCATGTTACTACATCTTTTTAATCAATCCAACACATTTCCACTAGCTTCCCCTGTAGTAACTTTGGCATTTAAAGTTCCAAGGTGTGTTGAAACTTGAAACCATGGCCTAAATTTCAAAATCTTAAATAACCTCTTTTTTTCACAAGAACCTTTTCAAAAACAAAATCGAGAGGATCTAATCATTCTCAATGAAAGCACCAAAATATTTTTGGTGTGTTTAATTACAAACATTGCTGTAGATTTGAAATATTTTTGACCTCAGGATGTAGACCAAGAATGTGTATTATTGGGGCTTCTATCTACTATAACTGTCAACTGATTAAGCACCAATATAATAGGAAAATAAAATAGAAATAAATCAACACAAAAAATGGAAATGTAGAAAATAAACGACAAACATATTTGTAGCGTTTCAACAGTGTTTCTACATCCACTTTGATGTTTTTATTGCTTTTCTCATTTGAATTGATTTTAGATTATTACAATGAAGAAAGTAGAAAGAACAATGAAAAAATGAGTGCTTAAACTCCCATAATCCTGCCTTCAAGTGTTGGGGGTATTTATAGGGCGTTGGGATTTGTACAGAACCAAAGATATTCCCTACAATCAGATCTGAAGATTTGATTGTGAATATCTTCGAAAATATCAAGTATTATGTGAGAATAAGTTATTTTTTGATCGATTCACATTTAATATCATGATTGAAATCTAGTGAAACATCTTCCATTTCAAAAATAAAAAATGAAAACACCGTAATCACCATCAAAATTATTTTCAAGTGATAAAATACGATCAGTTTTTTACACAACAATAAGTAAATAGAACAGCTAAATAATTTTTCATTACATAATAGTCCTTTACATCTTTATCTCCCATACGCGCCACACATGGTAAATACAATTGGACATAGATAATAGTGACATTCTTGACACATGAGATGCTGACATGTTCATTTAACTAGTTAAAAACCGTGATTTACATACAACAAAACAAAATACTGAATATATAGATATAGCCTCTTACTTCATTTTTGGAGCTTTATTTGTCTACTAAGAAACCCGCCATTCTCCTATAAAGTCAGCCTACTCAAATGAGTTTCCATGAGTTTATAAGAGAGAGAAAACTGATTAGACATAAAGCCCGATAAGAATAATGTTATTTCTCGTAAAATGCAACAATGACTAGCAAGACTATGCCGCACAACAAGACGAGTTCCCCCTTCACTAATGTACTAAAACATCACAATCAACGTCTAGTTATAGCGTAAAATGTTTTCACTCATTTAATAGATAAGTGATTGCTCATCAGGTTCAACCGCCAGACCTTATCGTCGCCTATCTTGTTTTTTTATTTATAATCATTTCATTTAATAGATAGGTAGTTGCTTATCAGGATTACATGCCAAGCCTCATTGCCACTTATCTTGTTCTTAAGGCTCCGCTTGGGATTTTAGTAGTAGCAGTTATGAGAGGTTTTGAGAGTACCGGTTTTGACCGTTAATGGTAGCTTTGATTGGTTTACATGAAGTGTTGTTATAGCCGATCAATACATACTTGAGAGTTTAACATACATCGATTGTAAGAGTTTTTTACTAAAATAATTTTACATATATATATATATATCATTATATTTATTCTCTAGTTCTGTGAAGATTAATTTTTCAATATGATTAATATGGGTATAATTGGAAAACAAGTTATAACACCTTAAAATACCCAAAGTTGATGGGTTGAGAATTGCCATTAAAATTACAGTGCACCCGTTTTCACCGGTTTTATAATCAACAATGACCGATGTAAAAAAACTTACAAGTAAGAGTTATCACAACACCTGAAATACAGAGCCGTCCAAAACTAGTCAAAACCGGTAGAAAAAAATCTCCTAAGCGGAGCCTAAGAAATCATCCACGGTCTCCCAAACCTTAGTTTTTCTTTATTTATATTAATCCTTAATCTAGACTAAAGGTTGCCTCCTAAGCCTTACTTCCTCGCTCGTATTTATCATTTAATTTAGTGGTTGTGCTCAAGGACTTACTTCCTCATTTGACGTTCTCAAGCAAATGATAGATTGCCTCATAGGCCTCATCTTTATATAGTTCATTTATAGGAATACTGTTGCCTCCCAGGTCTTATCTTCTCATTCGAACTCATACGTATAGAGTTTGATAGGGACCACAACCAGCCAGACTTAGGAGGTGAATGTGTCATTAGATTTTACATTTGAGTGAGTGTCCTCACCAAGCGTGAACGCTTTTCCTAATCTCATCTTCTTCTTAAACGCTTTTAGTTATGGTTTTAGTTTTACATCCTATTGTTTAGATTCTCATGATTTCTCGGATGCAATTCTTCTCGCTCAGAACTCATATCCAACAACTCCTCTTATTTAGTAATACCCATTAGTTTTCCCTAGTTTTAAATGAGTATATCATATAATCTTGGGTAATCATCATAATTCAACACGCCACAAAATCAACCGTCATAAATTTTTTATTTAGGTTTTTCATTCATTGCACTGTTTAGTTCCCAACTAAACCATTTATGAATTTATTCCATTTTCTAGCTTGCATTTATGCTTGTACAATTTTCTTCTTATGGAAGTTATCACATTTAATTCATTATTGCTATCGAAAATTATTCATATTCTAGCTATCACATGTAGCTACTCACATAGCTATCATACATGATTCATATATCTCCTTTTTACAAAGCTATCGCATACACTCCTTTATGCTATCACATATAACTCTTATTAGTCTATCACATCTAATTCTTATACTAGCTATCACACATAATTCATTTAATAGTTATTATATATAGTTAACTGAAGCTATCACACATGCCCATTCAAATGCAATCACATGCAACGTTTTGAAGCTATTACATGTGTCTGTTACTCAATTTTTTTCGTAAGTAGAAGACAGACTAACCAATGTATCTTAACCTGGTCCGGTCCAGTTCAGGCCGACTGGATCCAGGTCAGCTCGCAAGCTAGCCACTACTAGGGGCAGCTCGATTGGGTTTCCTATGTATGATGATAACCCAAATCCCACCTAGGCCTGTATCGGCTCCCCTGCTCAATTGCACATCAAGCCTTCTGTTGTCCGAACCTCCCCATGCAGCAACCCCAATGACTAGCGCGTCCGTCAAGACATGACACAAGTCCAACTCGACCCATCTCTCATTGGCCGACCGACTCTCTCTCCGGTCCGCTCGCAACCCAATTATAGGCAACAATTGCAAGTCAAGCCTTCTGCTAGTCGAACCTCTCCACGCAGCAACCCCAACGACCAGCTTGCCCGTCAAAACAAGGCGCAAGCCCAACACGATCCATTTCTCATTAACCGACCGACTCTCTCTCAGGCTCGCTCGCAACCCAGCTATAGGCCAGCCCGTTTGCTCAAGCATTTCTCCCTCAACTATTTCTCGACCGGCATGGCTTGAGACTGTCTCAAGGGTGCCCCGTCATTGGTCCAGTTTTGATATCGCCACCTACGACCAATGGTCCGTTTCGTCTCGTCCGACTCGGCATGCCCTTAGCTCTCGTCAGTTCCTCATCCTCCTTATAGTCTCAACAGACCGGCTCGGGTTGTCCTGCCACCTAGGTATGCGGGTGCAAAGCACAAGAGGTACAATCAGGTGTACCTATTCCTGATAAGAAGCATGTTCCATTTTTTACAAGCATACTGCAAGTACAAACACATTTAACGCAAAGCATGACAAAGCATGCCCCTGGTACAGTTCTTCCGTTGACTTTCATCTCAGCCGCACATTCTTTTCTTTCGTCGGTTGTCTCTTATCAAGTCCATTCAACCAGATCAATGGCTATGTGCGCTTTACGTTTGTTTTGCAATACGATCTTAGTCGTCCAAGCATCAGTTCAACTGCTATAAGAATCTCATGCATGGCCACTTCAAAGGGGCTAGGACTCGGAAGGTTCTAACCCGTAGTTCGCCATTCAAATCTCCTGATATAGCAGCTCCCTGAGACTAACAGCTTCATTTGTCTTAGGCGAATTATTTTCTCTTATTATTCTCTTGTAATTTTTTGTAAGTGTAAGAGAGTTATATAGTAAGAGAACTTCGTAGAGAACGTAGGCAGATTCATCGACCTTTTGTGCCATTTACATTTAAATGCACTTTTTCCCTTCTTTTTTCGTCATTAAGCTTGGTGAACCTTTGCTCTTCATAACACATTATCATAACTTCAAAGTTGGCGAAAAATATCATCAATATTTTGACGCTAGAAGGAGGGCGGACCTTCGATCTTGTGGTTAGTAGCTTCCTGTGCAATCTCTTTCCACGCTTGGTACCTCGCATCCAGCGTCGACAGTGGCAAGGGTTGACGGTGTTCCACCGCTTCCTTCAGTCACCAAGAAGATTCCTCAACTATTTTAGTTTGGCCTCGTGTTGTGCATGGTTGCTATGCGCGCCCCTTGTCTCCTCACATTGTTGCTACTATTAACCAAACTACGACAACCATGTGTGAGGGTCGCGCCCAACCATTCAGAGATCTGCCTCTACAAGGATGTCCTGGTCAGCCCGCTTCATGGCAAAACCCCGAGGGCAGGGTCACCTAGCAATCTTGGCAATCCGCCGAGCACCCCCGCACAACAATCCTAGAGGCCTAACACCCCTTGTTAATGCCTGGAGCAGCCCTTGCGGGTTGTCAAGTGTTCTCTCGTTCATCTTCTTCCTTAACGACGTTCGAAAGCAGCCAGATGATCGCTTGCAATCTCAAGATGCGCAAGCTTCGCCGCCAGTGCCTTTCTCAAGCTTAATTTCAAGCTCGTGACCTCTTGTGAAGAATGCATCAAAAATCGCAGAGTCTGCATCGTTCAACACCTTCACCAAGGCTATCCAACGAGGATGAGTTATCATGTCTTCATTACCTTGTGTGGGGATTGGCTTAGAACCGAGCAAGCCGCTGCTTCTTGTTTAATCGGCTAACCGTGAGAGTAGATTACTAAGAATTCATTTCCTTGTCGGGGACTGTCAGACTATCCAGCAAGATTGAATCACTGTGCATTCAATTTCTTGCTCGGGGACTGCCCACTATCCCGTGAGTTTGGGTGAGACGTCTCCCCTTCGTGTTGGGGCATATCTACGATCGAATATGCGGTCGCAACGGTCCATGCCCCTCGCCCGTGATGCTGCTCATCCACCATATAGGATGGAGAACTGTTGTTGGAAACAATGCTATTACCTCGAGTGATGCCGAAATTCGGCATCCGTAGTGTGTCCGCATAGAAGTAAAGTAGGCCCAGCTCTTTATTGCAGCGTGTCACTTGGAGAGCCTTCAAGCCCTTCAGCGTTTAGGTTCGAGCCGGGACCGCTTGTATCTACTTATTGCAGCTTGTCACTCTGGAGAACCTTCAAGCCCCTCAGCGCTTAGGTTCGAGTCGGGATCGCTTTTCAGCTCCTTATTACAGCATGTCACCTTGAAGAACCTTCAAGACCCTCAACGTTTAGGTTCGAGCTGGAATAGCCTGTAGCTTCTTCTTGCAACATGTTACCCTGGAGAACCTTCAAGTCCCTCAACACTTAAGTTCAAGCCGCAACTGCCTGTAGCTCCTTATTGCAGCGTGTCACCCTGGAGAACCTTCAAGCCACCCAATGCTTAGGTTCGTACCGAGACCGCCCAACAGCATAGCGATACACATATAACATCACTTTTTACAATTTCTATATGCTAAATTCTATGAACGACGGCGTCTGCCGCTCATCTCACCATTATATCACACCCTTATACAAGAGTGTTCGAGCCAACCATGCGCCCCAGTTCGAACTGGGACCTGTGATCATCTAACGACAGGCAGCGTGTCATTCAGGGGAACCCTCGAGCCCCATGCACTTTGGTTCGAGTAGGACCCATCCGTCACTCTACACATGACCGTTTGTCATCCAGGAGAACCTATGGACCAACATGTGCTTCCACTTTACGCCAATGCCACCCGCGACTTGGTACATGGTCGACACTTGGCTTTTATCAATGCCCGGCTTTGGTCCGTGCAATGACAATATTACCACTTAGCATGTTTTAAACATGAAATTTTTTTCTAAAAATAATACAGGAACTCCTGACCGCATTCAGGTTAGTGTTGGGACCGCCCATCAACAAAGCAACACAGTGAAGCTCAGTTGTCATTTTCGGCCTCGGCATCTGACAAACGATCGGGTTGCTCGGTCAACGCTCGCTTCCAAGTTGATTGATCGGCTCGGCCTATCAGTTAAAACAGATTGGTCAACCCAGTGCGAGAGACCTTCCTAGCTATCCAAGATACATTATTCTATCAATTGCAGGCAAATAATCAAAGACAACAAGTTTACAACAAAAAGGCCCGTTCTTATTCAGTTTAAAAGAATGAGGGGGAACCATGTCTGCCCCGCTAGGCTTGTAAAGATTTTCAATCGCTAATTAGTTAAAAAGAAGAGAAGGAGAAGCACACTAACAACGCTCTTCAAAGACACGCCAGCCCGTGCATTTAACACCTCCCAGATCGCGCTCTGCTACACCGATAGCGCTTCCTAGCACTTCGAGCGATCAAGAACTTGTCGAAGAATACTGAGTGTGCGATCATCTTCGAAGTCTTCTATATTGGATCTCACAAGAGACCCTGAAAAGCTTACAGACAACCCCACCAAGGAGCAGACCAAGGCTTAGGCCATGGCAGAAGGGATAGATGCGACATCCACTACTCTTTCCAGCAAGACGTTGAAGCTTCCAATTCGACCTGAAGTCGGGAATGTCAGAGCATCAAAGTTAAAAAAACCCTAGCTTAACCTGGATCATTAGTCCGAGACCGACATTTGATCACCGTCAGACCTTTGGCCAAAGGACACAGGTCCAAGCCAAAGACAAAATCCATCTCAAGAAGCAGACATCCAAACAGGGGTCCGAACTACAATCGACAAACACAATTCGACATCTAAAGAGCTGCATCCATTCTTTTAATCCCAACTAAATTTGATAAAAACCCAAACGCTCAAGAGCGATGGAAAAGGAAGAGGAAGACAAAGTTATCTGTTTATATAGACCCATGAGTTCAAAATTCAAGTTTGCTAAAGAAATTGCATGACAATAGACCCATGAGTTCAAAGGGGGAGAAGAAAGGGGTATTTATATACCTTCTCATTTCAATCATAGCTGTTATGATCAAAAAAAACAAAAAGGATCTCAACCGTTCAAGAATGATGGGTTCGTGTCACACCACGTGCGTTGACGAAACCAGGGCTGTCAATGGATACCCGAAAAATCCGAAATTCGTCCACATCCGCATCCGAAAAGCGGATAAATATCCGATATCCGAAAAAACAGATGCGGATGCGAAGATATCCGCATCCGAAAATTATCCGTCCGGTTTTTGTTAAGATTATAGTTCAAATTATGTGTATTTTAGTACAATGAAAGATATTCGTTTATTATTTTATTAAGTTGGTAGTTTATATTATATGCACTTAATGCTTATTAACTGTTCGAAACTATTTATTATCATCATATTTGTTAATTTTAGCACTTTTACAATCAATGAGATTGAAAAATATTCATGTTAAACTAAAATTTTCTTTTTATAATTCTTGATTTATCGGTCGTTAGCAGATATGATAATTATCCGATATCCGTCCGTATCTGCGAATGCGGATATCCGAAAATGATTTCGGATGAAGATGCGGATATGACACTATCCGCATTCGAAAATATCCGTTGACAGACCTAGACGAAACAACACATCTCTGCCACGTTTCGAGAAGCACAACCGCCGTAGTCAACGGTATAATGCCACGTGGGTAGTGTATTAAATGCATGACAGAACTGTCAATCGATGGAGCTTTTATGATTTTACAAGTCCACGCCCGCTCATGGGCACAGACTTAGAGGCAAAACGTTACTTGATTTTTTCGTAAGTAAGAAGGCAGACTAATCAAGGTATCTTAGTCGGACCCGGTCTGGTCCAGGCCGGCTGTGTCCAAGTCAGCTTGTAAGCCAGCCACGACTGGAGGCATGTCGACTGGGTTTCCTATGTATAATGATAACCCAAATCCAGCCTACATCCGCATAGGCTCCCCTGCTCAAATTGCACGTCAAGCCTTCTTCTGGTCGAACCTCCCCGCGCAGTTACTCCAACGACCACTCGCTTGTTGAGACAAGGCGCAAGCCCAACTCGACCCATCTCCTATTGGTCGATCAACTCTCTCTGGCCCGTTTGAACCTAGCTCTAGGCCAGTCTGTTTGCTTAAACATCTCTCCCTCAACTATCTCCGACCGACATAACTTAAGGCTGTCTCAAGGGTGGCCTGTCATTGATCCAGCTTCGACACCGCCACCTATGACCTGTGGTCTGTCTCGTCTTGCCTGACTCGGCGTGCCCTCGGCTCTCCCTAGTTGCCCATTCTCATTATGATCTGAACAGATCAGCTCAGCCCGATCTGCCATCTAGGCATGCGGGGGCAAGACGACAAGAGGTACAATCGGGTGTACCTACTCCTTACAAAAAGCATGTTCTATTTTCTAAAAGCATACCGCTAGTACAAACACATTTAATGCAAAGCATGGCAGAGCATGTCCCTGGTACAGTTCTCTTGTTGACCTTCGTCTCAGTCACATATTCCTTTCTTTTGTCAGCTGTCTCTCATCAAGTCCATTCTGCTAGATCAATGGCCATATGCGCTTCATGTCTGTTTTGCAGCACGATCTTAACCGTTCAAGCATCAGTTCAACTGCTATAAGAACCTCATGCATGACCACTTCAAAGAGGTTGGGACCTGGAAGGTTAGGATCCGTAGTCCATCATTCAAATCTCCTGATACAACAACTCTTTGAAATTAGCAGCTTCATTAATCTTAAACGAATTATTTTTTCTTATTATTCATTCGTAATTCCTTATTATTGAAAGAGAGTCATATGGTAAGAGAATTTCACAGTGAATGTAGACAGTGCCGAACCACCCGACCTCTTGTGTCATTTACCTTTAAATGCCCTTTTTCTTTCATTTTTCACTCATTAAGCTTGGTGATTAGCAAACAACCTTTGCTCTTCATAACGCATTATCATAACTACAAGGTTGATAAAAAATATTGTTAACAATGTCATGTACATGCTATCGAAAGTGGTCTAGCATAACTCTCACATTTAGTTCTCAAAAGCTACCGCTTATAATCCAGCATAGCTATTGCGGTTACTTTTGCGGTTAATTCTCAAAAGCTATCGCTTATAGTTCATAAGAGCTATCACATTTAACATTGTCGAGCTATTGTGTTTAAGCTATCACATATATTTATAATCCATTAAAGCTATTACACATAATAACTATTGCATATAGTTCACTTTAGAACTATCACGTTTAGCATTTAAAAGCTATCACTTTACCCTTTTCAGAAGCTATTGCACTTACCATTTTAAAAAGCCATTACACATATTAGCTATCATAGGTATGCATGAGCTATCACATGTAAGTTTGTGACAAAATTGTAATTATCTTCCAAACCGTTTTATTACTTAATAAACTAATTACTTTTGGCTAAACTGGCCACTTGTCCAATTTACATTTGCTTAACATTTTCTTTACCGACGTTTTACCAAAAAAATTCAGAGAATATTTCATATTTAATGAAATAACTTAATTAATTTCTTAATTGATCATGTAATTAGTTTAATTTCTATTATTTTCCATTTAACCATTTAATTCATTACACTTCTAAATTTTGGTGGAAAAATCCAGAAAGTTCTAAAAAAAATCTAATTCATCATTGCTCGTAACATATTAAAATTTCATGTTAAAATAACAATTTTGTGAATTATTATGAATTAATTAATCCCAATATTAAACTATTTTTTCTTTGGAAAATTCAAAATAATTCATATATATACGAGAAAATTCCAAATTAAAAATCCATCTCCAAAATCACGTTATGAATATCATATTAATATTTTGCAATGATTGGAGTTCATATGTTCAGGTTATACTCAAAATAGCTTACAAACTTCCGTAGTTGTCAACATAAATGTTTTACCATGATAATACAAGCCAAACCATGTTTTTAAACCACTCAAAAACCTTACCTAAACATCAAATTCGAGCTCACACAAGGGTGAGTCCGAAATATGGATTAATATTACTCACCTGCTTCTCTTCCTTAAGTTTAATTCCTTAGCCTTAAGCTTTTCTCTTGATTTTCTCTTCCTTTTCTTAGCTTTAACCCTTAACCTTTCTTTTCTTTTCTTTTTGTTTCAAGTGTATGAAAATGAATTAATGAAAGGATGAATGATGACGGGTTAAGGGTTCTTTCATTGGCTTGGGCCATTCCATACCCATATAAGACTCAGAATACTAAATCCTTACTGCTTAATCTTTCATTTACTTAAGTAATTAAACTATCTCATAAATTTTAAGTCTTTAACTCATTCAATAATTCTTGTCATAATTACCCAATTGTGAAATTATGTGATAAAATAACAAACAAAATAAAAGAACATCTTTGTTTAATGGCGGTTAAACCAACTATATTGTACGTAGTGGAGTGTTGGTTTTAAAAAAAAGCATGAAAGGACGATAAATGTATGAGAAATGAGAATTCTAAAACGAATTATTTGAACCATTAGAAAAGATAGTGTTACAAATGAAAGGGCGAGAGAGAAATTAGAAATGACTACTATGAATGAAAAAACTAAGGAGAAGTGTATGACTACATGTGTATATATGCGTGCATGCGTATACTGTTGAAAATGATATGGGAAGACTTAATTTAACTAAATATATGACTCAAGATAGAAGCTCGTGGAAAATGAGAAGTAATGTGGCAGATCCCATTCATTTGGGATTAAGGCAATGATGGTGATGAACTATGATAACCAATAATCCTTCATCAAGTCCCAAGCCATTTCAGGTCCGACTTCATTTAACTAATCACTGTTGCATTCTTTCCTTATGCTGGAAACCTTATGTTAGGTTTAGCTAAGTTTTGCTATTCCTTTTGCTTCATTGCTGTGTAAAGTGGTGTATTGTACGAGCCTTTCTATTTTAATCCCGTAACCGAGATTTTTGAGTCCATTAGCTAATAATATTGGTAACTGTAATCAACATCAGCTCAACCTTTTCAGTTGTGTTACAATCAGCAGTTGCAAAGCCTGCGCTGTTATTTACTTAAATTTCTCGCAATTTTTCTGCCAAAGCATCCATCTAATAAAGAATATCGAATATAATGCAAGGTAGATCCATCATGGTACAGTTTAACTATCATTTTCTGTATCCATCTTTCAAGTTTTGATGCTTGATCAACGATTGAGCTCATAAATCCATTTATAGACATTTAACCAATTTTTCTGAAAATAACTGCTAAATATTTGCTTGAATTAAGTACATTGAGACACTTAAATGCATATTTATCCAATTTCATTCAGAAATGTCTTTTTCTGTCCAGAAGGGGTTACCACCTAATATCTGACATTGCTCTTTCTGATCACTGAAGGTAATTTTCAAGACAGAGAAAAAATGCGTGTAGAAAAACAAGCACGGCTTCGTTATGGCCGTTTCTTCTACCGCTTTCCTGATGGAGAATCAGCTGCTGATGTCTATGACCGAATCACGGGTACTTATGAGAATTAGCTATATCTGAAACATGTAATGTGTGTGCAACTATTGCTCACATACATCAGGATGGATAAGTTAATATTGATGATATATATGCAGTGTTACTCTACAGGCTTCCGTGAGACCCTTAGGGCTGACATTGACATCGGACGGTTTCAGCCACCTGGTGAGCGGAACCCAAATATGAACCTTGTTATAGTATCACATGGATTGACTCTTAGAGTATTTCTGATGAGGTGGTACAAATGGACAGTAAAGCAATTTGAGGGTCTTACCAATTTTGGAAACGGAGGGATGCTGGTTATGCAAACCGGTGATGGTGGAAGGTATTTTTTATGAGAAAAAAAGAAAGAAAAAAGCTTTCCATTGCCTAGTTTATTATATTAATGATGAAGTTTCCTATGGCCTATCCAATTCACTGATATTAAGCCTGCTTAAAAATGTTTGCTAGTTCAGATCATAAGCTGTTCAATGCAACGGACCTTAATTTCAGATGCTACTAACTGTATAATGCTTAGTATACTCGTGATATATTACTAAAAAGAAGTCAAAATCATTTTTTCAATCAAGTTTACACAAAGATTTATAAGTAGGCCGTATACAGTATTTTGTTAACAAAGCATTGCCTTGATTCTCCTAATTTCCTAAAGATTTAGTTGTGGGTTTGTTTATATACCAGTAGCCTTTCATATCTCTGTAAAATATATTGCCATACATAAGGTAGCTGATTTCTAATAGTTTGTTAGTGGGTAGCTTTACCATTGACTGTGAATATCAATTTCTATGTAATGATAGTTAGCATCCCTAATTGACTATATCGTCAACAATACCGAAAGAGGTATTGACCCTGACTTGTTTTGAGAGACATGCCAAAGCATAGATGCAACAATTTTTTTTAATATTATATTATTATCTGACCTCCCTAGAGCCTGCTATCATGCGGGAGCCTCGTGCACTGGGTTCCACCTATATTATTATCTGAGCAAAGTATTGGGAAGCAATCTCCTATACTTGTTCAGCATTGTTATGGACATTTTAAGGACTTCTTTTCTGATATTTTGCAAAATTTGGATTGTAAGGTTGTCTTTATGAATAATAGGAAATTCACCACACTATGAAAACTGGGTGTGAACAGCTGTAGCAAAGGAAAGACTTTTGAATTGTTCAAACGTTGTGAAAATTCATTGAAAGTAGCCACACAACCATTGATATATGTGAACTATGCAAGCATGTTACTGTCACCCATTTTTTCTTTCAGAATTTAGTTGCTAAACAATCAAATTCCAGTATTCCACAATATTAAGTGCAGTCCTGACACGATCCTGCTTTAATTTGAAATTTTCACTATACTACAGTTAAGATCAAATTCCAGTATTTCAGTTTTCCACAATATCATCATAGTGTCAATGTATTTAACATTTCTAAAGTAATTTGAAATTTTCACTATACTACAGTTAAGAGTTTCAATCAGACGCCAGTTGCAAGTATGACCAGAATGTAAATGAAGTAGGCAAGTAATTCATTACTTGTCATATCTAAGATAACATCAACTGAATCTACAGTTAAACTGTATATAACATATCAGCCATCCTAATGTAGTGGAATTTGGTCTTAAATTTGTCATATTCGGTTGCTGCTTTTGCCCTCTTGAAGAGGCAACGTTGTTTTCTAAAATTAATGGTCTATCAATCTCATAAGTTAGTGAACGGTCAGGACAATATACTTTTCTATGTAATACATTTGATTACATATATACACATTGTTTTATAACAGATACAGTCTGCTTGTACATCACACTCCTGAGGAGCTTCGAGCATTTGGCTTGACAGATGCTATGCTTAACGATCAAATGTGGTAATTTACTTTTCCCCCTTGATCGGGGCAACAACTTATTTTGAAACTACCTAAAAGTACATTTGAATAATAACTTCTAAGTAGTTTAAATAACAACTTGTAAGTAGAAGTGTTTGAATGTAATTAAACTTTTAAGTTGAGATAAATAAAATAATTTGATCATAAACTACTTATAAAATTTGTCTCAAGTCATAAGCAACAAAATTGTTGCTTCTCACATTTCTACTTCTAGGTCACTTTGCAAACTTTTTATACGGAGTTATCAAATATTAGAATTGAAATAAGTTACCAAGTAGTTTTGACCAGTAGTTGCCAAACATGCTCCTTAGCATGTAAATGGCTAAACATCCTTCATAGTTATGGTTTGCCTTCAATTTCTGATAGTTTTTATATACATATACTTCAGGCAAAAGACAGCGAAACCTGGTGAACTGAATTATGATTGCATAACTACTGGGTTCTTCTCACACTTTAGCTAAGTTGTCCCACCTTATCTTGCAGCTACAATAAATTATTCACTGTTGTAATACATGCTGTTAGTTTTGCTTATGAAACAATTAAAATTAATAATACTAGTTAGCCCTTATTTACAATTAGTCAAAGGTTATTTCCTTGATCATAACTTATTTTTCCAAATAGCAATATTGTTTTTTCTTGATTACATCATTGTCAACCTTTAATTAAGTCTATATATCTAGACATGTACATGATTGCGTAACTAAGCAGCTATGCTTGTATTGCTATGCTTGTTTTTGTGCTTTTAATATATTGCTTGTTAGGATTAATCAGCATTGCGATTGACATCTAATGTCATAATTTGTCTTTTACCTGACCTAGTAATACCCAACATGAAATGCTAATAAAGTAGGAGAAAATAAACAAGAGTAGTCAATTATATTTCACATTTTGAGTCTTATTGATCTCATTGAATCCACACCTGTAAGCTAAAAGCAGATAGATTTCTACTTTTGGCATCACTTTATTATTTAGGTGACCTACAGACCAAATTCATTGAGTTAGGCACTGCCTTAGCTAAGTGCAGGCATAGGCTTGCATTAACTTTTCAACGTTTAACAATTTGCATCTATTAGTGGAAATATATTAGTTAGTTTTCACTGATGTACTAAAAACTGGAAAAGAGTATCTTTTTCTGATTATTTATAGTTTATACTAACAATAACTTTCACATCTTTGTTTCATCCATGCTGAGACTTTATTCTGAATATGATTAAGAACAGCAATAAACTATTGCAGTCCAACTAGACCGGTCAATGGATATTTTCGAATGCGGATAGTGTCATATCCGCATCCACATGTAAATCATTTTCGGATATCTGCTCCGCTCATAACTGATATAGTCAAAAATTAATAATTCTTTTGATTCAACATAAATCATTTTCAGTAATAATGCTAAGATAAATACAAGAAATAAAAATTACGATGATAATAATCAATTTTTAAAAGCAAATATTCATTTATACATGCATAATATAATATTACCATGATAAAACAATAAATTATTACTATCTTGATAAAAATCGGACGAATATTTTTTGGATGCGGATACTATCATATTCGTATTTTTTTTTTTGGATTTCAGATATTTTTTCATATTTCAGATACGGATGCGGTGGATTTCGGAATTTTCGGATACTCGTTTATAACCCTAAGTCCAGCAGCCTAATTAAAGATTGTGATGCATGCTAATACGCAATGCAACATGCTAATACGCAATGCAACATGCTAATTAAATATTGTAATTATCTAAGAAGATGCATGCTAGGTACACTAGTCTATTTCAAATAATAGTAGACTACATGACATCATAGATTATCAAATTATCAGTTCTCTAAGTCTGCGTGTCACATGTGTGGTCATCAATATCTGCAACATGAGATGCTGTAATTACTACTTCTGCATTGTCTGTATGCTGTGTTAGCAGTATGAGCTGTAACCAGAGCTCAGTTCAAATTTTGAAGAGTACCTAAAGACAATGTTAAAATGCCATAATCTGTCCTTAATGTAACACAATATGCATTTTTAAATTGTAATTATTCTGAGAATACTTTACCGCCCCTAATGTAAACACAATTTAGCTGGTCATAAGAGCACTTGGTGGGCACTAACCCATGCTCAGCAGAGCTCTCGTTGCTTTGTTTGAAGCAACTAAAGCACTCTACATAGTCGGCCTTATATGCATTAACCACACAATGGAAATATAATTTGTTTTATATTTATTATGGGCTTTGGTTCCAAAATGATTTGTGTGAATGGCTGTGAGTTGGTGTAAAATATTGTCCTACAAGAGTTGGAACTGCTCTAACAGATGGGTAGTTTCTCTTGTACTCTTTGTAAAATAAATGTAACAATTAGTGTTAGAACTGCAGCTTTTAATCCAAATTTTAAGTGGGTTGGACAATCTGAATGAATCAAACTTAATATCCATCTTGCAGTATTCATTGAGACGATAAAGACGATATATTTACATAGGTGGAAATTATGTTTTCACCCTCCGAATTTTTTCAAGATACAAAATAAAATAAAAAGAACCTTCAGCATTTTCAAGTTATAGAAAGCATCCATGGAATCTATGGAATTTCAAAACATACCCTGGTTTTTAAGCAATATTTAAAATGCAACATTAAAATATGTTGAGTTATGTAAGTAAGTTATGTAAGTAAAATAACATTTAAAATAAAAATAAATGTTGTTAACAACATAGTGTTCATAATAATGTGTGTACATGCAATTTTATTGCTTTTACTATATTTTGCACTGTAAAGTACAACCATCAATGTTTACAGTACAATAGTTTGTAAATACTTCATTCTATTGCATTATTATAGTACAATATGCATACTGATTTTAAATTTGTATGTTTTTACTAAAATAACTTAAATTATAGTTATAGAAATGTTATATTTCATGAAATTAAATGATATAAACATATTACTTTTGCTTTTTTATTCGTTCAAAATTTTATTGCATTAATTTGTTAATACTTCATTCTATTGCATTATTATAGTACATATTCAAAATTATATTGCTTTTGCTTTTCTATTTGTTGCATCGAACGTTGACTTTTAAACAGTGCAACCTACTTGATTTTTCGTTTTTGCATTTGATTTCAAGATTTTTTGATTTGGGATTTTGATTTAGATTACTAATTTTGTGTTATGATGAATTTGTACGTGGTTTTATTTTTGTAAATTTTATGGGCTTAATCTATAATATGAAAAACAAGAAGAGTTTTTTTTCCTATTATGATAACTAATAAAGGTGTTTTTCAAAAATTCATTTTACAAAGTGCCGACAAAATGAGATATTTAGTCCAAATGTTTGAGTAAGTAATTTAGACTAGTCTCACACCGTGGAAGATTGACTCTAAAGAAGTGTATATATACTAGAATGAGAAACACACACTTATTTTCATGGAAGTTTGACACCAAATAAGTGTGTACATATACTAGATGAGAAACACACACTTATTCTCCTGAGTAAGTAAAAAGGAAAACAATGAACAACAGCGTATGTGAATGGAATTTTTGCTTTTTAAGGATTTTTTTGGGCCTTTATTAGGCTATCTTAACATAAGACAGTTGGCTATTTTGATGAGATAATTCCTCCCCATTGTTTACGAGTGCTTTATTTCTTGATTTTGTCATTCCTTTGCTATTGTACGTTTTTAATTTTAAATGTTGCATTATAGAGATATGTTCATTTTATCCAGATTTGCATATGATGTAGTAAATGAAGCAATATTTTTTCAAAAAAATAGTTCACATTAAAATAGGATAAATTTGTATACATGATCTTCATTACTTTGAACAATAAACTTATGAAAGAAGAGAATTACATGGTGGTGCCCAATAATTTCAAAACAAGGCAAGGAAGATGATGATATGTGATAATTTTCTTTAATTTTGATTTTGTTATATTATTATCTGCAGTATAATTTCAATTGTGATATTGTGTGGAGTATGTTGGATTTATTTTTTCGATTTATCCATGAAACAAGAAAGGTTGTTTTTTCTTTCTTTCTAGTTTTTCCCATAGTTTGAGAGGAGGACGGGGGATGTAATATCCCACATTTCGAAACCCAAAGATGCGCTGTAGTAACTTTGGAGTTATTTTTCGACAATAGAGATGAGATCAATTATTCATAAAACAGTTTAAGTAAATAGAGCAGTTATTTAATAGCATTAAATGAATCCATCATTACGATTCCAATTTAGTTCCCGTAGTCGTGCCCATGCGGAGGCCAAAAATATAATACAATCATTGTTAATAGTATCACGCTCAACATATGAAGATGCTAACATGAACACTTAATACAGTGAAAACAAACCAACATTTATATAATCTAAGCCTTCGGCTTTGTCTTAAGAACTCTTAGTTCGTTTTTCAAAAGCAACATGCCTAGATCATAAACTCAGCATACTCGAGCGAGTACTCATGAGTTTATGTGGAAAATAATAATAGAAACATGAGTCAGATATAAAGTTTGGTATGAGCAATAGTTTACTCTAAATATAAAACATAGTGAGACCACGGCGCTAAAGCTTGGAACAAGTTTTCCTCTAACTATAATACAACATTCATTTAACAACTTCAAATATAAGCATAAAACATTGTTTCATCCTTAAAGGTCTTATACAAGCTTTGCCATTTTAATTAGAATTAATAGCCATTTCATGCGATTTGCCATTCAGTAATCATTCTCTTTTCCTTTCAAAACCCGATACCTTCTGCTGCCGTCGAGGCCTTACGCCTTCTTCTTATGATGAAACCTATAGTTTTAGCATTCGGCTGCCACTAAGGTCTTATGCCTTCGCTGCTTCCTAAATTCTATTAATTCCACTATCGGTTTCGGTTGCAAACAGGCCTTACATCTTCGCTTTTGAGTTTTGGTTGCCATACAGGCCATACACCTTTGTTTTTGGTTCTTGATTGCCACATCAAGCCTTACGCCATCTACCGAACTTTGCTTTGGTTGCCACTTACGCCTTGCATGATGTTTTCGTGTTTCAGATGCCATCTTAGATCTTACTTTAACACTTTCGGTTGCGGTTGCCACCTAGACCTTACACCAATGCTTTCAGTTTCAATTGTCATACAGGCCTTAAACATACGCTTTCGATTTCGGTTACCACACATGCCTTACACCTAGTATAAACACACGTGCAAATCTAAGCAAATAACCCACGATAGTAATTCTTACTCTTCGCATGCCTACTTTAGCAAAACACATAAGTTCCCTATCCATGTGTCACAAACAAAATGTACTAGTGCATTTACCAATACATAACAAAATCAACCATAATATTACATATGTACATGGTTTATATAACAAAGCATGGAAGACACACGTGCTAATCTAAGCAAATAACTTGAAATAAGTCCTCCCGACTTTATCTTCTGTTTTTCAAGTACAATCATCTCAATCCTCACTCTATTGGAATCACACAAGCTTTACTACCTTATTCTGAAGCTCTTTCATATATCGGTCATGACTTTTCTTTCATAGGTCATGTTTGGTTTAATAATCAAATCGTCCATAGCTCTCGGACTTACTATATCCTTAGGGTCTCAGATACACTTTCGTAGATGTGACATATGAAATATATTATGGACCTCAATAAAATTGTTCAACAATTTAACTCTATAGCCCACTTTGTCGATTCTCTCTAATATTGAAAATGGGCCAGCATATTTCGACGTCAACTTTCTGGCCTCTCATTGACGATACTTTAACAAACACATAACCTCCTAGATCAAATTCTAAATTCTTCGTCCTCCTATCGGCGTAATACTTCTGCCTTGATCAACTCAACCTTCTTTGAAACTTCTCTTATAAGTTCTGGACCCAGAACAAGCCTATCTCCTTTGTTGTATCAACATACTGGCAACTTACAAGGTTTTCCATACAACGTCTCAAAATGTGTCATCCCAATACTGGACCAGTAACTATTGTTGTATGAAAATTCTACTGTATAAGTGATCTTCCCAAAATCCACTAAAATCTAACACATGCTCGCAACTAATACCAAGCACTCGGTTGATCTTTTCGGTCTATCTGTGGATGGTAAGATGTGCTCATACACAACTTTGAACCCAAAGCACTCTACAGGCTCCATTAAAATTTACTGGCAAACAACTGGTCTCGATCATTAACTATAGTATCTGAAATTCCATGGAATTTCACTATAGTCTTTGCATACATCTCGGGTAATTTTGTTGCCGTTTCTGTGGACTTCACTGGAATGAAATTAGCATTCTTAGTCAATCTATCTACTATGATCCATATACTCTCATTCTCTACCTTTGTCCTCGGCAAGCCATCTACGAAGTACATAGAAATCGAATCCCACTTCCACATTGGAACCTCTGAAGGCTGTAAAATCCATTTAGCTTTTGGTGTTCAGCCTTAACTTGTTGGCATGTGAAACATCTCTTCATGCATTCTCCAACGTCTCTCTTCATTCCTTCCCAGCAGATGTTTTGCTTCATATCCCAGTACATCTTGGTGCCCTCCAGGTGGATAACAAACTTTGAACGATGGTATTTGTCAAGGATCAACTTCCGAAGGTCTCCACCATTTGGAACATACAACCTTCCCTTCTTTTAAAGTCAACCCTTCTCATTAATATTGAAGCCTTTAGCTCTTCAGTCTCGGCGCCACTCTCCAGGTCATTGATCCTTTCATCATACAGTGGATCTTCTTTCTGCTTCTCGGCAATCTTCTCTTGGAGTTGGGTATACTTTTAAGCATGACAACATCCCAGAAGTTTTGCTTGGACCAGCACTCGAGTGAAACCGAACATTATAAGAAGTTAAAGTCTTTAATACATTCTACTTTTCAATCATAGTCAAAACCCAACTCCGCTGCTTTCGGCTCAAGGCATCAACAACCTTATTCCTTTTTCCATGGGTGTACTCAATCCCGAAACCATAAGAAACCAAAAATTCCAATCACCTCTGTCGTCGTATGTTCAACTCATTCTGAAAGAATAAGTATTTCAAAGACTTGTGGTCAGTAAACAACTTAAACCTTTCTTTAAGAAGGTAATGTCTCCAAATTTTTAGCACAAGGATAATTGTCGCTAACTCCAAGTCATGAGTCGAATACCGAACCTCATGTGGCTGCAACTATCTACCACTTTGCCTTTTTTCATCAACACTGTCACTAACCCTGAACCCGAAGCATCAGTATAAACTATCATATCTTTATTTTCCTTGGGCGTCACTAAAACCAGAGCATTCATGAGTCAAAGCTTTAACTCTTGGAATACCATCTCGCACTCCGTCTAAATATACCTCTCGCTCTTTCAAGTAAGTTTCGTCAATGGCACTGTTATACGAAAGAAGTTTTTAATGAATCTTTGATAGTATACCGTCAATCTTAAGAAACTCCTTATCGCGATATCAATATCGGGTCTCTTCAAACCATTCACGGCTTCAACTTTCGAAAGATCTACGATCAATCCTTTCTTTGAAATTACATGACCTAAGAACTTTACTTCCCGCATCCAGAAACGACACTTGGAAAATGTTGTCTTTAACGTGTGTCGTCTTAAGCTCTCCAACACCAATCTAAGATGGACTTCATGATCCCGCTTGCTGCTGGTAAATTTTCCGCAATCTTAAAATTGACTCAAATCAGTGAACTGGACTACAAAATAATGAATGAACGAATCAAGAAGTTTGAAAAGAAATAAACGTCAGTCGCCAAAAGAAAAGTTCAAGTTTAGAACAAACTTGATTGATAGGTACCGATCGATCCATCGATGGGTACCGATCGATTGAGAAATGAATTTTGGTTCACCTCGATTCCTACTGTAGATTTATATGCTATCTAGAAGGGAAAAAAACATGTTTTGAGAATGAAAAATTGGTTAGTACCAGTCGATTCAAATTACCATTTTGCTCTTGGTGACCTAAAGTTTGAAGACAAACATTTTTGAAGAAAGGACTCGAAGAATTGGTCAAAATATTGATACGTACCGGTCGATCAAATCCTGTGAAACATGCAAATTGACTCGTTCTTCATGATGAAAACTCAGATCTGGCTGTTTGAGCGATTCAAAGGAGATATGAGGTACCTAGTGCATGGATTTGCCTATAAATAGCAAGCTACAACATATGAAAAATGACCTTTTGGCAAATCCATGTGACTTAAGCGCTTTGATCAACTTTTCTAAAGGAATACTCGGTCAATCCAAGATCGATCTAACCTTTGCATTTTGAAAATCTATTGTAAATTGGTTGTTTTAGAAAAGCATAATCAATAAAAATGATAAAGTGGACGTAAGCCAACGATTTGCCGAACATCTATAAAATTATTATGTCTCTTTTCTCTTTTTTCCTTTTGATTTCATACCTTTTTCATTTGTTTACCACGTTTCCATCGATTTAGGGTGTCAACCCAGAATATAGACTAACATTTTTTGTGCTTTTACCCAAAAGAATTCAGATATGATCCGTTGAAGATGAAGAAACCAACAACTAGAAAGACTATAGCTGCAGGAAACCAATCGAAACATGGGGACATCCAGGATGTGTTCTATAGTCCAAACACACCTTCAATTTTTGTGACCAGAGACGAAATGGAGGAAATGATGACAAACATGCAAACGATGGTGTTAGCCCCAAAGTTGTCAATTTGGGATTTAAATCGCAAAGTTTATAATATGAATCGAATCGGGATTTAAATCGTGGATTTAACGTTTTTTTATATGTTAATCTTTCAATACATGATTATGATTACGTAAGTATTGATTTCACACATAAATAATGCAGTGTAACCCCACTAACAAAAATATAAAGCTATATTAATATACAAATGTGCAGAGACCCCACTAAGAAATATATTAACAAATTATTCAATGCAACTTAGATTCCTTTGGACTTCAAATAAAATATAATTGGACATGTGAGAGGTACCCATAATTGAAAAACCATTTAAAGTATGATCCAAATGTGCTTTTTTTTCGTAGTGGAAATAAAACAGAACACTATAAGCACCAACGATGATACTAAGATGAAGACAGAGATCGAAGAAAGGTATGAATTAAATAAAAGGTTTAAATTGCTTTCTTTCCTTCCAGCTGCTCAATATCTTACAAGCTTTGTTATTTTGACTATGCTTTAATTACTTTTGTGGTTGATTTTGCTTTCTTCAATTTATCTTATGCCTTAGATGGAGATTTTAGGCTTTTCTTGTGTTCAAATTTATAAATTCTACAGCTTTTTTTTTTAAAATTTATTTTCTGCTGTTTTAGTTTTGGATGCGAAATTTTAGGGTTTCAATTGTGGGAATCACGATTTAAAATTTTTAATGGATATTTAAGGTTTGAATTTTAATCGTATGATCTTTACCTTTTGCGATTTCTACTCCGTTTCAGATTGAAGAAGCCACATTCAATCTGAATCGTGCGTTAAATTGTACGATTCAACGACATTTAGCAACAGTGGTTAGCCCGACAGAAGGAGATATTGAATGGCTTTTTCCAACAAATGAAGCAATAAAAAGTTACTGGAGTTGCTGGAGAGCAAAGCCAAAGAAGGACATATAATAGAATGATGGACTAAAGGCACAGGGTCATATACAAATCTGCTCCCAAACCTCCACGTTCGATAGGTACCAATCCATCTAGTGAACCAGACAAGGTTGACCTCGATCCCAATTAAGGAAGAGTACATCAGAGGGATAATATTGGGGCTAGGAACCAAGATCCGAGTGCAAACCTTCAGTCCCATAGAGAGGAACCAGAAGGTCCCTATAGGAATATGAGGCATGAGGAAACCTTGGATCAAAGGCATGTTGAACCTCAAAGATTTCAATCGAATTAAGAAGACCGTATAACTGAGTTGATACGACAAACGCTTCGTGGTGGAGTCCCAAATCGAAATTTGGAGGATGTGAATCGAAAACCCTTTAACCTAAACATCCAATAGGTTAGGAATCCACCCGATTTCAAGTTACATACTTTGAAGCCGTATGATGGAAGAACCGGTCTTACAGTTAGGGCTGTCAATGGGTCGGGTTGGGTCGGGTTTGGGTCGGGTCAAGTCGGGTTCGGGTTGATTTTAAATGGGTCGGGTCAACCCGTTTATTAAACTGGTCAGAAAAGCTCAACCCGAACCCGACCCATTTATAAACGGGTTGATCCGACCCGACCCGTGTAATCCGATTATAAACGGGTCGGGTCGGATCGTAAACGGGTCGGGTCAACCCGTATAAGGTGTAAACGGGTCGTAAACGGATCGGGTCAACCCGTATAAGGTGTAAACGGGTCGTAAACGGGTCGGATCAACCCGTATAACCCGTATAAACGGGTCGGGTCGGGTCGTAAACGGGTCGGGTCAACCTATATAAATATAAACGGGTTGTTGACGGGTCAATTTCGGGTTAGCGGGTCAACCCGAAACCCACCCGTTTATAAACGGGTCAAATTCGGGTTGACCCGAAAATGACCCACCAAATTAATGGGTCGGGTTAACCAGCTAATTTCCGTGCGGGTTTCGGGTCGTGTAGGAAATTGACAGCCCTACTTATAGTTCATCTGATGAGATACATACAACACATGTCCGTGTTGGAAGCCTTGGAGGAAGTGATGGGACGTTGCTTTCCACTACATTAAACTGATTTGGATGTCATGTGGTTTTCCTAATTTGATAATGGATCTATTAGCATATAGGCCGAATTAGTTAAAAAAATCATGAGCCAGTTTAGGGTTTATTTTGTTCGACTAAGGAGTGTGATGCCGCTCTCGAACATACAATATAGGGAGAAGGAATCGCCGCGAAGTTATTTGACCAGATTTAACATAACAGCCGCTGCAGTTTAGAAATCAGATCCATCAATTGTTCTTATGGTGGTGGTGGCAGGTATCGATAGTCACACTGATTTTAAAAGGCATTATCAAGGGGCCCGCCCGTGGAAGTAGCTGATTCCTACTATCAAGCTGAAATGTATTTACGTCAAGAAGACGTGGAAGCTAAAAATGTCGAAGTTAATTCTATTGAGGATGGAGGACCATCCAAAGCAGGACTTGGAAATGATAAAGGAAAGCGAAAGGCTAATGAGAGTTTCAGGGCTCCAAAGCGTCTGAAGAGGGAGCCAAACTTTGCTTCTTACGCTGGTCTGACAGAAACTCCGAAAAGGATTTACTTAGAAACTAGGGGTGGATTCAATACAAAAAACCTTTTAAGAGAGCGCCCACGGAATGAGAGAGAAAGTCTGAAAAGTTCTGTCTGTTTCATAAGCTAGATAGGCATGGGACAAATGAGTGAGACACTTGCGAGATCTGATATAGGAGCAAGTTCGGAGTAATCGACTGCAACAATATATGAGGAATCTGATAACCGTAGCACAAACAGTAATGGTTCCATAGGCGCAGCCGCCTACTACGGCAGACGACCCTGGTCGCAGCGGAGGATATGGACATCGTGCGGTAATCTCATGATCGGAATGAATCGAAACTAGGTCTACTTTTTCATTTTACTTTATTTTTGCCTTAAATAAACATAAAGGTTTACCTTTAGGCCGCTTACAAATGCGCACAATCTCTATCGGTCCTATAGGATGCTTTGAGTTTAAGCTCGATGGTAATCCTTGATTGGACTATTTGTTATGTTTTCATTTGATGCAATTTGATTTAGATACAATAAGATTGTTTGAAAAATTTGATGATGATTATCATTTTAGATTTATTAGCTATGAACTCATTTGAACATGATATTTGATTTGATATTGCTATGGGATACTAATGGAACTTTGTTGTCCTTTATATTTGACACTTGAACTGATAGAATATGATTCCTCTAACCAGAGAGACGAGGCGATTAACCACGAAATTCAAGTGCCCTCATGGAAGAGTTAGTGGATAAGCTTGTATAAGATAGATAGTCCCCTCACCGAAGAGTGAGTGAATGGACTCGCCTTAAACATTGAGTCTCCTCATCGGAGAGTGGGTGGATGAGCACAATGCAGATTTACAATTATTTAATCCGAGGAGGTTAAAACTTCACTTCAAGGCATGAACACCTTCTAATTAGGAAAGATATGATTATAACATTATTGTTCTGGTCTGGTTGAACTTACTTATAATAAGATGCTAAGGGATACTAGACGATTTATAATTGATGCTTTAACTGGGACAATATGCCAGCATAATGTATACTGCACGACAGCAAGATATATCATTTATTATGATATGATATACGAACCCCGAGAGAACATGGGATGATGATGATTTATAATTAAAATTTAAGCAAAGATTTGAGTTCTTGACCTTGATGGGTCCAGATTGATCTTTGATTTGCAGGCGAATCCAAAAGATCTGGGTGATTCACCACAACCGATTTGATTCATAACATGAAGACACAACTGACAATTTGGCAGCATCGATACATTTTCTAGATCAAAGTACGCTTTGTATACATAAAACATGCTTTGGGGGGCAAGTGTTATCAGTAGGTTTTTCACAATCTTAAAATTGACTCAAATCAATGGAGCTAAGCTACAAAATGATGAAAGAATGAATTAAGAAGTTTGGAAGAGAGCAAAGATGAGTTGCCAAAAGAAAAGTTCAAGTTTGAAACAAACTTGATCGATTGGTACCGATCGACCAAAAAGTGAATTTTGATTCATCTCATTTCCTACAATAAATCTATATGCTATCTTGAAGAAAAAGACGAGTTTTAAGAATGCATGATTGATCGATACCGATCAATCTAAATTACCATTTTGCCTCAGGTGATCCAAAGTTTGAAAACAAGCATTTCTAAATAAAGGAGTAAAAGAATTGGTCAAATTATCGATAGGAACCAATCAGTCCATCGATAGATACATATCGATCAAATCTTGAGAAACGTTCAAGCTGACTCGTTTTTTGTGATGAAACTTGAGTCCGACTATTTGAGTGATTCAAATGAGATCTGATGATTTTGGTGCTTGGATTCGCCAATAAACAGCAAGATACAACATATAAAAAATGACTTTTCGGCAAATCCATACAACTTTGAACACTTCGATCAACCTTTCTAAGGGAATACTCAACCAATCCAAGGTCTAACATTTGTATTCGAAAATCCATTGTAAATTGGTTGTTATAGGAAAGTGTAATAAATAAAAATGGTAAAGTGGATGTAGGCCGGTGATTTGCCGAACCACTATAAAATATTGTGTCTCGTTTCTATTTGGTTTCTTACCTTTTTCATATATGTATTGCATTCCTGTCAATTTGGGGTGTTAGCTCAGAAAAAAGGCTAACACCGCTCATCCTTGGAATACACCAAAATATCTTCTATAAAGACCAACACAAGCTTGTCCAACTGATCATAAAAGATTTGGTTCATAAAATCTACAAAAAATATTGGAGCATTGGTTAGTTCAAAGGGTATGACTAACCATTCATATGAACCATATATGAATACTTTTTTCAGCAATTCTTAGCTGATGGAATTCTATAGCCAATTCTAAATGCGAGAATACTTTCGCTCTATCAATTGATTAAGTAAATCGTCTATCATTGACAATAAATAACGATTCTTTACTGCTAACTCATTTAACTTCGTATAGTCAATGCACATCCGAAGTGATTCATCCGACTTCTTCACAAATACCGCGGAAGCTCCCCACGGTAAACTACTCGGTCTAATGAAACTCTTATGCTCATGTTCCCCTAGCTACTTTCCATTTCCTTAGGTGACATTCTGCTAGACGGTAATAGGTTGTGCCTCTCGTATCAAATATATATGGAACTCAATCGCTCTTCTTGGCGGTAATTCCATTACCGGGTCAAGGACATCTATGGATTCCAAAACCACTAAAACTCTTTTAATCTCTTCTTCTTGATGCTCCATTGCACATAATGAAACCTCGATCTCTCATTCGTTGCATCTAAAGTCATCAGGATCCTCTCACTGTCCTTCGGGTTGCATAAGACAGTAATTCTCCCGACGTAATAACACCTAGCATCATTATGTACTAGCCAATCCATCACTAAAATTATCTCGTACTCTTCGAAGTCAAACACATACGAACCACAAAAAAACAAAATGCTCACATTGAATAAACTCTAAACTAGCGCATCTCAACTCGAGAGGGCATACCAACCAATTTGATTAACAACACGCAAAGAGGTAACTCAATAGGTAACATTTAACCCCAATCTATCAACTACACCTTTCGAAATAAAAGAGTGTGTAGCTCTAGTATTAAACAAAACACCAACTGAAAAAATGGAAATCAAAATCTTATCTTCAAGGCTCTAAGTAGTCATATCGGTATCGGGTACGTATCGGTCAAGTACCGATGTGAGGTATTTTAAAATATCGTAATAGTATCAGATAATATCGATAAAATATCTGACATGCCTAGAACATGTTATAAGGGGTGTTGTAGTATGTTATAATATTATAATGATGTTAAGTTTTTAAATATTTGGAACTATATTGTCAAATTATCACTAAAGACTGAGACTGACTGCATATAGTTTACAGATTATAATATGTTTATTGGATATTCTATTAAATACAAGTAATAACATATGCTCGTAAAAATCAAGAAATTCATAAAATGTGCGTTTTTTATTATTTTCTTCATTTTTATACTGTATTTTTTGTTTCTTCAGTCATCTAATTATCTCTATTACTATTCAAAAAAATTCATATTTATAGTTTCTTCGTTTTCATTTTTACTTAAATTGTTGGACTAGTAATGTTGATTTGATACCGGTTACTACTTCTAGCCTGGTATTTATCGATATGTCAAATATATAACTTTACTGCTCTTCAACTTGTATTTCTTGGTGCATGATAATAACTAAAACAAAATAAATAATTTTTCATAAGATGACTTGCCAATTAGAAATAGTGAACAGAGAAAATAACTAAAAAGAGAAGTAACTCTGACATGATCTTGTTTTTAGTGGTAAAATGTTCACACAAAATTATACATATAAAATAATGGAATAAGTAGGGTTTTCTTTATTGAAACACTAACGAAGAAGACTGAAAAATATGGTTAAAAGTAAAAAAATCACTGCATTGAGATTTTTAACATGGTCTACATACTGTCATTCACCTTATACTGAAAATAAACATCGAGGATGTGAAGATATTTATCTGTAATTTTATTTTATAATCGCTATTGTTGAAAAATAACAGGTGTCGACACATATCAAACGAGATAATAGTAATGATATTTTAAGAGATATTTTGGAAAAAACATCAACTAAGGAGCGATATGAGATATATCGATGATACATCAGCGCTATTATTCGATATTAACTACTTAGCTACAAGCACTACACCCTTTCCTTTCTTCTCAGCTGTTGGTCTCGATTAAGGGCCCTCTAAGGCAAACAGTCTTGTTTGCTTTAACCCCAAACAATGCTTCTTCTATGGCCTGGCCTACCGCAGTTAAATCACATAAAATTATTCACTCTTGTTGATTGTGGACTCTTCGATGCATAGTGCCCTTTTTGACCGTAGTTGTAACAAACAATCTCCGAAAGATCCTTTAAGCATCCTCCTTCTCGAGCCTTTCCCCTCGGTCGTTGTCCTTTCTTCCCCTTTTGGTATGGAGTAAACATTTTATTTTGCTCCACTTTCTGCTTCGCTTCCACTCTTCTCTTTTATCGGTACACGCCATCATACCTTCGGGACATATCTACCACAAACTCAAAAGGAGATGCCGAATGTGCCATCACCTTATGAATCAAACTCTACTTCAACCCTCGAATAAACTTCTCGTTTCTCTTAAGCGTGGTATTAATCAGTTCTCGGCGATACTTCGTTAATGCATTAAACCTCTGAATATACTCTCCCACACAAAGATCTCACTACTTTATATCAATGAACTCTCTTAACAACACACTTCTTTGAGACTCGAATATAAACTGAGCCTCAAACATGCTACCTTCGACTGCTGCCGAGGCTTTACGCCTTCTTCTTATGATGAAGGGTTATAGTTTTGGCATTTAGCTGCCATTAAAGCCTTACGCCTTCATTGCTTCCTAAATTCTATTAATTCCACTATCAGTTTCGGTTGTTACATATGCCTTCCTTGCACATTCATTTTTGGTTCTTGATTGCCACATAAGGCTTCACACTATCTACCAAACTCTTTTTTGGTTGCCATTTAGACCTTACACCAATGCTTTCGTGTTTCGAATGCCACCTTAGGCTTTACTCCAATCGAAAACTCTGCTTTGGTTGCCATTTAGACCGTACACCAATGCTTTCGTATTTCAAATGTCACATTAGGCCTTACTCCAACACTTTCGGTTGTCGTTGTTGTCACTTAGGTCTTGCATGAATGCTTTCAGTTTCGATTGCTAGATAGGCCTACACCTGCACTTTCGATTTCGGTTGCCACACAGGCCTTAAATCTATTCTTTCTATTCTTGATTGCCACATAGGTCTTACAATTATGTTTTCGGTTTCAATTGCCACACAGGTCTTACACCTACGCTTTCGGTTCTTGATTACCACACAAGCCTTACACCATCTGCCTAATTCTCTATCCAATCTTACACTTATTAGGTTTTATCCTCAGCTATTAATTAAGCTATTTTAAGTCCGATTGCATTTGACAATCTCCACTACTTATTACGTTATCATTAATGTTCCGAGTACTAATTTCAGCCATCTTAAGCCTAACATATAATTTTCCCTTCGGAAGTCAATTAATTTTAGTATTATGTTACTATCAAAAGCTAATCAGCTCTCGGTAATCATACATTCGGTCTCGTCTATGGAAGTCCGACTTAGTTTAGTTTTGTTTCGTTTACATAAAAAATCTCAGTTCTAGGTTTTGAAAATAACCTCTCTACATATAGTTCATCTATAGCCTCGTCCCCTTTGGGTTCGGCCAACACCTTCGGTTAATAATCCAAGATTCATACTTAGCATCTTAGCTTTTCACCCAAGTCTTTATACTTAGTGTTCTAGTTCAATTACTTATGTTTTGGGTTTCGGCTCCACAACAAGATTGCCTCTCGGTACACGTCAAAGGCTTGACCACTGCACTTCTGATGTTACTTTTACACCCATCGACTTCTCATTCGCTCCAACTTCATTCTTTTATTGTTATTTAGTACTTTTCTAAAGTGTTCAACATATATTGTGGATCTAGTCTGTTGATCAATTATTAAACACTTTACCCATTTAAATTACCTTTCAACCTCTAATATTTACCTTTCGGCGTCCATTAAATTCCCTTCGGCTTAGTGTATTTCGTTTGGAAATTGCTTTAAAATATTTCCATAAAATCTTAGAAAATATATACATGTATTTTCTTTCATAAAATTTCTCAAACTCCATATTAATCATTTTATGTAATAAACGGTGCTTAAAAAGTTCATATCTAATTATTTATTTATGTGAAAATCATATAAATCAAAATTCATCTTTAATAATGTGTTCATAATATCATATTAAAATTTTGAATTAGTTTAATGACAATAAAGCATAGAAATGATCATAATTATATTCGGCTGTGGTCAATTATAAAGGAAAATGGGATTGAAGACTATATTATTCACCTAGATCTCTTAGTTGAATGTTGTTTCCAGTTCCCTTAGCTTTGATTTTCTTCATTTCCTCATTTTCTTTCTTAGGTCTCTAGCACCATTAAAATGCTTTAAAGCTTTTATTTTAATTTGAGTGTAAAATGAAATGAGGAGAATGATGAAACAATTTGAAAATGCATTTAATAATCTCCGTATGGGCCATTGGCCCACCACATCCCTTTCTCAGTTAACTTATTTTAGCTGGTTTCATTAGGTAGCAATATTGATAAGTAAATGTATACTCAAATATTTATCACATTATTTTATTATTTAATTCCGTAATTGAATCACTTGAATTTTTATTTTTATAATTAGTTCCTTAATTAATTACTTCTTAATTCATGAGGTGTTATAGGTAAAGAAAAAACAATTCTAGTAATGGTCATTAGTTTTATACCTATATTACTTGAGCTACAGTTTTCTGGTGTTAACACCCCATAGTTTCAGCCGGCAATAAAAAATGTCTCACGCACTCAAGACCCCATTTTTATCCTTTTATCTTAACGCAAAACATCTTTTTTCAACATCATCAACTTTCATTAAAAGCTAACTTCTCCCCTTCAAACAAAAAAGGTTTCGCCTTCATCACTCCATTTTTCAGCTCGGATTGTATGATCTCTAAATTGTGATTATATAGGTTTTGGATTCGAACATTTGAGTCATCTAAATGAGTGTTTTTTGGGAATAAATGACTACTTTTATTCTTAAAATAAAATAAAAATCAAGATGAGTTTTTATTTTAAACTTAGTCTGCACTTTGTAGTGTTTGATTTTTAATTTCCATCGTTTATGAATTTTGCAAGATACATGTTTTTGATGTGTAATTTTAAAGAACTTAAATGTATTTTGTTAGTTTTGGATGTTGGTTGAATGGATAAAAAGTAGGGTACTTCGGGGAAGGCAACACCCATGCTATGGTCTATTATGGCTGCCGTAGTTCCCAAGTATATGGCTCTGACGTGGGTTATCTTAAAACCTAGCTTAGCTTAGATCTAGCGTGGTTTGTAACAAAACTATATCATCTATATATTAGGTTCTCTATAAGGAACCATGTAACCACATAAGGGTTTGTTAGGTTTGCTCATTCGAAGGGGAATTGCATTTGACAAGAAAACCTCTCTTACCCCGAGTGTAGTTCTTCGACAAACCTAGTGCATTGGGCATGGTTTTGCTTATTCCTTGATATAACATGGACATGGTATTGCTCTCACCCTCATCTCCCCCAAGCATTGGGGACGATTCTTTATTATACCAAAACAAAAATTGTTAGGTTCTCTAAGAAACCACGTAAGGGTTTGTTAGGTTTGCTCATTCGAAGGGGAATTGCATTTGACAAGAAAACCTCTCTTACCCCGAGCGTTGTTCTTCGACAAACCTAGTGCATTGGGCATGGTTTTGCTTATTCCTCGATATAACATGGGCATGGTATTGCTCTCACCCTCATCTCCCCGAAGCATTGGGGACGATTCTTTATTATACCAAAACAAAAATTGTGGAAAAAAGAACGGAATCTCAATGGATGCTCCTCACTACCAACGCCATCATGCCCAACTTCAGCAGCAAAATCCGTTGTTGTTTGTTTGTACAGTGGTGAATTTGTATTCTAAGAATTTGATTTTTTTCTAAAGTAATTTTGGTAAGAATATGGGAGTGGAAGATAGATGTTTGGGTATATTTGTCTTAATTTTGTTTGCTTTTTGATTTTTGATTGGGAGTGAAAGGCAATAATTGGACTTCAAATGGAGTTGAGCTTAGTTTTATTTTTAACTCGTCTATATTAAATATTCAACCCTTTTAAACTGTGTGATATTAAATTTAAGTTACATGTTCCAAACTAACCATGGTTTACATGCATAGTTCCGACAATTAGGACTTTGTACAGTGATACTTTAAATCACCTAAATAATTGAAATCAAATTTAATCAGTACCAAACATGAAAGTAGTTTGTATATAGCTGTCAAACACCTGTTTGTACAAGTATGTTTATTCATTAACATTGATACCACAACCTACGTCAACCCATCACTTGAAATTTATATACCAAACTACAATATTCACTACATATTATTAACTAAACCAAAATAAGTGAAGCAATATGCTTGTTGTTATCTTATCACAATTCATATCAAATCATGTAGCAACTGAGCACCCATGAAATTCCTGTGTTGCATCAGATTTTGTTCTTCATCGTCTAAAACAGAAAATTGAACCCCTCTGTCATCATCGTCTTCTCTAGAGAAGAGAAGAGATTGCTCCTGTTGCTGCAATCCCAGTGTAAGCGAGACATCATTGCTTGCATTGTATGATGAGAAATCCAAATCAACAACTCCAAAATTAGGATTGTTGTTTGTGTTAGGGTTTCGATTGTTGTTAATGATCGAAGAGAGGGAGTCTGAATCATTGTTGATATGAAAGCCAGACACAGGCTTTTGATCCTCTAATTGAACTTGAGGGGAACTAGGGTTCGTGTTAGGGTTCAAATTTCCTTCCTCTTTTAATTCTTCCAAGTACATCTCTTCTACCATTGGCTTCCATAGTCTCACTCTTGCATTTATGAACCAATTGGACACCTAAAATTCATTTTTAGACGTTATCAGAATATTTGATGTAATAAATATGTTGCCAGAAAGGAAAAAAAAGACAGTGAGCAGCGCTAAATGCAACCCAAAGTTTACTTTTTTTTACTCAAATTAAAGAAGAATAAAAGAAAAAAAGAAAAAAAGTGTATTGCTAAAGTCATTTCATTTTCTTCTTCATGATACTATTACTAAAAAATAACACAAATTTTTACATTATACTCTTCATAATACCAAACTTTTTAAGGGACTACCAACAACATTATTTTCGACTTTTTTTTGCATGACGAACAACCGTCGATCAACGTTATTTTTCACGGCGATTAACCATCGAACAACAGCAGTTCGATGATTGATTGTTATGGAAAATAGTGTTGGTCGGTGATTGTTTCCCGTGTAAAACGACTTTACGTGGTGGTTGAATGCCGTGTGAAATAACTTTGGTATAAGAAAGCATACAAATGTTATTGCATTTTTTTATGGTATTAGAAAGAGGATCCGGATGCCTTTAGCAACACAAAAAAAAAGCAACGTAGTACTAAATATTGTTCAGTTCAAATAGTAATTTATTACCGACCAGTAACATATAACCGACCAGTAACAGATTGTAGCCGAAATGCTATTCGATCCCCAGCACAGTGCCGACCAGTAACATATTGGGTAAAATGAAGTGAGTAAAAGAATTGACGTGGATAAATTGAAGATTGAGCAAAATGAAAAGATAATTGGGGTGCATTTAGGACTACTCAAACAAATAAAAGTAAGAAAATTCTGTTAAATAATTGTAAGATTGCATCACATTGATCACTACTACCGAAACATGGCTTTTGAAAGAAAATATAAATTATCGTTGATAGATGAAGTCCAATAGGTCAAATCATATATTCAACAGAGAAATTAAGACTACATATTTATAATTCTCTATTGAATTAAGAAGACTACTGTACGGATAGTTGAAATTCAACTCAATCTTTGCTAGCTAACCTTTATTGGTGATCAAACTATATACGATGCTAGCAATTTGTAAAGTGGAATAATGCATCTTTGTTTATAAAATCACTAAAAAATTTATTATAATATTGTAATCATTCGAAATAATGTAATCAGAAAAATGTATGCATGGTACCGTTCATGAATAAACTAAGAGTATAACGAGTATAAATTTTGGAATTAATTGCTTGATGGGTCATAGAAAGGGATGTTAGGGTTTGTATGATTATACATATAATACCTGGCTTCTAGAGAGACCTGTTTGTCTGGCTAAAATATGCTTGTCGACGTCGCTTGGATACCTGTTTTTAATTACAAAATCAATTTAGTCCAACAACAATTTGATGAATAAGATCAGATGATATTTTTTTTTTAAATATTTCGAGGCTAGCTAACAGCTGTTAGATATATTTATTTTAGTTGTCTGTTGACAGGGTCTAAGTCTTTCTTAGTTTCTTCCACATTATAATGATATTATATACTGAAATTCTCAGTGAGGTTAATATTCATATACATCGTCTTTAAAGCATGAAAGAGAAATGTTGAACCTCATTCATTTTACATTAGATGATGAAGCAAGCAACCTAATGTATATTGAAAAGGAAAGCAAAAACAAGATTAGTTAATTGTATACATTGCATACATGCTATTGTTTCTTGTTAAACTATAGCCAGGATTTTGATTTAATTATAGACTTGTTCTTTGTATTTGAAGAATGTTTCTTGTCTACTGACATAGAAAATGATGTCTTGTGCAGACACTGATCATATCATGCAAATGAAGTGAGAATATCGACACTTCTAATACTATATGAAATGACTGGAAGCTACAAGGATGAAGATATATATGTTTTTCCATATAATAATATTCTTAGGTTAAGAAATAGGGATATATATAGAGAGATTTAATTATTACGGATGGAGGAAATGTTCGAATAACCAAGCCCTAAGAACAGAAACGGAGCGTTCAGGTAGGCCCCTCTGAGGCCGCCATGGCTGGCTCTCCATAATTGCTGCCTGATGAAAAGCTTTTTGTTGCCTAAGACATTGTTCCAACCTTTTCAGTCTAGGAGTTTCACCTCTAGTTGTTCCTGGCGCAATTGCATTATTACTGCTAGAATTACCATCTCTTTCACCTAGAGCCATTTTTGTTGCCTGAAGTTGACCTGTAATTCCATCTTTTAAGCATCGAAAATGCCTCGACATTGCTTTTGATGCTAGAGTTGCATACACGTTTGCTGAGTTTTCGCCTGCTATTGCTTCAAAGGCGGAAACTACTGACCTCATTTCATCACAGTATCTTCTGTATCTTCTGTGAACCTGGAGATGCGAGTCAAAAAGTATTAATTAAGAAAGAAAAGAAAGAAGAAGAAAAACGATTCCTTTCCTGAAAGGCATTCATAAACCTATACTTTAGGGCTATGTATATTTATAATTTATTGCATATGTAAACTAAAAAACACCTTAAGGTTTATAATTATATACATATGTGTGTCCGCATGTACATTTACACACATAGGCATGCATGTACGTGTACACACAAACACACAAATATGCAATAACATTTTGATTATGAGCTAAATGTTATATATGACGAGTAATTGAGGATCTATTACTAGTTTCTAATTCAAGATGCTTATAGAGATGGATCGATCTATAATTGCTAGCTGCCAGAACCTTGTCAAGTGGATAAATTAACGTAGATTATCTTTCCAAGTTTTGCTTATAGGCAACAAATAAGAACATATTATATGTCTGTATTCAGTCTCTATTTATATCTCTGGTAATATGGCTACATAATGAGTAAGTGTGTGAGGATTGATATACTTCGCATGGTAACATAATTATATGCATCATATGAGAATAATGTCAATATTGTAGATATATTACTAGCAAATATCATTTAGCTTAGAGATAGGTACGTACTGATGATTGTTGACATATAAACAGGGTGATTTGGTGGGTTCCATTTAATGAAGGAAGATATGTATATGAAGAATGGTAGGGCTAACTAAGTAGCTCAGGCTGATTTAGATGACCATGTAAAGTAAAAGAATAGAGGTTTCTAAAAGTAAAGGGAAAGCTATAAACTGTCAATATATCTGTCTTCAACTTGTAGTGGTATCTCTTTTATGGTAGTTGTCTATTCTCACATTATTGAATTCTGATTTCAAGCTCTCCCATACCAATCAAATTTAATAATTGCAATATTACAAGAATTACTTGTCTTTATTTGTTACATACCCTTTTAATTAGCATTTTCTTATTTCTTCACTTTCATATTGTTTTAAACCTGAATATATTTATTTTTGTTAAAAAACATTACATTGAGAAATTAACAAATATGAATAACAAAGAATCGGACAACTCAAACAAAAAACTAATCATTTATTAACCATGATTTTATATAGGAGAATTCTTTTTGCATAAACGATGTATAATATATTGTGTATGTTTAATACTCACCTCCTCAAGCATGGACTGAAGTTTAGCCTTTCTCTTTTGAAGTTCACCAAGATCCATGGTATAGAGCGACGAAGATGAACATCCTTCATTCCATATTCCTTTGTGTTCCTTCTTCTTCGAACTTCCATTATTGTTATTATTATTATTATCACTAATATTTCCAAGATTACAAAACTCATTTAAAAGCTCTTGAGCTGGAATCACATACTTTGATTTCTTCAACACAAAAGGCTGCTGCAATTGCTGTTGTTGGTGGTGTTGATGATGTGATGATTGAAAAAGATTAAGCCTTCCACTTCCATCATCCATAAATAATTGTTCTTGATGAGAAGCTATGTCCATAGGGTTGTATAGTGATAAAGAAAGACCCTGAACATTAGGGTTAGGATTTGCTTGTTGAAAACCAAAAATCTCTCCGTTAGGTTCGAAACTCTGCATGATTATATGGCTACCACCTACCGAAAACTCCATAATAAAATTTTATCTGGTCAGGAAAGAGCAAATATAAGATCTCAACTCTGGATAGAAAGTACGATGAAGAAGAAAAGAAGGATTTATGGGGATGGTAGTACAGAGATTATAATATAATGATATTATCTTTGACAGTAGAGATATGTTTATATATAAACGGTGAGTAAAGCATGGATTAATTTGTAGGAATTACAAAGTAGGAGTTCGCCTTTCTTTTTCTTTGCTAATATAATATTTTAATTTTTAGAATGGTTTTTTTATAAAATGAAGAGAGAGAAAGCAAAAGAGTGAAAGAGAGTTAAGGAGATAGAAAATATTTCTCAAAGAGGTAAGGAAGCTATCGAGTGTAGATGTGGTCCTCCATTTCCAACTAATCTTAATTTATTAGAACTTGCTTTAATAAATAAGTACTTAACATTGGGACCATTTTCTCCCTGGTAAAATTTTAAAAATTAATTTCTAATTAGCTGCAAATATTTTCTGGGTGAATTTGTAAATTTATTTTGAAAAAATATGATTGAAGATCTCTCACACACACATTATAGTATTTGATTGAATAAGTTTGGATATTTTAAATTTGTTTGAAAAAATTCTACTATATGCCTGAAATACTAAGTTATTTTCTTTGGTAGACATTTGATCATCAATCAAATTGCATGGTTCTTCCCTAATTTGGAAGCTTCAGGTACATAATTGTATCATTTTATCTGTGTTTTCCATTGGATCTCACATAAAAGCTATATATTCGTACTGGCTACAATACTAAGATTCTAATTTCAAATGAATGGTGAATTGAACAACAAAATTAGTTGAAGTATGAGAATGATTATGATCAGGATTTACTTTACAATTTCTACTAACTAGACTTGAGCTCTGAATATATGTGATTCATTTGATCTTGAAACATTAGCAAATAGATGCTGACTACTGCTTTATTGTCTATATTAACTAATTAGTCAAGTTCTTATGATTGACAGATATTTAGCTAGTTAATTTGAGTTTCCAAAACTGTTTATTGTTAACTACTTAAATAATATGTGAGGGAATAGTATTAACAAATTCCTACAGTCTAGGGGAAAACTGAAAGTCATTTTTTTTCTGCCTTTCTTTTCGCAAAAATATTTCACTATCCATAATATCCCAAGATTGATGGTTAAATGTTTACAAGAAAAGTCAAAAAGGGAAAACAATGTTCGAATATACTAATTATGAATAGAAAAACGCTTTGATTGTAAAATTTCACTTTGAAAATATATATGCTATTATAAAAACACTTGCATGTAATCTAGCGTCTGTAAATTTGTTGGTTGGATGTATTCATGGTGTGCTAGAAGCCATGCATGCTGCGTAACATCCATGTCTCTTTTTTGTTAGTTTCGAATGGACCCACTTACGAAACGTTCCTCAATTATTCTCATGGAGCATCAACAAAGTTAAATTCCTCTTTGTTTCATTTCCCTTCCTACCTATTCTGTTTCGTCATTTCCCCATATCCCCATAAACGCGCGACGCTTCATTGTTCTATAATGACGCTACCTAATGAAACTTTCAATATGTTAGCGTTTCGAATGAACTTCTCTTTCATCACGTGCCGGAACAGACACATATATGGGATTGTCAATACTTGTTTGGAACAAAAGAAACTTTTAATGTTACGTGTTATAAATTTTATATATATACCACGTCATGTATCATATTTCTTGCGATGTAATACTTATCGTTTAACTCACACACTTCCAAATGCGAGCCACACCTAACACTTTTTCCGTTTTATCATGCTGTCAAGTTTATCTCAACCATTGATTTCATCACACTACTTTAATAACATTCTGGATTATAACAATTAAATAAATCATGTTCAACTTAGAAATGTAAAGTAATTATCATTTTGATATTTAACATTTTATGAAGTCTTTTCCAACTTAATGTATCGTCTGATTTACTTTTATCAAGTAATTTTCATATTTATGAAAAATATATATGCTGAATTGTATGTGTCTAGCCAGAAATATAACCAGATGTTAATTTTCGTACGGTTTTGCACTTATGTTCACTGCATTTAACTTCTAGGTATATACTGCAATTGTCATGTGTGTGTAATAATCACAAAAGATAAGAACTGAAGGCGTTGTAATTAGGTTCCCATCTTCTGGCAAAAGCGATTAAAATCATTAAATCTATGTCCTAAGTTAGTCCAAGTTTTCCATCACTAAACCTAATCGGTTGAATTTGGTCTGAATAATGGTTATGATTTTCACTGTATTCATCCCACTGTACCTTCAAAATCTAACCAATATGTAATTGGGAAAATAAAAAATAAATTATGGATGTATAAGTGCAATAAATTTCTTGTTCATATGTTACATTCTGATGAACTGTGAAATGATAGTGAAGATTGATGTATTATGTTTTCTTAATGGATGGACAAACGTGGTTCTGTTTACTCACGTTATTATGTATGAAATTATAATGTGATTGAATACTTGTATTTGATTGGCCATATCTTTTAAACCAATTCGTTTTCTTAATTTATCCTTGCTTGGTTTTCACTAACATTAACTTTCATGCAGCGATGTCCTCAAATTATTATCAACTCCAATTGTCTGTTTGTGGCTGGTTCATACGGTGTTTTCTTCTTTCCCTATATCAGTTGATATTTTAAACTCCTCAGATTCACTTAAAATGAAATGTAAATAAATTGAATGACACTATATGCAACCTATCAGAACAATTCTTTCACACATTTAAAAGGTAAAATAAATTTGAAAAAATCATTTTAAAGATCAATCTACAAAAACAAAACTAAAAATAGGAAGAAAAACTTGCATAATCAAGCAATGTAATATATATATTTTTCAAATTCTTAAACATATTGATTTCCTCGGCTATCAATTTCAATGGCGGAAGGAAGTGGTAGTAAGTAATTTCAAAAAGCTACTTTTTGAATGGACTTAAATAAATTACTTTTTGCCTTTTTGAAAGTCAAAATTAATTGGTTTTGGATTTCAAAAAGCAAAAAAGCTAATTATTTAAGTCCGTCCAAACGGATAAGTGGGTGAAATCATTTTGTAAATTATAGAATACTGTAGAATGATTTTTTCTTTTTTTTATGTTTACAACATTAATATCAGTTAGTATGCTTATAATTATATTTTTGTACGAAAAATAATAATATTTAACTAAGGTTGTATTCAAGTTTTTATCACATATCATCCGAAGACATAAAGAAGATGAACAATATAAGTAAAACATATTTTATTATTTTGAAATTATTGTTTTATGATTTAAGGCGTTTTTATTAATATTTGGACTATACAACTCCCTACACGGAGATTTGAATAGCTTGCACGATTTTTGAAATATTGAATTTTGATTTTAAACGAGAATCAATTTTGGGATACTTTCCAACAAATTTGATTTAAGATTTAAGTTTTGTAAAGGAAAAACTTTGTTGATAAAGGCTCAGATATTTGATTTTTATGAAATGATAAGAAGCAAAAAGTGGGCGTGGGTGGATAACATAAGTATTTGATTGGACGAAAGGAGGGTGGGTAGGGAGTGTTGTTTTGGTGTGTGCAAATAGTATCATGCTGATAGATCTATCCCTATTTTGATCCGTCAAGGCCTATTCCATGGATCATTGGGACAAGTAGATCCGTGATCCGTTTTTGAAAGCTCTGTATTTTGCATTGAATTTGTGCTTGCAAAACCCGTCTCAACCCGATCCGTATTCTTAAGAGCTCATAGTGTCCATTAATTATGGTTGTAGGTCAATTTAAAAAAAAGTGTTTATGATGAAGATATCGTAACGTTTTACTTAACAAGTTCCAATATTTTGAAGTACTAATTTATATTATTTGTTAATTGTATAACAAAATCTACATATTATTTGTTAATCATTTCGCAAAATCTGCATATTATTTGAATTGTAATTGAAGACTTCGTATTTTTTTTTTCCTTCATTGTGTTACTCATTATTATACATAGTTATTTTTCTTAATATTTATTTTGCTGACACAAAAATATTAGTGTACGTGAATCAAAATACATGTTTTCAGAGAGCATAAAAAAATGCAACGAGTTTTGTGACGGACCGGGTCTTATCTTTATTGTACGGTTTTCGGGTTGGAGCTAAATTCTAGATCGGCGTTTACCGGACGGGTTTAGGTGAGATTGAACAAACCTGGGTTGCCATTGCCATTCATCGTTCGCCTGAAACAGTTGGTCGATTTAGATAGTAACGTACCAACTAACGACTGTTTGCTGTGCAGTTGTATTTTTTTGCTTGTTTATCTCTATCCATATAAACAAAAATTCGGCCCCTAATAACATCCCATCAAGTCTGTTTATACATGCTTAATAATTTGCGTATGTATTCTCATTTACGTTGCCGTTTACTGCTAACTTTTTCTCAGAGGAAAATACTCTACTCAACCGAGCCATAATCTATAGCTTTCACTCTGAGTTTATTTAAAAAAATATTTAACTCTGATTAAAATGAACAAGACAACCCAGTTAAATACAACTAAATCGATTTATAATCTTCTCTACTTTTATTCGATTGTTTATACAACAACTGCATAATTGCACGTTGAAAAATTGGTTTAAAGCATGGTAGGTTAAACCTCCTAATTTATTGGGCTTCTTTACTAGTGAGCCTTAATTGGATGCATATTAAGCCCAGATAATTGGGCTGGAACTCTAATCTATTATCACACATGAACTGATACAAAAGTGGAAATTATGACACTCCCAAAAACAAATTAGAAATTTAGCGTTGTCGTACAAATCATTATGGAGGATGCTAAAATTTTACAAGTTTAAATGCAGTGCTAATTATATAAGAAAAACCACCGAAGAAAAACAAGAAAAAATACTGCCCAGGCATCGTATAAAATGTGAAGCGATAGGGTAATATTAGTTAAATGTCCTAGATAAACACAAATCTGACTCAACAACATACCCTAACACGATTTTTTTTGACGTCAAAATTTTTGAACAGGTAACAACCTAAAAATTGAATGTTATGGAATGTCTCTACCATGAATAAATGTTAAAACCTTGAATGATTGACATAATGCCGTTACGAATACGAGAAAATCGTTATCATATCATACCGTTACTAATGGTAAACAAAAAATTACTACCAATACTTTACCGTTTGGTAAAATGATTTTGGTATACCGGTAATCTGGCAAATCGTTGATTGATAATAGTAAATTTACTAATACATAAAACATTAAAAATCTGTTGCAATAGAATTTTGATAATGATAAAAAAAAAAAATTTGTTCTTGATTTTAACTCCATGAATACTTGTATTAACATTTTGACTTAGTTTAGTTGATGTAAAAGAATTTCTTGATTCATTACAAATTACTTACATGAAATAGTAGTTTTGCCGATCTTATATTTTAAACCTAAAACAAAAAAAAAACATCGTTTTAAATAATACTACAAATATCTTCTTAAATACTGATATAACATTAGAAGTATTCATGCTTAGGATTAATTAAAATAGGAAAAAACAAAATTAATATAACTGGTAATTTTATTGTTACCATTTTATTGACGTTAATTTACCGCTCCATTTACTATTATTAATGGTAAATTTACCTTTATCATACCCGTAACATTGGTATACTGATGTAACTCAATATTAGTTACCAGTTACTTAGTATTTGTATGATAATGATAAATTTGTCATTGCCATAACAACACTGTATACTAACAATAAGTTATCTAAAGTTTCATTTTTATTATATTATTTCAGAAAATGTTGACATTGTGCCATATGTACACACAATAAGGATCCGTTACACCTCTTTTGTTACACTGCGTTCATCGTCTCTAGTGTTATAGTATTTTGAAATCAATTGGAACTTCGAGCATGATTAATTTACAGAGACATCATACCCATAAAAAAATAAGATCATTTTTAAAACTTCTAACTTGTTCAATATGTTAATTTAATACCAACATTTAAAACATTTATTTTAACTATCGAATTAAATATTGTTTCAAATATGTTAATATATTCGAATTAACCAAATTTTTGTGTATTGTTTTATATATATTAGTATTATTCAACTTAATCAAATTTTTGCGGAGATGATCTTGAGGTATGTAAGAATATATTTACAAATTTCATTCAATCATATAGGTGTAAAATGTGATGTAATAGACGGGTGTAGCAAAGTCCTTTATATATACATGTGTACGTATGTATCTATACACATACATACGTATGTAGTGGCGTAACCAGGATTTACTATTGGTGGGGTCACAACTTGAAAAAGCATGGGGTTTCGGGCGATAGCCCCTTCTTCTTTTTTTTTCTTTTTTTTTCTTTTTTTTTTCTTTTTTTACAATTATTCTTTAGTTTAGAAAAATTCATAACAAATCATTAAATTGCCATAAATAAGATCTTGTATAACAATATTCCATTACAAAAACAAGCACCGTTATAATTGTTTGAAATTAAATAACCATATCATAAATACTTATTATTTAAAGTTGTCCACGTCGAGTTCTCATGTTTTGAAAGTGATCAATGATTGCATCATTGCTAATTTGACTAAATATATCTTTCGTGATGTATGCAACACACTATCATTCAACCATTCGCCTACTATCTGATTTCATAGATTGTTTTTCACTCTATTAATGGTAGAAAAAGCTCTCTTCACAGTTATAATATAAACTAGTAAGATTTTATGAGCTTGTAAACCAAATTATATATGATATTTTTTCTCCTCAACACCATCGCCTTTGCCGAATCCTCGATCCCTTCACATCTTCAAATCTATCATCATATCACATGTCCATTTCATAACTCTCCAACCGATTATAAAAGTCTATATGTTCTATTTCCGAGAAATCATTGGGATAAAACTTAGATAAACAAACCAGTTTTACTTTATCAAAAGCAACAAATGAATCAATTGGTTAAGTGTGGTATACAAAGAAACAATTGTGAATTGACCTCATCGAAGCATTTAATTTGGTTCAATTATTTGCTCGTCTAAACAAAGTTAGATTAATCCAACTCGATAATGATGTAAACTATTTTTAACCATTGATCCTCTTCGTGATCTACCCAAAAGAAGATATTATCTTTCATGACATAATAATAATCCGTTTCATGTAAAACGATCCATATCATTCAAAAGAGTATCCCATCCATTATCTCTCATTTTGTTTAAATGTTTTTAAATACTTTTACCAACATCAAAGCATCTATGATTTCTTACCTTTTCACTGTCGTGCTTTGGAAAGATCATTAGTAATTGCAAGTAGATTTTTCATCAAAAGTAAAATAAAGATAAAATCATAAGTAACACTTCTATAATATTCAAACCTTTTTGCATCAAGTGGCAAGTGGTATGACGCTTTAGACCGAGGTTTAGAGATCATGAGTTCGAATTCCTGAGTTATCAAAATGATTGCTCTGCTTGAATAAACTACCGTTCTGATTCTCAAATAAAACATTTAAACCATTTTTTCACCTGACATATCTTCTACTACATCCATAAGAACACTAATAATCAAAGGAAACATACCAATTAAATCCAATATGTGTCCCTCAATCGTTTTAGACTACGCTCTTGACTTAACCCCTGACCATTAGATATAGATCACTATTTTCTAATTGATTAAATATTCTTTCGCTTCTTTTTCTCTATGAATGTCTTGACGCTTGCATGATGCTCCAGCAAGGTTTACCAAATTATTAACCAAGTAAAAAAAACTAAAATACACAGTCAATGTCTTTTGTGACACAAACAAGTCCTAAGTGGAGTTGATGCATAAAACAATGAATATAGAAACTAGAGTTGTTCTCATTTAGAATAAGTGTTACAAGACCATGAACATACAGTGCATATTTCTTGCATCATCGCAACCTTGATCACATAATTGTGTCATGCTCAATTTATGTTTGCTAAGAAAAGCTTCAAATGATGTTTTGATTGAAAGTGAGGTTGTGTTAGAAACATGAACCATGCCCACAAACCTTTCGATAACACTCTCAACCCATCCAAAAACCGTAAAATAATTTCCTTTTGCTCTTCAATTGAAGTATTATGTGCTTCGTCAATTAGTAATGCAAACAGTCATCCAGAAAGATGTTTTAGGATAACATCTATAATTTTCAAAGTAATACAATTCACAATATATTTTTGAATATTTGGTAAAGTCATTTTAAGACTTTGAGGTGTAGTTTTTAAAACAACAACATTAACTACGGGTTTTTCATTGGCTAACCATTGAAGAAGTTCAAAAAAAATTCCCTTATTCATTGTTCCTTCAAATTCATTATGACCTCGAAAAGTTTAAACCTTACAACTTCTATACTAAATTTGACTTTGAATTGTTTCTCTCCACTAATGTCTCAATATGTGGATTTTGATTGACTAAACTCCGAACAGTCTTAAATGAACATTATGAAATCCAAATTAGCACGAACTTAATGTCTTTGATATCCTAAACCCATCTTGGATAGATGCATCATTTGTATTTCTGCTCATCGATTATGGGCAAATAAGTACCATTGTAAGTAATATACATCATCTTCTTTCACACTATACTCCAAACAATTTTAATAACCACTAAACCACGATTGATCAAAACAACGAGCTTGTCCACTTATTATTGTTTGAGAAACTTTTGGAAAAAAGGCTTATAAGAACCTTTATTAATACGAGTATATATGCTTGTCCATGTGGACCTTCATTAATCACTTGAATATGTCTACTTTACATCATAACGTTTATACTATCATTTTAAAGAACACATTGTTTTATTTCCTTCATTATAACTTATTTTAAATTTACTCTTTCCTCATCGGAATTTTTATTGTTTGATGCATAATTAAGGATTTAATATTAATTTCTATTTAAATACTGCATGTATCATTATTCAAATTTCAATTGGGGCAATAAATAACGGTGGTTTTAAGTTAGTGCATGTTAACTTCCATTTCCTTGCTTTTGTATAATTTCAAAATAAATATATATTTTTTCACATATGAGAGTCTCATATGGTTTTCATTCTTCTCTTTACTTTCCCTCTAAGAATCTCACCTCTATTTTGCAGCATGTGGCACAGTGAAGACAAAGTTAGTACTCAAGTCATTTGCACCAAAATACCACTATCATGCAGACGTGTTATTTTATTATTATTTTAAACTCTCCGTAATAATGAAAATTTCAAAAAACATAGCCACAATAAATCAATAATAAATAAAAGAAAAAACATAATATGACACTAAATTTTCACAACAAATCATGTAAGCTACGAATGTGGCATCGAATGCTTCAAACCCAGATAACCTGTAAAGACAACTTCAGAAATCACTACCTAATCTCACCCTATAATGGTTTGGATATAAATTAATCCAGTCACGACCAATAGGATCTTACAGGAAGCACACACACCTTCCTCGTTATTATATAAACAATTAAGTTTGGCAAGGACAGAAAGCCAATATCTACATCATGATACCACCCAGCTGTTTGATTTTAAACAAAAGGCATGTTACATTTCTACATTTACAGAACTATCTTTAAAAGCATACGCAAAGGATATGATAGGACATAATATGATGCTAAAGATCTCAGAGTTTGTTGTGCAGTGGAGAAGTCGCCATGGTCTTGTTTGTGTCCTCCGTAAGCATAACTTCTGTGGACCTCGGTGATGGTGCATCATCTCCATAACCTGGATCATCATGTGCAGTTAGTACTAATATAATATCATATAATCTTCTTGTTATAACTTTGACATTACACACACACATTGGTTTTTGACAATCTCAACTTTTGTTGCAAATCAGTTAACAAAAAGCACTGATGTTGCCCTTCTTCCCAAGCATAAAACTTGAGTTTGTTGACTAAAAATTGAAAACACCTATGTTAAGGGACTGATATAATAATATATCAGTTGTATTCTCTTTCTATTTTTCTCCTTTATCTATCCATCGCTTTGTTATTAGTATTGCATTCAGCCATTCACACTAAATTGATCGCTGTTGATAAAAATATGGAAATTCAACTTCCAACAGTGAAAGTTTACTATGGGACACTCATTATCCTTGCAACAACAAAAGCTTTCAAATATAACATAAGCAACATCATCTCTCTATATTTTTTTCATGCTACTAGATTGCTTTTTCAGTAAGGTTCAGCGTGTCCATGCTAAATAATTTTTGAAAAAAAGCAGCAAGATTGATATTTCTCCTTATATATAACCTAAGCACTTGATTTCAATGTTGATATTGAATGAAAAATACAATCATTTATACGACTACACAAACCATGAGCACATAGAAGCCAACTCAATTTCTACAACTACTGGCAGCAGTTTTTGCATTGCTTTTGAAGTTTTTTGTGACAAATATTTCTATGATGAAATAGACATAAATATTACAGTTTAATCTACAAACATAATATGTGTAACTATGGTAAAAGAACATACCTAAGCTACTTTTCACTCCATGAAATGCCCTACTTTTCCTTAAGAATTTGGCAGTTCAACTCTCGCTGTTACAGAGTGGAGAAATATGCAAAGTATTAGAGAAATATACATTGGTATTCTTTGCTATTCCTTGATGTTGTGTGTTCATGCCAACTTGATAAAGCAATTTTTACATGTTTATGAATATTTCTAGCCTTAGCTTGATCCAGGACATAACATATGTCATATAATATGTAAATCAGGCTTTCAATGTCATATATCTCCAGTAGTTCAGAAGATACTGGTGCAAGGTATAAGGAAAAAACAGCAATGGCTTAAAATATATTATGTCTATTTAAATATTCAAGAAATACATGTTTAGAGGATCCAATATAAGAAGCAACTAATGATAAAACTCAATAAGGACCCCATAAGAGTACCTGAAACAATGAAGTTAAATCATTTGCCTCTATACTTGAAACTTAATTCTCTTTGTCTGCTTTTGGGAAATTGAGAATCTCCACCTTCCGAAGCAATAAATTTGCCTAATTTGTTGAAATAATGAAGTAAGACATATCTTAATGTGGGAATATATGATTATTCAATGTTCAATTTGCAATAATACATCTTGGAATACCATTAAATTAATCAAAGGATGGGAAATTATTGCAAAATTTATAGCAGTATGTCCTCTACACCTTAATGATTATTAACACATATTTGTATTTGAAATACACATAAAAATATTATATATGTTTTGACTTTAGGCCAACTAAACAATTAAACAATTACATCTATTGAGCTAGATTAGGCATAAAAATATAAACACATGCATTTGTAGTAGGTATGCTGCGCAATGTATAAACAAAGCTAGAAGCTAAACATGCCAAAATTGAAAGTTCACCGTATAGTCAAATACCTATTTGCCATACGAATATTGACTTCTTTTTCCACATTTTTTTTCGTACGTAGAACACAATTTTATTGTTATATCATTGGTATTGTGACATTTTTGTCATATCAGAGAAATATATCCAATTAACACTAATAGTAGAATAATGAAGAAGTAGCGTAAGTAACTGATTGGAAACTTTTATTCTTACTTTCACTGAATAAACATTTTTGACAAAGACACTAAGATTATTGTTAATGCAATAATATAGAGGAATTTATACGGTAATAAATTAATATGCTTTATATTGGTAACAGTATGTTATATGAGTAAAATCATTTATAGAGCACTTGGCCAACTCTGGTCCCCAACAAATATATTGTCTAGTAGAATTGATATAACAATAACACCAACACAAAAGAAATTAAGATATATTTAAAAAATGCATTGTTAAAAGTTGACAATAGATACATTTCCTAATTTATAATTTTGCATCATTGAAATGCAGTAAGTGATTATCTAGAGCTTTTTCTTTGAATTATAATTGTCAATCATGCCATCATACACAGTTTAACCTTTGAAAACAGTTGTTAGTTTTTCTTCAAATTAATCTTTAGAATGGACGGATTCCAGTAATTTACTAAAATTTAAGAAGTTCCAATAAATTAATAAAGAAAATATTCAATTAATTTTACATTAACCTTTAGAAATGAAGTAAACTAAATCAAGTAAAATTGTTCTAATATTGGGAGCCTATTATTCTAATATTAGGAGACTACTATTCTAATATTAGGAGACTATGGTTCTAATATTAGTAGTATAGTTAAAAGTCTTAGGTTCTTTATGAGGAATCTTTATCACTTTATTCATGGTTCTTGATCTGTCTATCCCTCTACTTAAATTTTATAATACCAAGCCCAGGACATGATGAAGTAATACTTAAAATAGTTCTCTAGGCCAAAAACATGGTCTAGTAATAGTAGATATAAAACTTGCCTTTGAAAATATATGCCACAAGGGCAACAATATACATTTGCACTTAAAATTTTAGGTATAAGCAGAATTATAGACAACTAAAATGCTTGAATCATCATGGAAGTAGGTTGAAATCATCTATTAATAGTAAGGCATAACTGATTTCATGTTTGTTCATTGTATTTTCATCTCAAAGTCAAACCATTTACAAAAGATAAATTTAATTTTACCTAAATCAAATGAAATGTATTAATGAAATTTTAGGCTAAGTCAATCTTGGAAAATATACATGTCCAGTGAACTACTTAACACTCAGTTTACCTAACCCAATGAACATGCTAATGTTCATTCTTCCTGCCTCGCTAATTATTTAAGCATGGGCTAAAGCAAAGAAATAAGGTATGCTTACCAAGCATCTCATAAAACTGAAAGGTCAAACAATTTTGGTATGCTGTAATTTTGTCCAAACAAATATAATCCTAATAAATGTGCAAAATGGATCAAAATGTAACTATATACATCATTTATTCATGTGAACTGACATAGAAAAGACATTTATTACAGTACTTACTGATTGATAAACAAAGTAGAATCAATATAAGATTAAAATCTCACTTCTACTCTTTTAGTGGATAAAGCAAAATGCAATCCTCTAAACAAATCTATATCATAACTTGCCCTAAAATTAGGATCAGACTAAGTCTCATAAGCTTCTTGCACTTAAATAATCTTTTAGTATATTCTTCAGTTCAATTAGAAGGCAATACATCATGATGATACTTTCTTGTTGATTGCTTTTATGCTTTCATTATTTTATCAAAACTTCCTTCTTTAGTAATTGCTAGAAGTTCGTATAAACTTCTTTCCGTCGCTGTTGCATTTGTTTTGAGGGAAATCGAACATTTTGGGTCAGAAAACTCAGAATTGTCATGTGTACCAACCATCACACTGATTTCAACAATATTTTTGAACTAACCCTATTCTGTGGGATAACATTAACGTTGGAGAAGATGGTGGATCTAGAATCGCAGTGGCTTAACCATCGATCGGTCGTGGGAGATGGCGTTGAGGAAGATGATGGATCTTAAATCAGGTTGGATATGGGATCAGATCTTATTGTAGGGAGATATGATAGCCGCGACTTTTTAGGTTTTTTTAATTTTAAGGGGGAATGGTGCAAAAAGAACAGATTGCGAAATGAACAGGTGCGAACAAAATAGTAATATAAGGGTAATTCGGGCATTTCAAAAAGACACCATAGAAACCAGTAGATGGAATTCTCATTATTAGTAGTAATGATAAAGATATACTTTTCTAGCCATATCTTGATCATAGTTTAGAATTTGATGTCATAAAGTAGGATCAGACGGAAGAACTGATAAATCAACTTGAACACGACTTCGAGTCATCGAATTTAGGATAATTGTATTTTGAGTATCATTATTCGGGATATTATAACTTAACATGTGCCATGCAAGTGTATAATACTAATAAACTAGTAAAACAACACTTATGCTCAAAAATCATATCTTAACCGGTGTCACATGCACGGCTAAACACAATACGATATTATAATGACATCATATGTTAAGATCTCAATCTCTACTGGGTCTATCATATGCTGGAACAACTATGACACGATCAAGCCCAAAGTCCCAACTAGCTATCGTCGAAGATGTATGCACACGACCGAGCCTAAAGTCCGAGCTCGTATACTGAAATTCATGCACACGACCGAGCCCAAAGTCCCAGCTCGTATGCCAAAAATGTATGCAAACAACAGGGCCCAAAGTTCCAACTAGTATGCCAAAAATGTAAGCACACGATCGAGCCCAACGTCCCAGCTCGCATGCCGAAGACGTATGCACATGACCGACCCAAAGTCCTGGCTCGTATGCTGAAAACATATGTGACGATTGAGGTAATATCTATGCTAGACATTCACCTAACGGTTTGCAACACTATTGGGATCAGGCCCGAAATCGGTCATCGCTCCAACATTTACGAAGCTACTGGTTGAAGCCCGAACTCGTCGTCACCAAACGTCAGTGGTACAACCAAGGACTAATTTCCCCATGCATGTTCCAATCGTCCCAGTAGAACACTCATATAATGAATCTACTAAAATAAGATAGCCTTTTGAAGTAGTTCAAAACAAAACTAATAACATACCAAATCGTTTCTCGTCTCTCCACAACCTTGATGTCCGCGAACCTTGCGTGAAACAGGGTTCGTATGCGACAGTTATAAGCGTTTATAGTGTATGGGCATTATGGTAATTATTTAATTTAAATACTTCATTATTATTATCGTTATTATGTTTCGTTAGCTATAGTACCCTAAAAAAACCCGACTACCCCTTTTTATCAATCTAGCTGCCATATTCATTCACCCCCCAATATCGCCTTCAACCTCCTTTGCCAGATCCAGTACCGCCACCATGACAAAAAGCCAAGCTGCACCCTTAGACCGGTTCCTACCACCTGCAACTGCCTAGATCTCACCACCGCCATCGTAGATTTTCCTACCATTGCTGGTGACTTCCGACCATCTTTGGCCAATCAGTCACTTGCGAGATGACCTACTGATCCTCCTTTATGTAGCCATGCCTCCCGATCGTCATATCATCATTGTTTCACGGTTGGATCGAAATGGACGGTCCACCTTTACTAAATTTGCAACACGTTTTCCGATCAATCTGTATATCCAATCGAGAAACGAACACCACCAGTGAATTCTCTTCGTTGAGAACTACAATTTTGATATATAATATGTCTAATTTGGAATACTTTTGTATTTCACACTTTTTAACTAGGGAGTGATTAACTCTAGCTAATTACAATAGATAAATAGACTTTTTAATCATCTAGCCATGACATACTATACCCTAATCATGTTTATAAATAAAAATCACCTTTTCATTTTCAATTACATCATTTATAATGTGATTTATGACCATATGGGATGAATTACTAGATCTTACTAATATATACACAAATAGGATGAATCCTACTCACCGATTAGCCATGCATCTTCCAATCCGAGGTGAATTCTCCTCCTTCGCTATTCAGAAATCCCTCGCCTTGAAAATGTCAAATTTCTCGATAACTTCGATTATTTTCATAGCTCTCTTCACGGTGATCGATTCCATATATTAATTCATTTAATTTGGATTTGACTTGGAGAATTTGGTATGTTTTGTTTGGAGATAAGATGAAGAAGAAGATGGAGATTTGTTTAAGATGTTTAGAATTAAGAAGGATGAGAAATAGGGTATACATTTTTATTTATAGGCTAAAATAACACACGTTTAACCTAAAATCTCAAAATTAATATATTATGAAAATGCTATTGGATTTGACTTTTCTAATTTCTAACTAGTTAACCCTAATACGACAAGTTATATATGTTTTCTGACTATAAACGAAATTCCCAACGCAATGGAATAAGTCCCTAGGATTAATTCCGACTTATGTAAAAATTACTATTTTATCCATTATGTGAAATTATGATTTTACCCTTTTAATTTAATTATTTAATTTTGTAAAATTACAGGGTGTTACATTCTCCTCCCTTAAAGAATTATGTCCCTGAAATTCTACGAGGTGGACAATGCAACTTTCTTTATAACATACAAACATAGAAAACAAACATAGCAACATCCATCTAATATACATCATACAACACAAGAAAAAATACAACCAAGGGTATATATACATATGATAAATAAAAATAGAATGATATGATGTGATATGAGCACAAATGCAACTAAATGGGCCTCCTATATGAATGAACATGCAATGGCAACTAAATATGCACGAACACCCTAATATATGCAAATATATACTTGCGCATCCATACATCCACATGCAACATCCATATCAAAATGCATGCAGATAGCCAAGTCTATAAACAAGCCAAAGAAATAATAAATGATAAACGTATATACAATATTCTAACCTAAGTTAGAACACACACAAATATAAGTATCTAACATCATAAGAACTAAACTGGTAGAGCTCAAACAAGATAACCATAACAACCAAAATAGTTATAAGTACATGCATAAAACTAACCCTTGCGTCCATGCCTATGTCAATCGCTAGCTAAAGCAACCATGAAAATATACAACAGCTTAACGAGCAAACTAACCCATAAACTAACTAAAAGAGAAATTTACTAGAAGAGAGCTCGTGATGGGAAACTTGGATTCTCTCCTCGAGTTATCTCGTACTCATATCCAAACATTTTCCTTGCCGTACTTAGAACAATTCCATTTTTTCATTTTTATGTTGTATCACATTAAGCTCTAAGATGTGAATATGCCTACAAAATATTCTAGACTCCATCTCTACATTCACCTCATGAAGCCGACTAGGCTCTACCATAACCACTAAATCATCAATGTACGTTCACAAATGGGATAAACAGAATGTGTGTGAACACCCTTAACTTTTCAAGAAGCCCACTCAATTGTGTCGACTTCCCAACTCTCTGTAGGAAAGACCAACAATTAATGGTACTAACTTTCCTACACAACATATCTCATTAGCGAGTCATTCACCTACCATGCCACCCACAATGAGCTCCATATGCATGTCTGTCCTATGCATTTTCCATTCCTTTTCATATCACCGAGGTGTCTCTAAGCATATAATGTCCAAGTATAGCTTGAATTTAAATAGACTGCACTACTGGCATATCTCCATCGTTACATACCTTACAACATGCTCCGCCATTGGCTTCTTTATCCTCGACTAATAGAAAACCATCTTCGTATCCTTTAGCATACTCCACTATTCTCCTTCTTTAAGTCCATAGGCTCGATAACATGATAACAGACGGTGTCTCTTGTCTAAGTGGACTAACATTTAGGATTCTTAGGTGAATCCCATACTCCATCACCATTTAATTAAGGACACCATAGATGGACGATTCCTTTACTTCTGGTGAACACAATATTAATTCCACTAAAATAATAAATAGAAAAATAACTAAATGTAACTAACGACAAACCTAATGAATCCAAAATAAAAGAATCTAAGGCATCACTTTATACTATCCTAAAATTCAACCTAGTAATTACAATAACACAAACCCATAGACTAAGTTGTGTATTCTTCACTTATTTTTCATGTGCATTGGACACTAAAAATAGGGTAGGCACAAAAAGCCACTTTTTGGGAAAATCGACTTAATAAGATAGTTCTTTCAACCTAAGTGATGACCAAAAATAACTAATTTCACCTCTTCGTCATTTTTTCTTCCAAATCCCGCCATCCTTAAAATCGCCTTTGTACCTTTGTACATGCACGTCAAGACATTACTTCATGTCTTGAAACAATATCACATTTATACTTCAAAAATAATATTAACTCCACATGCTCTTGAAGTGCTAAAAACTAACATATGACTAGAGTACCTTTATGTACATTGCCGTACTATAGAAACACCTACATATAATTGCTTGATGGCATCCACTCTAACATAAAGATCTCATTGGCCCACTTCCAAAGTATATAGACAATGCAACCCAATATCAAATAGTGCCTCACCCTACTAACATAAAGTATGACACTTAGTCACCAAATAGCATAACCTCTATAAACTCCATGAGTTTCATATAGAAACACCGAAAATGGGATTGATGTCCTAGCATAGTGAACACGACATTGAGCTTATATCATATTCAACTACTAATAGGTGATATCAAGATCACACATTAATGGTACACACCCAAATTCTAAAACTATGTCCTAGACGGAAATGATTCCCTATTTGGCACTCTATACAAAATCATAACTTAAGGGCAATGTATTTGTCGTTATAACGAAAACCCAAGTATATTATAGTACAACAATAGCTCAAGAGCATCAATTGTGGGAACAACTTATATGTTCGCGTACCATAAATTAAAACAAACATATGTGTCGTAACACCAACCGATATGTATGTATAACGACATTCTCCATAAACAAGTATAGTTGTCATTTATCATCGATAGTCTCGTGCAACAAATCTTCAACTATTCAAATTTTGAGGGAAACTTCACACTCATTTGTGCTCTCATGCTTCACAGCATCTCATGTGAGTGTATCCTACTCCTTAACATCAACATATTTCCGTTTGATTTAACGTTTCTTCTCTATGACTCTGCGATAAAATATTTTGGTTTATTCTTGTTTTACTTTAAAATTTAATAGTCATAGCCAAACCACATCTCTTAATTCATCTTGCGTTAAGTTCTCATAACTTTAACCATATTTGGGTAAATTGACACCAAATGGTATTTACCCCTTATTATTATGTAAAAATTCAATTTGGTACCCTATCCTTCCAACTCAAATGTTGATTGAAAAGGTCACAAAATCTCTATGCTAATTTTTTTCTTTATCCCAATTCTTCCAACGCTTCATAAATCCATGATGGTCAATACTAGTAAGTCTTAGAATACTGGCATATTGATTATTCTAGCTAGTTCCCTATAACTAATTCAAACTTTATAGGCCATGTAATTCTTTTCTAACTCCAATCAAATTTGTGAGTTTAAGCGAAAATCACAATGACATTTTTATTTTAGATTTAAATCAAAACCCATGGAGTTATAACTTTTTTCTTCACAAAACCAGTATGCTTCCAGAATTATAAAGTTCTTTGCTAATTTTAAATAACTTTTAATAAAATCATAACACACATTGTTTTCCAATTAAATTCTTTAAATTCTTCTTCAATAAGCATTCAAAAAGTACTACTTTAAACATTTCATGGTATACAAATCATAACCAAAATTTATTTTAATTTTAATCATTTCATATCTATTCATAAGTCTCCCTATGAAACAATTAAAATAAATTTCATCCAAAGCTAATTCCATTTTAACAATTCATACGAAGATCCATTCTTAAAATTATATAACTTCCAAAACTCAATCTTTTATAGCTTTACCAATTCAATATTAACTACCCAAATATAACTAGATTTGAAATAACTTTGGTTGTTTTCTAGAATACTTTTACTTCCTTATTTCATATAACTTATAACCAATTTATCATGTATATGTAAGTATATATCATTTTATTTAATAATTAGACAACTTCCAACATCTTTAAATAATACCATGTAAATACATATAATTTTTTTGAAATACAGTTTTAGCTAATAACTATACTAATATCAAATTCGAAAATAATTTTCAAAATTCTATTTCATTTGTTAATGCATATTTTCAAGAGTTTATATCACAACCCCTATAATTTCCATTCAAAAATAAATAAAATTAATAAATTCCATAATTTTAAAATAATAATTTTAAATCCTTTATTCTTTTTCAATTCGGATTCTATCCAATGGTGAAATTTGATTTAGAAGAATAAATGTGTAAAACATATTATGTTAAAATTTTCTTTTATATTTAAGAAATGGTCGTAAAATTGCAGAGAAAATGTAATATTTTAATTTTTTTTTCAAGTTTGACTAAAATAGACTTTTAAAAGATGTGTTTTTACTTATCAATTAACCTTAAAAGGTTTCATTGTCAAAAGCAAACTACACATCAAAATATAAGTGCAACATGTGCCTTACACTAAACTTTTTACAAAAATAAAAGCTTTAAATTATTTATGAAAAATACTTCTTATTAGATTTCCTTATTTTTGAAACTTGAAATAAGGAGTTATTATTTCAAAACATTAAACAAATTAATTTCAATTTCTATATTTTCCTAAAAATATCAAACTCTATTATTTCCAACTTTCTAGGGAAAATATTTTGGTTTATTTAAATATTTTAATTGGGATAGGTGACATAGCTTACATAAGCCCAACTAGATCATGCAATCTAACAATGCATCAAGTGTCTCCATTGCGCTTTATCAACATCACATTTATTTTCTATGGATCCAAAGGTACTACTCTTTTTTCATCCCTCCTTTGTCCCGTAATTTACACTATTGCTAACTGGTTTATAGACCCTTCATTAGCAATATTTATGAAGTAAGTTATAGTAAATGTGATGAATTTATTTTTCAATCCAAAATTATTTCTTACCTTAACAGTTATTTAACTCATAGTTGTTTACTTTTATAAGGAATGAGTCAATAACTACCTCTACAAATCAAATATATTGGGTGTGATGTATAAACATAAATATAAACACACACACACACACAGATATATATATATATATAATAGAAATTACAAATATGCACTCTAATATGCCCCAGTAGGAATCGTCTAACCTAAGCTCTGATACCAAGTGTAACAACCTGCCATCTACGATGCCACGATTCATGCATAAAACGTTGCAAACATCAAAGACCTCGCAAGCGGCATATCATTTTAAGGTAAAATGTAAAGCATATTACATAGCTATCTACACTTTCTGAAACTCACGACGGATGCATTAAAATATAAAAATTAATAATACAATAATCCTAGACAAACAAAATAAAACAATATGCATTTCTCTACACTCCTAACCAAACTAGCCTAAGTTTGGGAATAAACGAGGTAAAATAGTAGACAACTAACAAATAAATAAATGAACATCTCTACTGTACCATCATGCCTCCAAGTCACCGCCACTCATCTTTATTGACCTATCAGAGTATAAGTAAAAAGAAGAAAATTATATAGGGGGTCAGACATACGTCTGGTGAGTGAAACACATTATATAAGTGTATAATACTAACAAGCTAGTAAAACGTCACTTATGCTCGAAAACCATACCTTAACTTATGTCATATGCACCCAACAAGTCAGCTAAATAAAATACAATACTATAATGACATCATGTACTAAGGTCTCACTAAAATCTCTATTCAGTCAAATCGTATGCCGAAACAACCCTGACATGCTTGAGCCCGAAGTCCCAACTCGCCATCGCCGTAGATGTATGCCCATGATCGAGCCCAAAGTCACAACTCGTATGTCAAAAACGTATGCACACGATCAAGCCCAAAGTCCCAGCTCATATGTTGAAAACATATGCATACTATTGAGCCTAAATTCCCTGCCCGTGTGCCGAAATTATGTGCACATAACTGATCCCAATATCCCAACTTGTATGCCAAAAACATATGTGATAACTGAGGTCAAGTCCATGCTAGACATTCGCCTAACGGTTTGGACACTGTTGGGATCAAGCCTAAAGCTCATCATCGCCCCACCATTTACGAAACTACTAGATCAAGTCTGCTCGTCGTTGCCAAATGCTACCTGTACAACCGAGGAGTAATTTCCTCATGCATGTACTGAAATTTTCCAACCCCATATAATGAATCTACTAAGTAAGACACATTTTTGAAGTAGTTCAAAATACAACAAACAAAACACCAAAGCATTCCTCATCTCATCAGGATCATGGTGCCCCGAACCGCATGCGAAACAGAGTCCATATGTGAGAATTATAAGCTCTTCAGTATAGGGGCATTTTGGTACTTATTTAATTTAATTACTTTATTATTATTATTATTATTCGTTCGCTATAGTACCCTAAAAAACCCGACTATACCATTTGTCAATCTAGCCGCCATGTTCATCCACCCTCAAATGTAGCCTCCGACCTCCTTTGTCAGATCCAACACCATCACCGTCAGCACAACGCCAAGCCACACCCTCAGACCGGTTCACATGACCTAAGATGCCTAGATCTCACTATCACCTTCGTAGCTTTTCCCTCCATTTCTGGTGAATTCTGGCCATCTTTGGCCAATCAGTTACATGTGAGATGACCTACTCATCCTCCTCTACACGGTCATGCTTCTCGATCATCATATTATCGTCGTTTCACCGTTGGATCAAAATGGGTGGTCCACATTTACCAAACATCCAACACGTTTTATGATCAATCCGTATACCCAATCGATGAACGAACACCAATAGTGAATTCGCCTTTTTGGGAACTACAATTTTGATGTATAATATGCCTAATTTAGAACACTTTTTTATTTCATGCTTCTAATTAGGAAGTATTAACTTTAATTAATTACAATTGATAAAAAAATACTTTTTAATCATATAGCCGTGACATACTACATCCTAATCACGTTTATAAAAAAATTACATCATTTATAATGTGATTTACGACCATAAGGGATTAATTACTAGATCTTACTAATATATACACAAATAGGATGAATCTCACTCACTAACTAGTCGTGCATTGTAACGACCCGTGAATTTCGTTAACTAAGTTTGTCATAATTTCCATAATTTATAGTAAAATGAATGTTAGGAATTAGATGTAGCAATTGAAATTAAAAGTTAACAAATATATATATATATATTTAAAATGAAATTCCAATTCAATAAAATAATGTAAATGTTACGATTTGATTTTTAAATAGAATATGAGAAACAAGAGTAAGTATTGAATAATATGTTATTTATTTATGGTATTGAATAAAAATTGGTATGCCAATTGTAATGAATGGCAATAATGTGATATAAGCTAATAAATTAGATTTCAATGCAACACCCATTAATGAATGTAATTGAAATAGGATTTAGATAAATGTATACTAGGTTATAAATCAAAAAGAAGGAAACAAACGTATATATCGAATTGATTAATGAATAAATATACATTGAATAGTAATTGAATGTACAGTTAATGGAAATTGTATAAAATCAATAATGATAATTAGATGTGCCTTATGGATAATTAATTCCATAACGGAAAGAGTAAATGTATTCATTTGAATATAAAATTGCAATTGGGTAGGGATTGTTAAGTAACAATGTTAATGCAAGGTAAGTGATGCTAAATTAAAGTCAATAATAATGAATAGTGATTAATTCAAAATTTGTAACATATATTTTAAATTACCTGCTTATTTGTTAATAGAATTAGAATTTGTAATAAGTGATAATAAAATAAATGAAGGTTAGACTAATAGGAAATGAAATAACGTTCATTAAATGTTGAGTAATCATAGGGTCATATTTATTAAAAGCGTTACTTTAATAATGTGGATTAATTGAGAAATTAATACTAGAAGCATGTAAAGTAATAACTAAAAGGGAAATACGTTATAAATTGATTTTACCTAAACTTAAGTGTAAGTTAAAGGTTGAATTTGGAACTTATCCATTTAATTTGAAACTTATTAGGATAAAATGGGATTCAATTTATAATGAGGGTTTATTTTAAGAAATCGAAATAAATTCTTTAATGAGAGAATTAAGCTACTTTAAACTGACGGGAATTTGTTTAAAGAATTACAAATTAATAAGTAAATCAAGAGGGTAAAATTTATGAATTATAGAATTTGAACCTTTAATAGTGAGTTAATTTATTTAGATTATAATAGTTGAATTTATTGCAAACGAATGAACTCAAATATGTAATTATTACTATAATTTAAAATTTTAGTTGAAAACGGGAAATATTTATGTGATAATTTTAAATCCAATGGTACGCCCTTCTATTTGGAATTATGAATGAAATAATTATGGGTAAATTCAATTTAATAGAAATTTTGGGAACTAAAATTTATAATTTTGAATATAATGAAAATTTAAGATAGGGCATTTCAATTCAATTGATAAATTATTTTCTCTAGATTGACGTTTAAATTTTGTTTAAATAATTGCAAATGATTGAGAAGTATAAAGGTGATAGATTGTCAATTCTATAATTGAAATATAAAATTCGATTTAATTAATTTAATTTAATTTCATTTAATTAATATAAAATTTGCCTTTTTGGTCATGGACTCGGATTTCGACGAAACTAGTTTCATCGGATCCGTAACGGTGAATTATAATAGTGTTTCAAGTTTCGTAGCGATCGGACTTGTCGTTTGATCGTACGGACTCGAAACGCCTTAAAATTTATGCAATTGAAATCAATTGAAATCAATTGAAATCAATTTGGAAAATATTGTTTTTAGCATAACTTCTTCATACGATGGAATTTGAACCTGAAACCTTTTCCATTGAGTTTAAAATATTTTAAAACACCTATTTTGATATATGGGTTTACCCAATTTCGTTCCGGGGTCAGAACGGGCTTTTTGGACCGCGTTGGCGTTAGCGCGTACACCTGTTTTATCCATCTATTCTATTTTCAACCTTCTCTATAAATATCCTGTTATAAACCCTAGCCTCCCTAATCTTCATTTGTCTATACGTACAATTCATCTTCTTCTTAGCTCCTCATTCCAATGGCAGACAAAACCTAATTCCCAAATTCCAAAATCTAATTTCAAATTTTTTTTTTCGAGATTTACGCGCTTTGGGTCGCGCTTGGGGTTTCAAGGGAAAAACCCTGGAGCTACTTCGGGTCACGAAGAAAATGACTCGGGTCTCTGGGTCGTTTTGGAAAAAACTCAGAGCAAGCATTGGGTATTTGAGGCGGCGGACGGGGTTGAACTCGAAGTCGACTCAGGACCAGAATTTTACAATCTTCAAATTTTCATAACTTTTGCATACGGACTCGGATTTGGACGCGGTTTCTTTTGTTAGGATCGTATTGAAATTCCAGCTCTTTTGACGCTTGTTTGGATGAATTCTGAGACTGTAAAATTTTTGGGTTTAAATTGAATTTAAATTGAATTTAAATTCAAAAGGTGAGTGTTTTAACCCACTCGCAACTTCTAAGATTTCTTATGTTTGTTAAATTAAATTTTGATGTGATTTAAAATTTATCTATGATTGTTTGGGCATATATTTAATCATCATCTCAGTTAGATAACATTTAGTTAAATTTAATTGTTATTTAATTTTATTATTGCATAAAATTTGCGAGTTAAATTTATTTATTATTGCATATAAACTGCCAGTTGAACAGTTATTAATTTTTATTGAATATAAACTATTTGTTGATGCCTGTTATATTTTATATGCTTTATATTGATGTTTTGTTTAAATTGGATGATGATTGTAATAAATGGTTGTTTATTGATATTTGGATGAATGGATGCTATATTTTATATTGTATAAACTGCAAGTTATTATGCATTTTTATTTTATTCGAAATTGCGGTTTGAAATGATATATAACCGTAATTTTATTTTAAATTGCGGATTGAAATGATAAATATATGTATCACTTGACCATAGGATAGAAAATTATATACAGGCACCGTGGTCTATATATAAAATATTTTAAGGGATTTTCTATGGTTTGGAAAGAAATATACGGTTTAATAAATATTAAATTTTGATATTATATAAATATTATTTTATATATGGTTAAATTCTAAAATTTAAGCTATGTATGACTTGATGATGTTTTAAGTTTGATTTACGAATATTTCAAGTTTGAGCTTTATTTAAGTGATATTGAATTTATTAAATAAATATTTCTAAACTAAATAATAGTAAATTGAATTAAGGTATATATAAGATTATCATATTTGGTTGGGAATTTTGGAATATTTAAAGACTTGAAATATATCAAAATTGAAATGTTTTATTGAAATTAAGGTATTATTGTTTTTCAAAGTATTTGTTTTCGAAATTGTTATAACTTTGAAAGTAATATGGTTTGAAAATGAATTTATTTGAAATAGAATTTATTTAAGAATTATCTTTAAATATATTGATTTGAAACCGATTGAAATTTTGAGATTAAGAATATGACTGCATTATGTGATTTGGGTTTAAGATGGTTTTAAAGAATATTTCAAGTTTTATAATTAAAAGTAAGAATAGTGATTGAAAATTTGGATTTTATTTAAATGATATATTATTGAATTTGGTTTTTAAGTATATACTATTTTGAAGTAAATGATATGTTTTGAAATAGCAATAATAATTTGGTTTTAAAGTATATACAATTTTGAAGTAAAGGATATGGTTTGAAATGGCAATAATATTTTGGTTTTTGATGTATATACTATTTGAAATAAAGAATATGTTTTGAAAGGGCAATGATTGTGTTTTTAAAAGTATATATATATATTTTAAATGACCACGGTGTTATAAATACGATTGGTTGTTAAAGAGACCGGGATCAGATATGGACATACTCTCTGTCGATACCGAAAACCACTTTGACAACTGTGTACGCGGTGGAGTTTCCAGAATGAAGTAGGATGGTGGCGACGATCCTAAGGTATATACGTGGACCCAACTCCCGTGAGTTGGCATAAGGTGGCTAAAACAGGAGCGATCTTGGACCAGTGAGGTAGAACCTCTTATCGGACGCACTTCTTCGATTCCATTCTATTACTTTTTGATTTTTGGTGGCCACCCTTCGATTTGGGAGTGTTGTTCGAGGTGGACGGTAGTGGCTGCTATCCGCTCCATCAGTCCGTGTGCGTAATTGGTATATCTACCCTGGCATTGCCTTGTGTGCCGTGTCACCTACCATATCGAGCTTTACTACGATTATGATTTTAAGATCCGACCGCGTTAAGGTTCTCCATCCCCTTAACGCTATTTTCTATATGATTATACTTTACTGATTAGACACTACTGTATATAGCGAATATTACTACATAGTAGATAGTTTAACGGATCCTTAAGAGATGTGAATCCCGAACATTTCTTAAGTTACTGCACTCACGTTAGACACTGGATAGGAGATGTCAAACCCCGTAAACATCTCTGACGCCGTTTACACTCATATTTATTTCATTGATTTAACTTACATAAGATCTTTTAGTTCTGACTCGAGTGTTTTGTCTTTTCAATTCGCTCGGGTCAGCCTGAGCATTTCAGGATTTGAAGGCCCTATTTCTGAAGGACGAAGACGAAGATTTTATTATTACTATTTGTTATATATTCTACTACACCATTGTATTCCGCTGCATTTATTATCATTCTTTGGTATGTGTAACTCTGATATGTATTGTATAAGTATAATCAAATGTTTTGTAAAACAGCTTCATGAACTGTTATTTGATTATTATATTTTATCGTTCCGCTGCAAGATTCTATTTTGTTTCTTTTATTTCTCCACTTTTTCTTATTTACCCCATAACAATCCGCCCTTCTGTATGGTTTAAGTTGGCACGTGTGTTTGCTTAAGCGTACAAAAAGGTGGGATGTTACATCTCCGATCCAAGGTGAATTCTCTTTCTACGCTCCTAAAAATCCCTCGCCTTGAATATCCAAATTTCTCTATAGCTTTGATTTGTTTGTATTAAAAATGACCAAACACTCAAACAATGATTGAGTAAATCCTAGGATCCCGAGTGTGATCCTAGTGCTATATTTAAGAAGGTTAGATCTTTGATTGTCAAATATATTAAGTTCTTACTCTAATCCAAATCACAAATCACAGACAAATATGCTAAAGAGCAAGAATTAAATAAGTAAAAGTAAAGAAACACATAATTTTTTTAGTGGTTCAACAATTTCTGGCCTACGTTCACTTTATCTGCTTCGAATACAAATATGATTATCTAGTTTACAATTATTACAATGCTTTCAAGACAACTTTGGATCGATTACAACAATTACGGGTTGCTAGATCTATGTTTGGCAAAGCTATGATGTTATAGATCTTGAGGTTTATCCAGCACAACTAAATGTTGGATGATGGATTAGATGATAGAAGATGATTGGATAAAATTTGGATGATTCCTTGTTGATCAAGAGTGCTCCAAAGATCCTATTCAGTTATGTCTATTCAGAAGTTCTGGTGCTTCCAACTAGCCCGCTATTACTGTTTCCATCATGGATATTTATATGAGTGAAGATGTATATGGGATATGCCACTTGTCCCACAAAAAATAGCAAGTTTCCTTGTATATCATGCTGGTTTGGTAGGTAGTGGTCGATTTGATAGTGGGTGCTCGACGCACTTTGGTTCGTTGGTCATAACATGGTTTGGTGGTCATGATATGGTCAGTGGTCATGGCATGGTTCAGTGGTTATGATATGGTCAGTGGTCATGACATGGTTCAGTCATGTCTTAGTTTGGTAGTAGACTACTAAAAAGGAATTCCTATTCAGAAGTAGTCTACCAAACAAGACCTCATACCGAACCAAACACTTGGTTTATGCAAAATTTCTTCTTACCTTTGGGTTTTTCTCATGTTATCTTTGATCTTCTTATCTCTTCGTCCTAGCCTTTCAATCAAGGTGTGTCTCCTGACTTTGAACATACTTTCCAATAAGTTTGGGTCTATTCTAAGACATCGCCAAATTTTCCTATAATACTTTGCCCCCAAAGTATGCTTTATGGATACAAAGCGTGCTTTTCTTGAGACCCTATCGTAATTGGGAATAGTGCCGTCGAGGAAGAACCCCATAGTGCTCAGTTGCGGCCGTTTGTTAAGCCTTTAAAGTAAGAGGGTCCATCTGACTCGTAGGGTCAAGAACATTCTTGCCCAGCCATAAGTCTTTTCACCCACTCTGGTAGGTCTCGTGTATACAAGTGGAAAGGTGCTATTATGCCCATAAGTATTTCTATCAAATATTAGTTGAAACTCATTCATGAAAATAAGCCTTGCCTTTGCTTTGTAGTCCCCATATTTATGAGGGTACTCAGTCTCTAGAGTATTATACTTCATGTTCAAAAGAGGTTGACCCTGTATTTGGGACTGTTTAGAATGATTATACTCCATCGACTCTGATGAAGTTAGGTCTTTTCCATAGGATTGGTCAGGATTACATTTCATTGTCTACGGAAGGGTTGAGCCTAGTCTCCAAGGTTAAACAACTTGAAACTTCATTTTAACTGAGTTTAGGCAACAATATGCTCTATTGTCTTAAATGGAGCTGAATCCTATCTCAGAGGATAGGAAGTTTATCCTCCACCATCTCTGGCAGAGTTGAGTTATTTATACTCCAATATCTTCGGTAAAGTGGTGTAAGTTTATGCTCCATTGTCTCTGGTAGAGTTATTTTGGTTCATACTCCATAATCTGTAGTAGATTTACGTGTTTATACTCCGCTGCCTCTAATAGAGTTGCGCGTTTATACTCCACTATTTTTGGTAGAGTAAGAGTTTAGACTCCATTATCTTGGGTAGAGTTGAATATGTTTATACTCCATTGTCTCTAGCAGAGTTGGGGAACGACCAATAGGTCATTTCAGGCATTTGGCGGTGAAAGGGGTCACGACTTCTAGGTCAGAAAGGGTTTAATAAGTCCAGTCATTTGCTCATCAATAGAAGGGACTTGCATCTTTAAGACCAATAAGCATTCGATGAACCCGTCCAATCACTCGTTGAATGGAAAGAACTTATGGATATTCTATTTTTCATATTTCGTATGCACATTTCTCTCTGGATGCCTAGTAGGGGAAGGAAATGCTCCGATGCTCATGTAGGATAGAACATTTTTTCCCTAAGTGTGGTTTATTCTCTCCTCCGCAAGGACTTAGTTCCACTGAGGGCCTACGGAATAGAGTTTGTGGCATGCTTGTTGGAGTTACCTACAAAGGAGGAAATCAAGCCCAACAATTCATACTCCAATTCTATAATGTTGTAATACTAAGCAAAACACAGTACTATAGGTTCATATTATGTAAAACATAGTTCAATCAGTTCTTAAATCAATCACAAGACACAATTCTATTGGTCTATGAAAATCCATGACTAAGTAGTTCAAACAAATTTTCAGAAAGTGAAGAAATCAAATCAAATCTAAAGGTTTTGGTTGAAATATGCCTTGGGTTTCAGCCTAGAGCATGCTTGCGTGATCTGTCTCTGGATCTCATACAGGTGTTGGCAAACCAAGGTACACTCCCGAAATTTATTTTAGCCTGAAATAGAAAAATCAAAGTATAAAAATCATCCCTTAGTGCCTTCAAAGGATGACCATGCATTCAGACATGCCACCTGAGCTGCTAGTAGTAATCACTATCTAGTTTGTTGGCCGTTGAGACTGTCGCCCAACTAAAGCTTGACCACTGCCCGATGTGCACTTAACGTACTACATCAACTTTCTCTTGGATGTGCTTCTCAATAGTATCTCTAAGATATCACCATTCATTGGTCTCATGGCCATTGATCTCATAAAAGATGCAGCATTTTCTAGTTCCACCTCCACTATAGTTGACTCTTTGCTCCTTGATTCACCGTAACCCATGGTTTCTCTAGTAGTGAAATAGATTCCTTCTAGAGTTTCCATAAGCTCCGAACATGGAAACTTGCTTATCGTCCTCTGAAGCATTTATTTCACCAACCTTATCATCCATCTTTCGCTTGCCCCTATCTTAAAGCTTTTCATCCCCAAACTTGTTGACAGTGATCAGTCCTACTTCGATATTAGAATCCTCCAAATGCATAAACTTTCCGGCTTTATAATAGAAGTCTTCCAATATGGAGGCTGGGTATATCTTTAGTTCCCTGTAAAACTCTAATTTCCTCTTGATTCTTGAAACAACAACCACATGGACAATCCATTCATCTGGTTGACGTATAATGGATGCTAGGACGCTGAACCATGCAAGATAGCTCCATAAGGTTTCTCTATTCTTTTTCTTGATATCTACTAAGCACATTTCATTCTTTGGCTGAAAAATATAAAATCTAAACTGACTCATGAACTTTTCTTTTGATACGGTCGAAGTACAAATGTATCCGTGCTCTAAACGACTAAACCACATAGTTGCTAAGTCAGACAAGAATATAGGAAAGCAACGATACATCACTTCCTTCCTACCTCCAATTGCCTCCATATGCTGAATGTATATAACACCCAGTGATTTTTGACAATTAATTAAATAAAAATTAATTAATAAATAATAACGTCGAAAAATAGAATTTTTACAAATGTCATAATTTGTCTATGAAACTTACATCACTGGATTCTTGGCAATTTTTTGGTCATTTTTAATATATAAAGTTTTCCGATCGGAGTTCGAATGAAAAATTTATTGGCGTTTGAAGTTTTTGAATCGGAAATAATTATATATGTAATTATGGTAATAAAAATAAATTAAAAGTTAACTAATAACGTTAATGGAAGCTTATATGTTAAGGAATGTTAATGTTAAAATCAAATCTCAGAATATTTTTAAAGCGGGAAACAAACAAACAAAATCAGTTAACAAATGCGACAAAATCTCAGCATGCTAACTAATCAGCATTAAACAAAGGGATGGTCGACTGGTAGCGGTCGACCTAGGCCCTAAGGCGGTCGACCGTTGCCTATGAAAAATTAGCAGTAAACCTTGGCTTGAACGGTCCGGATTTAAAGCAGTTTAATCAACCGGCTTGAACTAATTTGAACCCCGATAAATATTGGCCTAGACCCTCACTTCCAAACTCATATTTTCTAATGAATGCCGAAGTTCCGCCATTTTCTCTTCTCCACAAATTTCTAGATTCTTAAATTAGTTTTAGTTTATATGTATGTACACAATTGGAGAATTGTAGAAGATGATAGAGAAGAGGAATAGGGTTAAATCAAATTGTCAAAACCAAGGTAAGCGGTAAATCCGGATCTTAAATACAAACCAAATCCAAATCTCTCTTCTAATTTAGATTTCTAATAGATCTTATATGCCTACGGTATATATATCTAAATACGGGAGAAAAGGGAGTCAAATTGGAATAATAGGGATTAGATTCGGAGATTTGGAAAGCTAAAAAGGTGAACGGGAATATTATATACTTTTGTATAATATTATATTTATATCGTTGTAGATCTACTCCTATATGCCTGAAATGTAAATTGGAGTTGTAGGATAAAACTATATAAATGAAATTGAAAACCCTGCCTACATATTGTGCAATTGTTAACTTGATATCTATATACGTTATATGAATGCAAACTTGAAAAATATATGGGATATTAGCAGTCCCTAAATTTATTATTGAAAAATAGTAAACCATGAATTTGTAATTGATGTAATAATTCCAGATTGATATTTAAATAATAATAAGAATGTAAAATAAAAATACCATGGTAATATTTTAGGGTTTTAAGTGGTATTTTAATTAGTTGGGATATAAGATGTTGCAATGTGAATTTCTATACATTATCAAGTTTAAAATAAATAAAAGTGGTTCATTTGAAATGACAAGGAATACACCTAAAAAGAAAGAGATGTATAAAATAGGGATATTTACCGTATCTTGTACCGTCTATTTCAAAATTATTATGAAAAGATAATTCCTTGTCACTCCAAATGCAACATGAACCTTCCACTTAGATAAGATATAGAAATTTACAGCGTTAACATTTCTACGATAAAGACGTAATTCCAGTGCATTAAAATGCCGAAAACCCCTAATTGTTAAATAAAGAGATAAAATCATGACATGAACATTCTAAAAGAAAAGATACGCGATACCAATAAAGATGAGAATTAAATAAAAAGAAACGTAAGCGTAGGCAACAATAAATTAAAGGGTAAAAAGGGGAAAAAATAGAAAATTGAAAAATGCGCAAAAGAATAGAAAAAGGGACATTGTGAACCTTTTAAAATGAAAGCGGTAAATAGTCTTAAATCAAGTAAGATATAAATGCATAAGAAGTAAAGAATTATAGTTAACAAGTAAAATGTGGAGGCAAGATAATTAAGTAAGAATGAATAAATATATATATAAATAATATATATACGTAGCCTCAAGTATGTGTTTATGACGGGTGTGAACTATTAAAGTTCATGTATGATTAGATGAATAGAATGACTTAGTCATTGGAATAAGTTGGAATGCAAGGTCAGTAGTGTTACACAGTAGAAGTCTGCCTACTTCAATGGGCAACCAGCTATTGTGTATACATTATACTGATGTGAGACATATCCAACCGTAGGACCCATGGAATAAATACGCTTGCGTATAGATGAAGGAATACCCAAATAGATATAGGAGTCGGCTTCAAAAAAATAGGAAAGGGGGGGTATTTCCTTAATTGCAATAGGCAATCTAAACAGGATGATGAGCAAAGAACGACACTATGTCAGCATGTGTTGGTACCAAATAAAGGAGTAAGGCTGTGCTTAAGCCAAGAACATCATAGGTCCTTAGCGGTCAATGGGAATGACAGGGGTTACACCTAACGGGCTATATTGCCTAGTAGTGCACACACCACGTTAGTTCATGCATGTCATGTTGTTTGCAAGTTTGTTTGTTAGAAGGCAAGGCTAGTTAACCATATTAGAGAGGTCTTTCAAAACGTGCACGGGGTAGTCTGTGGAGCTGAGTCCACAACCGGTGGGGCTGAATCCACCATATTTATAGTTCATAGAGCCAAGTCTACAACCAGGAAGCAGACAAGAAAAACCCCATAAATGCAACATAAAGCACTGCTACATTACTATAAAGCCGTTATTAGGAACTACGAGAGTTCCTCAGTACGCGTTGCTACGAGAGCATGATACAGCGAGGGTGATGGATCCTGGTAGGGTGCTGAGTTAAGGGAACTAGCGGGGATAATATCTTGGTCCAATGGGGGACCACGGTACTTATATATACATGCATAGCTATAGTCTACTATGGGTAGATGGGACATATCGTACACATATATAAAGTCGAGACGACTAATTGAAAATGAAAAAACATAACACGAGATAGAGGACAATTGGCATAAACTAGTATTATGTGCAAAGTATATAATTTACCGGTCACCAGTTGTTCTGACCCCATCCTCATTACAACCCACATGATATCTTTAAAGGGGCATATACTAGTACAGGTCCTGAACAGTGGAGGACAGGTTTCCTTGCGCATGCTCGGCACTAACATGGCACTAGATATTGGAAGTGTCAATCCTAGTCAGTACTATATGTTTTATTATACTTTACTATTCCGCTATGAGCTATATCGATAGTGCTCTGATATTCATATATTTGTTTATTTGAAGGATACCAAACCAACGATCCGCACTTTGATGGACTTGGGTTTTTGATTTAGCGAAAATTCAAGCCCATTGGAGTGTGGGTTGTCATAATGTAGCACCCCAAATGTGCAATATGATTAGTTTTTCCAACGTATGGTTCCATAACTAACATCTTAAAATCTTGGGGGGTTGATTGCATAGCAGAGGTTCAGATTGAACTGACTATGGTCATCTCATTAACATCTCATCTCCTATTCTACATGACCAACATCCGACATATTAGCTTAATGAATCGTTCCTCCACTACTATAATGCTTCCTTGGATTGCTTTGTAGGCCATGCTGTATGTAACACCCCACCTCTATAACTATACTACTAAAGAGTATTGCTAAATAATATTGTCTGATAATATAGTGAATAAGGCGATATTAGGCTATCACACAAGAATATTCCCTTAGGCTAACACCAGTTCGTATTTCAAAAATCATAAACTACTCACCTACGTACTCGGTACGGACACAAAGCAATAATCATGTGCGTTTCCAAGATAGAACAATACATAATATAAATTAAATTACAAAGAACATAGTCATCAACGCAGCGATAACACATAATACACACACACAAATACAAGTGGGTCTACAAAAGTGCCACATCTCCATTATAATCAAATATACATACCACATATCCAATATAAACTCCCATCTACATCACAACATTCTTGAGGCTACATAGGTAATTAATGATATACTGGTCAATTAATGAACTAGCCTCTAACTATGCCCATAATCTCAAGCCAGTCACATCATCCTTGAATCTGAAACGTGTCGAACTGACTCTAGTATTATATGAACAACACATGGGTCAGACTATGTCTAGAATGTAGGTGTCAAAAGATAGCAATAACTATAAATCACAATGTGGCATGTAGACAACTCAATATATGTATGACACCCTACCATGCACATATCATCATCCAATCACTAAATAATTAGAGAACATATCAAGAAGTATAATATCAAAATGGGAGAAATATCAAACAATCTAACTATCACCAATACACAAAATCATCAAGTACCGTATGGGTAAGTACACAGCTATGCCGAGATTATCTCTCGGATAATCATAAAGTAGACATACCCAAAATTTGTCATACTCAACATATAAAGCAGCTAACAATCTTGCATCCATGTCAAACACAAGTGAGGCATGCCCTCAGCAGCCTGGTTATCTCTTAGACAACTATTTAATAGGCAAATACGAGGCAAACTAATTCATGAATTCTCAGTCTCATGAATGTCCTTAATCATGGAAGTACTCATCTTGACTTCCATCCATATAGTTAGTCATGCGATTGTCAGTCCCATGAATACACACCGGTTCTCAGCCATCCATAGTAATAATAATACAATAGAGGTTTAACCATAGCATCGTATGTACGATATAACCAGACAAGAGACCGACAGCTCTCAGCTTGCTCCAAGAGCCTTCCTCACACGCTCTCAATACTATTCCTACATTCTTTAGTTACCCCGTCAGCCGTCGTGACCCAATATCAATCAGCTGCAAATCTACACTGTGCAATGGTCACAACCTTGCAAGTGCCCCAAATGGTAATAAGCTGTTGGCTTATGTGCCATGGGGCAGTGGCTCTCTACCATACACAAAAAAGGTATGTCATGGATTCGGGGGGCAACCCCGCAATTAGCCTGCTAGGATGGGGAGTAGCATAATTTGGATTTACTCCTTGCCAAATAATAGGAGTGTACTACTCAATCAATAGATACACGTAAGGATCTTGGCCTGCCAACTCTCATTGACTACCTCTATGCAAGAATCTCATATATTACTTCGTATTTTCCTATATAAGTGACATTTACTCACAAAAAGTAATCGAACAAATACCAGCTCAGACGTCTCATACCATCTAGTGTTACTCTCTAGTTTACTCAATGATCATAAATTACACTCATCGTCAAACAATTTTTCTGTATAATGAGTCAAAGGAGTAATCGAAAAAATATTACATAACGTCCTATACTACTCAATATTACTAATCCACTTACTGAAAATTATCACAATATAGAGTTCCATACAAATCATACACTTCAATTATTTATTGATTCAGAAAGGTTTCATAATAAAATCTCTGTTTTTTAAAACCTTCAATTTAATTTCGAAAAGAACAATATTAATTCCCAAAGAGGTTTAAACAATAAAGTATTTATTATAAAACCTATTATATAGTTATAAGGAAATCTATATTTTAAACATTCATTCAATTTCAAACGCGTTAAATTCCTTTTAACATAATTCAAAACTTTCAATTCCTTCTTTAATAATTTTAAAATAATTGTAACAAAGAAGTTTATAATTCATGATTTACTTTAAATAACAAATTATAAATAATACTATTTTTTCAATAAGAATCTTCAATTTGAAATATTTCTTAAATCCAAAGAGTAAAATTCCAACTTGGATATAATTTCTAATTGAAAACATTTCCTAAAGGCATAAAATTCCTACACCAATATATCCAAAATCCCTACCGAGATTCCAAATCACTTTTAAATTATCGTTGAAAAATCATTCATCCAACTAAAATTCTATTTCCAACCTTTAACATTAAAATATATCGATTTATCAATTTTATTTGTACAACCAAATCTCTAAAACTACACTTTCCATAATAGCTTAACCTAAATTTCTTTATACACACACACACACATATACATACATATGTATATACATAAATAAATATATATTCCTAAAGGCTTTTAAAATAGTTTTTTATTAAAATAATAATCAATTGCTAAGTATATTACTTCCAAAATTATTCCTAAAAAATATATGATAAGTTTGTTAATAGTTTCCATACAATGATTAAATAACATCCATCTTTCTTTTACTTCAAAATATAATTTTACAAACGTCCAATTTATTAGTTCAAATAAAATTAACTCATCACTTTAAAATATAAAATTTAAATACCATTTAATAAAAATCCTTTAAATAAATAAATAAATATATGATCATCGATAAATAAATAAAAATAAAAATATTCGAAATTCTTATTTATTTATATCCAGAAAATCATTACCTTTCAAATAATTTCTACTCGCATAATTCTCAACATTACTCCACTTTTATATATTTTTTATTAATAATAACATTTTCAATATTAAATATAACAATTCATTCTAAAATCACTATATATATTTTAAATATTTTAGATTATTCAAAATTTTCAATTCTAGTTCATTAATTCCCTTCCGATCAATTTCTAGTGCTGTGTCTGTCTATTGCTCGTATCCATTTATTGTGCATAACATATAACACTAGTGTGTACAGAAAATGATTGATATCATCACAACAACCGATAATCTAGGATATGCAATTCAATTTTCATCCAATCCAATCCATATCTACTAATATTAATCACACAACATACAAATAATCAAAGAAAAGTGGAAGTAGACAATAGTTGTGAGTTATAAAATAAATCACCTTCAAGGAGCTTCCTTCTTTCTCAATCATACGCCAATCCCAAATCAAATGCCCAAACCCCAGCTGCCATCTACTCCATTTCCCACACATAGGTACTACCACCAAATGCAAGCAATCGAAGTCGACGTGGTCTTCTAATGCATGCACTCCATAACAACATAACTCCATCGTCTCGGATAAGACATCGTGTGCTCGACCCTCATCTCCATCGCCTAGCCTTACATCAGGCTAATATCCTCGTGTCGCCTCCTTGAATGAGTAGTCAAGGTCACAGTCCTTCCCTCCATGGTGTCGCTCTCACTCCAATCTCAGACATTTTTCTATTTTGCGCTTGCCGTTTATATCCTTTTCAAACAAGCGAATAGATTTAGCGCTAGAGAAGAGGGAATTGACATAACGAGTTTGGTTACGGATAATAGGCTGAAAGAATAGCCTAGAAGAGTTGAGATGGCTAAGGGAATGTTCTAGAGAACCATTATTTACCATTACACCCCTTTTTAATTGTTTAATTTATTCACTATACTCTCCTTTGGTTTTTGATTAATTCTATTTTTATCTATAAATTCATTTCCAATTTAAATTGAACTTTTAAATATTTCACAAAGTATATTAGATAATTTCTATATAATATTTAAATTCACAAATTATTTATCCCCGTTAATTTGTTCATTTTTATTAATGTCAAATAAAATTTCTTTTCATCAATCTCAACCTTATAAAAATTATTCACCATATAAAATTATTTTATATTCATTGTAAACATTTTATTCGAGTTCAATATGTTATTATTATTATTATTATTTTGAAACGAATTTATTCAATTTATTAAAACAAACCCTTTATTGAATAATTTTAACCCAATATAATATATTTTCATAAGTAAAATTATCCAAAAATTGAATTTGAACATTTTATTTTAATAAATATTAGTTTACATAAGCGTAGAAAATCAGGTTGTTATAGACTTCTCCGCTTAAGAAAATTGCATCCTCGCAATTTCTTATATGGAAGGCATCAAATACGAACACGACTCTTAAACCCTAACTCATAAAAACTACCACAATATCCCATCGACTAAGCTTCATCCTCTTCCAAATTCACTTGATCCTCTACGTGGCTTAACATCAACAAAGACTAAACTTCTACTTCATCATCTTATCGTATGCTAAGAATTTGAACAGATTCATTTACTGGCTTTCTATTTTTTGCATATGATAAAATAATGTGAAATTTTTTCTAAGTGCAGAAATTTTTGGAAAATCTCAACAGAGTGTCCTTAGTACGGAGAGCATTCCGTAAATTTACAACACATTAATATACATCTTCGAAGAGGTATCCTAACAATAGGGTATCCTGAACATGGGGAAATAACACATTATAACATATATCATAACCATATGCATAAAAACAGAAATTAGCTTTGCATTTTAAGCAAGTTTATTCATTTTATGCGAGCCAAAGTGATATTGTGTCAAACTCAATCCAAATAGCCATCTCCAATTACCTAAACTCAGATCAAACTTCATATAAGTGTGTATATATATACATAAAGAATTATTGCTTTCATGTATTAAACAAACATTATATCAATCTTCTTCAAAAAACTTTCCTAGTATGATTTAGGTATCAAAATACAAAAATTACTCAATTCTTTCAAAAGTAAAGTTTTAGCACAATCAATTATTTTTCCAAAATATCTTTCCAATCACAAAAATATGGAGTGCATCAAAAATTATGGCAATTTTACTAACCAATACCAATTCTGAAATGCATTTTATTCCGCAGGCTCATTCTTTTAAAAGCATTTTTCACCTAGCAAACATAAGCACCCAAAGTAAAAGTTGTACTATATTACCGTAACTTTCCAACACGTGTTGAATCATCAAAAACGAATAAAAGAGCTAAAAATTATGCTCAAAACACTACAGTGTTTTGCTTAGAAAATTTAAACGTCGGTCAGTTTTATTTATTCATCTTTAAACACAATTTAAAATAAGAAAACTTCAAAATTTTAAAAAGTAATATACATTAAAGTTGTTCCTTATAAACATACTTTCCCAATGAAAGAAAAATAAATATAATCTGGTCAAAAAACCTAAAGTTATGGCTATGATCATAGAACACGTAAAATCGAAAATTTGACAACTTACTTTTCAAAAATTCAAGTTATCTTTACTTCAATTTTTAAAACCACAAAAATCAAAATTCCATCTGGTGTTTAGCACAAAACCTTTTTTTGTTAAAGAACACATTTAGTTTTTGTATATTCCTCCACTTATCACAATTCCATCCTATGTATATAATACTTCATGCATCCTTTTTCAATATTAATGGTCGCGTCTGCTCTTCTTCTCGCCCTTCTTTCAAACCCTAATTTTTCAAATTCTTCTCTTCCCTCCTTCCTTGTTTCACCTTCGCTTGTCCCCTTGATCCAACCTTGCCTTGTCTCTGACCCTCCTTCCCATTTACCGATCCCTTTGGCCTCTGCGTCTGCTCCCTTTCCCGTTCGACGTGCTTCCTCACACTCTGCCCCCTTCCCCATTGTTCCACCTCAACAAGTCCGGACTTCCTTATTCAAAAATAAGCCTCCTAATGCGGGGAAGTAGATCCCTATTGAGATGGTGAGTGAATTCTCTAGAAATGCTTTGGTTCCTCCTCAATCTGTCTTGGATGCTAGTAAAGAAATATGGAATGATTACCTCGTTGGATTCTTCCTTGATAAGCCAGTGTCGTACACAGTTGTGATTCAGTACTTAAAAAAGCTCTAGAAACTGAAAGGTAACATTAAAGTAAGATCTGATGGATTGGTATTTATGTTCTTGTTGTCTAATGAGGATGATAAAAAGAAGATAGTGGAAGGAAACCCAATCATGATCAGGAATAAGATGTTCATCGTTAAGGAGTGGGACCCTTCAATTAGTAATGTTTGTGGAAGTATAAATCAGTATCTATTTGGATACACCTATCTAACATTCCTATCTTCGCGCGGTCCCCCATTGGTATAAACCGGATGTCTAGTAGGATGGGAAAGCTTGTGTGCATAGATGAAATGACAGAGAAAATGGAGAGATTGTCATATGCTAAATGTCTGGTTGAAGTAACACCCAAGTCTGACCATGCCCATGCTTTTCCTATCAAGCTTGAGGATGGATCTGAACAACAAGTACAAGTTCATTATCAATGGAAGCTTGAAATCTGTGTTGAATGTTGCTGTTTTGGGCATTCAGTTGAAAACTGCTTAAATAATAAGGAGGATGTTGGTCATGCTATTGCTAAAGCTAATGTTGTTCAAGAGGAACCTTAGGCTATTAAGGCAGTTTCAGTTGTGGTTAAAAAGTCGTTAAAAGCGAATAATGTATGGAATAGAGTTGGATATGCTAGAAGAAATACATATGTGAGAGATAATGAAGTTGCAAAAGCTAACACTAGAAGTGTTGTTGTTCAGACTATTGAAGCTAATGCAAAAGTTGATGGTATAGCAAGAAATTGTAATGAAGAAGTCACGAATTTTGAAAGCAATTTAAATCATGATGAAAATATCTTTATCACTAATAGTTTCAAGTGCATCAAACTGAATTTGAAGTAGATTTGTTTCTGCTGTTGGGAAAGATAACGCAGAACATGTAGATTTAGACTTAGTGCAAAATGGTGACAAACCTGATCAATCTAAATCTAGTGTTTCAACTGATATAAATGAAATCCAACACAACCAGACTAAAGAAAGTACAAGCTCAATTCCAAACATTGTCCACTTACCTATGACTGCCTGGATCTCGCCATCACTCCGTAGCTTTTCCCTCCATTTCTAGCGAATTCTGGCCATCTTTGGCCAATCAGTTACATGTGAGATGACCTACTCATCCTCCTCTACACGACCATGCTTCTCGATCGTCATGTCATCGTCGTTTCACCATTGGATCGAAATGGGTGGTCCACATTTTCCAAACTTCCAACACATTTTATGATCAATCCGTATATCCAATCGACAAACGAACATCAATACTGAATTTGCCTTTTTGAGGACTACAATTTTGATATATAATATGTCTAATTTAGAACAATTTTGTATTTCACACTTTTAATTAAGAAGTGATTAACTTTAATTAATTACAGTTGATAAAAATACTTTTAAATTATATAGCCATGGCATACTACACTCTAATCACATTTATAAAAAAATTACATCATTTATAACGTGATTTACGACTATAATGGATGAATAATTAAATCTTCCTAATATATACACAAATATGATGAATCTCACTCACCGACTAGTTGTGCGTCTTCTTTGATCCAAGGTGAATTCTCCTTCTTCTTTCCTACCCATAAATTCCTCGCCTTGAATATCCAAATTTCTATATAGCTTCGATTTATTTGCCTAGCTCCCTTTGTGGTGATCGGTTCAATATATTAATTCATTTAATAGGGATTTGATTTGGAGAATTTAGTTTGATTTTGCTTGGAGATAAGATGAAGAAGAAGATGGATATTGGTTTAAGATGTTTATGCTCAAGTAAGATAAGAGAATATGGCCTATATTTCTATTTATAGACTGAAATAACACATGTGTAGTCTAAAATCTCGAAATTGATACACTACGAAATGCGAGAGTTTGACTACTTATTCTAATGCCTAGCCCATCCAAACAAATTCAGCAAGTTATATATGTTTTCTCACTGTAAAAGACATTTCGAACACAACAAAAAAGGTACCGAGGCCTAATTCCAGCTCCTGCAAAAATTTACTATTTTGCCCTTTATGTGAAATTATGATTTAA